>OY743187.1:12500-2412500 GCA_963555705.1 Ligustrum vulgare
CCACCATCTCCTTCCCCTCACCCAGCCGTACCACCGTTTCCCTCTAACCAGCCACAATTAATCCTCCAACAGCCCCCACACTCAATTGCGGCGCCTAGGGTTTATAGTGAAACCCTAGGTCCGATTTTAGGGATTCCAATTTCGGGGTGTTCCAGATTGATTCAGGTCCCGGTAATGATTCCATCGACTTCAGAACACCCAAAAACCCCTGGGGTAACCCCCTCTCCTTCCAATTCATCCGGCAACCAAACATTGGGAATCGTGCCCGCAGCTGCCCCTACAATTACGTACTGTTCTGATCAGAATCTGGTTTTGAGACCTGCGCCATTGGATTCAGAGCCCCCATATTACCCCAGGGTAGCCTCGGATTCAACTAATTTTGAGCGTAGTTCTGCATTGGGAAACGTGCCATTTGGCACACATATCGAGGCAGAGGGCTCTGCTGCGAATTTGGGTCTGAGACCACCAGAATCAGTCCCAGAGCACCTGAAAACCATGGAAATGTCATCAATTCCGGAAAATGTCGTGGTTCATGATGCATTGGGAATCGTGCATAATGGCACGCACTTCAAGGCAGCGATTTCTGGGAATTCTGGGCAGAATCTCGTTCAACCAGTTGCACCACTGTTCTCAGAAGCCCAAAATTCCCCAAGCTTGGTCCCCGTTGCCTCAACTGTGGTTAATGGCTCTACATTGGGAAACGTGCCTTCTAGCACGCAAATCGAGGCAGCGATTTCGGTGCTCTCTGCAGCAAATCTGATCATGGGACCTGATCCATCAGCTCCAGAACAGCAGCAAATGGTTGGAGTTACCCCTTTGGTAACTAATCCTCCCGGTTCCACTACTTTGGGAAGTGTGTCTTCTAGCACGCAAAAAGAGACTGTTAAATCTCTTCCTACCGCCTCAACTGAAGTTCCCAGGCCTGTTCCTACTAGTAAGGTAGCTCCTAAGCCTCTTGTAAAGGCTCCTTTGGTGAATCGCCCTCCTCGTACTGCTGAGACTCCTTCTACAGCTCCTGGGGCTTCGGCTCAGAATAAGATATCTTATGCAGTTGCCTTGGCCGGAAAGCCAACTATCACCCAGGCGGAGCGGAGCCAAAATAAGTCCTTTGCATCAGTCACACAAGCACCCCCGGATTCCTTTCTCCACAGGTTCGCTACTAAGACCCCCTCATTACACTTGAATGAACCTGCTGTTATTTTTGACGATGTGGATGAGCAGTTTCTAGCTGCACCATACAAGTTCACACTTGTTGGTAAGTTTATGAATAGGAAGCCCCCTATCAATAAGATTCGTGAGTGCTTCCTTAAATTTGGGTTTTGTGGTGAATTTTCTATTGGTCTTATTGATGCACACCATATCCTTATTCACTTGTCTCATGAGGATGATTATGCACGACTCTTCCTCAAGCCTTCGTGGTATATTGACGGATGCCTTATGAGGGTCACCAAGTGGACTCCTGCTTTTAACCCTGCTCATGAGAGCCCTATTGTCCCCGTTTGGGTATCTTTTCCATTACTACCCATACATTTTCGTGCCAAGGGTGCTCTATTCGCTTTAGCTCAGGCTATTGGGACGCCGTTGCGCATTGACGAGGCCACTACTGATTTGAGGAGGCCTAGTGAGGCCAGGGTTTGCATTGAGATTGACTTGTCTTTTGCTCTTCCGAACCGCATATGGATTCAGCGTCAGAAATATCCGGGATATTGGCAGGATGTTGTTTATGATAAGAAGCCGGTTTTTTGTAGCCGTTGCAGACATTTGGGACACAATGTTGATAACTGTCTGATTGGTAGGCCTACTACTCTTGCTCCTTTTCCTCCTCGTTCTGTTCCTGCAGCTCCTGTTATTACTTCTTCTGCCCCTCCTCCGAAACCTGTTGATAGGGTGAAGGATAAGGGAAAGGGGATGTTGATTGATGATCAACCCAGACAGTGGGTGGCGGTGCCTAGATCATCCAGCAGCCAGCAGGGCCCCAGTTCTTCTGGTATCTCTATTCAGCACACCTCCACCATTCCATGCTCACTTACTACAGTTCAATCTATTGCTTTGTCTACTTCAACTCAGCCAGTTCGTATTCAGACTCTTGCTTCAACAGTTGCCCAGCAGATTACTCCTACAGCTATTGTTTCACCAGTAGTTCATCCATTACAGCAGCAGCGATCTTTCACCATGACACCACCTCTTGTGGCTGTCTCGACTCTCAGTACTGCACCTACAGAGGTTATCCCTGTGATTCCCCAGTTACCTGCTCTTACTACGGAGATCATACCACAGGTTGAGACAGAGACTACACAGATAATTCCTACATCTACTCAGCCTATTTCAGTGGCAGTCCCTACCTTAGCGGAGCATTCACACACCAGCTCCCCACCATCTGCAGAGACCGTACAGTCATCTCATGGGTCAGCAGGTACAGCTCCACAGGTTCTTGCTCAGGGTCTACTCACAGAGTTAGGTTCAGAGCACTCAAAGGCAAAGCAGCTTCTATTAGACCACTTCAAGGCAAAGCACCGCATGAAGATCACATCATCCTTGAGATTTGCCATTGAAGATCTGGTCCTCAAGCTTTTTGGAGAGCCCTCATCAGCCAAGCCCTCTAGTTCTCAGACATCCACACCTTCATCCACTCCTACTCCTATCCTAAGACAGGACAAGGTGAAAGCTCAGATCCAGGGTGACATTGATGGGATGGGTCTTGGAGATTGCATGCAGAATATGGAGGCAGACTTACCATCAGCTACATCATCTTCTTCTGGAGCACCTACACCACAGGTCCCTTCAGTCACTGGTTCAGCCACATCACATATGAGTCCTAATTTGAGATCAGAGGCACCTTCATTCTGCCCTACCCATGGTCCATGGGTGGGTGATCCTCTTGCCATCAGAGATGCTCCACGACCTAGACGTCATACTTCACCAGGAAGTGATCCAAAGCACACAGAGGACTACACGGATTACTATGACCCGGATATGTACCAGACCAGGCGCATGACCAGATCTATGACGCACATGAGGGTCCACCCCCGGGAATATCCATGATCACAGTTATTCTTCACTGTTTTTACCATTTCTTGTATCATTTGCTATTTCCATTGTCGTACTTTACATTTATTGGAGGTCAGGTCTATGCCCCCCTCCTTTTTATGTTTTTCGCATTTTATGATATAAAATAAGCCACACTAGTGGTATTGCTTAAAAAAAAAAAAAAACCCTAAACCCTAAACCCTAAACCCTAAACCCTAAACCCTAGAACAAAACCACCGCCGCCGTTTTCTCTCTACCCCTAGGGCGATTTTGGCGATTTCTCCTCCCCATGGCAACCCCGCCTCCAAAACCGCCGGAACCGCCTCCCTCGCCGCCGGTAGCCACCACCCAAGCCGGCGGTATCCCTCCACTACCAATATATCATCTTCCAATCCAACCAATTCCACCAAGCCATGCCCAAAATCTTGATTTTCTGCCCCAAGACACCATAAACCCGAACCCTAGCCATCCACTTTCCGGCGCCGTTCTTGCAATTTCCGGTCGCGGACCACCACCAACCCATCCTCCTTCATATGGCGTTCATCCACCACCCTCTATTCCTCACCAATTTAGCCTCCATCCTGCAGATTCAACTTGTGTGGCGCCTAGGGTTTTTCCTCAAACCCTAGGTACGGTTTTAGGGACTTCCAGTTTTGATAGTAGCGCTTTGATTCAGGCTTTGCAGACCATTCCAATGGTTTCAGAAGGGTCTAAAACCCCTGGATACAACCTGGTTTCGTCCAATTTTGATGCCAATTGCACATTGGGAATTGTGCCCTCAAGCCCTAATTTCGAGGCCCCTGTTTCAGCGGTTTCTGGTCAGAATTTCGTCATGGGACATCCTCCATTGGTTTCAGAGCACCCAATTTACCCTGGGGTAGGTATAATTCCTACCAATTTTGAGCAATTTGCAACATTGGAAAACGTGCCTTTTGGCACGAATAACGAGGCAGCGAATTCTGGTTCGAATCTGAATCTGACACCATCACCATTGGCTCCAGAGCACCTGCAAACCATGGAAATGATATCAAATCCCCTCTATTCTGTCAATTGTGGGGTGAATTCTACGTTGAAAAATGTGAGTTTGGGCACGCACTTCGAGGTAGAACACTCTGGTGCGAATTCTGGGCTGAAACCATCACCATCAGCTCCAGAACACCTGAAAACCATGGAAATGTCATCAATCCCAAAAAATGTTGTGATTCGAGATGCATTGGGATTTGTGCATAATGGCACGCACTTTGAGGCAGGGAATTCTGGGATTTCTGGACAGAATCTCGACCAACCAGTACCACCACTGAACTCAGCAGCCCCAACTCATCCAAGTTTGGTCCCCGCTTCGTCTAATGTTCTTGATACCTCCACATTGGGATTCGTGCCTTCTAGCACGCAAATCGAGACAGCAATAAAAATTCTTTCTGCAGCGAATCTGATCATGCAACCTGTTCAATCAGCTCCGGAGCAACAAAATATGGGTGGGGTCACTCCCTTAGTTAATAATCCTCCCTGTTCCACTTCATTGGGAAGCGTGCCTTTGAACACGCACAACGAGGCTGATAATTCTGCTGCCAATGCCTCAGCCCTAGTCTCCAAGCCTGCTCCTTCTGATTTGGCAGCCCCGAAGCCTATTGGAAAGGCACCTCTGGTTCATTTGGAAAAGGGTAATGTTCCTTTTGTTGTTGCTGCGCCACCTCGGGATGGACGGCGCCCTCAACCACGTGGGCAACCCCTGGCCCCTCGGGCTCCCCCACGTGGTAATGCAGCTCCCCCTCGAGCTACTGAAACATCTACTACAGCTACAGGTATGCCAGCCCAGAATAAAGTTTCATATGCGGTTGCTTTGGCGGGAAAGCCATCCATTACTCAGACTGAAAGGAGCCAGAATAAATCATTTGCATCAGTCACACAGTCTCCTCCGGACTCCTTCCTCCACAGGTTTGCTACTAAGACCCCCTCAGTACACTTGAATGAACCTGCTGTTATATTTGATGATGAGGATGAGCAATTTTTGGCTGCGCCATACAAGTTCACACTGGTTGGCAAATTCATTAACAGGAAGCCTCCTATCACTAAGGTACGGGAAAGCTTCCTTAAATTTGGATTCTGTGGTGATTTTTCCATTGGCTTAATTGATGCACACCACATTCTTATTCATTTATCGCACGAGGATGATTATGCTCGGCTTTTCCTCAAGCCGTCCTGGTATATTGATGGGTGCCTTATGAGGGCCATCAAATGGACTCCTGGATTTAACCCTGCGCATGAAAGTCCTATTGTTCCTGTTTGGGTTTCTTTCCCACTATTGCCCATACACTTTCGTGCAAAGGGCGCTTTATTTGCTCTATCTCGAGCTATTGGGACCCCGTTACGTATTGATGAGGCCACTACTGATTTGAGGAGACCTAGTGAGGCCAGGGTTTGCATTGAGGTTGATCTGTCCTTTGCTCTTCCGGACCGCATATGGATTCAGCGAGAGAAATATCCGGGGTATTGGCAGCCTGTTGTTTATGATAAGAAGCCGATATTTTGCAGTCGATGCAGGCATTTGGGTCACAGTGTTGATAAATGCTTGCTTGGTAGACCTCATGTTGTTGTTTCTGCTCCTCCGTCTTCTTCTTCAGTTTCCACTGTTCCTATTACTATTACTTCTGCCCCCCCTCTGAAGACTGTTGATAAGGTGAAGAATAAGGGTAAGGGGATTTTGACTGAGGATCAGCCTAGACAGTGGATGGCAGTACCCAGAGTTTCCAGCAGCCAGCATAACCCCAGTTCTTCTGGAATCTCCATTCAGCACAGTTCCACTGTGATGACCGCTTCTACTATCCCACGCCCAGTTATTGCAGTTCAGTCTATGGATTTGGCTGCTTCAATTCAGCCAGGTTTTACTCAAACTCCTATTTCGACAGTAGTTCAGCAGCATCCTCCGGCAGCTTTTGTTTTGCCTGTGGTTCAGCCTTTACCACAGCAGAGTTCTCTCACCATGACGCCACCTCTTGTGGCGGTTCCGGGTATCAGTGTCCCAGCTTCTTTTTCTGACCCGTTGCTCGCTGATATTCTTTTGAGGCAGCAGGCCTCTGATGAGGGTGTGGCTCAGTCTATTGGTACTATTGCAGTGATCCCTTCTGGGGCTCCTCCTATTTGCCATCAGAATTTGGAGGCATCTGTCCCTTCGAATTCTGGTACTCATTCTGACACGGAGAGTACTGCCCAGTTGGAGGTTCACCAGCAGGGTGTTTTTCGGAGATCCTCGACTGATGATTTAGTTGGTCTTACTCAGCGTACTGAGGATGATGGGTTTATTCCGGTCACTCGGAAGAAAAACCCGCGTACTGCTGACACCAGATTTCCACTTACTCGGATGACGACCAGGAGTCGGTCATTGGATACCTCACGCTCTCGGTCTCGATGAGTGTCATCATTTGGAATGTGAGGGGTGTAGCTAGCTCAGCTACTCGCAGGCGGCTGAAGAGGTTGGTTCAGCTTCATCAGGTTTTTTTGTTGGTTATTTTAGAGCCCTTTGTTCTTCGGGAGAGTTTCGATTACATCAGACGTTTGCTACGCTTTGATACTGGGACGCAGAACTCATCAGGGAAGATTTGGGCTTTCTGGAATTCTGCGACTATTGTTACTGCATTGGATGATAATCTCCAGTATCTGCACGTTAAAGTTGAGGATCCCAGACTGTCGCGGCCTATTTTTTTGACTCCTGTATATGCGGTTTGCACGGTGTCAGGTAGGAGGGATTTGTGGGCGGGTCTTCACCACATCTCCCTCATTGTGGATGGTCCGTGGATAGTTGGGGGAGACTTTAACGTTATTGCTCACGATGGTGAGCGTACGGGTCATAACACCAGAGACAGAGGTACTACAGCTTTCTCAGAGATGATGATGGATTGTGGCTTGGAGGATGCTGGATTCATTGGCAGCAGGTACACCTGGACCAATGGTCGGGTTTGGAAGAGATTGGACAGGATTTTGATTAATCCGGCAGCGGCTTCATTTTGTCATCGGCTTACTGTCAGACACCTGAATCGGACTTCATCCGATCATGCGCCGCTTTTGCTTCAGTGGGACGACGAGGATGATTTGGGACCTAGGCCGTTTCGGTTCCTTAATGTTTGGACCAAACATCATGATTTTTCAGCCTTTGTCTCCCAGAAGTGGTCATTACCCACTCATCTTACGGGTATGGCTGCTCTCTGGGAAAAGTTCTTCAGGCTGAAACAGGGGCTTCGCTGGTGGAATCGACATGTTTTCGGGGATGTGTTCCAGAGGGTGAGGGATGCTGAGCGCAGGGTTGATGAGCTGGAGATTGATTATGATTTGGACCCTACGCCTGAGCGTCATGACTCTCTGCATCAGGCACAGGCTGCTTTGAACCGGACCTTGGCTATTGAGGAGGGATTTTGGAAGCAGAAGGCCGGTTCACGCTGGGTGTGTGAGGGTGATCACAACACTCGATACTTCCATGCGATGGTTCAAGGACGCCGGATTAGATCACGTATTAGATCTATTACAAGCCAGTCTGGGGAGGTCCTATCTGCTGCTGAGGATATTCAGGCTTCTGCTATTTCCTTTTTCCAGGATTTGCTGTCTTCTTCTTCGCAGCCTGTGGAGGCCATTCGCAGTGACATTATACCCAGACTTGTGATGGATGAGGACAATATGGCACTAAACCGCCCCCCTTCGATTGATGAGATACGGGAGGCAGTATTCAGCATTGATTCTGACAGTGTCGCAGGTCCAGATGGTTTCTCATCATTGTTCTTTCAGAAGTGTTGGGATATTATTAGGGATGATGTTGCCAGTGCAGTCATGGATTTCTTTGAGGGTGGAGTTTTGCCTAGGGGATTCGCTGCTACCTCTATTGTTCTGGTCCCTAAGAGGGATGGAGCCTGTAGGTGGACTGATTTTAGACCTATCAGCTTGTGCACAGTGTTCAATAAGCTCATCACTAAGCTTCTGAACACCAGACTCAGCTTGCTACTGTCTCGTATTATCTCTCCTCAGCAGAGTGGTTTTATCCCTGGTAGGCTTATTGGGGATAATGTCTTATTGACTCAGGAGCTCCTATATACTTTGGATGATAAAGTTAGAGGAGGCAATACTATGCTGAAGCTTGATATGGCTAAAGCATATGATCGCATGGACTGGGGATTCCTCTACTCTGTGCTGGAGAGCTTTGGCTTTGATCAGTTGTGGATTGATAGGATCAGGAGATGTGTTTCTGGCTGTATGTTCTCGGTACTCCTTAATGGGCGCCCATGTGGCTTCTTTCCTTCTTCGAGGGGTCTTAGACAGGGAGATCCTATATCGCCATCTCTTTTCATTATTGCTGCGGATTACTTCTCACGTCTTCTCACAGTACAGTTTGAGAGGTTCCCCAGTATGGCTTTTCGACATGGAGGTGCCATTACTATTTCGCATTTGTCATTTGCTGATGATATGATCATCTTTTCCAACGGCCAGAAACAGTCTATCAGGAGGGTACTTGACTGTTTGGAGCATTATGAGGGGGTTTCTGGCCAGTTGGTGAACAGGGATAAGAGTGGACTTATCCTCCCCAGACGGGCGTCTACTAGTCAGATAAGACGGCTCGAGCACTTCACGGGTTTCAGACACCAGCAGCAGCCGTTCACTTATTTGGGGGTCCCTTTATATAAGGGGGCCAAGCGATCCTTTATTTATGATGACCTTCTTCAGAAGGTCAGGAGCAGGATTTCTGGGTGGGCATCACGATTGCTTTCCCCTGGAGGACGCATTACTTTGGTTAGATCAGTCCTCGGCTCTCTCCCATTATACCTCCTTCAGATCCTACAGCCTCCTAAGGCAGTTCTGAAGAAAATCGAGAGCATCTTTGCACGTTTCCTTTGGGATTCCAGGGACCATGCACATAGATTACACTGGCGGAGATGGAAGGATCTATGCCTTCCTACTGATGAGGGGGGACTTGGCTTCAGGAGACTTCAGGACAGTGCTGATGCTTTCTCGTTGAAGCTTTGGTGGCTCTTTCGCTCTCAGAGATCTCTTTGGGCTCAGTTTCTACTGGGCAAATATTGTGTGGGGACGCATCCCTCCTTTGCTGCTATTCCACACTCAGCCTCCCCTACATGGAAGAGGTTGAAGAGGGCGTGTTCGCAGGCTGAGCCACATATTGCGTGGCACCTTGGAGCTGGACAGATATTCTTTTGGCATGATTGTTGGATGGGGGACACTACTTTGGCTGCACGTTTTCCTGATAGGCCCCATACATCGGTGAGGGTGTATGAATTTTTTTATGTCGCTAGTTGGGATATAGATAGGCTCCTTCAGATCCTTCCACCGGTTATGGCAGAGCAGATTGGGGCGATTCCATTGTGTGTTGATGCCCCTGATCAGATTGTTTGGAGGGATACATCAGATGGTAGATTTGCTACCAAGTCTGCTTGGCAGTTGGTCCGGACAGGGAGGCAGACCCTGGATTCTTTTCGCTTGATGTGGACTTCTGTACTGCCTGTCACCGTTTCTTTTTTCATTTGGAGACTATGGCAGGGGCTCATCCCCGTTGACACGGTTATTCAGAAGCGGATTGCTTGTCACTTGGCTTCTCGGTGTCAGTGCTGCGCACAGATTGAGACTCTTACACATATCTTTACTGGAAGTTCGATTTCAGATCAGGTTTGGAGTCACTTTGGGAATATTTTTCGGATAACCATGATTCAGGATGAGGATGTCAGGCAGAGATTCCAGCATTGGAGATATTCAGGGTGTCATGTGAGGCTGGGTCACATTCGCACCATTATTCCTCTATTGATTTTTTGGTTTCTTTGGACTGAGAGGAATGATGCGAAGCATAGGGGCATTCAGATGGAGGCACGAAGGATTATTTGGAGAGTCTACCGGATGCTCTCATTCTTACATATGGGGCGGCTATTCAGACCGCAGCATTGGCGAGGAGATATGACTATTGCACCACTGTTTGGTATTTCTTTTGCCCCCCAAACCCCCTCACCTCCTATCTTGGTCCTTTGGCGCACTCCATCAGTGGGAGCCTACAAGCTTAACACTGATGGTTGCGTCAAGGATGGCTTTTCTAGTGGAGGGGGTATTATCAGGGGCCATGATGGACAGTGTGTTAGGGCATTCTCAGCTTTCTATGGAGACTGTCTTATATTAGAGGCTGAGCTGCGTGCTATCCTTGATGGAATTATTCTTGCTCGCAGACTGGGTATCACATCTATTTGGATTGAGGCTGACTCTACAGTGGCTATTCATTGTATCACCAGAACGGGCGGACCTTGGCAGATTCAGGGGATTCTTCGACAGATCAGGAATATTCTTCATATGGACAGGGGCACTATCTCCCACATCTATCGTGAGGGTAATCAGGTTGCTGACTCGCTTGCTTCTGAGGGATGGGATTTCAGAGCTTACAGAGAGTATGGACCACAGGATCTACCACGTAACATCAGGGCACTCCTACAGATTGACAGACACGGGCTCCCCAGCTTCAGAGGACTCTAGTCTTGGTTTCATCTTTTATTTCTTGTTTGGGGCATGTTTTCCCCTTTTTCTATTTCTTACATTTTGTTTTATTCAGTTGCTACATTTGCTTTCGCTCGGAGGTCAGGTCTATGCCCCCCTCCATACATGTACTATTTCATTTTAATGTTAGCTCCTGGCCCGCATGAGGATAAACTGTGAACGGCTCTACCAAAAAAAAAAAAAAAAACCAAAAAAAAAAAAAACCCTAAACCCTAGAACCCTAAACCCTAGAACCCTAAACCCTAGACCCTAAACCCTAGACCCTAAACCCTAGACCCTAGACCCTAGACCCTAGACCCTAGACCCTAAACCCTAAACCCTAAACCCTAAACCCGAAACCCGAAACCCTAAACCCTAAACCCTAAACCCGAAACCCTAAACCCGAAACCCTAAACCCTAAACCCGAAACCCGAAACCCGAAACCCCAACCCCGAAACCCCAACCCCCAAACCCCAACCCCCAAACCCCAACCCCCAAACCCCAAACCCCAAACCCCAAACCCCAAACCCCAAACCCAAAACCCCAAACCCTAAACCCAAAACCCAAAACCCAAAACCCTAAACCCTAAACCCAAAACCCAAAACCCAAACCCCAAACCCCAAACCCCAAACCCCAAACCCCAAACCCTAAACCCTAAACCCCCTAAACCCCAAACCCTAAACCCTAAACCCTAAACCCTAAACCAAAACCCTAAACCACCACCAAAAATTCTCTCTAGGTTTGGGGAGAAAAAAGGGGATTTTTTTCCCATGGAGGCACCACCATTCAAACCCCCCGAACCACCGCCTATTTTGCCGGAAAATGTCACTTATGTTGGTGGAATAACATCTACAACAATCCCCACCAATCCAAATCCAAAAACAGCCCCAAAATCGAGCCAAAAAATCGTTCATTCGGATGCCCAATTTGAGAAATCCTTCCCCGTCGATACCCATGGCTCAAATCATCAACAAGACACCTCTCCTACACTAGGAGAACATGTCCATGAAGAAGTTTTGCGGATTAAAGCGCTTGAAGTTGCAGATTCGAGAAATGAGGGTTTTAGGGTTCATGAGCATGAATCTCGAAATACACATGTTTTTGCTCAAAATCAGGCCATGGGACCACTCCCAATCAACTCAGAAGCATCAAAAACCCCTGGTTTGGTCTCTCCAACTCAATATTTGGCCCAAAAATCGACTTTTTCAGATCAATTGCCGAAACCCGTCGCGGAACCTGTCGCGAGTTCGGTCGACCGAACTACACTTTCGGTCGACCGAACTTCCAAAGATCGGTCGACCGAAAATCCAGGTTCGGTCGACCGAACCATCAATTTCGGTCGACCGAACCCTGGTCGACCGAAACTTCCTGCATCAGCTGTTTCTGCCGTTACTGCTCCGAAAACTGCCCCGGCTCTTCCGAAATTGTCATACGCAGCTACATTGAATGCTCGGCCCACCATTACTCAGGTTTCTAGGAGTCAGAACAAATCATTTGCATCTGTCACACAGGCTCCACCAGAATCTACACTGCACAGGTTCGCTATTAAGGAACCATTTCTACATTTGAATGAACCTGCAGTAGCTTTTACTGAGGAGGATGAGAATATCCTTGCTGAGCCTTACAAGTTCACACTTGTTGGGAAATTCATCCACAGAAAGCCTCCTATCTCTAAGGTACGTGAAAGCTTTCATAAATTTGGATTTAAAGGTGAATTTAGCATTGGTCTTATTGATGCACGACATATTCTGCTACACCTTACACATGAGGATGATTATTCACGACTATTCATGAGGTCATCTTGGCATATTGAGGGATGTCTCATGCGGGTCATTAAGTGGACATCAGGATTCAGTCCAGAGCATGAGACCCCTATTGTTCCCATTTGGGTGTCCTTTCCTTTGTTGCCGATCCATTTTAGAGCCAAAGGGCCCTTGTTTGCCCTCGCTAGGACCATTGGGGTCCCACTTCGCATTGATGAGGCAACTACTGACCTACGAAGGCCTAGTGAAGCTCGGGTCTGTATTGAGGCTGATCTTGAGTATGAGCTTCCTGACCGGATTTGGATTCAGAGACAGAAAGTCCCAGGTTACTGGCAGCCAGTTGTCTATGATAAGAAGCCAGTTTTTTGTCTCAGGTGTCGAAACATGGGGCATTCAGATGCTCAATGTCAGATTGGGAAACCACCAGCACCGGCACCTGCACCCGCTCAGCCTACACCACCAGCACCTCCACCTACTTCTGCGCCTGCAATCAGAGTTCCACCACCCATCCAGAAGAAGAGATGGGCTCCAGTCTCAGCAGCCCCCACTTCCCTCCTCACTACTTCCACTACTGTGCCTCCAGTCACCCAGTTGGTTCCACAGGTGATTGAGACAGTACCCACACCTACAGAGGTGATCCCAGAGGCTCCAGTTGAGATCACAACACAGCCTCCTCCAGTTATTGAGCCTACCACAGAGACTCGTCCTTCACCTCCTCAGTTACCCGCTTCTACTGCTGAGATCATACCAGAGGTTCAGGCAGAGGCTACACCGGCTCCTTTTGAGGTAACTCCCATCCCTTCTTTTCAAGTACCAGTTATAGAGGCACTTCCCACAGCCACACACAGTAGCTCTCCACCATCTGCAGAGACCGCACAGTCAGCACATGGGTCAGCAGGTTCAGCTACACAGGTTCTCGCTCAGGGTCTTCTCGCAGAGTTAGGTTCGGAGCACTCTAAGGCAAAGCATCTTCTGTTAGACCACTTCAAGGGCTCACACCGCATGAAGATGACATCCTCCTTGAGATTTGCCATTGAAGATCTGGTACACAAGCTTTTTGGAGAGCCCCCACCTGCCAAGCCCTCTGTTAATCAGACTTCCACACCTTCATCCACTCCTGATCCTCCCCCGAGACAGGATAAGATGAAGTCTCTGATCCAGGGAGACATTGATGGGATGGGTTTAGGAGATTGCATGCTTAATACTCAGGCAGACTTGCCATCAGCTACCCCATCTGCTTCTTCATCTGGAGCACCTCCACCACAGGTCCCCTCAGTCACTTCAACAGCCACATCACACATGAGTCCTTTCTTGAGATCAGAGGCACCTGCATTCCGCCCTTCCTATGGCCCAGAGTCCATAGACCTTTACGAGCGTTACTATGGAGGGAACATGTACCAGGGCTTATGAGAGTCCTTTCTACATTGTTTTTTCTGCATTTTTTTCACTTGCTCTTTTTCATTGTTGTACTTTACATTTGATGGAGGTCAGGTCCTTGCCCCCCTCCTTTTATTTGTTGTTTCGCATTTTAGGATATAAAATTATGATATTGATAAAAAAAAACCCTAAACCCTAAACCCTAAACCCTAAACCCCAAACCCTAAACCCCAAACCCTAAACCCTTAACCCTAAACCCTAAAACCCTAAACCCTAAAAAAAAAAAACCCAAAAAAAAAAAAAAACCCTAAACCCTAAAACCCTAAACCCTAAACCCTAAACCCTAAACCAAAACCCTAAACCCTAAACCTAGACCGTTTTCTCTCTACCCCTAGGGCGATTTTGGCGATTTCTCCACCCCATGGCAACCCCGCCTCCAAAACCGCCAGAACCGCCTCCCTCGCCGCCGGTAGCCACCACCCAAGCCGGCGGTATCCCTCCACTACCAATATATCATCTTCCAATCCAACCAATTCCACCAAGCCATGCCCAAAATCTTGATTTTCTTCCCCAAGACACCATAAACCCGAACCCTAGCCATTCACTTTCCGGCGCCGTTCTTGCAATTTCCGGTCGCGGACCACCACCAACCCATCCTCCTTCATATGGCGTTCATCCACCACCCTCTATTCCTCACCAATTTAGCCTCCATCCTGCAGATTCAACTTTTGTGGCGCCTAGGGTTTTTCCTCAAACCCTAGGTACGGTTTTAGGGACTTCCAGTTTTGATAGTAGCGCTTTGATTCAGGCTTTGCAGACCATTCCAATGGTTTCAGAAGGGTCTAAAACCCCTGGATACAACCTGGTTTCGTCCAATTTTGATGCCAATTGCACATTGGGAATTGTGCCCTCAAGCCCTAATTTCGAGGCCCCTGTTTCAGCGGTTTCTGGTCAGAATTTCGTCATGGGACATCCTCCATTGGTTTCAGAGCACCCAATTTACCCTGGGGTAGGTATAATTCCTACCAATTTTGAGCAATTTGCAACATTGGAAAACGTGCCTTTTGGCACGAATAACGAGGCAGCGAATTCTGGTTCGAATCTGAATCTGACACCATCACCATTGGCTCCAGAGCACCTGCAAACCATGGAAATGATATCAAATCCCCTCTATTCTGTCAATTGTGGGGTGAATTCTACGTTGAAAAATGTGAGTTTGGGCACGCACTTCGAGGTAGAACACTCTGGTGCGAATTCTGGGCTGAAACCATCACCATCAGCTCCAGAACACCTGAAAACCATGGAAATGTCATCAATCCCAAAAAATGTTGTGATTCGAGATGCATTGGGATTTGTGCATAATGGCACGCACTTTGAGGCTGGGATTTCTGGACAGAATCTCGGCCAACCAGTACCACCACTGAACTCAGCAGCCCCAACTCATCCAAGTTTGGTCCCCGCTTCGTCTAATGTTCTTGGTACCTCCACATTGGGATTCGTGCCTTCTAGCACGCAAATCGAGGCAGCAATAAAAATTCTTTCTGCAGCGAATCTGATCATGCAACCTGTTCAATCAGCTCCGGAGCAACAAAAAATGGGTGGGGTCACTCCCTTAGTTAATAATCCTCCCTGTTCCACTTCATTGGGAAGCGTGCCTTTGAACACGCACAACGAGGCTGATAATTCTGCTACCAATGCCTCAGCCCTAGTCTCCAAGCCTGCTCCTTCTGATTTGGAAGCCCCGAAGCCTATTGGAAAGGCACCTCTGGTTCATTTGGAAAAGGGTAATGTTCCTTTTGTTGTTGCTGCACCACCTCGGGATGGACGGCGCCCTCAACCACGTGGGCAACCCCTGGCCCCTCGGGCTCCCCGACGTGGTAATGCAGCTCCCCCTCTAGCTACTGAAACATCTACTACAACTACAGGTATGCCAGCCCAGAATAAAGTTTCATATGCGGTTGCTTTAGCTGGAAAGCCATCCATTACTCAGACTGAAAGGAGCCAGAATAAATCATTTGCATCAGTCACACAGTCTCCCCCGGACTCCTTCCTCCACAGGTTTGCTACTAAGACCCCCTCAGTACACTTGAATGAACCTGCTGTTATATTTGATGATGAGGATGAGCAATTTTTGGCTGCGCCATACAAGTTCACACTTGTTGGCAAATTCATTAACAGGAAGCCTCCTATCACTAAGGTACGGGAGAGCTTCCTTAAATTTGGATTCTGTGGTGATTTTTCCATTGGCTTAATTGATGCACACCACATTCTTATTCATTTATCGCACGAGGATGATTATGCTCGGCTTTTCCTCAAGCCGTCCTGGTATATTGATGGGTGCCTTATGAGGGCCATCAAATGGACTCCTGGATTTAACCCTGCGCATGAAAGCCCTATTGTTCCTGTTTGGGTTTCTTTCCCACTATTGCCCATACACTTTCGTGCAAAGGGCGCTTTATTTGCTCTATCTCGAGCTATTGGGACCCCGTTACGTATTGATGAGGCCACTACTGATTTGAGGAGACCTAGTGAGGCCAGGGTTTGCATTGAGGTTGATTTGTCCTTTGCTCTTCCGGACCGCATATGGATTCAGCGAGAGAAATATCCGGGGTATTGGCAGCCTATTGTTTATGATAAGAAGCCGATATTTTGCAGTCGATGCAGGCATTTGGGTCACAGTGTTTATAAATGCTTGCTTGGTAGACCTCATGTTGTTGTTTCTGCTCCTCCGTCTTCTTCTTCTTCAGTTTCCACTGCTCCTATTACTATTACTTCTGCCCCCCCTCTGAAGACTGTTGATAAGGCGAAGAATAAGGGTAAGGGGATTTTGACTGAGGATCAGCCTAGACAGTGGATGGCAGTACCCAGAGTTTCCAGCAGCCAGCATAACCCCAGTTCTTCTGGAATCTCCATTCAGCACAGTTCCACTGTGATGACCGCTTCTACTATCCCACGCCCAGTTATTGCAGTTCAGTCTATGGATTTGGCTGCTTCAGTTCAGCCAGGTTTTACTCAGACTCCTATTTCGACAGTAGCTCAGCAGCATCCTCCAGCAGCTTTTGTTTTGCCTGTGGTTCAGTCTTTACCACAGCAGAGTTCTCTCACCATGACGCCACCTCTTGTGGCGGTTCCGGGTATCAGTGTCCCAGCTTCTTTTTCTGACCCGCTGCTCGCTGATATTCTTTTGAGGCAGCAGGCCTCTGATGAGGGTGTGGCTCAGTCTATTGGTACTATTACAGCGATCCCTTCTGGGGCTCCTCCTATTTGCCATCAGAATTTGGAGGCATCTGTCCCTTCGAATTCTGGTACTCATTCTGACACTGAGAGTACTGCCCAGTTGGAGGTTCACCAGCAGGGTGTTTTTCGGAGATCCTCGACTGATGATTTAGTTGGTCTTACTCAGCGTACTGAGGATGATGGGTTTATTCCGGTCACTCGGAAGAAAAACCCGCGTACTGCTGACACCAGATTTCCACCTACTCGGATGACGACCAGGAGTCGGTCATTGGATACCTCACGCTCTCGGTCTCGATGAGTGTCATCATTTGGAATGTGAGGGGTGTAGCTAGCTCAGCTACTCGCAGGCGGCTGAAGAGGTTGGTTCAGCTTCATCAAGTTTTTTTGTTGGTTATTTTAGAGCCCTTTGTTCTTCGGGAGAGTTTCGATTACATCAGACGTTTGCTACGCTTTGATACTGGGACGCAGAACTCATCAGGGAAGATTTGGGCTTTCTGGAATTCTGCGACTACTGTTACTGCATTGGATGATAATCTCCAGTATCTGCACGTTAAAGTTGAGGATCCCAGATTGTCGCGGCCTATTTTTTTGACTCCTGTGTATGCGGTTTGCACGGTGTCAGGTAGGAGGGATTTGTGGGCGGGTCTTCACCACATCTCCCTCACTGTGGATGGTCCGTGGATAGTTGGGGGAGACTTTAACGTTATTGCTCACGATGGTGAGCGTACGGGTCATAACACCAGAGACAGAGGTACTACAGCTTTCTCAGAGATGATGATGGATTGTGGTTTGGAGGATGCTGGATTCATTGGCAGCAGGTACACCTGGACCAATGGTCGGGTTTGGAAGAGATTGGACAGGATTTTGATTAATCCGGCAGCGGCTTCATTTTGTCATCGGCTTACTGTCAGACACCTGAATCGGACTTCATCCGATCATGCGCCGCTTTTGCTTCAGTGGGACGACGAGGATGATTTGGGACCTAGGCCGTTTCGGTTCCTTAATGTTTGGACCAAACATCACGATTTTTCAGCCTTTGTCTCCCAGAAGTGGTCATTACCCACTCATCTTACGGGTATGGCTGCTCTCTGGGAAAAGTTCTTTAGGCTGAAACAGGGGCTTCGCTGGTGGAATCGACATGTTTTCGGGGATGTGTTCCAGAGGGTGAGGGATGCTGAGCGCAGGGTTGATGAGCTGGAGATTGATTATGATTTGGACCCTACGCCTGAGCGTCATGACTCTCTGCATCAGGCACAGGCTGCTTTGAACCGGACCTTGGCTATTGAGGAGGGATTTTGGAAGCAGAAGGCCGGTTCACGCTGGGTGTGTGAGGGTGATCACAACACTCGATACTTCCATGCGATGGTTCAAGGACGCCGGATTAGATCACGTATTAGATCTATTACAAGCCAGTCTGGGGAGGTCCTATCTGCTGCTGAGGATATTCAGGCTTCTGCTATTTCCTTTTTCCAGGATTTGCTGTCTTCTTCTTCGCAGCCTGTGGAGGCCATTCGCAGTGACATTATACCCAGACTTGTGACGGATGAGGACAATATGGCACTAAACCGCCCCCCTTCGATTGATGAGATACGGGAGGCAGTATTCAGCATTGATTCTGACAGTGTCGCAGGTCCAGATGGTTTCTCATCATTGTTCTTTCAGAAGTGTTGGGATATTATTAGGGATGATGTTGCCAGTGCAGTCATGGATTTCTTTGAGGGTGGAGTTTTGCCTAGGGGATTCGCTGCTACCTCTATTGTTCTGGTCCCTAAGAGGGATGGAGCCTGTAGGTGGACTGGTTTTAGACCTATCAGCTTGTGCACAGTGTTCAATAAGCTCATCACTAAGCTTCTGCATAATTTTTGGTTCCTTTCGACGCGGTTTGATCTTCAAAGCTCGTCGAACCTGCTGAATTCTTGTTTTGGCTTGAATATTTAAATTTTCCCGTCAAGCCTGCTATGACTCCGATTGTCGAGGGTCCGGATCACATCATACCCTCCTTCTTTAGGATGATTCGTCCCGAATCATAGCTTTGTTCCTGGTGTTCCACTTCACCTCCTAGATCAAACGGAAAATTTCTGCTTCCATGTCATGAGTTCAATAAATTGGAATCCTTTGATTTGCTAACACGGAAGAGATGGAGCTTGAACTTCCTTTGCCATTCGTAGTGTGGTTGAAGCTTCCAGTCATAATTAACCTGCAAAAAAGATTTAAACAAAATGGGGAGGGACATGTTAGCTTTATGAGGTACAAGGTATGGATCCTTGTATTCATGACAAACCACCACCAACTCCACTTCTTGAACCACGAGGCTCTTCTCTTCGCCTCTTTCCTCCTTTGCAATTTCTTGTTCGATTTTTTTATCTTCAAACTCAACCACATCTCCGACCTCCACATTTGAATCACCATGTTCATGTACTATCTCATCACTACCAAAATGTGGATCTTCCAATTCAAAGCTCAAAATTTGAACTTCTACCCCAACTTCTAATTCCTCATCATATTTCGGAGTTTGTTCACACAACTCCACGTTTTCAACTCCTACCACAAAGTTCGGGGTCTCTTCAACTACTTCTAATTCATGTTTCAAGCCTCCCTCCTTCTTTTCAACATTCATATCCCGAGGCTCAACCATAATGGTGCGCGTCGCGATGCACCAAGAATTAATTAAATTTCCTTACTTGCCAAAACTCAAATTTAATGTGATAGCGGAAGCAAGGGTCGATCCCACGAGGAACGGGAACTAACTTAGTGTCATGTCAATTAGAATTATAAGGGGGGTTTTGAGTTGAAAATTTCAATTAATCTAAATAATCAAATAAAGATGTAAAATAGCTGGAATAAAAATCAAATAATAAAGAATCCTAGTTCTCAGGTTCGGTTGTGCCCTATCATAATATTGTCATTCCCCAAGCAACGCATGTACTATTTCCTTTGTTTTATTTATCACCCGGAATAATCAAAAAGCTCTAATTAATCCAATTCTTCCTTAATAATAATCAATTAGAATTAGTTCTCCAATCAATTTAGAGTGAATGAGCAACCTAGAATAAGCTCCCTAGATTTAATGCATTAACTATGTGAAAACAAGAAGAATTAGGTGAACTAAATTATCAATTACATATGCTCGAATTGATTAATCTAGATTGGATTTTCATATGGAAATATAAAATTACCAATTGCTACTGTGATTTGGATAACAAGACAAATACGAATCCAATTACCCAAATTAGCAAACATCAACACAATAATTAAAAGACAAGGCCTTAATCAATTAATACATTGTCTTGACGAAATTAATGTTCATGAGAAATCCAATAAATAAAACATAAAAACAAGAACTACGTTACGAGTTTGAGGAATGAATAATAAAATAAAATGAACACAACGTCCCCCTTGAACTAGGTTGAGAAGACTAGCCACACATTGCCATGAAGAATTCCCCAAAAATATTGTCTTGATTCACCTTGATTTTGCCCAGAATTTCTTCTCTTCAAACCTTGATATTGGTGGCTCTCAAAATAATTCTCCTCCCTCTCTTTGGTACTGAATTGCTCCTTTTATAGAGCCTAAATTCGTGCCCTAGCTTAGCCAAAAAGAAATACCAAAGATAGAGTTTAAGTTGAATTAGGAAACAATTTTCCTTTTTTTTCGGGCTTAAGTTACGGCCGTAATATAAGGAGTTACGGCCGTAACTCACTTTCTGTTTAATTTTACAACGCAACAATTTTGCTTTTACGGCCGTGAGAAACTTCCAATACGGCCGTAACTTGGTTTATGCAGATTTTCGTGATTTTTGTTCAATCAACTGCTTACGACCGTGACTTTCATGTTGCGGCCGTAACCTATTTACATGCCAGGTCCTCGAACTTCCTTTATACGTGCTTTTTGGTCATTTTTCCTTCTTTTCTTGTCATTTGTGATCCTACACAATATAAAACATAAAATGCATTAAGCAATACTTAATTAGGATCAAACTAACAGTAATTCGAGGCAACAAGTAAAGAAATAAAGTGCTAGTAAAGCACTTATCAAATCCCCCCACACTTGAACCATTGTTCGTCCTCGAATAATGATAGAAAAGAACTAAAGCACGACTCGAATGAACATGTTAGACTTTTAAATTTGGAAAGTCAAGGTCACAACCCACTTCTTTTTAGCACGAAAATCAAATTGCATAATCGGAGTGTGTTAGTGTGTGTAAGAGATGCATCACCCAATATTCTCCGAACAAAAATGAAAATTGATACCCCAATGTGGATTATATCCTTTCACCTCTCTTGAGTTCTCTCTGAATTTATCAATTCCCCATAAAAATGTAAGTTTTGACTAATTCAAGTAAATGCCAACAGATTAGTGCGGTTTATCACATGGTAAAAATTTAGTCAATACACAGTTTCAGATCAAAAGGGCACAAAATATAGACCAAGCAATTCAAACCACTCATAAGTACATGTAATGGGAGCCAACACTCTCACCGAATATCTCTCTTCGCACAAAGTGTATATAAAGGTGAGAATTTACGCTCAACTCACTGCATGAAAAACTTGTTACCACAGATTGCTCAAGTGTCAAAACCGGAGCCAACAATAACACAAGTGCAAAGCAAAGGTCTTTGTTGGGTTGTAGCGGGGCTTCGGGTCAGGTGGGAAAAAAAGGGAAACATTTAGGCTGAATCGAGAAGGAGTTTCACAAGCCGAATCGGTTCAATTATAACATTCCTTCTTTCTTCTTCAACATGAATTTAATAATCTCCCTGCTATCCAACTGATCTAACACTAGACTTCTATTTTGTGCAGTTTGAGTGTTTATTTTCAATACTAGCAAATGTTCACTCTCCTCTAACCATTTAATCACCGCCTTTCGTTTCTCCTCCTTTTTTCGCAATTTAGCCAAATATTTTCTTTCTGCCTCCCGTTCACACCTCAATCTTTCCTCATAAATTTCTTTTTGAATTTTCAAAATTGCTTTTGAATCAATCTCAGCTCCTCTCTTAACCCCGATTCCATCCCTAGGTTTAGGATCACGCCTATAATCACTACGATTTGCTTGAGATAGCCCCGTTTTCAATTTCCCTTCCCTTTCGTCTAATTTATCCAACCTAACCAAAGCTTCATTCAAAAATCTCCACATATGATCTTTGACGTTTTCATGGGAATTGGACATTGTAAAATTTATGTGGAAGGACACAAAAAAAGAATAATGAAAACAAAGGATCAAGAAATTCAAGAAAGTGGTTCTTGAATGGACTTTTTTTTTTTTTTTGAATTTTAGGATGAATTTTCGGAATAAATAAAATAATAAAAAAAATAATTTTTTTTTTATAAATCCGAAAATTCGACAACGAACACAAGAAAACAAACGGAACTTAATTCGGATAAGAATTAAGCAAAACAAACACTTTTGAATTTTGTTAGATTTTTATATGGATCAAAAAAGAAAAAAATTACTGGCACGAAGAACAAGAAAAGAAAGACTCAACAACAAGATATGGATGATTTTTATGGGACTCGATGATAAACATAAAAATCAAACTGGATAGAAAAACCTGAATTCAGAGTCCAGCTCTGATACCTCGGAAGAAACGCCGGAAAGTTCCGAACCCAGGTTGTGGTCGGACGGATGAATCATGACCCGATATTCACGACGCGATGGCTCGACGATGCGGAATAAAGAACCACGACTTTCGAAACACCACAAGGATTTTCCCAATCTCTTTGATAAGTCTCTGATTTGAACGCCACAAATATTCTCGCGAATATTTGGTAAATTCGGGATGAACGCCACAAGATAATCAATCTTGATAAGTTTGGGTTTGTAATGTGAATCCACATATTAAACAATTGAAAATCATTCAATCTCTGTTTTATTTAATCATCCAAGTCTTCTTTACAATGAATCAAAAAGGCGTATAAATAAGCAAAATAAAACCCTAATCGCTAATTTACTCAAAATAGAATTCTAACTAACCTAAAATAGCTAAAATAGGAAAAGGAAATAAAATATACGAAAATCTGGGAAAAATCTGATCCGTTAAGAAGTCACGGCCGTAAAGATGACACTTACGGCCGTAAGTGTGTTTCTGGTTAAGGTTACGGCCGTGATCCCTTATTTACGGCCGTAAATCAAAAATCTTGAAATTCTGCATTTTAACCCCAGGGGAGGTTACGGCCGTGAAAGCACTTCTGCATAATTTTTGGTTCCTTTCGACGCGGTTTGATCTTCAAAGCTCGTCGAACCTGCTGAATTCTTGTTTTGGCTTGAATATTTAAATTTTCCCGTCAAGCCTGCTATGACTCCGATTGTCGAGGGTCCGGATCACATCAATTATGTAAGTTTCTTGCCTCTTTTTCTATTTTCTCTTGTATTTTTCTTAACATTTACATTATTTAATGCAATGTTTAATTAATGTTTTAATGTTCTTGTGTTCTTCTTCTACATTTCATCCTCTTGTTGTAGTTTAAGTTTTTATATTTGGTATTTTCTCAAATTTCTACCATAAATGTTATAAATTTTAAGTGCATTTAATGTTTTATGATTGGGTTGTTGAAGATATTAATAGTTGATGAAGAAATTTGGTTCAAAGTGAAGGATTCTTGGGTTTTCACTTCAAGAACTTTACAAAAAGGGGAGTTTTCTTTGTTATCTTGTTTTTAATCTTTATTTTAAGTATTATTCTCATGTTTATGTTATTTATTAAATGTTGTTGTTAGTTTATTATTAGGGGTTAATATTATTGTGTTGGAATTTTAATTAGTTTAAGGTTATTTAAGTATTTTAGGTTGTTTTTGGATTGTGGGTATTTATGTTTATGTATTTGTGATTGTGAATGTTGTTTATGTCTTTTGTAATTTGTAAAATGTTTGTCACTATGTTAGGTTCTTATTGGAATCTACTATACATGTTAGGTTAAATTTAGATTTTCCCATGTAATTTGGTTAATTAATTGACTACCAATTTTTGATTTGTGAAAGAAGAAATTAGTGTAGTTATAAAAACTAAATTCACCTTGTTTCATGTTTTCTAGTTTAGTTTAGTCACCAAGTTCTTTTTATTATTAGTTTATTTTGGATAATTAGTTTTAATCCTAGCTTTTACATATTGTTGTCTATTTGCTTTAATTAACTAGTTTTTCATGTTGCCATGTTTTAATTTTATGATAGTTAGTGTTCACCATCAAACCAATTTTTTATGTTACTTGACATTTCTTTTAAAATGAAATCAATAACTTTAGTTACACTTCAATCATTCCTCGTGGGTACGATAACCCGGACTTCTCTAGTCCACTTTACTACTTGAACGCGAACCGTGCACTTGCGGTATACGATTTTAGCGTACAGAATAGTCTCAAGTTTTCATGTAATTATAAGATACTATCTACATTTGCAATATTGAAGTCTTGAAAGGAATAATGTTCTTTGTGGACTTTATCTATCTTATAAGTATTCTCCCAAGACTCATGGTAAGATAGAGAATGTTCCTTATGCTTCAGCTATAGGAAGCCTTACTTTGCACTAGATAGGTCATGTCTTATGTTGGGGATATTGTTGGTGATTAGTAGTTTAATCCAGGATCAGATCATTGAATAGAGGTAAATCATATACTGAAGCGTTTTCTGAAAACGAGTAAATATCTGCTTATCTATTCAGTTTGTGATCTGATGGATTAAAATTAATTAAGATCTGATTTGACTAGGACTCTCGAGAGTCGTCAAAATTGGAATATAGTTGGGAGATAATTTGGTTAATTGGTTGGGTATAACACAATCTTGGATTGTTTGTTATACAATCGTGACTTACATCGAAAGGAGTTACTATCTTGGTTGAGGACATAATCATTAGTGTAATGATGGTGTTGACAAGATGGATGATTCGATGTTTCATGTATACTCTAAGGGCAAGTGGGAGATTGTTGGAATTATATATGCCCATAGAGTATAAATCACGACATTTGAAGTAAAATGTTTATTGATTATATTAATATAAAGTTGCGTTTGTTCATGGATCGATTTGATATTACAAATTGAGTGTTTAAGTTGTTAAATACAGAAAGATTCAATTTGTAATTCGATCTAAAATTAAAGTTCACGATCAGTAAATAAATATGGACAAATTATTTTGATAAGATCGTCTCGATTTTATTAAAGTCTATCTTTGACTTTGGTAATAAAATTGAGAGTACGTTTGGAACGTATTGGACGGGACCACGTGAAATTAATTTGTGACATTGACCATACAAATTTAATTTCACTTGATTATAGTACGTGGGACCTTAATCCTAATCGGATAATGGACTTCGATTACTAACTTGAAGTTCTTTGAGGTATCAATGGGTGAGATTAAATTGCTGATCAATATCTCGATATTTTGGGAATTAAAGTGAACTAACGAGAAATATATATTCGTATTATGGAATCCGTCACCTTTTAGGTATGATCATAATCTCACTTGTTCTTCTAGTGGACAGTTGAATCAGAGCTTAGTAATTCGACAGTAACTGTTGAATTCTATGATGTGATGGGATCACATCGAACTGTCAGAAAGAAGATGAGAGTTGAGAATTTATGAATATTCGAGACGGACATTTTGATCATTTTAACTTGCTCAGAATATTCGAGTTGATCGACGGGGGTAACATGTAAGAACGATAAGTTAGAGGATATAATTATTGATTAATTGTTTCACTAATTTCAATTTTACTAAGAGTGCAATCTCGTTCTTTTAGTTGAATAGAATGTGATTAATAAATTAATTTTGACTGATCAAGAGTTGATCGGGTCATAATTAATTTATTGAAATTTAGTTTAATTGGGTCCGATCAGGTTCCCTCGATGACTTCACTATAATGGGTTTATATAGGCTTATTACATGTATTGGATTGTGCAGAAATGAGCCTGAGTTATGATACTAGACCTGATAGGATTTTGGAGTGTAAAGATGTTATAAATAGTGTCCCAGTCTATTTTTCTTAACCTAATCCTGTTTAACCGAGGTCAAGGTTCCCAACACATTGCACATCCTCTAACCTTCAAATAAAAACATCCGGTCCACGCACTTCTCTCCGACCACACAGCATATAGAAACCTCAATCGCTCCGAAATGGGAAGGTTGTTAACAGTCTCATCATCCACAATGGCTCCCTTAAGATTTCCTCAAAATTCCCCCTTTGTTTTTGCTTATAAGCACCCAAAAGTCTCACTTCCAATGAATTCCAAAGCAAATTCACTGCCTTGTATCAGTTCCAATTCTGGGTTTTGTCGGACGCTCCCCTTTACCTTTAGAGCCACTAGAACACTGTGCACAAAGGCTGTTTTATCAGAAGTTCCCAATCAGAGTCAATTCTCTAAAGTTGGCGCAGAATCCACAGGGCCCATACCTTCGGAGCAGCTTCTTCAGGTGGTTGAGACCGCCGCCGAGACTGGTGCTCAGGTTTGCAGCTTACCAGTTACCATAAGCTTTAGAATATTTCACATATTGGAGTGACTTAAGAATTTTGGGTCATAACCGTACTTGTTGTTCCTTGTATTTTTCTTTCAAGCTATCCGACACGTCTGCAATTTACCACTTTAAACTATATCTAGTGAAACAATAAGACTGATATTTAGTGGAGTATAATATATAACAAAGAAGAGACTTGAATTTGAGAGCAGAAGCAGCAAGAGAAAAGATTATCGAAACTGACTTTTCAATAAATCAATATGGTATCTGCTTTGATTGACTTACTTTGTGGTTGGACCAATTTAGGATCTGCTACAGCCTGTAGTCCAATGCTTGAGAATTTCTATTGCAACCCTGTCACTTCTGAACTCTAAATTTCAATAGGGAATGTTTGCAGTTATAGAGATTATTTTGGATGTTGGGTATGGCATATTGGATTTACCGTTACAAAGATGTTTTGAACTCTGAAGGTAATCATTTCACAATAATAGGATAAAACTGATTCTTGGCTTAATGATGTTCCCTGATATTGAAATGAATGTTTTGGTTGCTTTCTTGAAATTAGTATCTTGCTTGGTTTAAAAAATGTATTGATTAATAGTGGTTTAGAGCTATGTTATCTTTGATCTATTTGAAATTTTAAGCCCAAAAACTTAATGGTAGTATATGCTGCAGGGTCTAGTATTTGTTTTGATGTTTTCTTCTAAATAATGAAACTACAAGAAATAAGGCTCTTGAATAACTGAGGATGTAGATAGATTAGTATTTTTTTCTCTTGAATGCAACTTGAAGTCATTAGACACAAGCACACCAACATTTTGCGTTTGGTGGAGCTTAATAGAGATTTTCCTTGATTCGGCAAGGAACTCATAAACACGTGGTAGGATGTCGGTGGTGCCCCATATCCATCAAAGGTAGTACCCTTGCTTTGGCTGCATGGTGCATGGCGTGTTAGAAATCTCACAGCTCATACACCAGACCCGTAGCAAAGCAGCAGGAAGAAGATGGTTAAAAGTGTCATTTGGCTATATTTTTTTTGGGTTTTTAGTTAAATGGGTTTGGTAAACAATAACTCTAGTAAAATAGACCTTTCTGTTGAAATGTCAAAATTATCCTTAATGAAAATGATTGGTTATTTTGCAAGATATATCCCTAAACTTAGTTAGGCTGATTCAATTCAGGGCTCCTGATTATATTTATATTTTTTTAATCTTTTAAGTTCTAAAAATGTTCTATATTGTGATAATTTGTCAAAAGATTTAGGATGATCTTTTTTAGTTATATATCCTAACGTTATTCCTTCTGAAACTTCTTCTTCTATATCTTCGCATTCTTTTATAATTTTATGAACTGTATTTATATTTTTTTGCTAAATTCTATTCTATTTAGGATAGCATAGTCAATAAAAATAAATTTTTTTTGTTTTCTAAATATAGTTTATAATCACAGTTATTAGAAGTTGATGCTTGCAAAGTATCCATAAATTATTAGGTTGATAAATTATTATACAAATTTTTTTGGTATAAGTGCATTCTTTGATTTAGTAAAATACAATAATCTGCAATATATTGTTCGTATTTTTCTAAAAGTCTATTATATTCTTCAGAAGATATATTTTCTTTTTTCATTTGATGTTTAATATCTTCCATTTTATCTTTTAATTTTTCTAAAAGGTTATCTAGTCCTTAGATTGTATATCCTGGCATTAGGTTTGAATTGTATTTGTCATAATTTTATTTTCTAAATCTATTTTAAGCTGTAATATATCAGAATAATTTATAATGTATTGATCATGGTTTTTTTAAAGCATATAATATTGTTCAGATGATTCGTCCATAACTATTAAATAAGATATAATGTTATCTATTTTTTCCATTATTCTTTCTAACAAATTGTCTAATCCTTTAATAGTATATCCATGCATTAAAAAAACAGAGGTAAATAATTTATAAAGTTTCAAGTAATTTTTCAAATTCTATCAGTATTTGTGAATTGATAATATCTATATCAGCCATGATATCTATGCTTGGTTCAAATGATATATTATATTTTGAAATATTTTTCTTTCTTTTTTCTAATTTATCAATTATATCTTGAATATCTTGTATTACTATAGATCTTACAATACCTTTAACAAAATTTTCTATCAAATTTTCTTTAAAACTTTTTAATATCTCTTGTAATGCATAAAGTTGCTCTTAGAATCCTGTTTTATCAATTTCATTTCCATATTCAATTCCTTTTTTATTTTTAATATTCTTCTTAACTTTATATGGACCTCTCTTATATGTGGGTTTTCTTATGATGTAATTTTCTTCATTCATGATAAAATTTTCAAAAATTGGTAAAGAATGACTCGTCTCTTTCATCACTGTCATAATCTATTATGGGATCATAATCATTATCGTTACAAAACACATATCCTAAATATAATTCATTATTTATTTCAGTATTATCACTATCAAGCCAAAAGTAAATGATTGATTTTGTAATTTCTATTCCTAATAATTCTTTTAATTTAGGAAAAATAGCTAACAAACATGGCATATAGACATGATATAACTTTTTTATTTCATTATTGGGTCTAGTAAACTGTTTATGCATGAATAAATGTTCAATTATGCTATTATATTCATCTTTATAAGGATTGTTTTGATAATTAAACTTAATAATTCTAAATTCTTCCATAATAACTTGTTTAACAGTTCTTCCTCCTCCTAATTTCATAAAGACAGATATATTAAGAATACCAACCTCTTTTCTTGTTCTTTGTACTTTTGAATTTTCCTTCTGATATTAGTGACCTTCGGGCTCATAGGTTTCTGCTATCATTCCCTTCAACGGCCTCCTGCCTTTATGGGTAATTAGCCTCACCTGAATCCATTCCTTCACTGTATAATATCTTGTTAGAAAATATTTTGGACAAAGTGTAGGGAGTTTTCTTAGGGTCTGTTCGACGGCGGGAGGGGGGAATTTAATTTATTTTGTTGATTTATTTGTATTTTTTAGGTAAGATGTGAGGTTAAAAATTGATTTGAAAAATTGTGTAATTGGAGAGAGAAAATATGGATGGTTAAAAAGTGATTTGGAAAATTGTTTAATTAAATTTGTTGTCTTTTTTATCTTTTAGTGTATTAATTTGGCAAATTAAATCACAGCCAAACGGTGCCTTAATAATATACCTTTAGGAAATAGGATTTGGAAGACAAAAACTTAGAAACTCATCTTTCGGCTCCTCCAGGTTTCGGGTCCTTCGGGTTTTTTTGCCATCCTTATCAAACCCAAAGTATACTTAGGAAAAGCTACATAATATTCATTGAAAAATGGTGAAGATGAATGTGAACTAGTTAATGTTGAAGAAGCTTTAGCAAATCTAAAATGGAAAGCAGCCATGGAAGAAGAGTACAAAACTTTGTGCAGAAATAACACCTGGGTTCTTGTGCCTAATTGATTAAAACACAAAGTAATTGGAACAAAGAGGGTCTTCAGAATCAAACACAGCATAGATGGTAAAATGCCAAGATATAAAGCAAGGTTGGTGGCTAAAGGTTTTCTACAAATTGCTGGCATTGACTTCTGTGAAACATATAGCCTTGTAATCAAAGCTTCAATCTTAAGAGTTATTCTAAACTTGGCAGTATCAAAAGGATGGGAAATTAGGCAAGTTTACATTAACAATGCATTCCTAAATGGATTTATGGATGAAGAGGTTTATGTTAATCAACCTAAAGGTTTCATCGACTGTACAAAGCCTACTTTCATTTGCAAACTCAACAAGCCCTTTATGGCTTAAAATAAGCCCTAAAAGCTTGGTTTGATAATCTTAAAAGAACTCTACTGGATTGGAATTTCAAGCAATTAGAGGCTGACAACTCACTGTTCTTTATGAACAATGCTCAAGTGATCTTTGCACTGATCTACGTGGATGATATTGTCATAACACGTAATGACAAAAAACTGGTTCAAGATTTCATAAATAGGCTAAACATCAAATTTGCTTTGAAGGATATGGGACAACTGCACCATTTCCTTGGAATAGAAGTTCACAGACAAGGTTGTGAATTATACCTTTCACAAAAAAGGTACATTGCTAATCTCTTGAAGAAGTTTAATTACCAACATTTAAATCCATCTCCCACACCTATGGTAATAGGGAAACTGCCCTCAAAAAATGATGGAAAGCCTATGAAAAATCTATCTCTTTATAGAAGTGCAATTGGTGGACTTCAATACCTCACACACACGAGACCTGACATAAATATTTTGTCAATAAAATGAGCCAGTTCCTTGTTTCTCCAACTGACACTTACTGGTTGATACTGAAGAGGATATTCTGATATTTGAAAGGGACAATCAATCATGGATTATGGATCAAAAGGAATGAGAACATATTCATAAATGCATTCGCTGATGCTGATTGGGCTTCGTATCCTGATGATAGACGGTCCATAGCTGGATATTGTATTTATTTGGGTAACAAACTGGTGTCATGGTCCTCTAAGAAACAACACGTGATAGCTAGATCAAGCATAGAGTTCGAGTACAGAGCTTTGGCGCAAGCTACGGTAGAAATTGTTTGGTTGCAATCTTTATTTGGTGAGCTGAAATTACACAAAATTTTGAAAACCAGTCTTATGGTGTGACAACCTTGGAGCAAAAGCTTTGGCCTCTAATCCTGTTTATCATGCTAGGACCAAGCACATTGAGTTAGACGTCCACTTTGGAGATAGAATAATTGGAAAAGAATTCGAGATCAATAATATACCATCGTCAGATCAAACTGTTGACCTACTCACCAAACCGCTATCTAATTCCAGATTTAATTACCTAAAGGACAAGCTTGGAGTCACAAGATTTCCTTCCAGCTTGAGGAAGGGTGTTAGAAATCTCACAGATCATACACTAGACCCATAGCCAGCACGAAGAAGATGGTTAAAAGCGTCATTTGACTATATTACGTTTTTATATTTTAAACCAACAAACACGCCTTTAGTAAAAGTTGTAATGTGTATATTACGTTTTCTCCCCCATCTTTGTTTCTTCTGTTTTACTAGCTTTTGTACCATCTTCCTTAATTTTAGGGAAGCTGTCCTTCAGGTGCCTTTGTGCCCTTTTTTAATAGGTAGATAGGTGATAAGGTTAGTTAGAAATTATTCTTCTTCGTTTTATAAAATGCTGATATTGCTTGTGATCTAATTAAGAAATATACACAAAATTCTTTCAATTCTAAACTGTTCATAGTTCGAATTTTCCTTGGATTAGCTAGTTTCCTTTCATGTGAAGAGACTTCATTATCTTCTTATTATACATTCTTCTCACATGGGGTTTTCAACTTCTTCATTTTCACCTCCGTGCACACCGGTAATTTCTTCACAGTTCAAACTCCCTTTGACTGCTAACTATCCCACTCATGACGCTCTTGACTTGGAAAATACCCCTTGGAATACCTTGGCTTATAGAGCTCGACATACTTTTCACATGTTATTTTTTTCTTTTTTGATATTTGCAGATCCTCATTTCCTTTCACGTTATAATTTTCTATTTCTTTTCAGGTTGTGATGGATGCGGTCAATAAGCCTCGAAATATTGTCTATAAGGAAGGACAAACTGATCTGGTGACTGAGTAATTATCCATAAAATCTTGTCATTGTCATCATTTGTTTTAGATTTCCATTGAGACGCTACCTGATAAGTGCTATATTAACGTTTATTTTGTGCACTTATATCCTTGAATAAGCAATAATGTGATTCTATCTAAGTATTATTAATGCATTTTATATTTTATATTGTATAGGATCATAGAAGAGGAGAAAAGAAGAAAAAAGGACAAAAATGCACTAAAAACTGAAGTTTGGGGACTTAGAGAGCTTATTCTGATTAAATGCACTTAAGGGAGAATAGGAATAGTTAGAGCTTATTAACTATTTACAGGTGATAAATCAAAGAAGAAATTGAACTCGCGTTACTTGGGAAAGTGTAAATATTGTGATAGAATACAACCGAACCGGAGAACTAGGACTCGTCAACATTTGATATTTATTCCAATCATTTTAATTGCTTTATTTTATTAGTTAAATCATTTACAAACAACTCAAAACAAAACCCTCCTTTACGATTCTAATTGACATGACACTAAGTTAGTTTCCGTTCCTTATGAGATCGACCCTTACTTCCATTGCTACATTCTTAGTAATAGTGGATAAGGAATTTATTTATTATTTTGGTGCATCGCGACACGCATCACTACCTTTGAATAGATCTCCATCATTATAAACATATTTAAGTTTTTCTTTATTGATCTCAATTTTGAAGTCAACTAATTTTGTCCAGTTAATTCTTTCTTGTAGTTTTCACAGTGACAATTTATTAATTATTTTTATTTTTGTCAATATTATTGCAGCACAGATAGAATGAGCGAGTCTGCTATTCTAGATGTCATCAAAAAGAACTTCCAAGATCACCTCATTCTCGGGGAAGAGGGAGGGATCATTGGGGAGTCATCTTCTAACTATCTTTGGTGCATTGATCCCTTAGGTTTGGGTCACAACTACCTTTTGCTTGTCTGAGTGACCATGTCAATGACATTTCTTTTAAGTTCTTAGGTCCTGGAGGAAATTTGTGGAGCTTTAAATGATCTATGAAATTGAGTATTGGCAATACTTGGGAAAACTATAATGGCTTGTTGTAACCTAGTAAATATTTTCATTAAAAATATCTAGTTTCGACTAATAATTCAAATACTTGAAAACCGTGCATGTAAATTTTAAATGAGCTTAACATCATCAAGAAATTGTCGTCCAATTGGCATTGTAAATTGTGATGGAAAGGAACTGTATTCCATATATTTTATTAAAAAGAAAAGCTAGGAATCTATCTAAGGAAACTATACAAATTAGGGTTCCTATAATTGAGCTAATTAGTTGGCTACCTACAGTAAATTATATTCTATATTCTATAACACTCTCCCACAAGCTGGAGCATAGATATTAATCATGCCCAGCTTGTTACAAAGATAATAAACTCGAACCCCATTTAGAGCTTTCGTGAAAATATCCCCTAATTGATCTCCGGTCTTTACATACTCGGTGGAAATCAAACCCTGCTGAATTTTCTCACAAACAAAATGACAATCAATTTCAATGTGCTTGGTTCGCTCATGAAATACAGGATTAGATGCAATATGAAGGGCAGCTTGGTTATCACACCACAATTTTGCTGGTACTGAAGTTTTAGGACCTACTCTAGTCAAGAGTTGATATATCTACATTATCTCACACACAGATTGTGCCATAGTCCTATATTCCGACTCTGCACTGGATCTTGACACAATGTTTTGCTTCTTACTTTTCCATGAGACCAAATTTCCTCCAACAAACACACAATAACTTGATGTGGATCTTCTATCCACTTTGGAACCTGCCCAATCTGCATATGAAAAACATTCAATATGAGTGTGCCCAAGATTTGTATATAAGATACCAAGCCCAGGTGCTCCTTTCAAGTAACACAAAATATGTTCTAATGCTGTCTAATGATGAATTGTTGGGGATGACATAAATTGACTAACGACACTGACATGGTATGCAATATCTGGATGAGTCACTGTAAGATAATTCAGCTTTCCAACCAACTTTCTATATTTCTCAGGATCTTTCATTGGTTCTCCATCTCCCGTAAGGTGCATGTTCGGAGTCATTGGAGCACTACAAGGTTTTGCCCCTAATTTTCCTGTCTCAGTTAATAAATCAAGGACATATTTTCTCTGAGATAAAAAGATACATTTTTTTACTCCTTGTGACATCAACACCCAAGAAATACTTTAGCATCCTCAAGTCCTTCGTGTGAAACTGAGTATGCAAGAAAGATTTAAGGGATGAGATTCTTGTAGTATCACTTCCAGTGATGACAATGTTATCCACGTACACAACTAAAAGAATGATACCTTCTTCTGATTGTTTATAGAACACAGAATGGTCAGACATGCTTTTCATCATACCAAACTTTTCAACAGCCCGACTAAATTTTTCAAACCAAGCACGAGGACTCTTTTTCAAACCGTATAGAGATTTTCGAAGACGACAAACTCGCCCAAACTCCCCCTGAGCAACAAAACCAGGTTGTCGCTCCATATACACCTCCTCCTGAAGATCACCATGAAGAAAAACATTCTTGATATCTAGTTGATGCAAAGGCCAATGATGTGTAGCTGCCATAGAAATAAACAACCGAGCATATGTCAATTTTGCAACAGGAGAGAGTGTTAGAATAGTCCACTCCATAGGTTTGAGCACATCCTTTAGCAACAAGACGGGCTTTCAATCAAGCAACTGACCCATCCGGATTTACCTTAACTGTGAACACCCATTTGCATCCTATAGCCCGTTTCCCTGAAGGTAGATTGACCAAGTCCCAAGTACTGTTGTCATCTAAAGCATTCATTTCCTCTATCATTGCATGATGCCAATCGGGATGCGATATGGCTTCATGAACAGTGTTAGGGATAGAGATAGAATCAAGGGATGTAATAAAAAAGCAAGAGGAAGGTGACAAGTTATATGAGACAAAAGAAGAGATATGATAAGTACATCGGCGTTTATCTTCACGTAACACAATAGGAAGATCGTCACTGAGAACTTGATCTGATGACGAAGGAGCAGGTGCATAACATAAATCAGGAGGTTTTCATCTGGAGTAGACTTGAATAATAGGAGGCTTGATAGGAGCTGGTGCCGAGGCAACTTCGGAGGATGTGATAGTGTAGATTAACTAATCATCCCCGACTTGCTTGAAGAGGAGAGGACGGAAAATAGGGTTTGTCTTCCAAGAAAGTAGCATCAATTGAGACAAGTTATTTGTTAAGACTGGGACAATAACATCTATAACCTTTCTGAAGACGTGGCGTTCATTCAATCAAATCTTTTATTAATAGCCAAGGGAGATGCATTTCAAAGACTTGGGATCTAATTTAGTGATATGTGGACGAACATCCCGAACAAAACACATGCTACCAAATATCCTAGGGTTAACAGGAAACAGTGATTTGTTGGGAAAAAGGATTCTGTAAGGGATCTCACCATGAAGAACGGATGATGACATGCGATTAATAAGAAAACATGCTGTAGAAACTGCATCGGCCCAAAATTGTTCAGGAACATTCATTTGAAATAATAGGGCTCGTGCAGTTTAAAGGATATGTCTATTTTTGCGTTCTGCCACTCCATTTTGGGATGTAGGATCAACACAAGAAGTTTCATGAAGCATGCCATTTTGAACAATATATGATTGAAATAAAGCAGACGTATTCTTTGGCATTATCACTTCGCAGAGTATGGATCGAAACTTTAAATTGGGTTTTAATCTCAACACAAAATGCACAAAAAATAGAAAACAACTCTGAATGATTTTTCATTAAATATAACCAAGTCACATGAGAATAATCATCTACAAAAGTAACAAAATACTTAAATCCAGGTTTAGACAAAATGGGACAAGGACCACAAACATCAGAATGAACTAATTCAAAAGGAACACTAGCATTTTTATCGACTCTTGGACTCGAACTTAGACGATGGTGTTTTGCAAACTGATACGACTTACAATCTAATGAAGACACCTTACTAAATTGTGGACAAAGAGATGGATGACCCAACTGACAATGTGCCTCAAAAGGGGATGTTACACCAGAGCAAGCAACAGATTTCGGTATTGGTGTGTCAAGGATGTAGAGGCCTTCAGATTCATGTCCTCTACCAATAATCTTCTTCGTCAAAAGATTCTGAAATAAGCAATGATTAGGAAAAAAATGAGATGTAGCAGTTGAGATTGCGAGTAAGCTGGCTTACAAAAATCAAATTAAAGGATAAACTAGGTAAATGTAAGTCAGACGACAGAGGAAGCAAAGGGGTAGGAGTGATTGTGCCAGACCTACGAACAAGAGATGGTGACCCATTTGCTATGGTAAAGGTAGAGGTGGAAGTATGTGACTGAAAACTAGAAAAGAGACTAGAATTATCTGTCATATGATCTGTGGTACCAGAATCAATGACCCATTTGGAGGATGAAGAGAGAAGACACGTATTCAGTTTACCTAAATCAACAATAGCAATGATTGAAGGAGATGACGACTTCAGTGATTCTTGATACAGTGAAAACTCGGCAAATCGATCTACAGTCACAAGAACTGATTTGTCGGAAACATCATTAGTAAATGCAACATGGGCCGAGTGAGCTTTCTAATTCCTGTACTGGAGCTTTCTACAATCTCACTTCAGATGTCGTATCTTGTGATAGTAATGGCACACAATTCCTCCAGAATCTTGTGGTCATGCTTCAAACCCTTGTAAGCCTCCTCCTTTGTTTCCACTTTGATTGGTTGATCTCCGAGTCTCATAATTAGTATTTCGACTTACCAAAACACTATTGAGTTGAACAGGTGGAGTGCTTTCTATGCGGAGTACTCGACTAAATACTTCTTGTAAAGAGGAGATCTCAGAACCAGAAAGAACCTGTGACTTAGTAGTCTCAAAGTCAGAAGGAAGGCTGACCAGGAAACTCATGCTAGCCATTTGCTCTCGTTAGCTTTGTTGAACCTTCACATCAGGGCTAAAGGGCAGTAGCACATTGAGTTCCTCATAAATCTTCTTAAATTCCATAAAATAATTCGTAAGGGACTGATCTTGCTTTTCTGCACGGTAAAATGCTTTGCACACCTTATACATGTGAGAAAGGTTCCCTTTACCAAAATATAAGAAGTCCAAATAGTCTATCAATTCTTTAACAAATTCACAATGATTGATCAAGCCAATTACCTTGTTATCAATGGAATTTCGAATCTACAGGAATAAGCAAGCATCTTCTCTAAGCCACATCTGTCTTGAATCATCATTTGGGGGATCTTCAGTCAAATGGGTATCTTTGTCTATACTTCATAGATAAAGTCGAACAGTTTTGCTCCAATCCAAATTATTAGAGCCATGTAGCTTATGGTCCATGATTTTAGACATCACAGGCACCATATCCGACATAACAACGGATTTATTTTCATTCATAATTTATAAACAGATATAAGGCAGCAAACACAGAAGCAGAACCAAGAATTTCAACTAGTTAGCCAACAAAATACTTGATGAACACAAACCAGCCAGGCAAAGAAGTCAAACTGGACCACCGAGAATCCGGCGAAGCAGAGGCGAGTGACCGGAGAGGAATTCCGATTAGAACGCGAAGGCTCGTGGGGCTCACGCTCGGAGGAAGGCGACGGCGTGTGGGACTACGCGTGGAATTTCGGACTTCGAACGCGGGGAAAATGCCAGTCAATGACTGGCCTTCCTTTTTGGACCGACGGTGAGAGCAGTTGGCCACTCTAGGTGGGGTTGCTAACTGAACCCTAATAGGCGGAACCCTAATTTGTGAAGATAGATATCTAATTTTTGCAAGTGTCGAAAATTGCAATCCTAATGCTTTGATAACATGTAAATTGTGTTGGAAAGGAATTGTATTCCATATATTTTATTAAAAAGAATGACACACACACACACACACACATAAAGCTAGGAATCTATCTAAGGAAACTATACAAATTAGGGTTCCTATAATTAAGCTAATTAGCCAGCTATCTACAGTAAATTATATTCTATATTCTATAACAGGCATTAACCCGAATCTTGTTGAACCGGGCTATTAGCATTGAAAAGTGATGATTTAATAGTAATTGTTTGACTGAAGAGGATTAGCTGTCACAGGAGTTATTGCCGTATCACCCAATCTTTATGAATTAAGGAGTTGGTGTTAACTTGTGTTGGAGAAAAGGCTGCTACATTTTACCTATATAGGATCACCCGTATCTTGTTCTATAAGGAGCTATAAGATTCAATTTTTTCTCTCTTTTTGGTGATATGTTGTTGCCTGATCAGGAAGCATTTATTCACATGAAATTGTGGTTGTCTGCATGTTGTTTTACTTTGCAACAGTTTATTCTTGATATATAAGGTTTCAAACATGGTTTACTTATTTATATCGATGCAGATGGGACCACAAACTTTGCACATTGCTATCCTAGCTTTGCTGTCTCTGTGGGTGTGCTTTTCAGAGGAAAACCAGTTGCTGCTACAGTGGTAACTGATGAATCTTTATAATGGACATTTTTTTTCCTTCAGAATTTTATGTTTCTAGGCTCTATCCGTTTGCTATTAGCCCCAGCAAGCGTCTCTCTCGTGTTTTTCTTATGAGAATGCAAGTCATATTTGTTAAAATATTTTGGAAGTGGGAAAACTTTTTTTTTTTTTCAACACATTTATTCAATAAGCAATGGCCTTTATATAGGAATTACATCAACAGAATTTCAAAGAAAATAGCAACGGGTGAACAATATCTTGAAACAAATTGCATTGGAATAAAAAAAAATCCCTAAAGACTAAGATAAATAAAATCGACTCTTAGACTCCACATGACTTAATTATAATAGCTAAATACTTGATTGAATTAGTCAACATTCCCCCCTTTAATTCAAGCAAGAGGCAACACTCCGATCATGGAACGAAATTCTTCTTGCAACCTCCATAATGGTTCTATTTTTGCGCTCAGCAACTCCTTTTTTGTTGAGTATAGCTCGTTGTCAGTTGCCTTTGAATTCCATTATCACTGCAATATACTCCAAATTGTTGAGAGGTAAACTCACCCCTACTATCAGTTTGTAATGGCAATAAAGAATACCCACATTGCTTTTCAACAACTTTGAACCTTTTAAACATCTCAAAAGCATCAGATTCCTCCTTCAAAAAATACACCCAAGTAATCCTTGAAAAATCGTCCACAAGGATAAAAAAAAATACTTACTTCCATTCAGTGACAGTGTTTGCATATGCCCACAAATATCAGCATGTACTAGCATCAATGGTTTAGAAGCTCACCATGACTTTTTTTTTTGGAAACTTATTGTGACGCTGTTTGCCAAAAATATATGCTTCACAAACCGGTTTCTCACTTTTCAGCATGTGTAAACATGTCATATTCAGTCTAGACAACTGATGCAACCCATCAAAATTAAGATGACCATAATGCCTATGTCAAAGAATAGAATCATCACATGTAGCACCAAATGCGTTAATGTTGGCTGTTGAAAACATGATAGGAAACATCTTGTTTGCAGTAATTTTTGTTGAGTATACCAAGCTATCATTCCTTTTATCATAAATCATGCAATTATCATCATCAAAAATAACAGTATATCCCCTTTTCATCAATTGTCCCAAATTGAGCATATGAGATACACTAGGAACGTACATGACATTATGAATAAATTTCCTGCCATTTTTTGAAATTACAATAACTGTACCGATTCCACACGCCTTCACCTTAATGTTGTTGCCCATAGTAACTTGCTCGAATTCCCTGTCATGTGATTACTACAGCCACTGTCTAAATACCATACTCCATTCACATCAACATTAGCATGAAGGCAAGCAACAAATAAATTCTCTGCATAATCATCTTTTTCTTCATGAAAGTTAGCTTGCTCATTCAGTTAACAATTTCTTGATATATGGCCAAACTTCTTGCATTCTTAACATTGAACATCATTTTTATCATGATAATTTTTATCTTTATGCCAGCAATCTTTTTCTAGATGATTATTTTTTCCACAATGAGAACATGCATGTTGAGAATTAAAATGTTGAAATGTGTGTACTTTTTTATTATTGTACTTATATAGTATCTAATAGTTGTTAGGGACTAAGTTGGTAATTAATGTAATATCCTTTGTATATACCCAAATCTAAGTCAATGAAAAATACTTGAGTTCTTCCTTCAACCTTCTACATGGTATCAGAGCCAAAGTAAGGAAACAAACCCTACCCCATTCCGGTTCTAGCTGGTCGTTACCTACCCAGTTCGATTTTGATCCGGCAACACCAGCGATAGCCTTCCCAGACACGTGCGATGGGACAACTTGTGCTTACATGCTTACATGCCAAGGTTCCACTCTATTCCTTCTGCCTTGAATATTTGTCCTAGAATCTTTGGTTGTGTATGTTATGTCCATATACACTCTCCTCTTAGAGACAAACTTGATCCTCGTGCCTTGAAACGTGTTTTCCTTGGTTACTTCATCTCTGAAAAGGGTTATAAATGTTTTTATCCCCCTACTGGAAAATATTATATTCCTATGGAAGTTGAATTTTGCGAATCTGAGTCCTTTTTCTTTGATAATGTATCGTTAGTTCCTCTTTAGGGGGAGGTTTATAGTAAAGAAGATGAACAAATATGGTTAGAAGAAAAGAAAGTGTGAATTTCTGGGGTAAGTGGGAGTTCGAAGTCAAAGTTGAGAGTGGCAGATTATCTAAGTTGTTCCAAAAGTGCTACACCAAGAGAAATCTAGTACTTCAGCACTAGTTACTGAAGACACTGTCGGGCTCTCTTCAAACTCTGATAGTTCTCCTGCTGATACTACGGTGCCATCAGACTCTTTCAACGATCGAAAATGAGGTAAATATTCTACCTCTTCAAATTCTATTCCTGTTTCTAATTCTAACCTTGCAGCTTTAGACAATGTTGACACCCCGATCAGGAGACATTCCCTTCGGCACCTTAACCCACCTGATAGATTGGGTTTCTCAACATCATCTTCCAATATTATATTTCCTATCTTTGATTATATCTTTTACCACTGATTATCTAAGACTAACCTATCATTTGCCTCTCAGTTGTCTTCTGTTTCTATCCCTAATAATTTCCAGGAGGCTCTCTAGCAACCTAAGTGGAAATCCACTAAGGTAGAAGAAATGAATGCTCTCCAAAAAAAACTTTACTTGGGAGATGGTCTCCCTGCCACCAGGAAAAAGCATTGTAGGGTGTAAATGAGTGTATTTGTTAAAATACAAGCTAGATGGGACTGTGGAAGGGTATAAGGCTAGATTGGTTGCCAAAGGTTTCATACAGACCTATGCAGAGATGACAATAGGGCGGGTTCCCCCCCCAATGAGAAGAATATAAAAACCATACCCGCTCCATTACCTGTTAAATCAAAATGGGGCGGGGCGGGTATCAAAACGGGGCATCCCCGCCCAGCCCCGACCCTATTTTGTTTTCTTTTCTAAACATTGTTTTCTTCAAGTTTCTAATCTTTTTTCCCAGTAAAAGTCTAAAGAATCAAGCACCCAATTCATTACAGAATCAAAGATGTTATCATAAGTAAGAAATTGTATCTTGAAAGTGTGTTTGCTTTTTTTGAATTAATTTTTTTTTAATGTAAATTGTAGGGCGGTCAACCAAAACCCTCCCCGAACCTATTTCGGGTAATTGGTATCAAACCCAAACCCACCTCATCGACCCGCAGGGTGGTTTTTCCGCCCCATTAGGGTCGGGGCCCCATCGGTTTAAGGTCGAAATGAATTTTTTTGCTATCCCTAGACCTATGGAATTAACTATGAGGAGCTTTTGCTCCAGTAGCCAAGATGAATACTGTTAGATTTATACTATCTTTAGTAGTTAATCTTGACTGGCCATTGAGGAAATTTGATGTTAAAAACGCCTTCATGGTGATCTGACAAAGGAAGTGTATATAGATCCACCTACGGGTTTTATTCCTTCAGGAGGTAAAGCGTGTAAGTTGAAAAAGACTCTATATGGGCTAAAACAATTACCAAGGGCTTAATTTGGGAGGTTGAGTTGCTCAATGAGAACGTACAATTTTATTCAGGCTTTAGATGACCATACCTTAATTTATAAAAGAAATGGTCAGAATATTACCTTACTCATTGGATGATATGATTGTTACTGGGAGTAACCTAAGTGAAATCGAAAAACTTCAGGTTCATCTGACGAAGGAGCTTGAAATGAAAGGCTTGGGTATCCTAAAGTATTTCTTGGGCATTGAAATATCACGATCCAAGCAAGGACTTTTCATTTCCCAACGTAAGTACGTTCTTGATCTCCTAGCAGAAACCGGTATGTCAACTTGCACTCCTGTAGAAACACCTATTGAGGTGAATCATGGTTTATATATCTACCTGGATCAGATCCCAATTTACCTTCCTCACACAAGACTTGATTTGTCATATGTCATGAGTGTTGTTAGTTAGTTTATGCAAAACCCAAGTGATCAGCACGAGTGCAAATTAATCGTATTTTGGCATATTTAAAATCCTCTCCAGGTAAGGCCATTTTGTACTCAAAGTGGGCATATAGACATTGTGAGTTACACAGATTCAAATTTTGCTGGGTCGAGATTAGATAGAAAATCTTCGTGGGGATATGTTTCATTTGGTGGAGGAAATCTTGTTACTTGGAGAAGTAAGAAATAAAATGTAGTTTCATTATCTAGTGCAAAGGCAGAATATCGTGCTTTGCATTATGCAACTACCGAGCTTACATGGTTGAAAATTTTTCTTAGTGAACTAGGTTTTGGTCCAAGCAAGCCTATGTTACTCTTTTGCGACAATACTGTAGCTATTGAGACAGCGAACAATCCGGTACTACATAATCGAACAAATCACGTTGAGCTGGACAGAAACTACATTAAAGACAACTTCGACTCCAAGAATATAGAGATTCCATATGTTAAGAGTGCAAATCGACTAGCCGACGTCATGACACATGGAATGGCTAGTGGTACATTCTATACATTGATATCCAAGTTAAGCATGTGTGATATCTATGTACTAACTTGAGGGTGAACGTTGAAATGTGTATACTTTTTTATTATTGTACCTATATAGTATCTAATATTTGTTAGGGACTAAGTTGGTAATTAATGTAATATCCTTTGTATGTACCCAAATCTAAGTTAATGAAAAATACTTGAGTTCTTCCTCCAACCTTCTACAATTACCATGATTTCTCTCTTGGCCATATGACCTGCCACGACCTGAACCTCTTCCACGACCTGAATTCCTTTTATTCCGTCCACCTCTTCCGGAGCCTTCTAATTTCTTCTTTAGATCAATCTTCGTTTGAAATGCTTGCTTTATAGATTGCTCGCCCCGATCTGTGTATGCGAGCTTGATGAACCCATTAGCTCAACTAATGAGTAATCAGTCAAATCTTTAGACTCTTCAGTCGCAGCAACAACATGATCAAATTTTGGGGGAAGACTTCTTAAAACCTTTTCAACAATCTTCTGTTCGTACAACTCCTCACCAAGAGATTTAATTTGATTCACAAGAGCAGAAATTTTTACCGAGAAATCTTGCACCATCTCAGTGGAATCCATCATTAGATTCTCAAAATCTCAACGGAGAGGCTGCAGCTTAACAGTTATAATCTTGCTTGACCCTTGATAATGCTCTTGAAGCAAATTCCATGCTTCCTTGGAGGTCTGTGCTCCCATCACACGAGGGAACATGGCATCGTCTACCGCTTGTCGAATGATGAACAAAGCCCTTGCATCTTTCTTTTGCTTTTCTTTCAATTCATTTCTTTGAGCAGCTGTCAACCTTGGTGCTTGCTTAGAATCGGCACGATCTTCAAATCCAATATCCCCAAAGTCCCACAAATCTTGAGACTTAAACAAAGTTCGCATTTTAACGGACCAAAACTGGTGGTTGGCGCCATTGAAAATAGGAACAATTTGAGTGTTGAAGACATTGTTAGTGGTTGCCATTTCTTACCCCTCTCTATTTGGTGAACTCTCAACAAAAAAAGAACAACTCACAAACACTGATCTCAAAACTGTGAACCTGGCTCTGGTACCAAATGTTACAATATTTTGGAAGAGGGAAACTTTTTTTTTCACACATTTATTTAATAAGCAATGGCCTTTATATAGACATTACATCAACAGAATTTCAGAGAAAATAGCAGCAGGTGAACAATATCTTGAAACAAATAAACTGCAATGGAATAAAATAAAATCCCTAAAGACTAGGATAAATGAAACTAACTCTCAGACTCCACATGACTTAATTAAAATAGCTAAATACTTGATCGAATTAGTCAACAATATTATGGTGCATTTTTTCTAGTCTAAATGTGTAAAACTGCAATTAGAAGATTCAAAAAGTCATTGTAATAAACTTATTTGTTTGAACGGGACTTCAGTTTTGAGCACATTGTAGGGACCACACTGTTATCTTGATATTTGTTCTCAGAGGAACGTGTGTTTCTTTACCATGAATGTAAGGTTGACAGTGTCTTGTGCATGTAGGTAGAGTTTGTTGGTGGACCTAAGTGTTGGAATACTCGCACTTTTTCTGCAGCTGCAGGTAGGAGACCTCTATTCTCAGAACTCTTGTAATTGTTATTTAGCCGTGTTCTTTAAGGTATAGCACTTCATAATATTACAGGTAAAGGTGCAACGTGTAATGGCGAAAAGATTCTTGTGAGTCAAACAGATAAGGTGAGTCATCGTGTAATATGATATAGAATGGCTTACTTTGAGTGGATTTTTTACTCCTCGACTCTTATTATTACTCAGTTCTTAAATATAGTGCTTCATTTTTTTTTTGGTAGAGTTAGAGGTTTTTATTTTTGTTCTTATTTGTTGTATTTCTTTCAGGTGGAACGGTCGCTTCTGGTTACTGGATTTGGGTATGAACATGATGATGCATGGGCTACCAATATAGAATTATTCAAGGAATTCACTGACATTAGTCGGGTAATTTTATTTTATTTTTTTATTCAAGGAATTCACTGACATCAGTTGGGTAATCTTTTTTTTTTTTTTTCCATTTCTTTATGGTTTATTTAATTTTTTGTAAATCTACAGTGGTTTATGGTTTATGTTCATCAATACTGGATAAAAGGACTTTCTGTGATGAAATTCTTTCACTTTCCTCTCTCCTCTCTTTGCCATGTGTATGCGTAGGGTGTGAGAAGGCTTGGTGCTGCTGCAGTGGATATGTGCCATGTAGCTCTGGGAATTGTTGAAGCTTACTGGGAGTATCGTCTTAAACCATGGGATATGGCTGCCGGTGTTTTGGTAATTTCTTGTCCTCCATTGTTAATGGGGAAAACAGTCACAAGTCTCATTCTTTGGGTTGATGGACACTTAGATCTCAATTCTAATTTCATGGTAAACACGGCTTTAAATAATCCAAGTTTCGGGACAAGTTTGCCAAAAAATTTAGAATGGGGACCTTGTCCCAATCGACCGACAGAACTGCAACTGGTGGCTGCAATTTCCCTTCTAAATATATTCAGTCTAGTCTTCCATGATCTTCACACGGTGGACTTGAACTTTGTGGAATAGTTGTAGAAATGTCTGATGCACAACACTGTGTTATGGGTGGGAGGGGTGAGTGTACAGAGGAACTTGGGGAGGGAGCAGGCAGGCAAGTATCTAGGTATGGACAGTGACCTTGGAGGTGGAGGTGGAAGTGGAAGTGGAGAATGGGATACAAGGTGGATGTGATGTAACGGCTCAAATTCTAATAGAACTCGAATCGTTACCAAAACTTTATTTTTAAAAGAAATACTTTTATTAACAATTTCAATCAGCTATTAATCCCGTTTCAAATAAAAAAAAATCAAGAAAATCAAATAATTGGTACTTATATCAATTATTAAAGTAATTCAATATAAAATAACCAAACATACAGAAGCAAATAAATAGATGCTAAAAACAATAAACTATTTCATGTACAATTTACGTCTGACAATTTACTTAAATGGTTGAAATTCGTGCAATTCCTCTTTACATATTATCTTTTACTATGCATAAGCAATAAAGGTCAACTGTAAAATGATACAAAATAAATGTGTTCGGAACGCAAAATTCTCTGCCATATGACATGACGTCCACTTTTAAAAGAAATGGAGCCCTTATATTGATTTTGACACAATTAATGGATCTTTGACTAAAACAGGTTGCTAAAAAAAGGTTCGGTACTTAGTATCTAATTCTAGTAATTAATAAATAGATATGTGTATTTAATCCAAGGAAACACGTCCAAATCATTATTTTATTTTATTTTCAATAGCTGGAGCATTGACTTTTGGTGGTCAATTGTACTCGAATGCTGCATGATGGAAACATAAACAGATAGAAAATTTCACACAAATATATACACATATTAGACATGCAATATACCAGGCTGCCCTCTTAATTCTAAGAAAATATCCAATAACCAAATTCTGCGTTCTCGAAATTTAATAGAATAAAGAAAACATAATCCAAATAAAATATGTTCCAAATCCTAAATAACAAGATCCACGTGATAAATTAACAAAAATAATGCTGAAAAATAAATCTGTAATTAGATTACACCGATTTACTTCATTGCGTTCCATAAATCCTGGCATCATGACTGCTACGCAATAACCGCCAACCAATGAACTGGTCTATCCTGTGAATAGTAGGGGTGAGTATATAGAAACACTCAATTGGACATGAAATCAATGGTGCAATCCCGAATAAAAATATTCAAATTATGTGTCAAAAATATCATACCGTCATCATATCTTTAGAAACAGGTAAGAGCTCAATACATGTAATATCTTTGGTACCGGATGACCATATAAACATCCTATCATATTATATCTTTAACTTTCATAAATATAATAATTCAACATGTAAATATAATTTAAACGGGATAAAATCTATTGCACCTCGTTATCCTACCTTAAACATTTTAAAAAAAATAAAATTGATTTGATGCTAACAAAAAGTAGATTTTTGTACTCCTTTAAACTACCTTAAACTTTATGATGATACTTCTTTCTTCTCAAGTCACACATAATTTTGAAGGTACTGTGTTTTAGTTAAAATAAAAACTGTAAAACACAGACAAAGAAAAAAATAAAAGGGTTATTTTAGAGGGAGTTACATGAGTCATGGGATAGAGTTGGGGGGTTAGAGGATAGTGGGAATGTGAGATAAAATGTGGGAATCTTTGGGATAAACTATATATATATATATATATATATATATATATATATATATATATATATATATATATATAGTTTATCCAACTAATAGCAATTTATAAACTGTAAAATATTGGGTGTGACTTATCTGATTGAACATTTTCTCGAGCCTAATATACATGATTAATTACGAGCTACCCAATAAGCCCAATATTGATATATTTATCTATGCCTCATAAAAATCTCTGTATATTTGATAAATCAAATGAAATTTAATATATATATCACCTTAGTCCCTAAATTTCAAGGTATATAAAATATAGCTTATGAAGAAAATAAATTTTACTTTATGAGAAATTTGGGGACTTTACATGTGAGGAAAGAGATTACCTGATGAGATTCGAAGCGCGGAAGAAACGCCGGAAAGTTCCGAACTCAGGTTGTGATTGGACGGATGAATCATGACCCGATATTCATGACGCGATGGCTCGACGATGCGAAATAAAGAACCACGACTTTCGAAACGCCACAAGGATTTGCCCAATCTCCTTGATAAGTCTCTGATTTGAACGCAACAAATATTCTAGCAAATATTTGATAAGTTTGATATTTGAACGTTACAAGAAATATTCTTGATAAGTTCGAAAAACATAGGAATTCACCTATAATTTTATTGAATCAATCAATAAACTGTTTAATCAAAATCAAATTTGAATTACAATGAATGGAAAGGAATATAAATAAGTAAAATAACCTAGCCGCTAATTGACTCAAAATAGAATTCTAATTAGACTAAAATTCTAAAATAGGCAAACAAATAATTAAAAACAAAATTTAACCTAAAAATACGCAAAAACCCTAATTTCCGTCTGCATAATTGACTTGCTGTTTTGAAACCCCAAATGATGGAATTTGGCCATAAAATCAGTCGGTTCAAGGGCTTTAGCCCATGAGTTTTGCTTAGTGGCCAATTTCTACTCGAAAAACACATTATGCATCTAATTCCGACATGGTTGACTGGATTGCACTTTTATTTGGCTTGAATATTTAACTTTTTCCGTCAAGCCTGCTATGACTCCGATTGTCGAGGGTCCGGAACACATCATACCCTCCTTCTTTAGGATGATTCGTCCCGAATCATAACTTTGTTCCTGTTGTTTCACTTTACCTTCTGGATCAAACGGAAAATTTCTCTTGCCACTACACATGATCAACCAAAAATATTCTGCAATGGGGGTCATGTGAATGACTTGAATTTGAAACACCTTTGAACATTGGTGCTGTTGCCCAAATTTCCACGTACCATTAACCTGCAAGAAAGAATTAAATAGAATGGGGAGGGAAATGTTAGGTTCATGAGGTATAAGGTATGGATCCTTGTATTCATGAATTATCACCGTCAATTCCACCTTTTGAATCACGATGCCCTTCTCTTCACCTCGTTCTCCTTTTGCAACTTCTTGCTCGCCCCCCTCTATCTCTTTTCTCTCAAGCTCGGTTACTTCCTCTACCTCAAGATTTTCTAGCTCATCCACCTCTTCAATTTTTTTTCTTTCAAATTCAACCACATCTTCTACCTCCACATTCGTATCACCATGTTCACACACTACCTCATCACTATCCAAATGTGGATATACCAATTCAAAACCCAAATTTTGAACTTCTACCCCAACTTCTAATTCCTCATCAAATCTTGGAGTTTGTTCACCTAACTCCACTTTTTCAACTCCTACCACAAAGTTCGGGGTCTCTTCAACTAAATCATGTCTCAAGCCTCCCTCCTTCTTTTCAACTTTCATATCCCGAGGCTCAACATGATTTTCACTCTCTTCTAACCATCTAATTACCGCTTTTCGTTTCTCCTCCTTCCTTTGTAATTTAGCCAAATATTTTTTTCCTGCCTCCCGTTCAAACCTCAATTTTTCTTCATAAATTTCCTTTTGAATTTTCAAAATTGCTTTTGGATCAATGTCGGCTCCTCTCTTAACCTCGATTCCATCCCTAGGTTTAGGATCACGCCTATAATGACTCTCATCACTACGATTTGCTTGAGATCGCCTCTTTTTTAATTTCCCTTCCCTTTTATCTAGTTTATCCAACCTCATCAAAGCATCATTCAAAAATTTCCACATACGATCTTTATCATTATCGTTCCCCCTTCTAGATGAATATTTTTCTTGAAAATTGGACATTATAGAATTTATGTGGAACGGAATGGAAAAGAACAATAAACAAACGATCAAGAAAGTGGTTCTTGAATGGATTCTTTTTTTTTTTTTTTTTTTTGAATTTTGGATGAATTTTCGGAATAAAATAAAATAATTTTTTTTTTAAATAAATCCGAAAGTTCGACACGAACACAACAAAATGAACGGAACAGGATTTGGATAAGAATCGAACAAAAGAAATACTTTTGAATTTTTGTTGAATTTTTATATGGATCAAACTGGAAAAAATTTAGTGGCTCGAAAAACACTCGAGAAAAGAAAAACTCAACAACAAGATATGGATAATTTTTATGACAGACTCGATGATAAACATAAGAATTAAACTGGATAGAAAAACCTGAATTCAGAGTCCAGCTCTGATACCAAATGATGAGATTCGAAGCATGGAAGAAACGCCGAAAAGTTCCGAACTCAGGTTGTGATTGGACGGATGAATCATGACCCGATATTCATGACGCGATGGCTCGACGATGCGAAATAAAGAACCACGACTTTCGAAACGCCACAAAGATTTGCCCAATCTCCTTGATAAGTCTCTGATTTGAACGCCACAAATATTCTAGCAAATATTTGATAAGTTTGATATTTGAACGCTACAAGAAATATTCTTGATAAGTTCGAAAAACATAGGAATCCACCTATAATTTTATTGAATCAATCAATAAACTGTTTAATCAAAATCAAATCTGAATTACAATGAATGGAAAGGAATATAAATAAGTAAAATAACCTAGCCGCTAATTGACTCAAAATAGAATTCTAATTAGACTAAAATTCTAAAATAGGCAAACAAATAATTAAAAACAAAATTTAACCTAAAAATACGCAAAAACCCTAATTTCTGTCTGCATAATTGACTTGCTGTTTTGAAACCCCAAATGATGGAATTTGACCATAAAATCAGTCGGTTCAAGGGCTTTAGCCCATGAGTTTTGCTTAGTGGCCAATTTCTACTCGAAAAACACATTATGCATCTAATTCCGACATGGTTGACTGGATTGCACTTTTATTTGGCTTGAATATTTAACTTTTTCCGTCAAGCCTGCTATGACTCCGATTGTCGAGGGTCCGGAACACATCATTACCGCAAAGGGATAATTTACTCTCACAAAAAGAGGCCTGTTTTATAAAATTTTGAAAGGTGAGGCTCTTTTTAAATGCTTCTCTTCAACTTGGTACTTAAACAATTTCCTCATGAAACTAGCTCACTTGATGATAGATAATTTGTGTTATCGACAGACACCCCTTGCCAGTTTCTTGAGTTCCTATGTGAATTTTTTATCAGGTTGTGCTTTAATATGGTGTTCTTATTTCAGTATGAGAAGAGTACCTTATAAGTGGCAGTATTCTTTCTGAGCTTATCCCTTGCATAATGTAAAAGATATCTCAAATTAAAGAGGAATGCATGATGCATCAAGAGCATTTCTTCTTCTTCTTTTTTTTCTCTATGCTTTTTCTGCTTAATTGTAGTAATTCCGAAACTATTGGAGATAAAGATGAGCACTCCAAAGATTTTACATCCTATCTAAGAAATTATGTTCAGGGACTATTCTTTTGCAGTATTTATCTAATTCTCACGCATTGGATCAGATAGTTGAAGAGGCTGGGGGAACAGTTTCTTGCATGGATGGGGCGAAATTTAGTGTATTTGATAAATCTGTCTTGGTATCCAATGGTGTGCTTCATGCCAAGGTTAGTTTCTTCTTTAATTTAATCTGCTGACTTCTATTTCTGCACTCGTGTTATTGTCTTGGTTCTGCTGTTATAAATAAGATTATAACTTGGTCGTGTAAAATTAAAAATTACTAGAAAGTTACTCTTCTGTTTAGTTAAAGTCAAATATTAGTTTTAATTGGACATTCACAACTACTACCCATTTATTAACCCCACATTTCATTGGCCAAATCTATTTCCTCTTAAAAAGTTAATATAATTTTACCCAAATATTCCCATATATATTATGTTCACATCTACTTCGGTATTTGAAAGAATTTCTATTTTCCATTTTTTTCTTCCCCTTTCCCGTGAATAGAAGGAGAAGATAATGATACATCTCAATTATTAATGAACGTTCATCATTTTGATATTTAGCCCCCTGTTTGAGACCCATTATTTGAGAATAATGTGGTTTGTAATAGTAAATTTTGGAAAATGTATGGTTAAAAAGTAGGGAATCTTTTTGGTTTTATGTATAGATTATTATATTGTTAAAATGTGTGGATGAAAGTGAATTTAAAAAAAAAAATGAGATTTTTAATAATGGGTACCAAATAGGGGCTTAAGTTTTTGAGTTCTAAGTCAATTTTCCTGCTACATCTCCTAGTAAACTAAGATGACCCTTAAGAAATTAAATTTGTCTAATGAACTCCTTTTATCGTGTAATTCTTGCTTTTCCAAATAAGATTGTTGGTGCATAAGATCATTTTACCAATGGAATAATTATGCAGCTTCTCGAGAGAATTGGTCCAGCAACAAAGAAATTGAAGAACAAAGGAATTGATTTCTCATTGTGGTATAAGCCAGAAAATTACCATACTCAACTCTGAGAGAGATTTCTATGGTTATCAAGTTAAGTTTGTAACTACCGATTCTAATACCACAAGCAGTTTTCTTCTGCCTGATTAATTGAGAGATTCACAAACATTTTGTAGCTGTTTTGGGTTCCTATTGAACCCTGTACTCCTGCATGCAGCGGTAGTCTCTGTAAGAATAATGACTCGAGGCTGTTACCATTGATCTATGGTAATGATAGGAATGGTGTCAATGCTGGCGGAGACATGATCTTGATGTATCATAAAAACTGAATAGGGTTCTCTTTTCCATTAGGATGAGTAGTGTTATTGAAGAACTCATTAGATTCTTGTATGTCAATTTATAAAATGAAACTTTTAGCATCAGCGCCCTGAAGAAATGCAGCATGTTTTCTTCTTTCAGTGCAAGAATGCACCAGGTATAGAGTCGATCATGTTACTTCTTTTATTGAGGATGTGTATTGATGAAGCATAATATTTCAAATTGTATATACAGTAGGGGCGGAACCAACAAAAAAAATTGAGTTGGGCCCCCTTTAATAATTTTTTTTATTATTATTAAAATAGTAAAGACTTTTGAAGAATTTTCCCAAAATGAGGGGGGTCATGACATAGTTGGTCACCCCTCTAGTTCCGCCCCTGATATACAGTTATGAGTCAGGGTGGTAAGTCAAAAGTTATGCCAGTGTAGAACAGTCCGTTTTTGTAGAGAAACTTGAGTTTTATTGATGGACCTTGCTATATGTACTAACAAACTGTACTAATAGTTGTACTAACGGCTAAAAGACAAAAATTTTGAATGTTCAATTACTATGTTATCCTTCTAGTTATAATTCTTTTAATTTTTTGATGTTATGTCTATATCTCTAAATTTATTGTTTACATAAAATGCGTAATATATATTATTATATGTTAAACTCTTTTCTTCAATAATTATATTTAATTCTTCAATTTTTTTTTCTAGATCACTAATTATTCTTCCTTTATTTACTATAATTCTAGTAAATTGTGAAAAATCTGTAAATGAGAGTTCTTTTATTGCGTAGTCTAATAAATCATAAAATCTTCCTAAATCTTCTCTTATAACTTCTAATTGTTTAATTATTTCTTCTCTTAAATACTTAAAGTCGTTTATTTCTGAAGGATTTAATTCTATTAAAGGTTTTGAATTCATAAATTATAAAACTAAATATTTAAATTTAAGCTATTAATTCAAATCATCTTCCAATAGTTAATTCTAGTAATAGTAAAAACAAATTTTCAACATATGTAAAAACATGTAAGATATATCATAAGCAAAATGATAAATTTAAAACTATGATAACAGTACTTGGATAATATCAATAAAAAAGACGATATATAATCCACCATAAATAATCAATAATACTTCTTTCTATCTATGGGTCCATCACGCTTCTTTGTAAATCTGATTTTAAAAGATTTTTGATCAAATACTTTTCAGTTATTTATCTAAGTATTAAACACATCTTCATAGAAGATAGTTGCTGCTCGAAAGACTTATGCATTAAAGGATGCTCGAAAGACTTACTCCAACACTTTTTGTTTAACACTTAAATAAACACTTCAAAGAGGTTCAGCACAATCCAGTTTCGTTTCCTACCTCAGGATGTACTTTTTTAACAAAAGTTTTATAAAGAATAAACTTATGGACTCATAAATAAATAGAGTATTATTAACTATTTTATAGCTTCATATATATCTATGTGAAGTTTAGTTATTCATACCTTCTGCTAATTGTTTCTGGATTGGTTTGATGAAAGAAAATTTTGAACTAGGAATGAAAAGAAAGACAATAGATAGAGAATATAGATTTTTATTGCTGAAAACTCATATGATTTTCGGATGCTTACAATGAGGAGAGACTCCTCCTTTTATAGTTGGTAAAAGCAAAGTTGGGGAACAAGATAATATTCCCTATCTTTTACATACTTGGCTAAGATTTAAAGTAGATAAAATAAAGCTAAAGTTACAATAATTTTTGCTTTTTTTCTAAAGTTTCACATGGGTCTGGACCCCCATGCCTTGAATAATTCATGTTCAGACAAGGTAGGCTTCATCTTCATTATAGTTGAGTAGGTCCCCACAATTATTACATTTGTGACCCGTTTCTACCTCCATTAGGTGATGTAGATATTCATAGGCTCCTTTGCTAAGATCCAAATTGCTGACAAGTATATTCTCAGCATATTCTCTTAATTTCCATAATTGACAATTAACTTGATTAATTCTTGCAATACTGTAGATCAATAATTTGTCATCATTAGATTCATATACCCAAACATTAGTTTGTGTAAGGGTATCCCTTAATTCGGTATACATTACTCTAAATCACAGTGCCATTTTTTCTGGAATAACTTGTATCTGCTCCTCTTTGTTAAATAGTTTTATTTCTGGTTCTGAAAGAATAGCTTTGCTAGTCACTCCAAGTTTTACAATATGTTCTGCTCTTAGAAATTCTTCATCAATAAATTCTGGAATGGCTGAGTAAATCCTGACATAGATCTTTTCAACTTTGGTAATTCCAAAATATGTTTTAACTACTGCCTTGATAGAATTAGGTAATAATGATATTTCCTTCATATCTTTGCTAGGGTAGATGCACTGAATAAGTCCTTGGTCAAACAGTCCCCTGACTGTTATTGGTTCTGCTCCTGGAAAAATAATTGCTGTATTGATTTTTTGATGGCTAATTGTCCTTAGTCATTCTCCTTCTTTTATCCTCTTGTTTAGATACTCCACATACTTCAAGAATGTCTCTAGTTTCTTCATAACTTTCTCCTTTTCTGATAGTTCCTTTGTTGCGACTGCTGGTTTCTTCGCAGCTTCTAAAAAAGTTTCTTTAGATGGTTCAATAGTTTTGCTAATAAATTTGGAAGATGAACTTCCAATAATTGATACTTTAGATACTTCTTCCTCCTTTATACATTTCCTCAAGAGAATTAACCATTGACTTGTAAAAGGCTAGTTCACTGTTAATTTGTACAATATGAGTCATGCAAGTATTCACATGGTTGAATAGATTTGAATAGTTGATATTCATTTGACCCATGACCAAGTTAATTTCTTCTACTTTCTTAAGTATGTCTTCCATGTCTTGATAAATAATCAGTAATAACATTGTCAGTACCCTTAATATGAATAATTTCAAAATCATAATAACTAAGTTCTACTTGCCATCTAATTAACCTTTTATTTGTAATAGTTGGATCAATTTCTTTAGTTAACCAATATTTGACTTGTGTATTATCTGTTCTAATTTTGAATTTTGTAGTAACAATAAATAACTCAAACTTTTTAATAGCAGATTTTACAGCTAATAATTCTTTTTCATTTATATGATAATTAGTTTGAGTTTGAGTAAAACTGCCACTAGTGTATTGTGCAATCCTTTCCTCATTCTTATTTGGATAAATATATTTAAGCACTACTCCCTATGCAGTTTCGCATGCATCGGTTTCTATAATCCAATCACATTCTTTTTTGAGTAATTCTAATTCTGGTAAATCTTTACAAATGTCTTTAATTTTTTGTACTTCTTCTTCTTCGTCTTTAGATCAAGGTGTCCATCTAGTTTTTCCTTTTAATCTTTTTTGTAATGAGATTAAATGTTTTGCTAAGTTAGGTACATATTTCCTAGTCTGGTTTACAAGTCCTAAAAAGCTTTGTAATTGTGTTTTATCTTTTATATGATTGTCAAATTCTTGTATTTTTGTACCAATATATTTTTGGAGTTTTATTCCTTCTTAGCTTATTATATATCCCAAAAATTCTACATTTTCTTTATCTATCTCCATTTTTGTAGCTGATAATATAATTCCATTATTCCTTACAATATCTATAAAAATATTTAGATGTTTTAAGTGGTCTTGTCTGGTTTCGGAGTAAATAAGAACATCATCAATATATACTATAATAAAATGATAATAATCTTTAAATATTTTATCCATGTACCTTTGGAATTCTCCTAGACTATTTTTAAATTCAAAAGGTAATACATTCCATTCATAAAATCCTTGTGGTACCGTAAAAGCTGTTAAATATTTAGATTCTTCAGTTAACATAATATGATAAAATCCTAATTTAAGATCAAATTTAGAAAAATATTTCTTTCCTCTAATTTGGTTAAATAATACCTGTTGGTTTGGTATTGGATATTTTAATTCTTTTGTATAAGTGACATTTTATAATTAATTACCATTCTAGATTTTCCTCTTTTTTGTTCTGAATGTTTTATTACAATGAAGGCTGGACTACTATGTTTACTGTTAGATTCTCTAATGAATTTCTTTTCTAACATTTCCTTTATGTGCATTTCAAATTCAGGTAATTCTTTTGGTGTATGTTTAATTGGTTTTACACTAATAATCTTAGTGTCATCTTCTAGTATAATTTCTGCCATAGGCTTATTTATGTGCCATTTTTCCAAAGGATTATCTCCTGATAATTTTAATAATTTTTCTGTAATATTTTTTATTACAATTTGATCAAAATGTTCTTGTACTAGATTTATTCTATTTTTATTAGGCATAAATTGTGTTGTTTGTGTTAATTTTTGTCTATCCTCACCACGCTTAGCTGCTATATGAGGCATTTTTTCTCTACAATAAGGATCATTAATTCTGATTGCTATTGCTATATGGTGACAAGGGGTAGATAAAAGTATAATTTTTTCATCAATAGTTATTGGATAATATTGTTTTATGAAATTATTTCCTAATAATATATCCCCTGGCATATCATCAAATTGATATACATAAGGTATTTGTAATTCATATTTTCCTATTTGTATTTTAACATTCCTTGCTATTTTAGTTATTAGGTTTGTGCTTTCATCAAATCCTGCAAGTATTATTCTTTCTTCATTATCTTTTTTATTACTCCACATTTCTGGGGGTAATACATTTTCTTTAAATAAACAGGATGATGCTCCTGTATCAAACAATGCATGATAATTTCTGCTAAGATATCCATTGTAATTCATTTTGGTTAGTATATAAATATTCTCTTCATCTTTGTATTTTATTCATAATAACCTTGGTATAACTAGATTCTCATTTTGTATTGTTAATAGCATTCTATCATCTTTTATGTAATATGGTTTTACTTGCACTAAGAAGTCTGTTCCTAATAGTAATTCTGTATTTACCTTTCCTGTATGTTCTACGTACATGTTTATGATTATTTCATTTATTTCATTTATTCTTATTGGTAATTCTACATAAGTATCAATGGGATGAATATTTCCAAAATAATCTTGTATTTGAATTGAATTATTTGTTACTTTAAGTTCTAAGTCTCCTATTATGTTTTCTTTTATATGAGATACAGTTGCTCCAGTATCTATTAATACTTTCTGCTCTTTCCATTCTCCATTTATTCTAATTTCTATCATAACTTCAAATTGTTTTGTCTCATTTCTTTTAGATAGATTCATTCTTGGTATTTTTCTATGTATTTTTTTCATTATTTGTTTTTCTGAATCATTTCTATTTTCTATTTCAGGTAATGGTCTTGTACTAGTATTTCTTCTTAGGCTAATTGATCTTCTTCCAAATTCTATTTGTGCTTTATCCATATTTACTAATCTTCTAGCTTGATTGAAATCTATTTCTATATCTTCTGGTACTGTCATTCTTTTATTTTCTTTAGCTGGTTTGTATTCTAATAAATTTTGAAATATGGGTTCTATTATATGTGTTATTGTAGCATTCTTAATTTTTACTTCATGTTTACTAGTAAAAGCATATATTGTTCTAATAGTTAAACCTATAGTTTTACTTCCTGGCTCCATATCTATCCCTCTTAACCTGTAATATAATGTTAAGGCTTTATTTTTATTTTGTTCTCCCATACTTATGCTGAAATTTGGTCTTATTGTAAATTTTACTTTTTGGTACATTAAGTTTCCTGTTACAATTCCTATTAGAGCATCTTGTACTGAACTTACAATTCTATCATCCATAATATAGAATTCTATAGGTGTATCTATTCCTTCTCTAAAATAGGCTTTTGCTATAATTTGTACGACTCCTAAATATATATTCTTTATTTTTCCTTTTAGTTCAGGATTCAATAGGTTTATTTCTTGTCTTATAATTTCTTCATTTATTATAGGTATTAATGTATTTCCTGTAGTATCTCTTATGTCTATAGGGTGACTATGGTTTCTTGCTACATATGCTATTTCTTTGTTTTTCTGCCAAAATGGTAAATTAAATATTTCTTTTGGTTCTACATCTAATTTTGATTTTAAGATCTTTTCATACATTTTAGGATTAAATATTAATCTTTCATTTAGTTGTTCTTCATTTTCTTCTAATTGATATTCATATTCTTTAGATGTACCTTCTTCACTAATTTGTCTAATCATATTTATATATAAATATTCTTCTTCACTAGATTCATTAGACTCACTTTCTTCTGAATATTCTAATTCCATTATTGTATTTATTACTTCATATTCTTTTAATTCATAAATTTCTTCAACTTCAGGAATTTCTTCCCATTCTTCTTCTTGTTCAATAGGTAATAAGTTGTAATTTTCTTTTTCTATTAATGAGATATACATTATATTTTTCTTTTTATCTTTCTTAGAACATTCTGGAGATATGTGTCATATTTCTCCACATGAATAGCATTTACATTATCTAGGATTTTTAGGGTATGTTTTAGTTTTATTTTGTTTTTGCTTTAAGTATCTCTTATATGGTACTCTATACCTTTTAAATGTTTTATTATATGACTTTTTGTATTTATTAAATTTAGTAAATTTGTTTCTAAATTTATCTTTTCTATAATATTTCTTTTTCTTATATTTTCTTTCTAGATGACATCCCCATTGTGTTGGTTTATATTGTAATTTATCACAGCATAATGATTTTTTACTTGCTTTATGGAATTTTATCATATTATTTGCTTCCATACATTTTTCTTGTTGTCTCATTTCTATAAATTGTATTCTTGCTCCTAGACTATTATTACTTAATGGTATTTCTAATTTCTCCCAATCCTTAAATAATTCTAAATTCCATGGGTTTGGTAATTTAAAGAATATTTGGTTCATAATCTTCATACCATATGTTTCTTGATTATATTCTGCTTTTTCAAAATATTCTCTAAATTCACATGCAAATTGTTTAAAGTAACACATATCACATATTGATAGATTTTCTAATAAATATCTATTTCTTAGTCTTGAGCTAATTTTGGTATCTCTGTCTATTACTAATGTATATTCTCTTTTTAATGTATCTTCATATCTACTTAAAATAGTTCCTATTTCATCTTGGTCATTTCCTCTAATATGTCCTATATAAGTTTCTGTTAAATTTTCCCACCATCTTGCAGTGGTTCCTATAAATATATTTTCTAACATTAATTGTAATTGCTTTCCTGTTAATTCTTTGGTATAGGCCATCATAGCCATAGATTTCATCCATAATTCTAATTCATGATCTACATCTTTCACACATCCTAAATCTATCCATCTTCCTTCTGAACTAATTTGTGTTTCCATACTTCTCCATGGTGTATATTCTATAGGATAATTTTTAATTGGTTTGGTGTAATATTTTTGTTGTGGTATAAAATTATTTGTTTTAAAATTTTGGTTTTGTCTTTGATACATATAAATTTCTGGTGTATTTTGTGGATTAGTATTACTTGTATTTTCTTTTTTGACTTGGTTAGTTCCTGGTTGCTGTATATAATCTGGTGGATTTCGTCCTACTGGTATTAAAGCTCTCTGTTGTTCATTCATATTAATTTCTTCTATTTTAAGATTTTTAAATTTTTCTATATAATCTTCTTCTGTTATGTAATCTGCTTCACCTTCTTCTTTAGGATTTTCCATAAATTTTTCTATTTGTTCAGTAATCATATTTATTCCTAATCTATTGATGGCTTTAAATTCTTTGTCAGTTATTATTCTTTTAGGTTTTCTCTTTTCCATTTCATCATATGTTTTTGTTATATTTTGGTTTACAATTCCAATATTTTGTTGTATATTATCTAATCTTTTATGTAAATCATTTTTCCCTATTTCTTCTTCTTTAATTGTTCTTATCATATTTATTTGTTTTATAATAGTTTTTTGCTCTGTAATTTCTATTGGGTTTTCATATACTCCTACCATATTTCCTATTTTATTTATTTTATCAGTTATTTGCTTAATTTGGTTTTCTAAGGTTATTAATTGTTTTGATAGGTTATTTACATATTGCTTTACTTCTAATATTTGTGTGGGTATATTTTTGTTTATATCCTTATAATCATTAGTTATTTCTATCATTTGTCTTATTTCTAATGGTAAATTATTGATAATCTCTTGAACTTGTTCTGGGTTTTTTGCTTGTTCTAAATTTTGTTCTGTAATTTTATCTAAACTTATTCCTAATTTATTTAGTAAAAATAAATTTGTCCAGTTTAATTGTTTATGTTCTCCAAATCCTCATTCTCCTAATAGTATAAATAATATAAATTTTCCATATATTTCAGTTATTAATGGCCAATGACTATTATTTGGTAAATCTTTAGATTTATAATTATATACTCTAGGTTCGATTATTGGTAATCTTTTAGACATTTTTCTAAATATATTTCTAAGTATAACAACGGGCTCTGATACCACTCTGGGTTGGATCGTGATAGTGAAATTTTATTTTGCGGAATTATAATCTTTGTCTAATTCTTATTAAAAATCTTTCTTCAAATTCATCCATATATCTTATATCTTCTTGTCTAATTAAGTTTTCTTCTTTTAATTTTAAATATTCATTATGTTGTAAAGCTAACCTTTTAATTTCTCTATATTTTTCTATAGCAATCGGATCAGTATTTAAGTCTCTTCCTAATCTTTTCAATTTTAAATATTCTCTATGTAAACTTTTAATTAATTTTTTTCTTTTTCGTGAAGTATATGTAGATCATAAACAGGCATAATATTTTTAATTATGAAATAAGTAATAAAAATTTTAAAGTAATTAAATCTTTAGGATTTATTATGTGTTAAATTTAATAAGATAATATGTGAAATAAGGTATTATTTATAATTTTAGTTTAAAGGGTAAAATAGGTATTAATTTATGTTAGTAAGTTGTTAGTATTATTTTGTTAGTAAGTGTAGCTTTATCCTTTATTGATAGGTGTTGTGGGAATAATGGCCAATTCCCTGTTTCATCATCGATTGCTCTGTGCATTACTAACGAAGACATCTGTATTTGAGCATGTATTCCTGATGCTAATATTTGTTGGGAAATAGACTAGAATTGCCAATAAAAGTAACAAAGCAAAACATTCTCCCAAACACCGTGTGATCAAAATAAGAATTTAACAACTCAAACAAGTCAATTCACAAGTAATAAAATAAGGAAATTATAAATAGCAATATGATAATACGAACAATTATTGACGTATTAAATCAAGAGGTAATTCAGTATACACCTTCAAAAATTAATTTTGTCAATAACTATATATTTTATCTATATAATAATAGATGGAACCCATAAACAATATAATGGGGGTTAAATAAAACATAAAATCATTTCAAGATAAAATTTGAAGAAACCAAATAGAGGAAGAAGAAACACAAAGGTTGCCACATTTAACTCCCAGTTGTCTATTGTGTGTGTGCGAGTGTATTCAGCCGAAAAAATGGAACCCACTGACCTTGTTCTTCCTAGCAGTTGCATATTTTCTCCCTCCCAACAGCTTCAACGTGATATGTATATGTTGCCTCTTGTTGACCGTAAGTGTACGGATCGTACAAGTAATAAAGTGGACTTTTGAGTCGGATATCGATTCCACGAGAATTTAGTAAATTGTATTCTAGATTAAGCGCCCGTTCGACGGCTAAAGTGAGAAAATATGGTTTTTTTTGTTGTTTTTTAGGTAGATGAATGGTTAAAAAGTGGAGAGAGAAAATGTGTAGAGTTAGAGATTGATTTGAGGAATTGTGTAGTTTAAAAATTAGTTTAAAAACCAAAATAAATCTCTTTACCGAATAGAGGCTAAATTCCTTAACCAGAACAAGAAAATTGCTTGAGAATGATTTGAATTAATCTAAACTAAGAAAAAGGGCAATGATTTGATTTTTATAAAATAAATGAAAATAAGCGTTAGAATTGATAATCCACTTTAACTCTATTATCTATATTTTGACTTAATTATTCAACTACAATTCATGGGGTTTTGAAAACTTGTGTTCCTAATGTTATTTAAGTCCTCTCTCGAAAATACATTAAAAACATTTTTTTTTTTAAATGCAATTCGACTATATCAATATGACGAATTCAACACTAGAAAAGAATTTAGCTTTGTGAACACTTTTAAGGATAATACAAAGTATATGCGGTATATCTCTATCCTCATTCGACCTTTGTCGTAATTAAAACATATCTAACATTCTCCACTTTCTTGAAATAAGAAAATGTCACAACAGTTGATAAGTGTATTTTATATACTTATTTATATATCTAAATTAGAATTATTTATTGTCGTTTTAAGAATAAAGTCTACATAATTGTTTGGATTTGTTTATAGTCCAAGAAATATCCCTAAATCGAGTGAATTGTGTAATTAAGGCAAATAATATGCATTTGAGTGATAATTGGAACTAAAATGGACAAATGAATGAAGATCATATCAATCGGGATTTACTAAGAGGTGCAAAGTATTAGAAGTCAAAGTTGGATGTCTCAATCTAAGATGAAGAGAAGTTGAAAGAAAGATTTGAAGATATTTGAAAATATGGGGATTGATTTGCAGCAATTGGAAGATGAAGAACTTGTGGGCAATTGAAGATTGGGGACCTACTTAAACACTTTTGAAAGATGCAACCTCGTTGGAGTAGTTGGCTTGCGTGACCACGGATTTCACACCTGGTGGCCGCGCATCCAACACCAAATTAACAGAACCATTTTTTGACAACCTGCGTGGCCACCAAAGGTTCTACTGCGCGGTCGTGCAATTTTCTGACCCAGTGCGAGAACATACCTATACGCGATTTCTTGTGTTAATTGCCTAGGTTTCTTCAGCAACCTATATTTATTACCTCTCATGCACGACTTGTAGATCTTTGCACAGTCTATTCCACATATAATTCAAATCTTGGAATGCAAAAATCAAGGCAAAGGAAGATGATTGAAGATTATCAACGTGGAAGAATTTCTTGGTGTAAGAGTTTCTTTTATCTTTATTAATCAGATATGCTCAACATGTTTACATTTAATTATTGTACTTTTAATTATTTTGTGATGAGTAGCTAAACCGTTAATTGGGATATTCGATGTAACATAAGTTTTACTCCATTAATTCCATGAATTGAGTTTTACATATAATTTGCATGTGTTGATTTTATTTTCGTGTTTAATGCATGAATGAATTTATCACTTGTTCATGATATAATGAGTGTTTTCATTTCATAATCTGAGTGGTGAGCTAAGACTTAGATTTAAAAATAAAATCTGATACTTTTATAAACGATAGAGATATACGTTTATTAGTATTGCGACTGCTAAATGAATTCTCGTGTTTCATGTACCCAGTCATTACAACATGCTGTCTAGAAACACGATCGACTAATTAGGTAGAGTTGATTTAAACTCGAGAGAGGAATTTCATATGTATAAGTGAATTCGGTCGAGCATACAGATAGGAGTAGAACTTAATGATTGGTTAATAGTATTAACTTATGTGAAATCGAATGTCCCATCACATTTAAACATCACTTAAGAAAATCACAATTTGAATTCTTTTTGCTAGTTTTATTCATTTTAGTTTGTTAATTTATTTTATTCAAACTATTAAATTCACTTCAATTCTCTTGTTCCGGTTAAGGTTATTAGTCCAGAACGTAAATTTACTCAATCCTCGTGAGATTGATATTCGGAATCTAAGTCCACTTTATTACTTGTGCAACCCCACTTGCGGTTCACAACAAATTTTTGGCGCCGTTGCTGTGGATTGTAGTTTAAATATATTTTTAGGTTACTTTCACTAATTTGGAAGACAGGAAAAATCAGATAAACAGAAAAATAAAAGACAGGAAGTCATGACAGACAATCAGGGTGTACTAGCAATTGAGCCACCAATTAATGAAAATAACATGCTCTTTGGCGATTTTATGACTCCTCAGATAATTCAAAGCCAATCTAGCATTGTTTATTCGTCGTTTGGGGTTGCAAAATTTTAGCTGAAGACAAATGTAATCAATATGTTCCAAAATGGGCAACACTTTTATGGAAAATCGGATGAAATCCGCACACACGTCTCGAAATTCTTAGACACGTGTGAGCACTTCAAGTACCAAGGAGAATCCGATGATGCTATTAAACTTAGGTTATTCCCATATACATTGTGTGACAAGGTAGTGGAGTGATTGGATTCGCGTCTTGCTGGGAGCATAACTACATGGAATGATTTGGTTCAGAAGTTCTGCACAAAGTTCATGACTCCAGCAAAAGTCGCCAAACTCAAACATAACATTACTGTCTTCCAACAACATGATTCTGAATCCTTTGATGAAGCTTGGAACAGGTTCAAGAGCATGCTCAGGAAGTGTCCTAATCATGTCATCAATAGGGGTGAACAAGTCAAATTCTTTTATGCAAGGCTACTTCCTCATTTCAAAAGCATGGTTGACTCTTCATCCAATGGAGCACTGTCTACAAAAAAAAATTGATGGAGCACTTGAGTTGTTTGAAAGAATAGCAAACACAAATGCTATGTGAGAATCAGATAGGGTAATCCAAAAGAAGTCAGCAGAGGTGTATGAGGTAGACTCAATTACTGCATTATTTGCTAAAATTGATTTTTTGGTAACTTTCTTGCAATCTACACAAGTGAGAAATCTAGTGAAAAATTATGGGGGAAATTGCGAAGAATTTGGAGCAAATCATGCAACTTCAGATTGTCCTATTCTTGCATGTCCAGTGGAGCAGGTTAACTTCATGCATGGGAGTCAACACTAAAACAATCCCTATTCTAACACTTATAATCCCGGTTGGTGAAATCATTCCAACTTTTCTTTGAGAGATAACAATGCTGCACAGATGGCTCCCCAATATCAGAAAGAAGAAAAGAAGTCACAACTTGAAGAAATAGTTTTGAAGCTCATGGAAAAGATAGATCAGTTTATTAGGCAGACAAATAAGTATATGGGGAAAACAAATCAATTCATTATTAAACCGAACAGTTCATCCAGAAAATGGAGATGGTTTTGCAAAGTCATCAATCCTCAATCAAAAACTTGGAAAATCAGGTAGGACAAATTGCTCAGATTTTGACAACTAGAGTACCTGGAAAGCTATAACAATGCTGCACAAATAGCTCCCCAATATCAGAAAGAAGAAAAGAAGTCACAAATTGAAGAAATAGTATTGAAGCTCATGGAAAAGATAGACCAGTTTATTGGGCAGAAAAATAAGTACATGGGGAAAACAAATCAATTCATTATTAAACCAAACAGTTCATCCAAAAAACGGAGATGGTTTTGCAGAGTCATTAGTCCTCAATCAAAAACTTGGAAAATCAGGTGGGACAAATTGCTCAGATTTTGACAACTAGAGCACCTAGAAAGCTACCTGGAAATACAGAGACAAACCCAAAGGAGCAGGTTATGGGGCTATTGGAGTTGTAGGGGAAGAAGAGGATTATGTGCCTGAGAGGATCCATTTCGCTCAATGCGATAGAGTGTATGTACCCCATATACCATATCCTCAAATGGCTCAACAAAATGTAAAGGAAATGGTTAGTGATAGCAATGGAACGGATCAGTGCCAATCCAAATCCGCTCCGCGAGATTTCGAATCGGATCAAATAGTAAAAATTTAGGATCGGGTCGAGTTCGGAGAGGATCGGAACAAACATTAAGAAATTTTCGTTACCTATTTTCATTAACGATAAATAATTTAATATATAATTCATAAAACAACTAATATAATGTTCAATTCATGCAACAAAACAATACATATATTGAAAATTGGAGATTTTATGTCAAATTCAATCTAAGATTATATATTTTTAGATTTAATAATTAATTTTTTACAAAGTATTTTTTTTTTAACAAAATAAGATAGATCGCATATCAGATCGGATCAGATCACCCCCGATCCAAATCTGATTCGTCGATCCACGGATCAGGAGTTTTTCGGATCGGATTGATTTTTTTTGTCATCTCTAGAAATGATGGATGCTATTACTATTCAAAGTGGTCTTCAATTACTCGAGTTGCATGTGAAGAAGCTAGCAGAAATTCAAGAAATGGAGCTTGGAAGGGTTAAAAAGCAGGTTGAGTTGTTTGAAAAACCATCTGATAAGAAAGACAAAGGATGTGAGGTGAAATCATCAATTAAGCCTCATTATCCACCTGTCTTATTCTCACAAAGGATGCAGAAAAGTAAGGAAGACAAACAATTCAACAAGTTCCTCAATATGCTCAGGAAATTGCATATTAATATTCCCTTCATAGAGGCCATCACACAAATCCTGAGCTATGCAAAACTTTTGAAGAAGATGATGTCAAGTAAGAGGAAGCTTGAGGATCTTGAGGATGTGTCCCTAAATGAAGAATGCAGCACAATTCTGCAAAAGAAACTGACACCAAAACTGAAGGATCCAGAGAGTTTTTCTATTCCATGGTGATCTACAATTTAATAATGTTTTGTGTGATTTAGGGGAAATTATTAACTTAATGCCTTTATTTATTTACAGGAAACTGAGATTGGATGAGCCAAAGCTAAGCAACATTAGGTTGCAACTAGCTGACCGCTTAATTTGCTATCCATATGGAGTCGTAGAAGATGTTTTGGTGAAAGTCGTCAAATTCATTTTCCCCGCTGACTTCATAATTTTGGACATGGAGGAAGAGAACAAGATGCCACTAATCCTAAGTCGACCTTTCCTAGCTATAGCTCAAGCGTTGATAGATGTGGAAGAGGGGTATGTCACATTTCGGGTTGAAAAGGAGCATGTGACGTTCAACATTAGCCAAATGGATTCTCTTAATCCACAGCTTGAGAATTGCTCCAAAATAGAGGTGGAAGAACATCTTTGTTATTGAGAGCATTTTGAATGTAGAGTTTGGGGGAGGAGATGAGGGCTCAACTTCAACTTTCAAGCCACCATGATGAAGTTTGCCGAAAATTCGAGGTTTAGACTTTAAATGGAGCCCTTGTTGGGAGGCAACCCAACGTTCTATCCTTTATTTATTATGTTTTCTTTATTGCTTTAGTAGTAGTCTTAGAATTTTTATTGCTTTATTGGTTTATTTCCATAATTTAGCATGTGTGAGTTGTCAATTAGCATGACATTCTTGGCACCGCATAGAGTAGTTGATAAGTGCATGAGCCGAGCTTGAGTATGTGCAACATGTTCATCATCAATTTTTGGCCTAAAACATTGAGTTATAGTTTGATGCATGTATAGCTAACATAGTATGATCATCCCATGAAAAATCTTGATCCCAAGTGCATGCTTGAATTTAACCTTTAAATCATAAACACAAGCATGACATGTTAGTTTGAGACATGAACAAAGTGTAGGTAGTCGAGTGCATGAATCATGAGGTGTCTTGGGGTCGAAAATCGAGTTTGAAATTTAGAAGTCAAAATTTTTTAGTTTCAGCCGAGTAACCATGCAGCTACTACCTTACAAAGTAGGTGGCCACGCATTAACCATTGAAATCAACAATTCTTATAGTTTTATACTGCGCGGCCACCAAGTTCTATATTGCGTGGTCATGCAGGTGTTTTGTAACCAATTCGGCAGTTTTTAAACATATGAAGGTATTTTTCAACAATCATAACTCCAAACACAAATTATCTCCCCAAAATTCACCTCCACTTCTTGTACCACCTATATTGCACATTGTCACATGGAATTGAGTAGCATAAACTTAGATCTTTAGACATCTCGACCTCAAATTAGAAGTTTGAGGGTGGAACGATTATGCATGTATGTATTGATAAGTTGAGGGTTTGTGGTTCTTGACTTTTCACTTTCGGTTGAAGAGGTTTTGTCAACAAGTATAAACCAGCATGAGCATAAAAATAGAAAAATGCTAATAGTCTTATTCTTCTCTTCGTAGCCTTTTTGACTCGAGCAAGTAAGCTTTAAGGGGTTTTCAAACCCGATACCGTAAATTCAAATGAATTGGGAGTTATCAGCCAAAATCTCATTACATGTGTCAATTAGAAAGCTTAAGGGAGAGAGAACTTCCACATAAGACAACAAAATATCTTTAAACTTTTCTTTGTTGCCTTTGTGATTCGGGTAATTAAGTTTGAAGAGCTCTCTGAACCCGGTGCCCTAAAGTCGTCTAGCTTGGGAGTCACTGACTTAAAGCTCATTAAAGGGGTCACATAGAAAGAAAATATGAGAAACGTATTGCACAAATATGGTAAAAGACAAGGACCATAAAAAGAAAAAGTCGTCCACAAAATAAAAAAAGAGCATGGTATAAGCTTTGTTGATTTGAACTTTGGAAATTGGAGCTGTGAAATTGAGGATTACTTACGTAACTTGATATGCATGCTTGTATTTGATTCTGGCCATCTTCTATGGAAAAATGCATTATATACATAAATAGCTACCACAATAAAGGGAGTATGGGATTTGAGAGAAAAACAAACAGTTGTGATAATTCATGAGTGATGTAAGGAAATCAATAGAAAATCATAGTTTGACCACATGGGATTTGAGCTTGCTTTCCATAATAAACAAAACCATGTCAAGTATGTTCTTGCACAAGTTTGTGTTTGATTTTGGCTTGTCACACAAACACTTGAAAGTCTAGTATGGGATAATTAGAACCACTTAATTTCGTGTTGTTCAAAGTTCTTTTCTATTGTATGATTTTGATCTCGACTTTTGAGGCAAATGGTAAGCAAGTGACAAAAGACAAAAATAATTTTTATTTGCATCTTTGCTTTTATAGTTTAGTTCTATTTTGTTCGAGGGTGAACAATTATTCTAGTTTGGAGGTGTTTGATAAGTGTATTTTATACACTTATTTATATATCTAAATTAGAATTATTTATTTTTCTATCCAGTTTAATTCTTATGTTTATCATCGAGTCTGTCATAAGAATTATCCATATCTTGTTGTTGAGTGTTTTGTTTTCAGTTTTTTGCGTTCTTAAGTTTGTTGAGTCTTTAAATCCAAAAAATTGTTCCAAAAAAATTTCAAAAGTGTTTGTTTTGCTTAATTCTTATCCGAATTAAGTTCCGTTTGTTTTTTCGTGTTCGTTGTCGAATTTTCAGATTTATAAAAAAAGATTTTTTATTTTTATTTTATTTATTCCGAAAATTCATCCAAATTTTTTTAAAAAAAATAGTCCATTCAAGAACCTCTTTCTTGAATTTCTTGATCCTTTGTTTTCATTTTCTTTGTGTCCTTCCACATAAATTTTATAATGTCCAATTCCCATGAAAACGTCAAAGATTGTATGTGGAGATTTTTGAATGATGCTATGATGAGGTTGGATAAACTAGATGAAAGGGAGGGGAAATTGAAAAAAAGGCGATCTCAAGTAAACCGTAGTGATGAGAGTCATTATAGGCGTGATCCTAAACCTAGGGATGGAATCGGGGTTAAGAGAGGAGCCGAGATTGATCCAAAAGCAATTTTGAAAATTCAAAAAGAAGTTTATGAAGAAAGATTGAGGTGTGAACGGGAGGCAGAAAGAAAATATTTGGCTAAATTGCGAAAGAAGGAGGAGAAATGAAAGGCGGTAATTAGATGGTTAGAAGAGAGTGAAAATCATGTTGAGCCTCGGGATATGAAAGTTGAAAAGAAGGAGGGAGGCTTGAAACATGAATTAGAAGTAGTTGAAGAGACCCCGAATTTTGTGATAGGTGATGAAAAGGTGGAGTTAGGTGATCAAACTCCAAAATTTGGGTTTTGAATTGGTAGATCCACATTTGGATAGTGATGAGGTAGTGTGCGAACATGGTGATACAAATGTGGAGGTAGGAGATGTGGTTGAGTTTGAAGATAAAAAAATTGAACAAGAAATTACAAAGGAGGAAAAAGGCGAAGAGAAGAGTCTCGTGGTTCAAAAAGTGGAGTTGGTGGTGGTTTATCATGAATACAAGGATCCATACCTTGTACCTCATGAAGCTAACATGTCCGTACCCATTTTGTTTAAATCCTTTTTGCAGGTTAATTATGTTTGGAAGCTTCAACCACACTGCAAATGGCAAAGGAAGTTCAAGCTCCATCTCTTCCATGTTTTCCAATCAAAGGAGCATAATTTATTGAACTCATGGCATGGAAGCAATAATTTTCAGTTTGATCCAGGAGGTGAAGTGAAACAACATGAACAAAGCTATGATTCGGGACGAATCATCCTAAAGAAGGAGGGTATGATGTGTTCCGGACCCTCGACAATCGGAGTCATAGCAGGCTTGACGAAAAAAGTTAAATATTCAAGCCAAATAACAGTGCAATCCAGTCAACCATGTCGGAATTAGATGCATAATATGTGTTTTTCGAGTAGAAATGGGCCACTAAGAAAAACTCATGGGCTAAAGCCCTTGAGCCGACTGATTTTATGGCCAAATTCCATCATTTGGGGCTTCAAAACAGCAAGTCAATTATGCAGACGAAAATTAGGGTTTTGGCATATTTTTAGGTTAAATTTTGTTTTTAATTATTTGTTTGCCTATTTTAGAATTTTAGTCTAATTAGAATTCTATTTTGAGTCAATTAGCGGCTAGGTTATTTTACTTATTTATATTCCTTTCCATTTATTGTAATTGAGACTTGAGATTTGATTTGATTAAAAGCAGTTTTTATTGAGGATTCAATAAAAGTTATAGGTGGATTCCTATGTTTTTCGAACTTATCAAGAATATTTCTTGTGGCGTTCAAATATCGAACTTATCAAATATTTGCTAGAATATTTGTGGCGTTCAAAACCAGAGACTTATCAAGGAGATTGGGCAAATCCTTATGGCGTTTTGAAAGTCGTGGTTCTTTATTCCGCATCATCGAGCCATCGTGTCGTGAATATCGGGTCATGATTCATCCGTCCAACCCCAACCTGAGTTCGGAACTTTCCGGCGTTTCTTCCGCGCTTCGAACCTCATCACATCCTCAACTACCCCATCTGGATAGGCGTTAGAGCGATCATCCAATTGAATGATAACACTAGTTTCAGTCATTTTAGCAAGTTTCAATGAAGTGTACGTAGATCTAGGCATTACATTTATAGATGCTCCTAAGTCTATCAATGCACGATCTATCCTAGTGTTACCTATTTGACAGGGTATGGTAAACATACCTGGATCCTTGCACTTGGGAGGTAATTTCCTTTGAAATAATGCAGAGACATTTTCTCCCATCATCACCTTCTCATTCCCCTTCAATTTCCGTTTGTTGGTGCACAACTCCTTCAAAAACTTTGCGTATCGGGGTACTTGCTTGATTGCATCCAACAGTGGAATGTTGACTTCCACTTTCCTGAACAACTCCAGGATTTCTTTCTCCTTGCTTTCCATGTTCGCCTTTACTAGCCTGCTAGGAAAAGGAGGTGGAGTCAATTTAACATTTAAAGTGGAATCTGTTTTTACCTGCGAGCTTTTTGAGGTGATGTCGTTCTTCCCGACTTCCCTTCCCTTAACTTCCTTCCCTTCGATTGCAGTAGGTTTCAGTTGCGGTTCTTCAAGCTCTTTTCCACCTCGGAGAGTAATTGCACTCACATTCTTTGGATTTACTTCGGGTTGAGATGGTAGCTTTCCTCCGGTTTGTGCCTCAAGTCTGTTGATGGAAGTAGCCATTTGACCCATTTGGTTTTCCAGATTTTGAATGCTAAACTTGTTGTCCTGTTGAAATTGAAGTGTGTTAGATGCCAAGGCTTTAACCATGTTTTCAAGGGAGATACCTGATGTAAGACCGCTTTTCAATTTTACGTGCAATTTTAAATTTCGCTCAGTATTTATGTTACTGTGATTATAAATTATAAAATTGTGATATTTAATGTCTATAATTCGAATTATTTTGCAGTGGAAGGACTTGGGGCGCCGTCTCGATCGATGTGCCAATTAAAAAGTTTATAAATTGTTTATGAACTCTATGTATAATTAATTATTTTATTTGTTAAGCTTGTTAAATTCTATTTGTCATTGAGTAGTAAGTTGTTTAAATTTTATTAAATTGAGATTGGGAAAAGTTTAGGGCGAATTGAAATTTTATTGGGAGTTGTGGACTTAAATTTCTAAATTAGAGAGAATTGAGGGGCCAAGTTGCAAATTCCGAAAGATTATATCTAAACCTAATCTAACCTAAACCCTCATACTCTCGTCTCTCACATCTCCCTCAGGCTCACCCTGCCTCGGCTCTCTCTGTCTCTCGCCTCACCGAACCTCTCCCGACCACGACCCAACCACTGGCCGCTACCAGTAAGCCACCCCCTCTCTTTGCACCTTCACCCACGCATGCTCACTGCTTACACACACCGCGCACGCACACGGTCTTACACACACCCACCCACCCACTCACTTACAAACACACAAACTCGTATATGTGATGATATTGATGATGTTCATGTAGAGTTATTGATTTATATGTATGAATATGTATATATAGGTGTACAATTTTCACAATGGATTTTTAGATTTCGATAATGGAAGAGTTAGTTGATGAATTTCAGATTTTTATCACCCTTTAAATATGAGTATGGTTATGCTATCATTTGTATGTGTTCACAGATGTAATTTCAGATTCGTATGTATATGCATGTAAAATTTTCGATTTCCAAATTTTAGTTAAATTTCAAATATTAAATGTTAATTTTGAAATTTGCAATTTATGATGACAGTACATATATTCCATGTGCATGTAAACTTTCAGATTTTATAAATTTTAGATTTAATCATTTTAATTGACTTTGTGTAGCTAAAATTGAATTATAATGGTTAAAATTCTGATTTCAAGTAAAAATTTGATTATGTTTTAGTTTTGGCGAAAAAAAAATGTTTGAATTGTATATATGAAAATAGTTTAATTGAAATTTTGTTAGTTTAAGTTATTAATTTGAGAATTTTAGAAATTTGGAAAGTGGTATAAACGTGAATAAATTTCTGAATTTTTTTTCAAGTATGTATATATAAATTTATAATTTTTGAGATTTATAAAAATTGAAGTTTAGTTGATAAAGTTTGGATATATGTTGATTTTAAGATTTGTGAATTTGTTGGGACTTTAAGGGAGTGATTTTATAACGTTAGGTTAAGCTATGTAAATTTAAATTTTAGTTTGAATTAAAAGGTAGAATGACTTTCTAATGTGCATCGAAATTTATTATTTGTTTCGAATATGATGTTAATGTAATGTTTTAGGAATTGGAAGCATGAAACTCTTTCTTGTTTTATGTGCTTTAATCTAAATGTAAGGTCACATTGTGAATCAAAAGTTATACTTATTAATGAATGTGAACAATTAGGATATTTGGTACATTGACGTCATGGGCATCCAAGACTTTTCCACTTGCAAGTTCAGAAACGGTAAATATTAAGGTGAACAAGTAAGTAAACTTCCCCTATTTTTATAGAAGTTAAATGTAAATGTGGAATGTGTAAATGACTGTTTGCAACTTACTTGCTTTGATGAATTTCATTTACTTTATGAAAGTATATGTTATTATGAAGAATGTTCAAGCATGCACATTATCATGTCATTGCATCATCAAGCATGCATTGGCATCGGAATTGGGAAGTCAAATGTTTTTAAATGAAAGAAATGTGTCAATGTGCAAGTTTGTTCAAAAGTTATGTATCCCAAGTTTTTAAGAAAGAATGGGTGTACTTCTAGTTCATGAAAGATGCGAGTGGGAAATGGGGCGTGGGGGACCGGCGTACCTGAATTAAGTCGCTTTGCGACGGAATGTTCAACCGTTTTACGGTGGACTGTTACACCGCTTTGCGGTGGAATGAAGTGAATGAGCCGCTTTGCGGTGGAATGAAATGAATGAGCCGCTTTGCGGTGGAAATGTGAAAGTTAATCTGGTTCCAAATAAGAATTGCCCACTGTTATCTGATTGACTAGAAGATACACCAAGTGAGCTTACGATGGAAATGAAGTGAAAGATTTGAAATGTTAAGTAAAAGTTTGAAAAGTTTGAATGTTCTAGAAAGTAAAGTAAATGGGGATACATATATGAAAATTTTAAAGCATTCATGTCATAAGTATGCATTTCATGCATAAAGTTTACTTACTGAGCTTTAGCTCACCCCAATCCCTCCCAAATATTTCAGGTGATGAAAGTTAGGTGATCCGAGGAGAGCACTCGGCAGCTGACTCAGGCTATACCCGCTTCAACCCTTTTAAAATAAAGTTAAATTAGAATTTATTTCAATTTCTCATTATTTATTCTTTGATTCATGTATTATTGATGTTAAATTACCTCTTATTTCATTTGCTAAAGTTTATTTACTTGGAATTATATGGTTGACGAGTTTGGGACTTATTGTAATGGTTTGGATGATGTTTGGGATTGAATGAGTTGCGATGTGTATTTTAAAAATGGTTTTGATGTCCCTCTACAGGTTGGCTATGTCCAATTTACAGAGGAGACTGTCGAAATTTTTGTAAAATTTCATAATAGAAAATGAAAATATTGAGGTTTTAAATGATTTCTTTTCCGCATTTAAGTAAAGAAAAGTTAACACGCCTAGGTTTAAGATTTTGAACTTGGGGTGTTACTGTTCACTGATATCTCGCTAAGCGAAATATTCCCGCAAGTGTACGGGTCGTGCGAAGTAATAAAGTGGACCTTAAAGTCCGGATTATCGTCCCACGAGGACTGCTGTTAATTACCGAAATATTTTAGTTCTACACTTTATTTGAACGAACAAATGAATTTGATGTTTTAAATTAAAACTAAGAAGATGAATTAAAGAATTAAATTGTGAAATTGTTTTGTTTTTAAAAGATAATTGTAAAGTGGTTGAGATTCACGATTTCACCTAGCCAATTAAATTAATTCCAATTCCAGATTTTATTTTCTAAATATGTGATCGATCGAATTCATTAATTCAAATTGAGATTCCTCTCTCGATTTTAAATCAATCCTACCTAAATAAGTCGACCTTGTATCTCTACAGAGGGTCCGAATATTCCTTATCTACATGCATTATACACAAGAATTCACACACGACCGCAATAATTACAAGAGTATATCTCTATCTCTCGTTCAATTACCGGATTTATTACCTAGATCAATGTTATTAACTCACCTCTCGGATTATGGAAATAGCACATATAATCATGAACAAGTGGCCAGTTCATTCACGCATTAAACGCAATAATAATTCAACACATGCATCAAAGCTTTAAAACAAGGAATATGAAATTAAAATAATATGACTAGGCTACATCGTTCATCCCAACGTTAAAATTAGTTACACATCATGATTGTAGAACAAAAAAATATATTATAACGTTCATTGAAAATAACAAAGAAGAATGGAAAGATTGCACCAATTATCAATTCTTCAAGTATCTTCAATTCACGCCCCTCTGCGATGCTTGAATCTCCAAGGAATTTATGTTGAAATCTCTATTCTGGATTGTTCTATGGAGAGGCAAAGGTATTATTTTCGTGCAAAGAGGTTGTATTTATAGTTGGTGAAGAGATCAAGATGAAGAAGGAAAGAAATTCATCAAATCCGCGCGCGAGTCTTTTTTGGTATCTGCACAGGGTTCAGTATCTCAACCATATCTTTCTCTTCCATTATCCGATTGAGGTGATTCAAATTGCGTTAGAAAGATAACTTAAAGGTTTACAATTCTTCTTGAAATAGGATTTTCCTAATTCGAAAGTGTACTGCCCCAAGATTTGGTCTCAAAGTCCGACTAGAATTATTTCCAGAATCTTATAGGATTGGAATCAATTTTATGGTAATATTCTTATCATATTCCATTCCTTTTTGACTTCTACTTGCATCCAATTGACTCCTAAAAATCCTCAAAGTATCTTCTTATTATCCAAATCAATCATTGGATACTTGCAAGTTGGTCCCTCATGTTTAATTTGCTCTTCAGTCCTTCAACTTCCAATTGCAACAATATAATCCCCATACTTTGGAATCTTCTCAAATCGCTCGTTTCAACTCTCAATTCCTTCAACTGGATCCTCCAACTTCTTATTCCTTTACTTCAGCACATTGCATCTTTTCGGTTGACATCAAAAACTTATCAATTGCTCATTTTAGCTCCAATTAGCATCCAATTGTGTGTTTTTCCATTAATTGCTTAATTCTTTTTCGATTGGGACATTTTCTGAAAAGTAAACAAATAAACACAAATTAAGGAGCATATATTCTAAAACGACAATAATTTATTCTAATTTAGACGTACAAATAAGTGTATAAAATACACTTATCAAATACCCCCAAACTAGAATTATTGTTCGTCCTCGAATAATGGAAAATAAACTACAAAAATCAAAGAAATAAGAGAACAAATATTTTTGTTGTGTCGACATGTTTACCATCTACCTCAATAGTCCAAATCAATTTAAGCTTTAAGCTAGAGTCATGAACAACAATGCTAAATAATTTCTAGTTACATCTGCCAGATTTTTAAGTGTGTGTGTGAATAGCCAATGTCAAACGCATACTTATGCAAAAGATATATTCAATACTGTGTGGCTCATTATGCATAATCCAGCCCGAATCCCATGTGGTCAATCTATGATTTCTAACGAAATTCCTTTCAACGCTCATGGATGATCACAAAGTCTACTTTTCTCTCACATCCCGGATTTTTATCTATGTGGGTTCTAAAAATATTCTTTACTTTTTCCACATAAGGTAGTCAGATCAGAAATATGCGTGCATAACAAATCAAAAGAAAGCAGACCCCAATTCTACAACCTCAACCACCACAGCCCAGTCAACAAAGCTTATACCATACAATAATTTTTTTTATTGGACGACTTTTTCTTTTAATGTCCCTGTCTTTTACCATCTTTGTGCAGAACTTTTCATACTGGCTTTCTATATGACCACTGTAGCGGGCTTTCAGATCGGCAACTCCCAAACCAGTTGGCTTTAGGGTACCAGGTTGATGCGTGTCGTAATGCACCAAAATAATAATAAAATTCCTTGTTCAATATTACTAAGAATATAGCAGTAGAAGCAAGGGTCGATCACTCGAGGAACGGGAACTAACTTTGTAATACCACTTTTCGTCTTGCGTGCTTTCTTGAATACCACCTAAATTTTTTATGATGAATAATTTATTTGACAATTATTATTGATAATAAGTTGAATCATTTTGCAGTGGAAGGACTTGGACGCCGTCTCGATCAATCTACCAACTAGAAAATTATTAAATCTTTTCATATAATTTTATGCTTAATTGTTTATTCGAATTGTTATTTACCAAATTTCTATTTTTATCAATTTGTAATTTGCCTAGATTGCATTATTTCGTAAATAGGGCACTTTGTTAAACTTGTGAAGGATTTGCACTTAAATTACCCGTTTTGAAAGTAGAGGGACCAAATTGCAAAGTGACAAAATTTAAACCTAGACCTAATTTTATAAACCGCACAACTCGGTCTCTCTCTCTTCGCACACCTCACGCTCTCTCTCTCTCTCTACCGCTCCTCTCTCTCTCGGTCGCTCTCACAGTGCTCTCGGCTCTCTCCGTATCTCTCCTTCTATCAGCTCTCTCCTCTCTCGACCTCACTCAGCTCACCGTCGCCCACCACCGGTAACCCTCCCCTTCCCTCGTTCCTTCCCCGGCAGCGCACACACCCGACACAAAACACACACACAGCGCACGCCAAACACGCACACGCACTACACACGCACTCGCACACACACATATATGCGTATTGATGTGTGTATATGTTGAGTGTATTGTATATAGGCTGAGATTTTCAAATTTTCAGATTTCAAAATATGTAGATTTCGATTTTTAAGGGTTAATTTTGATATTTGAATAATGTTTATATAAATGTATGTATAGATTGTGTTGTAAACCTAATTTATGAAATTGGTAGCTTAGGAGACTGTTTGGTTAAAGTTTGAGTTATAATAATAATCTTTTTCATATTTTCAGATTTTAAGTTTGGTTAGATTTCGAATTATAATTGCTAATTTGGGGATTTGGTAATGCTTATGTATGTGTGTATTGATGTGTGTGTGTGTATATATATATATGTGTGTGTGTGTGTGTGTGTGTGTAATTCCCACAGTAATTTTTCAAATTCGGACTAAGTATGATTTCGAAATTTAATTGATTGATTTCAGTTTTTAAATTTAGGTATTTAGTATTTATATGTGATAGGATTCGAAAATTATTAAATCGATTTGTTTAATTGATTTTCTTCTAGTTTAGTGAAGGGTTAAATTGAGAATTTTAGAATTTGGGAAAGTGATAAAAACGTGAATAAATTTCTGATTTTTTTAAGTATGTATATTAAAATTTCTGATTTTGGAGATTTATGAAAATTGTAGCTTAGTTAACTGTTTGGGTAAAGTTTGGATATATGTTGATTTTAAGATTTGTGAATTTGTTGAGATTTTAAGGGATTGATTTTATAACGTTAGGTTGAATTATGTAAATTTGAGTTTGAGTTTGAATTTAAAAATGAGAGTTTCTAACGTGGATTGAAATTGACATCTTATTTCGAATATGGTGTTATGTGTTGGACCTAGCGTAAGGTCACGTTTGGGATTAAATTGTGAATGAAATAGAAGTTTTAACCTTGGTTAGAGTTAAAATGTGAATTTAAACTAAAAGTATATTTCTTTATATGAATGGGCACAACTAGGATTTTGGTACATTGACGTCACGGGCAGCCGATGATCCTCCACTTGCAAATCCAGATAACGGTAAATACTAAGGATGTCAAGTAAGTAAACTTCCCCCTATTTTATAGAAGTTGAATGTAAATGTGAAATGTGTAAATGACTGCCTTGTAATCTACTTGCCTTGATGAATATCATTTACGTTATGAAAGTATGTGTTATTGAGAAGAATGTTCAAGCATGCACATTATCATGTCATTGCATCATGAAGCATGCATTGGCATCGAAATTGGGAAGTCAAATGTTTTAAATGAAAGAAATGTATCAAGGTGCAAGTTTGTTCAAAAGTTATGTATCCCAAGTTTTTGAAAGAATGAATGGGTGTACTTCTAGTTCATGAAAGTTGCGAGTGGGAAATGGGGCGCGGGGGACCGGCGTACCCGAATTAAGTCGCTTTGCGACAGAATGTTCAACCGTTTACGGTGGACTGTTAAACCGCTTTGCGGTGGGAAAGTGAATGTTAAACCGCTTTGCAGTGAAAATGCGCATGTAATCTGGTTCCAAATAAGTCATTGCCCACTGTATTCTGATTGACTAGAAGTTACACCAAGTGAGCTCACGATGGAATGAAGTGAAAGTTTTGAAATGTTAAGTGAAAGTTTGAAAAGTTTGAAAGTTCTGGAAAGTAAAGTAAATGGGGATACATACATGGAGTTTTTAAAGCATTCATGTCATAAGCATGCATTCATGCATACAGTTTACTTACTGAGCTTTAGCTCACCCCAATCCCTCCCCAACATTTCAGGTGATGAAAGTTAGATGATCAGAGAGGAGCACTTGGCGGCTGACTCCGACAGTACCCGTTGTCGCCTTAATTAATAAAGTTAAATTCATTCGAGTTATCATTTAAATTTATTTCTTCATTCATTATTATTGATAATGGTTTGGTTGAAGTTATTTTGATTAAGTATGGAACGTATTAGAGGTTAAATTACCTTTTATTTCAATTGTCAATGTTTGATGATGTTTTGGAAAATCTTATACTTGAGGAGTTCGGGAAATGAATGGATTGGTTTTGGCGATGGTGAATGTGATTGATGCTTACAATTTGTAAAATGGTCTTGATGTCCCTCTACAGGTTGGCTATGTCCAGTTTATAGAGGAGACTCTGTCGAAATTTCTGTAAAATTTTATAATGGATAAATGAACATTTTTGTCGTGTAAACGTTTTAAATTTCGCAATTAATGTGAATGGAAGTTAACATACCTAGGTTAAGATTCTTGAACTTGGGGTGTTACAAACTTATTGTTATGTCAATTAGAATCGTGAAGGGGGGTTTTTGAGTTGAAAATTGCAATTAATCTAAATAATCAAATAAAGATGTAAAATAGCTGGAATAAAAATCAATTAATAAAGGATCCTAGTTCTCAGGTTCGGTTGTGCCCTATTATAATATTGTCATTTCCCAAGCAACGCATGTACTATCTCCTTTGTTTTATTTATCACCCGGAATAATCAAAAAGCTCTAATTAATCCAATTCTTCCTTAATAATAATCAATTAGAACTAGTTCTCCAATCAATTTAGAGTGAATGAACAACCTAGAATAAGCTCCCTAGATTTAATTCATTAACTATGTGAAAACAAGAAGAATTAGGTGAACTAAATTATCAATTACATATGCTCGAATTGATTAATCTAGATTGGATTTTCATATGGAAATATAAAATTACCAATTGCTACTATGATTTGGATAACACGACAAATACGAATCCAATTACCCAAATTAGCAAACATCAACACAATAATTAAAAGACAAGGCCTTAATCAATTAATAAATTGTCTTGAAGAAATTAATGTTCATGAGAAATCCAATAAATAAAACATAAAAACAAGAACTACGTTACGAGTTTGAGGAATGAATAATAGAATAATATGAACACAACGTCCCCCTTGAACTAGGTTGAGAAGATTAGCCACGCATTGCCATGAAGAATTCCCCAAAAGTATTGTCTTGATTCACCTTAATTTTGCCCGGAATTTCTTCTCTTCAAACTTTGATATTGGTGGCTCTCAAAAATAATTCTCTCCTTTTTTTCTTGTCATGAACTTCCCTATTTATAGCCTCAGTTTCGTGCCCTAGCTTTAGGAGCAAGAAATTGAAAAAAATATGGAAAGAATGGGAATAAGGAAATTTTTGACTTTAATATTTACGGTCGTGATTGAGTCTCTGCTGATTTTGTATCTTTTGAAGGTTACGGCCGTGACATGTACCTTTACGGCCGTAACTGTGTTTCTGCACATTTTTCATTCTTTGAAGGTTACGGCCGTAAATGTGTTTCTTACGGCCGTAACATCTTTTCTGCTTAATTTTGTCTGTTTCAATCTCGCACTTATGGCCGTGAGGATTTTTTCTTGCGGCTGTAAAGGTATTTGCACCTAAGTCCCCAAACTTCAGTTTTTAGTGCAATTTGGTCCTTTTTTCTTCTTTTATGATCCTATACAACATAAAACATAAAATGCATTAATAATACTTAGATAGAATCATATTATGGTATATTCAAGGGCATAAGTGCATAAAATAAACGTGAATACAACACTTATCAAATCCCCCCACACTTGAACCATTGTTCGTCCTCGAACAAAGATTCAACAAGAAAGAAATAGGACTCAAACCACATATTACCATTTAGAGACTTGAGGTCGCAACCCACTTTTCCTTAACAAAAAAAAAAATTGTTCCATTGCATGATCGGATTGTGTTAGTGTGTGCTAGAGACGCAACGCCCTTTACTTCCCAACCCAATCATGGCTCGTTATGGTTTATTTCCTTTCACCTCTCGTGTTCACTCACCTCCCAACCATTATTGAGTGGCTACAAGAAAAAATAGTTTTGCCCGATTTTAGAGGAACTCATTTGCGTAATCCGAGTTATTCATGATGTGAATTCAGTCAACACAGTACCCCCGACCACATTCGTACCACCAACCCTAGACCAAGCAATTCAAACCACTCATAGGTAAATGTAATGGGAGTTAACACCCTCACGAGATGTTCCTCTCTTCGCACAAAGTGTATAAGGTGTTGAATTTTTTGCTCAGTTCTCTGCACGGATAAGTCCGTACCACAGATTGCCTAACTGTCATAACCGGAGCCAACAATAACACAAGTGCAAAGCGAAGGTCTTTATTTGGTTGTAACGGGGCTTTGGGTCAGGTAGGATAAAAGGATATATTTAGGCTGAGTCGAGAAGGAACTTCGCAACTAAGTCAATTCAAAATAACGTCACTTCCTTCACTCTTGTTATGAACTTTATTGTTTCCCACTATCCAACTTTATCCACACTTGACTACTTTCCTTTTCATTGATTTTTTTTTTTTCGAGTATAGACTGTAACTTAGGAATTCATCAATTTGCACAAGATAGAATTACATTCCCCTGACTTCAGTCCATTATACAACCATCGCCCAACACAAGATAACCATCTCCACTAAATTAGACTTAAACCATAGCACAATCCTCAATCAACAAAAGCTTGCGAATCCCTTCTCAATGGGTTCAAAACAGAGACAATGCAGAAGAAAGGGTATTCGTGGCTTGTAGCGTGGCATAAAAATTCAAAGAAGGGCTAAGGCTCAAAAGGGCTTCTATCGGTCCATGTAGCAAGAAAGCACATCCAAGTACAACTCAACCATGCAGGACACACATCAAAGAATTACGAGCTTATAAGTATTGAAAATAGCTCTTAGGTTCAAAAGCTCACAAATTATGGTTTTCATGTGTTTCTCCCATCCAATTATGAGTTATAGGTCATTGCTTGATCTACATTCCAATCTAAGTCCATTGGTCGAGGGCAACGGTTGAAAGCATTCAAACCATTACTACTCACAGAGGTATAATAATTTGGGACATTCAAGGTTATATATGAAAGGGTAATTTGTCTATTGTAGGTCGGGTTAACTCAGTTATAGGTATTTGACAATTTTACTTTTCATTTCCAACCTATTGACGAAGTATTGGACGAGATGATCTCTATGTGCTCAATTTATATCCAATTATGCAATGATTTTTTTTTTTCAAAAAAATATGCACCAAAAGTGAGGTTGCTCCCTATCAAAGTATGGTTAAGGATCTAAGTAGCATAGATAGGTAGCAAAAACAGCTAACGGGATCAAAATACCTTTTAAAAATTCGATTACAGAGAGACATTGAATTAGATAAGCTTACAATCAAATCAATTCCCCCCCACTTAGACAATTCAATGTCCTCATTGAAAAAGGACAACAATAAAAGGGAAAGCAATAAAAGGGGAAAGAAAAAGGAAGAAACTCCCTCGGGCTATTGTGGAGGTTGATCGTCTCGAGCTCTCTGCAATTGCCGAATCTGATCCCGAATGGCCCGCTGCTCCTCCAGTAGAAGCTGCTGATCTTCCTGCATAGCGTTCAGCTGGGTTTGGAAGGCTTGCATCATGCCCAGCATCTGCAGCTCAAAAGGGGTAGGAGCATTAGGATGTTGAGGCGCTACCCCGGGCTACGGGCTCCTCGGCGCCCTGATCACCATCGGAGTCCCCTGATTCATCATCTCCGTGACCCCGCTTCGCAACGATCTGCCTGCGAGCATTCTCCAAACTCGCCTTCGTGAGGCGATTCCCATGCCCCAAGGTGTCGTCACTTACCGCAGCGGGAACTCGTTGAGCCCGGCATAAGGCGGTGATTAAACAAGGGAACGGCATGCCTCGCTTCTGTGGTATCAAGCTGGCGTAAGTGGAAATTGTATCAAAGATGTGCTGCCCCAAGTCTAACTTGATTCCCATGGTAATGGCGTAGTAGACCCGGAGGTAGCGAACAGATACTGTAGTGAGGCTAGTGGATGGGAAGAGACTCCCCGATCCCCACTGGTGCAGGTACCAGGCGTCCCGCTGTAGATCCCGATTTTTGTAGTGCAGAAGGATGACAGTCAGGGAGTCATGGAGTTCAGGCTTCAAAGCCCAACGGAGCACCTCTTGGTCCGGAAAGAAAACACCTGCATTAGCCGACATGGGGACCGACCCAGTGCTATTTAACCCCAAATAGTTATCCACCACGTTCTTATCAAATTGGATTCTCTTCCCCGCAACTCTAGTGTGGTGAAAGTCAAGGGAGCCCTCGTCACCAATGTCTTTGTTGAACTGGGTGTAGAATTTGTACACCAGCGGGGGGTTCCCAAACGGTAGATCACTCACGAATCTGACCCATCCAAATTCGACGAAGCGGGCCCAAAACTGTCGCGGGGCAATGATGGTGTCAGCGCTCCTCCATTCCTGAAAGTCTTCTGGGAGGAAAAGGCGTTCCTTAATACACAGTTTAGACTGGGTCTTCTCCTGGCGGGGCACAGCCGAGGATTCCCCTGCCACTTGCTTTCCTTTCTTAGTTGGTGGGGCCATAGAGAATTCTGTGAAAGAAGAGAGGAGATTAGTCAATCACGGATAGGGATGGAAAAGCAAATATGCGCAAGTCAATAGTGCGTGACGGTAAAGGGCGCAAATGAAAAGCAAGGCATTTCACGACCAGTATAATATACACACAAGCAAGGTACGGGTGGAACCAAGGCGTGGGAAGAGGTGTATAAATAATTGTAGAAACCCCCATAACACATCGGAAAATAGCCTAAGTACAAGGAGCCTAACAAGTGTTCGTTAGATTGCACGCATCAAGTACAAGGCCATGCTGTATTTGTCAACTGTAAGAGACACTATCCAATATGGCAAACCAAAATGACGATGCGGGGTCACAACTTAGGTGATGCGAAGATAAAAGTTGGAACTCATAACCAAATTCATCATGAAATGATAAGTAGAAGGGAAAGAGGACTATGCGATATGCCCTATGGAAGAACAAGACCAAGCACCACACTTCCCTACAATTATATTCCTATATGACGGCCATACACCCATACTAGCATAATAGTGCGGTTAGAGATGCAACGTGAGGCAAATAAACATTCGAAATCCTCCTAGCCATTTCATCAAACACTTGGAGTGCAAGCAAAAAAATGAAGCCATGGTTGGTATAACAAACAAAACGAAACCCCAAAACACAAAACACAATCCTAAACAATGCAAATTCGTTCAATGGGAAGGGAAAAATCAAGAACCCATTGGATTTAAATACACTACTCATGCCAAGAAGAGAAAAAAAGAAAGGGAAAAGAGAAAGAGAAACATACCTTGGGGAACTTGTGAGGAAGAAGGAAAGTGATGGATTGTGCAATTGGGATACTTGAGGAACGAAAATGAGGCGTATAAATGGAAGGAGAGTGCGAAGAAGAGGGGGAGAGGGAGAGTTATGCGCGAGGTCCCTTCGTTTTCTGTTATTAAAAACTTGAACAACAAGACTTACGGCCGTAAAGGTATGACTTACGGCCGTAAGTCACATTCTGAAAAAAAAATTCAAAGGGACCATTACGGCCGTAAAAATATTTTTACGGCCGTAATAAGGCTTCTACATAAAAAGAATGAAATGGAGTTACGTCCGTAAAAATATTAAATTACGGCCGTAAAAATATTAAATTACGGCCGTAACGAGGCCACTGGAAATATATAATTTTTTTTTTTTTTTTTTTTTTTTTTTTTTTTTTTTTTTTTTTGAAATGACTAGAGAGACTAAGATTAACCAAAATGAAAATACGAAAACAAAAAGTTGAGGAGATAAAGAAACTCCCCTATCGGGTTGCCTCCCGAGCAGCGCCTTTGTTTACTGTCGTTGGCTCGACTGAGTCCGTGCGAGACTATTGCTCGTTGTTGGCATTTTCCAGTGCGATCACCTCCAAGTTCTCAGTTTGGAACCCCTCGTAGTAGGGCTTGAGGCGGTGTCCATTAACCTTGAACGTCTTATCAGTTTTCAAGCTTTTGATATCGACTGCACCATGGGGAGAAACATTAATAACGACAAAAGGTCCAACCCAACGAGAACGAAGCTTACCTGGATGAAGCTTTAGCCGAGAGTGAAACAAAAGAACTTTCTGGACCTCACTAAAACTTTTTCGAGAAATGCGTTGATCATGGAAGGCTTTGGTTCGATCTTTATAAATCATGGCATTCTCGTAGGCTTCATTTCGTATCTCATCGAGTTCTTGCAATTGAAGCTTCCTATGATCTCCCGCTACTCCCCAATCCATGTTGCATTGCTTAATGGCCCAGTAAGCTTTGTGCTCGAGTCCCACAGGTAGGTGGCACGGTTTTCCAAACACCAATCGGTATGGGGACATACCAATCGGCGTCTTGTAAGCGGTTCTATAAGCCCATAATGCATCTTCCAGTCTGATACTCCAATCCTTGCGGTCCGGCCGAACTGTTTTCTCGAGGATAGACTTAACCTCCCTGTTTGAAATTTCTGCCTGCCCACTGGTTTGGGGGTGATATGCGGTGGATACTCGGTGTAACACTCCATATTTCTTTAGTAGTGCCTCAATGGTGCGGTTGTAAAAGTGTGTTCCCCTGTCACTGATCATTGCCCGAGGTATACCGAACCTGCTAAAAATGTTAGCCTTTACAAAATTTGCAACAATCTTAGAGTCATTAGTGCGGGTGGCTTTGGCTTCCACCCATTTGGAAACATAATCAACAGCTAACAAAATGTAATTGTAACCAAAAGACGGGGGAAAGGGGCCCATGAAGTCAATGCCCCAAACATCAAAAATTTCACATACAATTATGGGATTCTGGGGCATTTGATCCCGTTGGGATAGATTACCTGTTCTTTGGCAATTGTCGCAAGACTTACAGAATATGTAGGCGTCCTTGAATATGGTGGGCCAAAAGAAACCACTATCCAATACCTTTTGTGCGGTCCGTCTTGGTCCAAAGTGGCCCCCACATGCGTAGGAATGGCAGAAGGTAAGGATTGATTTGTGTTCTGATCCGGGCACGCACCTCCGAATGATTTGATCGGGACATCTCTTCCACAAGTATGGATCATCCCAAATGTAGTATTTGGCGTCACTCCTCATTTTATGCTTCTTTGCCTGCGAAAAATGGGTTGGCATTAGTTTAGAAGTTATATAATTCACTAAGTCAGCATACCATGGGAGGTTCGCTTCAGTCGCGAATAAGCTTTCGTCCGGAAAAGCTTCACGCAGGGGTAGGTCGTCCTCGGCTTTCACTACTCTGCTAAGATGGTCAGCCACTACATTTCCCGATCCTGCTTTATCCTTTATTTCCAGGTCAAATTCTTGTAGTAAGAGTATCCATCGGATGATTCTCGGTTTTGCATCCTTTTTCACAAATAAGTGCCTCAAAGCTGCATGATCTGTAAAAATAATAACTTTAGAACCCAATAAATATGATCGAAATTTTTCTAAAGCTAATACCACAGATAAAAGTTCCTTTTCAGTAGTGGTATAGTTTGATTGGGCTTGATTTAATGTTCGAGAAGCATAGTAGATCACATGGGGTGCTCTCCCGACCTGTTGTCCTAAAACCGCTCCCACGTCATAGTCACTGGCATCGCACATTATTTCGAATGGAAGATCCCAGTTAGGTGGTTGGATAATGGGTGGTGTAGTCAACCGCTCCTTTAATTGGTTAAAGGCCTTTTTGCACAGATCATTGAACTCAAATGGCACGTCGTTTTGCAACAAATTGCACAGTGGGGATTCAATTTTTGAGAAGTCTTTTATGAACCTGCGATAAAAACCTGCGTGGCCAAGAAAAGATCGTATATCCCGCACATTTGCGGGGTAAGGTAATGCAGATATGAGGTCTACCTTAGCTTTATCGACTTCTATTCCTTTTTTGGACACTATATGACCCAACACTATCCCTTGATCCACCATAAAATGACATTTTTCCCAGTTTAAGACCAAGTTAGTGTCAATGCATCGTTTTAAAATCAAAGTTAGATTATCTAGACATGCATCAAATGAATCACCCCACACACTAAAGTCGTCCATGAACACTTCAATAATTTTTCCTATGTATTCAGAAAAAATGCTCATCATACAACGTTGAAACGTCGCAGGAGCATTACACAAACCAAAAGGCATGCGCCTATATGCATAAGTGCCAAATGGACAAGTAAATGTGATTTTTTCTTGATCCTCGGGTGTTATGGCAATTTGAAAATAACCAGAAAAACCATCTAAGAAACAATAATGGGAATGACCCGCTAATTTTTCTAACATTTGATCGATAAAGGGAAGGGGAAAATGATCTTTTCGAGTGTCGGCATTTACCTTCCTATAGTCGATGCATACTCGATACCCGGTTTGCACCCTAGTCGGTACAAGCTCGCCATCTTTGTTTTCCACCACTGTCACTCCAGATTTCTTGGGCACCACTTGCACTGGACTGACCCATTTGCTGTCTGAAATTGGGTAAATCATTCCAGCTCCCAACAGCTTTAAGATCTCCTTTTTCACCACGTCCATCATTTCCGGATTGAGTCTTCGTTGAGCTTGCCTTGATGGTTGAGCTCCTTCCTCAAGAAATATCCGGTGCATACAGATCGATGGACTGATTCCTTTGATATCTGCAATTGTCCATCCAATTGCTTCTTTATGCTCCCGAAGAACCCGAACCAGCTTATCTTCTTCCACTTTGGTGAGGTTGGATGAAACGATTACCGGGAGTGTGTCTCCATCACCAAGAAATGCATACTTCAAATGGGCTGGTAGGGTTTTCATTTCCACTACGGGTGCCTGCAGGACAGAGGGTAGCAATTTGTTAGGATAGTCTGTCAATTGGATTGTTTTAATAGTATACCTGTGCGGCACGGGTTCCAACGAGTCAAGTGCAATGATTTCATTTTCCAGTTCCCTGCTCATCCCCACATCTTCGTTATCAATTTGACTCAATGATTCAGAAATAGCTGTTTCTAGTACGTCCCTGCAATATAGTTCAAATACTTTCTGCACAGTAGGGGTAATTATGTCAATAAAATATGCAGCATAAATATCATTCGGGTGTTTTATTGCATCATAAATGTTAAATTGCACCACCTCCCCATCAAATTCCATAGTTAATACCCCCTTCCTAACATCGATAGTAGTTTGAGAAGTCCATAAAAAGGGTCTTCCTAGAAAAATAGGGGTGGAATTAGGGGAATGGTCGTCATTCATGTCTAGGACATAAAAGTCTGCAAGAAATACTAGGTTCCCTACTTGCACTAAAACAACTTCAACTACCCCATCCGGATAAGCATTTGAACGGTCGGCTAGTTGAACAATCACATTTGTTTCAGTCATATTAGCAAGTTTTAAAGCATTGTATGTAGACCTAGGCAACACATTTATAGATGCACCTAAATCTATTAATGCACGATCCAGTTTAGTGTTACCTATTTGGCATGGTATAGTGAACATACCTGGATCCTTGCATTTTGGGGGCAGTTTCCTTTGGAAGAGTGCTGACACATTTTTCCCCATTCTTACCATTTCATTTCCCATCAACTTCCGTTTGTTGGTGCACAGCTCCTTTAAGAACTTCGCGTAACGGGGCACTTGCTTGATTGCATCCAACAGTGGAATGTTGATTTCCACTTTCTTGAACATTTCCAGAATTTCCTTCTCCTTGCTTTCCTTAGTCGCCTTTGCTAACCTGTTTTTCTTTTCGACTTCTTTTTCTTCAACCTCCTCCTCTTCACTCGCGGTTGGCTTTGATTGTGGCGCTTCAATTTCTTTTACACTTCGAAGAGTAATTGCACTTACATTCTTCGGATTTACCTCGGGTTGAGATGGCAACTTTCCTCCTGTTTGTGCTTCCAGTCTGTTGATAGCTGTGGCCATTTGACTCATTTGATTTTCCAGGTTTTGAATGCTGGATTTGGTATCCTGTTGAAATTGTAGAGTGTTAGTGGCCAAAGTTTTCATCATTTCTTCGAGAGGCATACCTGATGATTGTGGCTTTTGCTGATATTGTCCCTGTGGATGGAAATTTCCTTGTTGTTGAAAATTCCCTTGGGCTTGTTGGAGACGAAACCCGTAGGTTTGTTATTTCCATAGCTCAAGTTCGGGTGGTCCCTCCAGCCAGGATTGTAAGTGTTTGAGTACGGATTGTATTGTTGTTTTTGAAATGGGAAGCCACCAGCCGCGTTCACTTGTTCACTGTTTTCCTCTTGGAGCACCGGGCACGCATCCGTTGCATGTCCGAAGTTAGCACATATCCCGCATGCTTTGACTTGTTGTGCACTTCCTACATCAAGTTGTTTAACGAGATTTGTTAGTTCAAACAGTTGACTTTCTATATTGGAACTACTTACCTCGTTCACGCGGCGAACTTGCATGTCTCGGGTTGGGTTATGTAGCTACCAAGAATTTTTCACGACTTATTTAAATAACTATTATTTAAAACGTGTCGCTACGACTTTACCTATTTATTTTTAAACACATTTTCGTCTAACTATTTTAAGTGAAATTAAATTTATTTTGAATTAAATATTAGTCAAATTCCAAATTTTATTAAATGATGTCCCAGGTCCATTATTTTATTTTGAAAGTCCAATTTCTAAATCTATTTAGATCCAAACTATTTTACCCAAACTTTTAAGCCCCACACTTTTAATCTTTTGTTTATTGTCATATCCCAAGTTAGCCCAATCCAAATTTCCTTGGCCCAATTATAGAAGCTCAACCTATTCATCACCACTCTCACTTCATGTTTTCTTTATCATTCTACATAGACTTTGACTTCCAAACCTTCCCCCAATCCGTGTTTGCATAATTGAATCAATCATCCAAATTTCTCCCTTTCTACTTCCCACAATCCCATAATTACATTCACACAATTTTTCCTTTCCCATCATATCACCCCCACATTCACAGCAAAATTTCCATCAACCAGTTTATTTTCCACTTTTCCTCAATCATCAGCACTCACTTTCCATCAACCAATTTATTCTTCCTAATCCTCTCTCACTCAGTCACCAATCAAGCAATTTCCGATTTTGAACCCAAGCCAATGTATATTTTCTCATCCCCACTTCATCAAACTCAAGCCTCAACACCACCAGAGTATCAAGTTTCAGCCACCACCAATCTGAGGCCGAATCCATCATCACCGATTACAAACATTTCCAGAACCCACAACGATTTGAAATACAAAATCGAAGAACACTCGAAGCAATCACCATCGAGCCTCCATCAACCGAACTCCACAATTCAACCACACCAACCGGCCAAGAGTCACGCTGAATTCAACAACACCCACGCACCAAAATTCTGCCTTAACCAATTTGCAATCAACCATCATCATCATCATCATCATCATCATCACCACCACCGAACCACTAACCACCCTCACTGTCAAGACCTCTACCGCCACTAGCCGAACCCAATTTCACAACCACCCACATCGAACCACCACAGTCGCCACCACACAACCCACCAACCGCAACCACAACCTGCAACACCGAATTTACGCACACACATCCAACGCACCGTCACCTCCAAATCACGGCTGCCCAACCCACGAAAATCAACCAAAATCAAACCCAAAACCCAGAAATAGAAGAAGTCTAGAACTTTACCTTGACCTCCTGACCCATATTCACCGGTTTTTCGCCGGAAATCGCCCACCTTAAATCGCGATTTTGTTTCGGTTCTTCACACCAATCAACCCCAAAACTCCGCCTTTTTTTTTCACTCCCGTCACTTGCTCATCACCGCGCCAGAGTTGCGCCGGAGAAGGCGCCAGCAGCAGGAGAGGAGAACTCCTCCTCCGATCTCTCGCTTTTCTCTCTCTCGGTCGAGTTCAGATCAAATGAGAGAGAGAGAGGAGTAAAAACTTTGATTTTAATATTTTAATTTTCGAAAATTGCATTTTGGTCCCTAAGTTTGCGAAATGATTTAATTCGGTCACTAGTCTTATTATGTTTTAAAGATCAGTCCCTATAGTTTTAAATATTTTAAATCTTACTTTAAATTTCAAAAGTTTTCATTTTAGTCCCTCAACTTTTAAAAGTATTCATTTTAGTCCCTCAACTTTCAAACTATTCATTTTAGTCCCTCAACTTTCAAAAACACATCAATTTCAGCCCTCAAATTGTAAATTATCATTTTTAAACTATAAATTTCTAAAGACTAATTTAACTTATTGGCTAGACGAGGCGTACAGAGATTTAAAGGATTTAAGTCGTTTCACGCTCAACTTTGCACTCGACAGATTTAAGGTAGACTCGCCCCCAATAATTGATTTATATTATAATTGCATGTGTTATGTGGATTTGTGTGATTTTATGCTTAATTGCATGAGAAAAGAATATCTCTTTTGAGATAAATAATTTATGTTATGCTGGGCATAACTTATTTGCTAGCCAAGAAAAGAAAAGAATGTGTTCATTTGCGTTCACTGTGTGATGCCTATGAATAAGAAAAGAATGTCACTACATTATTTGCATGATTACGTGTTCAATTATCTTGTAGATTAATTACTGGTGATGAGTCTACTGAGTATTTCATTTTTGAAATGCTCAACCCGTTATTTTAAACCATTTTGCAGATTTCGGAGACGGTGACGAGTGATGGGCAATGACGGCAAATTACAAATTGATATTTTTCTAAAAGTCGTGAACTTTGAAATGATTATTTCAATTTATCCTGAATTGTCATTTTTACAAATTTGTACGAAAATACTTATTCCATTTGAATTATCGCTGAAAATTTTATTCGATAAATGCGATATTTAATATTTAATCATTTTTCCGCAACAAAGTTTATTCAAGAATTTAGAAAAGTGACGTTCCCACGCTCCTCGGAACTCGGGGCGTTACAGCGTGGTATGTAATACCCCAACTAAGAAAGCTTAAGAGAATTGATAGGTACTACTCATACCAACAAGGTGCACCTTCTTTTCCGGAAGTCCATCGTTAGAAACTTCAAAGTTAAGCGTGCTTGGCTTGGAGCAATTCTGGGATAGGTGACCTCCTGGGAAGTTTTCTCGGGGAGCGTGCGAGTGAGGACAAAGCATGCTGAAAAGACTCGTGTTGGTACGGTGGGGACAGTACGACGTCATCTAACGGTCGGGACAGCTCGTTAAGTGGGACCCGGGTCGTTACAAATGGTATCAGAGCCGATCGCCAGCCGGAAATCGGGAACTAAGTGCTACGCCATATGGCGGGAGCCACCTCTAGAATCCCAACGCCTGGCAACAGATCCTCAGATGGGTTAAGCGCGACGAGGACGTCGCGAGTCTAACAGGGGGTGATTGTAATACCCCAACTAAGAAAGCTTAAGAGAATTGATAGGTACTACTCATACCAACAAGGTGCACCTTCTTTTCCGGAAGTCCATCGTTAGAAACTCCAAAGTTAAGCGTGCTTGGCTTGAAGCAATTCTGGGATGGGTGACCTCCTGGGAAGTTTTCTCGGGGAGCGTGCGAGTGAGGACAAAGCATGCTGAAAAGACTCGTGTTGGTACGGTGGGGACAGTACGACGTCATCTAACGGCCGGGACAGCTCGTTAAGTGGGACCCGGGTCGTTACAGATTTTATGCTTAATTGCATGAGAAAAGAATATCTCTTTTGAGATAAATAATTTATGTTATGCTGGGCATAACTTATCTGCTAGCCAAGAAAAGAAAAGAATGTGTTCATTTGCGTTCACTATGTGATGCCTACGAATAAGAAAAGAATGTCACTACATTATTTGCATGATTACGTGTTCAATTATCTTGTAAATTAATTACTGGCGATGAGTCTACTGAGTATTTCATTTTTGAAATGCTCAACCCGTTATTTTAACAACTTTTGCAGATTTCGGAGACGATGGCGAGTGATGGGCAATGACGGCAAATTTCAAATTGATATTTTTTTAAAAAGTCGTGAACTTTGAAATGATTATTTCATTTTATCAAGAATTGTCATTTTTACAAATTTGTACGAAAATACTTATTCCATTTGAATTATCGCTAAATTTTTATTCGATAAATGCGATATTTAATATTTAATCATTTTTTCCGCAACAAAGTTTATTCAAGAATTTAGAAAAGTGACGTTCCCGCGCTCCTCGGAACTTGGGGCGTTACAGGATGGTATCAGAGCGGGTCTACGTTTCTGTAGACTTACAAATTTTTTTTTACAAAATAAGAAAATATTTTTTTCTAAAAATAATAGAAATAATGTTTTGACGACTTTTTGCCATTGCATCATTTTTCCGTCGACTCCGATGGTAACGAAGTTTAGTATGTTTAATTTATTGAATTATTTCGGATACTTGAGAATAAATGTTTTGAGAATTTGACGAGAAAAGAAAAGAAAAGAAAAGAAAAGAAAAGATGGGAAAGAATTAGAAAACTAGTATCCGAAATAATGAGAAAGAAATGAGTTTTGAAGCATAACGGGAAATTTTTCAGAAAAGAAAAGAAAGAAAACGAGTGTTGAGCATGATGGGAATAAAAATGATTTTATAATTATTTTTGCCCTCAAACTTAGAAATGATGAACCCGACCTGGACTTTGCATAATTGATTTTAGACATGGCACTAAGTATGAGAAGTCAACAGAAAGGATTAGACAATAATTTTCGGAATATCTATTGTTTAGATTAAATGAGAAATAGTAAGCCAGTTTTTATGAAGTTGTGATGAGATGTTGAGATTATAAGTGATGTGATTTTATTGAGACTTTTATGAGAAGAATTTTGAAATTAGAGGTTTAAAGATTTGGTCCTTAGTTATTGGGAATTAAGTAATGGATATTGTGTTGAGTAAATGAATTATTCCTCGGAATTCGGGACGTTATAGCAATCTTGGGACCTGTGGGTTGTGGTTTCGATATTAGTATAGATCCTATAAAAGGTACCTTTCGTTTTGACAAGAGAGGGAATTTAAGATCTCATTTCATCGGACCATTTAAAATGCTAGAGAATTAGGTAATGTGGCTTATTGTTCATGATTCAAGTCATATGGTGAATTATTAGTTTATTGCAGTCCAGAAAGATTTGATTTATGAAGAAGCACCTATGTGCATAGTAGAGAGAAAATTCCATGTTTTAGGAAACAAAGAGATTCATTTAGTCAAAGTCCAGTGGGATAGACATGGTAGCGATGAGGCTACCTGAGAGAAAGAAGAAGAAATTCTGGCCAAGTATCCAGATATTTTAGACCAAGTAAGTTTTAAATTTCGAGGACGAAATTATTTTAAGGTGGTAGGGTTGTAGCGATCGGGAAGATATGTTAGAGAAAAGCTGATGATATTATGTTATTGGGTATACTACATTGAGAGAATATTCAGGAAATTTCTATCGTTTTAATTATTTTGGTGATATTTGGTGATAAGAAATTTTAGAGATGACAAATTATTATGGTTTGATATGTTTTTAAAGAAATAGTAAAGATTTATTGAAATTTGGAGAAAATTTTCATGGGTTTACAGAGATTAGTGAAGAGACGTGATGTCATTTGGATTATTGAGTAATGACTTAAGTAGTCAGCAAATATTTCTTTATACAGAGGCTATGTTGAGATTTTGTATTTTAGACCTTTTTGATGGTTAGGAAAACCATTTACCGTTGGTTGAATTTACATGTAATATGATTATTGGGAATAATCAGTTATCATGAATGAGAGATATTGAAAGTATTTTATAGTGAGATGCCCTTAAAGGAGTAACCAATTATTCAAATTGAGAAATTGGGAACATGTGATTTAATGTTTGGGATTATGTGAGATAATGATGATTGTCATAAGATTATTTGTATATAAAAGTACAAGAGATAACGATAAGGAATCATGTGATTATCTTAGGCCGAGAATTTAAGATGATGATGTTCTGAGATGATGAAATAAGTTGACCATCCATGAATAGATTATGCTGTATTTGGTTCTAAGTGGAATTTAAAGAATGATGAATCTCGGTCATGGAAAATAAATCAGGTTACCTCTTAATTTGAATGATTCACTGATGTACATTAAGTTTTCATTGATGATACTAGAAAATCATGAGAGAAATTTTTTGGATGAAATTGATGACAGAAATTTTACCAGGTCCTAAATTTTGTACAAGTATTGATGAAGCAATGCATTGGATCACTACATGAGAAAGAATGTCACTACATGATTTGCATAATTACTTGTCCAATTATCTTGTAAATTAATTATTGGAGATGAGTCTACTGAGTATTTCATTTCGAAATGCTCAACCCGTTATTTTAAACAATTTTGCAGATTTTGGAGACGGTGGCGAGTGATGGGCAATGACGGAAAATTACAAATTGATAATGTTTTAAAAGTCGTGAACTTCGAAATAATTATTTCATTTTATCAAGAACTGTCATTTTTATAAATTCGTACGAATTTACTTATTCCATTTGAATTATCGCTAAACTTCTATTCAATAAATGCGATATTTAATATTTAGTCATTTTCCGCAACAAAGTTTATTCAAGAATTTAGAAAAGTGACGTTCCCGCACTCCTCGGAATTCGGGGCGTTACAGCATGGTATCAGAGCGGGTCTACGTTTCCGTAGACTTACAAATTTTTTTTACAAAATAAGAAAATAATTTTTTCTAAAAATAATAGAAATAATGTTTTGATGACTTTTTGTCATTGCCATCATTTTTCCGCCGACTCCGAAGGTAACGAAGTTTAGTATGTTTACTTTATTGAATTATTTCGGATACTTGAGAATAAATGTTTTGAGAATTTGACGAGAAAAGAAAAGACGAGAAAGAATTAGAAAACTAGTATCCGAAATAATGAGAAAGAAATAAAGAAAGAAATGGGTTTTGGAGTATAACGAGAAATTTTTCAAAAACAAAGAAAAGAAAGAGAACGAGTGTTGAGCATAATGGGAATAATATGATTTAAAAATGATTTTATGATAATTTTTGTCCTCGAGTTTAGAAATGATGAACCCTACCTGGACTTTGCATAATTGATATTAGACATGGCACTAAGTATGAGGAGTCAACAGGAAGGGTTAGACAATAATTTTCGGAATATCTATTATTTAGATTAAACGAGAAATAGTAAGCCAGTTTTTATGAAGTTGTGATGAGATGTTGAGATTATAAGTGATGTGATTTTATTGAGACTTTTATGAGAAGAATTTTGAAATTTGAGGTTTAAAGATTTGGTCCTTAGTTATTGGGAATTAAGTAATGGATATTGTGTTGAGTAAATGAATTATTCCTCTATTTTGAAGAGAAATTTATTATGTAGTTTGATCTGGTGATTAAATTTTGGGATTATAATTTGAGGTATATATTTATAAGTATGAGTGGTATTTTGAGCCAATTAATGTATTGAAGGAACTGAGATATTGATATTTGAAAATAGGATTTGAAATTGTTATGTCGAGGAATTATGAATTGATTTTCTGGGATGTTTTTGATGATATTGAAGTGTTGGAATTGTTGTTAATATTTAAATCGTCGTAGTCAAATGTAGAGTTATTTGTTATTGTTGGATATGAAGTATACCTACGGGTTGGATAAGTCCAAATTACAAGGGAGACTCTGCCTAGAATTTTATCATTTGGAATTAAGAGCATAATATGGTATGCAACCACTAAGGGAATTGAGGTTAGAATGACAAGTTCATTTACACCATAAGCGAGATTTAGTAAATGATAAGTTATATTTTGAAAGATGAGTGAAGACAAGTATTATGGCGTTATTGGAAGAATTTTAATTATTCTTGGGAACGGATTGATCACTAGTAAGGAATGATCACTTGTATTGGAGAATATTATAAATTATGAGAATAGGAGATAATACGGTTGATTTATTTTGGAAATTTGATCGGGTAGATATGTTAAAGATAAGTTGATGATATTATGTTGATTTATGAATAATATATTATTGGGTATACTACATAGAGAGAATATTCAGGTAATTTCTATCGTTTTAATTATTTTGGTGATATTTGGTGATAAGAAGTTTTAGAGATAACAAATTATTATGGTTTGATATGTTTCTAAGGAAATAGTAAAGATTTATTGAAATTTGGAGAAAAATTTTCATGTGCTTACGGAGATTAGTGAAGAGACGTGATGTCAATTTGGGTTATTGAATAATGACCTAAGTAATCAGCAAACATTTTTCTTTATACAGAGTTTAGAGGCTATGTTAAGAATTTACATTTTAGACCTCGGTGATAGTTAGGAAAACTATTTACCGTTGGTTGAATTTACATGTAATATGATTATTGGGAATAGTCGGTTATCGTGAATAGGAGATATTAAAAATATTTTATGTTGAGATGCCTTAAAGGAGTAACCATTTATTCAAAGTGAGAAATTGGGAATATGTGATTTAATGTTTGGGATTTTGTGAGATAATGATGATTGTCATAAGGTCATTTGAATACAAAAGGTACAAGAGAAAATTATAAGGAATAATGTGATTTTCTTAGGTCGAGAATTTAAGGAGATGATGTGTTGAGATGATGAAATAAGTTGATTTTCCATAAGTTATGCTGTATTTGGTTATAAATGGAATTCAAAGAATGATGAATTTCAGTCATGGAAAATAAATCAGGTTACCTCGTAATTTGGATGATTCACTGATATACATTAAGTTTTCCTTGAGGATAATAGAAGATCATGAGAGAAATTTGTTGGATGAAATTGATGACAGAAATTTTTACCAGGACTTAAATTTGTACTAGTATTGATGAAGTAATGCATTTGATCAGAGAAAAGCTTAGGATTGATCATATCATGAAATTTTGGAGATTGTTATTGATGGTATTTTGTTTAGAAAATAAGAAATGAATTTTTATGAAATTGTCTTTGTGGATAGGAATTTTAAGGAAAATAGGGATAAGATTTTACAGTGATGACTTATTTTGGAATGGTGTTCAGAAGAGTGATATATGGCAGAATTCGAGATTTATTGAAGTTAGATATTGATATAAAATCTTAGTGAGCAGATTGACGTATAAGGTTCACGTGATAGGTATGATGGTTATTATATTGAAATCTTGGAGAGATTGATATGAATATTTGAGGACATATGATACGATGATAAGTGACAAGTTTCATGATTTCTACAGATATGATGACTAGACGGTTAATAGATGTTATGGTGAAGAATCGTGTGAATATTGAATTAATTGATATTATTTTGATGGATTATTGAATTATGGTGAAATATTACATACGTTTGAGAATTTTCATTTTGAGTCATAATATATGGATTTATTTAAAGTTTTGGTGATGCAGTTTCGATTAATTATTATCGGTTGTACATTTGAAGTGAGTAAAGTATTTTGATACGAAAATAGGAAACCGGAGAAGATCATTGGTGTGACTTTCACTTATAATGGGATTGTACCTTTAAGTTAAGCAAACATGATGAGGAATCCTATATGATTCATAGAAGTCCTATTCAATGGTGATATATTTAATCAGAGTATTGTTCATAAGTGTGACGAACTGAAGTTTTTTTTTGAGAACTGGGAAAATTGAATCTTGAACTTCAATTGGGAAATTAGTGAGGTTTCTTAAGTTTGAGAATAACATATCTGATCCGTATGATGCTTTAAGTTAGTATCTTAGCCTCAGTTAGAATGAGTATGTGATACCGAGTACTTGATGCATGATTTAAAAGTATGGATTAAAGGATTTAAGTTTGAATTCTCCGATTTTGAAAAGCGAGTTTCAGTCGAACTTATAAATGATTTCGTTGGTACATCTTTTCAGAAAGATTCTACCAAGTTTGGGTTTTGTACTCAATATTTTGGAATTGATATCGCGCTTATATATTTTGGATCATAAGGATTTATTCTTGATCAATATTTTTGATTTTTGGGTTAAGCATTTGGGCCAATGAATATTTTGTGGTTTCGATATTAGTATAGATCCTATAAAAGGTACCTTTCGTTTTGACAAGAGAGGGAATTTAAGATCTCATTTCATCGGACCATTTAAAATGCTAGAGAAGTAGGTAATGTGGCTTATTATTTGACTTCGCCACCAGAACTTGCAGACGTTCACATTGTCTTTCATGTGTACCTACCGAGAAAGTGTGTTCATGATTCAAATCATATGGTGAATTATTAGTTTATTGCAATCAGAAAGATTTGACTTATGAAGAGGCACCTATGTGCATAGTAGAAAGAGAAAAGTCCATGTTTTTAAGAAACAAAGAGATGCCTCAAAGTCCAGTATGGTAGTCATGGTAGTGATGAGGCTACCTGAGAGAAAAAGAAGAAATTCTGGTTAAATATCCAGATATAATAGATCGAGTAAGTTTAATTTCGAGGACGAAATTATTTTAAGTGGAGAAGGTTGTAGCGACTAAGAAATTTTCAAACTTAAAGGACTTGTTTTACCAAACTTTTCGCTACGACTCTCCAACCTCAACGATTATTATTCAAAACCGGCGCTCTCGTCTAGTCATATTAATTATTTTAAGGTTCTAAGAAAAGAAATTTAAATTCGTTTAAATCTTTAAGCCCAAGTTTCGACTTTAAACTTGTCCCATTTTCATTCTTTATTTTAAAGTTCAATGGGGTAGACATGGTACTGATGAAACTACCTGAGAAAAAGAATCCAAATATTTTGAATAAAGAAAGTTTTAAATTTCGAGGACGAAATTATTTTAAGGTGATAGGGTTGTAGCGACCGAGATTTTTCCATAACGTATTTAAATAAATATTATTTTCGCTACGACTTTCTCAATTATTTTTAACGGGAATTTTTCAAGTGAAATTAAATTTATTTTAATCCGAGTGAAATTCCAAAAATATTAAAAATATCTCAATTTTCCTTATTAAATTATTTTAAGTTTAAAATACGTAATTCAATTTTATCTCAAAATTTATTCATTCTCAAATTTATTTTCAGTCCAAAATATATCAGTTTTAAATAAATTTCCTAATCGAAGTTAGTCTATATTTTTAGTTAATTATCCTAAAATAATCCTAATCTATATCCACCCCCACGTTTTCATCTTTACACCAAATTCATCATCATGTTACCAAATTATTTCCCCATGTTAGCTTCTCTTTTCCTTTTTTTTTTCCACCTATTTTATCATCATTTTGTCTCAATCATTACACCATTTTCTTTTCACTTTCCATTTCTTTTCAATCTAATTATCCACCATTTTCTATCCTATAATTCCTAAACCGTCCATTTTCCCAAACCTTCCACGTGCAATTCCACCATTACAGCTGCATTTCCATCACAAACCTGTCTGCACCTCACTTTTATCGCCGTAAGCTACAAACCTCCATTTATCGATTCACTAGCCACAGCCTCCTCTATAACCAGCTGAATCATTATCATTATCACCCACACTGATTCATCGCACCACCACCACTCACGCACCTTTACCTTTAAGCCATAGCCTCCACCTACCACATTTTTAATCCACTATAGCACCATGTAGATCACCATCGGATTTCACCATTTTCACCACCAGTCAACTGCAGCACCATAGCCAATCACCAATGAACCACACTGCACCAACCAACATCATCATCACCCAACCAATACCACCAGATGCAATCTGACCAGCCACCAATCTGCAACCACGGCCAAGACCAACCATACTGCATCTCCATCGCAACCACCCTTGCCCACTGCCACAATTCAGAACACACCAACCACCTCCATCGTCCAAACCAACCATCTCCATCATCAAGCCTCCATCATCTGCAAATCCAATTTCACAACCAAACCTCAATCGTCGAGCCCATACTACCGGTCCTTCGCCAGAAAACTCAACTCTAAACCCCGGTTTCAGCCTCGGTTTCGCACAAAAATGACACAATTAAACCATCATCATCACCACGCTGAACCCCTGCACCTAAGCCATCAGCCAAACCACCAACCACCACCAAGACACCACCTCTCACCGCCATTTCAAAACCCGCCGCTGCCTCACTACGAAAATCCCAAAAATCAAACTCAAAACCCAAGAACTCAAGCACTTACCTTCAACCGCTGCCTGCTTGGCCGGAATATCGCCGGAAATCGCGATCTTCAGCCTGGGTTTAACCGTCGATTCGCACACCGTCTCTCTCTCTGGCTCTCCGATCTGAAATTTGGAGAAAGAGAAATGAAATATTGTTATATATTTTGATTTTCCCAGAATTTTCACTTTAGTCCCTATGTTTTAAAATTTGTTTCAGTCCTTCAGCTTTAAACCTTTTAATTTCAGTCCTTAAGTTTTAAATGAGTTTTAATCAGCCCTTTCATTTTTAAAATCTATTATTTCAGTCCTATTGTTTAATATTCGTTTTGAGCTCCGACCTAACTTTTAAAAGATTTACATTTTAGTCCCCAAAGGTTTAAAAGCAATCATTTAAGCCCCCATATTTTAAATTCTTTTGATTTTGTTCATATTGATTTAAAATGATATATATATGTATATTTATAAATATCAACTTTCAAAAGTATTTATTTTAGTCCTTCAATTTTCAAATTAATCATGTTAGTCCCTCAACTTTCAAATCATCAATTTCAGTCCTCAAATTGTAAATTATCGTTTTTAAACTATAAATTTCAAAAGACTAATGTAACTTATGAGCTAGACGAGGCGTACGGAGAATTAAAGAATGGAAATTGTTTCCCGCTCAACTTTGCACTCGTCGGATTTAAGGTAGACTCGCCCCCACTAATTGATTTATATTATAATTGCATGTGTTATGTGGATTTGTGTGATTTTATGCTTAATTGCATGAGAAAAGAATATCTCTGTTGAGATAAAGAAAAGAATATCTCTTTTGAGATAAAGAATTTATGTTATGCCGGGCATAACTTATCTGCTAGCATGATACAAGAAAAGAATGGTTCATTTGTTTTCACTATGTGATGCCTATGAATAAGAAAAGAATGTCACTACATGATTTGCATAATTACTTGTCCAATTATCTTGTAAATTAATTATTGGCGATGAGTCTCCTGAGTATTTCATTTCGAAATGCTCAACCCGTTATTTTAAACAATTTTGCAGATTTTGGAGACGGTGGCGAGTGATGGGCAATGACGGAAAATTACAAATTGATAATGTTTTAAAAGTCGTGAACTTTGAAATAATTATTTCATTTTATCAAGAACTGTCATTTTTATAAATTCGTACGAATTTACTTATTCCATTTGAATTATCGCTAAACTTCTATTCAATAAATGCGATATTTAATATTTAGTCATTTTCCGCAACAAAGTTTATTCAAGAATTTAGAAAATTGACGTTCCCGCACTCCTCGGAATTCGGGACGTTACAGCAATCCTGGGACCTGTGGGTTATGGGCCCACCACGTGATGGGCAATGACGGCAAATTACAAATTGATATTTTTCTAAAAGTCGTGAACTTTGAAATGATTGTTTCATTTTATCAAGAATTATCATTTTTACAAATTTGTACGAAAATACACATTCCATTTGAATTATCGATAATTTTTACAAATTTGTACGAAAATTTGGAGAGACGGTGGCGAGTGATGGGCAATGACGGCAAATTAAAAATTGATATTTTTCTAAAAGTCGTGAACTTTGAAATGATTGTTTCATTTTATCAAGAATTATCATTTTTACAAATTTGTACGAAAATACTCATTCCATTTGAATTATCGATAATTTTTTTTATTCGATAAATGCGATATTTAATATTTAATCATTTTTCCGCAACAAAGTTTATTCAAGAATTTAGAAAAGTGACGTTCCCGCGCTCCTTGGAACTCGGGGCGTTACTACGAAAATAAGAAACCGAAGAAGATCATTTGTGTGACTTTTACTTATAATGAGATTGTATCTTTGGGTTAAGCAAACTTGACAAGGAATCCTATATGATTTACAGAAGTCTTATTCAATGGTGATAGAATTAATCAGAGTATTGTTCATAAGTCTGACATGAATTGAAGTTTGGGAGAACAGGGAAAATTTAATCTTGAATTTCAGATTTGGGAAATTAGTGAAGTTTCTTAAGTTTGAAAATAACATATCTGATCCGTATGATGCTTTAAGTTAGTATCTTAGCCCTCAGTTAGAATGAGTATGTGATACCGAGTACTTGATGCATGATTTAAAAGTATGGATTAAAGGATTTAAGTTTGAATTCCCCGATTTTGAAAAGGAAGTTTCAGTCGAACTTATAAATGATTTTGTTGGTACATCTTTTCAGAAAGATTCTACCAAGTTTGGGTTTCGTACTCAATATTTTGGAATCGATATCGCGCTTATATATTTTGGATCATAAGGATTTATTCTTGATCAATCTTCTTGATTTTTAGGTTAAGCATTTGGATCAATGAATATTTTGTGGTTTCGATATTTGTATAGATCCTATAAAAGGTACCTTTCGCTTTGACAAGAGAGGGAATTTAAGATCTCATTTTATCGGATCATTTGAAATATTGGAGAAAGTAGGTAATGTGGCTTATTGTTTGACTTCGCCACCAAAACTTGCAGCTGTTCACAAAGTCTTTCATGTTTACCTACTGAGAAAGTATGTTTATGATTCAAATCATATGGTGAATTATTAGTTTATTACAGTCCGGAAAGATTTAACTTATGAAGAGGCACCTATGTGCATAGTAGAGAGAAAAGTCCATGTCTTAAGAAACAAAGAGATTCCATTAATCAAAGTCCAATGGGGTAGACATGGTAGCAATGAGGCTACCTGAGAAAAAGAAGAAAGAAGTCTGGCTTAATAACCAGATATATTTAGATCAAGAAAGTTTAAAGTTTCGAGGATGAAATTATTTTAAGTGGAGAAGGTTGTAGCGACCGAGAAATTTTCAAACTTAAAAGACTTGTTTTACCAAACTTGTCGCTACGACTCTCCAACCTCAACGATTATTATTCAAAACCAGCGCTCTCGTCTAGTCATATTAATTATTTTAAGGTTCTAAGAAAAGAAATTTAAATTCGTTTAAATCTTTAAGTCCAAATTTCGACTTTAAACTTGTCCCAGTTTTCATTCTTATTTTAAAGTTCAGTGGGGAAGACCTGGTAGTGATGAAGCTACCTGGTTCAAGAAAGAAGAAATTTTGATCAAGTATCCAATTATTTTAAATCAAGAAAATTTTTAAATTTCGAGGACGAAATTATTTTAAGGTGATAGGGTTGTAGCGACCGAGAATTTTCCATAACGTATTTAAATAAATATTATTTTCGCTACGACTTTCTCAATTATTTTTAACGGGAATTTTTCAAGTGAAATTAAATTTATTTTAATCCGAGTCAAATTCCAAATTTATTAAAAATATCTCAATTTTCCTTATTAAATTATTTTAAGTCTAAAATACGTAATTCAATTTTATCTCAAAATTTATTCATTCTCAAATTTATTTTCAGCCAAAATATATCAATTTTAAATAAATTTCCTAATCGAAGTTAGTCTAATTGTTAGTTGATTATCCTAAATTAATCCTATATAACTTAAACCTAATTGCACCCTTTTCCATTTCATTTTTCCACCTAATTCTCCCACAATCTCTCTTATATTCCGTATGATCCACCACTTTCCACCCCATCTCATACATAACTCTCCACCATAATTTCATCAATTTAAGTCATCTTTCCCTAAGTTTCATTCACCCACATAGAAACCTCAGCAAAGTATTCCCTTTCTCCAACACCTATTTCTTTATCATCAGCCACACCACAACCCTTCACTCAACCAACCCGACCAAGAACCCCTGCAGCACCATCCACAACCCAAACCACCAATGCAGCCACCACCACCACCGTTCATCATCACCATCATCATCAGCAGAGCCTCAATCCACAACCAAACCCATCACCACCTACATCAATCTCCATCACACTGACCAAATCACAACTCCATTTCCACCTTCGCCATCACCCCGCTGCAATACACAAACCACCATCAACCTCTCCCTCTCAGCAGCCAATTTAGGTTACTCCAATCAAACCACCAATGCAGCACCCCATATATCATCATCACTCCCAATCGGACATCACCGCAATCAACCATCACCACCAACGAACCTCTACCACCGTCGGCGAGATCAACCACAAATTGCAACCACTGCCACCTCCATTAGCAGCAACACCACTACTGCCTACTGCCTTCCACCATAGCTATTATCATCAATCCACCATCGGAACACCACAACGCCACCACAGCCAGAATCATGCTACCAACCTCCACATTATCCGGCTAAGACTCAAAAAGCCACTGCCCATTTTTCTAATCTATACACTTCACAACATCATCACCATGCCCAATCGCAACCTCCGCTCGATCACCACCCGTCTGCATCACTTTTTCGACCAACACCATTGCATAAACCCCATCACCGCACACCCAGTTCGGACCACCTCTCATCGCCACTGCCCCACCCAAAATCAATCCAAATCCCCTCCAATCCCAACCAAAATCAAAATTAAGACTTAACCCAACACTTACCGTGGACCGTCGTCCTTCGTTGCCAGATTTTCGCAGGCGAAACTCCCATATCGCGACGTTGCAGCCGCGGTTTGGACTTGATTGTGCACCCCAAACCCAAAGCCCACAGCCTCAGCCTCACCCACACTCACAACCACTCCGCCACCACTCCACGGCAGTATCGCCGGCGGATTATCGCCTGTCGACGCAAAGAGCGCAGCCTGGCTTTTCCCCTGTACGCGAATTGTTGAGAGAGAGAGCGAGTTGTGAGAGAGAGAATGGTTAGAGAGAGAGTTAGATCTGATGATATATTATTAACTTTCGAAAATTTCATTTTGGTCCCTGAGTTTGTGAAATGATTTAATTCAGTCCCTATGTTTTAAAAAGGTTTTATTTCAGTCCTTTCAGTTTTTAAACCTTTTAATCCCTCATGTTTTAAAATGATCTTTTTAGCCCTAAATTTCAAAAGTTATTATTTTAAACCCTAAGTATCAAACCCATTTTATTTCAGTCCCTGCTGATTTACTTTATTTGATTTTAAGCCGAAGTTTTTTTAAAAGATTTACATTTTAGTCCCCAAATGTTTAAAGTATTTATTTTAGTCCATCAACTTTCAAAGTATTCATTTTAGTCCCTCAACTTTCAAAACATTAATTTTAGTCCTCAAATTGTAAATTATCATTTTTAAACTATAAATTTCTAAAGACTAATGTAACTTATGGGCTAGACGAAGCGTACGGAGATTTAAAGGAAATTGAAGTTATTTTCCGCTCAACTTTGCACTCGTCGGATTTAAGGTAGACTCGCCCCCACTAATTGATTTATATTATAATTGCATGTGTTATGTGGATTTGTGTGATTTTATGCTTAATTGCATGAGAAAAGAATATCTCTTTTGAGATAAAGAATTATGTCATGCTGGGCATAACTTATCTGCTAGCCAAGAAAAGAAAAGAATGTGTTCATTTGCGTTCACTATGTGATGCCTATGAATAAGAAAAGAATGTCACTACATTATTTGCATAATTACTTGTCCAATTATCTTGTAGATTAATTATTGGCGATGAGTCTACTGAGTATTTCATTTTGAAATGCTTAACCCGTTATTTTAACAATTTTTGCAGATTTCGGAGACGGTGGCGAGTGATGGGCAATGACGGCAAATTACAAATTGATATTTTTCTAAAAGTCGTGAACTTTGAAATGATTGTTTCATTTTATCAAGAATTATCATTTTTACAAATTTGTACGAAAATACTCATTCCATTTGAATTATCGATAATTTTTTTTATTCGATAAATGCGATATTTAATATTTAATCATTTTTCCGCAACAAAGTTTATTCAAGAATTTAGAAAAGTGACGTTCCCGCGCTCCTCGGAACTCGGGGCGTTACAGCATGGTATCATTTGTGTTACTCGGAAGCGTGGTGGGCCCATAACCCACAGGTCCCAGGATCGAAACCTGGCTCTGATACCATGCTGTAACGTCCCGAATTCCGAGGAGTGCGGGAACGTCACTTTTCTAAATTCTTGAATAAACTTTGTTGTGGAAAATGACTAAATATTAAATATCGCATTTATTGAATAGAAGTTTAGCGATAATTCAAATGGAATAAGTAAATTCGTACGAATTTATAAAAATGACAGTTCTTGATAAAATGAAATAATTATTTCAAAGTTCACGACTTTTAAAACATTATCAATTTGTAATTTTCCGTCATTGCCCATCACTCGCCACCGTCTCCAAAATCTGCAAAATTGTTTAAAATAACGGGTTGAGCATTTCGAAATGAAATACTCAGTAGACTCATCGCCAATAATTAATTTACAAGATAATTGGACAAGTAATTATGCAAATCATGTAGTGACATTCTTTTCTTATTCATAGGCATCACATAGTGAAAACAAATGAACCATTCTTTTCTTGTATCATGCTAGCAGATAAGTTATGCCCGGCATAACATAAATTCTTTATCTCAAAAGAGATATTCTTTTCTTTATCTCAACAGAGATATTCTTTTCTCATGCAATTAAGCATAAGTTATTTCATGCTGTATCAAAGAAGGTTGTAGCGACTGAGAAATTTTCAAACTTAAAAGACTTGTTTTACCAAACTTGTCGCTACGACTCTCCAACCTTAACGATTTTTATTCAAAACTAGCGCTCTCGTCTAGTCATATTAATTATTTTTAAGATTTTAAGAAAGAAGAAATTTTGATCAAGTATCCAATTATTTTAAATCAAGAAAATTTTAAATTTCGAGGACGAAATTAATTTAAGGTGGTAGGGTTGTAGCGACCAAGAATTTTTCACGACTTATTTAAATAAATATTATTTAAAACGTGTCGCTACGACTTTACCTATTTATTTGTAAACACATTTTCGTCTAACTATTTTAAGTGAAATTAAATTTATTTTGAATTAAATATTAGTCAAATTCCAAATTTTATTAAATGATGTCCCAGGTCCATTATTTTATTTTGAAAGTCCAATTTCTAAATCTATTTAGATCCAAACTATTTTACCCAAACTTTTAAGCCCCACACTTTTAATCTTTTGTTTATTGTCATATCCCAAGTTAGCCCAATCCAAATTTCCTTGGCCCAATTATAGAAGCTCAACCTATTCATCACCACTCTCACTTCATGTTTTCTTTATCATTCTACATAGACTTTGATTACATAGATTGGGAGTTTTTGTTTTGAGTCAAAGTCTATGTAGAATGATAAAGAAAACATGAAGTGAGAGTGGTGATGAATAGGTTGATCTTCTATAATTGGGCCAAGGAAATTTGGATTGGGCTAACTTGGGATATGATAATAAACAAAAGATTAAAAGTGTGGGGCTTAAAAGTTTGGGTAAAATAGTTTGGATCTAAATAGATTTAGAAAGGGAAAAATACATATATAAGGTGTTTAGAATATACAATTTCAATTTTAACATATAATTTCAAGAATTTCAAAAATCAGGTATCTATTTAACTAAATTAAATAATTAGATTTTTTATTAATTATATAAATTCAGGTCACAATACAAGATAAATTCAGGTTACAAAATGTAAATTGCTTAAGTCACAAATAATTTTAGGGTCACAATTTATCAAAATAGTAGGTCACAATAACAGTTTTATCAAGTCACAAATAATTGCAAGGTCACAAGTTTTAAATTAATCAATCCCGATTTATTTCTAGGTCACAACTTATCAAATTATGAGGTCACTAATCTTTTAAGTTACAATTATCATATTATTAAGTCACAATTCACTGATTAATTATTAGGTCACAATATATCCGAAAACTTGCCCACGTAAATTCAGGTTACAAAATGTAAATTGCTTAAGTCACAAATAATTTTAGGGTCACAAATTATCAAAATAGTAGGTCACAATAACAGTTTTATCAAGTCACAAATAATTGCAAGGTCACAAGTTTTAAATTAATCAAATCCCGAGTTATTTCTAGGTCACAACTTATCAAATCATGAGGTCACCAATCTTTTAAGTCACAATTATCATATTATTAAGTCACAATTCACTGATTAATTATTAGGTCACAGTATATCCGAAAACTTGCCCACGTCACATTCTCACCACCATCAGCTCACAACCACCACCATCTCAACCACCGCTACCTCGCCGGAAACTACCGCCGCCGCCGGAAACCACCACTGCCTTCGCCACCGGAAATTTTGCCCGATACACTACAAGATTCTCCTCTCCGTCACGAGTCCAATGGCGCAAACCGTTCGTTGATTGGAGCTCCCTACCGGCGGGAATTTCAGTTTAAAGATCCGGTTTCCTTTCTTATTTCCGTCGATTTCGCCGCCTCCGACCACCATTTTCTGCCCACACTTCAGGCGAACGTCCTCCTCCACACCGATGCAACCTGTGACGACCACCACCGCAATCTCAGACCACCACCACCACCAAAACACCATATTCACCCACAGTCACCACCAATATGAAAAAAATACTCCAAAATCTGGTTAAAAATATAGGAGCCGTGAAGACCGATGTGCGGAAGTGGTGGTGGTGGATCAAACAGATCGAACACTCTTGTTTGAAGATGATAACAACCATCACTAACCACCACTAACAGGAGTGCCACTGATAAGCAAATCTACTGGTTTGAAGCGCATCCTTGCGATGGTGAGCGCCACTGACGAGCGGCACCGCTGTCGATAATGCTGCAGTGACATCTAAGGGCCGCTGCGAGGAAGATGATGAATATCATCGCCGCAGCGGCGCATCTCATCGTCGCTACTGCAACCATGGAGTCGTTGCTTGCATTGACCGTGTGCGAAAGTATTGCTGTCTCCTGTGTGTGTTTCCTTCGTTGAAAAGAGGTGCTTGGCGGGATGGTGACTATGGCGAGGTTGAAGGGAGGGAGAGAAGATGGGGCGGACGAGTTAGGGTCTGAGATTGCGGTGGTGGTGTGCTTGTGGTTTGAGAGAGAAGAAGATGTAGAAGACAGAAAAAGGGGGCGGAAGTTTAGGGTTTGGACTTGTTGTTTGAGTGATTAGTTTAAATAAAAAATTATGTTATTATTATTATTATTAAAATTTTAATTACCACCTGAGAATTGAAATTATACAAGTTTGGCCACATTTTTGAATTTGGTTTTTAAAATACATGTGTAGGTGTAATTTCCACATTTAGAAATTGGACTTTCAAAATAAAATAATGGACCTGGGACATCATTTAATAAAATTTGGAATTTGACTAATATTTAATTCAAAATAAATTTAATTTCACTTAAAATAGTTAGACGAAAATGTGTTTACAAATAAATAGGTAAAGTCGTAGCGACACGTTTTAAATAATATTTATTTAAATAAGTCGTGAAAAATTCTTGGTCGCTACAACTTTTGTAACGACCCGGGTCCCACTTAACGGGCTGTCCCGGCCGTTAGATGACGGCATACTATCCCCACCGTACCAACACGGGTCTTTTCAGCATGCTTTGTCCTCACTCGCACTCTCCCCGAGAAAACTTCCCAGGAGGTCACCCATCCCAGAATTGCTCCAAGCCAAGCACGCTTAACTTTGGAGTTTCTAACGATGGACTTCCGGAAAAGAAGGTGCACCTTGTTGGTATGAGTAGTACCTATCAATTCTCTTAAGCTTTCTTGTCCTGGGGTGTTACAATCACCCCCCGTTAGACTCGCGACGTCCTCGTCGCGCTTAATCCATCCGAGGATCTGTTGCCAGGCGTTGGGATTCTAGAGGTGGCTCCCGCCCTATGGCGTAGCACTTAGTTCCCGATTTCCGGCTGGCGATCGTCTCTGATACCATTTGTAACGACCCGGGTCCCACTTAACGGGCTGTCCCGGCCGTTAGATGACGGCATACTGTCCCCACCGTACCAACACGGGTCTTTTCAGCATGCTTTGTCCTCACTCGCACGCTCCCCGAGAAAACTTCCCAGGAGGTCACCCATCCCAGAATTGCTCCAAGCCAAGCACGCTTAACTTTGGAGTTTCTAACGATGGACTTCCGGAAAAGAAGGTGCACCTTGTTGGTATGAGTAGTACCTATCAATTCTCTTAAGCTTTCTTGTCCTGGGGTGTTACAATTCCCAAACCTTCCACGTGCAATTCCACCATTACAGCTGCATTTCCATCACAAACCTGTCTGCACCTCACTTTTATCGCCGTAAGCTACAAACCTCCATTTATCGATTCACTAGCCACAACCTCCTCTATAACCAGCTGAATCATTATCATTATCGCCCACACTGATTCATCGCACCACCACCACTCACGCACCTTTACCTTTAAGCCATAGCCTCCACCTACCACATTTTTAATCCACTATAGCACCATGTAGATCACCATCGGATTTCACCATTTTCACCACCAGTCAACTGCAGCACCATAGCCAATCACCATTTTCACCCTATCAGTTTTAAGGTGATAGGGTTGCAGAAAATATTGTGGCATTGAGGAGCAAAATCTTAGTTATTTGGGAGCAAATTGTTTATTAATATTATTTGAATTTTGTGATACATTTTGGTGACGTATATAGGAAGGTGTTAGAGATCAAGATGGTGCATAAATGTACTACATGTTATAAGGTATTTTACACGGAAGAATATTCATGTGATACCTAATGTTACAATTGATTTTGGGTTATTCGTTATAAGAAGTTTGAGAAGATGAAGATAGACTTCATAATTATTAATTATTATGGTGCGATATGATTTTCTTAAAGAAATAGTAGAGATTAATAAAGAGGTTTCTCTAGTCAAAGTCCAATGGGGTAGACAAGGTAGTGCTGAAACTACTTGAGAAAAGATAGAAGAAAGAAGTCTGGCTTAATACCCAGATATATTTAGATTAGAAAGTTTAAAATTTCGAGGACGAAATTATTCTAAGTGGAGAAAGTTGTAGCGATCGAGAAATTTTCAAACTTAAAAGACATGTTTTACCAAACTTGTCGCTACGACTCTCCAACCTTAACGGTCATTATTTTCAAAACTAGCCCTCTCGTCTAGTCATATTAATTATTTTAAGGTTCTAAGAAAAGAAATTTAAATTCGTTTAAATCTTTAAGTCCAAGTTTCGACTTTAAACTTGTCCCATTTTCATTCTTTATTTTAAAGTTCAATGGGGTAGACATGGTACTGATGAAACTACCTGAGAAAAAGAATCCAAATATTTTGAATAAAGAAAGTTTTAAATTTCGAGGACGAAATTATTTTAAGGTGATAGGGTTGTAGCGACCGAGATTTTTCCATAACGTATTTAAATAAATATTATTTTAAATCAATAATCCATCAAAATAATATCAATTAATTCAATATTCACACGATTCTTCACCATAACATCTATTAACCGTCTAGTCATCATATCTGTAGAAATCATGAAACTTGTCACTTATCATCGTATCATATGTCCTCAAATATTCATATCAATCTCTCCAAGATTTCAATATAATAACCATCATACCTATCACGTGAACCTTATACGTCAATCTGCTCACTAAGATTATATATCAATATCTAACTTCAATAAATCTCGAATTCTGCCATATATCACTCTTCTGAACACCATTCCAAAATAAGTCATCACTGTAAAATCTTATCCCTATTTTCCTTAAAATTCCTATCCACAAAGACAATTTCATAAAAATTCATTTCTTATTTTCTAAACAAAATACCATCAATAACAATCTCCAAAATTTCATGATATGATCAATCCTAAGCTTTTCTCTGATCAAATGCATTACTTCATCAATACTAGTACAAATTTAAGTCCTGGTAAAAATTTGTCATCAATTTCATCCAACAAACTTCTCTCATGATCTTCTATTATCCTCAAGGAAAACTTAATGTATATCAGTGAATCATCCAAATTACGAGGTAACCTGATTTATTTTCCATGACTGAAATTCATCATTCTTTGAATTCCATTTATAACCAAATACAGCATAACTTATGGAAAATCAACTTATTTCATCATCTCAACACATCATCTCCTTAAATTCTCGACCTAAGAAAATCACATTATTCCTTATAATTTTCTCTTGTACCTTTTGTATTCAAATGACCTTATGACAATCATCATTATCTCACAAAATCCCAAACATTAAATCACATATTCCCAATTTCTCACTTTGAATAAATGGTTACTCCTTTAAGGCATCTCAACATAAAATATTTTTAATATCTCCTATTCACGATAACCGACTATTCCCAATAATCATATTACATGTAAATTCAACCAACGGTAAATAGTTTTCCTAACTATCACCGAGGTCTAAAATGTAAATTCTTAACATAGCCTCTAAACTCTGTATAAAGAAAAATGTTTGCTGATTACTTAGGTCATTATTCAATAACCCAAATTGACATCACGTCTCTTCACTAATCTCCGTAAGCACATGAAAATTTTTCTCCAAATTTCAATAAATCTTTACTATTTCCTTAGAAACATATCAAACCATAATAATTTGTTATCTCTAAAACTTCTTATCACCAAATATCACCAAAATAATTAAAACGATAGAAATTACCTGAATATTCTCTCTATGTAGTATACCCAATAATATATTATTCATAAATCAACATAATATCATCAACTTATCTTTAACATATCTACCCGATCAAATTTCCAAAATAAATCAACCGTATTATCTCCTATTCTCATAATTTATAATATTCTCCAATACAAGTGATCATTCCTTACTAGTGATCAATCCGTTCCCAAGAATAATTAAAATTCTTCCAATAACGCCATAATACTTGTCTTCACTCATCTTTCAAAATATAACTTATCATTTACTAAATCTCGCTTATGGTGTAAATGAACTTGTCATTCTAACCTCAATTCCCTTAGTGGTTGCATACCATATTATGCTCTTAATTCCAAATGATAAAATTCTAGGCAGAGTCTCCCTTGTAATTTGGACTTATCCAACCCGTAGGTATACTTCATATCCAACAATAACAAATAACTCTACATTTGACTACGACGATTTAAATATTAACAACAATTCCAACACTTCAATATCATCAAAAACATCCCAGAAAATCAATTCATAATTCCTCAACATAACAATTTCAAATCCTATTTTCAAATATCAATATCTCAGTTCCTTCAATACATTAATTGGCTCAAAATACCACTCATACTTATAAATATATACCTCAAATTATAATCCCAAAATTTAATCACCAGATCAAACTACATAATAAATTTCTCTTCAAAATAGAGGAATAATTCATTTACTCAACACAATATCCATTACTTAATTCCCAATAACTAAGGACCAAATCTTTAAACCTCAAATTTCAAAATTCTTCTCATAAAAGTCTCAATAAAATCACATCACTTATAATCTCAACATCTCATCACAACTTCATAAAAACTGGCTTACTATTTCTCGTTTAATCTAAATAATAGATATTCCGAAAATTATTGTCTAACCCTTCCTGTTGACTCCTCATACTTAGTGCCATGTCTAATATCAATTATGCAAAGTCCAGGTAGGGTTCATCATTTCTAAACTCGAGGACAAAAATTATCATAAAATCATTTTTAAATCATATTATTCCCATTATGCTCAACACTCGTTCTCTTTCTTTTCTTTGTTTTTGAAAAATTTCTCGTTATACTCCAAAACCCATTTCTTTCTTTATTTCTTTCTCATTATTTCGGATACTAGTTTTCTAATTCTTTCTCGTCTTTTCTTTTCTCGTCAAATTCTCAAAACATTTATTCTCAAGTATCCGAAATAATTCAATAAAGTAAACATACTAAACTTCGTTACCTTCGGAGTCGGCGGAAAAATGATGGCAATGACAAAAAGTCATCAAAACATTATTTCTATTATTTTTAGAAAAAATTATTTTCTTATTTTGTAAAAAAAATTTGTAAGTCTACGGAAACGTAGACCCGCTCTGATACCATGCTGTAACGCCCCGAATTTCGAGGAGTGCGGGAACGTCACTTTTCTAAATTCTTGAATAAACTTTGTTGCGGAAAATGACTAAATATTAAATATCGCATTTATTGAATAGAAGTTTAGCGATAATTCAAATGGAATAAGTAAATTCGTACGAATTTATAAAAATGACAGTTCTTGATAAAATGAAATAATTATTTCAAAGTTCACGACTTTTAAAAAAATATCAATTTGTAATTTTCCGTCATTGCCCATCACTCGCCACCGTCTCCAAAATCTGCAAAATTGTTTAAAATAACGGGTTGAGCATTTCGAAATGAAATACTCAGTAGACTCATCGCCAATAATTAATCTACAAGATAATTGGACAAGTAATTATGCAAATCATGTAGTGACATTCTTTTCTTATTCATAGGCATCACATAGTGAAAACAAATGAACCATTCTTTTCTTGTATCATGCTAGCAGATAAGTTATGCCCGGCATAACATAAATTCTTTATCTCAAAAGAGATATTCTTTTCTTTATCTCAACAGAGATATTCTTTTCTCATGCAATTAAGCATAAAATCACACAAATCCACATAACACATGCAATTATAATATAAATCAATTAGTGGGGGCGAGTCTACCTTAAATCCGACGAGTGCAAAGTTGAGCGGGAAACAATTTCCATTCTTTAATTCTCCGTACGCCTCGTCTAGCTCATAAGTTACATTAGTCTTTTGAAATTTATAGTTTAAAAACGATAATTTACAATTTGAGGACTGAAATTGATGATTTGAAAGTTGAGGGACTAACATGATTAATTTGAAAATTGAAGGACTAAAATAAATACTTTTGAAAGTTGATATTTATAAATATACATATATATATCATTTTAAATCAATATGAACAAAATCAAAAGAATTTAAAATATGGGGGCTTAAATGATTGCTTTTAAACCTTTGGGGACTAAAATGTAAATCTTTTAAAAGTTAGGTCGGAGCTCAAAACGAATATTAAACAATAGGACTGAAATAATAGATTTTAAAAATGAAAGGGCTGATTAAAACTCATTTAAAACTTAAGGACTGAAATTAAAAGGTTTAAAGCTGAAGGACTGAAACAAATTTTAAAACATAGGGACTAAAGTGCAAATTCTGGGAAAATCAAAATATATAACAATATTTCATTTCTCTTTCTCCAATTTCAGATCGGAGAGCCAGAGAGAGAGACGGTGTGCGAATCGACGGTTAAACCCAGGCTGAAGATCGCGATTTCCGGCGATATTCCGGCCAAGCAGGCAGCGGTTGAAGGTAAGTGCTTGAGTTCTTGGGTTTTGAGTTTGATTTTGGGATTTTCGTAGTGAGGCAGCGGCGGGTTTTGAAATGGCGGTGAGAGGTGGTGTCTTGGTGGTGGTTGGTGGTTCGGCTGTGGTGGTTGCAGGTTGTGAGGTTGAGATTTGGCAGTGATGGCGGTTTCTGCAGGCTCGTTGGTGAATGGAGGTGGTTGCTGTCTGGTGTCTGATGGCTTAGGTGCAGGGGTTTAGCGTGGTGATGATGATGGTTTAATTGTGTCATTTTTGTGCGAAACCGAGGCTGAAACCGGGGTTTAGAGTTGAGTTTTCTGGCGAAGGACCGGTAGTATGGGCTCGACGGTTGAGGTTTGGTTGTGAAATTGGATTTGCAGATGATGGAGGCTTGATGATGGAGATGGTTGGTTTGGACGATGGAGGTGGTTGGTGTGTTCTGAATTGTGGCAGTGGGCAAGGGTGGTTGCGATGGAGATGCAGTATGGTTGGTCTTGGCCGTGGTTGCAGATTGGTGGCTGGTCAGATTGCATCTGGTGGTATTGGTTGGGTGATGATGATGTTGGTTGGTGCAGTGTGGTTCATTGGTGATTGGCTATGGTGCTGCAGTTGACTGGTGGTGAAAATGGTGAAATCCGATGGTGATCTACATGGTGCTATAGTGGATTAAAAATGTGGTAGGTGGAGGCTATGGCTTAAAGGTAAAGGTGCGTGAGTGGTGGTGGTGCGATGAATCAGTGTGGGTGATAATGATAATGATTCAGCTGGTTATAGAGGAGGCTGTGGCTAGTGAATCGATAAATGGAGGTTTGTAGCTTACGGCGATAAAAGTGAGGTGCAGACAGGTTTGTGATGGAAATGCAGCTGTAATGGTGGAATTGCACGTGGAAGGTTTGGGAAAATGGACGGTTTAGGAATTATAGGATAGAAATGGTGGATAATTAGATTTAAAAGAAATGGAAAGTGAAAAGAAATTTATTTTAATCCGAGTGAAATTCCAAAAATATTAAAAATATCTCAATTTTCCTTATTAAATTATTTTAAGTTTAAATTACGTAATTCAATTTTATATCAATTTCTAAATTCTTGAAATAACTTTATTGCAGAAATATGACTAAATATTAAATATCACGTTTCATAAATCAAAGTTTAGCGATAATTCAATTTAAATGGAATAATTCTTACAAACTTATTAAAATGACAATTCATGATAAAATGAAATTGTTTATTTCAAAATCCACGACTTTCAAAATGATATCCAAAATTATATTCTTCGCCATTGCCCATCACTCGCCACCGTCACCGAAATCTGCAAATTTGTTAAAACAACGGGGTGAGCATTTCAAAATGAAATACTCAGTAGACTCAACTCCAATAATTAATTTACAAGATAATTGGACAAGTAATCATGCAAATAATGTAGTGACATTCTTTTCTTATTCATAGGCATCACATAGTGAACGCAAATGAACCATTCTTTTCTTAAATCATGCTAGCAGATGGGTTATGACGTGCATAACATAAATTCTCAAATTTATCTCATACGAGATATTCTTTTCTTTTCTCATGCAATTAAGCATACAAGATCACACAAATCCACATAATCACGTGCAATTATAATCTAAATCAATTAGTGGGGGCGAGTCTACCTTTAACGTTACGAGTTCTCAAAAATCGGAGCGGGATTAGTACGTCAACTTCTCAATTCACCAACTGCTTCGTCTAGCCAAAAAGTAAATTAATTAAATTAGTATTTTAGAGATTTAAATATTTAACGTGACAAATAATTAAAGTGAGGGCTAGATAGAAATTTTGAGAAACTGAATTTCAAAAGTTTTGGTACTGAAATAGTATTTTACGAAAATAAGGGCCGATTTGTAAATTATAAAAACATTTGAAACTAAATTGAATTCATTTAAAACAAGAGGACTGAAATTAATATATTTTGAGACTTAGGACTAAAGGGTAAAATTTGAAACTTAAATGATTAAAAATCATTTCTCATTCCTCTCTCTCCCAAAACCGGTATTGAGAGAGGGAGACAGAGAATTGGGCGAGGCGACGGGGTGGCTCCAGCCCTCTTTCCCATTCCAGTCGCCGAGAGAAAAAAAAACGGTGTCGGAACCGTCGTCACGTGGCGGTGGTAGTGGTCGTGCGAAGGGGAGGGAGTGAGTGGTTTTTCGTATGTGATTGGGTGCGAAAACAAGCAAAACCTAGGTTTGGAGGTTCGGCTCTTTTGGTGATTTCCGGCGAAGAAACTCCGGTAAAGTTTGAGGTAAGTGATGGGTAATGTTTTAAAATCGGTTTTGGGTTTGATTTTGGGGATTTTGGTTTGGATTTGAGGCCGGGCAGTAGGAGGTGGAGGTGTGGTCTGGTTGGGAGTTACAGTCGGTGTTTGGCGTGGTGATAGTGGAGGTTTGTGTGCAGTCATTCTCGGTATGGCAGCATGGTAATGGAGTTTGAATTGACTGACTGCGTTTTTGGGTTGTTCATGGCTGTGGGGGTTGATTTTTTTTGGTGGCTCAATGGCGGTGGCGGTTAGCCTCGAGGTTGAAGGTGGTTGGGTGATGGTGGTGGTCTTGCAGAGAATTTGTGATGGCTGTGAGAGGCTGAAGTAATGCAGTAGAAAATTACCAGAGGGATTGTCTGGCCAGGGTGAGCTCGTGTAGGATGAAAAATGGGATATAAGTCATGGTTTGTGTGCTGAATTGGTAAGTTGCCGATTCGGGTGGGGATTGAAGGAATGATGATCAGTTGGATGCATATTTGAGGGCTGAAAAGGGATACAGATTTTGGAAGGCTGCAAATTGAAATCTCTTGATTGAGGGAGTTAAGGGAGCCTGGTGATTGAAGAAGAAATGCAGGAATTGAAATCACTGAGTGCATAATTGAAGGGGAGCTGAAAGAGGAAGATTAGGATAGAAATGCAGGATTGAGGATGGATTGCAGGAATTTGCCATTTCTATTAGGGAAAATAGGGAGAGAATCAAGGAGTTTGAAATTTGAAAATGGAAGATGGCTTGCTGAAGTTGGTAGCATGCTGAATGTTTGCTGACTGAGGATGATAAATGTGATTTAGGGAAGAGAGGGAGAGAATTAGGGATGTGAGGATGGAATCATGCAGATTTGGGAATTAAACGATTTGGGAAATAACGTGTGTGAATTCTTTTAATAGGGAAATGTCTGATTGGGATGATATTTCAGGAATTTGCAGAATTGAGAGTGTAATTTTAGGAAGTATGAGGGAGAGAATCAGGGTGTGAAGATGGAAGATTGTTGTAATTTGCCAAAATTGAAATTGGTAAGGGTCATGAGTTGGGTTGGAATGTGTGACAATTTATGTTAAATTTACGATTTGAGGGAATTGATTGGGATTCGAAATTGGAAGAAACAATACAATTAAAATTTTGAACTAGAAATCAATTTGGATAACTTTAAAATCTTTAAAATTTGAAATAAGATTTAAAATGGTGACGTTGGGATATTTTAAATAAAATTTAGAGATTTGAATATTATGAAAATTAATTTAATCTCATTTATAATTTGGCTAAACGACAACTCTTTTAAATTAAATTGGAAAAGTCATAGCGACGCGCATTTAAAGTTTTAAAACATTTTATTTTAAAAGAAATGAAAATTCTCGGTCGCTACAACCCTACCACCTTAAAATAATTTCGTCCTCGAAATTTAAAACTTTCTTGATCTAAAATATTTGGATTCTTTTCTCAGGTAGTTTCATTACTACCATGTCTACTCCATTGGCTTTAATAATAAATGATGAACTAGGAAAATTTTGGAAATCGAAATTCGGACTTTAAAGATTTAAACGAATTTAAATTTCTTTTCTTAGAATCTTAAAATAATTAATATGACTAGACGAGAGCGCTGGTTTTGAATAATAATCGTTGAGGTTGGAGAGTCGTAGCGACAAGTTTGTTAAAACAAGTCTTTTAAATTTGAAAATCTTTCGGTCGCTACAACCTCCTCCACTCAAAATAATTTCGTCCTCGAAATTTAAAACTTTCTTGATCTAAATATATCTGGTTATTAAGCCAGACTTTCTTGAATTCTCCGATTTTGAAAAGGGGAGTTTTAGTCGAACTTATAAATGATATTATGTTATACTACATAAAGAGAATACTCAGGTAATTGTTTTGAATTATTTTGGTGATATTTGGTAATAAGAAGTTTTAGAGATGACAAATTATTAGGGTTTGATATGTTTTTGAGGAAATAGTAAAGATTTATTAAAATTTGGAGAAAATTTTTCATGGGCTTACAGAGATTAGTGAAGAGACATGATGTCATTTGGGTTATTGAATAATGACTTATGTAGTCAGCAAATATTTCTTTATACAGAGTTTAGAGGCTATGTTGAGAGCTTGCATTTTAGACCTTTGTGATGGTTAGGAAAACCATTTACCGTTTGTGGAATTTACATGTAATATGATTATTGGGAATAGTCAGTTATCATGAATGGGAGATATTGGAAAATATTTTATGATGAGATGCCTTAAAGGAGTATAGATTTATTATAGTGAGAAATTGGGGATATGTGATTGAATGTTTGGGATTATATGAGGTAATGATGATGGTCATAAGGTTATTGGAATACAAAAGATACAAGAGATAATTATAAGGAAAACTGTGGTTTTCTTAGGTCGAGAATTTAAAGTGATGATGTGTTGAGATTTTGAAATAAGTTGATTTTCCATAAGTTATACTGTATTTGGTTCTAAATGGAATTCAAAGAATGATGAATTTCAGTCATGGAAAATAAATCAGGTTACCTCGTAATTTGGATGATTCACTGATGTACATTAAGTTTTCCTTGAGGACCAGGACGACCAAGGGGGGAGTGGAAAGACCATGAGTAGATGGCCGGAAGCCCTTGAGGACCGGGTACGCTACAAAAAAGGGGATTAAGTACAAAGATTCTTAAATTGGCGTTATAAATCAATTCAAGTATCCGAAATAAATCAATAAAGTAAAAAATGAGTTTTTATTCTCGTCTTTTCTTTTCTGGTGATTAAATTTTGGGATTATAATTTGAGGTATATATTTATAAGTATGAGTGGTATTTTGAGCCAATTAATGTATTGAAGGAACTGAGATATTTATATTTGAAAATAGGATTTGAAATTGTTATGTTGAGGAATTATGAATTGATTTTCTGGGATGTTTTTGATGATATTGAAGTGTTGGAATTGTTGTTAATATTTAAATCGTCGTAGTCAAATGTAGAGTTATTTGTTATTGTTGGATATGAAGTATACCTACGGGTTGGATAAGTCCAAATTACAAGGGAGACTCTGCCTAGAATTTTATCATTTGGAATTAAGAGCATAATATGGTATGCAACCACTAAGGGAATTGAGGTTAGAATGACAAGTTCATTTACACCATAAGCGAGATTTAGTAAATGATAAGTTATATTTTGAAAGATGAGTGAAGACAAGTATTATGGCGTTATTGGAAGAATTTTAATTATTCTTGGGAACGGATTGATCACTAGTAAGGAATGATCACTTGTATTGGAGAATATTATAAATTATGAGAATAGGAGATAATACGGTTGATTTATTTTGGAAATTTGATCGGGTAGATATGTTAAAGATAAGTTGATGATATTATGTTGATTTATAAATATTATTTTCGCTACGACTTTCTCAATTATTTTTAACGGGAATTTTTCAAGTGAAATTAAATTTATTTTAATCCGAGTGAAATTCCAAAAATATTAAAAATATCTCAATTTTCCTTATTAAATTATTTTAAGTTTAAAATACGTAATTCAATTTTATCTCAAAATTTATTCATTCTCAAATTTATTTTCAGTCCAAAATATATCAGTTTTAAATAAATTTCCTAATCGAAGTTAGTCTATATTTTTAGTTAATTATCCTAAAATAATCCTAATCTATATCCACCCCCACGTTTTCATCTTTACACCAAATTCATCATCATGTTACCAAATTATTTCCCCATGTTAGCTTCTCTTTTCCTTTTCTTTTTCCACCTATTTTATCATCATTTTGTCTCAATCATTACACCATTTTCTTTTCACTTTCCATTTCTTTTCAATCTAATTATCCACAATTTCTATCCTATAATTCCTAAACCGTCCATTTTCCCAAACCTTCCACGTGCAATTCCACCATTACAGCTGCATTTCCATCACAAACCTGTCTGCACCTCACTTTTATCGCCGTAAGCTACAAACCTCCATTTATCGATTCACTAGCCACAGCCTCCTCTATAACCAGCTGAATCATTATCATTATCACCCACACTGATTCATCGCACCACCACCACTCACGCACCTTTACCTTTAAGCCATAGCCTCCACCTACCACATTTTTAATCCACTATAGCACCATGTAGATCACCATCGGATTTCACCATTTTCACCACCAGTCAACTGCAGCACCATAGCCAATCACCAATGAACCACACTGCACCAACCAACATCATCATCACCCAACCAATACCACCAGATGCAATCTGACCAGCCACCAATCTGCAACCACGGCCAAGACCAACCATACTGCATCTCCATCGCAACCACCCTTGCCCACTGCCACAATTCAGAACACATCAACCACCTCCATCGTCCAAACCAACCATCTCCATCATCAAGCCTCCATCATCTGCAAATCCAATTTCACAACCAAACCTCAACCGTCGAGCCCATACTACCGGTCCTTCGCCAGAAAACTCAACTCTAAACCCCGGTTTCAGCCTCGGTTTCGCACAAAAATGACACAATTAAACCATCATCATCACCACGCTGAACCCCTGCACCTAAGCCATCAGACACCAGACAGCCACCACCTCCATTCACCAACGAGCCTGCAGAAATCGCCATCACTGCCAAATCTCAACCTCACAACCTGCAACCACCACAGCCGAACCACCAACCACCACCAAGACACCACCTCTCACCGCCATTTCAAAACCCGCCGCTGCCTCACTACGAAAATCCCAAAATCAAACTCAAAACCCAAGAACTCAAGCACTTACCTTCAACCGCTGCCTGCTTGGCCGGAATATCGCCGGAAATCGCGATCTTCAGCCTGGGTTTAACCGTCGATTCGCACACCGTCTCTCTCTCTGGCTCTCCGATCTGAAATTGGAGAAAGAGAAATGAAATATTGTTATATATTTTGATTTTCCCAGAATTTGCACTTTAGTCCCTATGTTTTAAAATTTGTTTCAGTCCTTCAGCTTTAAACCTTTTAATTTCAGTCCTTAAGTTTTAAATGAGTTTTAATCAGCCCTTTCATTTTTAAAATCTATTATTTCAGTCCTATTGTTTAATATTCGTTTTGAGCTCCGACCTAACTTTTAAAAGATTTACATTTTAGTCCCCAAAGGTTTAAAAGCAATCATTTAAGCCCCCATATTTTAAATCCTTTTGATTTTGTTCATATTGATTTAAAATGATATATATATATATGTATATTTATAAATATCAACTTTCAAAAGTATTTATTTTAGTCCTTCAATTTTCAAATTAATCATGTTAGTCCCTCAACTTTCAAATCATCAATTTCAGTCCTCAAATTGTAAATTATCGTTTTTAAACTATAAATTTCAAAAGACTAATGTAACTTATGAGCTAGACGAGGCGTACGGAGAATTAAAGAATGGAAATTGTTTCCCGCTCAACTTTGCACTCGTCGGATTTAAGGTAGACTCGCCCCCACTAATTGATTTATATTATAATTGCATGTGTTATGTGGATTTGTGTGATTTTATGCTTAATTGCATGAGAAAAGAATATCTCTGTTGAGATAAAGAAAAGAATATCTCTTTTGAGATAAAGAATTTATGTTATGCCGGGCATAACTTATCTGCTAGCATGATACAAGAAAAGAATGGTTCATTTGTTTTCACTATGTGATGCCTATGAATAAGAAAAGAATGTCACTACATGATTTGCATAATTACTTGTCCAATTATCTTGTAGATTAATTATTGGCGATGAGTCTACTGAGTATTTCATTTCGAAATGCTCAACCCGTTATTTTAAACAATTTTGCAGATTTTGGAGACGGTGGCGAGTGATGGGCAATGACGGAAAATTACAAATTGATATTTTTTTAAAAGTCGTGAACTTTGAAATAATTATTTCATTTTATCAAGAACTGTCATTTTTATAAATTCGTACGAATTTACTTATTCCATTTGAATTATCGCTAAACTTCTATTCAATAAATGCGATATTTAATATTTAGTCATTTTCCGCAACAAAGTTTATTCAAGAATTTAGAAAAGTGACGTTCCCGCACTCCTCGAAATTCGGGGCGTTACAGCATGGTATCAAATTATAATCCCAAAATTTCTCGTTATACTCCAAAACTCATTTTTTACTTTATTGATTTATTTCGGATACTTGAGAATAAATGTTTTGAGAATTTGACGAGAAAAGAAAAGACGAGAAAGAATAAGAAAACTAGTATCCGAAATAATGAGAAAGAAATAAAGAAAGAAATGAGTTTTGGAGTATAACGAGAAATTTTTCAGAAAGAAAGAAAAGAAAGAGAACGAGTGTTGAGCATAATGGGAATAATATGATTTAAGAATGATTTTATAATAAGTTTTGTCCTCAAATTTAGAAATGATGAACCCTACCTGGACTTTGCATAATTGATTTTAGACATGGCACTATTTACGAGAAGTCAACAGAAAGGATTAGACAATATTTTCAGAATATCTATCGTTTAGACTAAACGAGCAATATCAAGCCATTTTTATGAAGTTGTGATGAGATGTTGAGATTATAAGTGATGTGATTTTATTGAGACCTTTATTAGAAGAATTATGAAATTAGAGGTTTAAAGATTTTGTTCTTAATTATTGGGAATTAAGTAATGGATATTGTGTTGAGTAAGTGAATTATTCCTCTATTTTGAGAGAAATTTATTATGCAGTTTGGTCTTGTGATTAAATTTTGGGAATATGATTTGTGGTATATATTTATAAGTATGAGTGGTCTTTTGAGCCAATTAATGTATTGAAGGAAGTGATATTGATATTGAAAAATATGATTTAAAATTTGTTAGGTTGAAGAATGATGAAATGATTTTCTGGGATATTTTTGGTGATATTGAAGTTTGTTGGAAATGTTGTCAATATTTAAATCGTGGTGGACAAATTTGGAGTTATTTGTTATTGTTGGTTATGAAGTATACCCACGGATTGGATAAGTCCAAATTACAAGGGAGACTCTGCCTAGAATTTGATCATTTGGAATTAAGAGCATAATATGGTATGCAACCACAAAGGGAATTGAGGTTAGAATTGCAAGTTCATTTACACCATAAGCGAGATTTAGTACATGATGAGTTATATTTTGAAAGATGAGTGAAGACAAGTATTATGGCGTTATTGGAAATGAATCAAGATTTCCTCGTAGTGTGAATGATTCACTGACGTACATTAAGTTTTCAATATTGATGAAAGAAAATTTTATCAAGTCCTAAATTTTGTACAAGTATTGATGAAGTAATGTATTTGATCAGAGAAAGGCTTATGATGGATCGATCATATCTTGAAATTTTGGAAATTGTTATTGATGGTATCTTGTTTAGAAAATAAGAAATGAATTTTTATGCAATTGTCTTTGTCGATAGGAATTGTGAGGAAAATAAGGATAAAACTTCACAATGATTACTTATTACAGCATGGTATACTTTGCACTCGTCGGATTTAAGGTAGACTCGCCCCCACTAATTGATTTATATTATAATTACATGTGTTATGTGGATTTGTGTGATTTTATGCTTAATTGCATGAGAAAAGAATATCTCTGTTGAGATAAAGAAAAGAATATCTCTTTTGAGATAAAGAATTTATGTTATGCCGGGCATAACTTATCTGCTAGCATGATACAAGAAAAGAATGGTTCATTTGTTTTCACTATGTGATGCCTATGAATAAGAAAAGAATGTCACTACATGATTTGCATAATTACTTGTCCAATTATCTTGTAGATTAATTATTGGCGATGAGTCTACTGAGTATTTCATTTCGAAATGCTCAACCCGTTATTTTAAACAATTTTGCAGATTTTGGAGACGGTGGCGAGTGATGGGCAATGACGGAAAATTACAAATTGATATTTTTTTAAAAGTCGTGAACTTTGAAATAATTATTTCATTTTATCAAGAACTGTCATTTTTATAAATTCGTACGAATTTACTTATTCCATTTGAATTATCGCTAAACTTCTATTCAATAAATGCGATATTTAATATTTAGTCATTTTCAGCAACAAAGTTTATTCAAGAATTTAGAAAACCATCCTGTAACGCCCCGAGTTCCGAGGAACCCGGGACGCCACTTTTCTAAATTTTCGAATAAACTTTATTGCGGAAATATGACTAAATATTAAGAATCGCATTTATTGAATAAAAGTTTAACGATAATTCAAATGGAATAAGTAAATTCGTACAAATTTATAAAAATAACAATTCTTGATAAAATGAAATAATTATTTCAAAGCTCACGACTTTTAAAAATATCAATTTGTAATTTGCCGTCATTGCCCATCATTCGCCACCGTCTCCGAAATCTGCAAAATTGTTTAAAATAATTGGGTCAAAGTTGTAGCAACATATTTTTAAATAATATTTAAATAAGTCACGGAAAATTCTCGGTCGCTACAACCCTACCACCTTAAAATAATTTCGTCCTCGGAATTTAAAAATTTTCTTGATTTAAAATAATTGGATACTTCAAAATTTCTTCTTTCTTAAAACCTTAAAAAAATTAATATGACTAGACGAGAGCGCTAGTTTTGAAAATAATGACCGTTAAGGTTGGAGAGTCGTAGCGACAAGTTTGGTAAAACATGTCTTTTAAGTTTGAAAATTTCTCGATCGCTACAACTTTCTCCACTTAGAATAATTTCGTCCTCGAAATTTTAAACTTTCTAATCTAAATATATCTGGGTATTAAGCCAGACTTCTTTCTTCTATCTTTTCTCAAGTAGTTTTAAACCTGGCTCTGATACCATCCTGTAACGCCCCGAGTTCCGAGGAACCCGGGACGCCACTTTTCTAAATTTTCGAATAAACTTTATTGCGGAAATATGACTAAATATTAAGAATCGCATTTATTGAATAAAAGTTTAACGATAATTCAAATGGAATAAGTAAATTCGTACAAATTTATAAAAATAACAATTCTTGATAAAATGAAATAATTATTTCAAAGCTCACGACTTTTAAAAATATCAATTTGTAATTTGCCGTCATTGCCCATCATTCGCCACCGTCTCCGAAATCTGCAAAATTGTTTAAAATAATTGGGTCAAAGTTGTAGCAACATATTTTTAAATAATATTTAAATAAGTCACGGAAAATTCTCGGTCGCTACAACTGGTATCAGAGCGGGTCTACGTTTCTGTAGACTTACAAAATTTTTTTTTACAAAATAAGAAAATAATTTTTTCTAAAAATAATAGAAATAATGTTTTCACGACTTTTTGCCATTGCCATCATTTTTCCGCCGACTCCGAAGGTAACGAAGTTTAGTATGTTTACTTTATTAATTTATTTCGGATACTTGAGAATAAATGTTTTGAGAATTTGACGAGAAAAGAAAAGAAAAGAAAAGACGAGAAAGAATTAGAAAAACCAGTATCCGAAATAATGAGAAAGAAATAAAGAAAGAAATGAGTTTTGGAGCATGACGGGAAATTTTTCAGAAAAGAAAAGAAAGAAAACGAGTGTTGAGCATAATGGGAATAAAATGATTTTATAATAATTTTGTCCTCGAACTTAGAAATGATGAACCCGACCTGGACTTTGCATAATTGATTTTAGATATGGTACTAAGTATGAGAAGTCAACAGAAAGGATTAGACAATATTTTCAGAATATCTATCGTTTAGACTAAACGAGAAATAGCAAGCTAGTTTTATGAAGTTGTGATGAGATGTTGAGATTATAAGTGATGTGATTTTATTGAGACCTTTATTAGAAGAATTATGAAATTAGAGGTTTAAAGATTTGGTTCTTAATTATTGGGAATTAAGTAATGGATATTGTGTTGAGTAAGTGAATTATTCCTCTATTTTGAGAGAAATTTATTATGTAGTTTGGCCTTGTGATTAAATTTTGGGATTATGATTTGTGACATATATTTATAAGTATGACTAATGGGTGATCATTTGAGCCAATTAATGTATTGAAGGAAGTGAGATATTGATATTGGAAACTAGGATTTGAAATTGTTATGTTGAGGATTTATGAATTGATTTTCTGGGATATTTTTGATGATATTGAAGTGTTGGAATTGTTGTCAATATTTAAATCGTTGTGGACAAATGTGGAGTTATTTGTTATTGTTGGTTATGAAGTATACCTACGGGTTGGATAAGTCCAAATTACAAGGGAGACTCTGCCTAGAATTTTATCAGTTGGAATTAAGAGCATAGTATGATAAGCATCCACTAAAGGAATTGAGGTTAGACTTGCAAGTTCATTTACATCACAAGCGAGATTTAGTAAATGATAAGTTATATTTTGAAAGATAAGTGAATACGAGTATTATGACGTTATTGGGAAGAATTTAAATTATTCTTGGGAATGAATTTATCACTTGTAAGGAATGATCACTTGTATTGGAGAATATTATAAATTATGAGGATATGAGATAATACTGTTGATTTTATTTTGGAATTTGATCGGGAAGATATGCTAAAGATAAACTAATGATATTATGTTGATTTGTGAATAATATGTTATTGGGTATAATATATAGAGAGAATATTCAAGTAATTGTTTTTAATTATTTTGGTGATATTTGATGATAAGAAGTTTTAGAGATGACAAATTATTAAGGTTTGATATGTTTTTAAAGAAATAGTAAAGATTTGGAGAGAATTTTTCATGGATTTTTGTAACGGGTTTTCAAATTTAGTGAAAAGACGTGATGTCATTTAGGTTATTGAATAATGACTTGAGTAGTCAGCAAATATTTCTTTATACAGAGTTTAGAGGTTATGCTGAGAGCTGGCATTTTAGACCTTTGTGATGGTTAGGAAAACCATTTACAGTTTGTTGAATTTACATGTAACATGATTATTGAGAATAGTCATTTATCATGAATGGGAGATATTGAAAATATTTTATGGTGAGATACCTTAAAGGAGTAACCGTTTATTCAAAGTGAGAAATTAGGGACATGAGATTGAATGTTTGGGATTATGTGAGATAATGATGATGGTCATAAGGTCATTTGAATACAAAAGGTACAAGAGATAATTATAAGGAATAATGTGATTTTCTTAGGTCGAGAATTTAAGGAGAGGATGTGTTGAGATGATGAAATAAGTTGACTTTCCATGAATAAGTTATGAGGTATTTGGTCCTAAGTGGAATTCAAAGAATGATGAATCTCAGTCATGGAAAATAAATCAGGTTTCCTCGTAATTTGAATAATTCACTGATGTACGTTAAGTTTTCATTTATGATACTAGAAGATCATGAGAGAAATTTTTTTTTTTTTGGATGAAATTGATGAAAGAAATTCTATGAAGTTCTAAATTTTGTACAAGAGTTGATGAAGTAATGCATTTGATCTGAGAAAGGCTTATGATTTATCATATCTTAAAATTTTGGAGATTGTTAATAATGGTATCTTGTTTAGAAAATAAGAAATGAAATTTTATGTAATTGTTCTCGTGGAAAGAATTTATGGAAAATAGGGATAAGACTTCACAGTGATGACTTATTACGGAGTAGTGTGCAGAAAGAGTGATATATGGCAGAATCCAAGATTTATTAGTCTGAGAGATTGATATATAATCTTAGTGAGCAAATTGACGTATAAGTTTCACGTGATAGGTATGATGGTATTTATATTGAAATCTTGGAGAGATTGCTATGAATATTTGAGGTCATATGATACGATGATAAGTGACAGGTTACATGATTACTACAAGATATGATGACTAGACGGTTAGGGGATATTATGGTTATCCCGTGAAGAATTGTGTGAATTTATTGAGTCAATTGATCTCATTTTGATGGGTTATTGCATTATGGTAAAAATAAATATATATATATATATATATATATATATATATTACATACGATTGTGAATTTTCATTTTGAGTCATAATATATGGATTTATTTAAGATTTTGGTGATGCAGTTTCGATTAATTATTATCGGTAGTACTTTTGATGTGAGTAAAGTATTTTGCTACGAAAATAGGAAACCGGAGAAGATCATTGGTGTGACTTTCACTCATAATGGGATTGTATCTTTAAGTTAAGCAAACTTGATGAGGAATCCTATATGATTCACAGAAGTTTTATTCAATGGTGATAGACTTAATCAGAGAATTGTTCATAGTGTGACATGAATTGAAGTTTTGGGAGAACAGGAAAAAAAAATTTGAATCTTGAACTTCAGATTGGGAAATTAGTGAGGTTTATTAAGTTTGAGAATAACATATCTGATCCGTATGATGCTTTAAGTCCTCAGTTAGAATGAGCGTGTGATACCAAGTACTTGATGCATGACTTAAAAGTATGGATTAAAGGATTTAAGTTTGAATTCTCCTATTTTGAAAAGGAAGTTTCAGTCGAACTTATAAATGATTTCGTTGGTACATCTTTTCAGAAAGATTCTACCAAGTTTGGGTTTTGTACTCAATATTTTGGAATTGATATCGCGCTTATATATTTTGGATCATAAGGATTTATTTTTGATCAATCTTCTTGATTTTTAGGTTAAGCATTTGGATCAATGAATATTTTGTGGTTTCGATATTAGTATAGATCCTATAAAAGGTACCTTTCGCTTTGACAAGAGAGGGAATTTAAGATCTCATTTTATCGGATCATTTGAAATATTGGAGAAAGTAGGTAATGTGGCTTATTGTTTGACTTCGCCACCAGAACTTGCAGCTGTTCACAAAGTCTTTCATGTTTACCTACTGAGAAGGTATGTTTATGATTCAAATCATATGGTGAATTATTAGTTTATTGCAGTCCGAAAAGATTTGACTTATGAAGAGGCACATATGTGCATAGTAGAGAGAAAAGTCCATGTCTTAAGAAACAAAGAGATTCCATTAGTCAAAGTCCAATGGGGTAGACAAGGCAGTGTTGAAACTACTTGAGAAAAGAAAGAAGAAATAAGTCTGGCTTAATACCCAGATATATTTATATTAAGAAAATTTAAAATTTCGAGGACGAAATTATTTTAAGTGGAGAAGGTTGTAGCGATCGAGAAATTTTCAAACTTAAAAGACTTGTTTTACCAAACTTGTCGCTACGACTCTCCAACCTTAACGATTTTTATTCAAAACTAGCGCTCTCGTCTAGTCATATTAATTATTTTTAAGATTTTAAGAAAGAAGAAATTTTGATCAAGTATCCAATTATTTTAAATCAAGAAAATTTTAAATTTCGAGGACGAAATTATTTTAAGGTGGTAGGGTTGTAGCGACCAAGAATTTTTCACGACTTATTTAAATAAATATTATTTAAAACGTGTCGCTACGACTTTACCTATTTATTTTTAAACACATTTTCGTCTAACTATTTTAAGTGAAATTAAATTTATTTTGAATTAAATATTAGTCAAATTCCAAATTTTATTAAATGATGTCCCAGGTCCATTATTTTATTTTGAAAGTCCAATTTCTAAATCTATTTAGATCCAAACTATTTTACCCAAACTTTTAAGCCCCACACTTTTAATCTTTTGTTTATTGTCATATCCCAAGTTAGCCCAATCCAAATTTTCTTGGCCCAATTATAGAAGCTCAACCTATTCATCACCACTCTCACTTCATGTTTTCTTTATCATTCTACATAGACTTTGACTTCCAAACCTTCCCGCAATCCGTGTTTGCATAATTGAATCAATCATCCAAATTTCTCCCTTTCTACTTCCCACAATCCCATAATTACATTCACACAATTTTTCCTTTCCCATCATATCACCCCCACATTCACAGCAAAAATTCCATCAACCAGTTTATTTTCCCCTTTTCCTCAATCATCAGCACTCACTTTCCATCAACCAATTTATTCTTCCTAATCCTCTCTCAATCAGTCACCAATCAAGCAATTGCCGATTTTGAACGCAAGCCAATGTATATTTTCTCATCCCCACTTCATCAAACTCAAGCCTCAACACCACCAGAGTATCAAGTTTCAGCCACCACCAATCTGAGGCCGAATCCATCATCACCGATTACAAACATTTCCAGAACCCACAACGATTTGAAATACAAAATCGAAGAACACTCGAAGCAATCACCATCGAGCCTCCATCAACCGAACTCCACAATTCAACCACACCAACCGGCCAAGAGTCACGCTGAATTCAACAACACCCACGCACCAAAATTCTGCCTTAACCAATTTGCAATCAACCATCATCATCATCATCATCATCATCACCACCACCGAACCACTAACCACCCTCACTGTCAAGACCTCTACCGCCACTAGCCGAACCCAATTTCACAACCACCCACATCGAACCACCACAGTCGCCACCACACAACCCACCAACCGCAACCACAACCTGCAACACCGAATTTACGCACACACATCCAACGCATCGTCACCTCCAAATCACGGCTGCCCAACCCACGAAAATCAACCAAAATCAAACCCAAAACCCAGAAATAGAAGAAGTCTAGAACTTTACCTTGACCTCCTGACCCATATTCACCGGTTTTTCGCCGAAAATCGCCCACCTTAAATCGCGATTTTGTTTCGGTTCTTCGCACCAATCAACCCCAAAACTCCGCCTTTTTTTTTCACTCCCGTCACTTGCTCATCACCGCGCCAGCGTTGCGCCAGCAGCAGGAGAGGAGAACTCCTCCTCCGCTCTCTCGCTTTTCTCTCTCTCGGTCGAGTTCAGATCGCAAATGAGAGAGAGAGAGGAGTAAAACTTTGATTTTAATATTTTAATTTTCGAAAATTGCATTTTGGTCCCTAAGTTTGCGAAATGACTTAATTCAGTCACTAGTCTTATTATGTTTTAAAGATCAGTCCCTATAGTTTTAAATCTTACTTTAAATTTCAAAAGTATTCATTTTAGTCCCTCAACTTTTAAAAGTATTCATTTTAGTCCCTCAACTTTCAAACTATTCATTTTAGTCCCTCAACTTTCAAAAACACATCAATTTCAGCCCTCAAATTGTAAATTATCATTTTTAAACTATAAATTTCTAAAGACTAATTTAACTTATTGGCTAGACGAGGCGTACGGAGATTTAAAGGATTTAAGTCGTTTCACGCTCAACTTTGCACTCGACAGATTTAAGGTAGACTCGCCCCCAATAATTGATTTATATTATAATTGCATGTGTTATGTGGATTTGTGTGATTTTATGCTTAATTGCATGAGAAAAGAATATCTCTTTTGAGATAAATAATATATGTTATGCTGGGCATAACTTATTTGCTAGCCAAGAAAAGAAAAGAATGTGTTCATTTGCGTTCACTGTGTGATGCCTATGAATAAGAAAAGAATGTCACTACATTATTTGCATGATTACGTGTTCAATTATCTTGTAGATTAATTACTGGTGATGAGTCTACTGAGTATTTCATTTTTGAAATGCTCAACCCGTTATTTTAAACCATTTTGCAGATTTCGGAGACGGTGACGAGTGATGGGCAATGACGGCAAATTACAAATTGATATTTTTCTAAAAGTCGTGAACTTTGAAATGATTATTTCATTTTATCCTGAATTGTCATTTTTACAAATTTGTACGAAAATACTTATTCCATTTGAATTATCGCTGAAAATTTTATTCGATAAATGCGATATTTAATATTTAATCATTTTTCCGCAACAAAGTTTATTCAAGAATTTAGAAAAGTGACGTTCCCGCGCTCCTCGGAACTCGGGGCGTTACAGCGTGGTATGTAATACCCCAACTAAGAAAGCTTAAGAGAATTGATAGGTACTACTCATACCAACAAGGTGCACCTTCTTTTCCGGAAGTCCATCGTTAGAAACTCCAAAGTTAAGCGTGCTTGGCTTGGAGCAATTCTGGGATGGGTGACCTCCTGGGAAGTTTTCTCGGGGAGCGTGCGAGTGAGGACAAAGCATGCTGAAAAGACTCGTGTTGGTACGGTGGGGACAGTACGACGTCATCTAACGGTCGGCACAGCCCGTTAAGTGGGACCCGGGTCGTTACAAATGGTATCAGAGCCGATCGCCAGCCGGAAATCGGGAACTAAGTGCTACGCCATATGGCGGGAGCCACCTCTAGAATCCCAACGCCTGGCAACAGATCCTCAGATGGGTTAAGCGCGACGAGGACGTCGCGAGTCTAACAGGGGGTGATTGTAATACCCCAACTAAGAAAGCTTAAGAGAATTGATAGGTACTACTCATACCAACAAGGTGCACCTTCTTTTCCGGAAGTCCATCGTTAGAAACTCCAAAGTTAAGCGTGCTTGGCTTGGAGCAATTCTGGGATGGGTGACCTGGTGACCTCCTGGGAAGTTTTCTCGGGGAGCGTGCGAGTGAGGACAAAGCATGCTGAAAAGACTCGTGTTGGTACGGTGGGGACAGTACGACGTCATCTAACGGCCGAGACAGCCCGTTAAGTGGGACCCGGGTCGTTACAGATTTTATGCTTAATTGCATGAGAAAAGAATATCTCTTTTGAGATAAATAATTTATGTTATGCTGGGCATAACTTATCTGCTAGCCAAGAAAAGAAAAGAATGTGTTCATTTGCGTTCACTATGTGATGCCTACGAATAAGAAAAGAATGTCACTACATTATTTGCATGATTACGTGTTCAATTATCTTGTAGATTAATTACTGGCGATGAGTCTACTGAGTATTTCATTTTTGAAATGCTCAACCCGTTATTTTAACAACTTTTGCAGATTTCGGAGACGATGGCGAGTGATGGGCAATGACGGCAAATTTCAAATTGATATTTTTTTAAAAAGTCGTGAACTTTGAAATGATTATTTCATTTTATCAAGAATTGTCATTTTTACAAATTTGTACGAAAATACTTATTCCATTTGAATTATCGCTAAATTTTTATTCGATAAATGCGATATTTAATATTTAATCATTTTTTCCGCAACAAAGTTTATTCAAGAATTTAGAAAAGTGACGTTCCCGCGCTCCTCGGAACTCGGGGCGTTACAGGATGGTATCAGAGCGGGTCTACGTTTCTGTAGACTTACAAATTTTTTTTTACAAAATAAGAAAATAATTTTTTCTAAAAATAATAGAAATAATGTTTTGACGACTTTTTGCCATTGCATCATTTTTCCGTCGACTCCGATGGTAACGAAGTTTAGTATGTTTAATTTATTGAATTATTTCGGATACTTGAGAATAAATGTTTTGAGAATTTGACGAGAAAAGAAAAGAAAAGAAAAGATGGGAAAGAATTAGAAAACTAGTATCCGAAATAATGAGAAAGAAATGAGTTTTGAAGCATAACGGGAAATTTTTCAGAAAAGAAAAGAAAGAAAACGAGTGTTGAGCATGATGGGAATAAAAATGATTTTATAATTATTTTTGCCCTCAAACTTAGAAATGATGAACCCGACCTGGACTTTGCATAATTGATTTTAGACATGGCACTAAGTATGAGAAGTCAACAGAAAGGATTAGACAATAATTTTCGGAATATCTATTGTTTAGATTAAACGAGAAATAGTAAGCCAGTTTTTATGAAGTTGTGATGAGATGTTGAGATTATAAGTGATGTGATTTTATTGAGACTTTTATGAGAAGAATTTTGAAATTAGAGGTTTAAAGATTTGGTCCTTAGTTATTGGGAATTAAGTAATGGATATTGTGTTGAGTAAATGAATTATTCCTCGGAATTCGGGACGTTACAGCAATTTTGGGACCTGTGGGTTGTGGTTTCGATATTAGTATAGATCCTATAAAAGGTACCTTTCGTTTTGACAAGAGAGGGAATTTAAGATATCATTTCATCGGACCATTTAAAATGCTAGAGAATTAGGTAATGTGGCTTATTGTTCATGATTCAAGTCATATGGTGAATTATTAGTTTATTGCAGTCCAGAAAGATTTGATTTATGAAGAAGCACCTATGTGCATAGTAGAGAGAAAATTCCATGTTTTAGGAAACAAAGAGATTCATTTAGTCAAAGTCCAGTGGGATAGACATGGTAGCGATGAGGCTACCTGAGAGAAAGAAGAAGAAATTCTGGCCAAGTATCCAGATATTTTAGACCAAGTAAGTTTTAAATTTCGAGGACGAAATTATTTTAAGGTGGTAGGGTTGTAGCGATCGGGAAGATATGTTAGAGAAAAGCTGATGATATTATGTTATTGGGTATACTACATTGAGAGAATATTCAGGAAATTTCTATCGTTTTAATTATTTTGGTGATATTTGGTGATAAGAAATTTTAGAGATGACAAATTATTATGGTTTGATATGTTTTTAAAGAAATAGTAAAGATTTATTGAAATTTGGAGAAAATTTTCATGGGTTTACAGAGATTAGTGAAGAGACGTGATGTCATTTGGATTATTGAGTAATGACTTAAGTAGTCACCAAATATTTCTTTATACAGAGGCTATGTTGAGAGTTTGTATTTTAGACCTTTTTGATGGTTAGGAAAACCATTTACCGTTGGTTGAATTTACATGTAATATGATTATTGGGAATAATCAGTTATCATGAATGAGAGATATTGAAAGTATTTTATAGTGAGATGCCCTTAAAGGAGTAACCAATTATTCAAATTGAGAAATTGGGAACATGTGATTTAATGTTTGGGATTATGTGAGATAATGATGATTGTCATAAGATTATTTGTATATAAAAGTACAAGAGATAATGATAAGGAATCATGTGATTATCTTAGGCCGATAATTTAAGATGATGATGTTCTGAGATGATGAAATAAGTTGACCATCCATGAATAGATTATGCTGTATTTGGTTCTAAGTGGAATTTAAAGAATGATGAATCTCGGTCATGGAAAATAAATCAGGTTACCTCTTAATTTGAATGATTCACTGATGTACATTAAGTTTTCATTGATGATACTAGAAAATCATGAGAGAAATTTTTTGGATGAAATTGATGACAGAAATTTTACCAGGTCCTAAATTTTGTACAAGTATTGATGAAGCAATGCATTGGATCAGAGAAAGTCTTAGGATTGATCATATCTTGAAATTTTGGAGATTGATATGCTGTAACGTCCCGAATTCCGAGGAGTTCGGGACGTTACAGCATGGTATCAGAGCGGGTCTACGTTTCTGTAGACTTACAAATTTTTTTTTTTTTTTACAAAATAAGAAAATAATTTTTTCTAAAAATAATAGAAATAATGTTTTGACGACTTTTTGCCATTGCCATCATTTTTCCGCCGACTCCGAAGGTAACGAAGTTTATTATGTTTACTTTATTGAATTATTTCGGATACTTGAGAATAAATGTTTTGAGAATTTGACGAGAAAAGAAAAGACGAGAAAGAATTAGAAAACTAGTATCCGAAATAATGAGAAAGAAATAAAGAAAGAAATGGGTTTTGGAGTATAACGAGAAATTTTTCAAAAAGAAAGAAAAGAAAGAGAACGAGTGTTGAGCATAATGGGAATAATATGATTTAAAAATGATTTTATGATAATTTTTGTCCTCGAGTTTAGAAATGATGAACCCTACCTGGACTTTGCATAATTGATATTAGACATGGCACTAAGTATGAGGAGTCAACAGGAAGGGTTAGACAATAATTTTCGGAATATCTATTATTTAGATTAAACGAGAAATAGTAAGCCAGTTTTTATGAAGTTGTGATGAGATGTTGAGATTATAAGTGATGTGATTTTATTGAGACTTTTATGAGAAGAATTTTGAAATTTGAGGTTTAAAGATTTGGTCCTTAGTTATTGGGAATTAAGTAATGGATATTGTGTTGAGTAAATGAATTATTCCTCTATTTTGAAGAGAAATTTATTATGTAGTTTGATCTGGTGATTAAATTTTGGGATTATAATTTGAGGTATATATTTATAAGTATGAGTGGTATTTTGAGCCAATTAATGTATTGAAGGAACTGAGATATTGATATTTGAAAATAGGATTTGAAATTGTTATGTTGAGGAATTATGAATTGATTTTCTGGGATGTTTTTGATGATATTGAAGTGTTGGAATTGTTGTTAATATTTAAATCGTCGTAGTCAAATGTAGAGTTATTTGTTATTGTTGGATATGAAGTATACCTACGGGTTGGATAAGTCCAAATTACAAGGGAGACTCTGCCTAGAATTTTATCATTTGGAATTAAGAGCATAATATGGTATGCAACCACTAAGGGAATTGAGGTTAGAATGACAAGTTCATTTACACCATAAGCGAGATTTAGTAAATGATAAGTTATATTTTGAAAGATGAGTGAAGACAAGTATTATGGCGTTATTGGAAGAATTTTAATTATTCTTGGGAACGGATTGATCACTAGTAAGGAATGATCACTTGTATTGGAGAATATTATAAATTATGAGAATAGGAGATAATACGGTTGATTTATTTTGGAAATTTGATCGGGTAGATATGTTAAAGATAAGTTGATGATATTATGTTGATTTATGAATAATATATTATTGGGTATACTACATAGAGAGAATATTCAGGTAATTTCTATCGTTTTAATTATTTTGGTGATATTTGGTGATAAGAAGTTTTAGAGATAACAAATTATTATGGTTTGATATGTTTCTAAGGAAATAGTAAAGATTTATTGAAATTTGGAGAAAAATTTTCATGTGCTTACGGAGATTAGTGAAGAGACGTGATGTCAATTTGGGTTATTGAATAATGACCTAAGTAATCAGCAAACATTTTTCTTTATACAGAGTTTAGAGGCTATGTTAAGAATTTACATTTTAGACCTCGGTGATAGTTAGGAAAACTATTTACCGTTGGTTGAATTTACATGTAATATGATTATTGGGAATAGTCGGTTATCGTGAATAGGAGATATTAAAAATATTTTATGGTGAGATGCCTTAAAGGAGTAACCATTTATTCAAAGTGAGAAATTGGGAATATGTGATTTAATGTTTGGGATTTTGTGAGATAATGATGATTGTCATAAGGTCATTTGAATACAAAAGGTACAAGAGAAAATTATAAGGAATAATGTGATTTTCTTAGGTCGAGAATTTAAGGAGATGATGTGTTGAGATGATGAAATAAGTTGATTTTCCATAAGTTATGCTGTATTTGGTTATAAATGGAATTCAAAGAATGATGAATTTCAGTCATGGAAAATAAATCAGGTTACCTCGTAATTTGGATGATTCACTGATATACATTAAGTTTTCCTTGAGGATAATAGAAGATCATGAGAGAAATTTGTTGGATGAAATTGATGACAGAAATTTTTACCAGGACTTAAATTTGTACTAGTATTGATGAAGTAATGCATTTGATCAGAGAAAAGCTTAGGATTGATCATATCATGAAATTTTGGAGATTGTTATTGATGGTATTTTGTTTAGAAACTAAGAAATGAATTTTTATGAAATTGTCTTTGTGGATAGGAATTTTAAGGAAAATAGGGATAAGATTTTACAGTGATGACTTATTTTGGAATGGTGTTCAGAAGAGTGATATATGGCAGAATTCGAGATTTATTGAAGTTAGATATTGATATAAAATCTTAGTGAGCAGATTGACGTATAAGGTTCACGTGATAGGTATGATGGTTATTATATTGAAATCTTGGAGAGATTGATATGAATATTTGAGGACATATGATACGATGATAAGTGACAAGTTTCATGATTTCTACAGATATGATGACTAGACGGTTAATAGATGTTATGGTGAAGAATCGTGTGAATATTGAATTAATTGATATTATTTTGATGGATTATTGAATTATGGTGAAATATTACATACGTTTGAGAATTTTCATTTTGAGTCATAATATATGGATTTATTTAAAGTTTTGGTGATGCAGTTTCGATTAATTATTATCGGTTGTACATTTGAAGTGAGTAAAGTATTTTGATACGAAAATAGGAAACCGGAGAAGATCATTGGTGTGACTTTCACTTATAATGGGATTGTACCTTTAAGTTAAGCAAACATGATGAGGAATCCTATATGATTCATAGAAGTCCTATTCAATGGTGATATATTTCATCAGAGTATTGTTCATAAGTGTGACGAACTGAAGTTTTTTTTTGAGAACTGGGAAAATTGAATCTTGAACTTCAATTGGGAAATTAGTGAGGTTTCTTAAGTTTGAGAATAACATATCTGATCCGTATGATGCTTTAAGTTAGTATCTTAGCCTCAGTTAGAATGAGTATGTGATACCGAGTACTTGATGCATGATTTAAAAGTATGGATTAAAGGATTTAAGTTTGAATTCTCCGATTTTGAAAAGCGAGTTTCAGTCGAACTTATAAATGATTTCGTTGGTACATCTGATGCAAACCACGTAGCAATTGTAGCTACGCAACCCACAAATTATTGGAATCGACCCAAGAACGCCAAGAACCTCGATTTATGGATCCAATTAAAATTAATTGAACCAAGCAACCAATACAATCACTGGGATATATTGACCTCTTGATCACAAACAATAATAATTCTCACCGAGATTTGAACAAACAAGATTAACTCGCAAGTTCGAATTTTATTCAATAAAGAATAAATGTTGTGAAAGCAAATAGCCTCTCAATTAATATTATCAAAGTTGTCTGTGAATAATGAAAATTACATCCCTATATATAGGGTCAAAACTAGGTTAAAGAGTTCTAATTAAATAAGGAAACAACTACCTAAAATTAAGGAAATAAAAATAACCTAAAATCACGCGTATGTAATGTTACGGCCGTGACTAAATCCTTACGGCCGTAACCTTGTTTCTGTTGCATATTTACGGCCGTGATATATTTTATTACGGCCGTAAGCCAAAAAAATTCAAATTCTGATTTTGTGCAGTGACTCCTTTACGGCCGTGACCCTTAAATCTTACGGCCGTGAGCCGTAATTTCTTCAAAATCAATTTTAAACAGAAGGTTGATTACGGCCGTGAGAATTATCAATTACGGCCGTAATTCTTGAATGTTGGCAATCTTCTTCGACGGCTTGGATGAGGTTGATCCACTCGTCGTTTTGGCTCGGCCCCAACATGAAACTTGCTTCTTTTGATGACACGAACATTGTTTTGGCCATTGTTTCTTGAACTAACTTGTCCATTGCTTCCTTGGCCCTCTTTGCTTGCAATCGAGTCATCGGTCCTCCTTTGATCTTCAACGGATCTTTGTGCGGGCTTGTATCCGTGGTCTGGATCACATCATCCCCTCCCTCTTCGAAAGGATTCGACCTCGAATCTGTACCTGCATCAAACGGAGATAGATCAGAAACATTAAATGAAGCCGAAACATTATACTCACCAGGAAGGTCTAATTTATAGGCATTGTTGTTGATCCTTTCAATCACTTGGAACGGACCATCCCCTCGCGGTTGTAACTTTGACTTGCGTTGTTCTGGAAACCGCTCCTTCCTCAAATGTAACCAAACCCAATCACCAGGTTCAAAAATGATGCCCTTTCTTCCTTTGTTAGCCTGCGAAGCATAATGTTCATTTTTCTTTTCAATCGCCAACCTCACCTTGTCGTGGAGCGCTTTAACCATCTCAGCTTTTTTCTTGCCATCTAAACTACTACGTTCATTCACAGGTAAAGGAATTAAATCCAATGGTGTTAGCGGATTAAAACCATAAACAATTTCAAATGGTGAACACGAAGTAGTAGAATGTATAGCCCTATTATATGCAAATTCAATAAATGGCAAACACTCTTCCCAATTTTTCAAATTTTTATTGATTATGGTGCGCAATAATTGAATCATTGTCCTATTTACTACCTCGGTCTGTCCATCGGTCTGTGGGTGACAAGTTGTAGAAAAAAGCAATTTTGTTCCTAATTTATTCCACAAGACTCTCCAAAAATGACTAAGGAATTTAACATCCCTATCCGAGACAATACTTTTAGGCACTCCATGTAAGCGCACGACTTCCCTAAAGAAAATTTCAGCTATGTTTGTAGCATCGTCAGTTTTGTGGCATGGTATGAAATGTGCCATTTTACTAAAGCGATCTACTACCACAAAAATCGAATCTCGACCCTTCTTAGTCCTAGGCAATCCCAAAACAAAATCCATAGAGATATCGACCCAAGGTTCACTAGGGACGGGTAAAGGCATATATAATCCATGGGGTTTAATCCTAGATTTAGCCTTTTTACAAGTAATGCATCTATTACAAACCCGAACCACATCAATTTTCATTTTAGGCCAATAGAAATGTTCACTTAGGATTTCAATGGTCTTTTTAACCCCAAAATGACCCATTAAACCTCCACTATGGGCCTCTCTCACAAGTAACTCCCTCATTGAACACCTAGGGACACACAATTTATTTTCTCGAAATAAATAATCATCATGTTTAAAGAACCTATCCACAGCCCCTTTACCACAAGACTCATAAATATTAGAAAAGTCCAGGTCATTAGCATACATGTCCTTAATGTATTCAAATCCAAGCAATTTCGAATGCAAAGAATTTAAAAGAACATACCTTCGAGACAATGCGTCAGCCACCACATTTTCCTTACCTTGTTTGTACCGGATGACATAGGGAAATGTTTCGATGAACTCTACCCACCTTGCATGTCTCTTACTCAGTTTAGCTTGACCCCTCAAATGCTTCAAGGACTCATGATCGGTGTGTATCACGAACTCCCGTGGCCACAAGTAATGTTGCCATGTTTCCAAAGCGCGCACAAGTGAGTATAACTCCTTGTCATATGTGGGATAATTAAGTGCAGCCCCTTTTAGTTTTTCACTAAAATAGGCGATTGGCCTTTGATCCTGCATTAAAACAGCTCCAATGCCTAGCCCTGAGGCATCACATTCAATCTCAAAAGCCTTGTCAAAGTTAGGAAGTGATAAAACCGGTGCTTTACACAACATATTTTTGATTGTTTCAAATGCATGCTCCTGTTCTACTCCCCATTTAAATCCTACACTTTTTTTGACAATTTCTGTGAGTGGTGTGGCAATCGTGCTAAATTTTTTAACAAAGCGCCTATAAAAACTAGCCAAGCCATGAAAACTCCTAACCTCAGTTATGCTTTTAGGTGTTGGCCACTCTTTAATAGCTTTGATTTTCTCTTCATCTACTTCTATCCCTCTAGCACTAACCACATAACCAAGAAATACAACTTTTTCCATGCAAAAATCACACTTTTTAAAGTTAGCAAAAAGTTGCTCTTGTCTTAAAACCACAAGCACACACCTAACATGCTCCACATGTTCATTCAAAGTTTTACTATATATCAAGATATCATCGAAGTAAACTACAACGAATTTACCTATAAATGCACGTAAAACATGATTCATTAAACGCATAAATGTGCTAGGTGCATTAGTAAGTCCAAAAGGCATTACTAACCATTCATACAAGCCATACTTAGTTTTAAAAGCAGTTTTCCACTCATCTCCTTCTTTCATTCGAATTTGATGATAACCACTCTTAAGGTCAATTTTACTAAATATGCTAGAGCCATGCAATTCATCCAACATATCATCTAACCTAGGAATAGGATGACGATACTTTACCGTTATGTTGTTGATGGCCCTACAATCAACACACATCCTCCACGTTCCGTCCTTCTTCGGCACAAGTAACACGGGTACGGCACATGGGCTCATGCTCTCCCTTATGTACCCCTTACTCATTAATTCCTCAACTTGCTTTTGAAGCTCCTTCGTCTCCTCGGGATTGCTCCTATAAGCTGGACGGTTTGGAATGACTGCTCCAGGTATAAAATCAATTTGATGCTCAATACCACGAATGGGTGGCAACCCACTAGGTATATCCTCCGGAAATACATCGTCAAATTCCTGCAATAAAGAAATAGCCAAACTAGGGAGGGATTTGTTAGTTTCATCAAAGGCAAGGAATGAATCCTTGTACAATAAAAGGACCATTGGTCGTTTTTCCATAAACGCTTTCTTGACTTCACTCATTTTTGCGTAGAAACTCATTTTTCTTTCTTTTCGGGCGCTCTTCGCTCCCTCTCCTTTTTCTGAGGTATGTACCCCAACACTCTTTTTTTCTCTCGCCTCTCCTTTTTCTGGAGTCGTGGCTCCAACTCTCTTTTCCTCTCCTTTTTCTGAGGTCGTGGCCTCAACTCTCTTTCTCTCATTTTCCTTTACTCTTTTTTCTTCATCATTTTTCAGTTTTATTTGATCTTCATACACTTGTGACGGTGTCAATGGTGCAAGTGTAATGGTTTTTCCCCCTTTGGTAAAGCTATACCTATTTTTATACCCATCATGCGTGACCTTCCTATCATACTGCCAAGGTCTACCCAACAAAATGTGCCCGGCATGCATAGGTACCACATCACACATAACTTCATCCACATAGCTACCAATAGAAAAATTCACCAACACCCTCCTATTCACCTTAATTTCTCCACTATCATTTAACCATTGAAGCCTATAAGGTTTAGGATGTTTTAACAAAGGTAATCCTAATTTTTCAACAAGTATAGTACTAGCGACGTTAGTGCAACTACCGCCATCAATAATCATACTACATACCTTGTTATTAATGCGACATCGAGTATGAAATATGTTCTCCCGTTGTTGTTCCAAATCATCTGTGTGGATTTGGGCACTAAGAGCTCGCCTTGCCACTAATAACTCGCCATGCTCCCCGGATAACACATCTTCATCCTCACATATTTCCTCCAACGCTGGCATATCGCTATAATCCTCTTCCTCACTATCACTCTCCATAGTTCCATCCTTTCGCAAAAGTACCACTCGCCTATTAGGACATTGAGACGCCACATGTCCTCTCCCCAAACATTTGAAGCATTGAATGTCTCTACTCCTAGATGGTTGAGGTTCCCCTTTAGGTACGAATTTATTAGCTTGTTCCTCCTTCCCTTTTGGTGCCTCAAACTTCCCTTTTGATGCTTCAAACTTTCCTTTAGAAACAGTCCCTTCTCCTTTACCTTCCCACTTCGGCTTCCAAGAAGAATTAGTACCCGATTGATACCTTGCTGTCCCCTTCTTCTTCAATTGCTTCTCAACCTTTATAGCCATGTGCAACATATCCTCCATCTCCAAGTAATGTTGTAGTTCAACCATATTAGCTATATCCTTATTCATCCCATTCAAAAACCGAGCCATCGTAGCCTCCCTATCCTCTTCTACATTAGCTCTAATCATCAACAACTCCATCTCCTTGTGATAATCCTCCACACTCTTTGATCCTTGGTATAGACTTTGTAATTTTTGATGAAGCTCCCGATGGTAATGACTAGGAACGAACCTCTTTCTCATGATAGCCTTTAATTCATCCCAAGTACTAACGGGTCTCTCGCGATTCCTTCTCCTAGAAGTCACCAATTGATCCCACCAAGTAATAGCGTAATCGGAGAATTCAAGTACAGCTACTTTAACCTTTTTCTCTTCCGAATAAGTGTAGCAATTAAAAATTAATTCCATCTTCTTCTCCCATTCTAAGTATGCTTCCGGATCACTCCTTCCTTTGAATGACGGAATTGTCATCTTGATGTTGTTCATACTACCATCCATTCTATCGCCACCAAGATCTCTATCCCTTCTTCCATGCCTAACTACTCTATCCACAATTGCCCCATCGTCAAAATCACTACCTTCTTCATTCTCATCGACCCCCTCTACTCTACGACCTTGCCCACCTTGCCTACGGACATTAGGCACTTCCCGAGGTTGTTCAAGCCTTTCTAACCTACATAACACATCCCCAAACAACCGCTCAAAACGTTGTACCATCTCTTCCGTCATGTTGGCTCGATCGTTGTTTTTTGCAGTAGAAGATTGTTCAGACATCCTAACACTAATGATTATATGCCTCACGTGTATTTCGCTCGTGTATCACTCAAATTAGGCTTTTACCCTCTATTGATCTCACCTCTCTGCCTTTTTCCACTCAATAGCTTTCACCCCGATTGCTTCAAAGAACGAATCCGAACTCAAACAAGTTTAAACTCGATTGCTTCAAATCGAATATAAGTGAGAAGTAATGAATTTGTTGGAAAACTCAAAGAAGACCTTTAGAGAATTAAATTTGACTTTATATAGAACTTGACACTTTTTATGGAAACTAGGATTGTTTCAAGAAAATAATTCTTGAAATCAAATATCAAATATTTTAATTGAACTGAGAATTTTCGTTTTTTTTTTTTTTTTTTTTTTTTATTTCTCGAAAATTCAACTACGAGAAAGACGCAACAAATGAAATTTAATTTGGATAACAAACGAAGGAAATAACGACTATTGAATTTTTTTGTGACACTTTTCTGGATTAAAGACTCAAAGCTGGAAGAACACGAAGAAAAAGAATAAGAAACTCAAGAAAACAAAAACAAGATATAACCTTGATTTTTGGAGCCTAAGCTCTGATACCAGATGATGCAAACCACGTAGCAATTGTAGCTACGCAACCCACAAATTATTGGAATCGACCCAAGAACGCCAAGAACCTCGATTTATGGATCCAATTAAAATTAATTGAACCAAGCAACCAATACAATCACTGGGATATATTGACCTCTTGATCACAAACAATAATAATTCTCACCGAGATTTGAACAAACAAGATTAACTCGCAAGTTCGAATTTTATTCAATAAAGAATAAATGTTGTGAAAGCAAATAGCCTCTCAATTAATATTATCAAAGTTGTCTGTGAATAATGAAAATTACATCCCTATATATAGGGTCAAAACTAGGTTAAAGAGTTCTAATTAAATAAGGAAACAACTACCTAAAATTAAGGAAATAAAAATAACCTAAAATCACGCGTATGTAATGTTACGGCCGTGACTAAATCCTTACGGCCGTAACCTTGTTTCTGTTGCATATTTACGGCCGTGATATATTTTATTACGGCCGTAAGCCAAAAAAATTCAAATTCTGATTTTGTGCAGTGACTCCTTTACGGCCGTGACCCTTAAATCTTACGGCCGTGAGCCGTAATTTCTTCAAAATCAATTTTAAACAGAAGGTTGATTACGGCCGTGAGAATTATCAATTACGGCCGTAATTCTTGAATGTTGGCAATCTTCTTCGACGGCTTGGATGAGGTTGATCCACTCGTCGTTTTGGCTCGGCCCCAACATGAAACTTGCTTCTTTTGATGACACGAACATTGTTTTGGCCATTGTTTCTTGAACTAACTTGTCCATTGCTTCCTTGGCCCTCTTTGCTTGCAATCGAGTCATCGGTCCTCCTTTGATCTTCAACGGATCTTTGTGCGGGCTTGTATCCGTGGTCTGGATCACATCAACATCTTTTCAAAAAGATTCTACCAAGTTTGGGTTTTGTACTCAATATTTTGGAATTGATATCGCGCTTATATATTTTGGATCATAAGGATTTATTCTTGATCAATCTTTTTGATTTTTGGGTTAAGCATTTGGGCCAATGAATATTTTGTGGTTTCGATATTAGTATAGATCCTATAAAAGGTACCTTTCGTTTTGACAAGAGAGGGAATTTAAGATCTCATTTCATCGGACCATTTAAAATGCTAGAGAAGTAGGTAATGTGGCTTATTATTTGACTTCGCCACCAGAACTTGCAGACGTTCACATTGTCTTTCATGTGTACCTACCGAGAAAGTGTGTTCATGATTCAAATCATATGGTGAATTATTAGTTTATTGCAGTCAGAAAGATTTGACTTATGAAGATGCACCTATGTGCATAGTAGAAAGAGAAAAGTCCATGTTTTTAAGAAACAAAGAGATGCCTCAAAGTCCAGTATGGTAGTCATGGTAGTGATGAGGCTACCTGAGAGAAAAAGAAGAAATTCTGGTTAAATATCCAGATATAATAGATCGAGTAAGTTTAATTTCGAGGACGAAATTATTTTAAGTGGAGAAGGTTGTAGCGACTGAGAAATTTTCAAACTTAAAGGACTTGTTTTACCAAACTTGTCGCTACGACTCTCCAACCTCAACGATTATTATTCAAAACCGGCGCTCTCGTCTAGTCATATTAATTATTTTAAGGTTCTAAGAAAAGAAATTTAAATTCGTTTAAATCTTTAAGCCCAAGTTTCGACTTTAAACTTGTCCCATTTTCATTCTTTATTTTAAAGTTCAATGGGGTAGACATGGTACTGATGAAACTACCTGAGAAAAAGAATCCAAATATTTTGAATAAAGAAAGTTTTAAATTTCGAGGACGAAATTATTTTAAGGTGATAGGGTTGTAGCGACCGAGATTTTTCCATAACGTATTTAAATAAATATTATTTTCGCTACGACTTTCTCAATTATTTTTAACGGGAATTTTTCAAGTGAAATTAAATTTATTTTAATCCGAGTGAAATTCCAAAAATATTAAAAATATCTCAATTTTCCTTATTAAATTATTTTAAGTTTAAAATACGTAATTCAATTTTATCTAAAAATTTATTCATTCTCAAATTTATTTTCAGTCCAAAATATATCAGTTTTAAATAAATTTCCTAATCGAAGTTAGTCTATATTTTTAGTTAATTATTATCCTAAAATAATCCTAATCTATATCCACCCCCACGTTTTCATCTTTACACCAAATTCATCATCATGTTACCAAATTATTTCCCCATGTTAGCTTCTCTTTTCCTTTTCTTTTTCCACCTATTTTATCATCATTTTGTCTCAATCATTACACCATTTTCTTTCACTTTCCATTTCTTTTCAATCTAATTATCCACCATTTTCTATCCTATAATTCCTAAACCGTCCATTTTCCCAAACCTTCCACGTGCAATTCCACCATTACAGCTGCATTTCCATCACAAACCTGTCTGCACCTCACTTTTATCGTCGTAAGCTACAAACCTCCATTTATCGATTCACTAGCCACAGCCTCCTCTATAACCAGCTGAATCATTATCATTATCACCCACACTGATTCATCGCACCACCACCACTCACGCACCTTTACCTTTAAGCCATAGCCTCCACCTACCACATTTTTAATCCACTATAGCACCATGTAGATCACCATCGGATTTCACCATTTTCACCACCAGTCAACTGCAGCACCATAGCCAATCACCAATGAACCACACTGCACCAACCAACATCATCATCACCCAACCAATACCACCAGATGCAATCTGACCAGCCACCAATCTGCAACCACGGCCAAGACCAACCATACTGCATCTCCATCGCAACCACCCTTGCCCACTTTGATTACATAGATTGGGAGTTTTTGTTTTGAGTCAAAGTCTATGTAGAATGATAAAGAAAACATGAAGTGAGAGTGGTGATGAATAGGTTGATCTTCTATAATTGGGCCAAGGAAATTTGGATTGGGCTAACTTGGGATATGACAATAAACAAAAGATTAAAAGTGTGGGGCTTAAAAGTTTGGGTAAAATAGTTTGGATCTAAATAGATTTAGAAATTGGACTTTCAAAATAAAATAATGGACCTGGGACATCATTTAATAAAATTTGGAATTTGACTAATATTTAATTCAAAATAAATTTAATTTCACTTAAAATAGTTAGACGAAAATGTGTTTACAAATAAATAGGTAAAGTCGTAGGGACACGTTTTAAATAATATTTATTTAAATAAGTCGTGAAAAATTCTTGGTCGCTACAACTTTTGTAACGACCCGGGTCCCACTTAACGGGCTGTCCCGGCCGTTAGATGATGGCATACTGTCCCCACCGTACCAACACGGGTCTTTTCAGCATGCTTTGTCCTCACTCGCACGCTCCCCGAGAAAACTTCCCAGGAGGTCACCCATCCCAGAATTGCTCCAAGCCAAGCACGCTTAACTTTGGAGTTTCTAACGATGGACTTCCGGAAAAGAAGGTGCACCTTGTTGGTATGAGTAGTACCTATCAATTCTCTTAAGCTTTCTTGTCCTGTGGTGTTACAATCACCCCCCGTTAGACTCGCGACGTCCTCGTCGCGCTTAATCCATCCGAGGATCTGTTGCCAGGCGTTGGGATTCTAGAGGTGGCTCCCGCCCTATGGCGTAGCACTTAGTTCCCGATTTTCGGCTGGCGATCGTCTCTGATACCATTTGTAACGACCCGGGTCCCACTTAACGGGCTGTCCCGGCCGTTAGATGACGGCATACTGTCCCCACCGTACCAACACGGGTCTTTTCAGCATGCTTTGTCCTCACTCGCACGCTCCCCGAGAAAACTTCCCAGGAGGTCACCCATCCCAGAATTGCTCCAAGCCAAGCACGCTTAACTTTGGAGTTTCTAACGATGGACTTCCGGAAAAGAAGGTGCACCTTGTTGGTATGAGTAGTACCTATCAATTCTCTTAAGCTTTCTTGTCCTGGGGTGTTACAATTCCCAAACCTTCCACGTGCAATTCCACCATTACAGCTGCATTTCCATCACAAACCTGTCTGCACCTCACTTTTATCGCCGTAAGCTACAAACCTCCATTTATCGATTCACTAGCCACAGCCTCCTCTATAACCAGCTGAATCATTATCATTATCGCCCACACTGATTCATCGCACCACCACCACTCACGCACCTTTACCTTTAAGCCATAGCCTCCACCTACCACATTTTTAATCCACTATAGCACCATGTAGATCACCATCGGATTTCACCATTTTCACCACCAGTCAACTGCAGCACCATAGCCAATCACCATTTTCACCCTATCAGTTTTAAGGTGATAGGGTTGCAGAAAATATTGTGGCATTGAGGAGCAAAATCTTAGTTATTTGGGAGCAAATTGTTTATTAATATTATTTGAATTTTGTGATACATTTTGGTGACGTATATAGGAAGGTGTTAGAGATCAAGATGGTGCATAAATGTACTACATGTTATAAGGTATTTTACACGGAAGAATATTCATGTGATACCTAATGTTACAATTGATTTTGGGTTATTCGTTATAAGAAGTTTGAGAAGATGAAGATAGACTTCATAATTATTAATTATTATGGTGCGATATGATTTTCTTAAAGAAATAGTAGAGATTAATAAAGAGGTTTCTCTAGTCAAAGTCCAATGGGGTAGACAAGGTAGTGCTGAAACTACTTGAGAAAAGATAGAAGAAAGAAGTCTGGCTTAATACCCAGATATATTTAGATTAGAAAGTTTAAAATTTCGAGGACGAAATTATTCTAAGTGGAGAAAGTTGTAGCGATCGAGAAATTTTCAAACTTAAAAGACATGTTTTACCAAACTTGTCGCTACGACTCTCCAACCTTAACGGTCATTATTTTCAAAACTAGCCCTCTCGTCTAGTCATATTAATTATTTTAAGGTTCTAAGAAAAGAAATTTAAATTCGTTTAAATCTTTAAGTCCAAGTTTCGACTTTAAACTTGTCCCATTTTCATTCTTTATTTTAAAGTTCAATGGGGTAGACATGGTACTGATGAAACTACCTGAGAAAAAGAATCCAAATATTTTGAATAAAGAAAGTTTTAAATTTCGAGGACGAAATTATTTTAAGGTGATAGGGTTGTAGCGACCGAGATTTTTCCATAACGTATTTAAATAAATATTATTTTAAATCAATAATCCATCAAAATAATATCAATTAATTCAATATTCACACGATTCTTCACCATAACATCTATTAACCGTCTAGTCATCATATCTGTAGAAATCATGAAACTTGTCACTTATCATCGTATCATATGTCCTCAAATATTCATATCAATCTCTCCAAGATTTCAATATAATAACCATCATACCTATCACGTGAACCTTATACGTCAATCTGCTCACTAAGATTATATATCAATATCTAACTTCAATAAATCTCGAATTCTGCCATATATCACTCTTCTGAACACCATTCCAAAATAAGTCATCACTGTAAAATCTTATCCCTATTTTCCTTAAAATTCCTATCCACAAAGACAATTTCATAAAAATTCATTTCTTATTTTCTAAACAAAATACCATCAATAACAATCTCCAAAATTTCATGATATGATCAATCCTAAGCTTTTCTCTGATCAAATGCATTACTTCATCAATACTAGTACAAATTTAAGTCCTGGTAAAAATTTGTCATCAATTTCATCCAACAAACTTCTCTCATGATCTTCTATTATCCTCAAGGAAAACTTAATGTATATCAGTGAATCATCCAAATTACGAGGTAACCTGATTTATTTTCCATGACTGAAATTCATCATTCTTTGAATTCCATTTATAACCAAATACAGCATAACTTATGGAAAATCAACTTATTTCATCATCTCAACACATCATCTCCTTAAATTCTCGACCTAAGAAAATCACATTATTCCTTATAATTTTCTCTTGTACCTTTTGTATTCAAATGACCTTATGACAATCATCATTATCTCACAAAATCCCAAACATTAAATCACATATTCCCAATTTCTCACTTTGAATAAATGGTTACTCCTTTAAGGCATCTCACCATAAAATATTTTTAATATCTCCTATTCACGATAACCGACTATTCCCAATAATCATATTACATGTAAATTCAACCAACGGTAAATAGTTTTCCTAACTATCACCGAGGTCTAAAATGTAAATTCTTAACATAGCCTCTAAACTCTGTATAAAGAAAAATGTTTGCTGATTACTTAGGTCATTATTCAATAACCCAAATTGACATCACGTCTCTTCACTAATCTCCGTAAGCACATGAAAATTTTTCTCCAAATTTCAATAAATCTTTACTATTTCCTTAGAAACATATCAAACCATAATAATTTGTTATCTCTAAAACTTCTTATCACCAAATATCACCAAAATAATTAAAACGATAGAAATTACCTGAATATTCTCTCTATGTAGTATACCCAATAATATATTATTCATAAATCAACATAATATCATCAACTTATCTTTAACATATCTACCCGATCAAATTTCCAAAATAAATCAACCGTATTATCTCCTATTCTCATAATTTATAATATTCTCCAATACAAGTGATCATTCCTTACTAGTGATCAATCCGTTCCCAAGAATAATTAAAATTCTTCCAATAACGCCATAATACTTGTCTTCACTCATCTTTCAAAATATAACTTATCATTTACTAAATCTCGCTTATGGTGTAAATGAACTTGTCATTCTAACCTCAATTCCCTTAGTGGTTGCATACCATATTATGCTCTTAATTCCAAATGATAAAATTCTAGGCAGAGTCTCCCTTGTAATTTGGACTTATCCAACCCGTAGGTATACTTCATATCCAACAATAACAAATAACTCTACATTTGACTACGACGATTTAAATATTAACAACAATTCCAACACTTCAATATCATCAAAAACATCCCAGAAAATCAATTCATAATTCCTCAACATAACAATTTCAAATCCTATTTTCAAATATCAATATCTCAGTTCCTTCAATACATTAATTGGCTCAAAATACCACTCATACTTATAAATATATACCTCAAATTATAATCCCAAAATTTAATCACCAGATCAAACTACATAATAAATTTCTCTTCAAAATAGAGGAATAATTCATTTACTCAACACAATATCCATTACTTAATTCCCAATAACTAAGGACCAAATCTTTAAACCTCAAATTTCAAAATTCTTCTCATAAAAGTCTCAATAAAATCACATCACTTATAATCTCAACATCTCATCACAACTTCATAAAAACTGGCTTACTATTTCTCGTTTAATCTAAATAATAGATATTCTGAAAATTATTGTCTAACCCTTCCTGTTGACTCCTCATACTTAGTGCCATGTCTAATATCAATTATGCAAAGTCCAGGTAGGGTTCATCATTTCTAAACTCGAGGACAAAAATTATCATAAAATCATTTTTAAATCATATTATTCCCATTATGCTCAACACTCGTTCTCTTTCTTTTCTTTGTTTTTGAAAAATTTCTCGTTATACTCCAAAACCCATTTCTTTCTTTATTTATTTCTCATTATTTCGGATACTAGTTTTCTAATTCTTTCTCGTCTTTTCTTTTCTCGTCAAATTCTCAAAACATTTATTCTCAAGTATCCGAAATAATTCAATAAAGTAAACATACTAAACTTCGTTACCTTCGGAGTCGGCGGAAAAATGATGGCAATGGCAAAAAGTCGTCAAAACATTATTTCTATTATTTTTAGAAAAAATTATTTTCTTATTTTGTAAAAAAAATTTGTAAGTCTACGGAAACGTAGACCCGCTCTGATACCATGCTGTAACGCCCCGAATTCCGAGGAGTGCGGGAACGTCACTTTTCTAAATTCTTGAATAAACTTTGTTGCGGAAAATGACTAAATATTAAATATCGCATTTATTGAATAGAAGTTTAGCGATAATTCAAATGGAATAAGTAAATTCGTACGAATTTATAAAAATGACAGTTCTTGATAAAATGAAATAATTATTTCAAAGTTCACGACTTTTAAAAAAATATCAATTTGTAATTTTCCGTCATTGCCCATCACTCACCACCGTCTCCAAAATCTGCAAAATTGTTTAAAATAACGGGTTGAGCATTTCGAAATGAAATACTCAGTAGACTCATCGCCAATAATTAATCTACAAGATAATTGGACAAGTAATTATGCAAATCATGTAGTGACATTCTTTTCTTATTCATAGGCATCACATAGTGAAAACAAATGAACCATTCTTTTCTTGTATCATGCTAGCAGATAAGTTATGCCCGGCATAACATAAATTCTTTATCTCAAAAGAGATATTCTTTTCTTTATCTCAACAGAGATATTCTTTTCTCATGCAATTAAGCATAAAATCACACAAATCCACATAACACATGAAATTATAATATAAATCAATTAGTGGGGGCGAGTCTACATTAAATCCGACGAGTGCAAAGTTGAGCGGGAAACAATTTCCATTCTTTAATTCTCCGTACGCCTCGTCTAGCTCATAAGTTACATTAGTCTTTTGAAATTTATAGTTTAAAAACGATAATTTACAATTTGAGGACTGAAATTGATGATTTGAAAGTTGAGGGACTAACATGATTAATTTGAAAATTGAAGGACTAAAATAAATACTTTTGAAAGTTGATATTTATAAATATACATATATATATCATTTTAAATCAATATGAACAAAATCAAAAGAATTTAAAATATGGGGGCTTAAATGATTGCTTTTAAATCTTTGGGGACTAAAATGTAAATCTTTTAAAAGTTAGGTCGGAGCTCAAAACGAATATTAAACAATAGGACTGAAATAATAGATTTTAAAAATGAAAGGGCTGATTAAAACTCATTTAAAACTTAAGGACTGAAATTAAAAGGTTTAAAGCTGAAGGACTGAAACAAATTTTAAAACATAGAAACTAAAGTGCAAATTCTGGGAAAATCAAAATATATAACAATATTTCATTTCTCTTTCTCCAATTTCAGATCGGAGAGCCAGAGAGAGAGACGGTGTGCGAATCGACGGTTAAACCCAGGCTGAAGATCGCGATTTCCGGCGATATTCCGGCCAAGCAGGCAGCGGTTGAAGGTAAGTGCTTGAGTTCTTGGGTTTTGAGTTTGATTTTGGGATTTTCGTAGTGAGGCAGCGGCGGGTTTTGAAATGGCGGTGAGAGGTGGTGTCTTGGTGGTGGTTGGTGGTTCGGCTGTGGTGGTTGCAGGTTGTGAGGTTGAGATTTGGCAGTGATGGCGGTTTCTGCAGGCTCGTTGGTGAATGGAGGTGGTGGCTGTCTGGTGTCTGATGGCTTAGGTGCAGGGGTTCACCGTGGTGATGATGATGGTTTAATTGTGTCATTTTTGTGCGAAACCGAGGCTGAAACCGGGGTTTAGAGTTGAGTTTTCTGGCGAAGGACCGGTAGTATGGGCTCGACGGTTGAGGTTTGGTTGTGAAATTGGATTTGCAGATGATGGAGGCTTGATGATGGAGATGGTTGGTTTGGACGATGGAGGTGGTTGGTGTGTTCTGAATTGTGGCAGTGGGCAAGGGTGGTTGCGATGGAGATGCAGTATGGTTGGTCTTGGCCGTGGTTGCAGATTGGTGGCTGGTCAGATTGCATCTGGTGGTATTGGTTGGGTGATGATGATGTTGGTTGGTGCAGTGTGGTTCATTGGTGATTGGCTATGGTGCTGCAGTTGACTGGTGGTGAAAATGGTGAAATCCGATGGTGATCTACATGGTGCTATAGTGGATTAAAAATGTGGTAGGTGGAGGCTATGGCTTAAAGGTAAAGGTGCGTGAGTGGTGGTGGTGCGATGAATCAGTGTGGGTGATAATGATAATGATTCAGCTGGTTATAGAGGAGGCTGTGGCTAGTGAATCGATAAATGGAGGTTTGTAGCTTACGGCGATAAAAGTGAGGTGCAGACAGGTTTGTGATGGAAATGCAGCTGTAATGGTGGAATTGCACGTGGAAGGTTTGGGAAAATGGACGGTTTAGGAATTATAGGATAGAAATGGTGGATAATTAGATTGAAAAGAAATGGAAAGTGAAAAGAAATTTATTTTAATCCGAGTGAAATTCCAAAAATATTAAAAATATCTCAATTTTCTTTATTAAATTATTTTAAGTTTAAAATACGTAATTCAATTTTATATCAATTTCTAAATTCTTGAAATAACTTTATTGCAGAAATATGACTAAATATTAAATATCACGTTTCATAAATCAAAGTTTAGCGATAATTCAATTTAAATGGAATAATTCTTACAAACTTATTAAAATGACAATTCATGATAAAATGAAATTGTTTATTTCAAAATCCACGACTTTCAAAATGATATCCAAAATTATATTCTTCGCCATTGCCCATCACTCGCCACCGTCACCGAAATCTGCAAATTTGTTAAAACAACGGGGTGAGCATTTCAAAATGAAATACTCAGTAGACTCAACTCCAATAATTAATTTACAAGATAATTGGACAAGTAATCATGCAAATAATGTAGTGACATTCTTTTCTTATTCATAGGCATCACATAGTGAACGCAAATGAACCATTCTTTTCTTAAATCATGCTAGCAGATGGGTTATGACGTGCATAACATAAATTCTCAAATTTATCTCATACGAGATATTCTTTTCTTTTCTCATGCAATTAAGCATACAAGATCACACAAATCCACATAATCACGTGCAATTATAATCTAAATCAATTAGTGGGGGCGAGTCTACCTTTAACGTTACGAGTTCTCAAAAATCGGAGCGGGATTAGTACGTCAACTTCTCAATTCACCAACTGCTTCGTCTAGCCAAAAAGTAAATTAATTAAATTAGTATTTTAGAGATTTAAATATTTAACGTGACAAATAATTAAAGTTGAGGGCTAGATAGAAATTTTGAGAAACTGAATTTCAAAAGTTTTGGTACTGAAATAGTATTTTACTAAAATAAGGGCCGATTTGTAAATTATAAAAACATTTGAAACTAAATTGAATTCATTTAAAACAAGAGGACTGAAATTAATATATTTTGAGACTTAGGACTAAAGGGTAAAATTTGAAACTTAAATGATTAAAAATCATTTCTCATTCCTCTCTCTCCCAAAACCGGTATTGAGAGAGGGAGACAGAGAATTGGGCGAGGCGACGGGGTGGCTCCAGCCCTCTTTCCCATTCCAGTCGCCGAGAGAAAAAAAAACGGTGTCGGAACCGTCGTCACGTGGCGGTGGTAGTGTTCGTGCGAAGGGGAGGGAGTGAGTGGTTTTTCGTATGTGATTGGGTGCGAAAACAAGCAAAACCTAGGTTTGGAGGTTCGGCTCTTTTGGTGATTTCCGGCGAAGAAACTCCGGTAAAGTTTGAGGTAAGTGATGGGTAATGTTTTAAAATCGGTTTTGGGTTTGATTTTGGGGATTTTGGTTTGGATTTGAGGCCGGGCAGTAGGAGGTGGAGGTGTGGTCTGGTTGGGAGTTACAGTCGGTGTTTGGCGTGGTGATAGTGGAGGTTTGTGTGCAGTCATTCTCGGTATGGCAGCATGGTAATGGAGTTTGAATTGACTGACTGCGTTTTTGGGTTGTTCATGGCTGTGGGGGTTGATTTTTTTTGGTGGCTCAATGGCGGTGGCGGTTAGCCTCGAGGTTGAAGGTGGTTGGGTGATGGTGGTGGTCTTGCAGAGAATTTGTGATGGCTGTGAGAGGCTGAAGTAATGCAGTAGAAAATTACCAGAGGGATTGTCTGGCCAGGGTGAGCTCGTGTAGGATGAAAAATGGGATATAAGTCATGGTTTGTGTGCTGAATTGGTAAGTTGCCGATTCGGGTGGGGATTGAAGGAATGATGATCAGTTGGATGCATATTTGAGGGCTGAAAAGGGATACAGATTTTGGAAGGCTGCAAATTGAAATCTCTTGATTGAGGGAGTTAAGGGAGCCTGGTGATTGAAGAAGAAATGCAGGAATTGAAATCACTGAGTGCATAATTGAAGGGGAGCTGAAAGAGGAAGATTAGGATAGAAATGCAGGATTGAGGATGGATTGCAGGAATTTGCCATTTCTATTAGGGAAAATAGGGAGAGAATCAAGGAGTTTGAAATTTGAAAATGGAAGATGGCTTGCTGAAGTTGGTAGCATGCTGAATGTTTGCTGACTGAGGATGATAAATGTGATTTAGGGAAGAGAGGGAGAGAATTAGGGATGTGAGGATGGAATCATGCAGATTTGGGAATTAAACGATTTGGGAAATAACGTGTGTGAATTCTTTTAATAGGGAAATGTCTGATTGGGATGATATTTCTGGAATTTGCAGAATTGAGAGTGTAATTTTAGGAAGTATGAGGGAGAGAATCAGGGTGTGAAGATGGAAGATTGTTGTAATTTGCCAAAATTGAAATTGGTAAGGGTCATGAGTTGGGTTGGAATGTGTGACAATTTATGTTAAATTTACGATTTGAGGGAATTGATTGGGATTCGAAATTGGAAGAAACAATACAATTAAAATTTTGAACTAGAAATCAATTTGGATAACTTTAAAATCTTTAAAATTTGAAATAAGATTTAAAATGGTGACGTTGGGATATTTTAAATAAAATTTAGAGATTTGAATATTATGAAAATTAATTTAATCTCATTTATAATTTGGCTAAACGACAACTCTTTTAAATTAAATTGGAAAAGTCATAGCGACGCGCATTTAAAGTTTTAAAACATTTTATTTTAAAAGAAATGAAAATTCTCGGTCGCTACAACTCTACCACCTTAAAATAATTTCGTCCTCGAAATTTAAAACTTTCTTGATCTAAAATATTTGGATTCTTTTCTCAGGTAGTTTCATTACTACCATGTCTACTCCATTGGCTTTAATAATAAATGATGAACTAGGAAAATTTTGGAAATCGAAATTCGGACTTTAAAGATTTAAACGAATTTAAATTTCTTTTCTTAGAATCTTAAAATAATTAATATGACTAGACGAGAGCGCTGGTTTTGAATAATAATCGTTGAGGTTGGAGAGTCGTAGCGACAAGTTTGGTAAAACAAGTCTTTTAAATTTGAAAATCTTTCGGTCGCTACAACCTCCTCCACTCAAAATAATTTCGTCCTCGAAATTTAAAACTTTCTTGATCTAAATATATCTGGTTATTAAGCCAGACTTTCTTGAATTCTCCGATTTTGAAAAGGGGAGTTTTAGTCGAACTTATAAATGATATTATGTTATACTACATAAAGAGAATACTCAGGTAATTGTTTTAAATTATTTTGGTGATATTTGGTAATAAGAAGTTTTAGAGATGACAAATTATTAGGGTTTGATATGTTTTTGAGGAAATAGTAAAGATTTATTAAAATTTGGAGAAAATTTTTCATGGGCTTACAGTGATTAGTGAAGAGACATGATGTCATTTGGGTTATTGAATAATGACTTATGTAGTCAGCAAATATTTCTTTATACAGAGTTTAGAGGCTATGTTGAGAGCTTGCATTTTAGACCTTTGTGATGGTTAGGAAAACCATTTACCGTTTGTGGAATTTACATGTAATATGATTATTGGAAATAGTCAGTTATCATGAATGGGAGATATTGGAAAATATTTTATGATGAGATGCCTTAAAGGAGTATAGATTTATTATAGTGAGAAATTGGGGATATGTGATTGAATGTTTGGGATTATATGAGGTAATGATGATGGTCATAAGGTTATTGGAATACAAAAGATACAAGAGATAATTATAAGGAATAATGTGGTTTTCTTAGGTCGAGAATTTAAAGTGATGATGTGTTGAGATTTTGAAATAAGTTGATTTTCCATAAGTTATACTGTATTTGGTTCTAAATGGAATTCAAAGAATGATGAATTTCAGTCATGGAAAATAAATCAGGTTACCTCGTAATTTGGATGATTCACTGATGTACATTAAGTTTTCCTTGAGGACCAGGACGACCAAGGGGGGAGTGGAAAGACCATGAGTAGACGGCCGGAAGCCCTTGAGGACCGGGTACGCTACAAAAAAGGCGCCTTTTTTGTAGCGTACCCGGTCCTCAAGGGCTTCCGGCCGTCTACTCATGGTCTTTCCACTCCCCCCTTGGTCGTCCTGGTCCTCAAGGGCTGCCAACCTCGTTTCCAAGAAGTGAATTTTTGCCTTCCGCAGGGATCGAACCTTGTACCTAGGGATTAAGTACAAAGATTCTTAAATTGGCGTTATAAATCAATTCAAGTATCCGAAATAAATCAATAAAGTAAAAAATGAGTTTTTATTCTCGTCTTTTCTTTTCTGGTGATTAAATTTTGGGATTATAATTTGAGGTATATATTTATAAGTATGAGTGGTATTTTGAGCCAATTAATGTATTGAAGGAACTGAGATATTTATATTTGAAAATAGGATTTGAAATTGTTATGTTGAGGAATTATGAATTGATTTTCTGGGATGTTTTTGATGATATTGAAGTGTTGGAATTGTTGTTAATATTTAAATCATCGTAGTCAAATGTAGAGTTATTTGTTATTGTTGGATATGAAGTATACCTACGGGTTGGATAAGTCCAAATTACAAGGGAGACTCTGCCTAGAATTTTATCATTTGGAATTAAGAGCATAATATGGTATGCAACCACTAAGGGAATTGAGGTTAGAATGACAAGTTCATTTACACCATAAGCGAGATTTAGTAAATGATAAGTTATATTTTGAAAGATGAGTGAAGACAAGTATTATGGCGTTATTGGAAGAATTTTAATTATTCTTGGGAACGGATTGATCACTAGTAAGGAATGATCACTTGTATTGGAGAATATTATAAATTATGAGAAAAGGAGATAATACGGTTGATTTATTTTGGAAATTTGATCGGGTAGATATGTTAAAGATAAGTTGATGATATTATGTTGATTTATAAATATTATTTTCGCTACGACTTTCTCAATTATTTTTAACGAGAATTTTTCAAGTGAAATTAAATTTATTTTAATCCGAGTGAAATTCCAAAAATATTAAAAATATCTCAATTTTCCTTATTAAATTATTTTAAGTTTAAAATACGTAATTCAATTTTATCTCAAAATTTATTCATTCTCAAATTTATTTTCAGTCCAAAATATATCAGTTTTAAATAAATTTCCTAATCGAAGTTAGTCTATATTTTTAGTTAATTATCCTAAAATAATCCTAATCTATATCCACCCCCACGTTTTCATCTTTACACCAAATTCATCATCATGTTACCAAATTATTTCCCCATGTTAGCTTCTCTTTTCCTTTTCTTTTTCCACCTATTTTATCATCATTTTGTCTCAATCATTATACCATTTTCTTTTCACTTTCCATTTCTTTTCAATCTAATTATCCACCATTTCTATCCTATAATTCCTAAACCGTCCATTTTCCCAAACCTTCCACGTGCAATTCCACCATTACAGCTGCATTTCCATCACAAACCTGTCTGCACCTCACTTTTATCGCCGTAAGCTACAAACCTCCATTTATCGATTCACTAGCCACAGCCTCCTCTATAACCAGCTGAATCATTATCATTATCACCCACACTGATTCATCGCACCACCACCACTCACGCACCTTTACCTTTAAGCCATAGCCTCCACCTACCACATTTTTAATCCACTATAGCACCATGTAGATCACCATCGGATTTCACCATTTTCACCACCAGTCAACTGCAGCACCATAGCCAATCACCAATGAACCACACTGCACCAACCAACATCATCATCACCCAACCAATACCACCAGATGCAATCTGACCAGCCACCAATCTGCAACCACGGCCAAGACCAACCATACTGCATCTCCATCGCAACCACCCTTGCCCACTGCCACAATTCAGAACACACCAACCACCTCCATCGTCCAAACCAACCATCTCCATCATCAAGCCTCCATCATCTGCAAATCCAATTTCACAACCAAACCTCAACCGTCGAGCCCATACTACCGGTCCTTCGCCAGAAAACTCAACTCTAAACCCCGGTTTCAGCCTCGGTTTCGCACAAAAATGACACAATTAAACCATCATCATCACCACGCTGAACCCCTGCACCTAAGCCATCAGACACCAGACAGCCACCACCTCCATTCACCAACGAGCCTGCAGAAACCGCCATCACTGCCAAATCTCAACCTCACAACCTGCAACCACCACAGCCGAACCACCAACCACCACCAAGACACCACCTCTCACCGCCATTTCAAAACCCGCCGCTGCCTCACTACGAAAATCCCAAAATCAAACTCAAAACCCAAGAACTCAAGCACTTACCTTCAACCGCTGCCTGCTTGGCCGGAATATCGCCGGAAATCGCGATCTTCAGCCTGGGTTTAACCGTCGATTCGCACACCGTCTCTCTCTCTGGCTCTCCGATCTGAAATTGGAGAAAGAGAAATGAAATATTGTTATATATTTTGATTTTCCCAGAATTTGCACTTTAGTCCCTATGTTTTAAAATTTGTTTCAGTCCTTCAGCTTTAAACCTTTTAATTTCAGTCCTTAAGTTTTAAATGAGTTTTAATCAGCCCTTTCATTTTTAAAATCTATTATTTCAGTCCTATTGTTTAATATTCGTTTTGAGCTCCGACCTAACTTTTAAAAGATTTACATTTTAGTCCCCCAAGGTTTAAAAGCAATCATTTAAGCCCCCATATTTTAAATTCTTTTGATTTTGTTCATATTGATTTAAAATGATATATATATGTATATTTATAAATATCAACTTTCAAAAGTATTTATTTTAGTCCTTCAATTTTCAAATTAATCATGTTAGTCCCTCAACTTTCAAATCATCAATTTCAGTCCTCAAATTGTAAATTATCGTTTTTAAACTATAAATTTCAAAAGACTAATGTAACTTATGAGCTAGACGAGGCGTACGGAGAATTAAAGAATGGAAATTGTTTCCCGCTCAACTTTGCACTAGTCGGATTTAAGGTAGACTCGCCCCCACTAATTGATTTATATTATAATTGCATGTGTTATGTGGATTTGTGTGATTTTATGCTTAATTGCATGAGAAAAGAATATCTCTGTTGAGATAAAGAAAAGAATATCTCTTTTGAGATAAAGAATTTATGTTATGCCGGGCATAACTTATCTGCTAGCATGATACAAGAAAAGAATGGTTCATTTGTTTTCACTATGTGATGCCTATGAATAAGAAAAGAATGTCACTACATGATTTGCATAATTACTTGTCCAATTATCTTGTATATTAATTATTGGCGATGAGTCTACTGAGTATTTCATTTCGAAATGTTCAACCCGTTATTTTAAACAATTTTGCAGATTTTGGAGACGGTGGCGAGTGATGGGCAATGACGGAAAATTAGAAATTGATATTTTTTTAAAAGTCGTGAACTTTGAAATAATTATTTCATTTTATCAAGAACTGTCATTTTTATAAATTCGTACGAATTTACTTATTCCATTTGAATTATCGCTAAACTTCTATTCAATAAATGCGATATTTAATATTTAGTCATTTTTCGCAACAAAGTTTATTCAAGAATTTAGAAAAGTGACGTTCCCGCATTCCTTGGAATTCGGGGCGTTACAGCATGGTATCAAATTATAATCCCAAAATTTCTCGTTATACTCCAAAACTCATTTTTTACTTTATTGATTTATTTCGGATACTTGAGAATAAATGTTTTTAGAATTTGACGAGAAAAGAAAAGACGAGAAAGAATAAGAAAACTAGTATCCGAAATAATGAGAAAGAAATAAAGAAAGAAATGAGTTTTGGAGTATAACGAGAAATTTTTCAGAAAGAAAGAAAAGAAAGAGAACGAGTGTTGAGCATAATGGGAATAATATGATTTAAGAATGATTTTATAATAAGTTTTGTCCTCGAATTTAGAAATGATGAACCCTACCTGGACTTTGCATCATTGATTTTAGACATGGCACTATTTACGAGAAGTCAACAGAAAGGATTAGACAATATTTTCAGAATATCTATCGTTTAGACTAAACGAGCAATAGCAAGCCAGTTTTATGAAGTTGTGATGAGATGTTGAGATTATAAGTGATGTGATTTTATTGAGACCTTTATTAGAAGAATTATGAAATTAGAGGTTTAAAGATTTGGTTCTTAATTATTGGGAATTAAGTAATGGATATTGTGTTGAGTAAGTGAATTATTCTTCTATTTTGAGATAAATTTATTATGCAGTTTGGTCTTGTGATTAAATTTTGGGAATATGATTTGTGGTATATATTTATAAGTATGAGTGGTCTTTTGAGCCAATTAATGTATTGAAGGAAGTGATATTGATATTGAAAAATATGATTTAAAATTTGTTAGGTTGAAGAATGATGAAATGATTTTCTGGGATATTTTTGGTGATATTGAAGTTTGTTGGAAATGTTGTCAATATTTAAATCGTGGTGGACAAATTTGGAGTTATTTGTTATTGTTGGTTATGAAGTATACCCACGGATTGGATAAGTCCAAATTACAAGGGAGACTCTGCCTAGAATTTGATCATTTGGAATTAAGAGCATAATATGGTATGCAACCACAAAGGGAATTGAGGTTAGAATTGCAAGTTCATTTACACCATAAGCGAGATTTAGTACATGATGAGTTATATTTTGAAAGATGAGTGAAGACAAGTATTATGGCGTTATTGGAAATGAATCAAGATTTCCTCGTAGTGTGAATGATTCACTGACGTACATTAAGTTTTCAATATTGATGAAAGAAAATTTTATCAAGTCCTAAATTTTGTACAAGTATTGATGAAGTAATGTATTTGATCAGAGAAAGGCTTATGATGGATCGATCATATCTTGAAATTTTGGAAATTGTTATTGATGGTATCTTGTTTAGAAAATAAGAAATGAATTTTTATGCAATTGTCTTTGTCGATAGGAATTGTGAGGAAAATAAGGATAAAACTTCACAATGATTACTTATTACAGCATGGTATACTTTGCACTCGTCGGATTTAAGGTAGACTCGCCCCCACTAATTGATTTATATTATAATTGCATGTGTTATGTGGATTTGTGTGATTTTATGCTTAATTGCATGAGAAAAGAATATCTCTGTTGAGATAAAGAAAAGAATATCTCTTTTGAGATAAAGAATTTATGTTATGCCGGGCATAACTTATCTGCTAGCATGATACAAGAAAAGAATGGTTCATTTGTTTTCACTATGTGATGCCTATGAATAAGAAAAGAATGTCACTACATGATTTGCATAATTACTTGTCCAATTATCTTGTAGATTAATTATTGGCGATGAGTCTACTGAGTATTTCATTTCGAAATGCTCAACCCGTTATTTTAAACAATTTTGCAGATTTTGGAGACGGTGGCGAGTGATGGGCAATGACGGAAAATTACAAATTGATATTTTTTTAAAAGTCGTGAACTTTGAAATAATTATTTCATTTTATCAAGAACTGTCATTTTTATAAATTCGTACGAATTTACTTATTCCATTTGAATTATCGCTAAACTTCTATTCAATAAATGCGATATTTAATATTTAGTCATTTTTCGCAACAAAGTTTATTCAAGAATTTAGAAAAGTGACGTTCCCGCATTCCTTGGAATTCGGGGCGTTACAGCATGGTATCAAATTATAATCCCAAAATTTCTCGTTATACTCCAAAACTCATTTTTTACTTTATTGATTTATTTCGGATACTTGAGAATAAATGTTTTTAGAATTTGACGAGAAAAGAAAAGACGAGAAAGAATAAGAAAACTAGTATCCGAAATAATGAGAAAGAAATAAAGAAAGAAATGAGTTTTGGAGTATAACGAGAAATTTTTCAGAAAGAAAGAAAAGAAAGAGAACGAGTGTTGAGCATAATGGGAATAATATGATTTAAGAATGATTTTATAATAAGTTTTGTCCTCGAATTTAGAAATGATGAACCCTACCTGGACTTTGCATCATTGATTTTAGACATGGCACTATTTACGAGAAGTCAACAGAAAGGATTAGACAATATTTTCAGAATATCTATCGTTTAGACTAAACGAGCAATAGCAAGCCAGTTTTATGAAGTTGTGATGAGATGTTGAGATTATAAGTGATGTGATTTTATTGAGACCTTTATTAGAAGAATTATGAAATTAGAGGTTTAAAGATTTGGTTCTTAATTATTGGGAATTAAGTAATGGATATTGTGTTGAGTAAGTGAATTATTCTTCTATTTTGAGATAAATTTATTATGCAGTTTGGTCTTGTGATTAAATTTTGGGAATATGATTTGTGGTATATATTTATAAGTATGAGTGGTCTTTTGAGCCAATTAATGTATTGAAGGAAGTGATATTGATATTGAAAAATATGATTTAAAATTTGTTAGGTTGAAGAATGATGAAATGATTTTCTGGGATATTTTTGGTGATATTGAAGTTTGTTGGAAATGTTGTCAATATTTAAATCGTGGTGGACAAATTTGGAGTTATTTGTTATTGTTGGTTATGAAGTATACCCACGGATTGGATAAGTCCAAATTACAAGGGAGACTCTGCCTAGAATTTGATCATTTGGAATTAAGAGCATAATATGGTATGCAACCACAAAGGGAATTGAGGTTAGAATTGCAAGTTCATTTACACCATAAGCGAGATTTAGTACATGATGAGTTATATTTTGAAAGATGAGTGAAGACAAGTATTATGGCGTTATTGGAAATGAATCAAGATTTCCTCGTAGTGTGAATGATTCACTGACGTACATTAAGTTTTCAATATTGATGAAAGAAAATTTTATCAAGTCCTAAATTTTGTACAAGTATTGATGAAGTAATGTATTTGATCAGAGAAAGGCTTATGATGGATCGATCATATCTTGAAATTTTGGAAATTGTTATTGATGGTATCTTGTTTAGAAAATAAGAAATGAATTTTTATGCAATTGTCTTTGTCGATAGGAATTGTGAGGAAAATAAGGATAAAACTTCACAATGATTACTTATTACAGCATGGTATACTTTGCACTCGTCGGATTTAAGGTAGACTCGCCCCCACTAATTGATTTATATTATAATTGCATGTGTTATGTGGATTTGTGTGATTTTATGCTTAATTGCATGAGAAAAGAATATCTCTGTTGAGATAAAGAAAAGAATATCTCTTTTGAGATAAAGAATTTATGTTATGCCGGGCATAACTTATCTGCTAGCATGATACAAGAAAAGAATGGTTCATTTGTTTTCACTATGTGATGCCTATGAATAAGAAAAGAATGTCACTACATGATTTGCATAATTACTTGTCCAATTATCTTGTAGATTAATTATTGGCGATGAGTCTACTGAGTATTTCATTTCGAAATGCTCAACCCGTTATTTTAAACAATTTTGCAGATTTTGGAGACGGTGGCGAGTGATGGGCAATGACGGAGAATTACAAATTGATATTTTTTTAAAAGTCGTGAACTTTGAAATAATTATTTCATTTTATCAAGAACTGTCATTTTTATAAATTCGTACGAATTTACTTATTCCATTTGAATTATCGCTAAACTTCTATTCAATAAATGCGATATTTAATATTTAGTCATTTTCAGCAACAAAGTTTATTCAAGAATTTAGAAAACCATCCTGTAACGCCCCGAGTTCCGAGGAACCCGGGACGCCACTTTTCTAAATTTTCGAATAAACTTTATTGCGGAAATATGACTAAATATTAAGAATCGCATTTATTGAATAAAAGTTTAACGATAATTCAAATGGAATAAGTAAATTCGTACAAATTTATAAAAATAACAATTCTTGATAAAATGAAATAATTATTTCAAAGCTCACGACTTTTAAAAATATCAATTTGTAATTTGCCGTCATTGCCCATCATTCGCCACCGTCTCCGAAATCTGCAAAATTGTTTAAAATAATTGGGTCAAAGTTGTAGCAACATATTTTTAAATAATATTTAAATAAGTCACGGAAAATTCTCGGTCGCTACAACCCTACCACCTTAAAATAATTTCGTCCTCGGAATTTAAAAATTTTCTTGATTTAAAATAATTGGATACTTCAAAATTTCTTCTTTCTTAAAACCTTAAAAAAATTAATATGACTAGACGAGAGCGCTAGTTTTGAAAATAATGACCGTTAAGGTTGGAGAGTCGTAGCGACAAGTTTGGTAAAACATGTCTTTTAAGTTTGAAAATTTCTCGATCGCTACAACTTTCTCCACTTAGAATAATTTCGTCCTCGAAATTTTAAACTTTCTAATCTAAATATATCTGGGTATTAAGCCAGACTTCTTTCTTCTATCTTTTCTCAAGTAGTTTTAAACCTGGCTCTGATACCATCCTGTAACGCCCCGAGTTCCGAGGAACCCGGGACGCCACTTTTCTAAATTTTCGAATAAACTTTATTGCGGAAATATGACTAAATATTAAGAATCGCATTTATTGAATAAAAGTTTAACGATAATTCAAATGGAATAAGTAAATTCGTACAAATTTATAAAAATAACAATTCTTGATAAAATGAAATAATTATTTCAAAGCTCACGACTTTTAAAAATATCAATTTGTAATTTGCCGTCATTGCCCATCATTCGCCACCGTCTCCGAAATCTGCAAAATTGTTTAAAATAATTGGGTCAAAGTTGTAGCAACATATTTTTAAATAATATTTAAATAAGTCACGGAAAATTCTCGGTCGCTACAACTGGTATCAGAGCGGGTCTACGTTTCTGTAGACTTACAAAAATTTTTTTTACAAAATAAGAAAATAATTTTTTCTAAAAATAATAGAAATAATGTTTTCACGACTTTTTGCCATTGCCATCATTTTTCCGCCGACTCCGAAGGTAACGAAGTTTAGTATGTTTACTTTATTAATTTATTTCGGATACTTGAGAATAAATGTTTTGAGAATTTGACGAGAAAAGAAAAGAAAAGAAAAGACGAGAAAGAATTAGAAAAACCAGTATCCGAAATAATGAGAAAGAAATAAAGAAAGAAATGAGTTTTGGAGCATGACGGGAAATTTTTCAGAAAAGAAAAGAAAGAAAACGAGTGTTGAGCATAATGGGAATAAAATGATTTTATAATAATTTTGTCCTCGAACTTAGAAATGATGAACCCGACCTGGACTTTGCATAATTGATTTTAGATATGGTACTAAGTATGAGAAGTCAACAGAAAGGATTAGACAATATTTTCAGAATATCTATCGTTTAGACTAAACGAGAAATAGCAAGCTAGTTTTATGAAGTTGTGATGAGATGTTGAGATTATAAGTGATGTGATTTTATTGAGACCTTTATTAGAAGAATTATGAAATTAGAGGTTTAAAGATTTGGTTCTTAATTATTGGGAATTAAGTAATGGATATTGTGTTGAGTAAGTGAATTATTCCTCTATTTTGAGAGAAATTTATTATGTAGTTTGGCCTTGTGATTAAATTTTGGGATTATGATTTGTGACATATATTTATAAGTATGACTAATGGGTGATCATTTGAGCCAATTAATGTATTGAAGGAAGTGAGATATTGATATTGGAAACTAGGATTTGAAATTGTTATGTTGAGGATTTATGAATTGATTTTCTGGGATATTTTTGATGATATTGAAGTGTTGGAATTGTTGTCAATATTTAAATCGTTGTGGACAAATGTGGAGTTATTTGTTATTGTTGGTTATGAAGTATACCTACGGGTTGGATAAGTCCAAATTACAAGGGAGACTCTGCCTAGAATTTTATCAGTTGGAATTAAGAGCATAGTATGATAAGCATCCACTAAAGGAATTGAGGTTAGACTTGCAAGTTCATTTACATCACAAGCGAGATTTAGTAAATGATAAGTTATATTTTGAAAGATAAGTGAATACGAGTATTATGACGTTATTGGGAAGAATTTAAATTATTCTTGGGAATGAATTTATCACTTGTAAGGAATGATCACTTGTATTGGAGAATATTATAAATTATGAGGATATGAGATAATACTGTTGATTTTATTTTGGAATTTGATCGGGAAGATATGCTAAAGATAAACTAATGATATTATGTTGATTTGTGAATAATATGTTATTGGGTATAATATATAGAGAGAATATTCAAGTAATTGTTTTTAATTATTTTGGTGATATTTGATGATAAGAAGTTTTAGAGATGACAAATTATTAAGGTTTGATATGTTTTTAAAGAAATAGTAAAGATTTGGAGAGAATTTTTCATGGATTTTTGTAACGGGTTTTCAAATTTAGTGAAAAGACGTGATGTCATTTAGGTTATTGAATAATGACTTGAGTAGTCAGCAAATATTTCTTTATACAGAGTTTAGAGGTTATGCTGAGAGCTGGCATTTTAGACCTTTGTGATGGTTAGGAAAACCATTTACAGTTTGTTGAATTTACATGTAACATGATTATTGAGAATAGTCATTTATCATGAATGGGAGATATTGAAAATATTTTATGGTGAGATACCTTAAAGGAGTAACCGTTTATTCAAAGTGAGAAATTAGGGACATGTGATTGAATGTTTGGGATTATGTGAGATAATGATGATGGTCATAAGGTCATTTGAATACAAAAGGTACAAGAGATAATTATAAGGAATAATGTGATTTTCTTAGGTCGAGAATTTAAGGAGAGGATGTGTTGAGATGATGAAATAAGTTGACTTTCCATGAATAAGTTATGAGGTATTTGGTCCTAAGTGGAATTCAAAGAATGATGAATCTCAGTCATGGAAAATAAATCAGGTTTCCTCGTAATTTGAATAATTCACTGATGTACGTTAAGTTTTCATTTATGATACTAGAAGATCATGAGAGAATTTTTTTTTTTTGGATGAAATTGATGAAAGAAATTCTATGAAGTTCTAAATTTTGTACAAGAGTTGATGAAGTAATGCATTTGATCTGAGAAAGGCTTATGATTTATCATATCTTAAAATTTTGGAGATTGTTAATAATGGTATCTTGTTTAGAAAATAAGAAATGAAATTTTATGTAATTGTTCTCGTGGAAAGAATTTATGGAAAATAGGGATAAGACTTCACAGTGATGACTTATTACGGAGTAGTGTGCAGAAAGAGTGATATATGGCAGAATCCAAGATTTATTAGTCTGAGAGATTGATATATAATCTTAGTGAGCAAATTGACGTATAAGTTTCACGTGATAGGTATGATGGTATTTATATTGAAATCTTGGAGAGATTGCTATGAATATTTGAGGTCATATGATACGATGATAAGTGACAGGTTACATGATTACTACAAGATATGATGACTAGACGGTTAGGGGATATTATGGTTATCCCGTGAAGAATTGTGTGAATTTATTGAGTCAATTGATCTCATTTTGATGGGTTATTGCATTATGGTAAAAATAAATATATATATATATATATATATATATATATATATATATATATATATATATATATATATATATTACATACGATTGTGAATTTTCATTTTGAGTCATAATATATGGATTTATTTAAGATTTTGGTGATGCAGTTTCGATTAATTATTATCGGTAGTACTTTTGATGTGAGTAAAGTATTTTGCTACGAAAATAGGAAACCGGAGAAGATCATTGGTGTGACTTTCACTCATAATGGGATTGTATCTTTAAGTTAAGCAAACTTGATGAGGAATCCTATATGATTCACAGAAGTTTTATTCAATGGTGATAGACTTAATCAGAGAATTGTTCATAGTGTGACATGAATTGAAGTTTTGGGAGAACAGGAAAAAAAAAATTTGAATCTTGAACTTCAGATTGGGAAATTAGTGAGGTTTATTAAGTTTGAGAATAACATATCTGATCCGTATGATGCTTTAAGTCCTCAGTTAGAATGAGCGTGTGATACCAAGTACTTGATGCATGACTTAAAAGTATGGATTAAAGGATTTAAGTTTGAATTCTCCTATTTTGAAAAGGAAGTTTCAGTCGAACTTATAAATGATTTCGTTGGTACATCTTTTCAGAAAGATTCTACCAAGTTTGGGTTTTGTACTCAATATTTTGGAATTGATATCGCGCTTATATATTTTGGATCATAAGGATTTATTTTTGATCAATCTTCTTGATTTTTAGGTTAAGCATTTGGATCAATGAATATTTTGTGGTTTCGATATTAGTATAGATCCTATAAAAGGTACCTTTCGCTTTGACAAGAGAGGGAATTTAAGATCTCATTTTATCGGATCATTTGAAATATTGGAGAAAGTAGGTAATGTGGCTTATTGTTTGACTTCGCCACCAGAACTTGCAGCTGTTCACAAAGTCTTTCATGTTTACCTACTGAGAAGGTATGTTTATGATTCAAATCATATGGTGAATTATTAGTTTATTGCAGTCCGAAAAGATTTGACTTATGAAGAGGCACATATGTGCATAGTAGAGAGAAAAGTCCATGTCTTAAGAAACAAAGAGATTCCATTAGTCAAAGTCCAATGGGGTAGACAAGGTAGTGTTGAAACTACTTGAGAAAAGAAAGAAGAAATAAGTCTGGCTTAATACCCAGATATATTTATATTAAGAAAATTTAAAATTTCGAGGACGAAATTATTTTAAGTGGAGAAGGTTGTAGCGATCGAGAAATTTTCAAACTTAAAAGACTTGTTTTACCAAACTTGTCGCTACGACTCTCCAACCTTAACGATTTTTATTCAAAACTAGCGCTCTCGTCTAGTCATATTAATTATTTTTAAGATTTTAAGAAAGAAGAAATTTTGATCAAGTATCCAATTATTTTAAATCAAGAAAATTTTAAATTTCGAGGACGAAATTATTTTAAGGTGGTAGGGTTGTAGCGACCAAGAATTTTTCACGACTTATTTAAATAAATATTATTTAAAACGTGTCGCTACGACTTTACCTATTTATTTTTAAACACATTTTCGTCTAACTATTTTAAGTGAAATTAAATTTATTTTGAATTAAATATTAGTCAAATTCCAAATTTTATTAAATGATGTCCCAGGTCCATTATTTTATTTTGAAAGTCCAATTTCTAAATCTATTTAGATCCAAACTATTTTACCCAAACTTTTAAGCCCCACACTTTTAATCTTTTGTTTATTGTCATATCCCAAGTTAGCCCAATCCAAATTTCCTTGGCCCAATTATAGAAGCTCAACCTATTCATCACCACTCTCACTTCATGTTTTCTTTATCATTCTACATAGACTTTGACTTCCAAACCTTCCCCCAATCCGTGTTTGCATAATTGAATCAATCATCCAAATTTCTCCCTTTCTACTTCCCACAATCCCATAATTACATTCACACAATTTTTCCTTTCCCATCATATCACCCCCACATTCACAGCAAAAATTCCATCAACCAGTTTATTTTCCCCTTTTCCTCAATCATCAGCACTCACTTTCCATCAACCAATTTATTCTTCCTAATCCTCTCTCACTCAGTCACCAATCAAGCAATTGCCGATTTTGAACCCAAGCCAATGTATATTTTCTCATCCCCACTTCATCAAACTCAAGCCTCAACACCACCAGAGTATCAAGTTTCAGCCACCACCAATCTGAGGCCGAATCCATCATCACCGATTACAAACATTTCCAGAACCCACAACGATTTGAAATACAAAATCGAAGAACACTCGAAGCAATCACCATCGAGCCTCCATCAACCGAACTCCACAATTCAACCACACCAACCGGCCAAGAGTCACGCTGAATTCAACAACACCCACGCACCAAAATTCTGCCTTAACCAATTTGCAATCAACCATCATCATCATCATCATCATCATCATCATCATCACCACCACCGAACCACTAACCACCCTCACTGTCAAGACCTCTACCGCCACTAGCCGAACCCAATTTCACAACCACCCACATCGAACCACCACAGTCGCCACCACACAACCCACCAACCGCAACCACAACCTGCAACACCGAATTTACGCACACACATCCAACGCATCGTCACCTCCAAATCACGGCTGCCCAACCCACGAAAATCAACCAAAATCAAACCCAAAACCCAGAAATAGAAGAAGTCTAGAACTTTACCTTGACCTCCTGACCCATATTCACCGGTTTTTTCGCCGGAAATCGCCCACCTTAAATCGCGATTTTGTTTCGGTTCTTCGCACCAATCAACCCCAAAACTCCGCCTTTTTTTTTCACTCCCGTCACTTGCTCATCACCTCGCCAGCGTTGCGCCGGAGAAGGCGCCAGCAGCAGGAGAGGAGAACTCCTCCTCCGCTCTCTCGCTTTTCTCTCTCTCGGTCGAGTTCAGATCGCAAATGAGAGAGAGAGAGGAGTAAAAACTTTGATTTTAATATTTTAATTTTCGAAAATTGCATTTTGGTCCCTAAGTTTGCGAAATGACTTAATTCAGTCACTAGTCTTATTATGTTTTAAAGATCAGTCCCTATAGTTTTAAATATTTTAAATCTTACTTTAAATTTCAAAAGTATTCATTTTAGTCCCTCAACTTTTAAAAGTATTCATTTTAGTCCCTCAACTTTCAAACTATTCATTTTAGTCCCTCAACTTTCAAAAACACATCAATTTCAGCCCTCAAATTGTAAATTATCATTTTTAAACTATAAATTTCTAAAGACTAATTTAACTTATTGGCTAGACGAGGCGTACGGAGATTTAAAGGATTTAAGTCGTTTCACGCTCAACTTTGCACTCGACAGATTTAAGGTAGACTCGCCCCCAATAATTGATTTATATTATAATTGCATGTGTTATGTGGATTTGTGTGATTTTATGCTTAATTGCATGAGAAAAGAATATCTCTTTTGAGATAAATAATTTATGTTATGCTGGGCATAACTTATTTGCTAGCCAAGAAAAGAAAAGAATGTGTTCATTTGCGTTCACTGTGTGATGCCTATGAATAAGAAAAGAATGTCACTACATTATTTGCATGATTACGTGTTCAATTATCTTGTAAATCAATTACTGGTGATGAGTCTACTGAGTATTTCATTTTTGAAATGCTCAACCCGTTATTTTAAACCATTTTGCAGATTTCGGAGACGGTGACGAGTGATGGGCAATGACGGCAAATTACAAATTGATATTTTTTCTAAAAGTCGTGAACTTTGAAATGATTATTTCATTTTATCCTGAATTGTCATTTTTACAAATTTGTACGAAAATACTTATTCCATTTGAATTATCGCTGAAAATTTTATTCGATAAATGCGATATTTAATATTTAATCATTTTTCCGCAACAAAGTTTATTCAAGAATTTAGAAAAGTGACGTTCCCGTGCTCCTCGGAACTCGGGGCGTTACAGGTTAAATTGCTGAGTGTTTTCAGCCATGTTGGAAATCAAAGCCCGAGCCTGTTCCGGTGTTTTGTCCATTAAGGCACCTCCACTTGCGGCATCTATCATACTTCTGTCCATTGGTAGTAGTCCTTCGTAGAAGTATTGTACCAGTAGTTGTTCGCTGATTTGATGATGGGGCAGCTTGAGATGAGCTTCTTGAAGCGCTCCCAATATTCATACAACGATTCACCATTGTTTTGACGAACCCCGCAAATTTCCTTCCGGATTGTTCCAGCCCGAGATGCAGGAAAATATTTTTCCAAAAATAACCTCTTCATGTCATTCCAGGTGGTGACTGATCCGGATGGTAAACAGTATAGCCAATCAGTAGCGGCATCCTTTAACGAGAATGGAAAGGCCCTCATTTTAATTTGTTCCTCGGTAATACCAGTGGGTCTCATACTGTCACAAACTACGTGGAATTCCTTGAGATGCCTGTAAGGGTCTTCACCAGCATGTCCTCAAAAAGTTGGCAACAAGTGAATGAGTCCAGATTTGAGTTCAAAAGTTTTTCCCTCCTCCACTGTCGAAAAAGTGATACAGAGTGGCTGTTGAGCGACATCTGGAGTGGCCAATTGTTTAAGTGTCCTGTTGTTGAGGTTATGAGCTGCCATATGTTCTAGTGCTTCCCTTCTTCGCTGTCGAAAAGTTCGCTCGATTTCTGGATCAAATAAGAAATGTTCAGGGTTAGTGGATCGAGTTTTATGCATATAAATAAATGAATAAATAAATAAAATTTTCGGAATTTCAATCAATATTTATTTATTTTTTTTATTTTTTTTATTCTTTTTTTATATATATTAAACTGAAATTAAAAATAAATAAATAAAAATGCAGAAAATAAAATTCTAATTGATTAAACAGAAAATTGGTTAACCGTTCCCCGGCAACGGCGCCAAAAATTTGATGCGTGTCGTAATGCACCAAAATAATAATTAAATTCCTTGTTCAATATTACTAAGAATATAGCAGTAGAAGCAAGGGTCGATCCCACGAGGAACGGGAACTAACTTAGTGTTATGTCAATTAGAATCGTGAAGGGGGGTTTTTGAGTTGAAAATTGCAATTAATCTAAATAATCAAATAAAGATGTAAAATAGCTGGAATAAAAATCAATTAATAAAGGATCCTAGTTCTCAGGTTCGGTTGTGCCCTATTATAATATTGTCATTTCCCAAGCAACGCATGTACTATCTCCTTTGTTTTATTTATCACCCGAAATAATCAAAAACCTCTAATTAATCCAATTCTTCCTTAATAATAATCAATTAGAACTAGTTCTCCAATCAATTTAGAGTGAATGAACAACCTAGAATAAGCTCCCTAGATTTAATTCATTAACTATGTGAAAACAAGAAGAATTAGGTGAACTAAATTATCAATTACATATGCTCGAATTGATTAATCTAGATTGGATTTTCATATGGAAATATAAAATTACCAATTGCTACTATGATTTGGATAACATGACAAATACGAATCCAATTACCCAAATTAGCAAACATCAACACAATAATTAAAAGACAAGGCCTTAATCAATTAATAAATTGTCTTGACGAAATTAATGTTCATGAGAAATCCAATAAATAAAACATAAAAACAAGAACTACGTTACGAGTTTGAGGAATGAATAATAGAATAATATGAACACAACGTCCCCCTTGAACTAGGTTGAGAAGATTAGCCACGGATTTCCATGAAGAATTCCCCAAAAGTATTGTCTTGATTCACCTTAATTTTGCCCGGAATTTCTTCTCTTCAAACTTTGATATTGGTGGCTCTCAAAAATAATTCTCTCCTTTTTTTCTTGTCATGAACTTCCCTATTTATAGCCTCAATTTCGTGCCCTAGCTTTGGGAGCAAGAAATTGAAAAAAATATGGAAAGAATGGGAATAAGGAAATTTTTGACTTTAATATTTACGGCCGTAAATATTATTTTACGGCTGTGATTGAGTCTCTGCTGATTTTGTATCTTTTGAAGGTTACGGCCGTGACATGTACCTTTACGGCCGTAACTGTGTTTCTGCACATTTTTCATTCTTTGAAGGTTACGGCCGTAAATGTGTTTCTTACGGCCGTAACATCTTTTCTGCTTAATTTTTTCTGTTTCAATCTCGCACTTACGGCCGTGAGGATTTTTTCTTGCGGCCGTAAAGGTATTTGCACCTAAGTCCCCAAATTTCAGTTTTTAGTGCAATTTGGTCCTTTTTTCTTCTTTTTTCCTCTTTTATGATCCTATACAACATAAAACATAAAATGCATTAATAATACTTAGATAGAATCATATTATGGTATATTCAAGGGCATAAGTGCATAAAATAAATGTGAATACAACACTTATCACAGGTTCAAAGAACCCCTCAGACGTACTTGCCCGAGTCATAAATGCTTAAACAGAAAAGTTAAAGATGTTATAATGTCTTATGTGTAAGTCCACTCTCCGTACTTGCTTTCTAATTGACCCCTGTAGCGAGCTTTAGGTCGATGACTTCCAAGCCAGTTGGCTTTAGGGAACCAGGTTTGAAAGACCCCTCGGACTTACTTACTCGAGTCAAAAAGGCATTTGAAGATCGGAATAAGACCTTCAGCATTTTTCTGTTTTTATGCTGGAAATGGTTTATACCCGTTGACCAAACTGTAATGACTAAAGTGCAAAACCAAGAACCACAGACTTTCAACCCGTCAATACATACAAATTCTAACCATTTTACCCCCAAACTTGCCTTTTAGCATGATTGGTTCTAATTTAGGGATGGGATGTCTAATGATCTAAGTTCAGGGATTTTCAAGTCATTCCTAAGTTCAAATTGCATATAAATTTTGCACCACATGAATTAAACAAAATCCCTCACACAAGCAATTATCCAACACTTGCTATGTGCGCAATAAGTATGAATCTAGCAAAACATAACTAGTTCAAAAATAAGTTCATGCTTTCATGTTGTCCAATTTTCAAACCTAAGCACAAATTGATTCATACTATATCATATGCAATAAACATGCTAACACCTTTTCAATTTTTTTATTTATTTTTTAATCCAAATAAAATTGAATGAATATAAAATGAATGAAGAATGTAATGAATTTTCACCCCCAAACTTGAAATGAACATTGTCCTCAATGTTTGTCAAAAAGATTCAACAATGTAAAACGAGACAAAGAAAAGAGAACGAGAACTTCCCAAGTGTAGAGGATGTATTTCTTTGAAGCTTCCTGTAGCAGTGCATTGAATGTATCGACCCTTTGTTTGTATTGTTCAAATTGGGTTGGCGTGTTTTGACTGGTGTTTTCTCTGCAAATAAGAAATAATTAACATCAGAAGTCATAAACACCAATAAGAAATAATGGAAGTTCAGTACCACACCCCCAAACTAAAGTTAAAGCAAAATGTTGAATTTTCAAAATTGGTCAACCACACGTATTCAAGCCTTGACATCGCCTAGAAAAACATAAATTTTCCTGAGCCATCTTTTAATACGTTAAAGTTCACAGCATGATCGACAATATATTAAAAATTCAGCTCATTTGAAGATCAATAGGGTCATGAAACAATGTGGAGAAGTAGGTGACGTGAGACAGTTTCTGGGTGCAATGACCTGCAGTGGCCTTGCAATAGGGCGGCCTTGATGCAATGTTGGTTTTCATGATTTTCATGCAATGTAGTGAACTAATTCTTGAACTAAATACACACAATCAATGACGAACATGTTATGAAGATAAAAGCTTGAATGAATTGCTAAAATTAGCAAAAGCATGTCTTTGTGGCATTTCATCAAACACTTAATGGGCATTGCAAAAATCAATGGATATGCATAGGGTTGGAGGCATGAATGAACCCAAAATTTTTGTATACTAAACCACAAATCACATACTCCAACCACTAACCTAAGCCCATTCTTCACAATTTACAATTTCTAGGTAGAAGAACTTAAAGAGACATTCACAATTTTGACTAAAAATTGATTTAAGTGAAGAGATCATACCTTCGATTGGATTTTGAAGTCATGTAAGCAATGATATTGATGCAACAAAGTGTTGATGACATGCACACAAGATGTAAGATCAAATATGAGGTGATTAGGGGAGAGAAAACGAGTTTCTAATGTTTGAAATTGAAAACATGAGGAACAACACTTAAACTGCCGATTATTGTCCCAGAATACCCACGAGATCGCTTGGCTGGAGTGCCAGCGATCGCGTGGTTTAAGGTTTAAAAATATGTTGATTTTTTAATGCAAATTCGCGATCGCCATAGCCTATTGGCACGCGATCGCGTAGTTCCCGGCAGTAATGAAAATTTTTCCTATTTTTGATTTTCAAAATCGTTTTTAGCCCCCTAATCACTTCATGATCTATGCAATGATTTTTCAAACATTAATTTCATGATCCAAACTAGTGTGTGTGTGTGTGTGTGAGTTGGGATGACGATAAAGTTTTGCCTAATGAGAAAATGCAAAATAAAAAACATACCTAAATATGCACCAATAGACTAATATGCAAAAATGTCCTAACATGTATCATGCTAAACACTCAAACACATTTCCTACCATGCATATATCTAAAATTTCAATAATAAAGTAAATAATGAAAGAGTAATAAGTAAAATGAAAGAAAAGTTGGGTTACCTCCCATCAAGCGCTCCGTTTAAAGTCCCGAGCCTGACTTTTTGTACTTCCAAATCATGGAGGCTTGAAATATGACTTCACAGCCTTACACATCTTGCAATTTCCAGCCTTGCACTTCTCAACTCGTTTCCTCACTTTCTTGTAGTCCAAGGCCTCCTTTTCCACTTTTTGTTGACTAAAATTCGGGTTTTCCTCATTTTTGTCTCTCCATTCATCTTTTACCTTTACAAACTCATGTTCTGTGATTAGAGCCTCCTCAATCTTAATCTCATCCTTCATGCAGCCATTTGGTTTCTTGACATCTTCATCCACCTTGAAGCAACTTTCATTTTGAATCTTAAGATCCTGTATTGGCTTGATGTTGAACGTGACTTGTTCCCTCTCGACCCTAAAGATGATTTCTCCCTTTTCAATGTCGATTAAGGCTCTTCCAGTAGCTAGGAACGGTCTTCCAAAAATGAGAGACATCTGAGTGTCTTCTTCCATATCAGGAATCACAAAGTCAACTGGAAAGAAGAATTTGTCTACACCTGAGTTCTGGGGCCTTTGTTGATACTTCCCCTGTGAATGGAAATTTCCTTGTTGTTGGAATGCCCTTGAGGTTCGTTGGAGGTGAAGCCCAGGGGTTTGTTATTTCTATAACTCAGATTAGGGGGATCTCTCCATCCAGGGTTATAGGTATTGGAGTATGGATTGTACTGCTGTCTTTGAAACGAGAAACCATCTGCAGCATTTGCTTGTTCACCATTTCCCTCTTGCAACACCGGACACGCGTCCGTTGGATGCCCTGTGCATATCCCACAGGTCTTTACTTGTTTTAACTTCCCTATAGCAAGTTGTTTCACCATATTGGTTAGTTCAAATAATTGGGTTTCAATATTGGAACCATTTACCTCATTTACACGTCGAACTTGCATATCCCTGTTGGAGTTGAACTGCTGAGTTTTCTCAACCATATTGGAGATTAAAGCCCGTGCTTGTTCCAGTGTCTTGTCCATCAGTGCACCTCCGCTTGCGGCATCTATCATGCTTCTATCCATTGGTGCCAGACCTTCATAAAAATATTGCACCAAGAGTTGCTCACTGATCTAATGATGGGGGCAGCTAGAGATGAGCTTTTTGAAGCGCTCCCAATACTCATTTAATGATTCACCATTGTTTTGGCGCACCCCACATATTTTCTTTCTGATCGTCCCAGCTCTTGATGCAGGAAAGTACTTCTCCAAGAAAATCCTCTTCATGTCATTCCAAGAAGTGACTGTTCCAGACGGCAGACAATAGAGCCAGTCTGTGGCGGCATCCTTCAATGAGAATGGAAAGCTCTCATTTTTATTTGCTCCTTGGTAATGCCCGTTGGCCTCATACTGTCGCATACCACATGAAATTATTTAAGGTGTCTGTATGGGTCCTCACCGGGATGTCCTCGGAATGTTGGCAAAAGATGGATCAGTCAGTATTTTAGCTCAAAAGTTCTGCCTTCTTCTACTACCGAAAAAGTGATGCATAGCGGTTGTTGAGCAACATCCGGGGTAGCTAGTTGCATGAGAGTTAGATTATTGTTAGCTACTGCCATTGGTTGTGCAGCTCTTCTTTGCTGTTGAAAAGTTCTCTCGATTTCTGGGTCAAAATCAAAAAAAATTCAAAATTAGTTGATCGAGTTCTACGCATATAAGCAAAGAAGTACACAGGCAAGATTTTTTTTTTTTTTTTTTTTTTGAAAAATTATAGAAATAAAGTGAAAATAAAATAAAAATAAATAAAATGCAGAAAAAAATAAAATTCTAATTAACGAAACAACTAAATTGGTTGACCGTTTCCCGGCAACGGCGCCAAACATTTGATGTGTGTCGCAATGCACCAAAATAATAAATAATTCCTTACTCGCTAAATATTAATTAATAATGTAGTAGTGAGAGTAAGGGTCGATCCCACGAGGAACGAAAACTAATTTTAGTTGTTCGATCAATTAGAATGGAATGGGGGGTTTGCTATTTGAAATTGCTTGAATAAAAAATATGCATAAAAATAAAAAATTAAATATGACTAGAGAAATAATATGAGAAGAAATCTTGTTTTCGGGTTCGGTTGTTCCCTCAATTAATGTTATACCTTTCCTTGTAACGTGTTTCTATCCCTAATTCAATTATCAATCATAAATAATCAACAAGCTCTGATTATCTATATTCTTCCTTATGTGTATTGATTCAAAACAATTTCTTCGAACCAATTCTAGCCACGGACAATCCTAAACAAGCTCTTAGGATTTAATACACGACTAGTATGAAAATCTAGAAGAATAGATTGAATTGGATCGTTAATTTCACAAGATCAAATTAATCAATCCAAGTTGAATTATTACTAAACCTGCACGAGACTTATTTGCTACTAAAGTAAAGATTCAATGACGATTACGGATCAAGAATCTAAACATAACATATTCATGAATCCAAAGATCAATAATTCAATTGGCCAAATCAAACTATTAATCAAATAAAATCAATTGAACATTCAAAACATAATAATCCAACAATTGAAATAAATGAATAAATTCACGCTACTAATTTGTAGGAAAAGAAAATAACATAATCAAGTTAACACAACTTCCCCTTTGAACAAGATATGGAATTTAGCCTAGCATGGTTGTGGTAGATTCTTCAAGTTGCTTCATGAATTCCATTGTTATTGATATTCTCTTATGCTTGAAAATCTCCCAAGAATGCACTATATTTTGCTCTCAATTTTCCTTAATGTCCAGCCTTCTTTTTTGTGATGATTTTGCTCCTTTAATACTTTCAAAATCGTGCCCTAACTTTACCCCAAAGATATACCAAAAATAGACCTTGAATCAGATAAGGAAATTCCTTGGCGAGTAAGTTACGGCCGTAACTTTCCTCATCACGGCCGTAAGTTAGCTACTGAAGATTTTCGGAATTTGGAAGTTACGGCCGTAACTTTATCATTTACGTAAGTGCATCTCTGCCAAGAAGCGCCTGTGCTCAATGTTTTGGTCATAACTTTCTCTCCCGAAGTCCGATTGTGGTGATTCAAGTTGCGTTGGAAATAAAACTCAAATATCTAAAATTCTTTGTGAAATAGCTCTTCTCATATTCGAAAGTATTATATGAAAATATTGAGCTTCAATCTATGACTAAAACTCATGATCACAATCCTTGCGGGTTTTTGATTTCTAACTTCACCCCAAACCTTCTTTGACCATAATTTTTGCATCTAATCTTATTCCCACATGACATTATTGATTTGGAGCTCTTTGAATATGCCCTTGAACCTCACTTCTTGATTTTTTGTATTTTTTTGGTCCTGTTTCCTTTCTTTTCTTCTTTGCGATCATGTATAACACAATAAATGAAAATGCATTAAACGATACTTCAATAGGATCAAAATAATAAAAAAATAAGATAATAAGTGAATTAAATACGTGCTAATAAAGCACTTATCAATATTCAACCGTTTTACGGTGGACTGTTAAACCGCTTCGCGGTGGGAAAGTAAATGTTGAACCGCTTTGCGGTGGAAAAGTGAATGTTAAACCGCTTTGCGGTGGAAATGTGAATGTTAATCTGGTTCCAAATAATAAATTTTCCAGTGTTATCTGATTGACTAGAAGATACTCCAAGTGAGCTCACGATGAAAATGAAGTGAAAGTTTTGAAATGAAGTGAAAGTTTGGAAAGTTTGAAAGTTCTGGAAAGTAAATTAACTGAGGATACATATATGAAAAATTTAAAGCATTCATGTCATAAGCATGCATTTCATGCATAAAGTTTACTTACTGAGCTTTAGCTCACCCCAATCCCTTCCCAACATTTCAGGTGATGAAAGTTAGATGATCCGAGGAGAGCATTTGGCGGCAGGCTTAGGCAGTACCTGACTTGAATTATTTAAAATTGAATTTAACGATTTAATTTAAGTTTTCATTGGTTAATTCTTTCTTCGTTTACTCCTTAAACTATTCGTATAAATTTAACTTTAAGTTATTATATTTCTAGTATCGTTTATATCATCACTTATTTCACTTAATTAAAGTTTATTGATATAGAAATTTTTGTATCGAGGAGTTTTGGATTGAGTTTGGATAAATGTGGTGATGTGGGAGTTAATATTGAATTATGATTGGATGTTGAATGTGGTTGAATTGTGATTGATGTTTTAAATTGTTAGGTTGGGTATGATGTCCCTCTATAGGTTGGTTAAGTCCAAGTTACAGAGGAGACTCTGTCGAGATTTCTGTAAAATTTTATAATAGATGAATGAAAATTTTAATGTTTAAACGATTTATTTCCGCATATAATGTGAATGGAAGTTAACACGCCTAGGTTTTAGATTTTTAAACTTGGAGTGTTACAGTTGATCTTAGAGGACGCACTAGAAGATTCACGGAGAGTAAGGAAGGAGAGTGAAAGGTGGTTTAATAGGAAGCATCGTGGGGACAAGGTTATTGAGAAGGAGGGGGAGCTGAAATTAAAATTAGATGATCAATCTCCAAAATTTGATGAGGAAAAAGAGTTGGGTAGCGAGAAAGTGATTGAGAATGCAATTGTTGAAGATGAGAATGAAGAATTAGAAGTGGTGGTTAAACAAGAAATTGTGAAATTAGAGGAGATGGTGGAGTGTGAGAAGAAAGAAGAAGAGGTCCATGAGCGTGAAAGTGCAATGAATGTAAAAGGCGAAGAGAAGAGCCTTATAGGTCAAAAGGAGAATTTGGTGTTGATTTACCATGAATACAAGGATCCATACCTTGTACCTCATGAAACTAACATTTCCTTCCCCATTTTATTTAAATCCTTTTTGAAGGTTGATTATACTTGGGAACTTCAATCACACTACATATGGTCATTCAAGTTTGTGCTTCAATCCATCCAAGTATCCCAAATGGCATCGAATTATTGATTGATCTTATGCAATGGAATTAAAACTTTTCCATTTGATCCAGATGGAGCAGTTGTGCAATAGGAACAAAGCTATGATTCGGGACAAATCATTCTAAAGAAGGAGGGAATGATACTAATCATAGTGGGCTTGATCGAAAGTTAAATATTCAAGCCAAATAAAAGTGCAGTCCAGTCAACTATGTCTGAATTAGATGCATAATATGTGTTTTTCAGGTAGAAATGGGCCACTAAGCAAAACTCATGGGCTAAAGCCCTTGAGCCGATTGATTTTATGGCCAAATTCCATCATTCGGGGCTTCCAAACAGTAAGTCAATTATGCAGAAGGAAATTAGGGTTTTTGCGTATTTATAGGTTAAATTTTGTTTTTAATTGTTTTACGGTTATCTTTGTGCCTCTATAGCGGCTAGGGTTTGTTTAATTTCGTTTTGCTTATTTATATTCTATTTCCATTCAATGTAAGATTAGAATTTGATTATTGAATAAAAAGAGATTGAATGTTTTTCAATTGTTTAATGTGTGGATTCACATTACAAACCCGAACTTATCAAGATTGATTATCTTGTGGCGTTCATCCAGAACTTATCAAATATTTGCGAGAGTATTTATGACGTTCAAAACCAGAAATTCATCGGGGAGATTGGGCAAATCCTTGTGGCGTTTTGAAAGTCGTGGTTCTTTATTCCGCATCGTCGATCCATCGCGTCGTGAATATCGGGTCATGATTCATCCGTCTAACTACAACCCGAGTTCGGAACTTTCCGGCGTTTCTTCCGCGCTTCGAATCTCATCAATAATGAAAAAGTGTGATGTGATGTAGCTCCCATGCACACTACTCACATACTTTTAGTTAAGCCTTGGAAATGTGATAGAGATGTGAAACATGATGGGAGGAAGAACCGGTGTAGCTTCAAATTGAATGGGAAAAGTGTGGTACTCCTATCTTTGAATTTGGAAGAAGTGCACAAAGACCAAATGAAGCTCAAAAAGGAGTTTGTGAAAAAAAAGGGAAAATAGGAAAGAAAAAAAAAATTGAGTGAGGAAGTTGATAAAGAAACAAGAGTGAGCAAAAATAAGAAAAAAAGAGTTGAGACCACGATCTCAAAAAAATAGAGAAATGAGAGTTAGAATCACGACTTCAAAAAAAAAAAAAAAAAGAGGCGAGAGAAGAGCTGAGAGTTGAGGTTCCTACCTCAAAAAAAGGAGAGAATGTGAAGAGTGCAAAAAATAAAAATAAAAAATAAAAAATAAATATTGAGGGAAAAGATCGCACAAAAATGTTCTTTGTACTTGAATATTCTAACAATGTCCTTCCTAGTTTGGTTGTTTATTTGTTACAGGAAATTCTGAGACTGACTTATCAAGGCAACAAGGAACTTCAAAAGCATGTCAATCGGAAGAAGTTCATGGAAATATTTTCCTACAACAACAAATAAAATCGAGATAAAGAAAGTGTGATAACCGATGAAATATCTAGGAGGTATGCTCCTAACAGTTCTTTGAATGCAATGTTATTGTGTTTTGAATATATTAGAGGATTGTATGGCATTGATGTAGACTTGGAAAGTATATTGTTGGCTTGTGAAAATTTTGTACTTGATAAATTTCATGGGCATGATGACTTCCTATTTTTGTGAAAACAAGCATGAGTTCCTATTTTGTGAAAACAAGCTTGATGTGCCCATTTTCCCTACAAAGGAATTGTTAGTTAGGAGAGTCCATGGGGAGTTTTAATAGAACATTTTGATGAAAAGGGGACTTTGCTTCTAACCTCCATAAGTGCCAAATCATTTTTTCTTGAATATGTTAAGAGCATACATGCTAATAACCCAAAATTGTTAAACATTGATGAGTCATGTAGTAAGCGGGATGTTGATAGGCTCTATAAGCATAATGATTATTTATTTTGGGAAATTAGATTGTTTGTTCCTAAATGTCCTATTCGGGAGTTGCAAGTAAGAGATGCATATGTTGGGTGCTTGATGGGACAATTTGGGATTAAGGGGACCTTAATATTGTTAAGTTAGCATTCTCATTGGCCCAAAATGGAAGTTGATGTTGCACATTTTTATGTTTGTAGCACACAACTCACTTGCGATGGGGTTGAATCTAAGGTTTTGCCTCAAGGCTCATACACACACTTTCACCTTCCTAGTAAACCTTGGGTTAATAAGTCTATGAATTTTATATTGGGTTTACTTAGATTGAAAAAATGAAATGATGCTATTTTTGTGGTTGTTGGTAGGATTATTAGAATGTTACATTTTATTTCATATCATGAAACCAACGATGCTGCTAACACAACAAATCTATTCTTTAAGGAAGTAGTACATTTACATGATGTCCCTAGGGGTGTTGTGTTGGGCATAATTGCACATTTTCTTAATCTCCTTTGGAAAATCTCGTGGAGAAGATTTGGAACCAAACTTCTAGTTTTAATCAATTGCCATTCCCAAACCAATGACCAAACCAAAGTGGTTAGTAAAATTTTAACACGATTCCTTTGCACTACCATTAATAATGACCTAAAGAGTGGGAAACGTGATCTATATTTTATTGAGCTTGCTTATAATGGAAATGTAGCGACCAAGAATTTTCGTGACTAACTTTGAATAAATATTTTTATTTTTAAAAGATGTGTCGCTACGACTTTGACCAATTTATCTTAAACACACTTTGTCTAGCCATTTAAGTGAAAATTTAATTTATTTATTTTAATCATAGTCAAATTCCAAATTCTATTAAAAATATCCCAATGTCTACATTTTTAATCTTAAGCCCCGACTTTAAATTATTTTTTAAATCAAAATTTTAAAATTTATTTTAGATCCAAACTATTTTAATCCAACCAATTCAACACATTTTTTCCCCCAGCAACTTCTCTCCCATTTCTCCATCTTGTCTATCAATGGATAACTCCATGTTCTTTTCTTTTTTCCCAAATCACTTCAATTCTCCCCAAGTCATAGCTGCCAAAACTTACCAAATTGTGTACACAAATCATTCACAGCATTTTCCCTGCAGAATTTCCTGGTAAACACCCCTAAAAATCCCATAACTTCATCCCCTCAATCAATACTATTTCCTTCCATTCCTTATTCCCACGTTTCCTCAATTTGGCTGATTCTTAAGCCCAAAAATTCAGTCATCACTCAAAATTTATCCTCAACTTTCAGTCCATTACTGACTTACCAAAGTTAATCCATACACCTGCCTTTAACTCCTCTCCTCTCACCACCCTCATCACTCACACGCCATAACTGATCAGCACCCCTAATCTCTCCCTCAATCCCCCCCATTCAGCAAATATTCCCTCAACATTTCCTAAACCAAAGGCTGCCACACATTCACCAAAGTGATATAATTCCCTCTCCCCAGCTTCATTCACGTACCCAAAGAAAACTACTGCAAGGTATCTCCTTTCTTCATTTGTCATTATCACACAGAAAAACACCACAATCAATCATCAAGCCATTTCCAAAATCTGGTTCCAATGTGTTCACTACCTTGAGGAATCAACACCCACCGTCTTCACCAAACGACCCCCTTGACTGCACAGTTTCAAATCACTAACCTCAAACACCATTTTGCAGCGATTCCCCATTATTCATCAAACTGAACTCCAAACCGCAGCCCACACTCGCCCCTGCTCACTGCAATAAAATGAAACTCAATCACCGAACGACCACATGTCGAGATCACAGCCAATCACCTCCACCATATCACCACCACTCGACCGCCCCTGCTCCATCGCCCACTCAAACCACGAACAACGCACCACACCATCCCACTGTCCAACCCAAAACGGAACCACCACCGCGTCGGAATCGCGGCCTCCAACGCGCAAATTTCATCAACACCGCATCTGCTGCCCAACCCCAAAATTCACAGAATAAAACCCAGAACCAAGCAATTAACAAAAACCCAAACATCTTACCTCGACTGCCATGCTGTATTGACCGGATTCTTCATCGCTATTCCCATAACCCATTTTCGGTTCCACACTAAATCGAGGCCATTTCAGCTTTCTTGCACCACCCCTACCGCCGCCATGTGCCGGCGGCGCTATGGCCGGTTGGACCGTCGGAGGCGCCGACGGACGGAGAAGGGGCGAAGCCCTCCCGTCGCACCCCTCTCTCTCGCCTCTCCTCTGAATTTTGTGAAATGAAGAGAGAGAGAATGATAATTGTTTTATTAATATTAATTTTTCATATTTGATCTTTAAGCCCCCAAGTTTGAAAAATGATCCTTCTAGCCCCCAAGTTTTAAAATCACTTATTTAAATCCCTCGCGTTTTAAAAATGTTTTATCTCAGCCCTGCTGTTTTGAAAACTTTCTAATTCAGCCCCAATATTCGTTAATTTCATGAATCCGTCCCTAATTTCAATTATTTGCACAAAGTCCCAAATCTTTAGTCCGAGCTTTACACTTTTAAATTCTTTCAATTCAACCCTCAAAATTTACTTTTATTTACAAAACTTTTATTTCAAGTTTCTAATAGAAGTTATTTATTTATAGGGCTAGACGAGGCGCGAGAGAATTAGAAGTATTTTCCCGTTTGCTCAATACTCGAGAAATTAAGGTAGACTCTAATTTACAAATTTTTCTATTTTCAAAAGTGCGCATCAATAATTATTTGGATTATAAGTTTAGCATGTATGATTGTGTTCATGAGAATTACTTGCTTTCTGAGCATGAGACTATGTTACAAGAATTTACTTGCTTAAATGCATGAGACTTGAACTTGTATGTTATTTACTTGTTCATGAGAATACTGGTGATTGTTAGACACCTGAGACTTGAATATCATGATTATGTGTTTTGATTTATAATGTTAAATGATTATTGTGCGCGAGTCTACTGAGTATTTCTATGAAATACTCACGTTTTCCAAAACAAAATTTTGCAGATGACGGAGTTGGCGGCGAGGCATGCGATGGTGGCTATTATTGATATTTTAGAAATGTTTTATTGAAGTCGAAAACTTATTTATTTCATGTTTATTTCAAAGTTATTTCCAAATCATTTCAAGATTTGAATTGTTGACTTTTTGAGTCAAACTCTATGAAATTAATAAATTGATATTTCAATTATTTTCCGCTTAATTATGGTTTTTAAATTTAATTTGAGACGACGAAGTGGCGTCCCGGGTGTTCAGAATCCGGGGCGTTACAGGAAATGTTCATCCTAACTTCAAATTTTCTCCGCTTGAGGTTGCTTATGACTATAACCTACTAACTCCTTTGAACTAGATACATTTGTTTATTGATGAAAGAGTTAGTTTCAATGGAAATAAACGTGCAATGAAGATCGAGCTTCCATTTGGGGAGTGTGGTGAACAATATACTTCCAACGCCGGCCATGGTAGGAAACGTATCACATTTGATCCGGGTGGTTGGATGTTTTTCCATTCATGGAAGGAGCGACCCTTGATGAAATAAAATTCAAATTTCTACTTTACAGTAATGGCTCATTTCAAGCTCTTGGCAAGAACAAAGTCAACACCTACAAATTGATCTTACCTGGTAAGTATAAAATTTTAGTTACATTTAATGTTTCTGATTTTTCCCATTTTAATGTTGGTGGTGATTCAGGGTCAAATCCTTCTCAAGAGGGCAGTGATGATGAGAATCGAGAAAGTCCAACTTCATTGTATGAACCCGCGGTCCACATTACAAGGTCGAAGGTCAAGGAATCTCATGAAAATGCAGTCAAGCAAGATTCGAGGTCGAATCTTTTTCAAGATGGCGGGGATGATGAGTTCCGAGAAAGTTAAACCTCGGTTTGAGTGCTAGTGGGGCCCATGATGACGTCAATGGCCAAGAAGGTTCAATAGTCGATGGTGAGACTCGTCCCCAAATTATGGAATCAAGCTCAATTGGAAGACACCTTTAATTTTGGACAATAATGGGTCGGGAAATGATCTAACTTGATATGGGTTTGAGATTCAATTAAAGTCTAGACAAAGATAACATCCGAATTTGAGGTTCACTATTTCTCGAATAATGGTATCCCTTTTCGTCTAGTTTCCAACACATGTTGAATCACCTCAATCGAAATCGAGATCAAAAGTTATGACCAAAATAGTGAAAATTGTGTGCGCGGAATTTGGACAGAAAATTGTATGCGGCCGCACAGCTCCATTTTGGGAGCCAAATCCGAATTTTTGTGTTCTTTTTATTTCTTTTTCCATTTTCTTTAATTCCTATGATAGTTGTAACGACCCGGGTCCCACTTAACGGGCTGTCTCGGCTGTTAGATGACTGCGTACTGTCCCCACTATACCAACACGAGTCTTTTCAGCATGCTTTGTCCTCACTTGCACGCTCCCCAAGAAAACTTCCCAGGAGGTCACCCATCCCAGAATTTCTCCAAGCCAAGCACGCTTAACTATGGAGTTTCTAACAATGGACTTCCGGAAAAGAAGGTGCACCTTGTTGGTATGAGTAGTACCTATCAATTCTCTTAAGCTTTCTTAGTTGGGGTATTACAATCACCCCCTGTTAGACTCGCGACGTCCTCGTCGTGTTTAACCCATTTAAGGATCTGTTGCCAAGCGTTGGGATTCTAGAGGTGGCTCCCGCCCTATAGTGCACTTAGTTCCCGATTTCCGGCTGGCGGCCGTCTCTGATACCATTTGTAACGACCCGGGTCCCACTTAACGGGATATCTCGGCCGCTAGATGACGACGTAATGTCCCCACTATACCAACACGAGTCTTTTCAGCATACTTTGTCCTCACTTTGGAAATTTTATTTAAGGGTCATGGACTTAAATTACCAATTTATGAGAGTTGAGGGACTGAATTGAAATTTACCAAAAGTTAAACATTTAAACCTAACCCTCACTCTCGCAATCGACATCTCACTCTCAACTCTCGCCTCACTCCCTCATCCCCTCACTCTCACGCAATTCTCTGTCTCCGTCTCTCTCTCATGACCTCGCACTCCCTCCCGGTTCTCTCTTCCCACAACCCTCACCCGAGTTCTCCCTCTTCACTCCATCACCACGCCAGACTTCCCTCTCTCTCGGCTCTCTCAGTTGCACCCACTCACTGCCGCAGCTAGCGTCGGTGCCACCACGCCACAACCGCGACGGTAAGACCACGCTCTGCTCCTCCCTTACACCGCGTACTCCCACACTCACGGACGCATACGCACATTCACGGGTCCTGACTTCGAAAGTGATTTGAAATTTCTGATTTTGTGCGTGTATTTACATTGTATGTTTGTATATTTTTCATGATCCTACAAGCCAATTTAGGATTTAAGTTAGTAGATTTCGAATTATACTGTAAAATTGGAATATTTGGGTAATGTTCATATATGTATATATGTAATTGTGTATATGTATATATTGATGTATATGTATATGTAAACTACGTATATGTGATTTTCAGATTTTGGGGAAGTGTAAATCTGAATCTTAATTTCGGATTTTGAAATGTAAGATTTTAATTGTTAGTGAATTGTTGAAGTTAGGTTTTTTTTTTTGACTAGTAATTTGATTAATTTTCAAATCTGATAATGGATATGTATATATTTCAGATTTTTCTTTTTGAATTTAAGAAATGAAATAACTATTGGAGTTAAAGGTGGAACTCATGTATTGGTAGATTTCTGATTTAATATTTTTATGATTTTGTGTGTGTGTGTGTGTGTGTGTGTGTGTGTATTTAAGGTATGTAATGTTTGGATTTTTTAAAGTGATGAAGTTCAATTGATTATTTGCTGTTTTTGATGTTGTTTTAAATGGAAATTTTCAAATTTGGGTTTTCAATTATTTTAATTGAAGTTTAGTGTATATTGTTGACTTATAGTTGTTATTTTCAAAATTTCGAAATTTATGAAATTTGTAGTTAATTAACTTTTCGGGTAAAGGTTGAATAAATGGTGATTTTCAAATTTATGAATAGTTAGAATGCTAATTGGAATTGTCTTTTTGAAATTTAAGTTGCGATGAATATTTTGTAACTTTGACATTTGTGTAATTTGACAAATTAGATTTCAATTTTTGCCATAGAAGTTAATCTCTTATTTCGAATGTAGTATGGTCTGTATTTGACATAGCTTAAAATTTCATTGGATTTGAATTGCGAGTCACATGGAAGTCTCAACCTCACTTAGGAGTTTTAAATGTGATTTTTGAACTAAAAGTATATTTTATTAAATGAATGGATACAAATTAGGATTTTTGGCACCTTGACGTCACAGGCAGCAAAGGCTCCTCCACTTGCAAATCCATATAACGGTAAATACTAAGGATGTCAAGTAAGTAAACTTCCCCTATTTTCATAAAAGTTAAATGTAAATGTGAAATGTGTAAATGACTGTTTGCAACTTACTTGCTTTGATGAACTTCATTTACTTTATGAAAGTATATGTGTATTTAAGGAAATGTTCAAGCATGCACGTTATCATGTCATTGCATCATTAAGCATGCATTGGCATCAAAATGGGGAAGTCAAATGTTTTAATGAAAGGAATGTGTCAACGTGCAATTTTTGTCAAAAGTTATGTATCCCAAGTTTTTCAAGAAAGAATGGGTGTACTTCTATGTCATGAAAGATGCGAGTGGAAAATGGGGCACGGGGGACCGGCATACCCAAATTAAGTCGCTTTGCAACGGAATGTTCAACCGTTTTACGGTAGACTGTTAAACCGCTTTGCGGTGGAATGAAGTGAATGAGCCGCTTTGCGGTGGAAATGTGAAAGTTAATCTGGTTCCAAATAAGAATTTCCCACTGTTATCTGATTGACTAGAAGATACACCAAGTGAGCTCACGATGGAAATGAAGTGAGAGTTTTGAAATGTTAAGTGAAAGTTTGAAAAGTTTGAATGTTCTGGAAAGTAAAGTAAATGGGGATACATATATATGGAATTTTTAAAGCATTCATGTCATAAGCATGCATTCATGCATAAAGTTTACTTACTGAGCTTTAGCTCACCCCAATCCCTCCCCAACATTTCAGGTGATGAAAGATAGGCGATCTGAGGAGAGCACTTGGTGGAAAACTCAGATAGTACTAATAATTCTATTTCTTTTAAGAACAAATGAAGGGATTTCTCAAATTAATTCATTGGTTATTCTTTTAATTGATAAATTCTTTTGATTAGTTTGTCTATTTTAGTTAAAATAAGTTATGGTATTTTCCTGTAATTAGTTGTTATCATGTTTCATGAGTTTATAAATTTATACTTCAAGTTATTTTGTTGAGGAGTATGGGGAATTGATGTTGAAGTTGAATTTTGGAATTGTGGTTGGATGTTGAATGTTGGATTTGAATGGGTTGAGAATTGCATATGTATTGTAGGGATGATGTCCCTCTACAGGTTGGTTATGTCCAAGTTATAGAGGAGACTCTGCCGAAGTTTCTATAAAATTTTATAATAGAAAATGAAAATTTTAATGATTAAACGATTTATTTCCGCATATAATGTGAATAGAAGTTAACACGCATAGGTTTAAGATTTTTGAACTTGGGATGTTACAATAGTTGTACTATTTAAGGACCTCTTTCAAACCCTAGAAAATAACTTGGTTGTTCATTGCTCCTTCCTGTGAGAAGAGATTTGTGAGGTGAAATTCCTCCTTTCATCAAACCTCTTTGCAGTACAGTACTCAACTTCATTTAGTGTTTAATTATTCTTGTGTTGTTGGAAGTAATCTTGAAATTTCATTATTCATCTCAAATGGGTTAAGAATCATTTTTCTTGGAATTTTGGGGAGATGAGTTTGGGTTAAGATTTATTATCAATCTTGGAATTTGTTTAATTCTCTATCCATTAGGCTAGGTTTTCCTTAACCTTTGAATTTTGGTTTGAACCTTCCCTTGTGAAAGTACATTTACTTTACTAGCTAACCAGTAGACGCGAGGTCCTTGAACTATTCTGCATTTTGTGTAAACAATGATATACCTCACATAGGATTCTTCTTGGTACAGCTCAGTTCTCAATGTTATGTTCATTGTGGACATGACCACATGCCTGGTTCTGTGAGAGTTTCTAAGAATTTAGCCCAACACAATTCCTTTAGAAGTGGCTCCAATTCTATCTCACATAGGTGATCTCTTAGTTAAGAGTAGCCCGCTCTATGCCGCTCGGATTTTCGACTCATAAGAATCATTAAAAGCTTAATGCTTATCCTTCATTCTTATGGGCATCACTGTTACATCATAGTAATGGACAAGGGATGTTATCTCCCACAATGATTCAATTAAGTCTTTACAATTAGGTTGTCCCTTTGAACCTGGATCTTGGGATCTCTAGTCAATTAGGTTAGGTTTCCATTGTATTAACTCATTCGTCCAAGGGCTTAAGTCTCATTCCTCTTGATGACTTTGCAACTAACTCTGTATTCAACCCTTTGGTTAGCGGATCCGCAATGTTATCTTTTAACTTTATGATGAGATCCCAGTCGGGGAATCTCGTCGAACTACGCGGAATAACGAAATTAAAACCTAGGAAAGATCTAGATCAGATTTAAACACGAAAATAAACAAGAACTAAACTACTTGAAAGATAAAATTGACGATAGGACCTTGACTCAAGATTCACGACGCGAAGATTGGCAATGCGAAATCGAGATCCAAGGTTTTCGAAACACCACAAGGACTTGTCAATTTCCTTGATAAGATTCTAATTGGAAATGCCACAAATATTCTCGCGAATATTTGATAAGTTCAACACCACAAATATTTTCACAATATTTGATAAGTTGGATTTGTTCTCGAAGAACACCAAAGGGACTCCTCAACCTTTCACAAGAGAATCCTCTCTCAATTTAATTCATAAACTCAAACTTAACTAAACTGTTTTTTACAATGAATGGAAAGGAATATATATAAGCAAAATAACCTAGTTGCTAATTTACTCAAAATATAATTCTAATTAAACTAGAATACTAAACTAGGCAAACAATTAATTAAAAACGGAAAAATAATCAAAAATCCCCTAAAATCCGGAAAACCTCAATTACGGCCGTGATGAACACTTTTACGGCAGTAAATGACTTTCTGCTTAAGATTTACGGCCATGACCATATTTCTTACGGCCGTAACTATGAAATTCTGCAATTCTTCATCTAAACCCGAGGTGGAGTTACGGTCGTGATAATAACTTTTACGGCCGTGATTATAAGAGTTACGGCCGTGACAGATCTTCGTTACGGCCGTAATGACCTTTCTGCCCTAATAACTTCGATCACTCGACTCGGCTTGATCCTTTCGCCTTCTCGGCTCGATTCCAACATGGAACTTACTCCGTTTTGCACGTAGATCACCGTCATACAGTCGATGTCTCGACTTCGCCCTTCGATGCCTGGTCCGGATCATATCATACTCCCTCTCTTGAAAAGGATTCAACCTCGAATCCATTTTTGGTCGGCTTTTCAAATCCCTCCTGCTCACCTGGGCTCGATGATCATTTTTAAGCTTCGTACGATCTTTTAGAATTTTGGGCTGCTCATTTTTGCCAATGAATTTCTTTCCCGTCTTAAGTTCATGGTTTGACTTCAGTACCTGTAAAACAGATTTTAAAGAATTGGGGAGGGGTGTGTTAGCGTGAGTAAGTGCAAATAGACTTATTTTTGTGGTAGATTCTCTTTTCTTTTACTTTTTGCACTCAGTCTCTCCTTTTTCTGAGGTTTGAACCTCAACCCTCTTTTCTTTATTTTTCACTCCCTCTCCTTTTTCTGAGGTCGTGGCCTCAACTCTCTTTTCTTTAATTTCCACTCCCTCTCCTTTTTCTGAGGTCGTGGCCTCAACTCTCTTATTTTTCCCCTCAAACTCACTTTTCACTTTCAATTGATCTCTCAGAGCTTCAGTTGGAGATAGTGGCATTAGAGTAAACTTTTTTCCCCCTTTTACCAGGCTGTATCTATTCGTATACCCATCATGTAGCACGGCCCTTTCATGCTGCCAAGGTCTCCCCAACAGTATATGACTAATTTGCATTGGCACCACGTCACAAATTACCTAGTCCGAATACCCACCAAAAGAAAATGCCACTAAAGTCTGTCTCTTCACCTTAACTTCCCCTGACTCAGTCAACCATTGTAATTTATAAGGCGTTGGATGTTTCGTTAAAGGTAAGCCTAATTTTTCCACCAACATTGTGCTAACTACATTAGTACAACTTCCCTCGTCAATCACCAAGCTACAAACTTTTTCATCCACTAAGCATCTAGTGCGAAAAATATTATCCCTTTGCCCATCCACATTTTCCAAAACATTCGCCTTACGCTTAACACTAAGAGCATGCCTATCAATAATTGACTTATCCACCACAACACTTTTCACCCCTTCACTATCACACCTAACCTTTTTACGTGGACAATCAAGTGCAATGTGACCCCGTTCCAAGCATTTAAAGCACTTAATATTTTTATCCTTAAGAGACTTGAAATCAGAATTATTTTTACCTTGAGATAAAAATTGAATTACGTATTTGGACTTGAAATAATTTGAATAAGGAAAATTGAGATATTTTAATAAATTTGGAATTTAAAAATGATTTTGAAAATAATACTTTAAAATAATATAATTTTAGAAATTCGGACATTTAATTTAAAATCGAACAAATTCGATATTTCTTGACTTGGCTAGACGAATCCGTCGCGGCGTTAACTTCAAAATAATAGGTGAAATAGTAGCGACACAATTTTCTAAATATTAAAATAATTATTAATTGCGTAAAAATTCTGGGTCGCTACAATCTTACCTCCTTAAAATAATTTCGTCCTCGAAATTAAACTTACTTGATCTTATGATTTCTGAATACTTAATCAGAACTCTTCTTCTTCTTCTCTTATGTAGCATCATCGCTACCATATTTAACCCAACCATTTTTAACCCACTGGACTTTGACTAAATGCATCACTTTGTTTTTCTCAAGAACATGGACTTTTCTATAGACATATGTGTCTACTCAAAAATTCTTCTGAATCGTAAGTGACTGAAAGTACACTATTCTTTGAATTCCATTATTATGAACCAAAAACAACATAACTTATTCATAGATGATCAACTTATTTCATAATCTCAATACATCATCACCTTCAATTATCATCATCATATCATTCCTTACAATTTTCTATTGTACCTTTATTTTCATCTAACCTTACGTCCATCATCATTATCTCACATAATCCCAAACAACATCATGTCTCTTTACTAATTTCTGTAATTCCATAAAAAAAATCTCTTCAAGTTTCCATAAATCTTTACTGACATATCAAACCATAATAATTTGTCATCTCTAAACTTCTTATCATCGAATATTCCCAAAATAATCAAAGAATTACCTGAATATTCTCTCTACGTAATATACCCAATAACATATCAACATAATATCATCAACTTATCTTACCAATATTTGTAACCCAAAATTCAGTAAACAAATATCTCCCAAATAACTAAGATTCTTTACTTAAATGTCACCACATTTCCTGCAAAGTATTTCTTTCACTTATACAAACTTATGAATTCTGATTCAATACAGTCCTTATTTTACTTTCACGTATTCCCGTATCATCTCACTATACCTTGATTATCATATCAAAAATATCAGTACCAAAATCCAAGAAAATATTCCATCAAAATAAGATCATCGAACTCAATATTCACACGATTCTTCCCTGGATAACCATAACATCCCTTAACCATCTAGTCGTCATATCTATCACGTACCTTATACGTCAATCTGATCACTAATATTATATATCAATTTCTTAGACTAAAAAAAATCTTGGATTCTGCCGTGGTCCCTCTTCTGAACACCATTCCAAAATAAATCATCACTGTAAAATCTTATCCCTATTTTCCTCAAAATTCATATCCTTATAATACTCTCCAATACAAGTGATCATTCCTTACAAGTGATAAATCCATTCCCAAGAATAATTAAGATTCTTCCTAATAATGCCATTATACTTGTCTTCACTCGTCTTTCAAAATATAACTTATCATTTACTCAATCTTGCTTATGAACTTGCAATTCTAAACTCAATTCTCTTAGTGATTGCATACCATACTATGCTCTTATTTCCAAACGATAAAATTCTAGGCAGAGTTTCCTTTGTAATTTGGACTTATCCAAACCATAATCATACTTCATAACTCACAATAATAAATAACTCCACATTTGATCACAACGATCTAAAAATATTGAAAATGATTCCAACACTTCAATATCATCAAAAATATCCCATAATTCAATTCATAATTCCTCAACATAACAATTTCAAATCATATTTTTCAATATCACAATATCACTTCCTTCCATACCTAAATTGGCTCAAAAGATTACTCATACTTATAAATATATGCCATAAATCATATTCCCAAAATTTATTCACAAGGCCAAACTTCATAATAAATTTCTCTTCAACATAGAGGCATAATTCATTTACTCAACATAATATCCATTACTTAAATACCAAAAACTAAGAACCAAATCTTTAAATCTCTAACTTCATAATGCTTCTCATAAAAGTCTCAAAAAAATCATATCACTTATAATCTCAACATCTCATCATAACCTCATAATCTGGCTTTCTATTTCTCGTTTAATCTAAACAATAGATAATCTGAACATATTGTCTAATCCTTTCCCTTGACTTCTCATACTTAGTGCCATGTCTAAAATCAATTATGCAAAGTCCATCTAGGGTTCATCATTTCTAACTCGAGGACAAAAATTATTTAAAAATCATTCTTAAATCATATTATTCCCATTATGCTCAACACTCGTTTTGTTTCTGAAAAATTTCTCATAGTCATGCATTAAAGCATATAAGTTATGACAAAGCATAACAACATCATTATTTCCGAAGAAATACATTCTCATTTCTCATAAATCATAAGTATCCGAAATACTCTTCATTCTTTCTCATAAATCAATAAAATGAGTATTCGAAATACTGAAATAACTTTAAACATCATAAACTTCTTTACCTCGGAGTTGGTGGAACGAATGATGGCAGTGGCAATCTTCATCAATAAAAATCTTATAATGGAAAATATTTCTTGAAAATTCTTTTTGAAAATTTTACCAGTCTACAGAAACACAGACTAGCTCTGATACCAACTTGTAGCGCCCCGAGTTCCGTATACCCGGTTCACTACGTCATTTACTGGTCTAAATTTTTCGAATAATATTTTTGCGGAAGAAATAATTGAAATTCATTTTTGGCAACATTAAATAAACTGTAATGGCCGATAAAATTGAAAACATTTATGAAACCATTTGAAATAGTAAATCGAACCATTAATTTTGTAAAGAAATTGCAAATGTCATAATTTCTCAAATAAATGAACTTCTCTAAATTATTCGATGTTTGGAAAATACGGAAATCATTAATGTCAAACTTTCAACAGTTTAACGATTATTGCCACCATCATTCATCGCTCACCACCGTCTCCGAAATCTGCAAAACTGTTAAAAAGTAGGGTGAGTATTTCATGGGGGAAATACTCAGTAGACTCATCGCAAATTAATTAATTTATAAGATAATTAAACACATAAATCCCGGCTCTTTATAAAACGGGCATTGATAGGGCTTCTTTATAAAACGGCTCTTGATAAAACTCATATTGTGCATTACAGCATGGGACATATTTTTGAAAATCATAGGCTCTTTGAAAACAGCTCTTTGAAAATAGTTCTTTGAAAACAGCTCTTTGAAAATAGCTCTTTGAAAACAGCTCTTTGAAAACCATATACTTATAAAAACACATTTTAATTATGCCAAGCATAATTTTCTTTTGAAAGCATAGGGATCATTTTCATCAAAACATAGGATAGGATCGAAATCCTCATAAACATAGGGAGACACAAGAATTTTACCGAACTTCGGTGGCAAGAATTCTTATGCAGTAAAATCACAGTAAGTATACCAAGCATAATTTTTGAAATTCATAGGGATCATTTCCATCATAACATAGGATAGGATCGAAATCCTCATAAACATATGGAGACAAGAATTTTACCGAACTTAGGTGGCAAATCCTCATAAACATATGGAAACACAGGAATTTTACCGAACTTAGGTGGCAAATCCTCATAAACATATGGAGACACAAGAATTTTACCGAACTTAGGTGGCAAGAATTCTTATGTGTAGCGCTACTAAAACTCCGGTCCCCTTAACATAATCATGAACTTATCATATGGGACCCATAGCAATCTTGGTAGATTGATTTCATAGCAATGATCCAAAAAAACATTTTCGTGAAGCATAGGGTATACTTACTTTTCGTAAAAACATAAAGTATATTTTCTTTTCATAAAAACATACTTACTTTTCTTAAAAATTGACTTTCACAAGTCACATGACATTTATATGAAATCATAATTTAAATTAATTAATAAGTGCGAGTCTACCTCAAATTCGACGAGTGCAAAGTTGAGCGGGAATGACTTCAATTTCTTTAAATTCTCCGTACGCTTCGTCTTAGCCAATAAGTCACTTTAGTCTATCGAATATATAGTTCAAAATGATAAATTATAATTTGAGGACTAAAATTGATGTTTTGAAAGTTGAGGGACTAAAATGAATATCTTTGAAAGTTGAGGGATTAAAATGAATACTTTTGAAAGATGAGGGACCAAATTGGATATTTTGAAAGTTGAGTTTTATAAATATACATATATATATATCATTTTAAATTAATATGAACAAAATCAAAGGACTTTAAAATATAGGACCGGAAAAACTCATTTAAAACTTAAGGGACTGATTTTGATGATTTGAAACCAAAAGGGACTGAATTGGATTGTTTTAAAACCATAGGGGCTGATTTGAAACATTTCAAAACTTGGAGCTTAAAATCAAATAAAGTAAATTAGCAGGGACTGAAATGATAGTTTTTAAAAAACACAGGGACTGATTTGAAATATTTTAAAACTTGGGGACCAATTTGCAAATTCTAAAAATTAAATATATAATATCAATCTCTTTCTCTCTACCCTAATCAGATACGTTCGAAGAGAGAGAGGCGAAGACGGCGATAGAGGGAAAGACGCGAGCGGTGCGAAATCCGGTCTTTCACCGGGGATTTTTCGGCGCTACGCCGGCACAAGGTGGCGGTGACAAGGAAAAGGTATTGGTAGTAGGAAGGCACGATTTGGATGTTGATTCGAAGTGAAACCGTAGCTCTAGGTCTCGGAAAATTCGTGGTTTTCCGGCTAGGAAATCAACGATCGAGGTAAGTATTTGGGTATTCTTGGGTTTTGGGTTTTGAGTTTGATTTGGGTTCTGATTTTGATTTGAGTCGAAACCGAGGGTAGATGTTGGCTGCAAATTAGAGATCCAAGTTTGTGGCTTGGACGAAAAATACTTTTCTGTGAATCAAAGTGTGAATTTGGGATTAGCAGTTGGTTTTAGGTGGTGAAGTTGCAGTCGATGAGTGCAGACAGTGGTGGCTGGATTGAAATGTGATGGTTCGGACTGTGAGTTGGAGGTGGTAACTTGGCAGTGATGATACTGATTGCAGTGTAAATGGTTTGTGCAGTAGTTGCTAAGATGGAGATAATGGCTGTGGGTTCATGATTCAATTGGCGTTTGGTCTGAGTGTTGCACATGGGAGGTTTGTGGTTATGGATTGATGATGTTGGTGAAATGGAGTAGGAATGAAATGTGTATTGCAGGGAATGACTTGGGTTGATGGAGATTCATTGATGGTGGTGGTTGAATCAGAGGTGAGTTGATCAGTGGTGATTGAGGTTATTGATACTGAGAATGAATTCTGATAGCTCTTGGCTGCGTGAGGGAGAGCAGTGATTGCAGATTTATGGTATGGGGTGATGGTGTTATAATGATGGAATGATGGAGGAAAAAAGAAAAGGGAAATTGATTAGTGGAAAACATTATGATTTGGAGGAATCTTTTGATAGATTAATTGAGTGGAAAGTGGTAGGAAAAGCAATGGAATTGTGACTTGAAGCCTCTGCAGATTGAGATAGACATAGACATAGACGTGAGGTGATGAAAGTGGAGTTGTGAGGAATCATAAAGAGAAAACATGGTGGAGAGTTAGGTATGAAATCATTGAGTGTAAATTATCATAATTTGGAGGGGTGGTGATGATAATGATGATGCTTGTATAATGTAAAGAGGTGGCATACATTGGTTGAGAATGAATTATGAAATTGGGAATGAGATGGAAAGTGATCAATATGGAGGACATAATAATGTGAAGAGGAATCATTGAATGGAATACTCATAATTGGAATGATAAAATAAAGAAATGGTGATGATGAATCCGTAGGTGAGACATGGGTTGGATGTGAATTAGAATAGGTGTAAAGTATGATAATTGATTTGGTATTATAGAATAAGATAGTGTAGAATTAGGTGGAATATGAAATAGAAAATAGATGTAAAATTTTGATTATGACAAATAACTAAAATTGGACTATCTTTGATTTGAAAACGTATTTAAAACAGATATATTTTGGACTGAAAATAAATCTGAAAATAAATAAATATTGAGATAAAAATTGAATTACGTATTTGGACTTGAAATAATTTGAATAAGGAAAATTGAGATATTTTAATAAATTTGGAATTTAAAAATGATTTTGAAAATAATACTTTAAAATAATATAATTTTAGAAATTCGGATATTTAATTTAAAATCGAACAAATTCGATATTTCTTGACTTGGCTAGACGAATCCGTCGCGGCGTTAACTTCAAAATAATAGGTGAAATAGTAGCGACACAATTTTCTAAATATTAAAATAATTATTAATTGCGTAAAAATTCTGGGTCGCTACAGGAGTTACGGCCGTGATAATAACTTTTACGGCCGTGATTATAAGAGTTACGGCCGTAATGACCTTTCTGCCCAAATAACTTCGATCACTCGACTCGGCTTGATCCTTTCGCCTTCTCGGCTCGATTCCAACATGGAACTTACTCCGTTTTGCACGTAGATCACCGTCATACCGTCGATGTCTCGACTTCGCCCTTCGATGCCTGGTCCGAATCATATCACTTTATATAGTCAACAGAGATAACTCTAGTTGAGATTAGTTTTCTTATGGTATTAAGTCTGCGACGTTGATGTCTAGACATACCATTATACATATTGCTTTGTGCCCATCCAATTGCTGATTGAATGTATATAAATTACTGGCACAAGCTTTGACCATCTAGGAATATCCTCTAAAATTGGCGTAGCCATTCCTCCTCTTCACCACACTTGTCAAGGGCTATAAACTTAGATTCCATGGTGGATCTGGCTATAACTGTATGTTTAGAGGATTTTCATGATATCACCGCACCTCCCAATCTGAATACAATTCCACTTGTAGACTTTGAGTCTTTAATATCAGATATCCACTTGTATACTTTGAGTTTGTTTAGTGCAGTCCATATATCTCAAGTATCTTAGTACTCTTATGATTCCTTTCCAGTTGTCAGAACTTGAATTACGCATATCTACTCATGTTGCTAATTGCGTAGGCTATATCTGGTTTTGTACAACTCATTAAGTACATAAGACTTCCGATTATTCTAGAGTACTTAACTTGAGAAATATCAACGACTCTATTTCTCGATAGATGTTGACTTGTATCTATCAGGGTTCAAGTTCCTGCATAATCATCCTTGTTGAATTTCTCGAGAATTTTGTCCACATAATGTGTCTGGCTTAGAAACAGCCCATTTAAATTCTTGAGATTTTAACTCATCATCTAAACCCATATCTTTTATATCGAATCTTGAGTTCAACATGCCTTTTGTGGATTTAATCCTCTTGTCATTATTGCCAACGATAGGCATTTCATCAGCGTAAAGACATAAAACGACAATCATTTTTAGTATCTTTGTCATACACAAATTTGTCACGTTCGTTGATTTTAAATCCACTTTCCATCATGACATTATTAAATTTTTCATGCCATTGTCTGGGTGCTTGTTTCTAGCCATACAATGACTTCACTCACCAATTTATAGACTTTCTTTTTCTGCCTTGGCTATGAAAAACCCTTGGGTTGTTCCATATAAACTTGTTCTTCTAAATCTCCATTTAGAAAAGCAATTTTGACATCCATTTGATGTATTTCAAGATTGTACAACGATGCAATTACTAATATCATCCTAATGGAAGTTATTCTTATTACCAAAGAATACGTGTAAAAGTAATCAAGGCCTTCTCGTTGTTTGTAACATTTAATTACAAGTCTGGCCTAGTCTTGTACTTATCGATAGTTCCATCTATTTTCATTTTCTTTTGAAAAACCATTTGTAGCTTAGTGATTTGCTCCACTAGCTCCCAAGTATGATTTTTCAAAATGGAATCTATCTCACTTTTAATGACCTCTTTCCATTAAGGTCATTCTGAAGAATTTACAGCTTCTTTAAAGCTTTGATGTTCAGTTTCTAGCGTATAGGTCAGAAAATTAGGACCATAAGATTTTTCTGTCCTTTCTCATTTGCTACTTCTTGGTTTAACACATTCTCGTATGTCCATTCAGAAGAGCTCGTTTCCTCTTTGGACTTGTAAGGAAATACATGTTCAAAGAACAAAGCATATCTCAATTATCGTGTTTTTGTTATGTCTTCAATTTTAAATTCGTACACAATAAATCGATAAGCACTACTGTTGTGCACATATTCAATAAAATTGAGATCAATAGTTTTCAGACCTATTTTCACCTTCTTTGGTGTAGGTATAGCCATTTTGGTAAGACGCCCCCACATTTGTAAGTAGTAGTAGGAAGGCTTCCTCCCTTTCTATAACTCGTAGGAGATCTTATCTTTCCAAGCTGGAGGAATCTTTTCAATGATGAGAGCCACTTGGAAAGTTTTACTTGGCACGAATCTTATGTGGAATCACTTTGATTGGTCACAGTCTTTGAATCCACCCTCTTATATTTCAGGAAGCGGCCAACAAGAAATTTCTAGGATTTGACATCCTTAATTTTATATTTTCTGTCCAAAGCCTCCTACAATTCCTTAGCCATTTTTATTATGCAGTACACATTGTATAATGAATTAGCCAAGCTGTTCATAACATAATTCTGGCACAGGTTCTGATTTCAAGCACTGCACTGATTGTATGAATGTCTCCTTTACCCTCTTAGAGTATTGGAGCATTCTCAGTCAAGAATCTCGCAAGATTCAAGCTGGTCCGATAGAACATCATCTTTTGCTGCCACCTTTTGAAATTCAACTCATTGAATTTCTCCGATTTTTCTCAATGGTTAATCGGAACAGTCATAGTTGAGGTTGCAGTTTGTGCCACTTCTTGGGTCACAACATGAATTGGAAATTTAGCCACAGTCTGAGCCATAATATGACTTTGCACATCCACAGCTTGAGTAACAGTAGGACTTGACACTTGGCAACTGTAATTTCACAAAACTTTAGTCGCCAATTTTGAAGTAATACTAAATTATTAGTACTTAATTACAATTTTGCAAAGCGTTAGTGGCTAGATTTTCTTTTCAAACTTTAGGTGCAAATTTAGAAAATTTTCAAACTTTAGGAGCTGAATTGTAAAAATCCAAACCTTTCACGGCCAAACTTGAATAATTTATAACTTTGGGAACTTAAATAATAAATTCCTTGATTTCATGGATCAATTTTAATATCTTAATAAAACTTGAGGACTTGAGTGTGCAATAAACTAATAACACCTAAATTGCACAAGGACCCCCCGAAATCTTCTAATTTTCGATCCAAGCCCCTACCTCAATAACTGATCCAGCTAGGGTTTAAATCACTAGCGTAGCCGCCCCAAGCAACCAGCAAGGCTGCAGCCCCCCCCCCCCCCCAAGGCGACCCAATGTGGTGCAGCACCATCCATGGCGTTAAGTACCACAACCTACAGCTATGCCTCTTCTGCTAGCGTTGACAGTGGCAAAAGCTGTTGACCACACAATTCGATTTCTACCAAAACTCAATAGCCAAAATTTCATTCCCAACCGACATTCACAAATTGATCCCTACAGCCATCATACACAACTGAATCCATACACAATACATCTATATTTCACTGATTATTTTTGTTGGGTGCCATATACCCACTCCCATCAATTACTCTAGATTTTAAGTTAAAAAAAAATAATAATAACCATGCATTTCTCATAAGAAAGGAACATATTATCCATGAATTTGTCGAAGACGGCCAGAGTTAAAGCACACTCTAAATTATAATCTGTTTAGTATTATCTTATGCCACCTTATATAATATTGCATAATTACATAATTGAAGGCATGTGAAAAGCTATAGGAATTGAACTAGGATAGCAATATGCAAAATGCAAAAACAGAAGACCATCAGTACCCTTTTCAAGTGACCCAACAATTCTGAATTGTCAAGATCGGTATAAGAATATGTGTTTGGATGCTTATGCTAATTTAAACTGCAATTTTTTATCCAAAGAAAGCCATTTGAGTAAATGAGTCAATTCTAAGAATAGTGTTCTAGATTTACTTCAAAAAAAAAAAAAAAACACTTTCTGAAAACTAGTTGTTCCTGGCAAGAGAGCAGGGTTGTTTTGATTACCATCACCAGGGGCAGACCCACATAGGGGCCTGCTGGGGCAAGTGCCCCAGTAAAATCTGATCTTTTTTTTATTATTATTTTTAAAAATCTTCAGTTGATTTTTGAACATAGTCATTACCTGATTCCCTAAAATTATATTGAATTATTGTTAATTTATTTGCTCTATATCTCTGTCTATTAGGAATGGAGATTTAGATTTTGGTGAATTGAGATTGAGATTGAGATTTTGGAGTATTGAGTATTGAGAATTTGAGATTTGAGAAATTATTGTTTATTTGAATTTTTGTTTGTTTAAGAATTTGAGATTTTAAGGCTAATATGTGTTTACAATTATTTATTTGTTTGTTTGTATCAATTATGGAAAAATATTTTAAGTATAAATCCAAGTTTTCTTCTGATGAGCAAAGTAATGAAAATGAAGTTAGAAATGAAAGGGTTGAGGAATTTGGTGAAGAAACTGATGTTAAAATTGAAGATGTGTTTCAACTTCGGGGATAATGTTGGAGATGTTAGGAGTGACACCCTTGAATTTAATGTAGCAAAAGGATGTACTCAATATTGACAATGATGTGATTATGGAACGTTACTAAAGTATGAAAACGCGTAGAGAACAATTGTAATAAAATTTCGAATACTTTTTCATTTTTTGGTCTTCCTAAAAAAAAAAAAAAAAATCGGCCGTCAGCAAAAATAAAAGTCCATTTGTGTTCCAGTATTACAAAAAGTCTGTGTCCGCTACTAACCATCATCACTACCCATATTTTTATAAAGGACCCCTTCCACTGCCTTTAAGACTTTCTTTCCCTTTAGCAAACATAGCAGTAACAGATGCACCTTTTTTAGCAGTAACGGATGGCAAGAAAAAAAATGCCAATTTATTTTCTCTCTAAATTTCTAGAGAGACTAATAATAATGAACTTCTTCCCATGTCAAATGATTAACCATATTATTGCCAGATTCAAGACAGAGGGGAAGTCCATTGTAACAGCAATAAAATAGATATTGACTAATGAAGTCACAATGACTTCAACCAATACAGTCACTTCAACGTGCCCTTTTCAGTGGAGCCTTTAAAAACAATTAAAAAAATTGGAGGATCTTTTGAGATAGGCGTATATAATTTTTTATTTCAAAACCCAAGTTCCGAATCTGGTTTTAGAACTAGATAAAATATTATTCCTTGTTTGTTCTTCAGAAAATCAGATTCCGTTTGGACACGAATTTATTTTAAGTTTGTAGGAAAATAATTATCAAATTTGATTAACAAAAAAATGAAAATAAAATGATGCACAATAATATGAATATTGATGAAAACCAAAAATTATAAATTTGAGCAATATCTGAAACCTAAGCCTGTGTGAGCACAATTTCCTTAAAACATATTTGCTCCCTCACCAATATGTGCTTGAGGTTTTTTTGAGCGTATGTCTTCCAGGATACAATAGAGGTTGAGTAGTTAACATAACACAAAGTTACCACTTCGACAAACCGAACATATGTATGAATAATCACCAAAAACCAAGACAGCATAAAATGGACAAAAATAAAATATTGAAAGAACAATGCTTAGACCAAGCAAGACAATGATTTTCATGTGTTGTCGAAGAGTGGTGGTAATGAGATTAAATAGATGCAATGGAGTGACACCATAACTCCACAAATAACTCAACAATTAACAAGGCCAATTTATCCTCAATCAATTTTAATAACTTGGGAGTTACATGAGTTGAAATGAAGTCATTTACTCCATAATTAACAACAATAATTTCAAGAGTTTCTAGTTTAAAATTGACGAAATGTGGACCACGCGAAATATCTTTTGAACTTCAATTTCTCATTCATCAATTTTCCTACATATTCAATGAAGAGTACAAATGTATTTATATACAAGCTATTTCTACTTATACTAGGAAACCACACTATTCTATCTATAGAAGAAACACAATATAATAAAACAATATAAAAAGTTATTGTACAGATCACAATTACGAAGATTTGATTTATCTTTGATGATAATTTCCTTAACAGGCCCCCGCAAGATGGAGGATCCATTTAAAACGCCAATCTTGAACCGTAAGTTCTCAAACTTGGATGGTGGTAATGACTTTGTGAGAATGTATGCGAGTTGATCTTGGGTAGGAATGTAGGATACACGAAAGGAGCCATTTGCAACATGTGTGCGAAGAAAATGATAATCAATGGTATTGCGTTTCATATGAAAATGAAACACATGATTGTGGGATAGATAAGTAGCACCCAGGTTATCGCGTTAGATTGTAGGAGTGGAAGGAAGAGAAAAACAAAAATCTAATAAAAGATTGCAAACCTACAGAACTTCAGAGGAGTAAGAGTTAAGAGCACGATATTCAGCTTCAGTGGAGGAGCATGCAATGGTTCTTTCTTTCTTTGAACACCAAGAAATGGGAGAGGGTCTAAGATAGAGAAGATAGGAAGATGTGGAGGAGCAGTCATCAATGTTTCCAGCCCAATCCGAATCTGTGAAAGCAGACAAAGAAAGAGTAGAAGATTTGGGAAGTAGGGGACAGTGATGGGTGATGTGTTTGAGATAGCGAAGGATACGCTTGACTGCCATTCAATGAGTTTCAGATGTGCTACTCATGAATTGAGACAATTTATTTATAGCAAAACAGATGTCAGGACGTGTAAGTGATAGGTATTGAAGAGCTCCAACCACTTGTCTATAAGGTGCGGCATCAATAGAAGGGGAACAGTCATGAAGATGAAGGGTGGAAGAGTTGGATATGGGGGTTTTCAAGGATTTAGCATCAGTCATTTTGACTTTGAGAAGAAGATCAGAGATGTGTTTGTCATGATCCAAGAAGATTAAGGAGTTAGTGCGAATTACTTCGATTCCAAGAAAGTAGTTGAGGGCACCCAGACTTTTGACTGAAAAATAAGAGGATAGAGATTCTAAGGAGTGAACAGAACCAACATGACTCCCAGTGACAAGAAGATCATTGACATAGACGAGAAAGTACATCCTAATATTAGTGGAGGAATTGAGAAATAAGGGAGAATCACTGTGTGAGTTTTGAAATCCATAAGTGATAAGGAATGTCTTAAGTTTGGTGTACCAGGCTCGAGGTGTCTACTTAAGACCATAAATGACCTTATTCAGACTACACACATGATTGTGCCATTCGAATTCCGTTTGATACGAAAAACCCATTTGCAACCGACGGGCTAGACACCAGGAGGAGGAGGAACAAGATTCCATGTTCGATAAGTAAGTACAACGTTGATTTCATCTGCCATTGCATTTCGCCAATGTGATGATTTCAAGGCTTGAGTTACACAAGTTGGTTCAAGGGATTTAGGGAGAGGATGGTAGAAAAAAGGTGTTGTTAACATGTTTTGGGCAGAAAATATTGGTCTTTACATGTGTTAACATGGGGTGAGAGTTGAGGTGAGGATAAGGTGGAGGGTTAGATGCCAATGGAAGGGTAGACTCGATAGGGATGATTTTTGTTGGTGGAAGAGCTATTTCAGTAGGAGAGGAACATGCTGGAACATAGTCAGGTTCGACATATAGATGTATTTCCAATCAAGGATAGAGTCGACAGGGGCTGCCACTATTGAAGGAGAACCAACCTCGACAGACTGAGGTGCTACCGAGGGCTGAATACGTGAGTTCGAGGAGAGGGGAGTGGGAAAATTAGGTGATGGAAGGGGATAGGAAGCTGGAACTGAAGAGGAGAAGTAGTCAAGATTGGATGTTGAAGACTGGGAGCATATGTTGGAGTAATGTGGAAACAGATGTTCAACAAATCGAATGTGGGAGGAAGTGAATATTTTTTTTTTTTTTTTGCTTTGTAATTCTTGGCATAAATAGGAATAGTGTATTGTATCATAACTAAGAAAGATGTTATCTTTGGAGTGAGCATCAAGTTTGTTGTGTGCATACATGCGAAGTCATGGATAGCATAGATAGCCATATTGACAAAGATGCACGTAAGAGGGTTTAGTTTTGAAGAGAACAGAGAAAGGACTATAATGTCCAAGAGTAGAGGTAGGAGGCGGTTGATTGGATATACAAAAGCTTGAAAACCAAAGGACCAATATGGAGTGGGAAGAGAGGTATAATGATGTGAACCCCTTTGGTATTTGACCAAAAATTCTCACAACTATTTAAATCAACTCAGGAAAGCTAAAATTGATGATGATGATGATGATAAACCTTGACTCAAGTTTAATTTAGTCAAAATTCAAAAGTTAATAAATTTAGCCCAATGGATGGAAATAAACAAGTTTCTAGATTTCTTCCAATAATACAAGAATAATTAAACTCTACATGAGGTTGAGTACATTACCTCAAAGAGGCTTGATGAAAGGAAGGGATTTACTCACCTTCCTTCAATGTCTTCTTGTAAGAAGAATTTTCAAATGAACCAAAATTCTCTAGGGTTTGAGGAGTGGGGGTATTTATCTTAATATATATAATAACAACATAGCCGTCACATAAATCCGCACATAGTTTCCCGCCATTTTTACCTGCTATTTTAGGAAACTTTATAATTTTATTAATTATTTTAATAATTGAATTAGGAAAATTCAATTAATGCAAAATTAATTATAGGTGACATATAATAAATGACTTATTGATTTGTAAAAAATAAAAAATCTATAAATAGATCAAATTGTATATTATTTTTTTCTTTTGCTAATTATTGTAATATTTTGAAGTAAAAAAATATGCAATATGGGTGTCAAATTCAAGATCTTAACGAGAAGTTTAATAAAAGCTAACAAATGAAAACAAACTCTAAATATATTTTTCGTAAAATTGTCTCAAATAATAAAGGTAAAAGCTTAATTTATACTTTTTACTTTTTCCAATATCCAATCTTTTTAATTTATCTCATTTAAATCATAAAATGATATCTATCTTTTCTTACATAACTTCAATTTGACATAAATGATTAATTTCATATATTTTTTCTTATCAAATTAAAAGAAATAATAGATATCCAATCTTTCTAAGTAAATTCAATTAAAATATTTTAATTTCTACAACTTTAGATTTCGATAAATTTTTTGGTAATTTTGAAATTAATTTTATAAATTTACTCATTTTGTTCATTTATCTATTTTTTAATTTTATAAATTTAAAGGAACATCAATTTGTAAAATATATACTACAGACTTTAAAAATTAATTCATTGAGTTCTATAGAAAGTAAAAATATAAGGTTTTATCAAACTTATTCTATTTAAAAATAAAAATATGGTTAATACATTTATTTAACAAGCACAAAAAATAGTTTTGTGTGTGTGTGTGTGTGTAACATGACCATTTTTAATACTTGGTGAAAAATGAAATGTCACGTTTTATTTGAATCATTGAATAGGAGTAAGTTTGATATTGATATAGACTATAGAAATATTTTTAAATGTGTGATTGAAAGTGAAAGAAGGTAGTATAAAAAATAAAATAATGTCAAATCAATCAAGTGAGTAGTTGAAAATTGATTTTCTTTTTTTAGAATGTGTGGTTAAAAAGTAATATGAGCAATTGTGAAAAATTAATTTTTAAATAATATGTGGTTGTTAATGAACATTAAAAAAATTATTTTTGAATAATCAATTCTATATTAATAATTAAACTAAGAAAATTAGAGAATGAACAATTAACTTTTAAAAAAATGAAATTCATAACTTTTTTTTTTTTTTAGATTGTATATTGAATACGCAATTATACATTAAAGTAAGAAATCTTATATGGAAAAATAAAATTACAAATTATTCACAATTTGTGCATGCAAGTTATTATTATTATTTTTTTTATTGTGTTGTTTTTATCGGACATTGTATTTTTACAACTTATTCAATAAATAATTTTCAATTATATATTCCGTGCATCGCACGGGTGCGATTACTAGTACTACCAAATAACTGAAGAAATAAGAAAACAAGAAATAAACTAAATCTTGAAAAATCTAGCTCCAATACAATAGCACTGCCGCACAAGGTAATTCCTCATGGTCGCACAGGCAGCCATTTTGCAGTTCTGTTATTTCCAGTGTTTAGAAAATCGAAAAAAGCAACGGGGTCAAGGGTCAAAAGGCCCGACTGAGTCGAACCAGTTTCAATTAAAACATCAAAAATTATTCCAAAAAATCACAAAATTTTCTAAAAAACAAGTTATTTTACAGATAAACTAATATTTACTCATTTATAAAATAAAATTATATACAAAAGTAGCTTAAAACAATTAGAGAAAAGAAAAACAAAAAAAAAATGAAAATCGGGTATAAAAACTCAGGCGGTTCCCGGTTTTCCCGATTGATTCCATGGTTTAAGACTGAGTCCCCCCATCGAATCTTGAGTCTTTTGGCTTCGGATCTCATCATGGATCCCACCGACAATCGCATCGAAGTTTGACTCTCTTGGATCTCATCATCCACTCCCTCTTGAAAAGGATTCAACCTCGAATCTAGCTTTCAGGCATTTCTGTGAAATTCCTTGACCTTTGATCTTGTAATGCAACCCATAGAAAAGTGCAACAAGGTTCAACTTTCTTGATTCTCATCATTCTCTTCTCGAGAAGGATTTGACCTCGAATCATCACCTACAACAAAAAGAGAAAAATTAGACACATTAAATATAACTGAAATTTTATACTCACCCTGTAAGTTTAGATTGTAGGTATTGTCTTAGATCTTCTCATGAGCTCGAAAGGAGCCATCACCACGAGAAAACAATTTGGATTTTATTTTATCGAGAAACTTCTCTTTCCTCAAATGGAACCACATCCAACCTCCTAGATCAAATATGATACACAAATGAATCAAATTCAAAGAGTTAATGGGTTAAAGTCGTAAACAATATGAAGCGAAGAAAATTCAGTGATAGAAAGAATACTTCTATTACAAACAAATTTAACAAAAGGTAGACATTTTTCCCCACTCTTTATGTTATTTCCAAGAATAGGGCGAATGAATGGTGTTAAAGTTCTTTTAACCACCTCGGCTAGTTCATCGGGTTGGGAATGGCAAATGATTGAAAATAAAAGCTTACTCCCCAATTTTTCGCGCAAAACTTTCCAATGAGGGCTAAGAAATTTTGCAACTATATCCGACATAATACCTCTAGGAACATTACATGAAATCATTACTTCCTCTAAGAAAAGAATTGCTATGTTGGTATCATCGTTGGCCTTATGACATGTAATAAAATGTGATATTTTAATACTCCTACCAAAAACCACAAAGATAGCATCGTTCTCCTTTTTTGAACTAGGTAAGCCCAATACTAAGTTCATAGGAATATCAATCCAAAGCTTACTAGGGACGTGCCAATATGTGTATAATACTTGAGGCAAAAACTTGGATTTAGCCCTTTTGCAAGTGAATTATTTACTATAATTGCAAACATGTTCAATACTAATTTCTAACTTAGGCCAATAAAAATGATCACTTATTATCTCTAGGGCCCCTTTGATTCCAAATTGCCCCTTCAAACATCCAACACGTGTCTCTCTCTCACTAGCAACTCCTGTGTGGCAGATTCAGGAACAAACAATCTAATTTATCGAAATAAGTAATCATCATACTTATAGAATCTATCAAAATCCCGCTTACCACATGATTCATAGATGTTAGACAATTTTGGGTTATTAGCAAGAATGCTCTTAATAAATTCAAGACAAAATGATTTAACACTTAGGGAGTTAGAAGAAAAGTCATTTTTACATCAAAATGTTCAATTAGACCTCCACCATGGGTTTCCAAAACTAATAATTTTCTCATAAGGCAACACCTAAAGCTTGTTTTCACAAAATAAAAATTCATATTGCCTATGAGATTTACTGCATGTAACATTTTCACAAGTCAAAATTACACTTGCAAAATGTATATCATTCTCATAATCTCCCTAATACATTCAAAACTCAGTAACCTTGCACCCAAAGAAGTGATAAGGGCACACCTTCTAAATAATGCACAGGCTATTACAATTTCTTTACCTTGACGGTTGATGTATGAAAATGTTTCCATGAACTTCTTCCACTCGGCTTGCCTTTGAAGCTCCTCATTGCCTCGATAAGTCGTCCACACAAATTCCTGTAATAAAGGAGTAACCAAACTATGGAGGAAATTGATAGATACATCAAGTGTAAAGAATATTTTTGTGTGATCTTTCCCCTCAATTCCTTTTGTGGCACTCTTTACTCTCTCTCCTTTTTCTGAGGTAGGAACCTCAACTCTTAGTTCTTCTCTCACCTCTCATTTTTTCTTGAGTCGTGACTCCAACTCTCATTTCCTCTCCTTTTTCTAGAGTCGTGACCCCAACTCCCTTGTTTTCATTTTTCCTCATTCTTTCTTCTTCTTTAAACTCCTTCTTGAGTTTCATTTGGTCTTTGCATACTTCTTTTGGACTCAAAGATAGGAGAACCATCTTTTTCCCATTCAATTGAAAGTTATACCGGTTCTTCCTCTTATCATGTTTCACACCTCTATCACATTGCCAAGGCCTCCCTAAAAGTATGTGAGCGGTTTGCATGGTGATTACATCACATAGTACTTGATCGCTATAGGTTCCAATGTTGAAAGTAAGAAGAACTAGTTCACTCACTCTCACCTACCCATGGTAACTAGACCTTTGCATCTTGTAAGGATTGAGATGCTTCACTACCGATAACTCCAACTTTTCCACCATGCTAGCACTCACCAAATTGGTACAACTCTCCCCATCTATAGTGAGGCGACATGCCTTATCCCCACAAGGCACCTAGTGTTGACGATATTTTTTTCGTGATTCTCCATCTCACTAGTATTGGACAAAGATGTTAGTCGACTAACAATCCTCTCCACCACTATTTCTTCACTTTCAATCGTCCCATGGAATGACGGAATCTTCTTTTTTCACACTATCAATATTCTCATCCATTCCATTTCTACCCCGTTGATCATTTAGATAACCCCGATCAACTCTCCTACCATACATCACTTCTCTATTCCTATCCATTCTCTAATTTTTTTTCACCATCCCCATCATTATCCAAAACATCCCCATATTTATCTCTAACTTCTCTTCTATTATCCCTTAGTTCACCAACCTCCCCTCTTGTTCCTAACCGTTCCAACCTTCCCCCTATCTCCTCCATTTGCCTAGTAAAAGTGGTGGAAAGAGTTTGCCACATTTCAAGCAGGTCTTGAGTTTGAGAATTGGGATTTGGCTCACTTTGGGTATTGAAATTGGACATGTTATGCAAGTGTGGTAGTGTCCTCACAAGTAATTTTTTCACTCATGTGTTCACTCAATTTAGGCTTTTTCCTAATAATGAGCTCACTACTCTTACCTTTTTTCCGGTCAAAGTTTCCTTTCTCAAGCTCTCCAAGGAAGGTAATAAACTAAATCGAGAAAATAATTCTTGTGAAGTTAAAACCCACAATCAAGCAAGAGAAATCTAGGACTAGAAAGAACAATAGTAAGTGAAATTTCTTTGCTTGCTATACCCAAAAGGAACAAGTGATGTACATGTTAAAATGTCAAGAACAAAATTTCAATAATGGGATTGAACAACGACAAGTAATTAACAAGGAATAAATGTGGAACACATAGGCACAAATAGTGTAGTTTTCATTGATGCATTTTACCAAACACTTTGTATGCACACTTTGGATAGTGATACGCTCCGCAAGTGCACGGGTCGCGCAAGTAATAAAGTGGACGTGAGTCCAAGTATCGATCCCACAGAGATTGTTTTAAATCGTATTTTTAGATTACTACCTTAACCGGAACAAGAAAAGCTTAGAATTTGAGAATTTTGATTTTGAAAAAAAAAATTAAAAATTAAACTAAAGAAAATTTGATTTGTTAAAACGATGAGATGAATATGTTAGAATTATGAATCCACATTAAACGTATCAACCATGTATTTGACTTAAACGTTTAATAACAAGGTATGAGTATTGAAAATCCGTGTTCCTATATTTATTTATGTCCCCTTTCGAGCGATGCATAAAAACCTTTTCCTACAAGAGACGAGCCTATATTTCTATGACCAATCCAAACATGTAGAGAAGTATTAACGAATTATGAACACTTTTAAGGATAACACGAAGCATAGGAGTATATTTCTATCCCCTATCGGACTTCGCGACAATTAATCAAGGTCTAATAAATTCCTACTCTTTCGAACATAGAAATCTATCACAAACATCAATAATTATGTGTCTACAATCATAGATGATAATAACAACATAATTAATTGCATCAATCTCATAAATCGCATAGTATAAACATAAAGTCAAAATATGGAATCAATAAATTAATGCTTCACCACAATTCTAACAATAAAAACCTAGCCTAAATACATGGTCGAAAATAAATTACAAGAAGTATGAAAAGATGTCACCCCGTTCATATTCTTGATCCTTGTTCTTCAATCTTGAATTTGACCTTCAATGGATCCCTCGGCACTTTGACAGCGTTTTGACATGAAATAAGAAGATTGGGAACCCCTAATCTCGTGCCTTAGGTCTGGTATTTATAGATTTCCCCGAAAATTAGGTTAATTGAGGAGAAAACTGTTGAATTCCGCGTAAAAAACCCAGCTGAGGCCCAGTCGGGGACTACCGTGCGACCGCACGGTTCAAAAGTGCGCGATCGCAGCCTCGAAAAGCCAACCTTCAGTCGCTGATTTTTTTGGATATGCGACCGCACGCTTTTTCAACCGTGCGGCTGCACGGTTATACCGGCAGCTACAGTTTTCTTCTTTAAATTTCAGCAATTTGGTCATCATCCTTTTATTGCACAGCATTTAGTATTTTAATCGTATCTTTATATTCCATTATCCGATTGAGGTGATTCAAAGTCCGTTAGAAAGATAACGTAAAGGGATACAATTCTTCCTGAGATGGGATTTTCCCAATTCGAACGTTTATTGCCCCGAAATTAGGTTTCAATGTCTGACTAAAAATCTGCCCGAAGACCTTGTTTGATTTAAATGAATTTATGGTAATATTCTTACCATATTTCATTCCTTTTTGCCTTTTAATTGCATCCAATTGACTCCTAAAAGTCCTCAAGTATCTTATCTTGATCCAATCAACTATTGAATATTTGCAATTTGGTCCTTCTTCTTTTGATTTGTATACTTTAGTCCTTGAACTCCTAATTTCTTCCAATTTGGTTCTTTCTTTGACTTTTCTTCCAATTGACCCTTTTGATTTACTTCATCAACTCTTGGTTTTCATACTTTGGTTCTTTTATCATCCAATTTGCTTGTTTTTGCTCCAATTCCATTGTTTTCTCGACTTTGGGATTATTTCTGAAATATAAACAAATAACACAAAATAAATAGCAAATATTCTAAAACAAACATATAAAATCCTACTTTTATGATAGAAATAAGTGTATAAAATACACTTATCAGATAGTGTAGAATTGTAAGTGTATGAATAATGGAAACCCCCCAACAAACTCAAAGATGATAACAACAAACAACCCAATGTGTAGGATTCAACTAGTAGCTCAAGAACAGAGAAATTTTTATAATTTTTTTTTTTCAACAACAATAACAAGAGTTTAAAGGATATATTTACTATTTTTAAACCAAGCTCTGATACCAAATGATATGAACCCCTTGGTATTTGACCAAAATTTCCCACAACAATTTTGAATCAACCCAAGAAAGCTAAAATTGATAATAATAAACCTTTACTCAAGCTTAATCTAGCCAAAACTCAAATGTTAAGAAACCAAGCCCAATGGATAGAAATAAATAAATTTCAAGATTTTTTCCAACAATACAAGAATAATTAAACTCTATATGAAATTGACAACATTACTTCAAAGATACTCGATGAAAGAAAGGGGTTTACTCACCTTCAACATCTTCATACAAGAAGAAGGTTCAAATGAACCAAAGATTTCTAGAGCTTGAGGAGTGGGGGTATTTATAGTATAAAATAATTGAAGAAATAAGAAAATCGGAAATAAACTAAAAAACTCGCAAAATCTGGCTTCAGTTCAATAGCACGTACGCGCAAGGTAATTCCTTGTGGCTACGCATGCAGCCATTTTGCAGTTCAGTTATTTTAGTTGAGGAGGCACGGCCACGCCTCATTTCAACCGCGCAGCCGCGCAATTGTATTTTTAGCACCTCATGATTTTGATCTTCTACTTGATTCTTGGCTCGTCTCTTGACTTGATTACTTTGTTTAGCCTTGAATCTATGCGATTGTAATGCCCGTGACTTCGGCATTGAAGTTGTCTTCCATTTGGCTCGATTCCATGGTTTAAGACTGAGTCCCCCCATTGAGTCTTTAGTCTCCTGGCCTCAAATCTCATCATGGGTCCCACCGACACACGCATCAAAGTTTGACTTTCTTGGATCTTATCACATGATGAAGCAAAGTGAGGCCAGTTTTGACAATATGTCTATGTCTATACTCAGCAAAGCCATTATCTTCAAGAGATTGGAACATACCACCACCATCTGAGTAAATAGTTTTTATTTTTGAATTAAATTGATTTCCAACTTGCAGTTTAAAGGTAGAGACGATAGAGGGAACGCCATATTTTAAATGTAATGGAAAAAACCATATGAATTTGGAAAAATGATCAACAAATATGAAATAATATCAAAAACCATCTAGAGAGGGTACCATGATGCTTCGTCCTAGCAACAAGAAGACCCATATCCAGGGTTATAACCTAAAATGATTAAAACAATGAACATTTAGTATTTCAAAGGAAAAAAACTTATGAACATACCTAATATATAACTGAATGCATGTTCACGCTATTTCTGTTCAAGGTAGCTTACCTTTTTCCCTCAGTTATCTCCAGATATCCCCATTGGCAATTCTCTAAGCAAGTCCCTCTGCAAATAGCTATTTTCCCAACACAAGGTTCCCCATGAGGCAAAAGGTTGTTTTTTGGGCGCGACCCAAAATTTGGGTGACATAATCAATTTGGGCCTGCCTTCCAACAACGGGATCTAGTTGGCAGAACAAAGCATGTTGAAATCGATTGACATTTCATCAAAGAAAAGATAGACAATAGGCTAACTTGCAAAAAGTTCACCCCCACTAAGGTAAATAGAAAATTTTTCTAACAAAGAGGTTACCCTTAATTTCAGGATGCCATAATAAATTGACTGACAGAAGAACAAAGTTGACAATAATTATACACAAGTCGAATTCAAAATCAAAATTCCACAACATTAGGCTGTCAACCGCGACGAGATATAATTGCAATTTATTGTCCTCCCATTATAGTAGTAGACTTAAGAGTAGAGTACGGAAACCAAAAAGACTTACTAATGGCAGCCTGTCATCATCAAAAGAAAGCTCAAGAAGTCTTCTTAGGGTGCGTTTGATACGCGCCAAGTTCCATGGAAAATCATATTTTTCATGTGATTTTTCAACTTTGCGCTGTTTGGTTGCCTAAGTTTTTCATGGAATTCATTTTTTCACTTGCCTCGAAATTCGATATTTTCCTTATTTTGAATGAATCCATTTTCCGGGGGAGGATATTTTATTTTTCATGGAAAATCTTATACCATTTTCGTTACGTTTGATCATTTTTGTTGTTGTTAATTGATTTATTTTTTTCTAAAAATTAACATTATGATTATCAAGTACAAATGTGTGAAAAAATAAAAAAAAAAAATTTTTTTTATTAAAAGAGATCAATTTTACTTTATTTTCCATGGAAAATAATGTCAATCAAACAACAAAAGTTGGAAAATTTTCTATTTTTTTCACCTAGAAAATTAAACCAATCAAACACATTAAACTTTCAATTCCCTAGAATTCAATTATTTGGAATTCATTTTCTTTCCAACCAAATTCCACCCTTGCTATCAAACATAGCCTTATATCTTCTTTATTTTCTGCTTTTCCCTCAATATCATAGGCATTATAATGAACTTTTAGAAAATTACCAGTAGCTAGATTTCATGCTTCAATTAAGTTTATACACAACAATGATAAAAAAATCCTATGAAAAAGGTGACATATGTCTGAACTAAACTAACGCCAAAATCACTTTCATTGGTTTTCATCCACTTTCCGTCACACATAAATATTTTTTTCCTCAGTCTCTCTACTTACTGGAATCAACATATATTAGCACACAAAGGGAACGATGGTCATTTGCTGATGGGAAATGAAAAAAACCATCTCAAGTATACAGGAACCAAAATCTGATCGAATAATACCACTTACCAGATATGATAGTGAGATTAGTAGGTGACTATGACTTGCTCGGCGAGGGAGCTTCGGAGAGATGGGCTCCAGGTGGCGTTATTGGAAGCTTGGGAGAGATGGGTCTTCGTAAGGGAGCTTCGGAGAGATATAACTTCAGATGGGTAAGGAATCAACGACGGAGATAGGGAGAGATAGGGCTTGAGCTGGCATTATTGGAAACTTGGGAGAGATGGGGCTTGGTTAACATCCTCGATGAGGGAACTTGGGATTCTGAGCTTTGGAGAGATGGGGCTCCGTAAGGGACCTTCGGAGGGATTCGGTTTCAGATGGGTAAGGAATCGGAGACGGGGGTTGGGAGAGATGGGGTTTGAGCTTGCGTGAGTTGTGTAAGGATTTTAATCAATCGTGTGGGCTTATATGTGAATTATTGTGTATTGAATAAAAGGCTATCAATTTGGTTAAGCCCATTTAAAGTGATCTAATAAGGATTTAGTATATTGGGCTTTAATGCATCTAATTAATGTATGGACTTTTATGTGTAGATACCGGGCCATTACCTAATTCATGATGGGCCGGATTAGTTTAATTGGCAATTCAGTATATAAAGTCGGTTATGGTCCCTGAATCCTACGTACTGTTCATCTTGTCTGACATCCCATCATCAGAGAGAAAATAAGGACTACGTATCGATTTAGAAGATCCAAACACCGCCGAATCGTTTATCATGAATCACGTTTGATTAAGGTACGCTTCCGCTTCAATTATTTAATTCTTGATAATTCAGCATGATGATTTATTTTGGATCATAGATAAATTATTATCTGTGATAGAAATTTTACAAGTGGTATCAGAGCCAATCATCGTGTTGATTATCAGATCTATTTCAAGCGCATATATATGAAACCAAATTGATATTTTATGCGTATTTTTATGCGAATAGTGGGCTGATTTCGAGAATTGATAAATATGGATATATGTTGGTTTCATCATGAATTAAATCGATTGAGCGTGTATGTGTATATTCATTCTTGAGACCTGTTGAAAAGTATGAATTTCAGTTGGATTATTGTATATAAAATCTGTACGTATATGCTTTCAAAATCAGGTTGGGTTTTGATTAAAACATGGAATTTTTTGTGTATATGTATATGCGCAAGTTTGGTTGTTGAAATTGAATCTGATTTGGGTGTCAATGAATTTTTTTGTGTGGGTATATATATATATTCATTCCTGTATGTATATAATTTTCGAAATTCAGGCAAAAATGTTATGTTGAATTCGATTTTGCATTGTTGAGATTCAGTTTGTATATTCGTTGATGAAATCGGGTTGGTTGAAATCTGATTCCTGAGATGTTGGGTATGGTTTTCGTTTATGATTGAGTTTGGACCGAGATGTATGGATGGTGGCACACCGTCGCCGGCACTTGAGGCGGGCTGCCGCTGCGTTCGGGGCTGGGTCGCCCGCGATGGGCTGTCGCACACAGCGATGCTGTGATTCTGGATTGCAGCGCTGGGAATGGCGTTGCAAGTCGAGGAACGCCGACTGCAGGAGGTCGCTTTCTCCGGTTGTGGGCTGCGTCGGCGGCAGCTAGGGTTATAAACCCTAGCTGTGCGTTTTTTTGGACAGGGACTTCTGGCGAAAATTTGATGAATTCGGGGACTCAATGTGCAATTTCATAATTTTGGGTTTATTGCACAAGCAGGTCCCCTAATCTTATTAAGGAATTAAAGATTGATCCTAAAGTTATGAGGTTATTTAAGTTGGCCCTCAAAGTTCTGGAATTTGTAAATCAGCCCCTAAGGTTATAATTTATTTAAGTCAGGACCTCTCAAGTTATGGAATTTTATAATTCAACCACTGAAGTCTGAAAATTTTTAAAATTGGTACCTTTAAGGTTTAAAGGTATAATATTTCAGCCCCTAATGTTTGAAAATTTTCTAAATTGATCCCTAAATTATGAAAATTTTCAAAATCAGCATCTAAAGCTTGAGAATTCTCTAATTTGGTCCCTTAAGGTTTGAGAATTTTCTAATTCAGTCCCTAAAGTTTGAAAATTTTCAAATTCAGTCCCCTAAGGTTTGAAAATTTTCTAATATAGCACCTAAAGTCCTAAAATTCTCTAATTTGGTCCATATAGTTTGAAAATTTTCATAAAACTTTCATTTTCAGTCCTTAAAGTTTCCAAATTCACTATTTTGGACCTCTAAAGTTTGATTTTCTTTCAAATTGGGACCTAAAGTTTGGAATTTCTCTAAATTGGCCAATAAGGTTTTGGAAAAATTGTAATTTAAGCCCTTCAACCTTAAAAATTTACATAATTGGCCACCTAATGTTTAAGAATATTGCAATTTGATCATCTTAACTTAAGGATTGCTTTATTCTAAAGTTTTGAATTCTATAATTCAAATTCTAAAGTCAAATATAGATGCAAATCAATGGATTTCAGTTTCAAATGTTGGTACATCGGAATCTTTTGAGAGATATAATATTCGAAAGTAAGTTAGTTGAAGCAACATGTTGCCAAAACAACCTCTCTTGTGGATATTAATTAACTTTGAATATTAGAAGGTATTTGTGTGTGTTATTCATTACGGATATTGATCGGCCCAAATGAAGGTCAATATTTGGCCCGAATTTCACATGAACTTGTGGTGATAAATACGTGACGATTATTTGGTTTTACGTGTGATCAATAAATCGGTCCAAAGAAAGGTTTATTGGTTAACATGTCTTATTGCCAGTGTTTGATCACTACACTAAGGAAAAATTAGGTGTTTGTGTGTTATTTCATGCGGATATTGATCGGCCCAAAGGAAGGTCAATATTTGGCCCGAATTTCACATGAACTTGTGGTGATAAATACTTGACGGTTATTTTGTTTTACGTGTGATCAATAAATCGGTCCAAAGAAAGGTTTGTTGGTTGACATGTCTTACTGTCAGTGTTTGATTACTACGCCAAGAGTACCACTTACAAGTCAATATTTCTGTCCAAAGACTAAATATTGATGTTGTGCTAGGTATCTTGTGATGGGCCCTACCATTGTTTGAAAGTATGATTTGCATAATAAGGTACTTATGTGAGCTATTTTATTTAAGTGTTCTCTATTCAGTTTCAAATTCTGCTAGTAGTATATCTACAAGCTCAAATTTAATCCCCGTATTTATGGAATAAACTTCAAGGATCAAAACAAGAACATTAACTTTTCATTGGCTGCATGGATCTAGACCGTGTACTAAGGATTGAGCAACCTGCTCCTCTTACGGATGAAAGTTCATCTAATCAAATGAGGAACTTTGAGAAGTGGGATTGCTTAAATTACGTGAGTCTCATGATCATTAAGTGCGGCATTCTGGAAGCCTTTAGTGGCATAGTATCTGAGGAGGTAAATGATGCCAATGAATTCCTTGCCGAAATTAAGAAATGTTTTGCGAAAAACGATAAGGCTGAAACAAGCACGCTTATGCAAAGCTTGATTTCAATAAAATATAAAGGCAATAGGAAAATAAGGGAGTACATCATGTAGATGTCTCACACTGCTTCAAAACATAAGGCACTAAAACTCGACTTGTCTAATGACTTGCTCGTGAATTTGGTATTGATATCGCTTCCTGCACAATATAGTTAATTTAAGGTTAGTTATAACTGTCAAAGTAGAAATGGACTCCCAATGAGCTCATTTCATAGTGTGCAAGCTTCTTGCACAATTCAGTCAATTTAAGGACAGTTATAACTGTTAAAGGGAGAAATGAACTCTAAATGAGCTCATTCTATTTTGTGTGCAAAAGGAAGAAAAGTTGAAGTATGACAGAACTGAAAGTTTTTTACTTGGAAAACACCTCTAAAGATAAGGGCAAGAAAACAAATAAAGAAAATAAAGTCGTTTAAGGGGCTATAAATTTTATAATCCCACACTTAAGTCAATTTTGAAACGGGAAATGCAACATTTTTTGAGGATGTTGAGTTTGGGGGGAGAAATAAGGTTAGAGATATTGTCTTTAAGAAGAAGTTGAGGAAGGATCGGTCTCGATTCCTATTATTGCTTTTGACAATGTGCAAGTTTTTATGCATGTCATTAATTAAGAAACATATCCGGAACCTCAACTAGACAATGTTGAAGAACCTCCCATCCAAAATAAGGTAAATTTCAGAAGTACAAACTCAACAACCTCAATAACTAAAGCCATTAAGGAGATCCACGAGAGAAAGGGAAAAATGCTATTCCGGATAATTTAAATAGTATTTTTCCAAAAACATAAGGAAATAATGGAATAGTGGAAGATGGTCCAATCAATTTCATCAGGCCATGCAGGGTTCTAACTCTCAAAAGTGGATTGATGCCATAAATAAGGAATATAAGCATTTTGAGTTTTTGATTTTGTTTTGAATTTTGAATTTTGGTTGTTTATTTTGGAATTGTTGAAAATATGTTCTCTTTGTAATTTTGGAAAACTATTTTCAAAAATAGAAAACTGGAAAATGCGTTTACTTTGTAAATTTTTGATATATTTATTTTGTGATATTTTATATGTAAAAAATGATTGATTTGTTGAATTACATTAATTTTAATGTTAATAAATCAGTTAGTTCTCTATGTCAATAAATTCATCATTAATATTGTTTCAACTAAACAAAAATTTAACCTCATACAAAAAAAATCTTAACATGAATCTATATATAATGAAAAAATTATATAAGAACTTCAAGTGAAGGAAGTGTCTCACATTTACAAAATAATAATAATAATAAATAAATAAATAATTACAAAAAATAAAAAAAAATAAAAAATCTTAACATGGATCTATATAATGGCAAAATAATATAAGAACTTCAAGTGAATGAAGTGTCTTACTTTCACCAAAAAAAAAAAAAATCTTAAAATGGATCTATATATAATGGCAAAATAATATAAGAATTTCAAGTGAATGAAGTGTCTCACTTTTACAAAAAAAAAAAAAAATCTTAACATGGATCTATATATAATGACAAAATAACATAAGAACTTCAAGTGAAAGAAGTGTCTCACTTTTACAAAAATAATAATAATAATAATAATAATTTACCAAAAAAAAAAAAAAAATTTTAACATGAATCTATATATAAGACAAAAGAATATAAGAACTTTAAGTGAAGTAAGTGTCACATTTAAAAAAATAATAATAATAAAAAATTACAAAAAAAAAAAAAAAATCTTAACATGGATCTATATATAATGGCAAAATAATATAAGAATTTCAAGTGAAGGAAGTGTTTCACATTAAAAAAAAATCCAAAACGTGCGTTTTGGTCATTTTGGACTTTTTAACACAAAATATCCAAAACGCAATAAATTCGTTTTGAGTTTCCTTTGTATTTTTTTTGGTATTTTGGAAAACGCGTTTCTGAAAATGGGCAAAGTGAACGCGTTTTCAATATTTCCAAAAATCGAAAACTAAAAACGGGCTCAAAACAGCAAAGAGAACGGGACCTAAAGTTTTGGATCTTGTCCTATTACCAGAAGGTGCAAAGCCCCTTGGTTTTAAATGAATTTTTTAAACCAAAGGGGATTCGAAAGGTAGTGTGGAAAGATATAAGGCTCGTCTTGTATCAAGGGCTTTACACAGAATGATGGCATTAATTATAAAGAGACTTTCTCTTCGGTTTCAATGAAAGACTCTTTCAGGAAAGTCAGGTTGTTGCACATTTTGACCCCGAGTTACATCAAATGGATACTAAGGTGGCGTTTCTCAATTGCGACATTGATGGGACGATCTATTTGGTGCAATCAGAAAACTTTGTGTCAGTAGACCCAAAGCTAATGGTTTGCAAATTAAAGAAATCCATTTATGTGCTCAAGCCTCAAGTCAGCTTCTCGTTAAGGGTAATATAAATTTTATCAAGTAATTATCTCATTTGGTCTTGAGATTGATGTTGTTGATGATTGTGTGTATTACAAGTTCAGTGGGAGTAAGTAAATCTTTCTGGTTTTCTATGTTGATTATTGCTTGCCACTATGTCACATAAAATTATGAGATTTTTGTCATGGAATTTTGAGATTAAAAATCTCGGTGACGTCTCTTTTGTATTAGGAATTCAGATACACCGGGATGTTCTCGGGGTATTCTTGAATTGTTACAAAAGGGCTATATCGATAAAGTACTTAAGAGGTTTGGCATGCAAGACAGTAAATCAGGGGACAACCCTATCGCCAAGGGAGACAATTTAGTCTCAACGAATGCCCGAAAAGTTATCTTGAAGTTAAAGAAATGTAGAGGATCCCATATAGTTAAGCTATGGAAAGTCTGATGTATGCTCAAATTTGTATGCGTTCGGATATTGCATACATTATTGGAATACTAAGGAGATATTTAAGTAACCCTGGCATAGATCATTTGGAAAGCAGCCAAACATGGGTTATAAGGTATTTAAAGAGAACAAAAGATTACATGCTCACATACAGAAAATCGGATCAGTTGGAGATCATATGGTATTATGATTCTGATTTTTTCTAGATGCCAAGAAAGTAAAAGATCCACATAAGGCTACATTTATCTGCTGGTTGGAGGAGCTATTTCCGGATGGAGTGCTTAACAGACACTTTAGCTTCTTTCACTTGACAGCACAGTTGTAGCAATTTTGGGGGCATCTAATTATGGAATATAACTGCGAAATTTTGTCACTGGGCTGCGTATTCTGTACGGTAAAGAAAGACCACTAAAGTTATATTGTGACAATAACTCAGCAGATTTATATTCCAGCTGCAACAGGAGCTCAACTAAGTCAAAATACATTGACATAAGTTCCTGGTTGTGAAGGATATAGTTCAGAGTGGACATGTGTCAATAAGAGCACATTAGGACAAACTCCATAATTGCGGATCCGCTTACTAAAGTATTACAACCCAAGGTCTTTCATGAGCACAATACTCATATGGGTGTTGTATTTCTTAAGGATATTCGGTTTCAGTGGGAGTTTGTATTTTGGGTGCATTAGACACATTTATTGTCCTTTTTGATACAGTTTAAAGTTAAAGTTATTTACAACTGTAAGGTTTCAGGTTTATTATCTCTGAACTTGTTTAAGGATGATCTCACTAAAGTTGGACCAGTTGGAAATAGGCACGTTGAAGATCACATTACATGTAATTTCCATGCTACACATCCATACTTGATCCATGTCATTCAGTTATGTCGATATACGTGACCATTGAAGGTTTAGTTACGATTAATGTAGCGAAAGCCGCTTTGATCCTATGTTGATATAATTGATGGACCGGATTGTTTGGGGATGCATTAAGTAATGATAGCAAAATTCTGAGTACTCATAAGGTTATGATTGATACACAATTGTAAGGTTACACATATAGCCCAAGTGGGAGATTGTAAGGATTTTAATCAATCGTGTGAGCTTATATGTGAATTATTGTGTATTGAATAAAAGGCTATCAATTTGGTTAAGCCCATTTAAAGTGATCTAATAAGGATTTAGTATATTGAGCTTTAATGCATCTAATTAATGTATGGGCTTTATGTGTAGATACCAGGCCATTACCTAATTCATGATGGGCCGGATTAGGTTAATGGGCAATTCAGTATATAAAGTCGGTTATGGTCCCTGAATCCTACGTACTGTTCATCTTGTCTGACATCCCATCATCAGAGAGAAAATAAGGACTACGTATCGATTTAGAAGATCCAAACACCGCCGAATCGTTTATCATGAATCGCGTTTGATTAAGGTACGCTTCCGCTTCAATTATTTAATTTTTGATAATTCAGCATGATGATTTATTTTGGATCATAGATAAATTATTATCTGTGATAGAAATTTTACAACAAGTTGCATATAGGAAGGATAGGATAGGATCAAGTGGGGAGATACGGCGTCATCGGTTGGAGCTGAGAAGATGCATCATCGACTGAAGCTGGGGATTTCAACCCTCGGCTTAGGAACAGTGCAATTCCACTTCGCCCTTTTAATATAAGTGTAGTGTATATGTATATATATATATATAGTAGGAGATAGGAAGGATCGGAGGGACTAGGAAACCACAATATTCTATATTCTATCTATGGAAGAAACACAAAATAATAAAACACTATACAAAGATATTGTAGAGATCTGATTTATCTTCGATGATACTTTCCCTAACAAAAACCAATTATGGCAATGACCACGATTGTGACTTCATTGACCAACATTGAGAGTTTGTAACTTCAATGACATACGCTAAAACTTTGTAACTTTCGTAATTGTTTTATAATTTGGTTTAAATCTTAGTGATAGCTGGTTAAATTAACCCATTTATTTATGTCTTTAAAATAGTATTCTAAAAAATTCGCTTAAGCTTACGTTTAGGCGCTTAAGTTTGAAAATCAGTTTCATCGCTTCGCATTTCACCCGCGCTTTGCTTAAGTAATGCCGCATTTTTTCGCATCCAAACGAACTTTAGCATGATGCGAATTTAGTCATACTTCACAATTTTTAAAACAATCTACTTGAATCGAGTAATCAAATTTTGGTCATTTTTTGCAAAATGTCTCGAGATGCCACCTGACTTCCCCAATCCAACCTCCGCTGCTCCGCACTCTCTCTCTCTCTAAAAGAAAAGAGTAAAGAGAAAGGGCTACAAATCTGTACTACAGCGATCAAAATTTCAAGATCTACAAAAAATTAATACCTAAACAGCTGAATATTATACGCCCTAGGTAGCAAGCAAGCAATCAATTCAACAGCTAAATAGAAGATGGCGCAAAACAGCAAGACGCTTATTTATTCGCTGGTGGCGCGTGGGACGCCACCGGTAATACTGGCGGAGTACACAGAGTTCAGCGGCAATTTCAACTCCATAGCTTATCAGTGCCTTCAGAAGCTTCCTTCTTCCAATAATAAGTTCACCTACAACTGCGATAGCCATACCTTCAATTACCTTGTTCACGATGGCTTCAGTATGTCCTAATTTTACTTGTATTAGCGTATTATTAGTTTTTTTTTTTCCTTCTAATATGGTTTGGCGTGGTTACAGTAATTTTGAATGGATTGAGTTGTTGATTTGTAAGTTTGGAATTAGGAACAAGACGATTTGAGTTATGGATATTTTATATTACCACCACAAAATTTATTTACTACACCACATTATAATCATACCACAATTAAAATATACTTTCAATTAATACACTACAAAATACAAATTTACAATAATACTGCTAATCCTATAAAAACTTTAAAAAATATATAATAATGTGGTGAATTCATATCTTAATATTTACTCCTCTTTTTTCTCATCATTTCCACCATTATTTCTTCCAATGGATTACTAAATCCTTAATCATAATTAATTAAGATAACGTCAAATATTAAGATTCGATTTTTTTTTTTTTTTTTATATAATATATCAAATATCTTAGGGAGGTTTCTTTAATTTGCTCTTATGAAAGAGGCATTTGTCAAATTATTCACCCTTGTCCATCGAACCCAAATTTATGGTGTTAAAGAAGAAGAACGTGATGATTTTAGAAAAATAAATATAGAAAAATAAATATAGAGAAGAGAAGAAGATGATTTGAGAAATTGTGTAACTTTCAAAAAAAAAAAAAAATTGTGATAGGAAATTAAAAGGTTATTTATGTAATTTTATTTATATCTATTTTGTAAATAAAGGAAATATTTAAAACAGTGGTGTAGAAAATAAGTTTTGTAGTGTCAATATAGCCACCCTTTTATTTAAGCCGATTATAATTGAAATATCAAATATGATTGTGTACACTATTGCACAACGGAGATTTCAAGGAAATTAACAGTATCGCTTTATTTTTACCACTTTATTTTTACTTCTTTCTCTGTCGTGTTGCATTATTTAATTTTCTTAATAGTTTGAAAGGTTTCTTGAGTATGAATCTAAAATTGTTAACTGCTCCGAAAAAATTATTAAAATAATGATACATTTAATGAAAGAGATGATTTGGATGTAATTCCCGTGCCTTGTGAGAAGCTTAAATGAGCCAAAAAGTCATTGCTATTTTATTTTTGCCCCTTATCGACTCATATTTTTTTTCCATTACTGATCTTGGTATTCTTTGCAGCATACTGTGTGGTTGCTGAAGAATCAGCAGGAAGACAGGTTCCTATGGCCTTTCTGGAGCGTATTAAGGATGACTTTGTAGCAATGTATGGTGGTGGAAATGCTGCAACAGCTCCTGCTAATAGCCTTAGCAAGGAATTTGGGTATTTTAGTTTATTGTTACAGTGATGAGATGGTTTTGAATTTTTATTTGTGTTTATGAAACTGATATGTAGAAGTGCCTTGTTACAGACGAAAGTTGAAGGAACATATGCAGTACTGCACTGACCATCCTGAAGAGATAAGCAAACTTTCGAAGGTTAAAGCACAGGTTTCAGAAGTTAAAGGTGTTATGATGGAAAATATTGAGAAGGTACATAGTGTGTTGTTTAGCTTGTATATTGCGGAAGTTTGAAACTCTATTGAGGAATTCAATCTTTTATTTTTTTTCTTGATCATTATACTGAGATATGTAAGGCCTCTGTTTTGCGGCTGATTTTTGTTTACAAGCAAGGAATTTGATTTTTTGAGGTAATTTGTGTTGTTGAAAAGTGATTTCAAAAAATGTGGGTAGTTAAAAAGTGATTGGGGAAAATGTGAGAAACAGCTTGTTTATATACAAGTTTATCAAACCCTACATTAATTTCTGGCAAATGATAATAATAAATTAATTGCTCTACGTCCTCCAATCATATAAGCATTTTCTAGGAGCCAAGCTTGTCTCATTGATATAGTTGCTGAGACTTGAAACTTAGGTTACCTCAAGTATAAATTCTGTGCAAAGGGAGGAATGCATTTCATTCTATATCATGAGAAAAGACGGTGGGTAATACCAATGGACGAACTGCCATGAGAAAATTTGATAATATCTATGACCACTGAAACCTGTATTGATCAGTAGGGGTGGGCGTTGGTTGGGTTGGACCCCAACCTGACTTAGTATGTTTCGTAAAAAATAAACCCAATCTAACCCAATTCCCTGTTTAAACCCAACCCAACCAAGTCTCGGTCCGGTTGGGTTTGTGGTTTGGGCTTTGGCCCAAATTGAAAAGAATCTGCAAATCATTCATTTTTATTTACTGGCCCAATTAAATAAGGTGACGTCAAAATTTAAAAAAAAAAAAAAAAAAAAAAAAAAGAAAGAGAGAGAAGTAACGAAAACACTCATTTCCAATAACGAAAACACTCATTTTCATTGCAAATGTTGGGCTTGGGTTTTTGAAATTTAAATAAATGGGCAAATTTTTTTTTTTTTTTTTTTATTGGGTTGGGTTGGGTCTGGTTTGTGACCCAACCCACAACCCAACCCGACCCGACAAAAAAATTTGAATATAACCCGAACCCAACCTATTTTCTACAAAAAACGGACCCAAACCGATCGGGTCGGGCGGTTTCGGTTGGATAATGCCCACCCCTACTGATCGGTGTCAAGGAATTAAGTGAACAAGTAAGAATCATACAATGAATAGAAATAACAATCTATCAAAGTGTTTTTTCAAATAGAATTTTTTGATCCTGACGTACCAGGTATTATTGGGAAACACACCAGGCTAATATGTTGGGTAGCCTGATATTTCCTGCCCATGGGGGTTGTAAGTGATTTTTGGTTTCAATGCAGTGGAAAGTATCACAAACATTTTAATTTTCTGATAGGATGGAACTCATAAAGTTCAATTGCATATCGGCTTATTAAGTTGTCTCTCCTTTTATGGTGAAACTTGAAGAAATATTATACGACAGAGAAATCAACGAGTCTATTATATTCTTTGTTTTGATTACTTAGAATAGGGCGCTTCTAATATTCATCTTTATTTTTTTATTTTTTTGCTACACTGATGCCTTTTCTCTTCTCTTTTCTTTTTTGCCTTTTGACAAGTGGTTTTCGTTATTTCGTTTTTTTTTTTCTTTTGAAAGTGCCTGATGAGGACACAGCCCAAAATGGGGGAGATACTTTATTTTAAACAAAACATGAAAAGTTAAATTAAAAATAAATATTTCCTTGTTTGATGCATCTTCGTGGATGAATTCTATTTTTCGCTTTATTAAAAGGTACTTGGCTTGGCCATCTGTTATGTTATCTTTGTTGTTTAATATAGGTTCTTGATCGTGGAGAGAAGATAGAGCTTCTTGTGGATAAGACTGAGAATCTTCATCATCAGGTATGTTGTTATCTCTGGGGGTGCGAACCCATGCTATCAGCTGTTCTTTTAATTCTGTTGGAATTGGTTTTGATGTAGCTATTGATGCATGATAAAAAGAATTCAAATAGCTGAACATTAAAATTATTGATGTGTTTTGAAAGTGGTTTTGGCTTCTGTGTATCACTTTCAGGGATGAGTTTTTTTTTTTTTTTTTTAAATGTGGTTTGCCTCTGTGATTTCACTTCTCTTCTTTTCATGGATAAGTTCTTTTTTTTTTTTTATGCCTGCTCTTTCACTGCAAGTAGAATCTGGAATAAATAGGATGCAGAACTGATAGCTCTGATACATGCAGAACTCAAGCAGAGAAAGATACGGCAGAGGGAAGGGTAAAACGAAGATTTTTTTTGGAGGAAATCTGTTCAATGTTCAATATGAATAATGGCTAGGTTCACTTTTATAGGACAAAAAAGTTCACTTTTATAGGACAAAAAAGTCAAAAGGACTAGTAAACTGAAACCTTGTTAAAATATTAATACTAATAGAATCCAATCTGTACAAACATAATTTAGTGCATGTTCGACAAACCTTAATTTTTTTTTTTTTTTTTTTTAAAGCTTGTCAAACATACTTACTTTCTACATATTTTATAGAACTCCCCACTTACTATTTACCTGTTAATCACACATTTTGTAGAACTCACAACTTATGAGTACTTAAAAATATTTAACCTTTGTCGAGCATGCACTTGTATCAAACTCTATTTTAAAACATTCACTCTCATAATCCATATCATTTTTTGTTTTCTATTTTTTAGGGAGTCCTAACTCCTAATCCATATATTTATTCCCAGTTCAAACTCTGCCAATGTTTGAGCTTCTTAAATTTTTTTTACACATTTTTATCTCTCTTCTTTTCAACCATATATTTATTAATAAAATTATATTACACTTAAACCAAAAAAAGATTCTCTACTTTTTAATCACACATTCTCCTAAAAATCATTATTCATTTCAAATAAACTTTTTTTAAGCAATATCAAATAGGGGCTCTATTTTAATCCACGTCTTTATTACACATCAGATATATTATTCCTAGTTTTTGGATTGATTTTAGATCTAGCAAATGAACTGGCGAAAAATGATTCATGTAGCCAACATTGAATTTCTTGACCAATTATTTAGTTCTTAAATTGATTGAGTTTTGGGTCATACCTGTTGTGGTTCCTGAATTTACTAATTTATTTGGTGCACATTATAATTATGCAGTCAAAGTGAGAGCAATAATTTTGATTAATATTATGTAAAAAAGAAGAAAATATTTCTTGTATAATTGACTTCATTTCTCTGTTTAGACTTCAAATTTGAAATCTGCACGAAAAAATGTATTAGCAATATTATGAGAGGGATATTGTGCTCCTCGATGAATCCATTTTCTTGGTGTTATTATATGATAAGGCACATCATAAAGATTACATCTTTTTGAAGACATTGGTATATATATCTTAAGAGTGTGTTTGGTATTGTTTAAAAATAGTTTTTTTTTTGGTTATGAATAGTGATTTTTAAGAAAATAGATGGTTGAAATTTAGTTAAAAAGTCAAATATTGTAGGCTTGACTTTTAATGGATGTTTGAGATCGAGTATTGTAGAAAAAAAGAGAAAATTTTAATGAAAATCAAACAAGGCTAAATATTTTGTTGAAACAGGCACAAGACTTCAGGAATACTGGAACAACACTTAGGAGAAAAATGTGGCTGCAAAACATGAAGATCAAGCTCATTGTTTTGGCTATTGTGGTTGCCTTGATCCTCATCATAGTTCTCTCTGTCTGCAAGGGGTTCAAATGTGGAAAATGAATATTATCTGGCTACGACAACTCATTTGTTGACGTATGCTGGCCTTGTTGCCAAAGCATCTTAACTGATTGACTACCAAGGAATCTGTTTATATATGTACGTACAGAAATATCTGTAATTTTCATGTATTGCTGCAAGAACTACTTTTTTTCCGTCAAAAAACAATAAAAGTCAGTACTAGTTATCTTACAGTCATAAATTGTGTATTTGCTAACAGTTGAAACTTTTCCAGCTGTATATGCACCTTTAGAATTTAACAGTTGCATGCCCCTGATAACAGCATGGCCAGCGTGTTTAAATACAAGTAAAAATTATTACTACTATTTTTCTTCGCGTCGATTGAAATTTGAAGCAGTGTTAGATTCATTGTAATGTTGTGTAATTGTAGTTATATGTAACATTACAATTCATGTAATATAGTGTAACTGTATTTACTGTAATATTACAATTGTGCTTACGATCACAACATGGTCAGTGTATAAAATAAATTTATTACACCCGCTTTACTATTTTGGCTCGTGTCTTGATGTTCAGTAATGCATGTAATTTTAATAAAAATTTTAACACAAAGACCTGATGCGATTTCAACTAAGAATAACCTGTTGTTACACCGAAACCCACACTTCAAACAAGGAAATTAACTTCTGAAACATGTTGTAATGATATTTTACAAGTTTGCAAATATTACAAAATACCAACCCAAATTTAAACAATTTTTGCATGTAAGCATTCGTTCATCACTTACCCATGGGGGACCAATTATCTGGATAATCCTATGACAAGCTTAATGAGGATCGATTATGAAAATAGAATAAAAAAATTAAAAACCCTTTGCCGTGTGCTCGAGAGCTGAATTTTCGTGGATTCAGAATTGAAGCCACCGTGAAATACCCATTTTCACACTTTCTAGCGGAGGTTTGTCGCGGCGCTTGCCACTGTATGGAACTGATTGATGGTGATCTATTATCATAAAGAACATTACAAATCATTACAGTAGAGGTATAATGACTAAAACATATTCCATGTTTTATTTTTTTAATCATAACTAGTTAATTAGATGAGTAGACATATCCAGAGACCTTGTTTCATATTAAATTTAATACACATCATTTTCATTTTGATGAGTGAGTAGTACATTTATAAATGATTGTTCTTACAGGAATGGGACCTCATCCTCCCACGCGAATATTGGTTCCACACTAGTATTGTGATGGACACCACAAATGACGTGATATCTAAGTTGAATGCCAAGCTGAATAAACTTCAAAAGGACCTATTTATATGTACCTGCTTTGGAAGACTCATAGATATGAATAAAATTCTCCTTCAACCCCAACTCATTCACAAAGTATTGTTGAGGGAACTACGACAATCTAACCCAAACGAAATGTAGTTCGACATTGGCAGTAGCCAAGTCAGATTTGGACTGGAAGAGTTTTGCCTAATTACGGGGTTGAGGTGTACTGGTAGCACTGATAAATCTATTTTCCAAGCTGGACCATGCAGAATAAGGGATCAGTACTTCCCAAACATGGAAAGAATATCCAGAGAAGATGTCAAGCACAAGTTTTTAGATTTGGAGGAGGGTGTCCTAAATGACGACGTAGTTGATCTCGGAGTTCTGTATTTGATATCGAAATTCTTATTTACAACCCAAGCACACATGAATATAGACGATGAGTTGATGAGAATGGTTGATTCTGGTAATGGGGAGTTGTATCCTTGGGTTTGGATCTGTATAAGTATACATTGAAGTCACTGAATTATGTGATGACTTCAAGACTTGATAAAGTGACCAAGGGAAAGAAGCTATCACCACAGTATAGGCTGAACGGGTTCATGTTGGCCTTTCAGATATGGATATACGAGATAGTGACAGACTTAAGTGGTAAATTATGTGAGAGGAAAGGAACCAAATTCCCTCGGATTCTGAATTGGGCTGCATCTGTTCATGTGAATTCGGGCAACCTTTCCATGGATACATTCGACTCAAATGAGGTACATATATTCTACATTTTTATGATTTATGAAGTTTTGTTTCTAAACATAAATTAAAAAATAGCACTAATGTACTGATTATATATGTGTTCCATTTACAGATGGAAGTGAGGATTATAGAGCCTACAGACGAGGAGTTGGCACAAGACTACTGTCAAGAAGTATTCTAAGGTGCGCGAAATGGTGATAGTGAAAAGGAAGGTGATATGATTCAGAAATGCCCTCCACCTCAACACATCAATGTGAAGACAATTTCATCATCTCATGAAGATATTGTTAATGTTGCTGGCACGTCTAGTATGAGTATGCCACATGAAAAACAGGTATCCAAGCATCAATGTAATGTAATATGCTTTATAATACTTTAGATGACGAGCAAAATAGAATGTACTTTACATGCAATTACCTTTCACCTTGCATATGGCATCAGGAGTACATGGAGTCAACAATTGAGCTAAGGAACCGTTTGACTATTCTTGAAGCGAAGATGAAACAGATTGAGGACAAAGAGATTGTTCAGATGGATGATATTGTAACGAAACAAGGAATATTGTCTGATGCACATACTAAATTGAAAATGGAGCTTTCATCTATGACAAAGGAATTTTCATCAATGATCAACGAACTGATTCGTTGTATATCAACCAATAAGTGCGTGAGGTGCCGAACGAATATTTGTCTAGATACATATTATTATATTACAATTTAAAAAATCTAACGCACGGCATATACATGATAAGGCAAGGTTTTTTGACGAAGAGCAAGTCACACCAAAGCCAGCTACTCTTGGTGATCCAACTATTGAAAAGCTGGACAAGACAATTACCCCAATGCTGGATGGTGAGGATGAACTTCCTACATTTAGTCTTGGCATTTCTTCTGATCAACCCGCGAGCAACATTGATCAAGATGAAGATTCTTTTTTTTTTTTTTAAGAAGAGGTCCTTACTGTCTTGGCTTAACAAGAGAGGCTGGAAACTGAGAGATTTAAGAAGTCTACTGCAAAGGTTCATAAACATTATTTTTTGGTTCATTACAAATCTTATGTTTTGTATTTAGAATGATTACCATGACTTAACAGATTGGTGTAGAAGACATACGTCCATTAAACATTGAAGTAGGGGAACACGAGATATGTAATTCCCTTTTATTGGAATTAAATATAATAATTTCTCCAATTAATAAGGTTCGCTGAACAAAACGTAGATGGAAGACAATGATGATTTTGATCAGGCGACACAGGATGTGTACAGAACCCCTGGACATATTGATGAGCCAGCTCCCAAGGTAACCCAGCTGCATATTACATGACTTGTAATTTCATTTTTTACATGCTTTTTTCCAAATACACACAGGAGGACAGAAACAGTGGCGATGAGGTAAGAGTATTAACGGAAGACCTTCATGAGCATAACGAGGATCAAGTAATTCAGGTAACGTGTAATTATTTTTCACATGATTATAATGGTGTATGTAATCTGAATGCCAACTATCTATAAGATAACATGTACATAATTTGCACATGAATCCCCAGGAGAATGTTCTCGAAGGTGATATCATCGAAGATTCTGACAGACCAGAGGTGCATTTGAAGAGGAAAGTGAAGGTCTCACGCTACAATCAATCATCATTCATATACAACTCGGTCACTCCAATTGAACGGCCAGTAGAATTACATGAAAACCATTCAGCCTTCACTATGGGTTTGGAAAGGCCAACTGATGAGGACATAGACCCGTTTTGCCAATGGTTTAAAATTGGTTACAAGAGCAGCAATGTGTAATGTCAAATAACCCTAATCACTCATTTCAATTTTCATGTTCATGTGTTTATATTAGGTATGCATTATTATTCATAACATATTATTGATCTATCTACAGAGCGAAGAAGTTTACCAATAGGAAGATTAATCCACCCTTGGATCTTGGATTTATGGATTCTCATAACATATTTTGGTTGTTCAAGTTGTCTCAGCCGGAGAACAACCTTGATGACACGGTATAGAAATTTCTTTTTAAATAAATTAAATCTAAATACATTACAGCAACACTGAAACGGCTAAACGTATAATGCAGCATATCAATGTGTGCTTCTACCACCTGAGGAAGATGACAAAGGACTTAACATACAAGTGTACTGCTAAACGTATAATGCAGCATATCAATGTGTGCTTCTACCACCTGAGGAAGATGACAAAGGACTTAACATACAAGTGTACTACTACTGATCTGTGCTTTTCTGCCAAGGTAAGAGGTATACACCCCGCATGGCAGAAGGATAACTCTATCATTGCCGACCACTCTACACTTATTGACTACACAATTGGTCACCGTATGCCATGCAACACCTGATGCGATCCCGGGAAGGGGAACACAACGAAACTCGCGAAAGAATGCCGGGAAAGTTTCGAATTCCGGTTGGAACGAACGTTAACAATGCAACCCCGACCTCACGAAGCAAGAACCAGGGGTATATTAAACTCGAGACCTGTTACGATGCGGAGATAAGAACCACAAAGAGGTAAACGCCACAAGGAATGTCCAGATCCTTGATAAGTTCGATTTGGTGAACGCCACAAATATCTCACAATATTTGATAAGTTCGAAAGTGTTCAATCCAGAACAATATTTGAGGGAAAACCACTCAACACAATTTTCATTAATCCAAGTCTGTTTTTAATATTACAGTGAAGACGCCTTTATATAGGATACTAGAATAAAAATCCTAGTCTACTTAGGAAACTAAATAAAATCTAATCTAATTATGGAATAGATAAAATCTCTCATAATGGAGTCCTAATTTAATTGGAAACAATAATAAAGACAAAGTAAATATAATCCTAAAATTATGGAAATATTGTAAATTTCCGTCTGCATAATTGATTTGCTGATTTGAAGCCCCAAACGATGGAATTTGACCCTAAAATGAAAGGGCTCAAGGGATTTAACCCTTGAGTCTTGCTCAATGACCCGTTTCTACTTGAAAAACATATATTATGCATCCAATTCCGAAATGGTTGACTGGATTGCACTGTTGTTTGGCTTGAATATTTAACTTTTCTGTCAAGCCTGCCATAATTCTCATCAACATCCCATGGTCAGAGGTCGACTTTGTTTTAATCCCTTTAATGATGTCCAATCACAAACATTGGCTCCTTGCTGAATTCAATATCAAAGAGAGACAACTCAATGCGAAGTACAATTAAGGATGTTGTTGTCCAGAAAGATTTAAAACCATTTGCGGATATCATTCCATATCTAATGTTCTACAAAAGGATGTGGCCGCAATGTAATGATGTTGGACAGATGAAGATTGACCCGCTCAATGTTAAAGTAGTGGACAACATCCCACAACAGGACAACGGGTTAGAGATTCTGTTTATAACTTCAAAGCTTATTTATTTGAAATCTTAAATTCACTACAATATTTTGTAATTTTGTTGTAATATTTACAGGTACGACTGTGGGGTCTTTGTCATAAAATATGTCAAGTTCCTTATAAATTGGAAGATGAGTGAAATGACAATGAAGTTCCCATCGTCAGTGGCACGAAAGACTTTGGCCACCCAACTGTTTAAGTTTTCCAAATCAATGCAGGGGAAAAAGGGACGCGTGTACAAGCGGAGGCGCACTAGAGGCGGAGATCAGTAGTATCTGTGATTTCTGTAGTTAATATTTATTATGGAATGTAATCAAGTTTATTTCACTTTTCATAATAAGATAATGCTATGGTATTATGGTGTTTAACCATCATATGTTTAATTTTTTGATTACTTTCTTTTATGTTTTCAATCTGTAAAGGTCAGTTTGAATGGTACTAAATGAAATATATTACTAGTTTTTGAATTATAATGCAAGAGTATTTTATATGGGTAGCATTCACATTACAGGATAACACACCACATATAATATATATTTCTAGGAACCTTATGTTTCATCCCTTTGTTTTTTGGTACTATTTTTTAGCTTATGACACATGTAGGATCTGTATTTGATGGACTCTGTGTATTGCATTTCAACATTACATGTCATTACTTTATATTACAATTCATTACAGTAGTTGTAATGTTACTCAGTGAAATATTACAGTTTCTTGCAGTTCAATAGACATGATGTTGTAATTGAACCAGTGCATGGAGGATGAACCAATTTTTGAGTGTTATTTCTAGCTTATGAAAATAAACATGTAGCATCTGTAGCTGATGGCCCATGTGTATTTGCATTTCAATTACAATCTCATTACAGACTATTATAGTACATGTAATGTTACTCATCAAAAAAAAAAAAAAAATTACAGTACATCTTACTGCTTTCAACAGGTGTGATCTTCTAATAGAAATAGTACATGGATTATGAACCAATTATGATACATTAAAACATTACATAACATTACATTATATTACATAGAGATCACATCTGACTACCCCTAATGAGGGATTATGACATTGTGGAGGCTGCCATAGCAAATTCATTTCATGGTATATTTGAATGTTTTTGAATATGACATCAATTGTACATTGAATACTCAATCTCACCAAAATAAAACATCAATTATTATCATTTTTTTGTAGTTACCAACATTCAACTCTAAAAACACTTAATCAATGTTTGATAGCAATTCATAGCAACAAGGAAAGAATAAAAAATGAAAGATTACATCATTGAATATAATTCCTTACTTTCTGGACATTACTCGAATGGATATCATCATTCCAACCTTCTAATCTTCTTTTTCCTGTTACACTTCAAGGGTTGTGTGCTCCTGCAAGTTCGCCTGTTATGATCATAATTCCCACATCGTCCACAACGAAGTGATTGACTTTTTTCTATGGCTGATTTGTATCTTGTACTCTTAGGTCTACTTGGCTCCCTTACAGGTGTAGGAGGCAATACCAAAATTGGCACGAAATCTTCTGTCAATGTCCAACTTGATCGGTCACCAACTGAGTATACATCATTCTTGTAAGTTGCGATGTAATACTCCCTTGAATAATATAAAGAACAATAATCATAGGGATCTGCCTTGACACTCCCGATAACTGCAAGAGCATGGCTACAAGGGATCTTATCTATTTGGAACCTGTTACACGTGCATATCATGTCCTTGACGTTCACTGAATCCGACGTAATTCCATCTCATACCTCGAATATAGTTTGACTTGATGCACAAACCTACCTTCCAAAAAATCAAATTAAATACAACAAAATATGTTACAATAATATATTACATAATAGGAATGTAATCAAGATACCTTCAATTTCACCGCACTCACTGAATTTTCCCTCAATTCTGTTTCTGCGTGTGCTGCCAACTTCGTGAATGTGGACGAAGCTTTGTGTAATGCCTCGAATTCCGCGGAGCCCGGGACGCCATGTCGTCCTTTAAATATAATTTTATTGCGGAAAATCAATTTAATTCAAAACCTCACATTCATTATTTGAAACATCAGTGGAAACTTAATAAATTGAAATATAGAGCAATACATAAAATTTAGGTCTCAATTGTTTAAATAAAATTAACGATAAAAAATTCAATCAGTAATATTCGTAAAATTGACTAAAAATTTTCATCATTTATTAAATTTGCCAACGCTGTCATTTCATTCGCCCCCTTCTCCGAGATCTTCAAAAACTGTTAAAATAATGGAATGAGTATTTCGAAAAATACTCAGTAGACTCATCGCCAATAATTAATTTACAGAATAATTGAACACGTAATTATGCAATCATACAGTGATATCATCATCATATTCTTGGGCTCTTGTATTTTCAAAATCAAGGCTGTTAAAATCATAGGGTGTGGGTAGTCTCGTCTCGTGCACTTAAGGCACATAAGTTATGCATAACATCATCATTTCTCATCTTATCTCATAAGAGATATTCTTTTCTCGTCTCATGCATCAAAACATGTAAATCACGTAATTTCACATAAGACATGCAATTATAATTTAAACTAATTAGTGGGGGCGAGTCTACCTCAAATCACGAGTCTGAAAGTTGAGCAAGAAAGTTCACGTTGTTCTTCTAAATGTCCAAGCGCCTCGTCTAGCCAATAGTAAACAAACCTTAAAGTGGTATTTGGAAATCAAATGTTTCAATTGAAAGAGTTTTAAAAGAAGAAATAAAAGTTTAGGGATTAAGATTAAAACCAAACATAGTTGAGATTGGAAACGAGTTGATACTAAAAGATTTTGAAAACTATTGGGCTAACTCATATATTCCCAAAAGTGCAATGTTCGAAAAAAACACTTTAAAATCAAAAGCTCGAAATAATACTTTTAAAACTAAAGGGGTTGACATAAAATATTTAAAACTTGGGACTAAAGATAAATATTTTGAAACTAAAGGACTGAAATAACTTAATTTAAGAGTAGGGGCTGAAATAAGATATTTTAAACATTGTAAGGACTGAATTGAATGATTTTGAGACTTGAGGGACTGAAATGATCACTTTTCAAAACTTGGGGCTTAAGGGGTAATTTCCCAAAATCAAAATTCATATAACAAAACTCTCCTCTCTCTTCCAAACAAGGCACCGAGAGAGAGAGAGAGAGAGAGAGAGAGAGAGAGAGAGAGAGAGAGAGAGAGAGAGAGTGGGGAGGCGGCGGGCGTCGTCCCTTTTTGAGTTGAACGTCGCTGTCGGAGGTGGCGCCGGTGGATATCCCGCCACCCGGTGGTGGCGACCAGTGGGTAGGAGTACAGTGGAAGTAAGAAGAAAGCTAGGTGGATTTTGGGTGCGAAACCAAGAGTAACCCGAGGCTCGCATTTGAGGGATTTCCGGCTAAACTCCGGTCGAACGTTCAGTCGGTTGAGGTAAGCGTTTTGGGCTCTCTTTATTTCTTGATTTTATTTTGGTTGTATGGATGTTGGTGGTTCGATTGGTTGGAGGTGAAATGGGCAAGGGGCAGTTTGAAATGGTGATTGATGGCGGTGATGGAGGCTCGGTGGTGATTGGGTGGTAGTGATGATATGGGTTAAGGTAGTGGTGGTGGATTTGTTTGATGTCTGCGGCGGTTGTGGGAGGTATGGGTCCAGCCTATGTGGGTGGCTGTGAATGGGTTCAAATGGAAGTGCCAGAGCTCGGTTTGCACTAGGCTATGGTGGTGACAGTGGTCGCGGGTATGAGGTGTTCCGGTAATGGAGGCTGTAGTGGTGGTGGCTCGATTTGTGGTATGAGATTTGTGAGATTGGGATTCTGCAGTTTTAGGTGTCAATATTGGAAGTGGGCAATGGTGAACTCGAAAGGGGCTCGTGTCGTTGATGGGTTGATTGGCTTATTGTCGATTGGGTAGTAGGTGTTGGCCAGGTGTAAGGCCGCTTTTCACTTTTCATGCAATTTTAAATTTCACGTCATATTTATGTTAATGTTATTTGAAATTTGAAATTTAATTAATTTTACGTCAATGATTTGGAATTGTTTTGCAGTGGAAGGATTTGGACGCCGTCTCGCTCAATGTGCCAATTAGAAAATTATAAATTTGTCTACTTGCAATTTATGTGAATAATAATTGTTTTATTTCCAAAGCTTGCCAATTCCTATTTTTGTCAAATTATTATAAGTGGTAAATTTTAGGATATTTTGTAAATTTATGATAGATGTGTACTTAATTTTTGAGACTTAGGGAGAATGAGGGACTAAATTGCAAATATCCTAAAGATTTCACCTAAACCCTAACCTAACCCTCATTCTCACCCTCTCACCCGACGCTCTCTCTGTCTCTGCGCTCTCTCTCCGTCTCTGCGCTCTCTCCTCTCCGTCTCTCGGCTCTCTCCGTCTCTCTCTCGCGATCTCTCACACTCACACTCGGTCTTGCTCTCTCTCACGCTGAACTCTCTCACTCGCACACCTCACGCTCGGCTTCTCTCCCTCTTGCGCAGCCTCTGACCGCCGACTGCCACCACCAGTAAGACACCTTTCTCTTCACCGAACGCACACACACAACACACACACTTAATTGGTGTATGTATATATGGAATTGTATGTATTTGTTGATGTATAAATGTGGTATGTATATAGTTATATGAACATTTCAGATTTTTCAGATTGAGTTGTAGTCAATTTCGAATTTTTAATTGTTAACCTCAGATTTGGGGCGTATATATGTGTGTATGTATATGTATGTATGTATGCACCTTTCAGATTGGTAATGGAAAATTTACACTTGTATAATTTCAGATTTTTAGTCTATGTAGATAATATTTTTTTAAGCTTCAAAATTTATGAACTAATTAGTGTAATTGAAATGTTTAGTTTCATTTTTGATTTAGGAATGGTAATTTTCGAAAATTGAGGAAAATTTTGTGAAGGTGTATATAAATTCAGAATTTTTAGAGTTGTTATTTGATCATTTTGTTAATTTTGGTTTAAGTCAAATATATTTACTTGAGGCTAAAATTAATGGGTAAGAAGATTTTCTAATTCACAATGAAATTGGATTTTGTGTTTAAAATATGGCATGCTAGGTGTTTGAAATAACTTTAAACCTCATTTGGATTAAATTGAAGTTTTAACTTTGGTTAGCGGTATGGTTAGTTCAAAAAGGATAATGATTGTGTTTTGAACTAAAAGTTTTGCCTAATTTGATTAGTGAGATTTCAATTTTTCTTTTTTGCCTTCGAGTTCATCTCTTATTTCGAGTATGGTGTTATATGTGTTGGACCTAGCGTAAGGTCACGTTTGGGATTTAATTGTGAATGAAATAGAAGTTGTAACCTTGCTTAGAGTTTAAAATGTAATTTTGAACTAAAAGTATATTTTATTAAATGAATGGGTACAACTAGGATTTTTGGTACATTGACGACACGGGCAGTCGAGGCTCCTCCAATTGCAAATTCAGAAACGGTAAATTACTAAGGACTACAAGTAAGTAAACTTCCCCCTATTTTCATAGAAGTTGAATGTAAATGTGAAAGTTATGTGTAAATGACTGTCGTGCAACTTACTTGCTTTGATGAATTGCATTTACATTATGAAAGCATATGTTATTGAGAAGAATGTTTAAGCATGCACATTATCATGTCATTGCATCATCAAGCATGCATTGACATCGAAATTTGGAAGTCAAATGTTTTAAATGAAAGAAATGTGTCAAAGTGCAAGTTTGTTCAAAAGTTATGTATCCCAAGTTTTAAAGAATGAATGGGTGTGCTTCTAGTTCATGAAAGATGCGAGTGGGAAATGGGGCGCGGGGGACCGGCGTACCCGAATGTAATGAACCGCTTTGCGGTGGGAAAGTGAATGTTACACCGCTTCGCGGTGGGAAAGTGAATGTTAAACCGCTTTGCGGTGGAAATGCGCATGTTAATCTAGTTCCAAATAAGTAATTGCCCACTGTATTCTGATTGACTAGAAGTTACATCAAGTGAGCTCACGATGGAAATGAAGTGAAAGTTTTGAAATGTCAAGTGAAAGTTTTGAAATGTTAAGTGAAAGTTTGAAAAGTTTGAATGTTTTGGAAAGTAAAGTAAATGGGGATACATATATGGAATTTTTAAAGCATTCATGTCATAAGCATGCATTCATACATACAGTTTACTTACTGAGCTTTAGCTCACCCCAATCCCTCCCCAACATTTCAGGTGATGAAAGTTAGGTGATCCGAGGAGAACATTTGGCGGCTGACTCAGACAGTACCCGCTGTCGACATTATTAAATAAAGTTAAATTTATTAAAGTTATCATTTGAATTTATTCCTTAATTCATTATTTTGATAATTGTTTGGTTGAGATTAGTTTAAATTAGTTATGGAATTTCTAATATTGGTTATATTATCACTTATTGTATTTAATTGAAGCTTATTGATGAAAAATGTTGTGTTGAGGAGTTTGGGGATTGAATTTGAAATAGTGTGGTGATGTGGGAGTTTGAAGTAGAATTGTGTTTGTATGTTGAGTATTGGATTTTTATTTAAGTTGAGTTTTATGTTGTAAAATGGTTTTGATGTCCCTCTACAGGTTGGTTAAGTCCAATTTATAGAGGAGACTCTGCCGAAATTTTGTAAAAATTTTATAATAGATAAATGAATATTTTGATGTGTAAACGATTTAATTCCGCAATTAATGTGAATGGAAGTTAACACTCCTAGGTTTTAGGTTTTGAACTTGGGGTGTTACAACATGCAATAAAAATTGTAATAATACCAGGTAGGTACGAATCTTCTTATTGATCATGTCCAATTGACTCATTTGATAATTGAATTCGGATGTTGTATACGCGCGTGCAGTCACATTGTATGGTTTGTGATGTTGTGCCCATGCTTACCATACTTCTTAGTTACATTACCCAATACATGGAAGCAACACAAACCATGGAAATCATCCGAGTAAGCTATTGCAATTGCATTCTTGATGTTACGACACCCATCTGAAACAATGCACAAATCATCGCGATCCCCATATGCCACTCTCAGCATACAAAATAACCATTCCCATGATTTATTATTCTCTGAATCTCCAACACCGAAAGCAAGTACAAATATGGCATTATTCGCATCTTGCGTGCAAGCGGTAAACAATGTGCCGCCATATTGACCTTTCAAGTACATTTCGTCAACAACTATAATAGGCTTGCATTTAGACCATCCTGCCACTGAAGCACTCATTGCAATGAAAACACACTTGAACTCATTATTAGCATTTGTTTCAAGTCTAGTTACTGTACTCGGATTCTTATTGCATAACACTCTCAAATATGCTGGAAAATTTGCATAGGACTCTATGGGGTCTGATACGCTCTGCAAGTGCACGGGTCCGCAAGTAATAAAGTGGACGTGAGTCCAAGTATCGATCCCACAGAGATTGTTTTAAATTTTATTTTAGACTACGATTCCTTAACCGGAACGAGAAATTGTTTGAATTTGAGAATTTTGGAATTAAAATTAAACTGGAAAGAACGAGGAAATTTGATTTAGAGAAAATATGAGAAAAATATGCTAGAATTGAGAATTCACATTTATTCCATTAATTATGCATTAAATTAAACATCTAACAAGTCTCAATCTTTCGAACATAGGAAATCACAACCTAAAATCATACAACTAGTGATCAAGTAATTACATGATAAAAACAGTATATATCAATTGCTCAAACCCATGAATTATGAAATTAAATGATAATCAATACATAAAATCTGAAAATAAATGCTACATCACAATTCTAACATTCAAGAACCTAACCTAGATACATAATTGAATATAAATCACAAAAGGAATGGATAGATGTCACCCTATTCATGCCCTTGATCTTCGTTCTTCAATTGTGTCTTGGCTTGGAGTAGATCTCTCCACAATCCGACAGCGTTTTAGCCTCTCTTCAATGAATTGGGAACCCGTTATTTTGTGCCTTAGGTTTGATATTTATAGATTTCCTCGAGAATTAGGTTAACTGAGGAGAAAAGTTGCTGAATTCCGCGGAAAAAGCCCAGTTGCGGCCCAGTCGAATAATCGTGTGACCGCATGGTTCAAAAGTGTGCGATCGCATGACGCTGCAGGTCAGTTTCAGTCGTAGAATATTTTAGCCATGCAACCGCACGGGTTATAGCACCGTGCGACCGCACGGTATTTCAGTTTAAGTCAATTTTCTGACTTTTAAATGTTACAAGTTGGTCCCTGTCTTTTAATTGCACAGCAAGTCCTTCAACTTTCGATTGTTACAATTTAGCCCCTGAACTTCTGATTTCTTCCAAATTTGATTTCTTCTTCAAATTAGCCATTTGATTGGCTGCATCAATTCTTGATTTGCTCACTTTGACACTTTTTACATCCAATTGCTCAATTTTGGCTTCAATTCCATTGTTTTCATGACTTTTGGGTTACTCATGAAATATAAACAAATGACATAGAATAAATAGCAAATATTCTTGAATAAACAATTAAAATCCTACTTTTAGGATAAAAATAAGTGTAGGGTCGCCCATTATCTCATTAAATGCATGCTCTTTTTCCCTCCAAGCCTTCTCGTAACTCAATGTAATACCGTAATTAACTAACATGTCATGCATGATGTCTGTTGGCTTGTAGTCTGCCTTGCCCGATGTGAATTTGTTCTTTATCACCTCAGCAACAATGGCGCTTGTAGCTTGACGGTGATCACCTAACATAGCATCTACTACACAAGTGTGTTCTGCAGGTATTTTCCTTATCTTGAACATGTTTGTCTTCCCAACTTTTGAAGCCCTGAATGTCCAAACACAAATAGGATCCAAACACTCTAAAACGTACTCTGTCTTGTCGGACCACTTCACCTTGAACTGGAACCTATTATTGATGGCGTACAATTTCATAGCCTTCATAAGTATTGTCTTATCTTGAAAAACTTATCCTCTATGAATGTTACTGATCTTCGAACTTGAAATCACATTCACATCTTTCTGTAATGTTTTCTGTGTCACACTCTCAGCCATACTACACAATACTGAAGATACATCATCCAACGACGGCTTCTTTGATGTTGTGATCTGCATAGGTGTAATGCCTCCATGAACTTGAAGTTGAAGGGATGATGTAATATCTAAAGTTGCATTATGTTTGTTGGATAAAATAAATTCTTTTTCATCACAGATGACATCAACATTATCGTTACGAATTATAGGAACCAAATCAATGCACAATGGGAAGCTTGTCAAGTTTGGATCTTTTCTTTTTTACTCCAAATAAAATGCAACACCCTCATCATCCAATATTTCCATTGGAGCCATATTTCTGTCCACTCGATACTGCATCCTTACTTCAGTGATTGTACAATTCAACTTTAAGAAATCAACAATCTTATGCTTCAGGGCACTGAATATAATACCCAAAGGAACTATCAAACTTGCGACCCATTTTCCCTTCTATTCATGTAGGTCATTCCACAAACCACCATAATTAATGAATACGTTGATGGAATCCATACCTGGAAAAATTACCAACTTGTGTTACATGGAATTTAAATTATAGCTGATGCAATATTGAAAAAATTGCATATGGTTACAATACATGTAATATTACAATGATCGCTGGTAAGGGTAATATAATGTTAGATCCGTTGTAATATTACATCGAGTGGTAATACCTTAACCTTGAAGTAGTCACAAGGCAAGATTACATAGCATTACAAGCTATATGGTTAAGTTCAAACCGCATGCTATCTAACACACCTCGTCCTTGTATTACATTCGATGTAATTTTTTACAGATACCAAGCATTTGCATAGAATGATTTATTTGGTAGGATGGTAGAACTAGCTATGTAATATTACATCAGTTGTAATATTAAATATACTGATACTACCATATCCACTACGTAATATTACAAGCTATGTAATATGAAATAATCAGTCATTTTGTCATGTATCACACAATGTAATGACAACTAGCAATAGAAAGTTAATTGACATTGTAAAGAATCATGATGTAAAAATGATAAATAGTAACAATTTTCATGACATTAATTACTCTTTATACAATATTACAAGCTCTGTAATATGAAAAATAACACAGTCACTTTGTCATGTATTACATATTGTAATGACTACATCCAATACAGAAGTTCGATGTCAACGTAATATTACGAGCATTAATGTTAGACACGAAAATGGTATGAATTTTTTCATATTACACAACATTACCTCGTAATCCAGTAGAAGGTGTTGTGATTCAAATATTTCTTCAGCTGTAATGCTCGTCAGAGATTATGAAGAAAAGATTTTAGTCAATTAATCTGATAACCGCTGCCAATAAAAGCCGGATTGCTGGAGTTATTCTATGCCGAATAACTGTGGAAACGAGATGTCGGAATGTGCTTATTGAACGCCTGACAGAACAGACGACCGAAAATTTCTGATTTATTGAAGTTCTGGCGGCAATTCTTCAACACCGAAGGTGGAAGAGCAGATCGCCTTGAAGAAGTGTGATAATGACATGGAACGTGTCTGGCTGGAATTTTGGGATTTTTGAGAATTTTCTGATTTAATCAATTAAAGAAATGGTAACAACTTTCCTAAATATAAGGAATTTATCTTTAATGATGTAAATCAAAAACATTGCATTCTCTCTCATGAAAATCTGGCATTTTTCTAAAGTTATCATAGGAAATCCAGTAAAATTACGAATAGTTTCAAAACTCGGCATTTTTTAATTACAGGAGGTTACACATAGGTAATCACGAAAATTCCGTTATATATATTGTTCTTTCCAAAAAGAGATGTAGAATTGAGTTTTTTTTTGGTATATTTTGATTTTTAAGCAATAATTTTTAATTTCAAGTGTTTTCCTAAAAAATTAATCATTAATTTTAATAAATATTTTTTGTTACATTAATTGGTTCTTCGTTCTTAATATTGATAATTTCTTTATTCATATTGTTACATTATTCTTTGAGATGATTTTACAGAAAATATGTTTACAGTTTGTCTCACTTGTTAGTTTGTATTAAACTTCTCATTAAAATCTTCAATTTGACACCAATATTACGTATTTTTCGACTTCAAAATAATACAATAATTATCAAAAGGATAATAATTATTATAAAATAAAAAGTATTTTATACATTAAAAAATAACATTAGCACGGATGATAATGTCATTAATAGCACATGTACCATAATTGTTCATATGTGGAAAAGTTTTACTCAACAGACAACACAAAATTTCAATCCCCAATGCAAAGCAAGTCAACTGCAACACGTCTCAATCATTTCACAAATTCAACACTTCAAATATAGCAATTAATTCCTAAATTTCTAACACAAGCAATGTTACCCCACACGATAACCACATCTTAATGTCACTCCATATGACGACACGTTAATGTTGAAATTTAATTTGGGATAAACCAATATACCAGAGCAGATCAATTCCAGTTCGTAAATTATGTGAGATTCCAATTTATCACTTTAAGACTAGCACCATTCGGCAAAGAGTCTCGAGCAACTGTAGCAACCAATTAAGCAAAAAAAGAACCCGAACGTGCAAAGGCCAAACTGTTCAAAACCATAATTTTGCCCAAAAACAGAAAATGAATACGGTCACAGGATCCACCACTCTTCCAGGAACAATGTATCTTCAGACACTGTCGTCGTAGGAGTCCCCAAGTACCCCCACGTGCGTCCAACGTTTGTTCACACGCTGTCGCCCAATAACACATGTTGATCAGGGAGCTTCGCCTTGACCTGAAGAGTCCAATGGCGGTCTTGGTTTCTACACCATATTCGTCGCTTCGCCGAAAAATCTCTTTTTCAATCCAATTCTCAACAATTTTCTAGACAATTTTTGATCTATTTTCTGCTTTTCTATCATTTTTCTGGACTGTTTTTGGTTAGTTTTTCAAGCTTAATCCAACATCTTGAAGCTCTGGTACCAATTGTTGTGGAAGCTTTCCCTTAGGATCGTCAAAACGGCGTTTTTTCTAGCTTAGTATCACGTTATCTTTCTCTATCAAACAACCAATCAAAATGGCTTCAAACCACATCTAATATATTCATCTCGGTTGCTTCTCAATCTCACTCATGGAGGACAAGATAATGGTGATGATTTCTAGGCTACAAAGGCACAAAGAAAGCAATGAAATAAAGCTCAAGAGGAGATCAACACCAGGTTTTTTGCACCACAAGACAACCAGTTTTTCACTCTCAAAGGGCAGCCACATTTTTCACTCTTGCACACACAAATCACACCCTAAACAATGGATAGGGTAGACACATATAAGTAGTGTAGATTAGGCTATTAATTGGACCAATAACAAGCTTAAATGAGTCAAGATTCAAAGTCATCGAAGATGTAATATAAATGGATTGGGTGTAGCATTTGAATTTGATTGTTGTTAATTAATTCATCATTGATCGAGGCTTATTTATTTATAATCCGACATTTACATAATACACGCACAAGGGGGAGAGGAAGAAATTTCTTGGAAAATGGCACTAAAAGTTGGTGAATTGTCATTTTCCAAGTCAATATTTGACAAATTGATTTTGAACGTAATGAAGTCTAAAGTGAGCTTATCTAAGTTTAATATCCACTTTTTAGTGTCGGGACATGGAAATGAGCCAAACCCCAATGTGTTAATTCCTTATGGTGACTTTCAAACCAAAGCCCCGGGTGCCAACTGACAATAGAAATCTGTAAGGTAAATTCGTTATAAGAATAAAGAGTGAAAGTGTTCACAATTAATTTTGTAATTTTTTGCTGTATTAAGGTAAAGGTTAATGACGGATTACACTTGCACCTTTCTTGTACAAGGGAAAAAGTTCATTCCCTCCAAAATTTTATACAAGGATCCACTTCTAGCTTGGTAAGACCATAGCTTCAATCCAAAAGGGTATAACTTGTCAAGATTATTGTAGATGAATAATGCTACTTTGTAATTTACACCATGTTTAGTGGAAGACGAAGATAATCTGTGTTATATCCCGAGCTGAGGTGGAAAATAAATTAAGCAGTCAAACAGTCAATGGTCAAATAATTACTCCAAATTGACGAAGCGGCCCATGGTATTTCAAATCACGAACCTAACAATACTACCGTGGTCCTGCATCATGACCAATGTGGATTGTCAAAACCGAAGTGATGTATTAGCCGAGGTGATTTATGCATACGAGGTGAAACAGCTTGACCGAGGTTATATGTTTGAACCGAGGTGAATTGTGCCTACGAGGTGAATCCGCGTGACCAATGATAAGTACGGTTTTTGTACTTATCTTGACTTTAAATTTAGACAATTACGAGTGTTTTAGGATATAATATTGCTAATTATGTATTTATTTTGTTCGTTTTAGGAAAAACCCAAATTTGGACGCGTTTGGAGGCAAAACGGATATAAAGGGACTAAAACTATACAAAATGGACTCAATTGCATCATATAAAAAGTCTAGGGACCGATTTGATCAGGAAACTATGGTAACATGTATATGGGCCTAATTCTAATCCAATGAGTGACCTAATTATATATTAGCATCAGTTTTTTTTTGGGAAAAAGAGGAGGAGGCAGCCGAGTGTGGAATAAAGAGGGGGGTCGTGAAAGAAGCAAGCAGCTGGGGAGAAAAATAAGAAACAGGGTACGCAGCTTTGAAAAAGAAAAAGAAAAAGGACAGCAGCCGAGAGTTTACATTGAAGGAATAAATCATTGGTGGTTGGCTGTGTATTGGAGGATTAAAGCAGCTGGGAATTAACTAGGAGAAGGACAAGGACGGTTGACTGGATTAAGGTTGGCGGTGAGTGAGTGCTGATTATACACATATATATCCATTGAAGAGGCATATTTATTATACAAAAAACAGCCTAGTAGTGGATTTGCTGGGGGACTTCTTGGAGAAAACATATGAATTAAAGGTCTTGGCTTTGGTTGAGAGTTGTGGTCGGGTAAAAGACAAAAAAAAAAGGAGGAGGCTGCTTGAAGGGATATACATATATACATTAGTTGGTTGGAAGGATGTGGTTGATGAATTAAGGTAACGGCTGGGCAATTAAAAAAAGAAGACGGCAGAATATATACATCTTGGAGTTAGTCAGCTAGAGCAATTTTGTGAATTAACCACGTTGTTAACCGGGTGATGATTTTCCAAATTCTTTGTATTTGATTCTTATATTAATATGCTAGGCTAACTCTTTTATTGTATTGGATGAAGATGAAACTTGTTGTTTATTTATTTCAATTCAAGAACTAGTAATTTAGGAATTTATTGTGTTGTCTTGATTGATCTTGCATGCTTTGTTGTTATTATTTGATTGATTGGCCACCAGTTAAATATATCGTTACTTGTTGTAGTCTTGGAAAAGTCACAATAAGTTGGAACATTGCATGATCAACACATGAACACTAGATATTAGGAATAATACGAATCTATTCCTAGTCCGAATACGAATGTTTAGAACGCATTAAATCACAATTACCAATTAGATTGCACATGTCATAGTATTATTCCTAACATCTAGTGTTCATGTGTTGATCATGCAATGTTCCAACTTATTGTGACTTTTCCAAGACTACAACAAGTAACGATATATTTAACTGGTGGCCAATCAATCAAATAATAACAACAAAGAATGCAAGATCAATCAAGACAACACAATAAATTCCTAAATTACTAGTTCTTGAATTGAAATAAATAAACAACAAGTTTCATCTTCATCCAATACAATAAAAGAGTTAGCCTAGCATATTAATATAAGAATCAAATACAAAGAATTTGGAAAATCATCACCCGGTTGACAACGTGGTTAATTCACAAAATTGCTCCAGCCGACTAACTCCAAGATGTATATATTCTGCCGTCTTCTTTTTTTAATTGCCCAGCCGTTACCTTAATTCATCAACCACATCCTTCCAACCAACTAATGTATATATGTATATCCCTTCAAGCAGACTCCTCCTTTTTTTTGTCTTTTACCCGACCACAACTCTCAACCAAAGCCAAGACCTTTAATTCATATGTTTTCTCCAAGAAGTCCCCCAGAAAATCCACTACTAGGCTGTTTTTTGTATAATAAATATGCCTCTTCAATGGATATATATGTGTATAATCAGCACTCACTCACCGCCAACCTTAATCCAGTCAGCCGTCCTTGTCCTTCTCCTAGTTAATTCCCAGCTGCTTTAATCCTCCAATACACAGCCAACCACCAATGATTTATTCCTTCAATGTAAACTCTCGACTGCTGTCCTTTTTCTTTTTCTTTTTCAAAGCTGCGTACCCTGTTTCATATTTTTCTCCCCAGCTGCTTGCTTCTTTCACGGCCCCCCTCTTTATTCCACACTCGGCTGCCTCCTCCTCTTTTTACCAAAAAAAACTGATGCTAATATATAAGTAGGTCACTCATTGGATTAGAATTAGGCCCATATACATGTTACCATAGTTTCCTGATCAAATCGGTCCCTAGACTTTTTATATGATGCAATTGAGTCCATTTTGTACAGTTTTAGTCCCTTTTTATCCGTTTTGCCTCCAAACGCGTCCAAATTTGGGTTTTTCCTAAAACAAACAAAATAAATATATAATTAGCAATATTATATCCTAAAACACTCGTAATTGTCTAAATTTAAAGTCAAGATAAGTACAAAATCCGTACTTATCAACCAACGTGAATTATAAGAGCCGAGGTGATTTGAATGACCGAGGTGAAAGTATACGAGACGACCTCATTGGCCAAGAACGAAGTGGATATGAAAATATGTAGCATTGTCAAATCAGCCGTATTATGTGTCAGTAATCATCATTATCTGTAATATGTCAGTATAATCATTTGATGTATGTCTGTCAGAAGGGCCAGTCACCCTTATCAATCACTTCCTGCAGTAGTGATATATTGTAATTATTATGTTTAACCTTCTCAACTACTATAAATAGAAGGAGTAAATGCTCATTTAAGGGCATGTGATATTGAAAAACTCTCTCAACTTTTGTCATTTGAATATCGTAAACCGACCTGAAAATTAGATCACTACTGAACTAGAAGTGGATCTGTTCGATTATTGCTCGAGTTCATTATTGATCTGATTTGGCATTCAAGCCATATCTATCTTCATATTTTATCCAAACTTTATTATCTTAAGGAATATTGGAATTGTCAATCACAAGAATACAAATATCATAATCACCCCTAAATAGCAGATATTCAAAGATAATACTCCCTTTTATTTGTTGACCAGCTTCGGTACAAAAAGTGACGTCAACAAATTGGCGCTAGAAGGAGGGCCCGTATCCTTGTTATCAGCAATCACATACTCGCTACCCCATCATAATGAGTCATAGACAAGATTCAGGAAGTCATCAGGTACAACATGGTAACGATTTACAAGGAGATGCTCATGGGTCGAGGATCTCTGCTCTTCCGCGACCCCCAGCGGAGGCAAACATGGAAATGGTCCTTGATCGGCTTGAACGAATGCAAAGAGATATGGAAGAGATGAGGAGAAATCAAAATCCAGGTCGTCACCAAGAGGAGTGTGAGGTGTAGTCTCAACTACAAAGATCCAATGGACCCTCCCATTATGATGAACATCAAGCTGGATACTTGGACAACACAAGGAGTGCAGTAGGCGAAAGCACACCTTACCTACGAGGTCGAAGATCGCTGGGTTAGATGGGACCGAATCCAATAAGGAGGAGTGAAAAAGAAGGGGAGAGTACAGCTATCCGAACTAGGGAAAATGGGGACAGATCTCCGACGAAGAAAGTAAACCTGGAAAACCATCCAGCTAGCAGTTCGAATCTTCACTTGAATCAGCCACCAACTCTTCCGTCAAGCAAACCAGATCAAACTGAAGTTGAACAACTAAAGAAAAGACTGTCTGACCTGGAAGCAAAACAGGAAGGGTTGGGATCAACAGAACCATCAACCAAGAGGGCGTCACCTTTCACGGAGGTTATATTGTCACAACCATTACTGGGTAAAATGAAGATGCCTCATCTTACCAGTTACAATGGGGAAACCGACCCAGTGTCACACCTGGAATAATACATGTCCTGGATGGAACTTCAGGGGGCAAGCGACGCAATAATATGCAGGGCATTTCCTCTAACTCTCGGAGACCGAGCGCAATGGTTGTTCCAATGTCAAAGGTTGAATTTGTAAAGAGATGCGATAAATGTTAAAGGTTGGCACCGATAATGAGGAACCCACCTGAAGAGCTAACCTTTGTCATGAGCCCATGGCCTTTTGCTAAATGGGGAATAGATTTGATTGGACCACTTCCAATAGAAAAGGGGGGAAACAGGTTTGCTATAGTTGCGGTGAATTATTTTACAAAGTGGGCGGAGGCTGAACCATTGGTCAAAACCACAGAACAGAAAAATACAGACTTTATATGGAAGTCGATCATTTGTAGGTTTGGAATCCCCCAATCTATAGTGACGGACAACGGGAAACAGTTTGATAACGAAAGGTTTAGATCTTTTTGTGAAGGACTGGGTATCAGGAAGCATTTCTCCACCCCAAATCATCCTCAATCCAATGGGCAAGTTGAAGACGTGAACAAAATTATCAAGCACAATCTGAAAACTAGACTTGAAACCCTGAAAGGATCATGGGCAGAAGAATTACCTGGAGTTTGTGGTCTTACCGGACCACCCATAGGACATCAACCAGAGAGACCCCGTTCACCTTTGCTTTCGGAACAGAAGCTGTAATCCAGATTGAGGTGAGTCTCCCATAGTTCCAAATCACTCATTTCAACGAGAAAAATAACGACGATGCACTAGCTGTTGAATTGGACCTTACGGAGGAAAAAATATTACAAGCACAAGTCAGGAATGCAGTGTACAAGCAAAGGAATGCGAGGTATTACAATTCAAAGGTAAGGACGAGAAAGTTCCAAATGGGGGATCTGGTATTGAGAAGGATGATCACAACACACGAGCCTTTGGGACCCAACTGGGGAGGTCCGTATCGGATCAAGAAGGTCATGAGCAATGGGTCGTATGAACTAGAGTCACTTGATGGAGTTCAGCTTCAACATCACTGGAATGCAGAACACTTGAAGAAATATTTTCGGTAGGGTAAGATATAAAACTGAATGTAAATATTTTAGATGTTATTCAAGAAATGTAACCAGATGAATGAAAAGTTTAAATGCTTCTATGTATGCGAATCTGAATGAATCCTTCCAAAACAAAGATCTTAGTTGATGATCCATAAGTACCTATAAGGCAGGATGTCATCAACATAGCAAGGCAATCCGTCTCAAAGGCGAGAAATATCTCCTTGAGAGGCAAAACAAAGACCTTAGCTGATGATCCAAAAGTACCTATAAGGCAGGATGTGATATGATCCAGAACCGTGATAATACGAATCATAACAGGCTTGATGGGAAAATCTATAATTCAAGCCAAATTGGAGGAAAAACGAGGCAAAAAGGATCGGTTTTGTTCTTACGGTAGTAATGTCAAGATTATCACGGTCGTAATCAAGTCGCTGGTTAAAATGTGGAATTTCAAAGTAACACTTACGGCCGTAACCATTCAAAGGAAAGACATTCACGGTCGTAATCAAATGTGCCACGACCATAACTGTAATATCAATTTTGGATCGGAGAATCATTTACGTCGGTAACTGGATTCTTCACGGCCGTAAATAGCTAGGGAATCAGATTTGCGAGATTTTTAATTATCTTGTTTCCTTTTCTTTATTTAACTATTTTACTTTAATTATAACTCTATTTTGAGCCAGTTAGGATTTTTCTAGGTTTTTAGTTTGCTTATTTATAGTCTTTTCCATTCATTGTATTTCAGAATTTGATGATTGAATAAACATTTTGAGTGTTTTACTCGTTAAAAGATGGATTCCTTTTATTCTCCAAGAACTTATCAAGATTTCAATTCTTGTGGCGTTCAAACCCGAACTTATCAAAGATTAACTATCTTTGTGGCGTTCAAAACCAGAAACTTATCAAGGAAGCTGGACAGATCCTTGTGGTGTTTCGCAAATCTTGGTTCTTCAATCCGCATCGTCGATCCTCGCATCGTGATTGTTGGGTCAAGATTCCACCGTCCGTAACAACCTGGGTTCGGAACTTTTCGACGTTTAATTTCGCGCATCTCGAATCACATCATTTGGTATCAGAGCTGGACTCTGAATTCAGATTTTTCTATCCAGTTTAATTTTTATGTTTATCATCGAGTCCCATAAAATTATTTATATCTTGTTGAGTGTTTTGTTTTCAGTTTTTTGCGTTCTTCTTATTCTTGAGTTTGTTGAGTCTTTAATCCAGAAAATCGTTCCAAAAAAATTTAAAAGTATTTGTTTTGCTTAATTCTTATCCAAATTAAGTTCCCTTTGTTTTTTCATGTTCGTTGTCAAATTTTCGGATTTATATATATAAAAAAGATTATTTTTTATTTTATTTATTCCGAAAATTCATCCAAAATTTAAAAAAAAAAAAAAAGAGTCCATTCAAGAACCACTTTCTTGAATTTCTTGATCCTTTGTTTTCATTATTCTTTTTCTGTGTCCTTCCACATAAATTTCACAATGTTCAATTCCCATGAAACCGCCAACAATCGTGTGTTGAGATTCTTGCATGATGTTGAGAAGAGGTTGGATAAACGAGAGAAGGAGATAGCTAAATTGCAAAAGGAGCGATCTCAATCGGATTCTAGAGCTAGGAGGGAATATAGGCGTGATCATGAACCTAGGGATGGAATCGGGGTTAAGAGGGGAGAAGAGATTGATCCAAAAGCAATTTTGAAAATTCAAAAAGAAATTTATGAAGAAAGATTGAGGTGTGAACGGGAGGCAGAAAGAAAATATTTGGCTAAATTGCGAAAGAAGAAGGAGAAACGAAAGACGGTGATTAAATGGCTAGAGGAGAGTGAAATACATGTTATAGTTGAGCCTCGGGATATGAATGTTGAAAAGAAGGAGGGAGACTTGAAACATGAATTAGAAGTAGTTGAAGGGACCCCGAAATTTTTGGTAGGAGATGAAAATGTGGAGTTAGGTGATCAAACTCCAAAATTTGTTGAGGAAAAATTGGAAGATGTGGTTGAATTTGAAAGTAAAAATTTTGAAAAGGTGGTTGAATATGGAAAGGAAGAATGAGGTGAAGAGGAGGGCCTCGTGGTTCTTAAAGAAGAAATGGAGATGGTGATTAATCATGGATATAAGGATCCATACCTTGTATCTCAAGAAACTAACATTCCCCTCCCCGTTCTATTTAATTCTTTCTTGCAGGTTAATGGTACGTGAAAATTTGGGCAACACCACCAATGTCCAAAGGTGTTTCAACTTCATGTCATTCACGTGACCCCCGTGCAGAATATTTTTGGTTGATCATGTGCAATGGCAAGAGAAATTTTCCGTTTGATCCAGGAAGTGAAGTGAAACAACAGGAACAAATCTATGATTCAGGACGAATCATCCTAAAGAAGGAGGGTATGATGTGATCCAGAATCGTGATAATACGAATTATAGCAGGCTTGACGGGAAAATCTACAATTCAAGCCAAATTGGAGCAAAAACGAGGCAAAAAGGATCAGTTTTGTTCTTACGACCATAATATCAAGATTATCACGGCCATAATCAACTCGCTGGTTAAAATGTGGAATTTCAAAGTAACACTTACGGACATAACCATTCAAAGGCAAGACATTCACGACCGTAATCAAATGTGCCACGGCCATAACTGCAATATCAATTTTGGATCAGAGAATCATTTACAGCCGTAACTGGATTCTTCACGGCCGTAAATAGCTAGCGAATCAGATTTGCGAGATTTTTAATTATCTTGTTTCCTTTTCTTTATTTAACTATTTTACTTTAATTAGAACTCTATTTTAAGCCTGTTAGGATTTTGCTAGGGTTTTAATTTGCTTATTTATAGTCTTTTCCATTCATCGTATTTCAGACTTTGATAATTGAATAAACATTTTGAGTGTTTTACTCGTTAAAAGGTGGATTCCTTTTATTCCCCAAGAACTTATCAAGATTTCATTTCTTGTGGCGTTCAAACCCGAACTTACCAAAGATTAACTATTTTTGTAGCGTTCAAAACCAGAAACTTATCAAGGAAGCTGGACAGATCCTTGTGGCATTTCGTAAATCTTAGTTCTTCAATCCGCATTGTCGATCCTCACATCGTGATTTTAACGTCAAGATTCCACCGTCCGTAACAACCTGGGTTCGGAACTTTCCGGCGTTTAATTCCGCGCATCTCGAATCACATCATTTGGTATCAGAGCTGGACTCTGAATTCAGGTTTTTCTATCCAGTTTGATTTTTATGTTTATCATCGAGTCCCATAAAAATCATCCATATCTTGTTGAGTGTTTTGTTTTCAATTTTTTGCGTTCTTCTTATTCTTGAGTTTGTTAAGTCTTCTTATAAGAGAGCTGAGCTGCGGCCTCCAATTCTGATTTTTCCTTTTTTATGTCGGCCTCGATGCGGTTAGTGACCTCTAACTCATTTAAGAGCCCTTCCTTCGACCTTTTCAACTAGGACACCTCATCCTTTAAGTTATTCAACTCCTCCTTCAACGTAATCACCTCCTCCTTAAATTTGTGAAGTTCCTTGTTGGATTCCTTCAACTTGTCCATCTCCGCCAAGGCATTCTTCAGTTTCTCCTCGGCCTCATTCCTAGCCTTCACCTCGTTTTCAAACATCGATCTGGCCTTGACGGCTAGTTTCTTGAACTTGTTAGTATCACTAGCGACCTCGGACATCCTTGATTGAGTCTGGGCGAGGTATTTTAGAGCTTGGCCGAGGTGCACCATACTGGTATTAACCAGGTCGTCGACTGGCATATCCTCACAATATTTTTCATGTCGAGGTGTCCAAGTCTCGGCCGGAGCATCCATCGCTACCTTTGTCTGGTCTGGGAGCTTCATCAACCCCATTGGGGTTAGGTTGGCAGCAGAGACGAAATCTCTATAGATTTTTGGACGACTCCCATTCAGCGAGCTCACCAGGTCGGCTCGAACCTTGTTGATACCCAGACAGAAGCCTTTAGCCGAATAAGTCCCTTGGGATGATTTCGCCTTGTTGAAAGTTGAGGGGGGCTGAGGTGGAATGGAAGTGTCAGATTTTCCTTTTTGAACTTCAGTTCGTTTTGGCTATTTCTGAGGAGAAGGAAGAGGAATGTGACCCTCCTTGTGAGGGGACGAGCTCTTACCCGCTCTCTTCTGGGAAGCTCGTCTGCGAGCCTCCACCTTGGTATTAGCCTCTTGATAAGCGTATTTTATACACTTATTTGTATGTCTAAATTAGGATTAGTTATTGTCGTTTGGGAATATTTGCTATTTAATTTATGTTTATTTGTTTACTTTTCAGAAAATGTCCCAATTGAAGAAGAATGAAGCAATTAATGGAAAAATGACACGATTTGATGTTAATTGGAGCTAAATTGGACAAGTGAGGAGTTTGTGACAACAACCGGGAAACATGCTTGGTGCCAAAGTGACTAAATCAGAGGTTGGAGGACCTAATTGAATGAATTAAGAGCTTGAATGGTCAAACCGAGAAGAAGATAAAGTTTGGGGACTAAATTGCAACAATTGAGAGTTGAGGACTGAAGGTGCAATTAAAAGTCAGGGACTAACTTGCACAGCCGGAAGAAAGATGAAGTCGCGATCGCTGGTTACACACCACGCGATCGCGAGATGGTTGTAAATTATAACCCGAGAGTTATAAGGTCTTCCACGCGATCGCCGGCATTATGCCTGAGCGATCGCGCGCTTGTCCGACTGGGCCGCAGATCAGATTTTTCTCGCGATTTTTGACAGGCTTTGGGCTTTTTGACCTAGGTTTTCTCCAAAACCTATATGTACAACATAAGAAACACGAAATTCAGACCTTTTCCTCTCCATAGAACGAGCCACAATAGAGAATCCAACATCAAATTCTTGGAGAATCAAGCATTGCAAAGGCGCGTGAATTGAAGATAATTGAAGAATCAAAACTTGGTGCAAGATTTCCATTCTTCTTTGTTATTTTCAATGAACGTTATATTTTATTGTTTTTGTTTTACAATCATGATGTGTAACTAATTTTAACGTTGGGATGAACGATGTAGCCTAGTCATATTATTTTAATTCCATATTCCTTGTTTTAAAGCTTTGATGCATGTATTGATTTATTATTGCGTTTAATGCGTGAATGAACTGGCCACTTATTCATGATTTTATGTGTTATTTCCATAATCTGAGAGGTGAGTTAATAACATAGATCTAGGTAATAAATCCGGTAATTGAACGAGATAGAGAGATATACTCTTGTAATTATTGCGGTCGTGTGTGAATTCTTGTGTGTAATGCATCTAGTTAAGGAATATTCGGACCCGCTGTAGAGATACAAGGTTGACTTATTTAGGTAGGATTGATTTAAACTCGAGAGAGGAATCTCAATTTAAATTAGTGAATTCGACCGAACACACAAATAGGAAATAAAACTGGAATTGGAATTGATTTAATTAGCTAGGTGAATTCGTGAATCCCAACTACTTTACAATCTTATTTGAAAACAAAACAATTTAACAATTCTTTTTAATTCATTAGTTCCATTTTTTAATTCTAGATTTTTATTCTTAAAACGATTTTCATTTGTTCAAATAAAATCAAGAACTGAAATATTTCGGTAATTAATAGCAGTCCTCGTGGGAACGATAATCCGGACTCTAAGGTCCACTTTATTAATTGATTGCGATTTCGTACACTTGCGATTTCAAACACAACAAGTTTTTGGCGCCGTTGCCGGGGACTGTTTTTATATTAATATCGATACCCATTAGTTCTTATTTTACTTTGAACTTTATTTTTCTTAGTTTTATTTTTTATATTATTTTTCAGTTTTTGTTGTTAATTAGTGTTTTATTTAATTTATGTTAAGAAGGACTAAGTCATTTGATTTGCTTCCTTTTGATACAGAAATTGAACGCACCTTTCGAAAGAGGCATAGACAACAGTTGGAAGCGAATCAACAAAGAGACTTAGCCATGGCGGATGACATAATTCAGGATAATCAGGGAAATCAACAAAATCTGCCAGCAGCTGTGAATGGACAGCAACCAAATCATGGAAGGCGCGTTTTGCGAGACTACATGGTTCCTCCTGTGGGGAACATTGGAACCTGCATTGTACCTCCTGCAATCCAAGCTAATAATTTTGAGATCAAGACTTCCTTGATATCCTTGATCCAAAATTCGTGCGTTTTTCATGGATTGCCATCTGAAGATCCTCATGCGCACCTTAGGACATTTTTGGAATTATGTGATATGCAACGCATGAATGGAGTTTCAGAGGATCCCGTGAAATTAAAGCTATTCTCATTCTCTTTGGCGGACAAAGCAAAAGCTTGGTTTTACTCTTTGCGCCTACACACAATCACCACTTTTGAAGTTATGAGCCAGAAATTTGTGGATAAATTTTTCCCACCTGCCCGCATGTCAAAGCTAAGGCGTGAAATTCTGTCCTTTAATCAACAGCCAGGGGAATCCATTTTTGAAGCTTGGGAAAGGTTCAATGAGCTTATCAGACAGTGTCCTACCCATGGAATCGCAGATTGGATCTTAGTCCAGACATTCTACAATGGGTTGACGAATGAGAATAAAAAGTACGCTGACTCAGCAGCTGGAGGATCAGTAATGGATGTGACATATGAAGAAGCTTCTGAGATTTTTGAGAAGATGGCCGCGAACAGTTACCAGTGGTACTCAGATAGATCTACACCAAAGTTTGGAGGAATTGTTGCAGTTAATGAGATTACAGCATTAAATGCTAAGCTGGATGCTTTAACGAAGAAAATCGACAGTATGGGTGCGCAGACAGTAAATTCAGTTCATACAACTTTGTGCGATTTTTGTTTCGAAAATCACGCGATAAATTTCTGCCCACTTCAACAAAATCAATCATACCAAGAACAGGTCAACTTCGTAGGAAACAGGCAGCAGGGTGGTCCTTATTCACAAACTTACAACCCAGAATGGAAGAATCACCCAAAATTTTCATGGTCTAACAATCATAATGTTCAGCGGCCGCCTGGATTTCAGCAACAGCAACAGCAACAATCTCAGAAAAACATATCCGAGAACATAGAAGAGTTAATTCAGCTGGTTAAGAGTCAGAATGGTGAGATTATGAATCAAGCTGTTGAAATAAAGAATTTGAAGAGACAAATGGGAGAGCTGGCAGCAAGCAGTTCAACAAGACAGCCTAGACAGTTACCAAGCAATACTGAAATGAACCCTCGTGAGCATGTCAATGCAATAACAACGATGAGCGGGGTTCAGCTATCTGAAGTAACTGTAGGGGAATATGAAAAGCAAAAGAGCAAAAAGGAAGATGTGGTGGAAGAACAGGAAAGCGAGAAAGAACAGAGATCGACTCCTGAAGTTCATGAAAAAGTCGAAGAAGAAGTTCGAGTTCGACCACCAGTCAAAGCTTATGTGCCCCCAGTTCCTTATCCACAACGATTGATAAAGCATAAGTTGGAACAGCAGTTTGGAAAAATTTTGGAAATATTCAAGAAACTGCACATTAATATTCCTTTTGCTGAAGCATTGGCCCAAATGCCGCTCTACTTGAAATTCATGAAGGAGATGCTGTCAAATAAACGGAAATTGGTTGATAATGAAACAGTAGCTCTTAGTGAAGAATGCAGTCCCATTATCCAAAAGAAGTTGCCACAGAAACTAACAGATCCAGGGAGTTTCTTGATCCCCTGTACTATTGGTAAATTTAATTTTGATAATGTATTGTGTGATCTGGGTGCAAGTGTCAATTTAATGCCTTTGTCTGTATACATGAAACTTGGTTTGGGGGAGCCTAAGCCAACGAATATCACTTTAAAGTTGGCGAACAGATCAATCCAATATCCATAAGGTATTGTTGAGAACGTGATAGTAAAAGTAGACAAATTTTTCTTCCCAATCGACTTTGTGATCCTGGACATGGAAGAGGACACTCAAATGCCCCTCATTCTTGGAAGGCCTTTCCTGGCTACTGGACGAGCCTTGATTGACATTGAAAAGGGAGAAATCATCTTCAGGGTCGAGAAGGAACAAGTCACGTTCAGCATCAAGCCAAGGCAAGATCCTGAAGTTCTAAATGAAAGCTGCTTCAAGGTGGAGGGGGTGGTCCAAAAACTAGAAGAAAAGACCTAGCAGGGTATTAATATAGAGGAGGAGCTAATCACAAAACATGGGTTCGTAAAGGCAAAAGATGGATGGAGGGACAAGAAGGAAGAGAAGCCTAACATCCATCAACAATTGGCTAAAAGTGAGGCTTTGGGATTCAGAAAAATGAGAAAACGAATGGAGATATGCAAGGCAGGGAATTGCAAGAAATGGAAAGCTTCAAGAGGATCATTCAAGCCTCCATGATAAAGAAGTGCAAAAAGTCGAGCTTTAGACTTAAAACGGAGCGCTTGTTGGGAGGCAACCCAACCTTTCTTCCCTTTTATTTATTACGCTTTCATGATTTATTTATTTACTGAATTTAGATATATGCATGGTAGGAATTGTGTTTGAATGTTTTGCATGTTTCATGTTAAGAGCACTTGTGCATAATATTCTATCATTGCATATTTAGGTATGTTTTTGATTTAGCATGTTTAACATTAGGGTAGGTTTTTATCTTCATTCCAAACTCACACACACTAGTTTGAATCATGTAGTTAATGTTTAGAAAATCATTGCATTGATCATGAAGTGAGTAGGGGGATAAAAATGATTTTGGAAATCAAAAATAGGAAAAATTTTCATTTCTGTCATGAACCACGCGATCGCGTGCCAATAGGCAATGGCGATCGTGAGTTTGCACTGAAAATTCAACAGATCTGAAAACCTTGAACCACGCGATCGCGGACACTCCAGCCAGGCGATCGCGTGGCTGTATTGGGACCAAATTCGGCAGTTTAAGTTCTTTTCCTCATTCTTTCAACTTTAAACATTATACACTCGTTTTATCTCCCCAAACCCACTCAAAAGTTGATATTTCATCTATCATGCACGTAATCAACACTTCATTGCACCAAATTCATTGATATTTTCACATCCAAATCAATGAAAGGTATGAAATTCTTCACTCAAATCAATGTTTACTCAAACTTTTGAAATTTTCTTTGAGTTCTTGAATTTTGAAATTGTGAATTGTGAAGAATGGGCTTAGGTTAGTGGTTGGAGTTTGTGATTTGTGGTTTAATAGACAAAAAAATTTTGGGCTATTTCATAACTCCAAACCTATGCATATTTATGGTTGCACAGCCGGAAGAAAGATGAAGTCGCGATCGCTGGTTACACACCACGCGATCGCGAGATGGTTGTAAATTATAACCCGAGAGTTATAAGGTCTTCCACGCGATCGCCGGCATTATGCCTGCGCGATCGCGCGCTTGTCCGACTGGGCCGCAGATCAGATTTTTCTCGCGATTTCTGACAGGCTTTGGGCTTTTTGACCTAGGTTTTCTCCAAAACCTATATGTACAACATAAGAAACACGAAATTCAGACCTTTTCCTCTCCATAGAACGAGCCACAATAGAGAATCCAACATCAAATTCTTGGAGAATCAAGCATTGCAAAGGCGCGTGAATTGAAGATAATTGAAGAATCAAAACTTGGTGCAAGATTTCCATTCTTCTTTGTTATTTTCAATGAACGTTATATTTTATTGTTTTTGTTTTACAATCATGATGTGTAACTAATTTTAACGTTGGGATGAATGATGTAACCTAGTCATATTATTTTAATTCCATATTCCTTGTTTTAAAGCTTTGATGCATGTGTTGATTTATTATTGCGTTTAATGCGTGAATGAACTGACCACTTATTCATGATTTTATGTGTTATTTCCATAATCCGAGAGGTGAGTTAATAACATAGATCTAGGTAATAAATCCGGTAATTGAACGAGAGATAGAGATATACTCTTGTAATTATTGCGGTCGTGTGTGAATTCTTGTGTGTAATGTATCTAGTTAAGGAATATTCGGACCCGCTGTAGAGATACAAGGTTGACTTATTTAGGTAGGATTGATTTAAACTCGAGAGAGGAATCTCAATTTAAATTAGTGAATTCGACCGAACACACAAATAGGAAATAAAACTGGAATTGGAATTGATTTAATTAGCTAGGTGAATTCGTGAATCCCAACTACTTTACAATCTTATTTGAAAACAAAACAATTTAACAATTCTTTTTAATTCATTAGTTCCATTTTTTAATTCTAGATTTTTATTCTTAAAACGATTTTCATTTGTTCAAATAAAGTCAAGAACTGAAATATTTCGGTAATTAATAGCAGTCCTCGTGGGAACGATAATCCGGACTCTAAGGTCCACTTTATTACTTGATTGCGATTTCGTACACTTGTGATTTGAAACACAACACCTCTTTCTTCGCTTTCATGGACTCCATTCTCCTTTTGCCTTTTCAAGCTGATAACCAAATGCAAAATTTTTATAAGTGTCCACTTCGTACTTGGCATAGAATATAAATCTGCTGGATATACACTTACATTTTCGAAGTGGAGGATAATAATCTAATGGATCGATGTGAGTAAGGCTCGCTTCGAATAAGTGCTCCTTGGTCAATAACTCTTTTACCGACCTGTCTGGCTCCAGTATATCCTTTAAACTCACTATTCTTTTAATTATATCCTCGTCCAACTACGGCTCCTTGACCTCTGCAAAAAATAGAGTGATTAATATTAGAACTTTTAAGTTCGAAGTTATCTCAAAGAAATAAATTACTGATCTTTTCCTTATAATGAATGGGGACGATGTGACTCATGCTCTTGCTTCGGTATGGACTCATCCAGTTCCCTCCAACATAAAACCATTTCTCCTTCCACCAATGCACTGGGTCAGGCAGGTTTACTAAAATCTTTTGCCATTCGAAGAACGACCTCTGCATTGCATAAAACCACCTGTCTTTTTACCATCAGCCCGGAATTGGTAGGCGAAGTGGAATTCGTCGATGGTGGGGTCGCCGTTCCCTATTTGGTTGTAAAGGGATATAAAGAATAAGATGTGTCTCCACCAGTTGGGGTGGATCTGAGTTGGGGCGACCCCCCAAACAAGGAGGAAGTCGGTAATTATGAATGGAAGAGGGAAGCGTAGACCGGCTTCAAGGGTTTGATAATTGGCAGCCACGTAGTCGCGAGGTGGTTGGTCGGCTGGTTCGAAACTCTCAGGAAGGAAGAAATGGACATTGCTTGAGATTCTATATTTATTTTTCCACGTGGCCAGTTCATTTTCGGTGGCATTAGATCGGAAGTGTTTACAGGCGAAGTCAGAACTGTAGCTAGTACAAGGATTAGGTCGGGTAAAAGAGGGGCAGGAAGGATATTGGAACGAACTGGGAGAAATGGTTCGAGATACGGGGACTATGGTTAATGGGTGAGGCTGAAGAGTTTCTCCTTCCTCCACCTCAGCTCGAAATAGGCATTGAGTTTCCACGCTTTCTTTCCATGACACAGTGGGTTCGCCGCCATTACCCGAAACGACCGACCTCACTCCGCTCTCACCAGAACTCTGTTCCCCACTCATTTTTATGAAAGTAAAGAAATATTAAAAGACAAATTAACAACCCTCACCTTTTATAAACCAGACACAGGTCAAATGTAAGAACGAGATCAATTGAAGAACGTAATCAAAAGCGAGCCGGCAGAAGTTGGGAGAGAATCAAGAGAAATTCATGGAGAAGAATGACAAATGATTCCCTTATATAGGGAGAGGAGAGAGAGAATTGGTTTGGCAGCCATTATGACAAGACGAGTTGTCATAAAGATGGCGGCTACGCATGATCCGAGACCTGACACTCCAATTAGACGATGACGCGTGGCAAAGGCGTTACATAATTAACGAGACAAACGCCGATGTCAACTTTTCGGTAAGGGATTAAATTTTTAGATTTGCTCTCATAATTTCGAACTAATCTAGAGGGGAAATTTGTTATATCCTGATCTGAGGTGAAAAATAAATTAAGCAGTCAAACAGTCAATGGTCAAATAATTACTCCAAATTGACGAAGCGGCCCATGGTATTTCAAGTTACGAACCTAACAGTACTACTGTGGTCCTGCATCATGACCGATGTGGATTGTCATAACCGAAGTGATGTATTAGCCGAGGTGATTTATGCATATGAGGTGAAACAGCTTGACCGAGGTAAATTGTGCCTACGAGGTGAATCCGCATGACCGACGTGAATTATAAGAGCCGAGCTTATTTGAATGATCGAGGTGAAATTATACGAGAAGACCTCATTGGCCAAGAACGAAGAGGATATGAAAATATGTACACTACAACAAAAAATCCCTTTTGCAACATGTAAACGGCAACATTCGTCAATTGCATGTTGCAAAAAGGGGTCTATAGCAACATTCACTTGTTGTATGTTGCATTTGATCCATTAAATCGAGTTTTAGCAACATTCAACAAATAAGTTGTAGCGACCAAGAATTTTCCATGACTTATTTAAATAAATATTATCTAAAACGTGTCGCTACGACTTTACCTATTTATTTTAAACACATTTTCATCTAGCCAGTTAAGTGGAAAATTTAATTTATTCAAAATCTTCGTCAAATTTCAATCTTTATCAAAAGTATTTCAAATGTCACAATTTATTTGAAATCCAAGTATTAATTATATTGAGTCCCAATTTTAAATGTTTTAGTCCAACCCAACTTATCGAGCCCAAATGTTTTTACCAGTCATTCAAGCCCATTTAAAAATTCAATAAGTCAATTCTTGGTCCAACCAATTTAACAGCTCCTTCCTCCCCAAGTCATTCCTTACACAATCGATACTTCCAAAATTCTTGCAAGTTTTCCATAAATCAAGATTTAACCTAAACTACCAAGTTTAACACCTAAATCAACTATTAATTGGATCCCTATCCCTTGCATTCACGACAGACCAAACTTTACAGCTTCGGGGTATGTCTCTATTCCCTCAAACGTTCACCAAATCACAACAACTCGACGCCACTGCCCCATCTTCTTTCATATTCAATTGAACTCCAATATCCAGCCCTCTCTTCTTTCTTCTGTTGGCCGAGGCAATAGAGAGAGAGAGAGAGGAGATATTTTATTGTTTTAAAAATTGACTTTTACAAAAATTACTCCTTAATCCCCAAAGTTTTAAAAGTGATCACTTCAGGCCTCAAGTTGCAAAATCGTTTAATCCCGTCCCTTCAGTTATAATGTCAATTATTTCAGCCACTATTTTTAAATTTAGTTATTTCAGTCCTTTAGTTTTAAAATATTTACTTTAAGCCCCTGCAGTTTTTAAAATATTTTAGTCAGTCCCTGTATATCTGAAAAGTTATGAATCAGCCCCCTAATTTCAAATTTCATTATTTCACGAACAGTCCCTAACTTATCCAATTTTCACGTTTTAGTCCTTAAAGATCTTAAAGCTCTATTTTCTTTTACACAAATATACTTTTAAAGATTTCTTTATCTAAAGGTCTAATAGAAGTTATTTATTTATAGGACTAGACGAGGGGCGAGAGAATTAGAAGTATTTTCCCGTTTGCTCAATACTCGAGAAATTAAGGTAGACTCTAGTCTACAAATTTACGTTTTTCAAAAGTGTGCATCAATAATTATTTGGATTATAAGTTTAGCATGTATGACTGTGTTCATGAGAATTACTTGCTTTCTAAGCATGAGACTATGTTACGAGAATTTACTTGCTTAAATGCATGAGACTTGAACTTGTATGTTATTTACTTGTTCATGAGAATACTGGTGATCGTTAGACACCTGAGACTTGAATATCATGATTATGTGTTTTGATTTATAATGTTAAATGATTATTATGCGCGAGTCTACTGAGTATTTTTATGAAATACTCACGTTTTCCAAAATAAAATTTTGCAGATGATGGAGTTGGCGGCGGGGCGTGCGATGGTGGCCATTATTGAGATTTTAGAAATGTTTTATTTGAAATTATAAACTTATTTTTATTATGTTACGTTCAAGTTATTTTCCATGTTTAAACTATTTTGACCGTTTGAATCAATTTTTATAAAGTTATGTGGAATGGAATTTCAATTTAATTTATTTTCCGCTAAATTATTATCTTCAAAGTAAATTTTTAAACGATGAAGTGGCGCACCCAAGTGTTCGGAACCCGGGGCGTTACAGGTGGTATCAGAGCGGGTCTATGTTTCTGTAGACTTGCAAATTTTGAAAAGAGATTTTTTTTTTTTTTTTTTTAAGAAAATAATAATAAACAATGTTTTGACAACTTTTGCCACTGCCATCGTTCGCTCCGCCAACTCCGAAGGTAAATGATTTTATCATGAAGTTTATGTTATGATCATTTCGGATACATGAGAAATGAAGTATTTTGAGAATTTGATGAGAAAGAATGAGAAAGATTTTTGTACCCGAAATATGAAAGAAAGAAAGAAAGAAAACGAGTTTGAGCATAATTTGAATGAGTTTTTAAATATTTTTACGTCCTCGTAATTTTAACTAAGAGAAATGGATAAACCCCGTCTAATTGGACTTTGCATAATTGGTTTAGGACATGACACCTTTCACAAGAAGTCAACCGAGGAACTTAGATCTAGTGTATGCTCCTATCAAAAGGATATCAGACTATGTACGTAGATATTGCGTCAGACGAAAATGGTTACTGTATATTTGTCATGATTGATGATTATAACTTTGATTTTTTTTTTTTGGGGGAAAATAGTGATTTAATTGGAATTTGGAGACCAGATCATATTCTATTTCATGATTGAATTAGGTTATGTTACACATACGTCAGAGATTTAATTTTGGGATTAGATATGAAGATGAAGCTTAGAGTAGTAAGAAGAAAAAATTGAATTTTGGGTGTTTGATATTTAATGATGCCTCGATTTTATAAGTGAAACTTATTGTTGGGGTAAGTCTTGCATTCTTGTTTAAGCATTTGATTGAGATTTGGATAAAAAGGATTTAAAGTTTTTATTTGGCCAAGTGTATCTCTATAGGGAGTAACTATACTACTTAACAAGTTGGCAATAAAGAATAAGTACCCACCAACAGTATTTATGGATTTGATGAACTGAGTTTTCCAACATTAATTGGACATTTTTTCATTGTATTCATGGACGATATTTTGGTTTATCCTAGAGATAGTAAACAATACGACGAACATTTGAGGATTTTGTTGGAGACACTTCGAGATTTTTGAAAAGAGAATTTTGGTTGACCCATGAATAATGAGGAAATATTATTTTCAAGTATAAGATGGTTGAAAGTTATTGGTTGTTTATTTACGTTGCGGCTTAGGTAAGCATGAGTGCAATCTTGAACAGAGTATCGATTTGGAGTTAAAGTTTTGATAATTTTGGAGATTGTTATTTATAAATATCCCGATTGGTGAAGGGTCAGTCGATTAAGTATCAATGTACATGTGGAGTTATACGATCATTTGAGGTATACATAGGAAATACCAAGTTATATCTTGCAGAAAATGTTGTGGCATTCAGGAGCAGAATCTTAGTTACTTGGGAACAAATTTTTTTTAATATTAATTGAATTTTGTGATATGTTTTGGTGACGTATATGGGAAGATGTTAGAAAACAAGATGATGCAAAAATGTACTATATGAATAGATTCTCGTATACGTTAAGTTGATGATATTATGCTTTGTGGATAACATGTTATTATGCATATTACACGGAAGAATATTCATGTGATTTCTAATGTTACAATTGATTTTGGGTTATTCACCATAAGAGGTTTAAGAAGATGATGATAGACTTCATAATGATTAATTAATATGGTGTGATATGTTTTCCTAAAGAAATAGTAGAGATTGATAAAGATGTTTCTCTAGTCAAAGTCCAATGGGGTAGACGAGGTAGTGCTGAAACTACTTGAGAAAAGAAAGAAGAAAGAATTCTGGCTTAATACCCAGATATATTTAGATCTAGAAAGTTTAAAATTTCGAGGACGAAATTATTTTAAGTGGAGAAGGTTGTAGCGACCGGGAAATTTTCAAACTTAAAAGACTTGTTTTATCAAACTTGTCGCTACGACTCTCCAACCTTAATGATTTTTATTTAAAATCAACGCTCTCGTCTAGTCATATTAATTATTTTAAGATTTTAAGAAACAAGAAATTCTGAAGTATCCAATTATTTTAAATCAAGAAAATTTTAAATTTCGAGGACGAAATTATTTTAAGGTGGTAGGGTTGTAGCGACCAAGAATTTTCCATGACTTATTTAAATAAATATTATCTAAAACGTGTCGCTACGACTTTACCTATTTATTTTAAACACATTTTCATCTAGCCAGTTAAGTGAAAATTTTAATTTATTCAAAATCTTCGTCAAATTTCAATCTTTATCAAAAGTATTTCAAATGTCACAATTTATTTGAAATCCAAGTATTAATTATATTGAGTCCCAATTTTAAATGTTTTAGTCCAACCCAACTTATCGAGCCCAAATGTTTTTACCAGTCATTCAAGCCCATTTAAAAACTCAATAAGTCAATTCTTGGTCCAACCAATTTAACAGCTTCTTCCTCCCCAAGTCATTCCTTACACAATCGATACTTCCAAAATTCTTGCAAGTTTTCCATAAATCAAGATTTAACCTAAACTACCATGTTTAACACCTAAATCAACTATTAATTGGATCCCTATCCCTTGCATTCACGACAGACCAAACTTTACAGCTTCGGGGTATGTCTCTATTCCCTCAAACGTTCACCAAATCACAACAACTCGACACCACTGCCCCATCTTCTTTCATATTCAATTGAACTCCAATATCCAATATGCTACAATTTGACAGAAACCCAAAATACTTACCATGATCAACCCATGCTACAGGAGACTACCCTTACCTCAACCAAAGTTCCGAATTCATAGAGACACCCAATACCTTCGACTGCCTACTGCACAACCAGTTGAGCCTCCAGACACCGCATAATGCCACCGCAACCACACGAACCCCAAGCACCGGCTGCAATACCACGGCCCAATCCTAATCTCCATCCAAAAATCAAATCCAAACAACCATCGATCCAATACCCTACCAAGAACTCAAGAATGATTAAGAATCAAAGTAACCCATAGTCATACCTCAATCACCGGCCACTAATTTCGCCAGAAAACTTCCAAATCCGAGCTGCTATGTCTCGATTCCTACACCCAGAATCAAGCCTTTTTTTTTTACTTCTTTCACGCAGCCACATCGCCCCCGCCACCACCACTGGACGGCGGTCCTATCCCTGGCTTAACCGCCGGTGACCACCGGCGTGAAGAGGCGTCGCGCAACCAACCGCCAGCCCTCTGTTCTTTCTTCTGTTGGTCGAGGCAAGAGAGAGAGAGAGGGGAGATATTTTATTGTTTTAAAAATTGATTTTTACAAAAATTACTCCTTAATCCCCAAAGTTTGAAAAGTGATCACTTCAGGCCTCAAGTTGCAAAATCGTTTAATCCCGTCCCTTCAGTTATAAAGTCAATTATTTCAGCCACTATTTTTAAATTTAGTTATTTCAGTCCTTTAGTTTTAAAATATTTACTTTAAGCCCCTGCAGTTTTTAAGATATTTTAGTCAGTCCCTGTATATTTGAAAAGTTATGTATCAGCCCCCTAATTTCAAATTTCATTATTTCACGAACAGTCCCTAACTTATCCAATTTTCACGTTTTAGTCCTTAAAGATCTTAAAGCTCTATTTTCTTTTACACAAATATACTTTTAAAGATTTCTTTATCTAAAGGTCTAATAGAAGTTATTTATTTATAGGACTAGACGAGGGGCGAGAGAATTAGAAGTATTTTCCCGTTTGCTCAATACTCGAGAAATTAAGGTAGACTCTAATCTACAAATTTACGTTTTTCAAAAGTGCGCATCAATAATTTTTTGGATTATAAGTTTAGCATGTATGATTGTGTTCATGAGAATTACTTGCTTTCTAAGCATGAGACTATGTTACGAGAATTACTTGCTTAAATGCATGAGACTTGAACTTGTATGTTATTTACTTGTTCATGAGAATACTGGTGATCGTTAGACACCTGAGACTTGAATATCATGATTATGTGTTTTGATTTATAATGTTAAATGATTATTATGCGCGAGTCTTCTGAGTATTTTTATGAAATACTCACGTTTTCCAAAATAAAATTTTGCAGATGATGGAGTTGGCGGCGGGGCATGCGATGGTGGCCATTATTGAGATTTTAGAAATGTTTTATTTGAAATTATTAACTTATTTTTATTATGTTACGTTCAAGTTATTTTTCCATGCTCGTAAAATCATAGGGTGTGGGTAGTCTCGTCTCGTGCACTTAAGGCACATAAGTTATGCATAACATCATCATTTCTCATTTATCTCATAAGAGATATTCTTTTCTCGTCTCATGCATCAAAGCATGTAAATCACGTAATTTCACATAAGACATGCAATTATAATTTAAACTAATTAATGGGGGCGAGTCTACTGAGTATTTTTCGAAATACTCATTCCATTATTTTAACAGTTTTTGCAGATCTCGGAGAAGGCGGCGAATGAAATGGGAGCGGTGGAAAATTAAATAAACGATGATGTTATTAGACAATTTTACGAATGTTACTCGTTAAATTATTTATCGTTAATTTCATTTAAATAATTGAGACACAAGTTTTATGAATTGTTTTATATTTAAATTAATCAAATTTCCGCTGAAGTTTTCAAATGATGAATGTGATGCTTTGAATTAAATTTATTTTCCGCAATAAAGTCAGTTTTAAAGGACGAAGTGGCGTCCCGGGCTCCGCGGAATTCGGGGCGTTACATAAGTGTTGCTTATAATAAGCTTTTACAACGTTCATAATAATGTTGCAATAAGTTTACCCTATTGTAACTCGCACTGCGCGTTGCAAAAGCTTAGGCTTTGGCAACGCGCAGTGCGCGTTGGAAAAGCTTGGGCTTCGGCAACGCGCATTACACATTACAAAAGCTTAGGCTTTAGCAACGCACAGTGCGCGTTGCAATAGATACCTATCGCAACGCGCACTGCGTATTGCAAAAGCTTGGGCTTCGGCAACGTGCTCTATTGCAACGCGTAATGCGCGTTGCAATAGGATTTTCGGGCTAAATTTTTACATTTACCAAATTTTGGGACTTAATTGCATATTTCAATTCTCTTATAACCCTATTTCACACCAAAATTCACACCAAAATTAAAAGAATCTGAATTCATTTCCCCCCACCCGATTCAGACGTTTCGCTCCCAAACCTACCGTCGCCCAAATCCTCTCTCAATCTCTTCGACCTGTGAGCGAGTCTTCAGGGCAGCGAGCGAGCGAGCGAAGGCAGGGACATTGAGCAAGCATCGAGAAATTATTCGCTCCCAAACCAACCCTCCTCCCCCAGCGAAGGAAGAGCAGTGTCCGAGAGAAGGAAGAGCAGCGAGTCCAGTAGATATTATTCGCTCCCAAACCAACCCTCCTCGCCCAAATCCTCTCTCAATCTCTTCGACCCAGCGAGTGAAGGAAGGGCAGCGAGCGAGTGAAGGCAGTGGCATCGAGCAAGCACCGAGAAAGAATACTTGTGAGCTTTTCATTTCTTGTTTCCTATTAGCTTTTCTCAAATCATTTTGTTCACCTCATCACCTGCAACACCCAAATAAACGAAATGGTCAAATCTTGTTTCCTATTAGGTTTTCCTCGTCGGTTTTCTCTGTTTTCTCTATATGTTATATGAGTTTTTTTGCTTCAAACGAGACACTTTTATTGTCTGTCTGCATTTTGTTTTTGACTTTCTGAATTTTTCTCAATTACTGATCCCACTGTTTTGGAAATTTTAAATGGCTGAAAATGTAATTTTTGAGACATGATATTTCTTGGCGGTGATGCAAAGTTTCCCCTTTCAATTTTGCGCTAATTTTATTATTATTTATGAATCAGAAGATAATATTAGAAAGATTATGTCTTATTTTTTTCTTTTTTTCTTTTGGACCTTTGCAAGATTAATACGTTTGAGACAATTATTAATGTAATGTAGCATTTATCTTTTGGACATTTTGTAATATGTTTGTAGATATACATGTTTGACATTGATAAAATTGCTGCTTCTTTTTTTTTCCCCTCTTTTCTTCTCTGGTGACTCTGGAATATCTTGGACGAATTGTTTTCAAAACTGATGGTATTCTGTACCTTGATAGTGTTTTTGGTACTAATTCTCATACGACCATTATGATGGACTGGGTGTTGCTGGATGGGGAGTCAGAAGAATTGAAGCAAAAGCTACAATACTTGGCCAAGTACCCTAGCCCTCTTTAATAAATGAATTTATTCTCGAATTCTGAAATTTTCATGGCAATAGCAAAGAGTTGACATGTTATTCATTTATGATAGATTTCAATTCGTTGAAATATTAGCTATATTTATGGTTTGACACAGTGATGGTTAGTTCACTTACCACACATGATATCTTTCACATTCTCTCCCCCTCTGTGTGTATATATATGTGTGTTATTTTATTAATTGCTTCTTGTTTCGTATTCACTTCGGACCTCCTATTGTAAGGATAGAGATATAAGACTGCTAATTTTGCAATTATTTGAATTCAAAGCACGTTGAATTTGTTATTAATTTCTTTCCTTTTCCTCTAAATTTGGTAGACAATGAGCATGGTTCTGCTTCATGTTGTTGGATTTAAGTTTTCTTTTTCAAATTTTCTTAATCTCTGTACATACTATGTGTGTAGGTGAAAGCATGAGCATCATTAACAGATAGAGCCACAATTGCAAATATGTCTCTTGAGTATGGACTTAGCATGGGTCCTCATTTGTAACACCCCAAGTTTCAGTATCTAAAACCTAGGCGTGTTAACTTCCATTCACATTATATGCGGAAATAATCGTTTAAAACATTTGAACGTTTCATTTTCTATTATGAAATTGTTAGAAAAATTTCGACAGAGTCTCCTCTGTAAATTGGACATAGCCAACCTGTAGAGGGACATCAAAACCATTTATAAATACACATCACAACTCACTCCATCCCAAACATCATCCAATCCATTATAATAAGTCCCAAACTCCTCAACAATACAATTCCAAGTAAATAAACTTTAGCAAATGAAATAAGAGGTATTTTAACCTCAATAATACATGAATTAAAGAATTAATAATTAGAAATTGGAATAAATTCTAATTTAACTTTATTTTAAAGGAGTTGATGCGGGTATAGCCTGAGTCAGCTGCCGAGTGCTCTCCTCGGATCACCTAACTTTCATCACCTGAAATGTTGGGGAGGGATTGGGGTGAGCTAAAGCTCAGTAAGTAAACTGTATGCATGAATGCATGCTTATGACATGAATGCTTTTCAAAAATTCCATGTATGTATCCCCATTTACTTTACTTTCCAGAACTTTCAAACTTTTCGAACTTTCACTTAACATTTCAAAACTTCACTTCATTCCATCGTGAGCTCACTTGATGTAACTTCTAGTCAATCAGAATACAGGGGGCAATTACTTATTTGGAACCAGATTAACATGCGCATTTCCACCGCAAAGCGGTTTAACATTCACTTTCCCACCGCGAAGCGGTGTAACATTCACTTTCCCACCGCAAAGCGGTTCATTAAATTCGGGTACGCCGGTCCCCCGCGCCCCATTTCCCACTCGCATCTTTCATGAACTAGAAGCACACCCATTCATTCTTTAAAAACTTGGGATACATAACTTTTGAACAAACTTGCACTTTGACACATTTCTTTCATTTAAAACATTTGACTTCCAAATTTCGATGTCAATGCATGCTTGATGATGCAATGACATGATAATGTGCATGCTTAAACATTCTTCTCAATAACATATGCTTTCATAATGTAAATGCAATTCATCAAAGCAAGTAAGTTGCACGACAGTCATTTACACATAACTTTCACATTTACATTCAACTTCTATGAAAATAGGGGGGAGTTTACTTACCTGACGTCCTTAGCATTTACCGTTATCTGGATTTGCAAGTGGAGGAGCTTCGACTGCCCGTGACGTCAAGGTGCCAAAAATCCTAATTTGTATCCATTCATTTAATAAAATATACTTTTAGTTCAAAAATCACATTTAAAACTCCTAAGTGAGGTTGAGACTTTCATGTGACTTACAATTAAAATCAAATGGAATCTTAAGCCATGTCAAATACAAATCACACTACATTCAAAATAAGAGATTAACTTCTATGGCAAAAATTGAAATCTAATTTGTCAAATTACACAAATGTCAAAGTTACAAAATATTCATCGCAACTTAAAATTCAAAAAGACAAATTCCAATTAGCATTCTAACTATTCATAAATTTGAAAATCACCATTTATTCAACCTCCACCCGAAAAGTTAATTAACTACAATTTCATAAATTTCGAAATTTTGAAAATGACAACTATAAGTCAACAATATACACTAAACTTCAATTAAAACAATTGAAAACCCAAATTTGAAAATGTCCATTTAAAACAACATCAAAAACAGAAATTAATCAATTGAACTTCATCACTTTAAAAATCCAAAAATTACATACCTTAAATATATATAAACACACACATTGTCCAACATCTCAAATTAGCAACTTAAAATTCGAAAATCTGAACAAACCCATGATCTGAAATTAATACCTAAGGATGATATTTACATCAATACATACGTAGACATTACCCAATTCTCCAAATTTAACAATTATAGTTCGAAAATGCAAATAACTTAAATCTGAAAATCTGAAAAATATGAGAATGTGAGAAAATGCATATATACTTACATTTAAACCATATATACCTCAATATATACATACAACTCCATATGAATTTGTGTATGTGTGAGCGGGTGTGTGCGTGCAAACCCGTGTGTGCAGTGTGCGTGACTGTGGTTCGTGCGTGCGCAGTGGTGAAGGGGCGAAATATGGTCTCACCGAGGGCAGGGAAGTGGTGGGGCCGAGGTTGTGGTCGCCGGCAGTGTGGTGGTTGACGTCGAGTGGGCGTGAGCCGGGAGGGAAGGTTTCGGGAAGAGAGTGTCAAGAGAGAGAGAGAGAGCGACGTTGAGAGAGAGCAACCGAGAGGTGTGAGTGAGGGAAGAATGGAGGGTTTAGGTTTTGATTGTTTAAGTTTTGGAAATTTGCAATTTAGTCCCTCAGTCTCCCTAAGTTTCAAAATTAAGTACACATCTATCATAAATTTACAAATACCCTAAAATTTATCATTTATAATAATTTGACAAAAATAGAAATTGGCAAGCTTAGGAAATAAAACAATTATTCACATAAATTGCAAGTAAACAAATTTATAATTTTCTAATTGGCACATTGAGCGAGACGGCGTCCAAATCCTTCCACTGCAAAATAATTCAATAATTATCAACAATAATAATGTCAATAATGATTAATAGAGACATTAATAGAAAAATTACGCGAAATCCATGAAAGCCCGTAAAACGGAAAAAGACGGTATTACATCATTGGTGGACCAGGTCATTCTACAATACCTTAAATTGATTGGAAGAAGTGATGAGACAGTAAGTGTTTAAGTTTTTTTTTTCTTATCCAAATTTTGCCAAATTACATGGAGCTTGGTCATGACCATTGTTACTTCAACGTGGCTTATGTTGCAACGACCAAAGTGTATTTACCCTACATTTCAATCTAATTTGGTCTTTTTGCTTACATTAGGGATTCGAAAACTATTTAAATGCTGTTTTATTTCTAAATAAGATTATTCAAATTTGGAGGCTATTATTTTCTTGTGAATTATAATTCTTTATCGATTAGGTTTACGTTTGTAAACCTAGAAATTCTATTTTGCGTCAGGATAACTTGCGAAACAGGCAGCTTAAGCTTGATAAATTATTGAGTTGAACTTGACTCCTAGACTCCAGTACGACTGTGCAACTACAAGTCTGCAAGGACTTTCAAGGTTAGTGCGTCATTTGATTTAGATAATGACATTTGAATTTGTTTTTGAAAATGTGACATTTGAATTTTGAATTTGGCTATGATCTACATTTTCTTAGGAGCTGATATCTCATATTTTATTTCTTAATTTGAATCTAAATGTGCATAGAATGGATAATATCTTTCAGTTGTGTTATTTATTATTTTACTTCTTAAAATGTTTAAAATAATAACAGATTAGAGATCAGTGTTTGATTGACAATGTTTCAAACACTTTAAAGTGGCTTGCACGTGGTCCTAGATGCCAATCCATGTCATATTCTAGTTTTGTCATAAATGATTTTCGCTTTCACACTAAAGATGCTGAAAAATCTCGTCAAAATAGTGGCATTTTAGTTGAAGCAACAACCATCTGTAGATCGAGCGCAAAAGATAATGCACCTCAAGTTGGGAAAGTTCATTATTTTGGAGTTTTGCGCGATGTTATATTGCTTGATTACAATACATTTCATGTTCCAATATTCAAGTGTGATTGGGAAAATATCACGAATGGAATAAAAAAGGAAGAGGGGTTCACTTTGGTTAACCTTAATGAAGGACACGAACAATTTGAAAATGATCCATTCATTTTAGCAACACAAGCGAAACAAGTGTTTTATTCTAGGGAGAATGAAACTTCTAGTTGGCATGTTGTTTTGCAAGCACCATCAAGAGACTTGTATGCATTACATGTGGAAGAAGATACTGATGAGCCAACTGTTCCACTAGATATATCACAGCTTGAAGACAACCATGATGATAATGATGAGAACTATGCAAGGATAGATGTCGAAGGCGTATTATGTGACACATAGAGTAATTTGGTAATAGTTTTAAAAGTTATCTTCTTAACCTATATTTGTACATAATGTACTTTTTATATTCCGATATTTGGAAGTTTTTACATCGTGATGAAATGTTGAATATTTAAATTTTGTTAAGATCTCTAACCTTAATTTCTTTTGATGTTGCAGATTTTCATTTCAAACTTTCGAACTAGTTGAGAGTAGGAAGCTTATTATTTAATATGATGGACAAAGCTGAGGTAATTGTGTTTTCTTTTGCTTTTATATTTGTTGATTTTTGAAAATAAACATATTTGCATTTTGTTTCATGTTGCATTCTTAAAGTCAACTAAACAAGCTGCCAAGATCTCTAAACAAGCTTTTAGGCGTCGGTTGTAAACCGACGCGCAAAGTCAGCTTTGGGCGTCGGTTCTAGTTTAAAACCGACGCCTAAAGTCAAAAAAAAAATACACTTTGGGCGTCGGTTTCTGGTTCAAACCGACGCCCAAAGTCGGTTTTGGACGTCGGTTTTAATTTTTGAACCGACGCCCAAAGTTTTTTTTTTTTTTTTTTGGACTTTAGGCGTCGGTTTTATCTTTAGAATCGACGCCTAAACTTTTTTTTTTTTAATATATATTATATGACCTGGACGTGGCCTGCAATAACCCAGGTCACTGCACGTCGTGGCCTGCAGTGACCTGGACGTAGCCTGTAATGACCCAGGTCACTGCACGTCGTGGCCTGCAGTGACCTGGACGTAGCCTGCAATGACCCAGGCCACTGCATGTCGTGACTTGCAGTGGCCTGTAATGACTCAGGTCACTGCACGTCGTGACTTGCAATCACCTGGACGTGACTTGCAATGACCCAGGCCACTGCAGGTCGTGACCTGCAGTGACCAGGACGTGGTCTGCGATAACTTGAACATGCGCATCACCAAATAAATATATATAATCGATATATACGTAATAAAATTAAATTAACAACAATTATACTTACAAATTGTTAATTTATGATACAAATTAAATATATATGTAAGTGCAAGTTTTGATTACGCTTCGATTTACACAAACCTATGAACGAAGTATTTTGCCCATAAGTTTTGAATCTCGATTACTTCCTCCGTTGAATAATATTCTTTAAATGCCTACAAACAATCAAAATGAATTATTAGTTATTTTTAATAAAATATAAAGTCATTATTAAAATTCTCATTTTCAATGACTTATACATTTTCTAACGAAGTAAGTTGAAAGTGTTCTGTGACTATCTCATACATATTTCTCATAACGTAGTAGCCACACTCAGACCCTCCAGGTTGTTGAGGACACTGAAATATTCACATTGAAAAATAACAATATTAATAATCAAACTAAATAAAATATAGAAATAATTCAAAGATTTTTAATAAAGTTTAAATCCGTGTTTTTATACTTTTACGTTTTTCCACGTTGTATTGGATTTTGTCCTCATGCCTCCAACTGTCCAATACGTTTTGAAAGCCCTAAAATTTCAATAAATTATATCAACAAGTTACAAAAAAAATTAAGACTCAAACATCCTACAAAAATTTTGGCAGAGTTTCCCCTATAAATTGAACTTATCCAACCTGTAGGGGGACCCTGCTATTCAAAACTATCAACTTCTCAACAATCACAACTCCACAATCAATTTCACCACAACTCCACAATTATTTCATTTAAAGTTTCCTAACTTACGTGTTCAATATCGGCTTGATATCCAAGTCACGCTTAGATGCAGCAGCTGAATCTAAGAAGTACACCGTATTCTTCTCAGGAGAAATAACTAGCAACATCCAGTGATTCCTACGTATTATGAACATGTAAATACAACATTAAATATCATATCATTCAAATTAGGTTAAAAATTATAGAATATCAACGGTCTTACTCCTGAAAATACGGTGCTAGAATGAATTTCTTAGTTTTCATTGCCTTCATGGTGCTGGCCAAGTAATTTATAACACCATTTGTATTTGTTCTTACTGAAATCGATGCAATGTGTGTCGGAGACATGAATCCAATCGATTCAATACCGTATTCCTGACACTGCTCATGGAGGTACCTAAAAAATAATAATGCCAATAAATAGAAATAAATTAATGATTTAAATTGAAGTTTTTCTTCTTGATCAGAAGTCTTACAATGAAAACACTTGTAAGATTGATGTATCCAACCATTGCATCGTAAGAAAGTCGGTGATATCTCCGATTGTAACATAAAAACCATCATCGAATGCAAAGTTGAACACAGCGGCATCAACGGGTACCTGGTAGAAGTCATCACCAACAGGCAATTGAATGACCAGAGTGTGTAACATTTTACAATCATCACCCAGACGTTGCAACGTCTCATCGTCAACAATCGCAGGTCGCTGAGTGGATGACATTTCGAAACTCTGGGGTGTTTTTCCTTCGTTAAATTTTTTTGCCTGTTGTGGTGCCTCTTCCTGCAACAAGATAATTTTTATCATCTTCAGTTATACAAATTTAAAAGAAATTAATATTGACAGAATCTTTTATATAACTAAATGTTTGTACCTCTACAAAAATCACCAACTCCTTGGGCCATTGCAAGAAGCTTCCAATAGCTTCCCCCACTGTGGTGTGGTATTGAGATGGCACTGGAATACAACACGCTTCTGCACCATCGAAAATGTGGTCAATGGACACCTTAGCATGATCAGGCCAAAGAGGTTGATGATGCACCACCGTGTCGGGTCCAGCTGGATAAACCATCCCGCTCGTTACTATTTGTTTCTCACCATTAAGACTAATGGCGAGATGACAAGGAGACGGCTTCTATTGTATAACATCATTGAACTTATATGTTAGCAACTTCCAGTTGAAATAACATAAATAATGTTAAAAAATTCTAAATAACATAACATTAAATACCTGAAGTCCATGAAATGGATCTGGATCCACGGAGTGGCAACTGCTGCGAGTTGGTGGTCGGGGCTGTGGAGTTACGTCCACCTCGGCCTCAACATTTAAGCCCAGGCGCTGGAGGATAGCATTGTATTTAGTCTGCATACTATGGTAGTCCCTCTGCATAGTATCGAATTTACTCTGCATCTCCGACATGGTCTGATGCCTGACCCGCTCGACAATACTATCCTCCATCTCTGACTTGATCATCTCCTTAATATCGTCTACTGAGACGACCCCACAGGAACGTCTAATGTAATCATCAGGCTTGCCGTAAACATCCCTCGTGGTCACATAGACGCCATACCCCCTCACCCTACCAGGGTGATCCGGCTTACCAAGGGCTTCACTTAAAATATCGTGCTGTCTACTTGCCACAAATGTCCCCTGCGTGGACTGCTCAGCTTTTTCAACCTATTAACAGAAAAATGAAACATAAAATAAGTATAAATTTAAGTAAATTTGAATTTAAATTATGAAAAAATAATCATGATATACTTACAATTTTATCAAACACCCCCCTCGTTTTCTCGTTAGGGATGTAATAACTTCCATCTTCTTTCTTCTTCGATCTAGCTCGAATCCAATCTAAACTTCGATCTTCACTTACAATCGACGAGCTAATCATGTCGCATGAAGAACTTGAAGACAGTGGGTCACTGACTACCCACTGTGGCTTCATCCCCGCATAACCAGCTGAGCCCATATAATGTGGATGCTCATTTCGCAATTGAGCATCCCTGGCTTTCATACTTTTTTCCTGAAATTGTCACATCAAGTATTTAATTTCCAACTAAATAAATCACATGCTTACAATTAAATATATATACCTTAAATTTATCAGTCTGGCGTTCTTTCTTAAACGAGTCCCATTGCTCTTCAGTTATAAAAGAGTAAAGTTGCGTAGGAGATGTGTATTTCGGGTGGTCATGTGTGATATAATCATGAACCAGCCGAGTCTTAAAATCTTTCCATCGCATCCCCGCAACTTTCAACACCCTTTTTTTTGCTGCGTCATCGGGGATGTTGAACTCCCTCTGAAAGACGAATATAATATGCGATGTTATAAGAAAAAATTACGAAACGTTATCAATTAACCATGTATGTAGTGATAGTACCTTTATTTCTTCCCACATCAAGTCCTTAAGGCCGGGATCAACCTTGTGCCAATCACTGATGTTAATGTCAACGTGAATACGGGCCAAACACCCGACATAGTGTTTGAAGTTCCTCTTGCCTGGTCCGATTGGCCTATGTTTGTCATCGAACTCGATGACATTCACTTCACCAGCCTTCTTCATGTTCTTACACATTGTTGGCCCTCTAGTCCTTTTGGTACTGGTAGCACGATGATCATCTGAAGATGATGAAGACTCGGCCATTATATTGAGACTACTTTTAACGTACCTGCACATATAACAACGTATTAATAAATTATTGTTATCAAAACGACAAAAGAAATTGTTAACAATGTATAGAGCATATATAAAAAATAAAAGAAAGTTAAAAGCAAAGACTGTAAATAAACTCATACAATTAATAATCAGGAACGACGGTCAATCCATAATCCTTCTTCATGATCCCAACGCATATAATTTGATTCAATGTTATCTTCCCCTAAAGTTGCACTCCGTTGTATACCGATAGAAAATGGAGGGGTTTCATCAAAGTGATCATAATCTTCTTCATCTACTACATCACCAATCCCAACAATGCGTCTCTTTCCTTGAAGGACGACTGACCACTTAGTATCGGCAGGATCAAGAACATAAAATACCTGTTTGGCTTGTGATGCAAGTATGAATGGCTCGTCTAGATAACCCAACCGGCCGAAATCCACCATAGTGAATCCTAATTCATCCACCCGAACACCCCGTCGGTTATCAACCCATTTACATTGGAAGAGAGGAAACTTGAACTCCCTATAATCAAGTTCCCAAATATCTTCAATGATACCATAATAGGACATCGAGGCATCTACTGGCATGGTATCTTTAGCATTTGAAAAATCTCTTGATAGTGCTACTTGTGTCACTCCACTGTTTTGCACTGCACTCTTATCATCTTGACGTTTAGTGTAAAACGTATACCCATTAATGTCATATGCTTCATATGACCTCACAATCGTGGTAGGACCGTAAGCTAACCACTTTACCGTTTCAACAATGGTATTCGGTGTTTGTGACAATTCTTTCATGACTTTATCTTTGAACCATTTTTCAAATGAACGATTATGTTCATTAGTTACCCACCTTTCAAATTTTGAAGGATTCTGCTGCCTTATGATGGACATATGCTCGTCCAAATATGGATGAACTTCAGGAAGGTGTTGTAATACAAGGAGGTGTGCTTTATATCGCAATTCAACATTGGGGACGATTGACTTGCATCCAATAGTACCTTTACCTTCAAGTCTTCCATCATACCGAGATTTAGGAACACCAATAGTCTCAACGTCATCCAAGTAATCAGTACAAAATTCAATAGCCTCCTCAGCAGCATAACCTTCAATGATACTACCTTCAGGTCGAAATCGATTTCTCACATATCCTTTCAATATACACATGTATCTCTCAAATGGATACATATACCTCAAGAATACTGGACCACAAATCTTAATTTCTCTCACCAAGTGAACAAGTAAGTGCACCATAACGTCAAAAAATGATGGCGGAAAATACATTTCAAATTGACATAGAGTGATAACAATATCGGCCTACAAATCATCCAACTCCTCCGGATCAATAACTTTGCTGCAAATTGCATTGAAGAAAAAACAAAGTTTTATAATGACTTGTCTAACATGTTTTGGGAGAATGTCTCGAATTGCAACTGGTAACAATTGTTGCATTACGACATGACAATCATGAGACTTCATACCAACCAATTTTAAGTCCTTCATAGAGACAAGACTTTTAATGTTTGATGAGTACCCAGATGGAACCTTAATAGTATGCAGGCACTCACAAAAACTTGTTTTCTCTTTTCTCGACAAAGTATAGCAAGCTGGGGGTAAATAAGTACGCTTTTCCGACTCTTGCGGTGCTAATTGATCCCTTATTCCCATTTCTACCATGTCCTTCCTGACTTTAATACCATCTTTCGTCTTTCCTGGAATGTTCAACAATGTCCCAATGATGCTATCACAAACATTTTTCTCCACGTGCATTACATCAAGACAATGCCTTACAGATAAGTGTTGCCAATAAGGTAGATCCCAGAATATGGACCTTTTCTTCCAAAGACTCTTCTGAGGAGGCTTAAAAGTTTTTCCAAACGAAACATCAAAATTTTTAACTCGTTCATATACCTCACCTCCTGTTAATGGTAAGCGAGCTGTTCGAGCCTCGATTTTTCCATTGAATGGCTTTTTCTTCTTGCGATAAGGGTGGTCAATAGGGAGAAATCTTCTATGACTCATGAAGACATTTTTCTTGCAGTTTTTCAACCAAAGATCAATCATGTCTTCTTCACAAATGAGACATGCTTTAGGTCCTTTGTTAGTATAACCTGACAAGTTACCATAAGCTGGAAAATCATTTACGGTGCAAAATATCATAGCACGTAAGGTGAAATTCATCTGGGTATATGCATCAAACACAGACACGCCTTCATCCCACAATAGTTTTAAATCTTCAATTAGTGGGGCTAGATAAACATCTATGTCATTACCCGGTTGTTTGGGCCCTGATATTAACAAAGATAACATGATATACTTGCGCTTCATACATAACCAAGGAGGAAGATTGTAAATAGTCAAAAGAACCAGCCAAGTGCTATGTCGACTACTCATATTACCGTGTGGGTTCATCCCATCTGTACATAGTCCCAGCCTAAGATTTCTATCTTCGCCCCCAAACTCGGGAAACAACCTATTAATATTCCTCCATTGAGGAGAATCAGCCACGTGTCTTAGTTTTCCATCTTCTTTTCTCCCGTCGGCATGCCACCGCAAGTTCTTTGCATCCTTTGCATTGACAAACAAACGTTTAAATCTTGGTATTACAGGTAAATACCATAACACCTTTGCAGGAGGGCTTTTCTTATCACCACAATTATCATTCACGTTCTTCCGTTTATATCGTGATACCCCACACTTTGGACATAGACGGAAGTCCTTGTAATCATTTCGATACAATATACAATCATTTGGACATGCATGTATCCTCTCAATCTCCATACCCATCGGGCACAACAATTTCTTTGCCTCGTAAATTGAACTAGGAAGTTCGTTATCTTCCGGAAGCATCTCTCGTAATAGTCCCAATAATGCCGTGAAACTTTTATCACTCTACCTATTGCTTGCTTTCAAGTTATACAATTTTAGTACCGCAGACAATTTAGTGAATTTATTACAACCAGAAAACAAAGGCTTCTCAGACTCGTTGAACAAGTTATCTAATACATGAGGTTTTTCAATGTATTCCCCTTGTATATCACGCATCATATCGTCTATCATATCATTCTCGTCATTTTCCAAATCATTCTCACAAATATTGCTTGAATTATTCTGCTGCTGATCACCAACATCGTCACCAGTGCTCGTCCTGGGAAGCATATTCTCACCATGCCATATCCATCGTGTATAACCTTCTTTAAACCCACGACGAATCAAATGACTCTTCACTTGATCAAAACTACGAAACTTTCTCAAATTCTTACAATCGTAACAAGGACACAAAATCATTGTTTCACCTTTCTTTCTCTTGTTTTCATCCGCACATTTCATAAACTCTTCAACACCTTTTACATATTCATGTCTATTACGTCTGCCATACATCCAACCCCGATCCATATCAATGACCTATATGTGAAGATATAATTAAATTTTTTATTAGTTTTGAGTAAATATTTATTTAGTATGGTCAATTCTGTAATAGTGAGAATCACTTTAAACTATAATTCTCATTTTTTATTAACAAAATTTTACAAAACTTTTGACACAACCTCCCCTAAAAATTGGACTTAACCAACCTATAGGAATAATCAACATATCACAATAAACCAAAATGTTCATCCTCGACAAATTCAAAAAGCTAATACAACTCAAATCAAACTTCAACATCATCAACTACTCCAAGTTTAATTCCTAAAAGTGAAGCTAAGATTTCATGACTTAATATCTCAATTCCTAAAAAAGTGAAGCTAAGACTTCATGACTTAATATCTCATAATTTCAACTCCAATAATTAAAATATTAAAATTTATCTATCTACTAACTTAAAATCAACAATATAAATTTAACACCCAAATTTATATATATTAAAATTTAATTAACACATTTATACATATTAACATGTAATTATCATATTTATATAATAACAAATATATATATATATACATACACAAAGGCTAATTATATACATACACATACATACACACACAAATATATACACAGTCATATATACACACACAAATATATACACAGTCATATATATACACACACACACACACACACACACACAAATATATATATATATATATATACACACGCAGACACATATATATACACATAAATATATATACACAAATACATATACATACTTATAAACAAAAATGAGAATCGGGTCTTACAATGTAGGCGGAGGCGGCGGCGGTAGAAGTATACCGGGCGGTGGAGACGGCGGTGGAGGCGGCGACGTTCACAAGAGAGGGAGAGGTGTGAGAGTAGAGAGAAATTGTGAGAGTGAATTGTGAGAGAGAGAGGCGTGAGTGTATAGAGAGAAGTGTACTGAAAGAGAGAAAGAGGCGAGAGAGTGTGTATATATGAAAATACCGGGAAAAATTTATGAGATTGCGCGTTGGTTTTTTGGAAAAACCGACGCGAGAAACGCTAGTTTCTCGCGTCGGTTCAAGGTAAACCGACGCGCAAATCCGGCCGGTCCGACTTTGCGTGTCGTTTCTCTATGAACCGACGCGAGAAACGCCGATTTCTCGCGGGACGCGCAAAGTCGGACTGGCCGGCTTTGCCCGTTGGTTTACCTTGAACCGACGCGAGAAACCGACGTTTCTCGCGTCGGTTTTTCCAAAAACCGACGCGCAAAGTCGGCGGTCCAACTTTACGCGTCGGTTTAAAATAGAAACCGACGCCTGTTCCTAAATTTTAATTACGAAAATGCCACCGTCCTATTTTATGCGTCAATTTTTTGAAAAACCGACGTATTTTCCTCATTTTTTATGCCTTTTTGTACTAGTGTGATATACAATTTCAAAGTACTGGAAGAGTGAAAGAACTTGAGAATCAATTGCAAACTCAGTCACAAAAACTACAGACTCAGTCAAAAGAACTACAGACTCAGTCAGAAAAATTACAAACTCAGCCAAAAAAAATGGAATCACTAGAAGAAAAGGTTGAAGCATTAATCAGGCTATGTCAACAGGTATAACAATTTACATTATATTAATATGATAACATGTTTAATGTGAACAACTTTTTTAATGTTTGTGTCATTTTACAGAATGTCGAAGATAGGGGTTCACATGCGTATACGCCTCAGGTTATTGTATTTTAAAATTTTAATTGTTTATGTTTAATATAAATTATTATTGCAGTGTCTTAACTTCAAAAGGAATCTCTTCATTTAACTGTAAATTTGTAGTCACATCAAGGAAGTGGTGTTCAAGGAGGTACATATATGGAGAATGCAAGGTGTCAACTCTTGCATTGGTACAAGTATGATGAGGAAGAAATTGTTGCCGAAGGGAAGATTGCAACAACAGACCCAAGTGTAAAGGTGCATCACATGCCACTTGGACGAGATTTTTGGAAGGTTTGGGTCGAAGAAGTGTACATGAGTCATTTGGCTTTATACAGACCTACAGATGAATTTCGATTGCTTAGTGAAGCCATGGGAAGTACTGTTGCTTGGCCTAAAAGCTGTATTAAACTTATTTGATGAAGGTAAAACTTATTTACAGATGAATTTCAATTTCTATTGTCGTGGATTAAGTTTTGAAATGATTTGGTTGTGATGAGTATTGATTCTAGATTATTGTTGGCATGGAGTTGGGGATGAATTTTGGATTGATTTGATTGTAGTTTGATGATGAATGAGTTTTTAGTTTGATGTTTTAAAATATTATGGTGGTTGTGATATCCCTCTACAGGTTGGCTAAGTCCAATTTATAGGGGAGATTCTGTCCAAATTTCTGTAAAGTTTTACAATCGAAAATGATAATTTTAATATTTAATATGATTTATTTCTACATTTTTGCATTTAGTGCAGTTGGAGTCCTGATGATTAACCTTTTATAATGTCTTTGCAGGTAAAAGCCAATTTTGCAGTTCTCTCACAAGATGGTTTGTCATGGGCATAGTTCAAGTTAGACTTCAGAAGCCAGGGAAGTACTCATCTTTAATGATGATTCGTGTTGAAAATGGTGACAGTAGCTCCTTTTTGTATGGCTACTGGTCTGCTAGAGATATTGTTGCAATTTAGAGGGATAGTAAATGTCAAACTTTAGATGTGCAATCAAATAGATGAAAAATCTATATTGCAGATTTTGTTTTAATGTTGGAGAACAGAGTACCGTAATTTTTGTTAAGTATTAAAATATATGGTATAATTTTCTTTAAAATGCTTGCATTTTATTTTGAATAGTTGATTTATTTTTATAGCACACGTGTTTCATATTTTACATATTACATATATGTTTGAGAAATTTGTTGGTTATCAGTGGAATTATCTATATTGATTTACAAAAAATTAATTTTTTTTTTTAAAGATCAACGGCAACGCGCAATGAGTGTTGCCAAAAGTATCAATAGCAACGTACAAAGAGTGTTGCTAAAAGTATCAATGGCAACGGGCAACGAGTGTTGCCAAAATTATCAATGGCAATGCGCAACGAGTGTTGTTAAAAGTATCAACGGCAACGCGCAATGAGTATTGCCAAAAGTATCTACCGCAACATGTAAAGAACGTTGCTAAAGGTCTACCGCAACACTCAATGAATGTTTCCAAAAGTATCAACGGCAACGCGCAATGAATGCTGCCAGAGGTCTACCGCAATGCGCAGTGAACGTTGTCAAAGGTCTACTGCAACACGCAATCCATCCTTTTGCAACACGCAATGAACGTTTCCGTATCCTTTCCCTCTACGGAAACACTGCGATTTGCAACATGCACATGAACGTTGCAAAAGGTCTTTTTCAATATTTTTTGCGCGTAGCCATAGGCTATTTTTGTTGTAGTGGTAGCATTGTCAAATCAGCCTATTATGTGTCAGTAATTATCATTATTTGTAATATGTCAGTATAATCATTTGATGTAAGTCTGTCAGAAGGGTCAATCACCTTTATCAATCACTTCCTGCAGAAGTGATATATTGTAATGATTATGTTTAACCTTCTCAACTACTATAAATAAAAGGAGTAAATGCTCATTTAAGGGCATGTGATATTGAAAAACTCTCTCAAATTTTGTCATTTGAATATCGTAAACCTACCTGAACATTAGATCAGTATTGAACTAGACGTGGATCTGTTCGATTATTGCTCGAGTTCATTATTGATCTGATTTAGCATTCAAGCCATATCTATCTTCATATTTTATCCAAACTTTATTACTTTAAGGAATATTGGAATTGTCAATCACAAGAATACAAATATCATAATCACCCCTAAATAGCAGATATTCAAAGATAATACTACCTTTTATTTGTTGACCAGCTTCGATATAAAAAGTGACGTCAACAATCTGGAACTACGATTTGTCCTTGTTGAATGCCCTTTAAACTTCATCTTTGAGTTCAATAAAGCGTGTCCGCTTGATTCTCTATTCCTTTGGAGTACCCTTAATTCTAAAGATAGAATAGATCAGGCAAGTCATCTTCCATAAATCTATCCAGTACTTGAGAGCAATGAGAGAAATATACACCAACGCCCCAACTCAACTACCATCATGTCAAATAAAGAAATTTTAACATTATTTTAACCCAATAACTTGGGAAAATAAATCTTGAACATAGATCAGAGCCATATATTCAGAAGGTTTTGTATTGCTTCGTTATTCTATCAAGAACTCGGCGTAATAATGCTTTACTGACATGACCCCGTCTCGAATCACCCTGTGTGGACCCAAGACGTGGCGTGCGTCGATGATGAATGCCAGCTAGATACTGGACCCACCACCAAGGCTACTGAAACTATTCAAATTCTATAAATCTTCTCGTAATACCCCTGATTTTAAAAAAAATTTGACAGAGTTCCCTTTAAATATTGGATATAAACTCCCTGTAACAAAATCAACAAATCCTCAAACAACCACATGTAAAATACTGGAAATCCATATCCCTTCACATCATCATATCAAAAATCAAAAGAGCTTATGCCTGGCCATCTAGTTCTTACTACATATCATCCATTCCACTTACATTTGATACATCAACATATCATTCTAATCAACTAAATACTTGACAAAACAATAACTCGAGAATGGACCGAGTTAAATATTTATACATGGATCCCAATAGAATGATGAAGACTAGAAACATACAACTAAATGATCTTGTGGCTCTTGGGTAGGCTTTCCAACTTCCTCTCAAAACTCAAAAGTATCCTGGTAGGGAAAATGTTACAAAAATATGAGATTTTAACTCAGTGAGTGGAGTGTTTGAAAACTAGTCATACTTTTCTCGTTTATAATTCTTTATAAAATCACTATTTGTTTTGTAACTATAACTTTTGATTGACATAAGAAAAGATTTTACTTATCTGAAAAGCACGTCTAGCTGAAATGAGAATTTATAAATACTGAAACCATGACATAAATTGTGATAACTGTTTGATAATACTAAAAATCCGTTGAACTGTACTGAGAAGCTGAAAAAATTTTCTATGAATAAATATATCATACTGTACTGAAAAGAATCACATCAAAGTGTACCCAATGAACAACTTTACTCAAGTACAGAGTACTCTCGATGTACAAGGCAAAGCCATTCAAATCTGATAAGCTGATAATCTGATAAACTATGTCATATGCGCATAGACTGCCCCAAAGGCTAAAGCACTCTAGTACACGGCCCAAAGCCTATATGTGCACAAGAGTGGGTCTCAAAGACCTCTGATAATCTGGTCATACACTGTGGAAACGAATTCACATCAGTGCAGAGCGGGTAATATCACCTAGATACTTTCTGATGGTTTTTCACAATAATAATTTACATGTAACAAATTCTTTTATAGAATAATATACTAAATTTATAATTTGATTAGCTTGAAATTTTAAAAGAAGAAGTCTAAAATCATGCTTCTAAACTTGTATTTGCGAAAAGTAGTAATTTCTGTAACTTGTCTACTTAATTGAAAACATGAATCGTATGGAAAATTTATGCCATTAAATATTAAAATTTAACTTTAAGGAAAAATAAGTTTCTCCACTCACAGAGATTGTGACTGAAACCTAGTTTGGCTGATAGGCCTGGCCAATCTCTGTGTCGCCTCCTGAAAATTAAATTAAAACCTTGGATCATCTCCAATAATTACAAATATTTAACAAATGCCCAAAATGAAATAACATCCTATACAATAACCACAAATTTCATATGCCTCCAACATTACATCCAACCAACGTTCTCTTATGTGAAATATAGCTTCATTATAACTAATATATCCTTTATTTAACCAATACATCAATGGCATGCTCATAGACACCAAAACCCCTTTCCAAGAAACTAGTAATGGACTAATTCTTCAACTTAATTACATGGGTAATTTAATCTCCAAATAAACATCACCAAATTAAGCATTTAAGCATGAAATAATTTAACATAGGCTCCAATAACTTAATCTTGCCCAAATCATGAATTTAATCCACTATTATTTCAAACCCTAGCATGTAACCACAATGAATTCAACCAAACTTGAATATTTAGCTCAATATCTTCAAGTAAACCATAAATCCATCCAAAAATCTAACATTTAACTCAAAAATCAAAACCCTAGAATCAACACCATATCTCAAATAAATGGGTATTGCCTTACCTCTTGAAGATGAAAATGAAGTCTTGAAGGTTGAATGAAAATCTCCCCCTTTTTTTTTCTTCCTTCCTTTTTCTTTTTTCTTTTCTTTTTTTTTTTTTTTCTCTTCTCTGCGTAACCTCTCTCTCTGGTAATGTCTATGTGTTTGGTTTGGTTTCTTTGTTTTGTCTACTAATGCCAAGACAATTTAAGTTTTGATAGAATTTGCTTTTTGGGTCCTTCATTTATCTTCCAATAAAATTTCCAAACATAAATGATAATAAGTCCCCCAACTTATAATAAAATTTAAATGATCCCCAAAATTCTACTCATTTAAATTGGTCCCCACTTGGACTAAATTGGTCAAAAACAAATGTTGACTTGCTAAAATAATTATTTGACTTATAAAATTAAAAGTGGGTTGTAACAATCTTACCTCCTTAAAGAATTTCGTCCTCGAAATTCAATCAACTACCATCTTAGAAGGTCAGGATATTTGGCTCGAATTTGATCTTCGTTTTCCCATGTAGCTTCATCCAGTGGATGATTCTTCCAAAGAACCTTGACCAATGGAATAATCTGGTTGTGCTGAATTTGTTCCTTTCGTTCAAGTATCCCTTCTGGTTCCTCCTCGTAAGTTAAATTCTCCTTAGGTTCCACTGGCTGTGGTTCAAGAATATGAGATGAATCTGGAATGTACATCATGAATCCTAGATAACTCAGCTAGCAATGCTAAACGATAAGCCACTGGACCAATTCGTTCAACAATCTCATAAGGCCCAATATATCTCGGACTCAATTTCCCCCGCTTGCTAAATCTCAACAAACCTTTCCAAGGAGACAATTTAAGGAAAACTCTATCTCCAACAGCAAATTCAAGATCTTTCCTGCGTCTGTCTGCATAACTTTTTTATCTGTCTTGAGCTGCTTTTAACTTCTCTTTAATCACTTTCACCGTTTCTATGGCTATCTAAATAAATTATGGTTCTTCTAATCTCCTCTCGCCTACTTCACCCCAACAAACAGGCGTTCTACATTTCCTGCCATACAATGCTTCAAAAGGAGCCATCTCTATACTCGAATGATAACTGTTATTATAAGCAAACTCCATCAAACGCAGATGAGAATCCCAGCTTCCTTTGAACTCTAGAACACAAGCTCTTAGCATATCTTCTAAGGTCTGTATGGTCCTCTCTGATTGACCATCTGTTTGTGGGTGGAAAGCTGTACTGAACTGCAGTTTAGTACCCAAAGTATCTTGCAAACTAGGCCAAAACTTAGAAGTAAATCTAGGATCTCTGTCAAATACAATAGACACTAGAGTCCCATACAAACTGACTATCTCATCCACATACAACTTTGCTAGTTTACCCAGAGAAAAAGTAGCTTTGATCGGCAAGAATCTTAGAGTTTTGGTTAAACGATCAACAATCACCCAAACACCATCATGTCCATTTTGAGTGCGAGGAAGACCAAATAAGAAATCCATAGTAATATGCTCCCATTTCCACTCAGAAATAGGCAGTAGCTGAAGAAGTCCAGCTGCTTTCTGGAAATCGGGCTTCACCTGTTGGCAGACAAAACATGTCAATACAAACTCAGCAATTTCTCTTTTCATACCACGCCACCAATAATGGTCCTTCAGGGTATGATACATTTTAGTGCTACCTGGATGCATAGCATAACCTGAACTGTGCGCTTCTTCCAATATTTCTTTCTTCAATTCTGGAATATCAGGAACGCATAGCCTATTTCCCATAAATAATGCACCATCCCTGATTTCATAGTCTGTTCGCAGGCCAACAGTAACTTCTGCTTCCAAAGTTTTCAATGCCAAATCCTGAAATTGAGCTTCTCTAACTTTGTTTATCAAAGTAGGCCTCACTTGAAAGTGAGCTAAGAGTACCCCTGTAGTAGTTGTGGACAATTGAGCATGTAAAGTTCTAAATCCACCCATTAAAGCAGCGCACATCGCACTAGATTTGGTGGAATGGCTACTGACCTTCCTACTCAAAGCGTCAGCAACTACATTAGCTTTTCCCGGATGATAATCAATTTTGCAATCATAATCTTTGATAAGTTCTAACCATCGCCTCTATCTCAAATTCAATTCTTTTTTATCAAAGATATACTTCAAGCTCTTGTGGTCCGTGAATATTTGGCATTTTTCACCATACAAATAATGTCTCCAAAATTTTAGTGCTAAAACCACTGCTGCCAATTCCAAATCATGAAAATCATGAGTTGGGTAGTTTAGTTCATGCTTCTTCAATTGTCTAGAAGCATAAGCTATAAACTTTCCATTCTGCATTAAAACACAGCCCAAACCTTGGCGTGATGCATCGCTGTAGACTACAAACTCTTCACCTGGAGAACGAAGTGTAAGTATAGGAGCAGAAACAAATCTACTTTTCAACTATTGGAAGCTCTTCTCACATTCTGGTGTCCACAGAAATTTTGAATCCTTTCGAGTAAAGCTATTTAAAGGAAGAACAATTTTGGAAAATCCTTCCACAAATCGACGATAATAACCAGCTAACCCCAGAAAACTTCGCACTTCTGTCACATTAGAAGGGCGTTCCCATTTCATCACCGCTTCTGTCTTGATCGGATCTACATAAATACCTTCTGCCGATATCACGTGACCCAAAAATGCAACTTTATCCAGCCAAAAACTCACATTTGTTGAATTTTGCATACAATTGCTTATCCCTCAAGGTCTGCAATATAATTTTTAGATGCTCTGCATGTTCATCCTTGCTAGGAGAATATACCAAAATATCATCAATGAAAACAATCACAAATCTGTCCAGATAAGGATGCAAAACTCTATTCATCAAATCCATAAATGCAGCTGGGGCATTAGTAAGCCCAAATGCATCACCAAAAACTCATAATGGCCATATCAAGTCCTAAAAGCAGTCTTTGGTATATCGGCATCTTTGATCTTCAGCTGATGATACCCTGATCGTAAATCAATTTTAGAAAATACTGTAGCACCTCGAAGTTGGTCAAAAAATCATCAATGCGAGGTAATGGGTACTTGTTACGAATTGTAACTTTATTCAACTGTCTGTAATCAATACACATTCTCATCGTACCATCTTTCTTCTTCACAAATAAGACTGGCGCTCCCCATGGGGAAACACTGGGTCTAATGAAACCCTTATCAACTAATTCCTCCAGCTGTACCTTCAATTCTTTTAATTCTGATGGAGCCATCCTGTATGGTGCTTGTGAAATAGGTTCCGTCCCTGAAATTAAATCAATAGAGAACTCAACCTCTCTATCTGGTGGTAGTCCCGGAAGATCCTCTGGGAACACATCTGTAAAATCTCGCACAACGGGGATATCCTCAAGTTTCGGATTAGTGAGTCTAGTGTCAATCACATTAGCTAAATATGCATTACAACCCCTTTTGAGCAATTTTCGTGCATCCAAAGCGGATATAACAGATGATGGTAAGATTCTGCGTTCTCCAACAAGAACAAATTCAAGTTCTTCTGGCTTCCTGAACACCACTTCCTTGCCGAAGCAGTCGACTGTAGCCCGATGTTCAGAGAGAAAATCCATCCCCAAAATAACATCAAAATCATGCATATCAAGAGGAATTAAATCTGCCCGTAATTGATGATCATTCACCCTTATCATACAATCTCTATACAAATCACTAGCCAAAAGTGATACTCCTACCGGTGTTGTTACAACTAATTCATTATCTAAAGACTCTGAATTCTTCTCAGCATGACTAGCAAGTGCATAAGAGATAAAAGAATGTGTAGCACCAGAATCAATTAATGTGCGAGCATCATTACCAAAAATAGATAACATACCAATAACCACATCCGGTGACTCCTCTGCCTCCTTCTGGGTCATAGAAAACACTTTACCCTGAATCCTGTTACGCCCTGTCTGAGCTCCCGATCTAGCAGTATTACGTCTAGCAACATTGGACTGAGCACCGCCAGTCGACCCTACTGAGATGTCCCTCTGACTGTGACTCTACCCCGCATTGCTAACACCTAGCTGAAGAAATAATATATGTGGTCCGCTACTCTACTGAGATTTGATTGGGCAATCCTTCCTCATGTGTCCCATTTGACCACACTGATAACAGACTCCAACTCCCCTAAGGCACTCTCCTGGATGAAATTTCCCACAAGACTGACACTGTGGAAAGCTACGAAAATCAGAACTCTGACTAGGATGATTATTGTTCAATTTTACTTATTTTAAAGAAGTAAATAAATGAAAATATATAATTTTGGGATATAAATTTTGTCATTTAGAGTAAAACTTATAAAAGATTCAATTTTATTTCTTTAACTCTAAATTGATTTTAATTGCTAATAATTTCATTTATTTAATTGTAGGTACATTCTCGACAATTTCAACTCAAAAATTTCTAATTTAATTGATCTAAAAAAGCCCAACATGGATAAAAAAAATAAAAAAAAACCCAGCCCAAAATTGCATTAGGTCTGACTACTCTTCCCTCACGCAGCCTTTATCTATCCTCTCTCTTTCTCTTCCTGTCTTCACCATTCTCCCATCCTCTCTTGAAGAACCCAGCAGCCGCCTTCTACCCCTCTGCCCATACACCACTTCACCTCTCCCTCACGGCATCTCACCTTCAACCTAACAGCCATCATCCTATGTCTTCTCTCCCACACACAACCCTCTACCTCTTCCTTCAGCCTCAACCTACAGCACGCATCTCCCCTCACTAAACCATTCTCAGCCCCGGTTCCCAGCCACAACCAACTTCCTCAGCATCTTCCTTCTTCCAGCTTTCTCTTCTCCCTCCCTCGCTGTCTTCTTCTCCAGATAACCCAGCCGCCATTCCCTTTCTCTCAACTCTCCTCAGCCTCTGTCTGTGTCTCAACTGCAACCATTCTTTGTCTCTATCTATCTTCACTTTCTTCCAGCAGCAGCAGCCCCCTCTCGCCAGCAGCTCCCTCGCTCCAGTAGTCACGCAGCAACCCGCCAACCTCCGCCTCTCACAGTCCGGCAGTCTGCTCCTCTCAACCGTAGCCTCAGCGAAGACAGCCCTCCAACCTCCTCCTCCACTTTCACCAGCACACAACCATTCCCAGCTTCTTCATTCACAGCGGACGATCGATTGGAAGTGGAGTTGGTGGTTTTCGGTGATTGGTTCCAATTTTCATATTTTTGCTTACATGTTGAATTGTTTCAATTTCTAGTTTTCATGAATCTGGATTATTGATGTTAGTTTGTTTTTATTTATATTTTGGATGATTGTTTTAGTTTAATTCCCGTTTTATTTATTCTTCTAGCTGTTTTAATCATTAGTTTAAATAATTTTAGATTATTGATATTAGTTGATTTTTAGATATTGTTAGTTATTGAATTTTCATTTTCAGACTTGAATTTCGTTTTCTAGAATGGTGATTGTTTGTTTGAACTTAATTTCGTTTAATTTAATTATGTTCGGCTAAGTTATATTTGAGGGGAGTTATTCTTAGCTTCAAGGGGTGAACGTTAATTTTCTATAGATGAATTCTTGTTATTGATAAGGGTTTACAAAGTGTTTTAAAATTTCAAATTATTTTATTTGGATTAATGTCGCTGATGTGGTATGTATTGAATATGCACACAACATGCTCGACAAAATGCTGTAGCATAAATTGATTAATTTTCGTACTAATATTTCCAAATTTTATCGATCTCAAGAAATTCATGCTAAATTTATTTGCAAAGCCCAATTGATAGCGAAAGAATAACTTCACTCAGTTTTCCCTTTCATTGCAATTTAATTATATTCTTTTTTTATCATTTAAGCAATTTCGAAATCGTAGTTTAAGACTTGAATTTAGCAAATATTACGATACCAATAAAATTCCTAGGCTATAACCTGACCCCTTTATACTTGGAGGGTAGATTTAACATCGAGTCAACCTCGCTCCCTGAGATCTCTGCATAGAGCCCTGTGGATGTATATGACTCCCTCCAGTCTGCTGTACAGAACTCTGAGACTTTGATTTAAAATTTGTAGAATTTGTAACACCTGGCCAAAACCCTTTTCTGTTCTTCTTAGACCCTGAAGCCCCTGTCTGGCCACTACCTACAAAACTCTTCTGTGCCCTTTGGTTGCGTCCATCTATGATAGATGTCTCGACCCTCAAAGTCGCTTCTACCAATGACCCGAAATTTTGATGTCCATGAACCGTCACGTAAGGCCGAATATCTGATCTATCTATCTAAATTGTAATATATTGTTTGAATCCTATTCTTCTAAATTTTAATATATTGTAATATATTGTTTGAATCATATTCTTCTCTCTGTCTATCTTTGTTCGAGGATGAAAAATGGTTCAAGTGTGGGGGGATTTGATAAGTGTAATATTTACGTTTATTTTATACACTTATATCCTTGAAAATGTCATAATGTGATTTTATCTAAGTATTATTAATGCATTTTATGTTTTATATTGTATAGGATCACAAAGGAAGAGAAAAGAAGGAAAAATGACCAAAATGCGCTTAAAATCGAAGATTGAGGACCTTGGGTGCAAATACGTTACGGCCGTAATACATATATTCACGAACGTAAAAGTTTTCATATCGTTGTGCAAAAATCAGCAGAAACCCCTTTACGGCCGTAAGTGGATATGTTACGGCCGTAACTTCAATTTTTGGGAAATGTGCAGAAACTCATTTACGGCCGTAAACGAAATGTCACGGCCGTAAGTCTCCAGTCAAAATTTCCATATTTTAATTCTTTCCATAATTTTGGAATTTCTTGCTCCCAAAGCTAGGGCACGAAATTGAGGCTATAAAAATGGAATTTCATGACAAGAGAAAGAGACTTTTATTATTTTTGAAAGAGGCTACACATTGAGGAAAATTGAGAGAAAAATATAAAGCATTCTTTGGAGATTTTCAAGCGCAAGAATATCAACAACAATGGAATTCATGAAGCAACTTGAAGAATCTACCACAATCATGCTAGGCTAAATTCCATATCTTGTTCAAAGGGGAAGTTGTGTCAATTTAATTATGTTATTTTCTTTTCCTACAAATTAGTAGCGTGAATTTATTCCTTTATTTCAATTGTTGGATTTGTAGCGCCCCGAGTTCCGTATACCCGATTCACTACGTCATTTTCTGTCTAAATTTTTTCGAATAATATTTATGCGGAAGAAATAATTGAAATTCATTTTTGGCAACATTAAATAACTGTAATGGCCGATAAAATTGAAACATTTATGAAACCATTTGAAATAGTAAATCGAACCATTAATTTTGTAAAGAAATTGACAATGTCATAATTTCTCAAATAAATGAACTTCTCTAAATTATTCGATTGTTTGGAAAAATACGGAAATCATTAACGTCAAACTTTCAACCGTTTAACGATTATTGCCACCATCATTCATCGCTCGCCACCGTCTCCGAAATCTGCAAAACTGTTTAAAAGTAGGGTGAGTATTTCATGGGGGAAATACTCAGTAGACTCATCGCAAATTAATTTAATTTATAAGATGATTAAACACATAAATCCCGGCTCTTTATAAAACGAGCATTGATAGAGCTTCTTTATAAAACGGCTCTTGATAAAACTCATATAGTGCATTACAGCACGGGACATATTTTGCAAATCATAGGCTCTTTGAAAATAGCTCTTTGAAAACAGCTCTTTGAAAACCATATACTTATAAAAACATTTTAATTATGCCAAGCATAATTTCTTTTGAAAGCATAACATAAGATAGGATTGAAATCCTCATAAACATAGGGAGACACAAGAACTTTACCGAACTTAGGTGGCAAGAATTCTTATGCAGTAAAATCATAATAACAGTAAGTTTTCATCATAACATAGGATAAAATCGAAATCCTCATAAACATAAGAATTTTACCGAACTTAGGTGGCAAGAATTCTTATGTAGTAAGTATACCAAGCATAATTTTTGAAATTCATAGGGATCATTTGCATCATAATATAAGATAGGATCGAAATCCTCATAAACATAGGTTAGGATCGAAATCCTCATAAACATAGGAATTTTACCGAACTTAGGTGGCAAATCCTCATAAACATATGGAGACACAAGAATTTTACCGAACTTAGGTGGCAAGAATTCTTATGTGTAGCGCTACTAAAACTCCGGTCCCCTTAACATAATCATAAACTTATCATATGGGACCCATAGCAATCTTGGTAGATTGATTTCATAGCAATGATCCAAAAAAACATTTTCGTGAAGCATAGGGTATACTTACTTTTCGTAAAAACATAAAGTATATTTTCTTTTCATAAAAACATACTTACTTTTCATAAAAACATAAGGTATATTTACATTTCATAAAAACATACTTACTTGTCATAAAAACATACTTACTTTTCATAAAAACATAAGGTATATTTACCTTTCATAAAAACATAATTTCTTTTCATAAAAATTGACTTTCACAAGTCACATGACATTTATATGAAATCATAATTTAAATCAATTAATAAGTGCGAGTCTACACATTGTTCTTTCCATGAAAATACATTTTCATTTCCTTTCATAAAAATAACTCTTCACAAGTCACATGACATTTATATGAAATCATAATTTAAATCAATTAATAAGTGCGAGTCTACTTAAATCCGACGAGTGCAAAGTTGAGCGGGAATGACTTCAATTTCTTTAAATTCTCCGTACGCTTCGTCTTAGCCAATAAGTCACTTTAGTCTATCGAATATATAGTTCAAAATGATAAATTATAATTTGAGGACTAAAATTGATGTTTTGAAAGTTGAGGGACTAAAATGAATACTTTTGAAACTTGAGCTTAAAATCAAATAAAGTAAATCAGCAGGGACTGAAATAATAGATTTTTAAAATAAAAGGGCTGATTAAAACTCATTTAAAACTTAAGGGCTGAAATTGATAAGTTTAAAAGCTGAAAGGACTGAAATAAAACCTTTGAAACTAAAAGGGACTGAATTGGATTGTTTTAAAACCATAGGGACTGATTTGAAACATTTCAAAACTTTGGGACTTTAAGTGCAAATTCTGAAAAATTAAATATATATCTCAGCTTTACTCTCTCTCTATCACAACTCGTTCAGTTTAAACGAGGAGAGAACCAGGGGAGAGGAGACGAACGGTGAACGGCGGTTCCTTTCTGCGAAAACCGACCCTTCAGCCGGCGGTTTCGCCGTCGCAAGGCGGGGTGAGCTGCGGTGTGGTTGTATGAAGATTTTAGGGCTAAGTTATGTGCAAAAATTGAAGAGAAATCGAGGTAGACTGAGGCTGAAGATTGAGGTTTTTCCGGCGATAATCCGGCGATCGAGGTAGGTAGGTATTTTGGGTATTCTATTTCTTGGGTTTTGGTTTGATTTGGTGATAGTGAAAATGGTGCAGTGTGATCCGGTTCTTAATTCCGGTATTGCAGTTGAGGACTGCAGTTGCATTGTTTGGTGAATTGAGGATGATGGTTATGGACTGAAGGCAATTGCTGCAGACTTGATTTTGGTGAAATTTGTGTATTGAACGGCTGTGAATTGCAGAGGATTGAATTGGAAATGTGATTGCAGGATATCAAAATTAATGATAATGGCTGAGATGGTTGGCTTGTGGTTGCTGCTGGTTGTGTGTTGGAAATATTGGTTGCAGGCTATCATTCAAGTTGTGTGATGAAGGTTCTGCAGGTGATGATATAGTGATGGAGGTGTGGTTGTGACATGGCTGAAGGTTGGCGAATTGGTGGTGCTTGACTGGATTGATAAACGCTGATTCAATTTGGTGTTTGAGGGAGGTTGTGATTTCAGTGGTGGTAATTATAAAGAGAAGGCATCTTTCTTGCTGGAAAGATGGTTTTGTAAAAATAACATGGTGGAGAACATCATGATTTGGAGGAATCTTGTGATAGATTAATTGAGTGTAAATTATCATAATTTGGAGGGGTGGTGATGATAATGATGATGCTTGTATAATGTGATGGAAAGGAGTATAAAGAGAAAGCAAAACGTGTGAAATAAATTTTGATTATGATAAGAATTGGACTAACTTCGATTAAGAAACGTATTTAAAACAGATATATTTTGGACTGAAAATACATTTGAGAAGTAAGTAAATTTTGAGATAAAAATTGGATTTCGTATTTGGACTTGAAATAATTTGATAAGGATCATTGGGATATTTTAATAAATTTGGAATTCAAAATGATTTTGAAAATAATACTTTGAATAAATAATTAAATAACATAATTTTATAAATTCGGATTTTAATTTAAAATCGAACAAATTCGATATTTCTTGACTTGGCTAGACGAATCCGTCGCGGCGTTAATTTCAAAATAATGAGTGAAATAGTAGCGACACAATTTTCTAAATATTAAAATAATTATTAATTGCGTAAAAATTCTGGATCGCTACAATCTTACCTCCTTAAAATAATTTCGTCCTCGAAATTAAACTTACTTGATCTTATAATTTCTGAATACTTAATCAGAATCTCTTCTTCTTTCTCTTATGTAGCATCATCGCTACCAAATTTAACCCACTGAACTTTGACTAAATGCATTTCATTGTTTTCTCAAGAACATGGACTTTTCTATAGACATATGTGTCTACTCAAAAATCTTCTGAATCAAAATGAAAATTCCCAATCGTATGCAAAATTTCGTCATATCTTGTAGTATTCATGTAACTTGTCACTTATCATCGTATCCCGTGACCTCAAATATTCGTATATATCTTCCAAATAACTAAGATTCTTTACTTAAATGTCATAACATTTCCTGCAAAGTATTTCTTTCACTTGTATAAACGTATGAATTCTGATTCAATACAGTCCTTATTTCACTTTCCACGTATCATCACACTATACCATGATTATCATTATTATAACAAAATATCAGTACCCATAATCCAAGAAAATATTCCAAATCTCAAATCCCATCATCAAATCTTTCTTTTATCAAGAAAGTAAACGGCGCATAAACTCTGTCGCCTCTTTTCATTAAAATAATCCTGCGCTTTCTTGCTGGACACAACATCACGCGGATTCACTCAGATCCTTAAATGCTTTTAAATAGTTCATACTGGGAAGAGGTTGAATCATCAAACAATGGATATCATCATTTCTAACATCCGCAAGTATTATTCCAATCTTCCTATGAATGATCTGAGAAAGATCTATAGAATAAGGCTCGAAAGATTGAGGTTGCTGATGGCTCATGATATCCCAGAAGATGTTCGCTGGTTGATAGAAGCAAAGGTTCGACTATCTGGTGAATTACCATCAACATTTCCTAAACACATGCCTGGTTTAGGCAAAAGCACGTTTGCAAAGAAACGAAGAGCAAAAAGACTGGGTGGTTGCTACAAATGTGCTCATTGGAACTGTAATACTCGTTGCAAATCAGTAGGATATTCTTCTACTAATCGGGATGATAAAATCGAATTCATAAAGGGTGGACTGAGTAAGGAGTCTTTGGATGATATTCGACTGACTCTTGAGACGCACCCAAGTGGTTATGTACAACGTGAACTTCTCTCCTTATACGCTCAGTTTAACGAGGACAAAAATCGTTATAGTCTCCAAAATATAATAGCAAAAGATCCTGTTTGCCAGTCTGTTTTACAAAATGAGGCTTCTGGCAGTTCAGCAATAATATAAGGTAAATCTTCTAAAATATTTTGCTGCTTTCTTTCACGCATTTTTGGAAATAAAATATATTTTCCTTTCTCGAGTTTTGATAAAGCTGGAAATAAAATATTAAATCGCCGAAAGGTGACAGCCTCGATACGATAAAAATATTCAAAAGTGGGCTGATTTTGTCAAAAGTAAATCTTTACTTTTTCAGAATCAATCAAAAACAGTAAATTTTTCCCGGCTTTAAATAGCCAAACATATTTCATAGTTCAGGCATCCCAAAATCACATCTTCTTCGTAAGTTTTCCCTTCTTTACTATCAAAGATGGAAGCACCAAAACTTCGACAGATCAAAACTATTTGTGTATTTTGTGGATCAAAAGTGGGGAAAGGCTTCGGTTATCTAGAAGCGGCTGTAGATCTTGGAAAGAAACTGGGGGAAAAAGGTATCACTCTTGTATATGGGGGTGGTAGCAGTGGTCTAATGGGTTGTGTTTCCCAATCTGCTCTTGTAGAGAAATCAAAAGTGATCGGTGTCATACCTGTCCCTTTGGTAGATGTTGCAGGCAAAACACGAGGGCATGAAGTTCAAACCTTATCCATCCATGAACGCATAACTTGTATGCTATATGGTTCTGATGCCTTTATAGCCCTGCCCGGAGGTTTTGGTACCTTAGAAGAAATCTTTAACATTACCTCGTGGGCTCAACTAGATCTCCATACTAAGCCTATTGGGCTTCTGAATGTTAACAATTTCTTTGATGGTTTGTTAACCTTTCTTGATTATGCTGTGGAACAGGGATTCATCTCTCCATTTTCCAGAAGGCTTCTTATTTCTGCTCCTACTATTGATGAACTACTGGATAAGCTGCAGTCATATATCTCAATACAAGATCCAGCAGGGGTTAAGATAGATTGGTCGCAAGGAAGGGGAATCAAGCGAAAATGGAGTCCGGTTAATGTAAATTTAACTCTGTGAATCTTAGAATAGGTGGGGGTAGAGTACGGAGTATTCTCACTCTCGAGACACCCCTCCATTTACTAGGATTTCATTAATGTTTAAATCTTGTGTGTACCTCAAAGGTTCCAGGTGGTAGATTACGGAGTATTCTTACTCTCGAAACACACCTCTTTGAAGGTTTCTTTATTTCCTCAAAAGATCAGAGGTGGTAGGATACGGCTACTCCGGAAACACATCTCTCATTTTGAGGATCTTTCCATGTTTTTCTCTTATGCTTTCATGTGTTTCATGTATTTCCTTTCCAGTGTGACTCTTGTGTGTTCTCCTTATGAGAAAATAATAAAATCTCTGCTATCATCAACCAAATCTCGTTTGTGATATAAATGTACTTGCATGTCTAACCTTAATTCCTTTAGTGGATGCTTATCATATCATGCTCTTAATTCCAAATGATAACATTCTGGACAGAGTTTCCCTTGTAATTTGGACTTATCCAAACCATAAGCATACTTCATAACTCATAATAATAACTAACTCCACATTTAATCACAACGATCTAAAAAAATATTGAAAACGATTCCAACATTTCAATATCATCAAAAATATCCCATAATTCAATTCATAATTTCTCAACATAACAATTTCAAATCATATTTTTCAATATCACAATATCACTTCCTTTCATACCTTAATTGGCTCAAAAGATTACTCATACTTATAATTATATGCCATAAATCATATTCCCAAAATTTATTCACAAAGCCAAACTTCATAATAAATTTCTCTTCAAAATAGAGGAAATAATTCACTTACTCAACATAATATCCATTACTTAATTCTCAATAACTAAGAATCAAATCTTTAAATCTTTAACTTCATAATGCTTCTCATAAAAGTCTCAATAAAATCATATCACTTATAATCTTAACATCTTATCACAACTTCATAACTGGCTTGCTATTTCTCGTTTAATCTAAACGATAGATAATCTGAACATATAATCAAATCCTTTCCGTTGACTTCTCATACTTAGTGCCATGTCTAAAATCAATTATGCAAAGTCCATCTAGGGTTCATCATTTCTAACTCGAGGACAAAAATTATTTAAAAATCATTCTTAAATCATATTATTCCCATTATGCTCAACACTCGTTTTCTTTCTTAAAAAAAATTTCTCATAATCATACATTAAAGCATATAAGTTATGACAAAGCATAGCAACATCATTATTTTCGAAGAAATACATTCTTATTTCTCATAAATCATAAGTATCCGAAATACTCTTCATTCTTTCTCATAAATCAGTAAAATGAGTATTCGAAATACTGAAATAACTTTAAACATCATAAACTTTTTTTTTACCTCGGAGTTGGTGGAACGAATGATGGCAGTGGCAATCTTCATCAATAAAAATCTTAAAATGGAAAATATTTCTTAAAATTCTTTTTGGAAATTTTACCAGTCTACAGAAACGCAGACTAGCTCTGATACCAACTTGTAGCGCCCCGAGTTCCGTATACCCGATTCACTACGTCATTTTCTGTCTAAATTTTTTCGAATAATATTTATGCGGAAGAAATAATTGAAATTCATTTTTGGCAACATTAAATAACTGTAATGGCCGATAAAATTGAAACATTTATGAAACCATTTGAAATAGTAAATCGAACCATTAATTTTGTAAAGAAATTGACAATGTCATAATTTCTCAAATAAATGAACTTCTCTAAATTATTCGATTGTTTGGAAAAATACGGAAACCATTAACGTCAAACTTTCAACCGTTTAACGATTATTGCCACCATCATTCATCGCTCGCCACCGTCTCCGAAATCTGCAAAACTGTTTAAAAGCAGGGTGAGTATTTCATGGGGGAAATACTCAGTAGACTCATCGCAAATTAATTTAATTTATAAGATGATTAAACACATAAATCCCGGCTCTTTATAAAACGAGCATTGATAGAGCTTCTTTATAAAACGGCTCTTGATAAAACTCATATAGTGCATTACAGCACGGGACATATTTTGCAAATCATAGGCTCTTTGAAAATAGCTCTTTGAAAACAGCTCTTTGAAAACCATATACTTATAAAAACATTTTAATTATGCCAAGCATAATTTCTTTTGAAAGCATAACATAAGATAGGATTGAAATCCTCATAAACATAGGGAGACACAAGAACTTTACCGAACTTAGGTGGCAAGAATTCTTATGCAGTAAAATCATAATAACAGTAAGTTTTCATCATAACATAGGATAAAATCGAAATCCTCATAAACATAAGAATTTTACCGAACTTAGGTGGCAAGAATTCTTATGTAGTAAGTATACCAAGCATAATTTTTGAAATTCATAGGGATCATTTGCATCATAATATAAGATAGGATCGAAATCCTCATAAACATAGGTTAGGATCGAAATCCTCATAAACATAGGAATTTTACCGAACTTAGGTGGCAAATCCTCATAAACATATGGAGACACAAGAATTTTACCGAACTTAGGTGGCAAGAATTCTTATGTGTAGCGCTACTAAAACTCCGGTCCCCTTAACATAATCATAAACTTATCATATGGGACCCATAGCAATCTTGGTAGATTGATTTCATAGCAATGATCCAAAAAAACATTTTCGTGAAGCATAGGGTATACTTACTTTTCGTAAAAACATAAAGTATATTTTCTTTTCATAAAAACATACTTACTTTTCATAAAAACATAAGGTATATTTACATTTCATAAAAACATACTTACTTGTCATAAAAACATACTTACTTTTCATAAAAACATAAGGTATATTTACCTTTCATAAAAACATAATTTCTTTTCATAAAAATTGACTTTCACAAGTCACATGACATTTATATGAAATCATAATTTAAATCAATTAATAAGTGCGAGTCTACACATTGTTCTTTCCATGAAAATACATTTTCATTTCCTTTCATAAAAATAACTCTTCACAAGTCACATGACATTTATATGAAATCATAATTTAAATCAATTAATAAGTGCGAGTCTACTTAAATCCGACGAGTGCAAAGTTGAGCGGGAATGACTTCAATTTCTTTAAATTCTCCGTACGCTTCGTCTTAGCCAATAAGTCACTTTAGTCTATCGAATATATAGTTCAAAATGATAAATTATAATTTGAGGACTAAAATTGATGTTTTGAAAGTTGAGGGACTAAAATGAATACTTTTGAAACTTGAGCTTAAAATCAAATAAAGTAAATCAGCAGGGACTGAAATAATAGATTTTTAAAATAAAAGGGCTGATTAAAACTCATTTAAAACTTAAGGGCTGAAATTGATAAGTTTAAAAGCTGAAAGGACTGAAATAAAACCTTTGAAACTAAAAGGGACTGAATTGGATTGTTTTAAAACCATAGGGACTGATTTGAAACATTTCAAAACTTTGGGACTTTAAGTGCAAATTCTGAAAAATTAAATATATATCTCAGCTTTACTCTCTCTCTATCACAACTCGTTCAGTTTAAACGAGGAGAGAACCAGGGGAGAGGAGACGAACGGTGAACGGCGGTTCCTCTCTGCGAAAACCGACCCTTCAGCCGGCGGTTTCGCCGTCGAAGCGCCGTCGCAAGGCGGGGTGAGCTGCGGTGTGGTTGTATGAAGATTTTAGGGCTAAGTTATGTGCAAAAATTGAAGAGAAATCGAGGTAGACTGAGGCTGAAGATTGAGGTTTTTCCGGCGATCGAGGTAGGTAGGTATTTTGGGTATTCTATTTCTTGGGTTTTGGTTTGATTTGGTGATAGTGAAAATGGTGCAGTGTGATCCGGTTCTTAATTCCGGTATTGCAGTTGAGGACTGCAGTGGCATTGTTTGGTGAATTGAGGATGATGGTTATGGACTGAAGGCAATTGCTGCAGACTTGATTTTGGTGAAATTTGTGTATTGAACGGCTGTGAATTGCAGAGGATTGAATTGGAAATGTGATTGCAGGATATCAAAATTAATGATAATGGCTGAGATGGTTGGCTTGTGGTTGCTGCTGGTTGTGTGTTGGAAATATTGGTTGCAGGCTATCATTCAAGTTGTGTGATGAAGGTTCTGCAGGTGATGATATAGTGATGGAGGTGTGGTTGTGACATGGCTGAAGGTTGGCGAATTGGTGGTGCTTGACTGGATTGATAAACGCTGATTCAATTTGGTGTTTGAGGGAGGTTGTGATTTCAGTGGTGGTAATTATAAAGAGAAGGCATCTTTCTTGCTGGAAAGATGGTTTTGTAAAAATAACATGGTGGAGAACATCATGATTTGGAGGAATCTTGTGATAGATTAATTGAGTGTAAATTATCATAATTTGGAGGGGTGGTGATGATAATGATGATGCTTGTATAATGTGATGGAAAGGAGTATAAAGAGAAAGCAAAACGTGTGAAATAAATTTTGATTATGATAAGAATTGGACTAACTTCGATTAAGAAACGTATTTAAAACAGATATATTTTGGACTGAAAATACATTTGAGAAGTAAGTAAATTTTGAGATAAAAATTGGATTTCGTATTTGGACTTGAAATAATTTGATAAGGATCATTGGGATATTTTAATAAATTTGGAATTCAAAATGATTTTGAAAATAATACTTTGAATAAATAATTAAATAACATAATTTTATAAATTCGGATTTTAATTTAAAATCGAACAAATTCGATATTTCTTGACTTGGCTAGACGAATCCGTCGCGGCGTTAATTTCAAAATAATGAGTGAAATAGTAGCGACACAATTTTCTAAATATTAAAATAATTATTAATTGCGTAAAAATTCTGGATCGCTACAATCTTACCTCCTTAAAATAATTTCGTCCTCGAAATTAAACTTACTTGATCTTATAATTTCTGAATACTTAATCAGAATCTCTTCTTCTTTCTCTTATGTAGCATCATCGCTACCAAATTTAACCCACTGAACTTTGACTAAATGCATTTCATTGTTTTCTCAAGAACATGGACTTTTCTATAGACATATGTGTCTACTCAAAAATCTTCTGAATCAAAATGAAAATTCCCAATCGTATGCAAAATTTCGTCATATCTTGTAGTATTCATGTAACTTGTCACTTATCATCGTATCCCGTGACCTCAAATATTCGTATATATCTTCCAAATAACTAAGATTCTTTACTTAAATGTCATAACATTTCCTGCAAAGTATTTCTTTCACTTGTATAAACGTATGAATTCTGATTCAATACAGTCCTTATTTCACTTTCCACGTATCATCACACTATACCATGATTATCATTATTATAACAAAATATCAGTACCCATAATCCAAGAAAATATTCCAAATCTCAAATCCCATCATCAAATCTTTCTTTTATCAAGAAAGTAAACGGCGCATAAACTCTGTCGCCTCTTTTCATTAAAATAATCCTGCGCTTTCTTGCTGGACACAACATCACGCGGATTCACTCAGATCCTTAAATGCTTTTAAATAGTTCATACTGGGAAGAGGTTGAATCATCAAACAATGGATATCATCATTTCTAACATCCGCAAGTATTATTCCAATCTTCCTATGAATGATCTGAGAAAGATCTATAGAATAAGGCTCGAAAGATTGAGGTTGCTGATGGCTCATGATATCCCAGAAGATGTTCGCTGGTTGATAGAAGCAAAGGTTCGACTATCTGGTGAATTACCATCAACATTTCCTAAACACATGCCTGGTTTAGGCAAAAGCACGTTTGCAAAGAAACGAAGAGCAAAAAGACTGGGTGGTTGCTACAAATGTGCTCGTTGGAACTGTAATACTCGTTGCAAATCAGTAGGATATTCTTCTACTAATCGGGATGATAAAATCGAATTCATAAAGGGTGGACTGAGTAAGGAGTCTTTGGATGATATTCGACTGACTCTTGAGACGCACCCAAGTGGTTATGTACAACGTGAACTTCTCTCCTTATACGCTCAGTTTAACGAGGACAAAAATCGTTATAGTCTCCAAAATATAATAGCAAAAGATCCTGTTTGCCAGTCTGTTTTACAAAATGAGGCTTCTGGCAGTTCAGCAATAATATAAGGTAAATCTTCTAAAATATTTTGCTGCTTTCTTTCACGCATTTTTGGAAATAAAATATATTTTCCTTTCTCGAGTTTTGATAAAGCTGGAAATAAAATATTAAATCGCCGAAAGGTGACAGCCTCGATACGATAAAAATATTCAAAAGTGGGCTGATTTTGTCAAAAGTAAATCTTTACTTTTTCAGAATCAATCAAAAACAGTAAATTTTTCCCGGCTTTAAATAGCCAAACATATTTCATAGTTCAGGCATCCCAAAATCACATCTTCTTCGTAAGTTTTCCCTTCTTTACTATCAAAGATGGAAGCACCAAAACTTCGACAGATCAAAACTATTTGTGTATTTTGTGGATCAAAAGTGGGGAAAGGCTTCGGTTATCTAGAAGCGGCTGTAGATCTTGGAAAGAAACTGGGGGAAAAAGGTATCACTCTTGTATATGGGGGTGGTAGCAGTGGTCTAATGGGTTGTGTTTCCCAATCTGCTCTTGTAGAGAAATCAAAAGTGATCGGTGTCATACCTGTCCCTTTGGTAGATGTTGCAGGCAAAACACGAGGGCATGAAGTTCAAACCTTATCCATCCATGAACGCATAACTTGTATGCTATATGGTTCTGATGCCTTTATAGCCCTGCCCGGAGGTTTTGGTACCTTAGAAGAAATCTTTAACATTACCTCGTGGGCTCAACTAGATCTCCATACTAAGCCTATTGGGCTTCTGAATGTTAACAATTTCTTTGATGGTTTGTTAACCTTTCTTGATTATGCTGTGGAACAGGGATTCATCTCTCCATTTTCCAGAAGGCTTCTTATTTCTGCTCCTACTATTGATGAACTACTGGATAAGCTGCAGTCATATATCTCAATACAAGATCCAGCAGGGGTTAAGATAGATTGGTCGCAAGGAAGGGGAATCAAGCGAAAATGGAGTCCGGTTAATGTAAATTTAACTCTGTGAATCTTAGAATAGGTGGGGGTAGAGTACGGAGTATTCTCACTCTCGAGACACCCCTCCATTTACTAGGATTTCATTAATGTTTAAATCTTGTGTGTACCTCAAAGGTTCCAGGTGGTAGATTACGGAGTATTCTTACTCTCGAAACACACCTCTTTGAAGGTTTCTTTATTTCCTCAAAAGATCAGAGGTGGTAGGATACGGCTACTCCGGAAACACATCTCTCATTTTGAGGATCTTTCCATGTTTTTCTCTTATGCTTTCATGTGTTTCATGTATTTCCTTTCCAGTGTGACTCTTGTGTGTTCTCCTTATGAGAAAATAATAAAATCTCTGCTATCATCAACCAAATCTCGTTTGTGATATAAATGTACTTGCATGTCTAACCTTAATTCCTTTAGTGGATGCTTATCATATCATGCTCTTAATTCCAAATGATAACATTCTGGACAGAGTTTCCCTTGTAATTTGGACTTATCCAAACCATAAGCATACTTCATAACTCATAATAATAACTAACTCCACATTTAATCACAACGATCTAAAAAAATATTGAAAACGATTCCAACATTTCAATATCATCAAAAATATCCCATAATTCAATTCATAATTTCTCAACATAACAATTTCAAATCATATTTTTCAATATCACAATATCACTTCCTTTCATACCTTAATTGGCTCAAAAGATTACTCATACTTATAATTATATGCCATAAATCATATTCCCAAAATTTATTCACAAAGCCAAACTTCATAATAAATTTCTCTTCAAAATAGAGGAAATAATTCACTTACTCAACATAATATCCATTACTTAATTCTCAATAACTAAGAATCAAATCTTTAAATCTTTAACTTCATAATGCTTCTCATAAAAGTCTCAATAAAATCATATCACTTATAATCTTAACATCTTATCACAACTTCATAACTGGCTTGCTATTTCTCGTTTAATCTAAACGATAGATAATCTGAACATATAATCAAATCCTTTCCGTTGACTTCTCATACTTAGTGCCATGTCTAAAATCAATTATGCAAAGTCCATCTAGGGTTCATCATTTCTAACTCGAGGACAAAAATTATTTAAAAATCATTCTTAAATCATATTATTCCCATTATGCTCAACACTCGTTTTCTTTCTTAAAAAAAATTTCTCATAATCATACATTAAAGCATATAAGTTATGACAAAGCATAGCAACATCATTATTTTCGAAGAAATACATTCTTATTTCTCATAAATCATAAGTATCCGAAATACTCTTCATTCTTTCTCATAAATCAGTAAAATGAGTATTCGAAATACTGAAATAACTTTAAACATCATAAACTTTTTTTTTACCTCGGAGTTGGTGGAACGAATGATGGCAGTGGCAATCTTCATCAATAAAAATCTTAAAATGGAAAATATTTCTTAAAATTCTTTTTGGAAATTTTACCAGTCTACAGAAACGCAGACTAGCTCTGATACCAACTTGTAGCGCCCCGAGTTCCGTATACCCGATTCACTACGTCATTTTCTGTCTAAATTTTTTCGAATAATATTTATGCGGAAGAAATAATTGAAATTCATTTTTGGCAACATTAAATAACTGTAATGGCCGATAAAATTGAAACATTTATGAAACCATTTGAAATAGTAAATCGAACCATTAATTTTGTAAAGAAATTGACAATGTCATAATTTCTCAAATAAATGAACTTCTCTAAATTATTCGATTGTTTGGAAAAATACGGAAACCATTAACGTCAAACTTTCAACCGTTTAACGATTATTGCCACCATCATTCATCGCTCGCCACCGTCTCCGAAATCTGCAAAACTGTTTAAAAGCAGGGTGAGTATTTCATGGGGGAAATACTCAGTAGACTCATCGCAAATTAATTTAATTTATAAGATGATTAAACACATAAATCCCGGCTCTTTATAAAACGAGCATTGATAGAGCTTCTTTATAAAACGGCTCTTGATAAAACTCATATAGTGCATTACAGCACGGGACATATTTTGCAAATCATAGGCTCTTTGAAAATAGCTCTTTGAAAACAGCTCTTTGAAAACCATATACTTATAAAAACATTTTAATTATGCCAAGCATAATTTCTTTTGAAAGCATAACATAAGATAGGATTGAAATCCTCATAAACATAGGGAGACACAAGAACTTTACCGAACTTAGGTGGCAAGAATTCTTATGCAGTAAAATCATAATAACAGTAAGTTTTCATCATAACATAGGATAAAATCGAAATCCTCATAAACATAAGAATTTTACCGAACTTAGGTGGCAAGAATTCTTATGTAGTAAGTATACCAAGCATAATTTTTGAAATTCATAGGGATCATTTGCATCATAATATAAGATAGGATCGAAATCCTCATAAACATAGGTTAGGATCGAAATCCTCATAAACATAGGAATTTTACCGAACTTAGGTGGCAAATCCTCATAAACATATGGAGACACAAGAATTTTACCGAACTTAGGTGGCAAGAATTCTTATGTGTAGCGCTACTAAAACTCCGGTCCCCTTAACATAATCATAAACTTATCATATGGGACCCATAGCAATCTTGGTAGATTGATTTCATAGCAATGATCCAAAAAAACATTTTCGTGAAGCATAGGGTATACTTACTTTTCGTAAAAACATAAAGTATATTTTCTTTTCATAAAAACATACTTACTTTTCATAAAAACATAAGGTATATTTACATTTCATAAAAACATACTTACTTGTCATAAAAACATACTTACTTTTCATAAAAACATAAGGTATATTTACCTTTCATAAAAACATAATTTCTTTTCATAAAAATTGACTTTCACAAGTCACATGACATTTATATGAAATCATAATTTAAATCAATTAATAAGTGCGAGTCTACACATTGTTCTTTCCATGAAAATACATTTTCATTTCCTTTCATAAAAATAACTCTTCACAAGTCACATGACATTTATATGAAATCATAATTTAAATCAATTAATAAGTGCGAGTCTACTTAAATCCGACGAGTGCAAAGTTGAGCGGGAATGACTTCAATTTCTTTAAATTCTCCGTACGCTTCGTCTTAGCCAATAAGTCACTTTAGTCTATCGAATATATAGTTCAAAATGATAAATTATAATTTGAGGACTAAAATTGATGTTTTGAAAGTTGAGGGACTAAAATGAATACTTTTGAAACTTGAGCTTAAAATCAAATAAAGTAAATCAGCAGGGACTGAAATAATAGATTTTTAAAATAAAAGGGCTGATTAAAACTCATTTAAAACTTAAGGGCTGAAATTGATAAGTTTAAAAGCTGAAAGGACTGAAATAAAACCTTTGAAACTAAAAGGGACTGAATTGGATTGTTTTAAAACCATAGGGACTGATTTGAAACATTTCAAAACTTTGGGACTTTAAGTGCAAATTCTGAAAAATTAAATATATATCTCAGCTTTACTCTCTCTCTATCACAACTCGTTCAGTTTAAACGAGGAGAGAACCAGGGGAGAGGAGACGAACGGTGAACGGCGGTTCCTCTCTGCGAAAACCGACCCTTCAGCCGGCGGTTTCGCCGTCGAAGCGCCGTCGCAAGGCGGGGTGAGCTGCGGTGTGGTTGTATGAAGATTTTAGGGCTAAGTTATGTGCAAAAATTGAAGAGAAATCGAGGTAGACTGAGGCTGAAGATTGAGGTTTTTCCGGCGATCGAGGTAGGTAGGTATTTTGGGTATTCTATTTCTTGGGTTTTGGTTTGATTTGGTGATAGTGAAAATGGTGCAGTGTGATCCGGTTCTTAATTCCGGTATTGCAGTTGAGGACTGCAGTGGCATTGTTTGGTGAATTGAGGATGATGGTTATGGACTGAAGGCAATTGCTGCAGACTTGATTTTGGTGAAATTTGTGTATTGAACGGCTGTGAATTGCAGAGGATTGAATTGGAAATGTGATTGCAGGATATCAAAATTAATGATAATGGCTGAGATGGTTGGCTTGTGGTTGCTGCTGGTTGTGTGTTGGAAATATTGGTTGCAGGCTATCATTCAAGTTGTGTGATGAAGGTTCTGCAGGTGATGATATAGTGATGGAGGTGTGGTTGTGACATGGCTGAAGGTTGGCGAATTGGTGGTGCTTGACTGGATTGATAAACGCTGATTCAATTTGGTGTTTGAGGGAGGTTGTGATTTCAGTGGTGGTAATTATAAAGAGAAGGCATCTTTCTTGCTGGAAAGATGGTTTTGTAAAAATAACATGGTGGAGAACATCATGATTTGGAGGAATCTTGTGATAGATTAATTGAGTGTAAATTATCATAATTTGGAGGGGTGGTGATGATAATGATGATGCTTGTATAATGTGATGGAAAGGAGTATAAAGAGAAAGCAAAACGTGTGAAATAAATTTTGATTATGATAAGAATTGGACTAACTTCGATTAAGAAACGTATTTAAAACAGATATATTTTGGACTGAAAATACATTTGAGAAGTAAGTAAATTTTGAGATAAAAATTGGATTTCGTATTTGGACTTGAAATAATTTGATAAGGATCATTGGGATATTTTAATAAATTTGGAATTCAAAATGATTTTGAAAATAATACTTTGAATAAATAATTAAATAACATAATTTTATAAATTCGGATTTTAATTTAAAATCGAACAAATTCGATATTTCTTGACTTGGCTAGACGAATCCGTCGCGGCGTTAATTTCAAAATAATGAGTGAAATAGTAGCGACACAATTTTCTAAATATTAAAATAATTATTAATTGCGTAAAAATTCTGGATCGCTACAGGATTATTATGTTTTGAATGTTCAATTGAGTTTATTTGATTAATAGTTTAATTTGAACAATTGGATTATTGATCTTTGGATTCATGAATATGCTATGTTTAGATTCTTGATCCGTAATTGTCATTGAATCTTTACTTTAGTAGCAAATAAATCTCGTGCAGGTTTAGTAATAATTCGACTTGGGTTGTTTAATTCGAGCTTGTGTAATTAGCGATCCAATTCAATCTATTCTTCTAAGTTTTCATGCTAGTCGTGCATTAAATCCTAAGAGCTTGTTTAGGATTGTCCATGGCTAGAATTGGTTCAAAGAGCTTATTTTGAATCAATACACATAAGGAAGAATTTAGATAATCAGAGCTTGTTGATTATTTATGATTGATAATTGAATTAGGAATAGAAACACGTTACAAGGAAAAGTATAACATTAATTGAGAGCACAACCGAACCCGAGAACAAGATTTCTTCTCATATTAATTCTCTAGTCATATTTAATTATTTATTTTATGCATAGTTTTCATTCAAGCAATTTCACACAACAAAACCCCTCATTCCATTCTAATTGATCGAACAACTAAAATTAGTTTCCGTTCCTCGTGGGATCGACCCTTACTCTCGCTACTACATTATTAATTAATATTTGACGAGTAAGGAATTATTTATTATTTTGGTGCATTGCGACACGCATCAAATTTTTTGGCGCCGTTGCCGGGGAACGGTTAACCAATTTAGTGTTTAATCAATTAGAATTTTATTTTTCTGCATTTATTTTATTTTTATTTTATTTTCACTTTATTAATATAATTCTTCAAAAAAAAAAAATTATTTTTTTGTGCTCCTTTGCTTATATGCTTAAAACTCGGTCAACTAATTGTGAACTTTTTGATCTTGACCCAGAAATCGAGAGGACTTTTCGGCAACAAAGGAGAGCAGCGGGACAAATGGAAGCTAACAACAGAACTCTTAAACAACTGGCTACTCCCGATGTGGCTCAGCAGCCATTGTGCATTACGTTTCCGACGGTAGAAGAAGGAAGAACCTTTGAGCTAAAGTCCGGGTTGATCCACCTTCTACCTACTTTTCGGGGACATGCCGGTGAAGATCCATATAGACATCTAAAGGAGTTCCATGTGGTTTGCGACAATATGAGGCCCACGGGCATTACCGAGGAACAAATAAAAATGAGAGCCTTCCCATTCTCATTGAAGGATGCCGCAACCGACTGGCTCTATTGTCTACCATCGGGGACAGTTACTACTTGGAACGACATGAAAAGGCTCTTCTGGGAAAAAATACTTCCCTGCATCGAGAGCTGGTACAATCCGGAAGGAGATTTTCGAGGTTCGCCAAAGCAATGGCGAGACATTATATGAGTACTGGGAGCGCTTCAAGAAACTCATTTCGAGCTGCTCCCACCATCAGAATAGTGAGCAACTCCTGGTGCAGTATTTCTACGAAGGCTTAGCACCGATGGATAGAAACATGATAGATGCCGCAAGTGGAGGAGCACTGATGGACAAGACGCCGGAACAAGCGCGGGTTTTGATCTCTAATATGGCATAAAATACTCAGCAATTCAATTCAACCCGAGACTCCCAAGTCCGCCGAGTGAACGAGGTAAGTAGTTCCAATATCGAAGGTCAATTATATGAACTAACCAATCTCGTTAAGCAGCTTGCTGTAGGGAACTCGAATCAGGTCAAAGCATGTGGAATCTGTTCAAACTTTGGACATCCAACGGATACATGTCCGGCGTTGCAAGAGGAGAATGGCGAACAGGTAAAGGTTGCAGAAGGGTTTCCATTTCAAAAACAGCAATACAACCCGTACTCCAATACCTATAACCCTGGCTGGACGGATCACCCCAATCTAAGCTATGGGAATAACAAGCCCCCGAGTTTCCCATCCAATAAATCTCATGGGCAATTTCAGCAACAAGGAACCTTCCAACCACAGGGACAATATCAACAAAAACCTCAAAACTCAGGTATGTCTCTTGAGGATATGGTTAAGATGTTGGCAACTAACACGATACAATTCCAACAGGATACCAAGTCAAGCATTCAAAATCTGGAAAATCAAATGAGCCAAATGGCCATTGCCATAAATAGATTGGAGGCACAATCTGGAGGGAAGCCACCATCATAGCCCGAGGTGAATCCCAAAAACGTGAGCGCCATAACTCTCCGGAGCGGAAAGGAAATTGAGGGTCCGCAATTGGAACCGGCTGCACCTGAAATGGATGAAGATGAAAAGGAAGGGGTCGGAAAGAAAAACAGCACTTCGCAAAACCCGCAGGTAAAATCCAACTTTAACATAATTGCTAAATTGACTCCACCCCCTTTTCCTGGCAGGTTAGCAAAAGCGACTAAGGAGGGCAAGGAAAAGGATATACTGGAGATGTTCAGGAAAGTGGAAATCAACATTCCATTATTGGATGCCATCAAACAAGTTCCCCGATATGCAAAGTTTTTGAAGGATCTGTGCACCAATAAGAGAAAGCTAAATGGAAATGAGATGGTAAGAATGGGTGAATCTGTGTCTGCACTTTTTCAAAGTGTCTGCACTTTTTCAAAGAAAATTGCCTCCCAAGTGCAAGGATCCAGGTCTGTTTACCATACCCTTTCAAATAGGTAACACTAGGATAGATCGTGCATTGATAGACCTAGGAGCATCTATAAAAGTAATGCCTAGATCTACGTACACTTCATTGAAACTTGCTAAAATGACTGAAACTAGTGTTATCATTCAACTAGCCGACCGTTCCAATGCATATCCGGATGGGGTAGTTGAAGATGTTTTAGTACAAGTAGGGGGTTTAGTGTTTCCAGCATATTTTTATGTGTTAAACATGAATGATGATCACTCTCCAAACCCCACTCCTATTTTGTTAGGCAGACAATTCCTAAAAACATCGAAAACTAAGATAGATGTTAGTGATGGTATACTTACCATGGAGTTTGATAATGAAATTGTTAAGTTCAATATTTATGACTCCATGAAACACATTAATGATGCTAACAAAGTTCATTCTACTGTTGTGAGTTATTCTCCATTTCAGGAAACTGTTGCTGAGCTTAATGATTGTCCAAAGCCATCACAACCAGGTGAAAACTTTTGTACCACCCTACCAGTAGCTGATGAGAAGTTTCCCCCTCATTTGCAGGCCCTAATGAAAAATATGAAAAAGAAGTGGAGCTTTGGAAATCCACCTAATCCCGGTTGAAAAAGGACTCGGTCGAGCCAACGACTGTAAACAAAGGCGCTGCTCGGGAGGCAACCCGAGGAGGGAGTTTCTTTATCCCCTCAACCCTTTATTTTTGTATTTTCATTTTTGGTTTATTTCATTTAGTCATTTCATTCTCATATTTATTATAAAAAATAATAAAAAAAAAAAAATCAGTGGCCTTGTTACGGCCGTAAGGTACTCAAGTACGGCCATAACACAATTCCAGTAAATTTATTCAGAGGCCAACTTACGGGCGTGAGACTTGATTTTACGGCCGTAGTGGCTGCTTGCTATTTTTTTCAGATTAGGACTTACGGCCGTCAGTGAGACATTCACGGCCGTAATTCCAGAAATTTCACATTTCAAAAAAAAAAATAAAAAAAAAAAAACTGCCTCACTAATGTACCCCTGCTCCTACCCCTTTTGAACTGCAGATGCTGGAATTGATGCGAGCCTTCCAAACTCAGCTGAATGCCATGCAAGAAGATCAGCAACTTCTTCTAAAAGAGCATAGAGCCCTTCGGGAGGAGATTCGACAGTTGCAGAGACCCCGTGCCGATCAACCACCACATTCGACCGAGGGAGTTTCTTTTCTTTTTCCCTTTTATTGTTTTGCTTTACAATGAGGACATTGTTTTGTCTAAGTGTGGGGGGAATTGATTGTGAGCTTAATGTCTTTATCTACTTTCTGTAGTCGAAACGTTGAAATTCAGTTTGAGTTAGCATCCATTTTAATCTTTGATAGGAAGCGACCCCACTTTTGGTTCATTTTTTTGAAAAATCATTGCATAATTGGATATAAATTGAGCACATAGAGATGATCTCGCCCAAAACTGCACAATAGGTTGAAAATGAAAAGAAAAATTGTCAGATGTCTACAACCTAGTCAACCCAAACAGGAATAAATGTATTATCCCTTCATATATAACCCTGAGCGTCCCAATTCCATCAGAAATGATTATACTTTTGTGAGTAGTCATGGTTTGAATACTTTTAACCGTTATCCTCAACCAATGGATTTAGATTTGGAATGAAGATCAAGCAATGACCTATAACTCATAATTGGATGAGAAAAAACATGAAAGCCATAATTTGTGAGCTTTTGAACCTAAGAGTTGTTTTTAATATTTATGAGCTCGTAATTCTTTGATGTGTGTCCTGCATGGTTGGGTTATGCTTGGATGTGCTTTCTTGTGCATACCGTTGTAGCTTCTTGATTCAAGTGCAAATTATAGCAAAGGCAATAGGTTAAACCAAATTTAACTTGCTAAAAGAGCCTACCTTGCTACATGGACCATTAGAAGCCCTTTTGAGCCTTAGCCTTTCCTTGAATTTTTATGCCACGCTACAAGCCACGAATGCCATTTCTTTTGCATTGTCTATGTTTTGAACCCATAGAGAAGGAATTCGCAAGCTTTTGTTGATTGAGGATTGTGCTATGGTCTAATTCCAAGAAGTTGAAATGGTTATCTTGTGTTGAGCATTGGTTGTGAAATGGACTGAATTCAGGGGATTGTAACTCTACCTTGTGTCACTTGGTGACTGCGAAATGATTAGAAAAAAAAAGCAATGAAAAGGAAGTTAGTCACAAAAATTAGTAGTTGAGGATGTCAAACACTCAACTTGTGAAGAAAAAGAAAAAAGAAAAGAAAAGAAGAGATTCAAGTGTGAATAAAAATTGGGTAGCGGGAAACAATAAAGATCATATTAAGGGAGAAGGAAGTAACGTTATTGTGAATTGACTTAGTTTGCGAAATTCCTTCTCGACTCAGCCTAAATATATCATTTTATCCTACCTGACCCGAAGCCCCGTTACAACCAAATAAAGAGCTTCGCTTTGCACTTGTGTTATTGTTGGCTCCGGTTATGACAGTAAGGCAATCTGTGGTACTGACTTATCCATGCAGAGAGATGAGCGAAAATTCAAACCCTTATACACTTTGTGCGAAGAGAGAAATATCTTGTGAGGGTGTTAACTCCAATTACATATGCTTATGAGTGGTTTGAATTGCTTGGGCTAGGGTTGGTGCTATGAATGTGGTCGAGGATACTGTGTTGACTAAATTCACGTCATGAACAACTCGGTTTACGAAACTGATTTTTTCTAGAGTTGGGCGAAACTATTTTCCTCATAGTCACTCATAAATGGTTGGGAGGTGAGTGAACACGAGAGGTGCAAGGAAATAAACCATATCGAGCCATGATTGGGATGGGAAATAAAGGGCGTTGCATCTCTAACACACACTAACACAACCTTATCATGCAGTGGAACATTTTTGTTAAAGAAAAGTGGGTTGCATCCTCAAGTCTCTAAATTGTAATATATTGTTTGAATCCTATTCTTCTCTCTGTCTATCTTTGTTCAAGGACGAACAATGGTTCAAGTGTGGGGGGATTTGATAAGTGTAATATTTACGTTTATTTTATACACTTATATCCTTGAAAATGCCATAATGTGATTCTATTAAGTATTATTAATGCATTTTATGTTTTATATTGTATAGGATCACAAAGGAAGGGAAAATAAGGAAAAAGGACCAAAATGCGCTTAAAATCGAAGATTGAGGACCTTGGGTGCAAATACGTTACGGCCGTAATACATATATTCACGGCCGTAAACGTTTTCATATCGTTGTGCAAAAATCAGCAGAAACCCCTTTATGGCCGTAAGTAGATATGTTACGGCCGTAACTTCAATTTTTGGGAAATGTGCAGAAACTCATTTACGGCCGTAAATGAAATGTCACGGCCGTAAGTCTCCAGTCAAAATTTCCATATTTTAATTCTTTCCATAATTTTGGAAATTTCTTGCTCCCAAAGCTAGGGCACGAAATTGAGGCTATAAAAAGGGAATTTCATGACAAGAGAAAGAGACTTTTATTATTTTTGAAAGAGGCTACACATTGAGGAAAATTGAGAGAAAAATATAAAGCATTCTTTGGAGATTTTCAAGCGCAAGAATATTAACAACAATGGAATTCATGAAGCAACTTGAAGAATCTACCACAATCATGCTAGGCTAAATTCCATATCTTGTTCAAAGGGGAAGTTGTGTCAATTTAATTATGTTATTTTCTTTTCCTACAAATTAGTAGCGTGAATTTATTCCTTTATTTCAATTGTTGGATTATTATGTTTTGAATGTTCAATTGAGTTTATTTGATTAATAGTTTAATTTGGCCAATTGGATTATTGATCTTTGGATTCATGAATATTCTATGTTTAGATTCTTGATCCGTAATTGTCATTGAATCTTTACTTTAGTAGCAAATAAATCTCGTGCAGGTTTAGTAATAATTCGACTTGGATTGTTTAATTCGAGCTTGTGTAATTAGCGATCCAATTCAATCAATTCTTCTAAATTTTCATACTAGTCGTGCATTAAATCCTAAGAGCTTGTTTAGGATTGTCCATGGCTAGAATTGGTTCAAAGAGCTTATTTTGAATCAATACACATAAGGAAGAATTTAGATAATCAGAGCTTGTTGATTATTTATGATTGATAATTGAATTAGGAATAGAAACACGTTACAAGGAAAAGTATAACATTAATTGAGGGCACAACCGAACCCGAGAACAAGATTTCTTCTCATATTAATTCTCTAGTCATATTTAATTATTTATTTTATGCATAGTTTTCATTCAAGCAATTTCACACAACAAAACCCCCCATTCCATTCTAATTGATCGAACAACTAAAATTAGTTTCCGTTCCTCGTGGGATCGACCCTTACTCTCGCTACTACATTATTAATTAATATTTGACGAGTAAGGAATTATTTATTATTTTGGTGCATTGCGACACGCATCACCTTTCATTGCAATTTAATTATATTCTTTTTTTTATCATTTAAGCAATTTCGAAATCATAGTTTAAGACTTGAATTTAGCAAATATTATGATACCAATAAAATCCCTAGGAAGAATGACCCTGGATTATTGCTAGGCTATAACGTGACCCCTTTATACCTGGAGGGTAGATTTAACATCGAGTCAAGTTTTTGGCGCCGTTGCCGGAGATTATTTTGGTGTTAACTGATTTTTGCTGAATTCTGTTATTTTTATTTTTTTATTATTTTGTTCGACTACTACTCTTGATATTGTTCTTTGTTTATGTCCGTTTGGTTTCGAGATAATACTAAGCGATTAGTAAGATCGGAACCTACTAACCAATTTTTAATTCTTGAAAATCAGCAGGTAGTAATGGCAAATAATGCAGATCCAAATGAGGCGCCAGTCGTTCGAAGTCTTAGAGATTATATTTTTCCAACAATGGCAAGCACTCCATCATGCATTGTAGTTCCTACAAATGCAGCAGTTTTCAACTTCAAACCAGGAATGATTGATCATCTACCATGCTTCCATGGGATGCCATCAGAGAGTCCATATCACCACATCCAGGAATTCGAAGGGGTTTGTTTTACCTTTCTTGAACGAAATTGCACTGAGAAAGTCATTCGACTCAAGCTTTTCCCTTTTTCACTAAAGGATAAAGCTAAGTCATGGCTTAACTCTTTGAGGCCTAGTTCAATTACAAATTGGGCAAATATGCGGAAAGAGTTCATTAAAAAGTTTTTTCCACCACAAAGAACCACCGCAATTCAAAGACAAATCATGAATTTTTCCCAAAAGAATAATGAAAATTTTTACACTAGTTGGGAAAGATTCAAAGATTTGTTATTATCTTGTCTCCATCATGGTTATGAGCAATGGATGTTAACTAAATTTTTTTATGAAGGACTCAAACCAGAAATGAGACAATTTGTGCAAACCATGAGTAATGGTAATTTTTTTGCAAAAGACCCGAATGAAGTTTTTACATTTTTTGATGATTTAGCTGAAAATGCCTAATCTTGGCATAACATTGATGAGTTTGATAGGGGTGTTACAATAAAAACTGAATTTTCAAAAATTGCATCTGGAAATGGAATTCATTCACTTAGAGCAGATGATGACATAAATGCCCGATTGGCTGTCATCACTCGAAAACTTGAAAATTTGGAAACTCAAAAAGTGAATGAAGTCAATTCCTCTTCCACTATTTTAGAAAAATGTTCAATTTGTGATGATGTACAACATTTAACCCCTGATTGTCCTGCACTTTCCCAACTAAAAGAGATGTATTTTGATCAATCTATTGCTGTTAATATGATTTCCAAACCTTATTCTAATCCATATTCGAGTACTTATAATTCAGGTTGGAGAAATCATCCAAATTTCAGTTGGAGGAATGATCAAGGAGGAAGCAATAATGTTGGCAACAATGCTGGACCTTCACAACCAACACCTTATATGCCACCGCAGAAGAGAAGTCTGGAAGACCAAATCCAACAATTCATGCAAAGCCAAGCTGCCATCAACAATCAAAACTCTTAGGCCATCAATGACATCCGATCTCAGCTTACAAAGCTGACTACTCAGGCGAGTGCATCAGAAAAAGGTAAGTTTCCAGCTCAACTAATGCCTAATCCTCAAACTCAATACAATGGGGGCGATGAGTCCAATCTGAGACATGTGAAAGGAGTAACTACCTTGAGAAGTGGTAAGCAAATCCAAGTTCCTGAACCTAAAGAGGACTTGGTGGGTAAGCAAGCTAAACCTTCTGTCGATGATACTGTATTAAAATCTCTATCTGATGTTCAGGAACCACCTAGGCCTATAGTAGGTGCACCCCCTGCCCCTTTTCCTCAAAGATTACAACCTGGTAATAAGACCAAAAATCAAACAGAAATTCATGAGATTTTTAAGCAAGTTAGGGTAAATATTCCTCTGTTAGATGCAATTCAACAAGTCCCTGCCTATGCTAAATTTCTTAAGGATTTGTGTACAGTGAAAAGGAAGCTAGCTGTTAAGAACAAAGCATTTTTAACTGAACAAGTGAGTTCTATCATACAATGTCAAACTCCTCAAAAATTTAAAGATCCTAGTTCTCCAACCATTGCTTGTATGATAGGAACCACTCGTATTGGTCATGCCTTGCTAGTTTAGGTTCAAGTGTGAATCTTCTGCCCTTTAGTGTGTATACACAGCTTGGTCTAGGTGAACTTAAGTCCACTCCCATGATTTTACAATTAGTAGATAGATCTGTTAAGATGCCTTGAGGGATAATTGAGGATGTTTTGGTTCAAGTCGATAAATTCTATTATCCAGTTGATTTTGTTGTTATTGATGTTCAAAGTACACCTAAAACTTCTCCTCAAATCCCTGTTATTCTTGGTAGACCATTTCTTGCAACTTCAAATGCTTTAATAAATTGTAGAAGTGGTATTTTAAAGTTGACTTTTGGAAATATGTCTTTGGAACTTAACATATTCAATGCTTGTAAACAACCAAAAGATTTTGATGAAGTACAGGAAGTTAATATGCTGGAAGAGCTGCTAGTTGAGTTAGAAAATCCTAATGAGCAACTTGAGCAGAATCTTGAATTGGACAGCATTCAAGACTCTTCAAAAACTGTAACAACAGCAACTGTAAGAGCTTGGAAGCCCAACATTGAGCCTCTAAATGTTAGCCAGACACCCATGCAAACATCAGCAGAAAAGATGCCAACTCTGGAGCTTAAACCTCTTCCATCGGAACTAAAGTATGCATTCTTGGGACCTAATGAATCATACCCTGTGGTAATCTCTTCTACTCTTACTTGTGATCAGGAAAATTTGTTGTTGAAAGTATTGAATGATCATAGATCTACAATAGGTTGGACTATAGCAGATATTAAGGGAATTAGTCCTTTAGTGTGCACTCATAGAATTTTTCTAGAAGAAAATGCTAATCCTTCAAGGGAATCTCAAAGAAGGCTAAACCCTAACATGAAAGAGGTTGTTAAAAACGAAGTTTTAAAATTACTTGATGCAGGTATCATTGATCCTATTGCAGAAAGCAAGTGGGTAAGTCCTACTCAAGTAGTTCCTAAGAAAACTGGGGTTACCGTTGTTGAAAATGAACAGGGAGAAATGATAACTAAAAGAGTACCCACTAGTTGGAGAATGTGCATAGATTATAGGAAATTGAACTCCATGACCAGAAAAGACCACTTTCCCTTACCATTTTTAGATCAAGTGCTAGAAAGAGTTGCTGGACATTCATTTTATTGTTTCTTGGATAGTTTTTCAGGCTATCATCAAATTGAAATTGCATTAGAAGACCAAGAAAAAACTACTTTTACTTGCCCTTTTGGGACTTTTGCTTTTAAAAGAATACCTTTTGGTCTTTGTAATGCCCCAGCAACTTTTCAAAGATGCATGCTTAGCATATTCAGTGACATGATAGAAAACTTTTTGGAAGTTTTTATGGATGATTTCTCTGTGTATGGTAATTCATTTGATGATTGCCTAACAAATTTGAAAGTTGTTTTATGCAGGTGTGAAGATAAGAAACTTCTCCTTAATTGGGAGAAATGTCATTTCATGGCAACAAGAGGAATTGTTTTAGGTCATATAATTTCTGCTAAAGGCATGGAAGTAGATAAGGCAAAAGTAGATTCTATTTCTAGGTTTCCTATTCCTTCAACCGTAAAAGATGTTCGATCATTTTTAGGCCATGCAGGTTTTTATAGGAGGTTCATAAAAGATTTTAGTGTCATAGCAAAACCTTTGGCTACACTTTTGATGCATGATACAAAATTTGTTTGGACTAATGAATGCACTGCAGCTTTTGAACATTTAAAAAAGGCACTCACCACTGCACCCATAGTTAGATCACCTGATTGGTCTCTACCTTTTGAATTAATGTGTGATGCAAGTGATATAGCTGTAGGGGCAGTGCTTGGCTATAGGAAAGGTAAGGAACCTTATGTAATCTACTATGCTAGCAGAACTTTGAATCAAGATCAATTGAATTACACAACTACTGAAAAAGAGCTGCTAGCTATAGTTTTTGCACTGGAAAAATTTCGAACTTATCTTATTGGGACCCTTGTTACCATCTTTACTGATCATTCTGCTCTTAAGTATTTGTTCACAAAGAAAGATGCTAAACCTAGACTCATTCGATGGATTTTGTTATTGCAGGAATTTGACATTACAATTAAGGATAAAAAAGGGGTGGAAAATGTTGTCGCTGATCATTTATCCAGATTAAATTCTGAAAATTCAAAAGTTTCTCACCCTTTAAATGATTCATATCCCGATGGACAGTTATTTAGCTTGAACATTGTTCCATGGTTCGCTGACTTGGTTAATTATCTTGTTACAGGTCATATGCCTTCAAATTGGAGTGTCCAAGACAAAATGAGGATGAAAGCTATTGCAAGGAACTTCTTCTACGATGATCCATACTTATTCAAATATTGTGCTGATCAGATCATTCGAAGATGTGTTCCTGATGACGAGGTACAACAAGTTCTTACTTTCTGTCATTCTCATGCTTGCGGAGGCCATTTCTCTTCGCAGAAAACAACTGCTAAGGTACTTCAATGTGGTTTTTATTGGCCTAGTTTATTTAAGGATGCCCATACATTTTGTAAAAATTGTGAAGCATGTCAGAAACTTGGTAGTCTCAGCCATAGGAATATGATGCCATTAGCACCAATCCTTGTTCTTGAAATTTTTTATTGTTGGGGATTAGACTTTATGGGTCCTTTTCCCCCTTCTTTTGGATATCTATATATATATATTGGTTGCTGTTGATTATGTGTTAAAATGGTAGAGGCTATTCCATGTAGAACAAATGACCATAAAGTTGTGCTCAAATTTTTGAAAGAACATATTTTTTCTAGGTTTGGTATGCCTAAGGCCATAATTAGCGATGGAGGAACACATTTTTGTAATAAACCTTTTGAAACTCTGTTAAAGAAATATGGCATTAGGCATAAGATTTCCACTCCCTATCACTCTCAAACTAATGGTCAAACTGAATTAGCCAACCGGGAAATAAAAGGCATTTTGACAAAAATAGTGAATCCAAATAGAAAAGATTGGGCTATAAAATTGGATGATGCTTTATGGGCCTATAGGACTGCTTTTAAAACTGTTCTTGGAATGTCTCCTTATAGAATTGTATTTGGAAAACCTTGTCACTTGCCGGTTGAAATCGAACATAAAGCTTATTGGGCAATCAAGACACTCAACTTTGATCTAGATCAAGCTGGTGAGTTTAGGAAATTAAAATTGAATGAGTTAGATGAATTGCGTTTGGAAGCATATGAGAATGCAAAAATTTCAAAAGAGAAAATGAAAGTTTTTCACGATAAGAAAATTTTTAGAAAATCATTTTTCCATTCTCAGAAAGTTTTGTTGTATGACTCTAAGCTTCATCTCTTTCCTGGTAAGTTGAGAACTAAATGGATTGGTCCTTACATTGTGCAAACTATTTACCCTTATGGAGCAGTTGAAATCTTGGATCCAAAAACTGGTACTGTTTTTAAAGTTAATGGACAACGTCTGAAACCATTTTTGGATAATTTTTCTGCTGATATAAATGAACTACCTCTGCTGGACCCTGCTTCCAGCGGCTGATTTTCTTGGAACTAACTTTTATTATTATGTATATATTTTCTTTTCTTTTTGCAGATTTTATTCTTTTCTTCATTTTTTTAGTTTTTCATTCTTGAATAATTGCTCATGTGCATAAGCCTCCTCTCAGGTACACTCTTCTCCTTTAACTTGATTTAATTTTGAGTCGTATTTATTATTCACCGTTCATTTTTCTTCTCTTTGAGTCATTGAGGAAAATGTCTGATTTTAGTTGGGGGGAGAGTGACTCAAATGTATTTGTTTTGCATAAATTCTTTTGTGATAGTTGAGCATTAAAATTGAGTACATCTTGAGTCTTGAGTTATATCTTTGTTATTCTGTAAAGACCTCCCTCCTAAAAAAATTTTTATGCACGAATTTAAGCCTTGTGGTAAGATGGATAGTCAACACATACAACTAGAACTCTCTCAAGTTTAAGTAATTTTATTTGTTCATCATGAGAGTTGAGTGATTGGTGGTTTTCTTATATTGCCCTTGTTTGATATTGCTACTTCCATTGGGCATCATTACACGGACTGTGGATTGTTGGTGGTTTACACTTGAGAAACGATGAAGGTCAATGTCAAATAAAAATTTGATCATTTGAAGCTAATATTATCATATTCTCTTCCCATCACAAATCCCTTCATATCCACAAAATTCCTTCATAGCTACAAAGCCCTTTCATCTATTTCACATTAAAAATGACATTACATCCAGACATTGCTTCCATAAATACATAACCTTGTTTCTACTTTCAAGTATAAGTGAGGATGATTATTTTTGCTCCATATTTGAGAAACAAACGTTCAGTGCATGAAAAAGAAAGAAAAGTGGAGTTGGAAAGTATTTGACAGTCATTGAGACTAGAGGAAAATGTTGAAAAATTATTTGAGAGGATCTCAGTTTGAAAAAAAAAGAGAGAGAGAAAAAGAGAAAAAAAAGAAAAAAAAAAGAAAAAAAGAAAGAAAGAAAAGGGAGACGTATTGAAGAGAAAGTAAAGGATGTGAAGAAGAAAGCAAGCTTGAAGTGTGATTAAAAGTGAAAATTATTATCCTTGCTTATATTTTGGAAGTCCTCAATTTCTACTCACTTCTTTTATTTCCTTATCCTATACAAACAAAAAAAATGCTACATTGCCTCTTATACTTCCATTGGAATTTCTTGTTCTACTATTATCACTGGAACACGTAAATCTTTTCTTCCACCCCTCCTTATCAGTTCCTTTGATAACACAAGCATCACCTTTACCTTGACATTGACATTTTGATCTTAAGTAGGCTTGTGGTAAGAACGGTTGAGTCCCAATGGTTGTGAGTTTTTCATGAGGTCAATATTTGCATTACTGTCATCCACATATATATGGCCTTTGTTTATTGAATGCTTGAGTGATCAATTTTCAAACTCCATGAGTGACCCTCTAACCAGTTCGGAAACAAAATACACATACCCGTGAGTATATGGAGTTTATACTTGGCTTGAGTGATTACTTGACACTGTATGTGTTGGGGTTAGTGGTTTGATGGATCGGCTTAAAACACACACACACACACACACACACACAAAATTTTGGGAACGTTTTTATGGAATAATTTGGATAAAATGCTTGATCTCTTGATTTTGCGAAGTTGCTGTGCTCGACTATCTAAATTCATTCTTGACTTTACAATTGAAGTTTTTCATTGAGCTAGTCATGTTTTTAATTCGCTTGAATTGCTAGAGACTAGCAAAAAGCTAGTTGGGGAGTGTGATTATTGTTCAATTTTACTTATTTTAAAGAAGTAAATAAATGAAAATATATAATTTTGGGATATAAATTTTGTCATTTAGAGTAAAACTTATAAAAGATTCAATTTTATTTCTTTAACTCTAAATTGATTTTAATTGCTAATAATTTCATTTATTTAATTTCAGGTACATTCTCGACAATTTCAACTCAAAAATTCCTAATTTAATTGATCTAAAAAAGCCCAACATGGATAAAAAAAAAAAAAAAAAAAACCCAGCCCAAAAATGCATTAGGTCTGACTACTCTTCCCTCACGCAGCCTTTATCTATCCTCTCTCTTTCTCTGCCTGTCTTCACCATTCTCCCATCCTCTCATGAAGAACCCAGCAGCCACCTTCTACCCCTCTGCCCATACACCACTTCACCTCTCCCTCACGGCATCTCACCTTCAACCTAACAACCATCATCCTATGTCTTCTCTCCCACACACAACCCTCTACCTCTTCCTTCAGCCTCAACCTACAGCACGCATCTCCCCTCACTAAACCATTCTCAGCCCCGGTTCCCAGCCACAACCAACTTCCTCAGCATCTTCCTTCTTCCAGCTTTCTCTTCTCCCTCCCTCGCTGTCTTCTTCTCCAGATAACCCAGCCGCCATTCCCTTTCTCTCAACTCTCCTCAGCCTCTGTCTGTGTCTCAACTGCAACCATTCTCTGTCTCTATCTATCTTCACTTTCTTCCAGCAGCAGCAGCCCCCTCTCGCCAGCAGCTCCCTCGCTCCAGTAGTCACGCAGCAACCCGCCAACCTCCGCCTCTCACAGTCCGGCAGTCTGCTCCTCTCAACCGTAGCCTCAGCGAAGACAGCCCTCCAACCTCCTCCTCCACTTTCACCAGCACACAACCATTCCCAGCTTCTTCATTCACAGCGGACGATCGATTGGAAGTGGAGTTGGTGGTTTTCGGTGATTGGTTCCAATTTTCATATTTTTGCTTACATGTTGAATTTTTTCAATTTCTAGTTTTCATGAATCTGGATTATTGATGTTAGTTTGTTTTTATTTATATTTTGGATGATTGTTTTAGTTTAATTCTCGTTTTATTTATTCTTCTAGCTGTTTTAATCATTAGTTTAAATAATTTTAGATTATTGATATTAGTTGATTTTTAGATATTGTTAGTTATTGAATTTTCATTTTCAGACTTGAATTTCGTTTTCTAGAATGGTGATTGTTTGTTTGAACTTAATTTCGTTTAATTTAATTATGTTCGGCTAAGTTATATTTGAGGGGAGTTATTCTTAGCTTCAAGGGGTGAACGTTAATTTTCTATAGATGAATTCTTGTTATTGATAAGGGTTTACAAAGTGTTTTAGATTTTCAAATTATTTTATTTGGATTAATGTCGCTGATGTGGTATGTATTGAATATGCACACAACATGCTCGACAAAATGCTGTAGAATAAATTGATTAATTTTCGTACTAATATTTCCAAATTTTATCGATCTCAAGAAATTCATGCTAAATTTATTTGCAAAGCCCAATTGATAGCGAAAGAATAACTTCACTCAATTTTCCCTTTCATTGCAATTTAATTATATTCTTTTTTTATCATTTAAGCAATTTCGAAATCGTAGTTTAAGACTTGAATTTAGCAAATATTACGACACCAATAAAATTCCTAGGAAGAATGACCCTGGATTATTGCTAGGCTATAACCTGACCCCTTTATACTTGGAGGGTAGATTTAACATCGAGTCAGCCTCGCTCCCTGAGATCTCTGCATAGAGCCCTGTGGATGTATATGACTCCCTCCAGTCTGCTGTACAGAACTCTGACTCCGGCCGACATCTTACTGAATCCCGAACTCTGAGACTTTGATTTAAATTTTGTAGAATGTGTAACACCTGGCCAAAACCCTTTTCTGTTCTTCTTAGACCCTGAAGCCCCTGTCTGGCCACTACCTCCAAAACTCTTCTGTGTCCTTTGGTTGCGTCCATCTATGATAGATGTCTCGACCCTCAAAGTCGCTTCTACCAATGACCCGAAATTTTGATGTCCATGAACCGTCACGTAAGGCCGAATATCTGATCGCAACCCCTGCTCAAATCGCCTACATTTTTCTCTTTCATCAGCGATTAAGTTACTAGCATACTTGGACAACTCTACAAACCTCAAATGGTACTCGGCAACAGACATGGATCCTTGAACTAATCTCAAAAAATTCATCACGTTTTGCATCGCGATAAAATGGAGGGTAGTAGGTCTCATTGAAAGTATCTGTAAACATGGCCCAAGTAATAACATTAGGGTCTGGATACCTACATCGATATGATGCCCACCAATCTGCAGCTCCTCCCCTCAACAAAAAAAATAGCAAGACGTAACTTCTTGCCTTCAGGAACCTCCATTACATCAAATATATTCTCCAAAGATTTCATCCAAAGCTCAGCATCAGCTGGGTTGGATGTACCCATAAAAGTTTTTGCTCCAAGTTTCATAGCTCTATCAATGAGATTATCCTTTTCTGTGTGCGGTAGGAGGGAAGCAATAGCTGCAACTATCCTATCAGTAACAGGGTCAGGCTGTTCCTGCATTTGTGCCTGAGGCTGCACTGGAGGATGTACCTCGGGATGCACCTGAGGTTGGTGAACTAATTCAGCGGCCCCACCGGCCTCCCCTACATGTCCACCATCAGGAGCATTCTGAGTCTAAGGAATTGGGTTTGGCTGCCTGCGAGTCCTACCACCACGAGCCATAACTCTCTACAATGGTTGACAGAAAAAGATCAATACATATGCAATGCAACCTAACACACTCTATAACCATGCTCTGATACCACTTGACATGACCCAGTCTCGAATCACCCTGTGTGGACCCGAGACGTGGCGTGCGCCGATGATGAATGCCAGCTAGATACTGGACCCACCACCAAGGCTACGAAACTATTCAAATTTTATAAATCTTCTCGTAATACCCCCTGATTTTTAAAAAAAATTGACAGAGTTCCCTTTAAATATTGGATATAACCTCCCTGTAACAAAATCAACAAATCCTCAAACAACCACATGTAAAATACTGGAAATCCATATCCCTTCACATCATCATATCAAAAATCAAAAGAGCTTATGCCTGGCCATCTAGTTCTTACTACATATCATCCATTCCACTTACATTTGATACATCAACATATCATTCTAATCAACTAAGTACTTGACAAAACAATAACTCGAGAATGGACCGAGTTAAATATATATACATGGATCCCAAAAGAATGATGAAGACTAGAAATATACAACTAAATGATCTTGTGGCTCTTGGGCAGGCTTTCCAACTTCATCTCAAAACTCAAAAGTATCCTGGTAGGGAAAATGTTACAAAAATATGAGATTTTAACTCAGTGAGTGGAGTGTTTGAAAACTAGTCATACTTTTCTCGTTTATAATTCTTTATAAAATTACTATTTGTTTTGTAACTATAACTTTTGATTGACATAAGAAAAGATTTTACTTATCTGAAAAGCACGTCTAGCTGAAATGAGAATTTATAAATACTGAAACCATGACATAAATTGTGATAACTGTTTGATAATACTAAAAATCCGTTGAACTGTACTGAGAAGCTGAAATATTTTTCTATGAATAAATATATCATACTGTACTGAAAAGAATCACATCAAATTGTACCCAATGAACAACTTTACTCAAGTACAGAGTACTCTCGATGTACAAGGCAAAGCTATTCAAATCTGATAAGCTGATAATCTGATAAACTATGTCATATGCGCATAGACTGCCCCAAAGGCTAAAGCACTCTAGTACACGGCCCAAAGCCTATATGTGCACAAGAGTGGGTCTCAAAGACCTCTGATAATCTGGTCATACACTGTGGAAATGAATTCACATCAGTGCAGAGCGGATAATATCACCTAGGTACTTTCTGATGGTTTTTCACAATAATAATTTACATGTAACAAATTCTTTTATAGAATAATATACTAAATTTATAATTTGATTAGCTTGAAATTTTAAAAGAAGAAGTCTAAAATCATGCTTCTAAACTTGTATTTGCGAAAAGTAGTAATTTCTGTAACTTGTCTACTTAATTGAAAACATGAATCGTATGGAAAATTTATGCCATTAAATATTAAAATTTAACTTTAAGGAAAAATAAGGTGGCGTTCTGTTTGTATTTTATTTTGTATTTTCATTTTCGAAAATGTTTTGTGTTTTGTGTTTTCATTTTTGTTTTCAAATTTGCTGAAAACGCGTTTGGTTTGTCATTTCTGAAAACTGTTTTTGAAAATGAAAAGCTGGAAAACATGTTCTGTTTGAAATTTTTCAAAATATTATTTAAACTATTTTTAATTAATTTGCTTGCAGAATACTACTAACTCCAACTCAAATTTCCTTTCACAATACACTAAAAATATGGTTACATGCAACACACTAATGTGAGCATTAAGAGTCTATATTAACACAGCTTGGTCAGGTTCGGGACTTGAAAAAGCTCTACTTCTATTAAAATCCAGAAAATGCAAGTTCTTTCAAAACCACCAGAGTCCATTTATTATTGCATTTTTTGAAATATAACAACAAGAATTCTCATTTAATTTTTTTTTTGTAATGTTGATATTGAATTCAATAAAACTTTATTTAAGCTTAGTTCCAAGTTAGGATAATTCTCAAAAAAAAAAAAAAATCTTTATTTAGGCTTAGTTCCAAGTTAGGATAATTCTAAAAAAACTAATAAAAAAATAAAAAAAATAAAAACTTTATATTAAGCTTAGTTCTAAGTTAAGATAATTCTATTAAAAAAAAAAAAATTCCCAAAACGCGTTTTCCGCGTTTTGGACATTTTTTGTCGAAATACACACAAAACGTCCAAAACGATGTTTCGGGTGTTTTCCGTTTTGTGTACAAATCTTTTTTTGTTTTCCAAAATGCGTTTTCGAAAATGGTAAAGAGAACGCGTTTTTAACGTTTTCGAAAATAAAAACAGAAAACGACCTCAAAACAACAAAGAGAATAGGGGCTAAGTTTCTACACTCACAGAGATTGTGACTGAAACCTAGTTTGGCTGATAGGCCTGACCAATCTCCGTGTCGCCTCCTGAAAATTAAATTAAAACCTTGGATCATCTCCAATAATTACAAATATTTAACAAATGCCCAAAATGAAATAACATCTTATACAATAACCACAAATTTCATATGCCTCCAACATTACATCCAACCAACGTTCTCTTATGTGAAATATAGCTTCATTATAACTAATATATCCTTTATTTAACAAATACATCAATAGCATGCTCATAGACACCAAAACCCCTTTCCAAGAAACTAGTAATGGACTAATTCTTCAACTTAATTACATGGGTAATTTAATCTCCAAATAAACATCACCAAATTAAGCATTTAAGCATGAAATAATTTAACATATGCTCCAATAACTTAATCTTGCCAAAATCATGAATTTAATCCACTATTATTTCAAACTCTAGCATGTAACCACAATGAATTCAACCAAACTTGAATATTTAGCTCAATATCTTCAAGTGAACCATAAATCCATCCAAAGATTTAACATTTAACTCAAAAATCAAAACCCTAGAATCAACACCATATCTCAAATAAATGGGTATTGCCTTACCTCTTGAAGATGAAAATGAAGTCTTGAAGGTTGAATGAAAATCTCCCCCCTTTTTTTCTTCCTTCCTTTTTCTTTTTTCTTTTTTTTTTTTCTCTTCTCTGCATAACCTCTCTCTCTCTGGTAATGTCTATGTGTTTGGTTTGGTTGATTTGTTTTGTCTACTAATGCCAAGACAATTTAAGTTTTGATAGAATTTGCTTGTTGGGTCCTTCATTTATGTTCCAATAAAATTTCCAAACATAAATGATAATAAGTCTCCCAACTTATAATAAAATTTAAATGATCCCCAAAATTCTACTCATTTAAATTTGTCCTCACTTGGACTAAATTGGTCAAAAATAAATGTTGACTTGTTAAAATAATTATTTGACTTATAAAATTAAAAGTGGGTTGTAACATTTACCATATACATTCTCAGTAAAACCTCCTAAAGCGGTCAGAATTCTTGCAAGAAATACTTATATTAGAAAAAGCAATTTACACACAAGAGTGGAAGAACATAGGCAGTCTATCAAGTGCATGATGATGAGAAATATCAATATTGTCGCAAGTTTACCATACAAGAAGAGAGAGTTGAGGGAGACTATCAAGAGGATGAAGATGAGGATCGGAAAACAGTGAGTCTTGATGTAAACCCAATTGAAGTATGTAACGTTTGGATGTGGCTTGTATTTTATGGTTATCTTAAAGAATAAACATACGTATGAAGCGTGTTGTAATTAGTTCTTATGTACCAGACATTCCATTTCATTAATCTAAAGCAATGGGAGTTCACCTGCATTTCTCAAGTTGAGATGAAAATCTGAAATTTGGCAAGTTGGAAAAACTTATTAGTTTGTTACCTAACCTGTTCTTGAGAGGGTTTCCAATTTCCATTCTTGTGAGGGAACTTTTGTTCAAATCAACATCCCTCAAATTCCCACTTGAACCTTTTGATGATAGAAGTCCAGATAATTCAGGAGTTGCGATTTCCATAGCTAGCTTAGCTTCAGTGAGGAAGAACATTCGTGCAAATGCCACTGTGACACATACATAAAAAATATACCACTGATTTATATGCATGAAACATCATATATATATATCTTGCATAAGATTCACGCCATGCAGTTTTTACAGCAGATGCCAGTATTGTAAGCAAGTCATAACTTCGAGCATCTTAAATTCACATTTAGTTGCTCCTACTTCTTTAACAAACAGGATAAACTTGCCCCAATGTCAGTTTAAAAGCTATATATCATCATATTCATGCATGTCTTCATAAACTCTTTTAGCTTTTTCTTTTCGAGTAATAGTGAAGAATTTCTCAACCCGACATGGTTACCAAATGTAATAGTTTCTTTGCACATCGGAACTATTCGTAAATAGCTTCTATACAGGCTTTGCTTTGAGTCCAATTTTATTTTACAGCATAAAAAGTCGTCAAAATATTATTTATTATTATTTTTAAAAAAATAATTCTCTTTTGAAAATTTGCAAGTCTACAGAAACGTAGACCCGCTCTGATACCACGCTGTAACGCCCCAGATTCCGCGAAACCCGAGACGCCACGTCGTCCTTTAAAATTTGCTTTATTGCGGAAAATCAATTTAATTCAAAGCATCACATTCATCATTTGAAAACTTTAGCGGAAACTTAATTAATTGGAATATAGAACGATTCATAAAAATTTAATCTCAATTGTTCAGATGGAAGTAACGATAAGTAATTTAAACTAGTAACATTCATAAAATTGAAGAAAACATCATCGTTTATTTAGTTTTGCCAACTCTGTCATTTCATTCGCCGCCTTCTCCGAGATCTGCAAAAACTGTTAAAATCATGGAATGAGTATTTCGAAAAATACTCAGTAAACTCATCGCCAATAATTAATTTACAGAATAATTGAACACGTAATTATGCAATCATACAGTGATATCATCATCATATTCTTGGACTCTTGTATTTTCAAAATCAAGGCCGTTAAAAATCATAGGGTGTGGGTAGTCTTGTCTCGAGCACTTAAGGCACATAAGTTATGCATAACATCATCATTTCTCATTTTATCTCATAAGAGATATTCTTTTCTCGTCTCATGCATCAAAGCATGTAAATCATGTAATTTCACATAAGACATGCAATTATAATTTAAACTAATTAGTGGGGGCGAGTCTACCTCAAATCACGAGTTTGAAAGTTGAGCAAGAGAGTTCACGTTGTTCTTCTAACTGTCCAAGCGCCTCGTCTAGCATAACTTAAAATAATAAATCCAATTTCATACTTTAGAATGATTTAAATAACTTTGAACTTTAGGGACTGAAATTATTATTTTAAAACTCGGGGGGCTAAAATGAATACTTGGAAAGTTGAGGGACTAAAATGAATACTTTGAAAGTTGAGTTGAAACTCAAAACAAAATATTAAATTATAGGGCTGGAATAATAGGTTTAAAAATGGAGTGGCTGATTAAAATCATTTAAAAACTTAAGGGCTGAAATTACAAGTTTTTAAACATAGGGACTGATTTAAATAACTTTAGAACCTTGGGGTCTTAGGTGTATTTTTCGAAAATCAAAACATTAAAATAAAACTTTACTCTCTCTTTCTCCATTCATATCGTCAATCGGAGAGAAAGAGAGACATGGAGTGCGAAAAAGGGTGAAATCCGGTGGTTGCTGCCGACGCCATTCCGTCGGCGACTTCACTGCAGCATCACCGCCATCGTGTGGCGGTGACAAAGAGGAAGAAGTGGTAGAAAAAGCCGGTGTTTGGTGCTGGTTTGGGTGAAAAACCGAAGCTAGGAACGAGGCTCAAAATCGCAATTTTCCGTGGTAAAAACCGGTCAGAGCAGTGGGGGGTTGAGGTAAGTATCTGGGCTTCGTTTATTTCTTGGTTTTGGGTTTGATTTGGGTAAGGATTTGGTTGCGATTTGAGCTGGCCTGAGGGAGGTGGTCCGAACTGTGTTTGTGGATTTTTGGTGCATTTTGGTGGTTGGTTCGATCGATGTTACAAAGTGTTTTCAATGGCCGTGGTGGTGGTGATGATGATATAGGTGGTTGAAATTGGCAGCTTTGATGGCGGCAGTTGATGGTGTTTCCCGATTTGAGAGGTTGTGAAACTGGGTTCGGCCGGATGTTGTGATCTCGCAGTCGATCATGGGGCTAAATGATGATAATGATGATGATGATGATGCTGCAGGTGGCTGCGGTCGAGGTGATGATTACGATGATTCAATTGGTGTTTGAATTTGATTTGAATAAGGCAGTGGCGGTGAGAGGTTCGTTGATGATGATGATGATGATGATGGTGATGAAATGAATCGAATATGCTTGCAGATTGTTTGAAGGGTGGAGAGCATATATTCTGTGGGTTGTGTATATTGATGGTAATTGGGGAAGGATTTTGGGGTTGATTGGGAGAAATTACTGAGAGTTTTGGAAGTGATTTAGCTAACTGATTAAGGAAAAGAGACAAAGTGAGAATTGAATAAAAGCTGTGAGGTAGGATTTGATTATGGAATATGAATGTGTTATTGGGGGAAAGATTAGGATTTGATTATGGAATATGAATGTGTTATTGGGGGAAAGATGTGTGGAAGTTGGAAACTGGAGAGGGATTTGGGAATAATTCAAATTGGATGGCTATTTGAGTGAGATTAAGGAGTGATGATGGGTAAGGGAAAAAAAATGTGCTGAATATGCAAAAATGAAAGTTGGGGAGGAAGTTTTGGGATTTAAATTGAAATGGAACATGAATTGGGGATTTAAAACATTTTGGACTTAAATAAATTTGAATCTAAATAAATTGAAAGTTTGACTAAAAATAATTAAAATTTGGATTTTAAAATAATGAAAACGAGACACTTTAAATTGAACTAAGATAAATTTAAATAAATTAGATTTTCACTTAAAATGGCTAGGCGAAAATGTATTTAAAATAATTGGGTCAAAGTTGTAGTGACACATTTTAAATAATATTTAAATAAATAAGTCACGAAAATTCTTGGTCGCTACAACCCTACCACCTTAAAATAATTTCGTCCTCGAAATTTAAACTTTCTCGATCTAAAATATTTGGGCACTAGACCAAAATTTCTTCTTTCTTTTCTCGGTAGCTTAATCACTACCATGCCTACTCCGTTGGACTTAAAAAAATGATGAACTGGGAGAATTTTGGAAATTCAAAATTTGGACTTAAAGATTTGAAAATCTTAAAAATAACTAATATGACTAAACGAGAGCGCTGGTTTTGAAAATAATGACCGTTAAGATTGGAGAGTCGTAGCGACAAGTTTGGTAAAACGTGTCTTTTAAGTTTGAAAATTTCTCGATCGCTACAACCTTCTCCACTTAAAATAATTTCGTCCTTGAAATTTTAAACTTTCTTGATCTAAATATATCTGGGTATTAAGCCGACTTCTTTCTTCTTTCTTTTCTCAAGTAGTTTCAGCACTACCTTGTCTACCCCATTGAACTTTGACTAGGGAAACCTCTTTATTAATCTCTACTATTTCCTTAAGAAAACATATCACACCATAATAATTAATCATTATGAAGTCTATCATCATCTTCTCAAACCTCTTATAACGAATAACCCAAAATCAATTGTAACATTAGAAATCACATGAATATTCTTCCGTGTAATATGCCTAATCACATGTTATCCACAAATCAGCATAATATCATCAGCATATCGTATACAAGAATCTATTCATATAGTACATTTATACACCATCTTGATTTCTAACATCTTCCCATATACGTCACCAAAACGTATCACAAAATTCAACTAATATTAATAAACAATTTGTTCCCAAGTAACTAAGATTCTGCTCTCGATTGCCACAATATTTTCTGCAAGATATAACTTGGTATTTCCTATGTATACCTCAAATGATCATATAACTTTACATATACATTGATACTTAATCGATTGCACACTTCACCAATCAGGATGTTTATAAATAACAATCTCCAAAATTATCAAAACTTTAACTCCAAATCGATACGCTATTCAAGATTTCACTCTTCTAGTAAACATGTTTACCTAAGCCGCAATGTAAATAAACAACCAATAACTCTCAACCATCTTATATTTGAAAAATAATATTTCCTCATTGTTCATGGGTCAACCAAAATTTCCCTTTCATAATCTCGAAGTGTCTCCAACAAAATCCTCAAATGTTCCTCATATGGTTTACTATCTCCAAAATATCGTCCATAAATACAATGAAAAACATGTCCAATTAATGTTGGGGAGTGTGATTATTGTCCAATTTTACGTATTTTAGATAGGTAAATAAATGAAAAATAAGATTTTGGGATATAAATTTTGTAATTTAGAGTAAAACTTAATAAAGATTCAATTTAAAATTCTTTAACTCTAAATTAATTTTAATTGCTAAGAAAATTTCATTTATTTAATTGCAGGGAAATTTCATTTCATTTCATTTATTTCATTCCATTACCAGCCACCACCTTCAACCTCTCAAATAAACAGTCTCCACTCAGTTGCAAACACATCACATCCTCAGCACTCACAGCAGCCATTCAGCTCTCTACCACCGAAACCAGTCTCCACCGTGAACCACCTCACAACAAATGGCACAATCAACGCCACTTATAGCTGCCATTGTCGTTTTGCAGTGGAAGAACACACAGAACAACCTACCTCCCTCACACCTCGAATTCCAGTTGTCATTATCTCGCCCCCTCAACTCTCGGCACTTCCTCTCATGCTGCAGCAGCCCAGACTTCTCTCAATACACCAGTAGAGCAGCTCCACCACTCGGACAGCAACCTCCAACTCTCGGCAGCAACTTCTTTCACGCAGCAGCCTCTCTTTTAGTTATTTGTTCTAGTTTAAATTATTGCATTTTGTTTAGATTTTAAATTGTTTTGATTGGTAGTTCATATAGATTCAGATTATTGATGTTAGTTTGATTTTAGATTTATTTTAGTTATTGAAATTTTATTTCCGAATTTGAATTTCGTTCGAGTAATGGTTAAGTGTTTACTTGATTTTTATTTCGTTAATTTAATTATGTTCGGCTAAGTTATATTTGAGGGGAGTTATTCTTAGCTTCAATGAGTATGTTTTAATTCGTTATGGATGAATTCTTGTGATTGATAATAATTAACGAGTATTTTAAAGTTTCAAATTATTTTACTTCGATTGATGTCGTTGATGTGATATGTATTGAATATGCACATAACATGCTCGACTAAATACCGTAAAATAAATTGATTAATTTTCGTACTAATATTTCCAAATTTTATTGATCTCAAGAAATTCATGCTAAATTTATTTGCAAAGCCCAATTGATAGCGAAAGAATAACTTCACTCAAATTTTCCTTTTATTGCAATTTAATTATACTCTCTTTTTATTCATTTAAAAACAATTGAAATCAAAGTTTAAGTTTCGAATTTAGCAAATATTATGATACCAATAAAATCACTAGGAAGGATGACCCTTGATTATTGCTAGGCTGTCTTGACCCCTTTATACTTGGAGGGTAGATTTAACATCGAGTTAAGGGGTACAAAGGTTACTCCTCAAAGTGGTCGAGAAACACGCCGGCCATCTCCCCATGATCAACCCGGTCATGTATCTTCGGCATCGGAGGTGGTGCCCGAAGGCCCTACTTTGGATGACCTTAGGGGGAAGCTAGAGGAAAGCCTTCATCTCGGCCTTCTGGAGAAGTACACCGAGGAATTGACCATTGAGAATGGAGTAGATCACTTCCTGAATGCAGCGGTGAAGGTATGACAGATCCTTCTATCCCGAGCATTGATTTTCTTCTGGTTATTATTGAAGTTTTTGTCTCGACCTGCAGCTCGCCAGTATTGGCCGGGGACTCATTAATCAGGGTGTCAAGTGTGGAGAGACTTCGAGCCAGCTTGTTCATTCAGTCCAATACGAAGTAAACTAAGGCTCGGGCTGCAGAGGAGAAACTGGCTCGCGTGGAGTCAGACTTAGCCTTGATGACCCAAGATCGAGATCTTACCAGGGAGGAAAATACAAGGCTCGCAGAGGAGCTTCGTCGGACACGAGAAGAGATCGAGGCTACCAAGGTTGAGGCTATGGAAGCTTATAAAAAATCCGAGGAGTATGACTTGGCTCTGGGCAACTATGCCTTGGAATCGTACTCTCAAGGAATGAAACAAGCCCAAGCTTGGATCAAACTGCACGTGCCTGATCTTGATACCAGCCCCCTCTCTCAATTTCCCATGGGGACTGAAGGCCTCGACCTTACCCCATTCTTGGAAGAGGATGCGAAGGTTGAGGTCAGATCTGACGAGGAGGCTGACGAAGCCAGTGATCACGATCCTCAGTAGTAACTCACTAGGACAATTTTTGATGTGTAGCCCGGGGTATGCCCGAGGATCTTTTGTAATCAGTCTTTGTCTTAATGAAAATATTTTGTCAAAAGCTCATGCATTTTACTATACGTTTTATGGAGGATGTTTGTTAACTAAGGTCGGGAATGACTGACCTTTTCAACAATCCATAGAGTAGGTCGAGTAGGAATGACTCTTAATGCCTGAATTTGAGTATGCATGTTGCCTACAAATGTTAAGTTTTTCGTATTTTGATAAATATATGGTCGGGTAATGGCCGACCTTATATCATAGTTATAAGAAATGACCCATCTTTAGTGTAGCATCAAGACTTTGAGTTGAATACAATTTGACTAGTAAGACTAGGTATGCCCGACCTTTTTAGTCAATTGACTAGTAACTTGCGAGAAGTGTTTGACAAGATCGGGTGGCACCGACCTATATATTTTTGTAAATTATGAGAAATAATTTGTAATGTCTTTCCATGAGACCTTGTAAAATATTCTTGGAAGAATAATTTGTAAATTATTACCATGAGACATTGTAAATTATTTGATGGGAAATAATTTGTAACGTCTTTCCATGAGACCTTATAAATTATTCGTGGAATTGTAAAGTCTTACCATGAGACATTTTAAATTATTTGATGGGAAATAATTTGTAACGTCTTGCCATGAGACCTTGTAAATTATTCATGGAAGAATAATTTATAAAGTCTTGCCATGAGATATTGTAAATTATTTGATGGAAAATAACTCGTAAAGTCACGGGGATGACCTTGTAAGTTACTTCAAGATTTGATCTTTGTAGTGCTCATTCTTTGGAAGAAGTACTTTTATTGAAGGAGACTGAACGATGGGCCTCGTTAAAACCTTACCTAATAAAACCCAATAGGAAAAAATCTGGATAAGAAAAAGAGTACCCGTCCCTGATGCTGAAAGAAAGAACAATGGACACGCAGGCCCGACCTTAAAAATCATTGATGGACGTGCAAGTCCGAAAGTAAAAAGAATAAACATGGGGGCGCAGGCCCGACTAGACGACTCTGATATCTAGGAAGAGGTTTCTACTTGTAGTATGGCTTCAAATTCTCTGTGTTCCATGGCCGAGGAAGAGGTTTCGAATCCATTGTGCGGAGGCTGTATGAGCCCTTTCCCACCTTTCGGATGACTTCGTATGGTCCTTCCCAAATAGGCCCAAGTTTCCTTGGTTGATGACCGGTAGCCTCACTGCGGAGAAGGACAAGATCTCCCATTCTGAATTCCCTCTTCTTTACTCGGATATTGAACTTCTTAGACATGGCCTGTTGGTAAGCTGCTATTCTTAATGATGCATCTTCCTTGACTTCTTCCAGAAGATCCAGACTTTCTCTCTGTCCCTCAATATGGTAGGGTGATCCTGCGGTCATAGCACGGAAGCTCGGAATTATTACTTCTACTAGGACAGCGGCTTCCATTCCAAAGGCAAGCATGAACGGGGTATCTCCTGTCGCAGTCTTGAACGTGATTCGGTTGGTCCAAAGTATTTCTGGCATGAGATCGGGCCAATCTCCCTTGGCACTATCCAGGCGAGTCCTCAGGTCTTGTAAGATGAGCCTGTTTGTAACTTCAGCTAACCCATTACTCTGCGGGTGCAAAACAGAAGTCAACCTGTGTTCTATTCCCAGGTTCTCGCAGAATTGCTTGAAGGCTTGGCACTCAAATTGACGCCCGTTATCTGTTATTAATGTCTTAGGAAGACCAAAACGACAGACTATTGATTTCCACACAAATGCTTCCAACTTTTGTTTTGTGATTACGGCTAGCGGTTCGGCCACCACCTACTTAGTGAAGTATTCCACAGCAACTGCCAAGAATTTAACCTGACCCCGGGCTATGGGGAAAGGTCCTAGTATGTCGATTCCCCATTGAGCGAAAGGATATGGGCACATAATCGAGGTTAGCTCTTCCGCGGGTTGATGTAACCGGGCTGCGAATCTTTGGCACTTGTCGCAAGCTTTTACATAATTAAGTGTGTCTTTCTTCATATTTGGCCAATAGTACCCGTATCGTATCAATTTCAGGACTCCCTGGTGTCCCCCACAGATTCCTTCATGAACCTTGGCTATAGCAAGGGCTGCTTCTTTCAGAGTTAGGCATTGCAGGTAAGGAAGTGTGAAGCTTCGACGGAACAAGGTATTCTGCAACAAGGTATACCTCGGGGCCCTTGATTTGACTCTTCTGGCTTCTGCTTTGTCATCTGGAAACTTTCCTGAGGTTAGATATTCAATTATCGGATCTATCCAACTGGGCTCTTGATCTGAAATAGCCATGACCTCGGGTTGATGTGCGATACTGGGCTCATGAAGAGTTCGTACGAACACGGTCCTCTCTAAGTGGTCCAGATTGGAAAAAGTAAGTCTTGATAGAGCATCTACCTTGTGATTGGCGGACATCAGAATTTTGTCTACGCAGCAAGACTTGAACTTTCTTTGCAAGTCCAAGACCATCATCCTATAAGATGACATTTTCTCATCTTTTGCTTCAAAAGTGCCATTTACCTGTTCTACCACCAATTGTGAATCACTCAGGACCTTGACATGCTCAACCCTTAGATGTTGAGCTGCTTGAAGTCCAGCAATCATGGCTTCATACTCTACATCATTATTAGTCACTGGGAAGTAATACCTTATTGCACACTGAATTTCCATCGTCTCATCATCTTTCTTTAGTATGATTCCGACCCGCAAGCCTACTGCATTCGATGCTCCATCTACTTCCAAGGTCCATGTGGCCTCTTCCCTGTCATGACCTGTTGGCCCCCGAGGTCTTGGGGCGAGTTCTGCAATGAAGTCAACCAAGACCTGTGCTTTGATGGAAGGTCGAGGTTTAAACTCAATGTCATATTCTCCAAGCTCGATTGACCATTTGAGTAGATGGCTAGATACGTCTGGTTTCTGCAAGATTTGCTTCAAGTGCTGATTTCTGAGGACAATTATGGCATGGGCTTGAAAGTAAGGTCTTAACTTTCTATCTGCTGTAACCAAGGCAAGTGCGAGCTGCTCCGCCAATGTATATCGGGTTTCTGCATCCAACATCATCTTACTGACGTAATATACCAGTTTTTGAGTCTTCTCTTCCTCTTTAACCAAAATGGCGCTCACAGCATGATCGGACACTGCTAGATACAAGAACAGATTATCCCCTGGATTTGGCATTACCAATATTGGAGGAGTACCCAAGTATTCTTTCAACTTTCTGAAGGAGACCTCGCATTCCTCGTCCCATCTGAAGTCTTTGTTTCCTTGAAGAGTTTTGAAGAAGGGAAAATATTTGTCCTCTGCCCTTGACATAAATCGGCCCAATGCTGCTACTCTCCCTGTCAGCTTCTACACTTCCCTGATATTTCGGGGAGGTTCCATTGATGCTAGGGCCGAAATTTTATCTGGATTGACTTCGATACCTCTCTGAGTGATCATGAATCCCAATAACTTTCCCAAGCCTACTCCGAAGGCGCACCTTGCAGGATTCAATTTCATCCGATGTTCTCTAAGTGTACTGAATATGTCGTCAAGGTCAGCAATGTGGACTTTCTTTCTTGAGCTTTTTACGACCATGTCATCAACGTAGACCTCAATGTTAAGCCCGATGTGTCTGGAGAAGACCATGTTTACCAACCTTTGATAAGTAGCTCCAGCATTCTTTAATCCAAACGGCATGACCTTATAGCAATATATTCCTTCATCTGCCATGAAGGAAGTTTTTTCCTGATCTTCCTGTGCCATCCGAATCTGATGATATCCCGAGAAGGCGTGATGTGATCCGGACCAGGCATCGAAGGGCGAAGTCGAGCCATCGACAATATAATAGTGATCTGCGTGCAAAACGGAGCAAGTTCCGTGTTGGGGTCGAGCCGAGAGGAGGGACGGATCGAGCCGAATCGAGTAAAAGAAATTATTTATGCAGAAAAGGCCTTACGGCCGTAAGGGAAATTATTCACGGCCGTAACTCATACAATCACGGCCGTAAAACCAACAATCACGGCCGTAATCAATTGACGAGGAAAAATGAAGATTTGCTGCAGAACGAGGCTTACGGCCGTAAGCCTGGACGTTACGGCCGTAACATTCAAAAAAGGGAAACTTCACGGCCGTAAGAAATTTGTCACGGCCGTAACTAATATCACAATTTGATCAGAAAGGCCTTTACGGCCGTAAGAAGGTTTGTCACGGCCGTAAGAGACGCAGCGCCAGATTTTTCGGGGATTTTCAATTAATTTATTTCCTTTTATTATTTTAGGTTGTTTTCCTATTTTAGAATTTTAGCATAATTAGAATTCTATTTTGAGTAATTAGATGCTAGGTTTTCTTGCTTATTTATACGCTTTTTCATCATTGTAAACAGGAGACAAGTTTGAGTTGATTAATAAAATTTGTGAGAGGATTCTCCAAAATTGAGAGGTTGATTTATTCCCTTTTTCTTGAGCTTATCAAAGATCCGATCTTTGTGGCGTTCTTCCAGCAAACTTATCAAATATTCGCAAGAATATTTGTGGCGTTTCCAAATTCGATACTTATCAAGGAAATTGACAAGTCCTTGTGGCGTTCACCAATCTTGGTTCTTCAATCCGCATCGCCATAAATTGCGTCGTGATTGTCGGGTCAAGGCTTTGCCGTCGTTCTGTCCTTATTTATCGTCGTTTGTCTTGTGTCGATCTAATTTAGATCTTTCCTAGGTTTTAATTGTCGTTATTCCGCGTGTCCGACGAGATTCCCCGACTGGGATCGCGTCAAGGCGTCTAGGAAGCTGTAAAGTTCGGAGCCTCATGTTGAATCCACCAATCTGTCGATCATGGGAAGAGGATAAGTGTCTTTTGGACATGCTTTATTCAAGTCTGTGAAATCTATACAAACTCGCCACTTACCAATTGGCTTCTTCACCAAGACCACATTGGCTAGCCATTCTGGATACTTCACTTCCTTAATGAATCCCGCTTTTAAGAGTTTATCTATTTCCTCTTTGATTATCTGCCTCCTTTCTGTGGCAAACTGTCTTCTTTGCTGTTTTATGGGCTCCTTGTCGGGCATGACATTAAGCCTGTGTTCGACAAGCGCGGGATCAATCTCGGGCATATCTTCAGCACTCCATGGGAATATGTCGATATTTTTCTTTAAACATTGCGATAACTCCTTTTTCATTAGTTTAGGGAGCTCTTTCCCAATTGTGAAGCTCTTTCCTTCTGAAATTTGAACTTCTTCCAACTCCTCTACTGGCAACATTCTTTCTTCCACAGGAAGTTCTATTGACATCAGATCTGTCTTACCCTTTCCAATACATCTGATATAGAAACTTCTGGCTATCGATTGACTTCCCTGAATAGTTGCTATGCCTGCGGAAGTTGGGAACTTGATCGCCAGGTGATATGTCGATACTATAGCTCTTAGGCTGTTCAAGAAGGGTCTTCCCAAGATAGCATTGTAGGCCATAGGAGTCTTGACGGCCTGGAACGGAGTCATCTTTGTTACCCGTTTCTCTTTTGATTCCAGTGAGGTGGGAAGGTCAATTAGGCCTTCGGGTTTCACAGTTCCTCCACCAAACCCAGTTAGGGGAGTAATGACCTGTCGAAGTCGATCTTTGGGGAGCTGCATCTGGTTGAAAGCTTCTAAGAAAAGAACATTGGCTACGCTTCCATTGTCAACTAGCACCCTCCTAACATCAAAATTTGCGATTGTTGCCATGATGACAATAACATCGTCATGAGGATACGAAATTCCTTCCATGTCAGCGCTGATGAAGCTGATGCTGATTGAAAACTCATGGTCATGATATCCCGACCTTTCTCCCCGATCGCTTAGTGCCCGGGCATGATTTTTTTCGTGCATTATTCGAATCACCTCCAGATGCTATTCCTCCGACGATAAAATTTATGGTGCCAGCGGATCTGTTTTTCTCTTCCCCTTTCCCATGCTCTTTATCGTCTTTCTTTATGTAGTTTCCTAGGAAGCCCCTTTTTATGAGGGCTTCTATCTCCTGTTTTAATGTTCTGCACTCATCCGTGGTATAGCCCGGGCTCTTGTGAAAGTCACAATACTTATGTCGATTCTTTTCATCGATTTTTCCCTTGATAGGCTTGGGCCAACGCAAATCTTCACGTCCCTTGATTTCCATGAGAATTTGGGATCAATGTGCATTTAGCGGAGTTAAACTCTGATGCCCATGGATATTCCCATTCGAGTTAGTTCGGGAAGAATTCTTCTCATCCTCCTATCTTGACCTTTTATTCCCCTGCCTTATTGATTGTGAAGAATGTGCTACTGCCCCTGCCCTTGATCCTGTGCCCGAACTGACAAAAGTGTTTTCTCCATGTTTATGTACTTCTAGACTCTTCTAAGAAGCTCTGTTACATTCGAGAGCGGATTCTTAGATAAGGACATTCTGAATTCCGGACCTCGAATAACCAAGGTCAGGGTCGAGATGGCTGATGAGATGTGAAGATCTAGAATCTGAAGTCTTTTAGTGTTAAAGCGAGTCATGAACTCTCTCAGTGTCTCATTCTGCGCTTTCCTTTACTGCATGAGGGAAGCGGCGGTTTTCTTGATCCTTTTGCTACTTGCAAAGAAAGCAATTAATTTCTTAGTAAGATCAGCGAATGAAGAGATGGACCCCGGAGGTATTGTAGAAAACCAGTCTCGGGCTGAATTTGTTAAGGTTTGCGGGAAGGCCTTACACAAAATCTGATCGAGAGCATTATGCATGTCCATGACATCAGTGTAGGTATTCAAGTGGTTGTTAGGATCTGTTGTTCCATCGTATTCCTGTATCCGAGGATATTTAAATCTTTCCGGCAAGGGGAATGACGTTATTTCAGGAGTAAAAGGGGTTCTTCTTATGAATGACGCCCGACCTTGTGTGTTCTGTCGTATTCCATCAGCAATTCCTTCCTGAATGATTCTTGAGAGCTCTTGCTATGTCAAGTTGGCAGATCCCTCAGTCATGGGATGTGCACCCCCTATTCCTGGGTAGTTGTCAGCTACAGGATTAACTAGCCTGCGATCTTCCCTGGGAATCGTGCCTGGAGTGTTCGGGTCAAGTTGCGCTTCATGAATGTTCTGTTGTTGAAGAGCTTGACAGAGTTCGTGGAGCTGCTGCTGAAGTTCGTTGAAATCTTCTTGACTAACGGGTTCATTATCTGGAGTGGTTTCTGGGTTTTGTTCTTCCCCAATATCTTCAAGAGGTGGAGGATTTTCTTCCTCAACCGAAGTATTGGCCGAAGGGGTTGACCAGTGGATGCGGAGGGACGAGCTTGACGTCTATTAATCATGGCTGATTGTATCTCTTCCCACAAACGGCACCAATTGATGCTGTAAAAAATCCTAACCTTGACGTGGCATGATCTGATAATACTTGATTGCTGGAAAAGGTCAATGAATTCGCCTTTGATGACCTGCAAAAAAGGCGAGGAGGAATCTCCCCGTCGCCCCTCCGGTGTGAGAATTAGTTTTCTGGAGTATAGAAAGAATATATAACTGGAATATATGTAAAGAATTATGAATGAATGATTTGTTATCAAAAGAACTATATTTATAGGGCTGAAAAGCCCATAACCTCGTTTAGTTAAGAAATGAGTCATTTTGACATAAACTTACCTTTTATTAAGAATTCCACTATTACAAGGAGTCATTATCCCTATTTTTAGGAGGCTCCCTTGTGGGTTAGGACTCCTTCGTTCCCTTGAGGGTCCAAGAAGGGAGGCCCATTGGCAAGGCCCATTAACGCCGAACACCTAGAATCTCGCTTGTACCGTGCTATCTAGATTGAAGTGGCCAGGTTATGCCGGCCATATATCCTGCTTCAGATGAAGATTTTGAGTAGGTCGGGTATATCCCGCCCTTGATGGAGATCAAGTCGGGCAAGAACCCCCGATCTGAGAAAACTTACACATGACAAGTAATGAGGCTGGGACGGTCCAACCCGGTGCATTCACTTCATAGGTCCATATTGATATGCCCGAGAATATAGTCCGATCAGTTACAAAAAAAATTGTTTATAAAAAAGAATATGATATTTTCGAGGTAAAATGCATGATTAAAAAGTAATTTGGAGAAATATATATGATTAAAAAGTGATTTGAGAAATGTGTTATTTATAAACAAGTTCACCAAACAAAAGCTATGTTATTTCTATACAACATGAATGATTAGAAAGTCATTAATGTTCACTATTCCATTGTTCATTGTTTAATATTTAAAAATCTACAATATTTCATCAAGAGATTTTTTTTTCCTCGCTCACTCACACGTCAGGTGCATCACATATTATTTCATCGTTTCCAAACATACTATCCGTTTGGCATATCTCAAACCACTTATAAAAAATACATTTTTTCAAATCACTTTTTAAACACTCATATTTTCTCAAATCACATTTCAACCACATATTTTAACTTGGAAACATCACATTCTTGGATTATTAAAAAAAAAAAAAAATTATTTCCTCAAAAGGAATTTCCAAACCTACATCAACACCTTTCTCTTGATCAAGAGAATTAGTTTCATCAAAAGTAACATGTATGGATTCTTCCATTACTAGAGTTCTTTTGTTAAAAATTCTATAAGCTTTGCTAGTAGATGAATAACCAAGAAAAATTCCAACGTCGGATTTTGAATCAAATTTTCCCAAGTTTTCTTTTGTGTTAAGAACAAAGCATTTACAACCAAAAACCTTAAAATACCCGATATTGGGAATTCTATTTTTCCAAAGCTCATAAGGAGTTTTAGTTTTCTTTTGACTTACCAAAACTCTATTTATAATATAGCAAGCAGTGTTAACGGCTTTGGCCCAAAAATATTTTGGTAATTTATTTTCATTTAGCATGGTCTTAACCATTTCTTGCAATGTGTGATTCTTCCTTTCTACTACACCATTTTGTTGAGGGGTTCTAGGAGCCGAGAAATTATGTTCATACCCATTTATTTTGCAAAATTCATCAAAAGCCATGTTATCAAATTCTCCACCATGGTCACTTCTTATAGTTGTAATAGAATATCATTTTTCATTTTGAACCTTTTTGAAAAAATGTTTAAATGCATTTAAAGCTTCATTTTTCAAATTTAAAAATAGAACCCAAGTAAATCTTGAGAAATCATCAACAATGACAAAAGCATAGTGTTTACCACTTAAACTTGCGGTTTTAGATGGTCCAAAAAGATCCATGTGAAGAAGTTGTAATGATTTTGTGGTGGAAGAAAATTGTTTATTTTTGAAAGAACTTTTGGTTTGTTTTCCAAATTGACAAGCATCACAAATTTTATCCTTTTCAAATTTCAAACTTGGTAGGCCTTTGACAAAGCAATTTTTGGATATTTTTGAAATAAGGTCTATACTAACATGACCTAATCTTCTATGCCATAACCAAGTGTCATCTTTAAAGCTTGACAAACATTTTAATTCTTTCTCAAATTCAATGTTGATGATATAAACATCTTTACTTCGGCTTCCTATGAACAATACCTCTTTCAATGTAGCATCTTTGATAAGACATCTAGAAGAATCAAATTTAATATGATAACCTTTATCACATAATTGACTAATACTTAGCAAATTATGTTTGAGATTATCTACTAATAAAACATTTTCAATAGAGGGAGAATGATGATTACCAATATTTCCAATGCCAATAATTTTTGCTTTGGCATTATCTCCAAAAGTGACATGACCTCCATCTTTTCTTTTGAATCTTGATAAGAGTGATTTATCTCCGGTCATGTGCTTTGAGCAACCACTATCCAAGAACCAATTGCTCTTTACTTTTGTTGATACCTACAAAACATGACTTAATTTTTGACTTCTTGGTACCCACATAATTTTGGGTCCTTGATAGTTAGTTCCTTGAACCCTCTTGTGCCTTTCTTCAAAGTGTAGTTTCTTTTTCAATAAAAAATTAAAAGCTACATGCCCACTTCTATTACAAAAGCTACAAGTAGTTGATGTTTTGACACAAGTGTTTTGATGAAAGGAATAAGAAGTAGAAGCTTTAACAAAAGTATTTTTGGTAGATTTTTGTTTCAAAAATGGTTTGTATCCAATTCCTCCTTTATCAAAAACACATTGTTGTTTACCAAGCATTAGTTCAAAATTTATCCTCCCTTGAGTGAATTTGTGAACAATGGATGTTAAATCTAATTTTTTTTCTTTTAGGGAGAGATTTTCTACCATCAAAGCATTTTGATCAAGATTCTTCTTTTCAATATCATTTTGTATTTCAAAATTCTTTTCGGTTTCATTTTTCAACAAGATGTATTGCTTTTTAAGAGTGGAATGTTTAAGAACAAGTTTTTCAAAAACTTCAATCATTTCTTCATATGAGGTAGATAGTTCATCATAAGAGGGAATGTCATTAATATTTACCTCATCTTCAATGGCCATGAAGCACATGTTTGCAACTTCATCTTGACTTTCACTTTCATCTTGCTCATCATCACTATCATCCCAAGTAGCTTGTAGAGCTTTCTTTTTGAAGAATTTTCTCTTGTTGGGACATTCGGTTCTTTTGTGACCGGGTTTGTCACAATCATAGCAAATAATCTTTTTCTCTTCACCTTTGTCTTCTTTCTTTTGAAATCTACGGTTGTTGCGAAAGGCTTTCCACTTCTTGACTAGGAGAACAAGATCATCGAGTTCCTCATCGCTCTTGTTAGAGTTTGAGGCTTCTTCAACATTTGATGACTTTAAAGCAATTTGTCTCCTAGGAGGATCCTTCATTTCTTCCTCGTTTGCTTTTCTAGACTTTTCTTTTGTCTCGGCATGATTTAGCTCATATGTCATCAATATTCCATAAAGCTCTTCCAAGGGATATGTGTTGACATCTTGGGTGTTTTCTATCAACATTCTCAATGAGCTCCAATCTTCCGAGAGAGACCTAAGCATTTTGCTAACAAGTTCGCCATTAGAAAATTTTCGATCAAAACCCTTAAGACCATTAACAATATCGGTAAATCTAGTAATCATGCTAGCAATAGATTCATCTTGTTTCATGAAGAAATTTTCAAAATTTTTATACAAAAGATTTATTTTTGTTTCTTTAACTTTATTTGTGCACATGTGTGTGACTTCTAAAGCATGCCAAATATCGTGTGCGGAATCACATGTGCTAATACGATTAAATTCATTAATACTAAGTGCACAATAGAGAAGATTTTTGGCTTTAGCATTTAAAGACAATTTCTTCTTATCATCCTCATCATATTCTTCCTTAGGTTTTGAAATAATTATATCCGGTTTTTCATCAACTTTAATAACCTTAGTAAGCTCATGAGGACCGGATTCAATGACATCCCAAATATTATAATCAATAGATTGAATAAAAATCATCATTCTAGTTTTCCAATAATTATAATTAGTACCATCAAACAATGGAGGAAGATTAGTAGAATGACCTTCAATATTTTGGTTAGCCATAACTCAAGATAGTAAAATCTAAATGAAAGAGTTCCTAGGCTCTGATACCAATTGTTATCCCAAGATAAACTAACCAAGAGGGGGTGAATTGGTTTATAAAACTTTTTCGATAAATAATCTTAAACTTAAAAACCAATGAGTATGAGTATGAGCACTTAGTATTATAAGTAGCTAAACTATCAATGTAGTGTGCTATAAATGTATGAACTTAATTGATAAAGCAAGTATAGCACTTAGATATAGTGTTGCACAATGTAAATTGATAGAAAAGAGTAAGTGCAATGCAAGTAAGTAAGTAAAAGAGATAAGAGATTGCAAACGCGATTTAGGGAGGTTCAATCAACCAACGTGATCTACGTCCTCCGTTACCGAGCTCTCCGTCACGAGCAAGGTCAAATCCACTATATTGATAACTTACAACAAGGAGTATCGAATCCTTAGGTGACTTTACAACAAGGAGCACCTATCCTTTACAATCGAGTTTTCACAAGGATCTCGAAACCATAAACAAAGTACAAATGAGAATTTTTACAATCGAATCAACTCTCTTAACAAATGATATAATCAATACAAGTATTTTGAGAGTTTTAGGATAACACTTCAATAGATAACAAATATTTAAAGCTCAATTGTTTATGAAAACTTTGAAGAAGGATATGAGATAGTTTTTCTTGAATCAAAGTTTTTCAACCAATGATCTCTCTTTCCAAATAATACTTAGTTAAGTATGAAGAGAGATGTACACTTCAATAAGTGTTTGGTGATATGAACTCAATCAATGATCAATAATGAAGTAAGAGTATTGAGTTTTCTACAAGATGGAATTCTTGATAAAGATATGAAATAGTTTTGAACAATCAAGAGATTCCTTGCAATAAATGAAATAGAATGTAAAACAAAGTAAGCTCAATGATTTTCTCAATAAATTTTTCTCTTAAATGCTCTTGTAAGTTGGTAGAAATGAATGCAAGATAAGTGGCTATTTATAGAGCAAATTTTGCATATTCTGACTCTTGCGGTCGACCTATTCAGCCATGCGGTCGACCTCAATATAGCCGTTGCAAGAAAGTAGCCGTTTGAGTTCAAAAATATGCAGTGTGGTCGACCTGAAAAAATTTGCGGTCGACTTGAAAAATCAGGATTTCAAGATTTTGATTTTTCAGGGTTTTCTGATCAAAGTTGATTTTGAAAATGATATTTTAATGGTTTAAAAAATGTTTCTTGAGCTTTATGAAATGCATTGCTAGTTATTGATGCACTAACCTTACATAACATTGAAAAGCAATTTGTAAGATCTCAATTCTTTGTAAACTCCATTCCTCGATCTTCATACTATCGCATCTTGTGTTTTTTATCTTTTATCTTCGAGAGATGATTTGTCCTTTGAATGCTTTAAAGATTATCATTACATGAAACACTTAAAACACACTTGTTAATAACACAATATAATCTTGTTTGTTATTTATCAAAACAATAAGGTTAAGAGTTAACCATAGGTCAACAGATATATTATGTTAAAAATTTCGTGCTTCTTCGAGAGCAATGACATATTAAACATATTAAACTCAAATATTCAATGTGTAATAATATTTTGCTTCTTTAAGAGCAAAAACGAAATATTCTTCTGAAATATTTTATTAAATAACTCAAATGAGATATTCCTAATGCTGCAATATTCTACTGGAATATCGGTTAGATCAATATTCTACTGTAATATCGATTTAAATCAATATTCTTATGGAGCATTGATTTAGATTGTTTCTTTTTCTAGAATAGTGATACAATATTCTTCTGAAGTATTGTACTATATTATTGAATGTAAAGTATACATTCAACCAAATGTTTATTGTAAGTTGGTATAATCAAAACGATATGATAAAATCGAATAATTATAACACTTTTTATGGAAATTCAAAGTTAATAGAATACAAACATTTACTTTGATCAGAAAAAGAAACTATGTTATTCATGAAAAAGTAACATAATAAATTAAATATTTATCATAAAATAAAGTTGTTATTTTTTAGGAGTAAAAACAAAATATTGTTCCAGATTATCAATTTAATAGCATATCTCATAATATTGGGCTCTTCGAGAGCAAATTATACTCTGTTATAATATTTCATATGAGATAAAATTATGATTCTTCAAGAATCATCACAACAATAAATGATTCTACATCATAATAATCTTATGGATTATTAATAAATTTGAATTTCTTTGAGAACGAGAATACAATATTTATCACATGAGTAATAAAATAATATTCTTGTAGAATATTGAAACGTAGTAATAACGCATCATTCTTCTGGAATATTGATTCGAAATTCATTCAATTTTAACAATAATTGATATCCATTGTGCTAGTTATGAGCAATAAATGAATTATTCTTCTGGAATAATTAAATTTCTAAAATTGCGATTTTTCAAGAATAATAAGTCAATATTCTTCTGAAATATTGACAAATTATGCTCTCCAGGGGCAAATAATATTCTTTTGGAATATTGACATTAACGATTCGTTCTACCTTTTGAACTAATAATATTTGTACTCTATATGAGTGACGATAAAATATCTTCAGGAATATTTATCTAACGTGGGTATTGTTTCTTCGAGAACACCAACACCATATTCGTTTAAAATATACTTTAAATTATGCTTCTTTAGGAACATTGAGTCAATATTCTTCTGCAATATTGAAAATTATATTTTATGCCCTCATAAGCAAATAATATTCTTCTAGAATATTAATTATAATGTTGTACTACTTCAAGAACAACAACAAATTATTGTTAAAGATTTTATATATTTGCTCTTCTGGACCAATTGAATAATAAATTTTTCAAAATTATGCTCTTCAGGAGCAATTAATATTCTTTATGAATATTATTATAATAAAAATTGTGCTACTTCCGGAGCAATCATTAATTATTCTTCTAGAATAATTATAGTTCTAAAATTTTGATTATTCAAGAATAATAAATCAATATTCTTCTGGAATATTAAAAATTATAATTTATGCTGTTCGAGAGCAAATAATATTCTTCTGGAATATTATAATGTTGTGCTACTTCAGGAGCAACAACAAATTATTTATGATAGTCATATTAATATTCTTTTGGAATATTAATTATATAGTTACGCTACTTCAAGAGCAATAACGTAATGAATTATTAATTTAAATGTAAAAAGAAATTAAAAAACAACCATAATATATAAATTAAATACATATAAATATGTTATAAGCATGTAAATAATCAATCGACATATATGGATTCTAACAAAATTTGAAAATATTGAAATTGAATTGAATTCAAAGGTTGACTTTGAAACTTCAATTGAATTCGTTGGATTCAAGAGAATTGAATTTTGAAATTCCATTTTTTACGTAGATGTGCATTGATTTTGTGATAAAAATCAATATTCGAAAATTTATATTAAAAAATTCACATGCCACCAAATTAATTTTGGTGCACATGATAGATGATTATGCATAAAAAAAAATTACCTTCTAGCTAATATTTTTTAGGGAATCGTGCTGATAACGTTTTATAAACTAAAGAGAAAAAGAGAGAAAAGTAGAGACACTAATAAACTTGTGTGCTTTATTATAAACTAGAGCCCCATATATATAGGAGAGAATAGAGATATACAAAGTAATAATGTCTAGGGTTACAGGGGTATAATTGTCATTCACCAATGTAAGATAATATTTACAACAAAAATAATGTGATTTCTAATAGTAATTTTTAGAGAATATGTTATTGAATAGTAGGGAATGTTTTTGAGCATACATGTAGATTACTTTGCCTCTATTCGGCGACTGAAGGTCGTCGTTTTTTTATGTTATTTGCATTTTCTAGGTAAAACTTGTGGTTTGAAAAAATTTGTTGTTAAAAAATTGTATAAAAAAGCTATAATGATTATAAATGTGTGTTATAATGAAGCATCCGAATAGAGTTTATTAATAGAATGTGTAGTAAAAAATTAGTATGAAAAATTAAGTTTTGAATAATGGGTACCAGAAAGGGTCGGCGGGATATAAAACACAATCAAAACAAAGCAGTAATAATATGTTGTTATTATTATTTATATATTTTGATTATATTTACCATGATTATTTTTTATTATTATTAACGTTAATATCACTATTAAAATTATAATTTAACGATGTATTTTATTTATTTGTTGTTCTTAATGTTATAAATCATATGTACACAATACATTAAAAAATAAACTTAATCAATAGTTAAAATATATTATGATCGAAATCGAATTAACTAAAACTTTGTTTTTTTGCATTGTCATTAAAAATTTCATTTCACTGCGTCATATGCCATGACAATCACTCTCGCATGTTGGACTGTTTTTGAAGAATCCTGTGTGTAACTATCAGTATTAAAATTATATTTTAATTATTAATAATTAAAATCATTTATTATCGATCTTTAATATTATAAATTTTATTTTTTTGAAATATATTTTATTATTATTAACAATTTTTAATAGATTAATCCTTTGTACGGTGGCTATATTTTTATTTATAAAAAATATTATTTTTGGATTAATATATTTTGAAAATAAATAAAATCATTGAAATTTTACTTCCTAATAGGTCAGTTGAATGACTATGTTCTTTCAATGTGCATAATACAAGAATCATTATTTGAATAATGGGTACCAAAAAGGGTCGGCGGGATATCAAGCACAATCGAAACAAGGTAGTAATAATATATTGTTATTGTTGTTTGTATATTTTGATTATGGTTACCATGATTATTTTTTTATTATTATTATTAACGTTAATATCACTATTAAAATTATAATTTAACGATGTATTTTATTTATTTGTTGTTCTTAATATTATAAAGCATATGTACGCAATACATTAAAAAATAAACTTAATCAATAGTTAAAATATATTAGGCTCGAAATCGAATTAACTAAAACTTTGTCTTTTTGCATTGTCATTAAAAAATTCATTTCACTACGTCATATGCCATGACAATCACTCTTGCATATTAGACCGTTTTTGAAAAATCCTGAGTGTAACTATCAGTATTAAAATTATGTTTTAATTATTAATAATTAAAATCATTTATTATCGATCTTTAATATTATAAATTTTATTTTTCTGAAATATACTTTATTATTATTAACAATTTTTAATATATTAATCCTCTGTACAGTAGCTATATTTTTGTTTATAAAAAAATATTATTTTTGGATTTTTTATTTTGAAAATAAATAAATAATATCATTGAAATCTTGCTTCGTAATAGGTCAATTGAATGAGTATGTTCTTTCACTGCACGTATTACAAGAATCATTAATTTGTTGATATCAACTTTTTGTTGTCAATGCATAAATTAAATTAAATTAATTATTTCTTTAATCTTGATAAAAATTGGCATATTTAAAAAATGATGATGGAAAAAATATAAAATATTAATTAGTGTGTGTGAAGTTCAAATAAAATATATGTAAGCAATGCTTTAAAAAATAAACTTAATAAAAAGTTAAGATATATTATGTTTGAGATTAAATTAATTAAAAATTTATTATTTTACATTGTCGTTAAAAATTTATTTTGGTTGCGTCATATGCCATGACATTTAACAAGAGTCAAGGGCAATGACTCTTGCATATTGGACCATTATCAATCATATTACGAAATTATATATTACATCTATATATTATTATTATTGTGGTTAGTTTTTTGAATGAATATTGAAAAAAAAAAAAAAAGGTTAAATACGAGGGGGACAAATGCTGAAATTATGAGAAATATATTGATATCTTTCGTATGCATCAATATTCGTACTGTTAATATTACATCAAATATGATATACCATGATGAGACTCGTTATTTCAAAATAATGTGGTTTGTAATAGTAATTTTTTGGAGAATGTGTGGTTAAAAGGTAAGAAATATTTTTAAGTTTATGTATAAATTATTTTATTGATAGAATGAGTTGTTGAAAATGAGTTTGAAAAAAATGAGGTTTTGAATAATGGGTATCAAATAGAGGATTTAAAGTGTATCAAAAACACGCGAAACAAAGCAGCAATAATATATTGTTATTGTGATTTGTATATTTTGATTATAATTACCATGATTATTTTTTATTATTAATGTTAATATAAAATGAATTAAGTCAATATTTATACCTATTCGTATTAAAATTATTATTTAATGATGCATTTTATTTATTTGTCGTTCTTAATATTATAAATCATATGTGTAGCTATCAGTATTAACATTGTATTTTTATTATTATCATTTGTTATCTTTAATATTACAAATCATGTTTTCTGAATTATATATCATATATATTATTATTGTGATTGATTTTTTGAATGAATATTGAAAGCCTTAAAGTTAAATATGATATGCGAATAGCACTCATCTATTATTTAAATATTCAAATAAACTATTATAATTTGAATTAATTATATTGCTTGTAAAATTTTGATAGTTATTGTAATATAATATTATTTTTTATGTATTTTGTATATGTATTAATTATAAATAAGCACTACAATTTTATAAATATTTCTTGAAATCATTATAACGGATAGAAATTTCATGGATCACACGGGTGGTGAAAAAACTAGCTTCACTTATAAAAAGCAAATTATTTTTTTAAAAATAAATAACTTTTACCCAAAAGAAGCTTATACATAAACGCAATAAGATCGATTGATATAAGGATAAATATATTAATATTACACTTTTTGTTAATCACATCACATTTTAATTGCAATGAAGGTCTTAAGAATTCTTTATTTTTACATTTACACCGCCAATATTTTTTATAATTTTTTTTGTCAACTCCTTATTAATTTCCTCATATTGTCTTCGAAGACTTTTCGTCCAACATTTTATAACAATGGGAAAAAATACTTATTTATCTCTTATCTCTCTCATAATTTTAAATAACTAATAAAAAAATTAAACAAAAATAATTGCACTTTTTTATAATGCAAATTAGTAGAATATTTGAATAGAAATAGTGATTAAAACAAAATATTTTAATTAATTGAAAGTTATGAATAATAATGTGTTGAAAAAAAAAATTGAAATCATAAGAGCAAAATAAACAAATATTGAAGACCTTTTGTGTGAATATAATTACCCAGATATAATGCAAAATATAGATAATAATCGCTTTGCACAATACTAGTTCGACAAACATAAGCGTAGAAATACAGTCTTATTACAAACTTAACGTATGAAAGGAGGTTGAACGATTAAAGCAAAAGACGCAGCAAACATGAAAATATCAATCACACCCTATCTTAACACGGTAATAAATATGTTGGCCTCCATCATGTCTGTGCACGTCTCCAATGAACCATACATGCACCTCGAACAACACAACAGAAACCGCCATTAGATTCACGCACAAACTCCTTTACTAGACATAGGAAAGGAGGTTGGACGATTTGGCTCAATCTCCTTCACCGGGAGATTGCCTAGCTGAGGCCATTCAGACAAAGAACATTATGTTCTGCAGCTCTGAATGTAGTGTGTAGAAACTCAGGTCAAAAGAAGCAGCAGCAAAAGAGGAGGAGGATGATGACGACAATGCACGAGGCTGCAACTCCATTGCAACCTCCTGGAACAGACGCCCCCTATAAGCAACAAGATCAGCATAATAAACTGGCGGCACAAGTGAAACTGGTTTTGTGCAACGTGCAAAAGTGAAGCACATGTGGTGAATCAGTTTCTGCAGGCTATCAGAAGTGAAGTTATTCTCGTCCCAAAGAACATAGTAATGAGTAGGTTTGCTGGTCCCGAGGCCTCCATAGTGGCTGCACAGGTAGAAATCAAACTCAAAAGGATGAACAATTGTTGTATCCACTACAGTTCCAGGAGGAACATTGCCAGAGGCACCCCCATCCCGAGCATTTTCAAGAAAGAGCCTAGTCTGGTGCCTTTTTTGAGCAACGACTAGAGTAATTGTTGGTTTGTAATGATCATCATAAATTGCCCTCTTCAAATCAATCAACTCCTGGTTGAGGACCATGTCAAATTGATTATCACTAACCCCATCACGGAAAACCACAATTTTGCTCGGCCTGACTCGGTTGATCCGAGCATAAGTATTAACCAAATCTGAACACATCATTCCAAAATTGAGAATCTTCTCTTTGCGATTCTCCTGAGGACAGACTCTTGCAGCATACCGATTTGCAGCAGGCCAATTAACTGTGCCAACAACTGCTGCTATAGATGGACAAGATGAGTCCTTTGATCCTGGATGATTCACATCTGCCCCGATGAACATAACATGCCCGTTACCCTCAAAATGAGGAAGCCTTCCACTTAGCTCCACATTGCTGCCTCCAAGTTTTGCATTTATCTTTATACAAAGATTTGCAAAGTATTGGTCTTGCCCTTTGTTTGCTGGCATGGACAAACAACACTGAGTTACAACTCCAATTTTTGTTTCAGACACAAATTTAAGATACTTATAGCCAGGATCTTTCTTTGTCATCACACAGACAATCATTTGCAACTTGCCATTTATTATTCCCATAGCCTCCTTGACAACACTGCTAAGAAGTCCCTCGATCCTACTAATAGATGAAAATTCTCTCATATCAGTGGATTGATACCAAAGAGGCTCATCCATTGACATTCCAAGATTTCTGCAACGTCGCCTCAAATTATTGATGAATGAATCCACATGCAACTGAAATCTATCACCATAGGTGAAGTCAATCAGAGCCCAACGTTCAATTGCTTTTCCCTCTACCAAAGATTTTCCGACAAGGTTCCACTGGCATTTATCCCTATCCACTTTAACCAAGCTAGGAGAACCTAGCTTCAGATCAGGAGCACCGATGACACGACCAGCAACCCTTGTCATGTTCTTGTCAACTCCAATTTCAAAATTTTTCATGACATCCCTACAACAGATAATTTGAATAGATAAATAAAAACATAATATCCTCACAAACAACGATCAACAGTGAAGTAGTATATTCAACTGAATCACAAGTTGCCAGACAGTCACTTATCTACAAAAATATTTTCACTTCTACATTTGTAATAATAGGGTTTTTTTACAAAGAGAAGAGCTCAACGGGATCAATTAAGGAATTTCAACTCATTGTTCAACTTCTGCATGCAAGAAGGTTCAGAGTTCTGTAGAGTAACATGCCTCCAACAGAAGAGAGCAGTTATACAAGTTCAGTTTTCAAGCAACAAAGACTTGCATAACTCTTTCAAATAATAGATTGCATCAATTCATGAAGAGTAGCGCCTACAAGAACAGCACGAGCAAACAAAAAAATCCGAATAAAGAAATGAAGAAGGTGATTACTTACCCGCAAGGTCCATCCTTAGCATGCACCATTTCGTAGATTGTATTTTTTCTTTCATGTGATGGAGCAACTGATAAATTCTTCAAGAACACACCTGCATCTCTGTCCAAACGTTCCAATTGTTCCTTGGGGTATCTCTGCCCCTCAACTAAGACACAGAATTCCATAGGCACATAATTGGGCCGATTATTTTTTGAAAGATCCAAGCAAGGAATGTCCTTGTACACAATATTCTTTCCCCACTTATCCATAAAATAATTGACAAGGTTGATTTCTGTGGGAGGATTTATGCCTTCAGGGTCATCAAATGTAAAGGAAATACTGCGGGCATTCTTCGTAGTCAGCCCAGAAACAGTATATTTCTGTTTTGTGACTATGAGTAACTCTTACTTTCAGTCCTTTCAATGCACCCACCACTTGTTGCCTCAACTTTGTGACATCATTTACTCCATTGAACCCTCGAACGTGCTCTTTCAGAAACTCTAGTACCGGTAATGGCTTACGTAACGCCAATACTGAGTAATCTAAGCATAATGTAAGACCTTGAGATGTAGTCTTTAGACTTTGTTGGAAACCTCTATATGCCGCAAGTCCATGATGGAGATCATCTCCCTCTCTGTAATTAGGGGAGTAAAAGCTTCGACCAACAGATATTCTATTCCTCGACGGATTATCCTTCATTACCAAATCCATCCCCTGTAATATATCACGAGGAATATAGGACAGATTCCCCCTTAAGTAATCTTTCAGCTTGGAGAGCTTCAATTCATTCACAAATTTTATGGCAAATACGTAAGATCGAATCTTACAATCTTCCCCATCAGACAAATCCACCTTATATTCTCCAGTGGGAAGAGTTACTGCACTGAAAATGTTCTTTTCACCATCATAAGCAGTCTTCAACAAAGGAAACCGACTATCACCAGAAGAAAATAGCTTGTCCCTAATCAGACGCAAATCAGATTTAGATACTGATTTTTTCACAAACCGATCCCCAGGGGATGCCACAGCCTTAACATCCACATCGTAGTGTATTATTGTTGCATTTGGATTAAAATTGACAGGAAAATGGTTAACAAGAAGCGGGATGGTCCTGATGGCAAGTGACCCTCCACAATCAGGCCTTTTGATAGGCATGGTTCTGTTCTCAGTACTTTCTGACTGAGATGATATGGGCTGCCTCTCTGAAATCTTCAGGGATTGGGTATCAAGGTCATCTACACGACAACATAAAAGAATTTAATAAAAAGGTGAAGAGTTCCAAAATTGGTATATGACATGTAGAAAAAAATCTATTATAGTTTAAAGCTAATATCATTATCATTAACTGATTAAATAGTGCTTATTTCCATGGCAAGAATATGCATCGCACCATTTGAAATTGAACCAAATAATTAGTCTTCCTATTCTCTTCACAACAGCAAAGATTTTCATAAAAACCGCATTTGTTTTGTCTTAATTTTTTCTCTCAACCATGAAAAAGTTCATTTTTTTCCCATGAAACTCAAATCAATAGATAAAATTGAAACAAGATCCATCTTCAATTGACAAGTAGGAACAACGTGAGGCAAAATTGAACTCTCCTAGGAGCCAATCTCAACCAGACAAATCAACAAAGACCTAAAAATTTTAAATATGTACATGAAATCTAAAAAATGGCTTTGTATCATTAAAAATCGTACCGGAAGATGATTGAGGCGGCCCCCGAGGCTGTGGCTGAAGCTGAGTTCGAGGCTTAGCAGGTGATGAAGCAGCTGTAGGTGGGCCCCAGGGTCTTCCAGACCAAGTTCCTCTCGGAGTAGGCCCCTCACCGACTTGCAACTGTTGCACCGGCCTTTGACCTACGGCACCACTTCCCTGGCCTTGATCTGGTTGTGGTGGGTTGTTTCCCCACGCCCGTGGAGCCGTCGACGGGTTGACTTGTGTCCCACCAGCACCACCTTGATACGCCTGAACCGGCGGCCTGTTGACCCAATGCGGCTGAACCGGAGTCTGATATTGAGAACCTTGCGGAGTCCCGCCCCTACCTCTTCCACCAACCTGACCCTGATAGTTACCGCCTCTGCCTCTGCCTCTGCCTCCGCCTCCGGTACGTCCACCGGAAGCACCACCACCACGCCGGCCATAGTTCTTTCTGCCACCACCGTCCATTCTCTTAATTTAACTGTGAATCTCACTACTCTCTTTATCTTTAACTCTTAAAATGCAAATGATCTGTGCAGGTGAAGTTGAGAACTAAGGTCCTATTAATACACTGGTAGTGCTTGGGACGAAATGACCAGCAAGGGCTTAGCTTAGCTATTAAGATTCAAAAACAAGCCGAGTTAGAAAAGACTGTGTTAGGGTAGAAAGGTAATAAGAGTGAGCGTGTCCGAGGAAGATTCGAGAATGATTAAGAAAATGAGGAAGAAAGTGGGGAGGAAAAGATGGAGCAAGTGATCCACATCACCTAACGGGTAAATAGCATCGGGGATCACTCGACTTCCTCTATAATTTTAATTAGGTCACTCAAACTTCGATCAAGTCACTCAAAATCTGCTTACATGTCCCTCAAAATCAAAATCTATCAAATGTTACACAATTCCATCACGAATAATAATACTTTACCAAACAATTTTTGTCATACTAGTATCATACCCTCACATGTGAGTATATAAGGCCGCTTGTATAATGAGCGAATTCACCCCTCATGTGAGGAGGATGGCACTCGGTGTGACATCAAGTGTGATAGAGTAGCGTTACTCGTTCCATCATTTCATGCAAATGAATTTTTTTTAGTCAATAGTCGTTGACTTTTGATTCTTTATTTTGTATATCTTTGTTCACAAGATCTCCGTACCTATAATAAATTACTAGTTTCACACACATATAATATACGAACAAATTTCTAAATAAAGATTAAATTATAGAAAAAAGTATAACTAAAAAAAATTTACGAAAAATCAATTCCAATTTAAATAATAATTAGTTTCACACCCGTGCGATACACGGATGTCAAAGATGGCAAAAAAAAAAAGGGCCGATGGATTCCTGACTCGAACCCAACCCGAATGGGGGAAAAAAATTTCCCCCGAAGGTCGGCGAGGTGGGTTCCCTAGATCTGCTCGGGCGCGGTGTGGGGGTGGGTTTGGCCGTCCCGCCTCGACTAAATTAAATAAAAAAATAAGGAAAAAATGAAAAACTAAAAAAAAAAAAAATTAAACCAGCGATAATCAGGGGGACGAGGTTGACTCACCCTGAAATTTGCAGGGCGGGTTTGGCACAGAAAAAACTCACAGGGCAGGGCACATGTACTCGACCTGAACCCGTCCAATTATCATTACTAACAGACGTATTACATTGACAAAATATAATATAATTACACGTAATAATGGAAAAAATCAATAAAAAGTAATAACATCAAATGCCAATCTTAATTCTTAAATAAATATGTTGAAGATTGACAAAGGAAAAAAATATAAGATAATGAAACTAAAGAAACTCATGAAGAGGATTCGAAACAAAAAATACGGGTTCATCGAGAAAGTCACATAAACATGTTCAAGCGCGTTTCAACTCAAGATTTAATTCTGATTAAGAGACTAATTTAATTTAAACTAAGCTCAAAATCTATATATTATTAAAGAGACTAAATTAATTTAAAATAAGCCCAGAATTGAATTAAAGAAAATCTCATAATTGAACTAAAGAAAATCCCAAAATTAATAAGCATCAAGTAAATTTTGAATCAATTCAGCTCACCCCAATTTGTCATGTAAAAAAAAAGGAGAGAAGATCTTAATTATTCCTATAGAATCCATAGCACAATGTATTGACACGGAACAATGCGAAAAATCAATAAAAAGTAATAATGGCATCCAATAATTCTAGTGGATCATAATTCCTGTCTTTGATTATCACCAAAAAAAAAATGACTCTCGAGCTTGAAGAACTCTTAACATAACACTAAGTCGCCAACTCTTCTTCTTGTTGCCATGGAGTATTATTCAAAATCATGTTAACTTGGAAACTCGCTCGAATTTGTTTCCTTATTTATTAGGTATAAATATGCAATTATAATTAATTTCAATAGTATCAATATTCAATCTCAACCTAAGCCCAAATGATATAAAATAGTTGAAAGCATCAAGGACAAAATTTCAATATTTTCAATAATACAACAAATGAATACGCTTCTCACTAATATGCATCAAATTGAAAACTCTCTAATGGGATTTTAAATCTTGATCTATTACTTGGGGATCAGACGCATTTCCAACTGCCATTCCAAATAAAGATCTTTGTAGAATTTAAAATCATTGGGACATTTAGTTTCTTTTAAGTTGTCGAGGTCTCGAACCATTAGGTGAACGCCTACATTCTTGTGTGAACACCTTTAGGCCCATTTCAAAATATAACAGCAAATAAACACCACATGATGTGATCCGGGATAGGAGCTCAAAGGAGAAGTCAAGTCACGGACGACGCAACAACATTCGACATAGGGAAATGAACAATTTCCATGTTGGAAGCTAGTCGAGATGACGAGTGGATCAACCACATTCAAGCCGTCGAAGAAAATTGTGAAATTTCAAGAATTACGGCCGTAACATATGGGAGCTCACGGCCGTAACCATACCACTGTTGAAAACTGTGATTTTGAAGAAAATTGGACTTACAGCCGTAACGCAGATTTGTCACGGCCGTAACGCAGCCTCGGATCAAAAACAAGATTTTCAGCAAATATAAATTACGGCCGTAATGGGCAAAAACCGACCGAACCCGCCGAAACCGACCCAACCCGATCGGTTTGGGTCGATTTTTAATTAAAATTGGGTTGAGTTTTTAAAAAAATTTAGTCGGATTGGATCGGGTTGCGGGTTGGATAAATAACCCGACCCAACTAAAAAAATCTATTTTTTTTTTTAATAATGAAATTTAACTTATTTAAATATTGATTGAACATATTTTAATTTTATTAGCAAGCGTTCAATTTATTGTATTTGGGGTTATTGTAGTGTACATAATTGATTTGAATTAAAGATTGATTCATGAGTTTTCTTTTTCAAAATTTTTACTAATTGGGCCAAAGCCCAAACAGTCCAACCGGACCTAACCCGACCGAAATTTAGTGGGTTGGGTTTGAACTCATAATTGGATTGGGTTGGGTTGATTTTTTATCAACCCGATCATGGTGGGTTGGGTTCAGGTTGGGCAAAAAATCGACCCAACCCAACCCACACCCACCTCTAATAGCAAATGCCTAATTCCATAGTGCCTTTAACATACCTCAAAACCCTTTTGATGGCTTGCATATGCGACTTAGTTGGATTCTCCAAATACTTGCTTACTAGGTTCACAATAAACATGAGATCTGGTCTCGTCACAGTCAAGTACATCAAACTACCAACCATTTTTTTATATCGTGTAGCATCCACACGCACCCCTCCTTCATCCTTCGAAAGTTTATAGCTCGAAACAATGGGATTTAGGACAGAGTTGGAGTTTTTCATGCCAAACTTTTCTATGACTTCCTGTGCATACTTTCTTTGACTCAAATAAATTCCCTTGTTGTTTTGAAAAACCTCCACACCTCGGAAGTACTTCATCTTTCCTAAATCAGTCATCTCGAACTCCAACATCATCGATGCTTTAAATTCTTCAAACATATTGGTATCACTTCCTGTAAATATCAAGTCATCGACATATACACTTACTATCAATATCTTACCTTCTCCTTGTGATTTCACAAATAGTGTATGCTCATTTATCCATCGTTCAAGGCCTTCCTGATAAAATGTAGCGACCGAGAAAATTCTATTATTATAAAGGTTAAAATTATTAGTATGTGTCGCTACAATTTCATCCATTTTTAAGAAAAACGTGTTCGTCTAGCCAATTAAATTATTTTAAGATTTCAAGAAAGAAATTTAAATCCGTTTAAATCTTTAAGTCCGACTTGCGATTTTAAATCTGTCCGAGATTATTATTTCATTTTGAACCCAATAATCTCTAAATTCCTTATTTTATTTTTGTTTGTTTTAAATTCAATCAACTATGTGAAACTCCCAGCCGAATATGAAAATTCAGAATTTTTCCCAAACGTCTCAAAAAAAAACTGTTTCTGCCAACCAATAACATATTTATTTACTATAATGAATGCAGCAACCTATCAAATTTTGAAACTGAAACACTAGAGAATTAATACACCACTTTATAGTTTTATAGTATATAAAATCATCTTCCCCATTCTGTATTCTTCCTATACCTCACAAACACCTGCGAGACTTGGGTAAGCATTTTCTTTGCCTCAACCTTTAGCTTCCCATTTACTTCATCAACTGCATGAGCCAAACCAAAGCCATCATTCATAGGCATTATACCCTCAATCACTTCACAATTCAGAATGGAAGCCTGCCACTACCATCTCCAAAACCTCCAAGCCATGCCAATCCATTTTCGCAACCCAACTGACCGCCACCTCCCCATTCAAAAATCAAGCCCAAATCACCACTAGAACCAAGAAAGCAAATCGAAAAACACAGTACTTACCCAGTTCACAGGAAAACTTGGCCGAAAATTGTGGTCCTCAAATTCGACCTTCACCCGAGTCTTCATACCGTAAACCCATCCAGGAACCAAACCCTTTTCCTTTCACCACACATCCACCCTCACCGCCGCCTCGATTCGGCAGTGTCTTTCCGGATGAACCGCCAGCAGCTGTTGGGCGATAGGGCCTCGTCGCCCTCTTCTCTCCCTCTCTCTCTCTCTCTCTCTCCTCTCTCTCTCTCTCTCTCTCTCTCTCTCACTCAGTAAAGAGATAAATGAGAATATTTATATATATAGATTTTATATATTTTAACTTTTAGTGAAATTATCTCATTGGTCCCCAATTTTTTTAACAATGATCATTTTAGTCCCTGAGTTTTCAAAGCATTTAAATCAGTTTTATGAATCTTTTATTTCAGTCCCAAGTTTTAAAAGTTTTTATTTTAGTACGAATAGTTTTAAAACATTTCGAGTCAGCCCTTCTATTTTCTGAAAATGTCAAATTAGTCCCCAATATCTTATTTTATTTTAAACACTAAATTTCCCAAAATTACTAATTCAAAGTTATTTTCTTTGGCTAGACGACGCGAACGGAAATTTAGAGAATTGAAGTTTCCCTTGCTCGACTCGAACTCATTAACATTTGAGGTAGACTCATACCTAATAATTAATTTAGCTATGATTTGCATGTGAATTTGAGATTATGTAAATCATATTTGATGTTATGAGAAAAGTGATGTTATGATCATGTAATTTTCCATGAGGGGTAAGATGGGCCAAGACTATCCCGAAAATGGCATGTGAAAAAAGTTATGTTCATGAAATTGAACAAAGAAAAAGAAGAAATGTTATAAGCGTTATAACTTCCATGCACATTTGCATGTTGAAAGAAGACAAGACGAGGCTACTTTCCGCACTTATATGTTATATATTTATGATTTTATGCAAAAGATATGTTTAGCATGATTACATGTTTATGTGCAATTTATGGAATAAATGAATTATTTTATTATGAGTTTACTGAGTATTTCTTTGAAGAAATACTCATCCCGTTATTAACAATTTTTTGCAGACTTCAGAAGCGGTGGCGAGTGATGGACATGAGTGGCAAGAGAATAAATAAATATTTCATTTCAAAGTTCAATTTATGCTTTCACGATAATTTGATTTTCCTGTTTTACAAATTGTTGAAAACTTAAATTTATCTTGTTGGAAGATTTTAATAATAGTTCATGTGAAGTTAAATATCCAGTTATTTTCCGCTAAATTGTTATTTAGAAAAAAATGAGTTTGAAAGAAAGTAGTGGCGTTCTGAGTATTTAGAACTCGGGGCGTTACAGCATGGTATCAGAGCAAGGTCTACGTTTCTGTAGACTTGCAACATTTTCAAAAGAGATTTTTCTTGAAAAAAAAAAAAAATAATAATAATAATAATAATAATAATAATAATAATAATAATAAATAAATAAATAAATAAATTAGGAATTGCCACTGTCGTCATTCTCTCCACCAACTCCGAAGGTAATGAAGATTTATTTTATGAAGATAATTGCTAATGCTAGTATTGTTTCGGATAATTATTTGATTATTTTATGAGATTTAGAAGAAGAAGGAAAAGATTATGTCCGAAATAAGTAGTAAGGAAGTGAGCTCGAGCATAATGGGAAATAAAATTTAAAAAAAAAAAAGCATAATTTGAGATATGTTTTGTTCTCGAATTAAGAAGACGATGTTATAGAACCCTACACTGGACTTTGCATAATTAGTATTTCCTTTAGATATGGCACGATATTGTGTTATAAATTGAGAAGTTAAAAATATTTCATGCTTCATTTTAAAAGGAAAATGTCTAGGCGTGGAAATAGAAATGTTATTGAACAAGCTACCCCAGAGCAAGGGTCCACCGCCCAGTCCACCGCTATTAGAGATTTACTCCAAGCTGTACAAGACATGAGGCAAGCTCCAACGCCTCCCACAGTGCCAATTATTGAGCAATTTAGAAGGTACCGTCTGCCTACTTTTGATGGCGGAAATGACCCGTTAGCGGTGGAAGAATGGCTGCAGACTATCGAGAAGATTTTCAGGCATATATCATGTCCTGAGGATAGGAAGATTACATGTGCTGAGTTTATGTTGGTCGAAAGAGCTGGGTTTTGGTGGGAGTCTGCTTCAAGGACTAGAACAGAAGAAGAGCAAGCGGCTTTGACATGGGAGGAATTCAAAGCTGAGATTAAAGATAAGTTTTTTCCCTAAGCTCTCCGGGACCATAAGGAGACAGAGTTCCTGTGACTGGTACAAGGAGATATGGACATAACCGACTATGAGAGAAAGTCTGAGGAGTTTTCACGGTATGCCCCACATTTGGTGGAGACTGAGGCCAAAAAGGCCCATTGGTTTGAGAGAGGTTTACGTTTGGAGGTCCGAAAAATCGTGAGTGCACATGAACTGCCCACTTATAGAGAAGTTGTGAAGAAAGCTCAAGCAGTAGCTTACGCTGGAATAAAGTTCGGCAAGGAGGGAAGTCAGAGGAATGAGAAGTTACAGGGAAAGAGGAAGTGGAATGGTCCGAATCAAAACCAGAATAGGAGTTATGTGCCCAACAAGAAGACGACCTCAAGACCTGCTAAAGTTCAAGCAACTAGCAACATGTCACCTTGTCCTAAGTGTTCAAGGATGCACAAGGGAGAGTGTCTCTTGGGCAAGGGAGTATGCTACAAGTGTGGGAAACCTGGCCATTTTGCTTTCGATTATCGCAATCCACCAGCACAAGGCGCCGATCAAAAGAAGAACGGAGAACAGAATAAGAAAGGAAAAGCTAGGGTGTTTGCTATGGATGTCGTTGAAGATCCTGACGTGATTACAGGTATACTATCTGTTTTCGGTATTCCAGTTTATGTCTTGATAGATTCGGGTGCCACACATTCTTTTATTTCTGATACATGCCTATCTAGACTGGATTTAATTGGTGAGAAAACTAGTAGTATACTTGAGATTAGTCTATCGTCAGGAGGAACTATTGAGACTGAGAGGGTAGTTAAGGCTGTGAAAATAGATTTTGATGGCCTAATACTTGAGGCAGATCTCAACATTATTCAGATGAGAGATTTTGATATTATCCTAGGAATGGATTGGTTAAGTATAAATCGTGCTGCTATTTTGTGTCATGAGGAGGAAGTTGTGTTCCGTAAGAATGGCGAATAAGTATTCAGATTTTATGGATCGAAAATTAAGGCACTTCCTCGCCTTATTTCGGCTTTGAAGCAGAAAAACTTCTAGGCAAAAGGAATTGTCAAGGCAATCTGGTTAGCCTTCAAGACAAACTGACTAAGGAAATTACATTGGACTCAGTGCCAGTTGTGTGCAATTATGGCGATGTTTTTCCAGAAGACCTACCAGGCATTCCGCCTGATAGGCAAGTGGAATTTGTTATCGATCTAGTGCCGGGAGCTGCCCCCGTTTCCAAAGCTCCATATCGTGTGGCACCAAAGGAGTTACAAGAATTGAAGGTCTAGCTGGAGGAATTTCTTGAGAAGGGTTTCATCAGGCCGAGTGTGTCCCCATGGGGTGCACCTGTGCTATTTGTGAAGAAGAAGGATGGCAGTATGAGAATGTGCATTGATTATCGAGAACTCAACAAGTTGACAATAAAGAATAAGTATCCGCTACCCAGGATCGAAGACTTATTCGATCAGCTAAAAGGTGCTGCAGTTTTCTCGAAAATGGACTTGAGATCCGGCTACCATCAACTGAAGATCAAGCTGTCTGATGTACCAAAGACAGCATTCAGAACATGATATGGACATTACGAATTTACAGTGATGCGATTTGGTCTCACGAACGCTCCTGCAGTATTCATGGACTTGATGAATCGGGTTTTTCATCAGTATCTGGACAAATTTGTAATCGTGTTTATCGATGATATTTTAGTCTACTCCAAGAATTCGGAACAGCATAAGGAACATCTGAAGATCGTGTTGGAGACACTGAGAGCGGAGAAGCTGTATGCAAAATTCAAGAAGTGTGAATTTTGGCTAGAAAATATAGGTTTTCTGGGTCACATTGTCACTGTCAAAGGCATTGAAGTGGACCCATCTAAGGTCGAGACAGTAACTAATTGGGCTACGCCGGCAAATACTAGTGATGTGAGAAGTTTTCTAGGATTGGCCGGATATTATCGACGATTCATAGAAGGTTTCTCTAAAATAGCGGGTCCCATGACTCAGTTAACGCGGAAAGGTGTCAAATTTCAATGGACTAAACAGTGTGAGCGAAGTTTCCAAGAACTGAAGAATAAACTAGTTTCAGCACCAGTATTGACGGTACCCGATGGGACTGACGGTTTTGTTATTTACAGTGATGCCTCAAAACATGGATTGGGATGTGTTCTAATGCAAAAGGGTAAGGTAGTTGCATATGCTTCGAGTCAATTACAGCCATATGAACAAAATTATCCGACACATGATCTGGAGCTAGCAGCAGTAGTGCATGCCTTGAAGATTTGGCGACACTATCTATACGGGAGTAAATGCGAGATTTACACTGATCATAAAAGTCTCAAATACTTCTTCACACAAAAGGAGTTGAATAACAGGAAACGTCTTTGGCTTGAGTTGGTTAAGGATTACGACTGCACTATTCTTTACCACCCGGGTAAAGCCAATAAGGTTGCAGATGCGTTAAGCAGAAAGGACGTTGGACAGTTATCAGCCTTGGGAACAGTGCAAGATCAACTAATTCGAGATTTCCAAAATATTAGGATTGAAGTACGAGCCCCATCAATCCAAGGTTCTGGTAAATTGGCAAACTTGACTATTAAGCCAGATTTAAGAGAGCGGATTGTGACAGCTCAGGAGGGTGATAAATTCTTGGAAAAGATTAGAACTGAAGTTGGGACGGATAAAAGAGTGGGTTTCGAGATTGCCCCTGATAAAGCACTTATGTTCAAGGGTCGTCTTTGTGTGCCGAAAGACGATCACATCAGAAATGAAATCATGAAGGAAGCCCATTCAGCACCGTATGCAGCTCATCCAGGAGGGACAAAGATGTATCGTGATTTACGAGAAACATTATGGTGGAGGAATATGAAAGGTAGCATTGCGAAGTTTGTTTCGCGTTGCATGGTCTGTCAACAAGTTAAGGCCGAACACCAGAGACCATCAGGATTGCTAAAACCACTGGATATACCAGAATGGAAGTGGGAGAAAATCACCATGGACTTTGTAACAAGATTACCGAGATCATCGAGAGGACATGATGCAATATGGGTTATTGTGGACCGACTTACAAAGTCAGCTCACTTTCTTCCAGTTCGAATGACTCTCAGTGTAGACCAATTGTCCCAGATATATGTCAAAGAGATTGTTCGACTTCATGGAGTTCCAGTATCCATAGTTTCAGATAGGGATCCGAGATTTACCTTGAGATTTTGGAAGAGCTTACAAACGGCTATGGGTACTAAATTAAATTTTAGTACGGCCTATCATACCCAGACTGACGGACAGTCTGAGCGCACTATTCAAATTTTGGAAGATATGCTTAGAGCTTGTGTCTTAGATCTAAGCGGTAATTGGGAGACTCACTTGCCATTGGTAGAGTTTTCCTACAACAACAGTTTCCAATCTACCATTGGCATGGCACCATATGAAGCACTGTATGGACGAAAATGCCGATCACCAGTGTATTGGGATGAGGTTGGTGAGAGGAAGATATTAGGTCCAGAATTGATTGAAAAGACAGTAGCGGCTATTGAGAAGATAAGACTAAGGATTAAAGCTGCTCAAGATAGACAAAAGAGCTATGCTGATAAGAGAAGGAAAGACTTGGAATTTCAAGTTGGAGAAAAAGTATTTTTGAAAGTGGCTCCGATGAAAGGGACTTTCCGTTTTGGTAAAAGAGGAAAATTAAGACCTCGATATATTGGACCATTCGAAATCTTGGAACAAGTTGGAAATGTAGCTTACCGTTTGGCTCTGCCGCCAGAACTTGCGGCTGTACATAATGTTTTTCACGTTTCCCTATTAAGGAAGTATGTGCATGACCCTAGCCACGTGGTGAACTTTCAGCCCATTTCGATTCAGAAGAATCTATCATATGAGGAAGCACTGGTGGCAATAATTGACAGAAAGGTCCATATTTTAAGGAATAAAGAAATTCCCTTAGTTAAAGTCCAGTGGGGTAAACACGGTAGTGATGAGGCTACTTGGGAAAAGGAAGAAGAAATCTTAGCCAAGTACCACGACATAGTAGACCAAGTAAGTTTAATTTCGAGGACGAAATTATTTTAAGGGGGTAAGGTTGTAGCGACCGAGAAAATTCTATTATTATAAAGGTTAAAATTATTAGTATGTGTCGCTACAATTTCATCCATTTTTAAGAAATACGTGTTCGTCTAGCCAATTAAATTATTTTAAGATTTCAAGAAAGAAATTTAAATCCGTTTAAATCTTTAAGTCCGACTTGCGATTTTAAATCTGTCCGAGATTATTATTTCATTTTGAACCCAATTATTTATTTTAATCTCTAAATTTCTTATTTTTTTTTTATTTTTTTTTAAATTCAATCAACTATGTGAAACTCCCAGCCGAATATGAAAATTCAGAATTTTTCCAAACGTCTCAAAAAAAAAAAAAAACAGTTTCTGCCAACCAATAACATATTTATTTAGTATAATGAATGCAGCAACCTATCAAATTTTGAAACTGAAACACTAGAGAATTAATACACCACTTTATAGTTTTATAGTATATAAAATCATCTTCCCCATTCTGTATTCTTCTTATACCTCACAAACACCTGCGAGACTTGGGTAAGCATTTTCTTTGCCTCAACCTTTAGCTTCCCATTTACTTCATCAACTGCATGAGCCAAACCAAAGCCATCATTCACAGGCATTATACCCTCAATCACTCCACAATTCAGAATGGAAGCCTGCCACTACCATCTCCAAAACCTCCAAGCCATGCCAATCCATTTTCGCAACCCAACTAACCGCCACCTCCCCATTCAAAAATCAAGCCCAAATCACCACTAGAACCAAGAAAGCAATTCGAAAAACACAGTACTTACCCAGTTCACCGGAAAACTTGACCGAAAATTGTGGTCCCCAAATTCGAGCTTCACCCGAGTCTTCATACCGTAAACCCATCCAAGAACCAAACCCTTTTTCTTTCACCACACATCCACCCTCACCGCCGCCTCGATTCGGCAGTGTCTTGCCGGATGAACTGCCGGCAGCCGTTGGGCGATAGGGCCTCGTCGCCCTCTTCTCTCTCTCTCTCTCTCACAGTAAAGAGAGAAATGAGAATATTTATATATATAGATTTTATATATTTTAACTTTTAGTGAAATTATCTCATTGGTCCCCAATTTTTTTAACAATGATCATTTTAGTCCCTGAGTTTTCAAAGCATTTAAATCAGTTTTATGAATCTTTTATTTCAGTCCCAAGTTTTAAAAGTTGTTATTTTAGTACGAATAGTTTTAAAACATTTCGAGTCAGCCCTTCTATTTTCTGAAAATGTCAAATTAGTCCCCAATATTTTATTTTATTTTATTTTAAACACTAAATATCCCAAAATTACTAATTCAAAATTATTTTCTTTGGCTAGACGACGCGAACGAAAATTTAGAGAATTGAAGTTTCCCTTACTCGACTCGAACTCATTAATATTTGAGGTATACTCATACCTAATAATTAATTTAGTTATGATTTGCATGTGAATTTGAGATTATGTAAATCATATTTGATGTTATGAGAAAAGTGATGTTATGATCATGTAATTAGCCATGAGGGGTAAGATGGGCCAAGACTCTCCCGAAAATGGCATGTGAAAAAAGTTATGTTCATGAAATTGAACAAAGAAAAAGAAGAAATGTTATAAGCGCTATAACTTCCATGCACATTTGCATGTTGAAAGAAGACAAGACGAGGCTACTTTCCGCACTTATGTGTTATATATTTATGATTTTATGCAAAAGATATGTTTAGCATGATTACATGTTTATGTGCAATTTATGGAATAAATGAATTATTTTGTTATGAATTTACTGAGTATTTCTTTGAAGAAATACTCATCCCGTTATTAACAATTTTTTGCAGACTTCAGAAGCGGTGGCGAGTGATGGACATGAGTGGAAAGAGAATAAATAAATATTTCATTTCAAAGTTCAATTTATGCTTTCACGATAATTTGATTTTCCTGTTTTACAAATTGTTGAAAACTTAAATTTATCTTGTCGGAAGATTTTAATAATAGTTCATGTGAAGTTAAATATCCAGTTATTTTCCGCTAAATTGTTATTTAGAAAAAATGAGTTTGAAAGAAAGTAGTGGCGTTCTGAGTATTTAGAACTCGGGGCGTTACATAAAATATGCCTCGATCCTGCTAAACCAAGCTCTAGGGGCTTGTTTTAGCCCGTAGAGTGCTTTCTTCAGTTTATAGACTCTTTGCTCTTCCCCTTTCTTCTCGTACCCTTGAGGCTGCTCTACAAATACATCTTCTTCTAACTCACCGTGCAGAAATGTACTCTTCACGTCAAGCTGATACACACACACCACTTTCTTTGTGCTGCCGAAGCCAAGATCATCCTTATTGTGTCCTATCTTGCAACAGGAGCAAAAACTTCACCATAATCCACACTGTGCTGTTGTGTGTAGCCTTTTTCTACTAAGCGAGATTTGAATTTTTCCACTTCTCCTCGTTCATTCAGCTTTGTTTTGAAAATCCATTTAACCCCTATCTTTCTTGCTCCCTGAGGTAAGTCTGCAAGTTCCCAAGTGTCATTTTTCTCGATAGCTCTAATCTCATTATTCAAGGCCTCTCTCCACTTCAAGCTCCTACTTGCTTCATCAAATGTGTTTGGATCTGCACTTGATGCATAGAGAACCATGTTGAGAGCTTTCTCATTCTCAGATAATCCATCACATGTGACATACTCCTCCATCCAATATGGTGTTCTTCTATTTCTAGCTTGAATCGACTCAAGTGAGTCTGCTTTAGAAGGTGAGGTTGCCGGAGTTGCTATTCTGTATGAATCTGTACTTGGTACTTCAGATTCATTCCCTTCATGTGCCGGCATCATAGCCTCTTCTTGCTCATTCTGCTCTTCATCCAGGTCCTCTTCCTCGCTGTCAATTACTTCATCTTCGTCACCCCACTCTAATGGCACAAATTTTGTCTCTTCTGCACTTTCACTCCAGTTCCAGCCCTTAGTTTCTTCAAATATTACATCACGGCTCACCACTATCTTCTTTGTAACTGGATTGTACAATTTGTAGCCCTTGGTCTCTTCACTTACACCAAGCAAAACACACTTCAAACACTTCGGATCCAGCTTTGTTCTCTTCTCATCCGAGGTATGCACATTTGCAATGCATCTAAACACTCGAAAGTATTTCACAGATGGTTTAACACCACACCAAGCCTCTTGGGGTGTGCAATCTTTACTGCTGCAGCTGGGCTTCTGTTGAGAATATGTACACACCAATTGACTGCTTCTGGCCAAAACTCATTGGGAAGTTTTGGTGTGATTCAAAATAGGCGTCGAAAGGAGAAGTCGAGCTACCGGAAATATGATAGTGATCTACACAACAAACGGAGCAAATTTCGTTTTGGGGTCAAGCCGGGAAGGCGAATGGATCGAGCCGAATCAAAGGGGCGAAGTTTGATGTCCAGAAGCATATTCACGGTCGTAAACCTAGTTGGTCACGGTCGTAACTCTGTCTCGGGTCAAAACAAAGATTTTCAGCAAATCCTCACTTACGACCGTAAGTCCTGTCGTCACGGCTGTAAGCCTTGAACAGAAGGTCAGTTACCATCGTAATTGAGTTCTTTACGGCCATAAATGAATTTTTCAAGATTTTCGTGTATTTTGTTATTTTTCCGTTTTTAATTATTTATTTCCATAATTTGAGCCCTAATTGAGACTAGGGCCAGGTTTAGCTCAGTTTTACCTTATATTATCATTTTTCATTCATTGTAAAGACAGTTTTTTATATTATTGAATTTGAGTTGAGAGAGTTTTCTCCAATTGAAAGGTTGAAGAATCCCTTTTGTGTTCTTCGAGAACAAATCCAACTTATTAAATATTTAGAAATATTTGTGGCGTTGAACTTATCAAATATTCGTGAGAATATTTGTAGCGTTTTCAATTAGAATCTTATCAAGGAAATTGACAAGTCCTTGTGTAGCGACCGAGAAATTTCTAAATTTATAATAAATAAATATTTTATTTGTTAAAAAATTGAGTCTCTATAATTTAACCAATTATTTAAAGTTCACCTACGTCATTTAGCCAAGTTATAAAATTTTGAGCCGAAAATAATAGATTTTCAGTCAAACGTGATTTTACATCCAAAAAATTCAAAATCTATTTTTAAAACACAATTTCATTTTTATTCAAATTAAAATTTCCAGATAATCTTATTTCAAAAATTTGAGTCTATCATTCTAATTACACTTCAAATTTTAAATTCGTCATTTTATCTTGACAATCGTGATCATCATCCTATCAAATATTCACTTAACCAAATCAATTTATCTACAGTTACAATTCGAAACCAAACCAAAGACTATCTGCCTAGCTATTTTAATTCCTATTCGGCGATCATATTTCCTCACGGCACAACCTCTGAATTCAATTCAGGTATGACCATCGATGAGTTTCTGTTTCATCATTATCACACATGGGCCCTTCCTTGAGATCGGAAGCACCTGCATTCTGCCCTATCCATGGTCCATGGGTGGGTGATCCTCTTGCCACCAGAGACGCTCCACGACCTTCACGTCATCCTTCTACAGGTAGTGACCCAGAGTACACAGAGCTTTACACGGATTACTATGATCCGGACGAGTACAAGACCAGACGTATGACCAGGTCCATGACATCACACATGAGGGTCCACCCCCGGGAATGCCCATGATCACATTTATTCTCCATTGTTTTTACTGCTCTCTGTTCCACTTTTTATTTACATTGTCGTACTTTACTTTTGCTGGAGGTCAGGTCTTTGCCCCCCTCCTTTCATATGTTTTTCGCATTTTTTGATATAAAATAAGCCACACTTGTGGTTAAAAAAAATAAAAAAATTATCACCACCGTGACCAGCCTCCACCGAGGCAACCCAACACTGCCTGCAACTACCATCCACCGCCAAATGCTATCACGAGCGGCAACACTCACCTCCGTTACCCAGCTTCTCAGCCTGCGGCACTACCAATCACGAACCCCTAGAATCCAAAGCCAATCTGCAAACCACAGAAGTGGCCAAATCAAAAACAAGCATCAATTTTTCCAAACCGCAAGCCACCCTCACCGACACCTCCTCGACCGAACACCTCAGCAATTATACAAACTCCCCAAAACTCAAATCAACAGCCCAAATATAGAAACCCACAAATCCCAGAAACCTATTATATACCTCAATCAACTGTTTTTCGCCGGAGAAACCCGCGAGCTCCGCCTCGGTTTGCCTCGGAACTACACCCAAACTCAGCCCAAAATACATTTTTTTCACTTACCCATGCAAGTCCCGTCGTCGCCACGTCTCCGCGGCGTTAGCGCCCGCTTCGGGGCTGGTGGTGTGAACCAGAGAGAGAACTCTCCGCCCAGCTCCCCTCCCCTTTCTTCCTCTGTTCCGAACGCAGAGAGAGAGAGAGAGAGAGAGAGAGAGAGAGAGTGTGGACTGATATATATTTTTTATTTTTGTAAAATTATATTTCAATCCCCAAATTTCAAAATAATCTATTTAGTCCTAACAATGTTTTTAAAATGTTTTAAATTGCAACCCTTTGGTTTTAAAAATCTTTATTCCGGTCCCTAATTATTTTAAGCAGCGTTTTAATGAGTCCTTTAATTTTAGAAAAACTCTATTTAGTCCCCTGATTTTAAAATCATTCATTTTAAATCCAAACTTTAGATTTATTTCAAAACTTTAATTTTATTTCAAACTTTGAATTTCTAGAAACCAATTTAAATCTTATTTTATTTTGGCTAGACGAGACGCACAGATATCTAGAGAACTGAAATATATTTTTCCGCTCAACCACACTCGTAGAGAATTGAGGTAGACTCGCCCCCCATTAATTTGTTTATATTTTAATTGCACGTAATCATATGCTTCTTGTGACTTATGTGCATTTATTGCATAAAATGAGACGAGAATTTATATTTCTTATGAAATATTTGTGTTATGAGCATGCCATAACTTATATGCATTTTTAATGCATGAGACGAAACGAGATTATGATTTTGTTATGCTTTGACATAACTTATGTGCATTTATTGCATGAGACGAGACGACCCACACCCTATGTTACGAAAGCCTAATATTATGAAGAATTTGTCACTATATGATAGCATGTTTATGTGTTCAATTTTTATATAAATTTATTAATCGGCAATGAGTCTATTTAGTATTTCAATGAAATCCTCACCCATTTTAAACAATAATTGCAGATATCGGAGATGGAGGCGAATGATGGGCAGGCTGTGGCATTAATATTTTAATAATTAGATTTCACTATTGTTTCAGTGGAATAATCACATTTTGAGAAATGTTGAGATTTTGAACAATTATCTTTTATTTGAAATGTCTTAGCAAATATCATTTCATCAAATTTGAGAATATTTGAAATTTATCAATTTTGAATTTATTTAAATAAATCTTACCAACTAGAAATGTTATTTTATTCCGCTTAATATTATTTCAAACATTAGACAAGACGACGACATGACGAGTCGGGTGATTAGAACCCGGGGCGTCACAGCGTGGTATCAGAGACAGTCTGCGTTTCTGTAGACTGGCAAAATTTTTCAAAGAGAGTTTTTTTTAAAAAAAATTAGGTTACATTATTAATTGCCAACTGCCATTATTCGATCCGCCAACTCCGAGGTAAAGAAGTTTAAGAGTTTATGTTATTTTATTTTTCGGATACATATTTAAATGATTTATGAGACTTAGAATAAAGAGAAAGATTTGTATCCGAAATAGAAAGAAAGAAGAAAGAACGAGTTTTGAGCATAATGGGAATAACTAGTAGTTGATTAAAGAATTGTTTTATAATAATTTTTGTCCTCGAACTTAGAGAATAAAGATCCCTAACTGGACTTTGCAAAATTGTTTTAGACATGGCACCATTCACAATACAACAACAAAGAAAGTTAGATGGATGGGCCTCAAAATACCTATCATTCAAGAGGGGACATCACAAGAAGATAGATGAGCATGTAGAATACTACCGCATCGCACGAGAGGACGCAATAAAGCATGGCTTTAAGATAACTGACACACAGACTATTGGTCACTTTTTGTCAACTTTCCCGGAGGATGAGCGTAAATTGGCAAATGAGTTTTATGAGGATATAAAAAGAACTCGGGGAGAAAACGCGAACTTTAAGAGAGTATGTCATGAGTTTATAATGCTTTGGGACCTTTTCCGAACCCCAGCACCCGCACCAGCACCAGCACAAGTAATGATACCCCGAACCGATAATAGAGATCGGCTAAATGAGATATCTGATGCTGAGTCAGGCACCTATGATTATACGCTTGGGTTACAAGGTTATGATTAAGAATTACCAGATTACTCCCCAGGTTCACCAAGTGTCACACCCGGTGCCCCAGATTATACACCTGGCATGCTCGGGACTACCCCTGTCAACACAGTCATATTTAGTGGGATAGGACTAGTGATAGGTGTTTTGGCATTTTTCCCTTTTCAATAGTTTTTCCCATTCCTGAAATAATAATGTATCCTCATTGAAGGAATTTCATTTATTAATAAAGAGATTCATTTATTTTATGTCACGAGCTATGTTTGACATTGTTATTAAGACTGATTGTATGAGATGATTGGTTGTCTGTATTTTCCTATCGAGAAATAATAAACCTTTTTTTTTACTTAATAAAGGAAAATGTCTCGGTGCCTAATTAGAGATGCACCGAACCAGACCAACCAAGATCAAACTGCTCCAAGACAGGATCCCCCAAACCAGGCTAATATCATTAGGGATTTACTTCAGGCAGTTCAGGACTTGAGACAAGCCCCTACTGGTTCCTTAGTTCCAATAATTGAACCATTTCGAAGGTACCGTCCACCTACTTTTGACGGTGGTAACGACCCTTTAGCCATGGAAGAATGGCCGCATACGATTGAGAAAATCTTCAAACACATTTCTTGCCCGGAAGACCGAAAAGTTATTTGTGCAGACTTTATACTGGTTGGTAGGGCTGGATTCTTGTGGGAATCAGCATCTCGAACCAGGACTTTAGAACAACAGACAGCTTTAACTTGGGAGGAGTTCAAGGATGAGATTAGAGATAAATTCTTTCCACCAGCCCTCAGAGACTACAAAGAGTCTGAATTTTTACACCTGGTTCAAGGCGATATGGACATAACTGATTATGAAAGGAAGTTCGAGGAATTGTCACGCTATGCTCCACATCTGGTGGAGACGGAGGCTAAGAGGGCACGCAGGTTTGATAGGGGTCTACGCTCGAAGGTTAGACAGATAGTCAGTTCGCACGAGCTGCCAACCTATAGAGAAGTGGTAAAGAAGGCTCAAGCAGTAGCATATGCAGGAGTAAAGGTTGGAAACTAAGGCAATCATCACGAACAGAGATATCAAGGGAAAAGAAAGTGGCAAGGGCCGAATCGCAGCCATAATCAAAATCAATCATTTAATAAGAGACAGAATTCAGGAACCCCAGGAGGACAGGTGACTAATTATACTCCACCTTGTCCTAAGTGTCAAAAATTGCACAAAGGAGAGTGCCTTTATGGTAAGGGAGTCTGCTATAAATGTGGCCAGTTGGGCCATTTTGCAAGGGATTGTCGTGCTCCTCCAGCACAAGGTTCTAATCAGAAGAGGAACACAAATCAAAACAGGAAAGGAAAAGCGAGACTATTTTCCATGGATGCAGCAGAGGACTCGGATGTGATCGCAGGTATACTAATTATTTCAGTATTCCTATGCATGTCCTAATTGTTGTCCTGCATTGTATATATTTCCTATTTTGAAGCATGCTTATATGATAAAAGGTGTATTATCTGTTTCTAGTATTCCCGTATATGTTCTGATAGACTCGGGAGCCACACACTCATTTATATCTGATACTTGCTTAGAAAGGTTGAACTTGATAGGAGAAGAAACTGGTAGTATACTTGAGGTTAGTTTGTCATCAGGGAGAACTATTGATACCAATAAGATAGTCAAAGCGGTGCAAATTGATTTTGATGGTCAAGTATTGGAAGCAGACCTGAATATTATTCGAATGAAAGACTTCAATATTATTCTGGGTATGGATTGGCTCAGCACCAACCGTACTGCAATTATGTGCCATGAGAAGGAGGTTATCTTTCGCAAAGGTGGTGAAGAAGTATTTAGATTTTATGGGACGAAGATTAAGGCTCTTCCCCGTCTTGTATCAGCTTTGCAAGCAGAGAAGTTATTAGCCAAGGGCAATTGTCAGGACTATTTGGTTAGTCTTCAAGACAAACCATCAGAGGAGATTACTCTGGAGTCGGTGCCAGTAGTATCTGAATATGGTGATGTTTTTCCAGATGATCTACTAGGTACCTTTCCTGATAGACAAGTGGAATTCACCATTGATTTAGTACCAGGAGCTGCCCTGGTATCTAAAGCTCCATATTGCATGGCGCCGAAGGAGTTGCAGGAATTGAAGGTTCTGCTAGAGGAATTGTTAGAAAGGGGTTTTATCAGACCGAGTGTATCTCCATGGGGAGCACCTGTGTTGTTTGTGAATAAGAAGGATGGAAACATGAGGATGTGTATTGATTATAGAGAGCTGAATAATTTGACAATAAAGAATAAGTATCCCCTTCCTAGGATCGAAAACTTATTCGATCAGCTGAAAGGTACAGCTATATTCTCGAAGATCGATTTGAGATCTGGCTATCATCAGTTAAAGATTAAGCCATCTGATGTACCAAAAACCGCGTTTAGGACGCGATATGGGCATTATGAGTACATAGTGATGCCATTTGGTCTCACGAATGCACCCGCAGTGTTTATGGATTTGATGAATAGAGTCTTTCATCAGTATCTTGATAAATTCGTTATCGTTTTTATCGATGACATACTGATTTATTCAAGGGACTCCGAGCAGCATGAAGAACACTTGAGGTTAGTACTGGAAACACTGAGAGCAGAAAAGTTGTATGCCAAATTCAAGAAATGTGAGTTTTGGCTTGAGAGGGTAGCCTTCCTAGGTCATGTTGTTACAGTAAATGGCATTGAAGTTGATCTGTCTAAAGTTGAAACTGTAATGAATTGGCCAACGCCTGCCAATGTTGGAGATGTGAGAAGTTTTCTTAGGTTAGCGTGATACTATCGGCGATTTATAGAAGGCTTTTCTAAAATAGCAGGTCCTATGACACAGTTAACCAGGAAGGGAATTAAGTTCCAGTGGACAAGTCAGTGCGAACAAAGTTTCCAGGGACTGAAGAATAGACTTGTATCAGCACCAGTATTGACAATACCGGATGGGTCAGATGGTTATGTTATTTACAGTGATGCATCCAAGCATGGATTAGGTTGTGTATTGATGCAGAATGGAAAAGTAATAGCATATGCTTCAAGACAGTTGAAGCCATATGAAAAGAATTACCCGACGCATGATCTAGAGCTTGCAGCTGTAGTGCATGCTTTAAAGATTTGGAGACACTATTTGTACGGGAGTAAATGTAAGATTTACACCGATCACAAGAGTCTCAAGTATTTCTTTACTCAGAAGGAATTAAATATGAGGCAGCGTCGATGGTTAGAACTGGTGAAAGATTATGACCGCACTATTCTTTACCATCCTGGTAAAGCAAATAAGGTTACAGATGCTTTGAGCGGGAAGAATGCTGGTCAGTTTTCAGTTTTGGGAACAACGCAAGACTAGTTGATTCGAGACTTTCAGAATTTGAAAATCGAAGTGCGAGCCCCATCAATTCGAGGATCTAGCAGATTGACAAATCTGACTGTTAAACCAGATTTGAGGGATCAGATTGTGACAGCTCAAGAAGGTGATAAGTTTTTGGAGAAAATCAGATCTGAAGTTGGGACTAGCAGGAGGATAGGTTTTGAGATTGCCTCTGATAAAGTACTTATGTTCAGAGTGCGTATTTGTGTGCCGAAGGATGAACAAATCAGGAAGAAGATTTTAACTGAAGCTCATTCTGCACCTTACGCAGGTCACCCTGGCGGGACAAAAATGTATCACGATTTATGCAATAATATTTGGTGGAGAAATATGAAGGGTTGTATTGCGAGGTTTATATCTTGATGCATGACCTATCAGCAGGTTAAGGCTGAACATCAGAGACCGTCAGGATTGTTGAATCCTTTGGACATACCAAAATGGAAATGGGAGAAAATTTCCATGGATCTCGTTACTGGGTTACCAAAATCAGTTAGAGGAAACGACGCTATTTGGGTTATTGTGGACCGACTTACAAAGTCAGCTCATTTCCTTCCAATCAGAATGACTCTCAGTATGGATCAGTTAGCCCAGTTGTATGTAAAAGAGATTGTTCAACTTCACGAGGTACCAGCTTCCATTATCTCAGATAGAGATCCGAGGTTTACTTCTAGATTTTGGAAGAGTTTGCATATTGCAATGGGTACTAAATTAAATTTTAGTACTATATACCATCGGCAGACAGACGGTCAGTCTGAGCGTACTATTCAGACACTGGAGGATATGCTTAGAGCTTGCGTACTAGACTTGAGGGATAGTTGGGAGAATCACCTACCATTGGTAGAATTTTCCTACAATAATAGTTTTCAAGCTATTATTGGTATGGCACCATATGAAGCACTGTATGGACGACGATGTCGATCGCCACTTTATTGGGATGAAGTAGGTGAGAAGAAATTATTGGGACCAGAATTAATTGAAAGAACAGTTGAGGTTATTGAGAAGATTAGACTGCGAATTAAGACCGCACAGGACAGACATAAGAGTTATGCATATCAGAGAAGGAAAGACTTTGTATTTCAGGTGGGAGAGAAAGTATTTTTGAAGGTGATCCCAATGAAAGGTACTTTTCGTTTTGGGAAAAGGGGAAAGTTAAGACCTCGATTTATTGGACCATTTGAGATATTAGAGCAAGTAGGGAATGTGGCATATCGTTTGGCATTGCCACCCAAGCTTGCAGCGGTTCACAATGTTTTTCATGTTTCCCTATTAAGAAAGTATGTTTATGATCCTAGTCATGTGGTGAATTACCAGTCACTTTCAGTTCAGAAAGATTGGTCTTATGAGGAGGCGCCCATGTGCATTATAGATATAAAAGTCCATGTCTTAAGAAATAAAGAGATTTCCTTAGTCAAAGTCAGTTGGGGTAGACACAAGGATGATGAGGCTACTTGGGAAAAAGAAGACAAAATTTTAGCCAAGTATCCAGATATCATAGATCAAGTGAGTTTAATTTCGAGGACGAAATTATTTTAAGGGGGTAAGGTTATAGCGACTGAGAAATTTTTGAATTTATAATAAATAAATATTTTATTTGTTAAAAAATCGTGTCGCTATAATTTAACCCATTATTTAAAGTTCACGTACGTCGTTTAGCCAAGTTATAAAATTTTGAGCCGAAAATAATAGATTTTCAGTCCAACTTGATTTTGCGTCCAAAAAATTCAAAATCTATTTTTAAGACCCAATTTCATTTTTATTCAAATTAAAATTTCCAGATAATCTTGTTTCAAAAATTTGAGTCTATCATTCTAATTACACTTCAAATTTAAATTCGCCATTTTATCATGACAATCATGATCATCATCATCTCAAATATTCACTTAACCAAATCAATCTATCTACAGTTACTATTCGAAACCAAACCAAAGACTATCTGCCTAGCTATTTTAATTCTTATTCTGCGATAATATTTCCTCATGGCACAACCTCTGAATTCAATTCAGGTATGACCATCAATGAATTTCCGTATCATCATTATCACCACCGTGACCAGCCTCTACCGAGGCAACCCAACATTGCCTGCAACTACCATCCACCGCCAAACGCTATCACGAGCTGCAACACTTAACTTCGTTACCCAGCTTCTCACCCTGCGGCACTACCAATCACGAACCCCTAGAATCCAAAGCCAATCTGCAAACCACAGAACTGGCCAAATCAAAACCAAGCATCAATTTTTCCAAACCTCAAGCCACCCTCACCGACACCTCCTCGACCGAACACCTCAGCAATTATACAAACTCCCCAAAACTCAAATCAACAGCCCAAATATACAAACCCACAAATCCCAGAAACCTATTACGTACCTCAATCAACTGTTTTTCGCAGGAGAAACCCATGAGCTCCACCTCGGTTTGCCTCGGAACCGCACCCAAACTCAGCCCAAAATACATTTTTTTTTACTTGCCCATGCCAGTCCCGTCGCTGCCACGTCTCGACGGCGTTAGCGTCGGCTTCTCGGCCGGCGGTGTGAACCGGAGAGAGAACTCTCCGCCCTGCTCCCCTCCCCTTTCTTCCTCTGTTCCGAACGCAGAGAGAGAGAGTGTGGAGTGATATATATTTTTGATTTTTGTAAAATTATATTTCAATCCCCAAGTTTCAAAATAATCTATTTAGTCCTAACCATGTTTTTAAAATGTTTTAAATTGCAACCCTTTGGTTTTAAAAATCTTTATTTCGGTCCATGATTATTTTAAGCAGCGTTTTAATGAGTACTTTAATTTTTGAAAAAACTCTATTTTAGTCCCCTGATTGTAAAATCATTCATTTTAAATCCAAACTTTAGATTTATTTCAAAAATTTAATTTTATTTCAAACTTTGAATTTCTAGAAACTAATTTAAATCTTATTTTATTTTGGCTAGACGAGACGCACGGATATCTAGAGAACTGAAATATATTTTCTCGCTCAACCACACTCGTAGAGAATTGAGGTAGACTCACCCCCATTAATTTGTTTACATTTTAATTGCACGTAATTATATGTTTCATGTGACTTATGTGCATTTATTGCATAAGATGAGATGAGAATTTATATTTCTTATGAAACATTTGTGTTATGAGCATACCATAACTTATATCCATTTTAAATGCATGAGACGAGACGAGATTATGATTTCGTTATGCTTTGACATAACTTATGTGCATTTATTGCATGAGACGAGACTACCCACACCCTATGTTACGAAAGCCTAATATTATGAAGAAGTTGTCACTATATGATTGCATGTTTATGTGTTCAATTTTTATGTAAAATTTATTAATTGGAGATGAGTCTACTGAGTATTTCAATGAAATGCTCACCCCTTTTTAACAATAATTCATATATCAGAGATGGAGGCGAATGATGGGCAGGCTGTGGCATTAATATTTGAATAATTAGATTTCACTATTGTTTCAGTTGAATAATCACATTTTGAGAAATGTTGAGATTTTGAACAATTATCTTTTATTTGAAATATCTTAGCAAATACCATTTCATCAAATTTGAGAATATTTAAAATTTATCAGTTTTGAATTTATTTAAATAAATCTTGCCAACTAGAAATGTTATTTTATTCCGCTTAATATTATTTCAAACATTAGACGACGACGACGACGAGACGAGTCGGGTGATTAGAATCCGGGGCGTCACACCTTGTGGTGTTTCGAAAATCTTGGATCTCCGTTACGCATCGTCAATCTTGCGTCGTGAATCTTGGGTCAAGGTCCTATCGTCAAATCTGTTATTTATTTATCATTTTTATTATTTTTTGAGTCTTGTTTTTGCGTGTTTGACTGTATTTAGACCTTTTCGTTTGTTGTTTCGTTTATTCCGTGTCTTTATAGTGATTCTCATGTATGGGATCACGTCATCGGGTATCAGAGCTTGGCTCTAAATTCAGTTTTGGTATCTTCTTGATTTTCTTGATTTTGTTTTCGTGTTCTTCGTGTCGGTCATAATTTTCTTTAGTTTGATCCATAAGAGTTAGTCCCAAAAATTCAAAAGTGTTTTTCTTGTTCGTTTTTCATGCAAATCCAGTTCCTTTTTATGCTATACTCGTAGTCCACTTCTCTGGAAGATTAAAAAAATATCCGAAAATTCCCAAATATTCCGAATTTTCTCAATTTCCAAATTTCCATGTTCTTGTTCGTGTCTTACCCTTTTCCAACCCTTCATTGAGTTCTTGAATTGTTTCTTGAGGTTCTAGGAAGGAGATTGAGTGTGATACACGAGTGATGATAAACACGTGAGGAATATTTGATTCTTTTGGGAACAAACAATGTCTCGCAGGGAGAAATCTTCATCAGCTTCCTCATCAGGTGACAAAAAGAATCTAAAGTTGTTGGAGGTCATGCAGGAACAAGTTGAGAAGTTAATGGCTAAGATGAATAGGAGGGAAGCAATTATTGCCCAACTACAAAAGGAGCAATCTATGACAGATTCTAAAGCTAGGAGGGATAGAAGGCGTAAATGTCATGCTAGGTTTGGAGATGGGGTGGATGACAGGTCATTGAGGGGAAAGGAAGAAGCATAGTCACATCGATCAAAGTGGTAGAGTAGTGATCATGTTCCAAAAAGGAGGAAGGAACCAACATCGAAAAGTAAATATCATTATGTGTCCAAGCCTCTTAAGGATAAAAATGTAAGTGCTTTAAATGTTTGGAATGGGGTCACATTACACTTGATTGTCCACGTAAAAAGGTTAGGTGTGATAGTGAAGGGGCGAAAAGTGTTTTGGTGAATGACTCAATTATTGATAGGCATGCTCTTAGCGTTAGACATAAGGTGAATGTTTTGGATAATGTGGAAGGGCAGAAGCATAATATTTTTCGCACTAGATACATAGTGAATGATAAAGTGTGTAGCATGGTGATTGATGGGGGAGGTTGTACTAATGTAGTTAGTACAATGTTGGTGAAAAGATTAGGCTTACCTTTAAAGAAACATCAAACGTCTTATAAATTACAATGGTTGACTGATTCAGGGGAAGTTAAGGTGAAGAGACAGACATTGGTGTCATTTTCTTTTGGTGGATATACTGATGAGGTAGTTTGTGAGGTGGTGCCTATGCAAACTAGTCACATGTTGTCGAGGAGGCCTTGGCAACATGAAAGGGCTGTGCTACATGATGGGTATATGAATAGATATAGCCTGGTAAAAGGGGGAAGTTTACTCTAATGCCACTTTCTCCAACTGAAGCCCTAAAAGATCAATTGAAAGTAAAAAGTGAGTTTGAGGGGAAAAATGAGAGAGTTGAGGCCACGACCTCAGAAAAAGGAGAGGGAGTGAAAATTAAAGGAAAGAGGGTTGATACCACGACCTCAGAAAAAGGAAAGGGAGTGAAAAATAAAGAAAAGAGGATTGAGGTTCAAACCTCAGAAAAAAGGAGAGATTGAGTGCAGCAAGCAAAAGAAAGGAGAGTCCACCATAAAAATGAGTTTATTTGTACTTACTCACGCTAACACACCCCTCCCTAGTTCTACTAAATATGTTTTGCAAGTATCCAAATCAAGTTCCAAATTTAGAGTTGGTCCTGAATGTAATAGTAAGAAGAAAGAGCCCCGAAAGTCCAAGGAATGCACAAAGCACAAGCATGAACATCAATCCCGCATAGGAAAATATCGGCATGAACCAAGAGCCAACAAACCCTGGAGTTGCAAGAGGATTGAGCGAGTTGCAGATTCGAGGTCGAATCTTTTTCAAGAAAGGGGGGATGATGTGATACAAAATAGGCGTCGAAAGGAGAAGTCGAGCTACCGACAATATGACAGTGATCTACGCGAGAAATGAAGCAAGTTTCGTGTTGGAGTCGATCTGGGAAGGTGAATGGATCGAGCCGAATCAAAGGGGCGAAATTTGATGTCCAGAAGCATATTCACAGGCGTAAACCCAGTTGGTCACGACTGTAACTCCGTTTCGGGTCAAAACGAAGATTTTCAGCAAGTCCTCACTTACGGTCGTAAGTCCTGTCGTCACGGTCGTAAGTCTTAAACAGAAGGTCAGTTACCGTCGTAATTGAGTTCTTCACGGCCGTAAATGAATTTTTTGAGATTTTCGCGTATTTTGTTATTTTTCCGTTTTAAATTATTTATTTTCATAATTTGAGCCCTAATTACGGTTAGGGCTAGGTTTAGGTTAGTTTTACCTTATATTATCATTTTTCATTCACTGTAAAGACAGTTTTTGAGATTATTGAATTTGAGTTCAGAGAGTTTTCTCCAATTGAAAGGTTGAGGAGTCTCTTTTGTGTTCTTCGAGAACAAATCCAACTTATTAAATATTGTGAAATATTTGTGGCGTTGGACTTATCAAATATTCGCGAGAATATTTGTGGTGTTTCCAATTAGAATCTTATCACGGAAATTGACAAGTCATTGTGGTGTTTCGAAAACCTTGGATCTCGATTACGCATCGTCAATCTTGCGTGGTGAATATTGGGTCAATGTCCTATCGTCAAATCTGTCATTTTATCATTTTTATTATTTTTTGAGTCTTGTTTGTGCGTGTTTGACTGAATTTAGACCTTTCTGTTTGTTGTTTCGTTTATTCCGCGTCTTTATCGTGATTCTCGTGTCTGGGATCACGTCAACTTTCTTCTCCGATAACATGCTTCTTACTAGGTTCATGATGCTCCTGTTTTTCCTTTCAGCACTCCGTTTTGCTGAGGGGTGTATGCAGCAGTAAGTTGCCTCTTGATACCATTTGCAATGCAGAAATTATTGAATTCTTTGGACATAAACTCTCCCTCCTATCTGTTCTTAAACAACATATTAAAGTACCAGATTCCCTTTCCACAAAAATCTTAAATCTTTTAAACATGCTTAAAGCCTCTGATTTATTGGACAAGAAATAAACTCAGCACTTTCTACTGAGGTTATCAATAAAAGTAATTAAGTACCTCTTTCCACTATTTGATTTCGGATTCACAGGGCCACATAAGTCTGTGTGAACTAGCTGCAGCTGTTTTGTTGCTCTCCAACGACTCTTCTTAGGAATAGTATCTCCGTGTTGCTTCCCTATTAAGAAATCGGAGTACACTTTTGTAGGAGCTTTGAGGAATGGTAATCCTTTCACCATCCTTTTGCAGTGCAAAGTTTTCAGTCCTTTGTAGTTGAGGTGACCAAATCTATGATGCCACAACTGAGTCTCATTTTCACAAGTTTCCTGGAAACAAGTTGGCTCTTTCGATGACTCAATTGCTAGCATTACAAACATGCAATTTGCAGTCATTGAAGACTCCACAATCAGCCCTCTTGAAGGATGAAACATCTTACACATGTTGTTTTGAATGAGAATTGTAAGACCCTTTTCTTGTAGCTGCCCCATGCTCAACAAATTATTCTTCAATTCTGGAATATAGAATACCCGATTGACTACTTGAACAATGCCTTCATCACTCAATTTGACCGTACCCTTCCCCATCACATTCATTCTAGTATTGTTTCCTAGCTTCACAGTTTTCCTAAAACCTTCATCCAAATAAGAAAACCAAATCCTATCTCCAGTCATATGATTACTACAGCTGGAATCTAAAAACCATACCTCCTCTCTTCTTCCGCCTTGCATCTCAACATAGGCCATAAGAAGCATCTCCTCGCTCTCATCCAATTCTGCATAGTTGGCTTTCTCCCATTCTGGACATTCATACTGAAAATGTCCCAACTTGTGGCATTCATAACATTCGATGATAGCTTTGTTGAGTCTCCCTCTACCTCGAAAACCTCCACTTGTTCTGCCTCTCCCCCTAAGTCTATCATCCTCCCTTGCTCCAAATCTTCGTCCATTGGTGACTTTCAGAGCTTGCTCTTCTTCGTTGTGACCTCTCATCCTTTTCTCACGGAATAGGAGACTGCTTTGAAATTCATCAAGAGAAACTGTTTCGAGATTATTAGACTCCTCGATAGAACAAACCACATAATTGAATTTTGAGACCATTGATCTCAAAATCTGCTCAGTGATAGTGTTTTCTCACATCGTCTCACCACAGGCCTTCATCTTGTTAGCTATGGCTAGTGTGCGTCCAAAGTAGGCATTGACTGTCTCTCCTTCCTTCATGTGGAGGACCTCAAAATCTCTATGTAAGGCTTGTAGTTGCACTCTCTTTACCCTTGTTGAACCCTGGAACTTCTTTCTCATTGAGTCCCAAATTTGTTTCCCTGTATCTGTATTCAGAATGGTGTCAAGAACTTCTCGATCAATTGCTTGATATAAGAAATTTTTTATCTTCAAATCCTTCAGGGTTTGCTCTTCAATTGACTTGCGTTGTTCTGTTGTTGCTACTACCCTTGTTGCCACCATCAAAATCCCATTCTCAATGAGATCTCAATATTCCTTCGAACAAAGGAAATTCTCCATCAGCTTTGCCTAATGATGATAGTGACCATCAAACTTTGGAATGGAAGGAGTTATAAACCTTCCATTACTACTCTCTGCCATCTCTCATTTTCCTTTTCTCACACTATTTCTCCCCCTCACTAGCTCCCACAATCAGCCCCCCTATGATGAAGCTCTGATACCACTGTTGACACCTAGTTGACAGTAACACAAAAAACTCACACAGAATGGGAGACTTATAAATACGCCAATTACTACTTGAATCAAAAAAAGAACAACTCACGTTATACACTCCTATAAACATGTTTACTTGGGAAAGACTAAATCAAATAAAAAACACTTAGTCCCTAAAGACTAGGACTTATTAACAAAAACAGTAAAAACAAAACAGTTAAGCACTGATAAGTGTATTTTATACACTTATTTGTACATCTAAATTAGAGTAAATTATTGTTGTTTTAGAATATATGCTATTTAATTTGTGTTTATTTGTTTACTTTACAGAAAATATTCCAAAAGATGAAGAATGAAGCAATTGATGAGAAAAATGCATAATTGAATGCTAAGTGGAGCTAAAATGAGCAATTGATAAATTTGTGACGTCAATCGTAAAGATGCAATTTGCTAAAGTAAAGGAATAAGAAATTGAAGGATCCAATTGAAGGAATTGAGAGTTGAAACAAGCAAATTGAGAAGATTTCAAAGTATGGGGACTATAATGTTGCAATTGGAAGTTGAATGACTGAAGAGCAAATTAAACATGAGGGAACAACTTGCAAATATCCAATGATTGACTTGGATCACAAGAAAACACTTTGAGAATTTTTAGGAGTCAATTGGATGCAAGTATAAGTCCAAAACGGAATGAAATATGATAAGAATTTTATCATAAATTAATTCCAATCGCACAAGATTCTGAACATATTTCTAGTTGGACTTTGAGACCTAATTTTGGAATAGTAAAGTTCGAATTGGGAAAATCCTATTTCAGGAAGAATTATAGCCCTTTACGTTATCTTTCCAAATAACTTTAAATAACCTCAATCGGATAAGGGAAGAGAAAGATATGGTCGAAATACTGAATACTGTGTAGATACCAAAAAAGACTCGCGCGCGGATTTGATGAATTTCTTTCCTTCTTCAACTTGATCTCTTCACCAACTATAAATACAACCTCTTTGCATGAAAATCATACATTTGCCTCTCCATAGAACTAGCCACAATAGAGATTTTAACATCAATTTCTTGGAGATTCAAGCATCGCAGAGGGGTGTGAATTGAAGATAATAGAAGAATTGAGACTTGGTGCATGCTTTCCTTACTTCTTGTTTTCAATGAACGTTTTATTTTATTGTTTCTGTTCTTTAATCAAGATGTGTAACTAAATTTTATGTTGGGATGAACGATGTAGCCTAGTTAATTATTTTAATTCCATATTCCTTGTTTTAACGCTTTAATGCATGTGTTGATTTATTATTGCGTTTAATGCGTGATTGAACTGGCCACTCTTTCATGATTTAATGTGTTATTTCCATAATCCGAGAGGTGAGTTGATAACATAGATCTAGGTAATAAATTTGGTAATTGAACGAGAGATAGAGATATACTCTTATTATTATTGCGATCGTGTGTGAATTATTGCGTGTAATGCATCTAGATAAAGAATATTCGGACCCGCTGTAGAAATACAAGGTTGACTTATTTAGGTAGGATTGATTTAAACTCGAGAGAGGAATCTCAATTTGAATTAGTAAATTCGATCGAACACATATTTAGAAAATAGAACCATGGATTGTAATTGATTTAATTGACTAGGCGAAATCGTAGGAATCTCAATTTGAATTAGTGAATTCGATCGAACACATATTTAGAAAATAGAACAATAGATTGGAATTGATTTAATTGGCCAGACGAAATTGTGAATCCCAACTATTTTACAATCATTTTTAAAACAAAACAATCTCGCAAATTTAATTCTTTAGTTTAATTTATTAATTTTATTTTACAATCACAAATTCTCTTTTTCTATTCAAATAAAGTTTAGAACTGACATATTTCGATAATTTATTAATTTTATTTTACAATCCCAAATTCACTTTATTACTTGATTGCGAATTTGTGATATCATATACTTGCGATTTTACGCAACAAGCACAAATCCTTAACAGATTCAATGCCAAACCTTAAGCTCCAATAAACATAACTGTATTTCAGAAAATCACGCCCAACAACAATATTCCCTAATTTCACTCAAAGGTATTAATGGTGGAAGAACAACATTCAAATCAAATTTATTGTGTTCGGGTTATATTCATCTCTTCCATAGAATCTAAACAATTCTTCATAAATTCAAATTCACCGCTCATCCAAATTCTGAATTTTGAAGGCATCGATTGTTGTGATTGTAGCGATTTATGCGTCTTATGTTTAACCATGATTCTAAAAGTTCAAGCAGTATCAAAATGAACGATTTCGTTGAATTCATATTAACCGACTTGAAAGGTGTCACCACGAATCTGAGGGAAGAAGAAACAGAAGAAATGATTTTTCAATTGGAGGACCTCATTGTCTTTGCTCGAAGAATCAGAGATGAACGATCCTTTCGAATTCAACAAAATGGGTTTCGAAGGACTCGAAGAAGGTTGATTCCCTGAAAATTCTTTAAGATCTCCATTGTCAAAGGCTGCATTGGTCTGTATCTGTAGATTAGACGCACCCGTATTCCCTCTAATCAAATTCAAGAATATTCTTGGGGGAAAAAAAAGAATGTTGGTTTGACAAATCTTGGAGAATTCTTGATTTCTTCATACATATATACATATATATATGTATATATGTATGTGTGTGTATATATATAATTTTTATTTTTATTTTTTATAGAGAGAAAAACGAACTTTTTGCGTCTGTATCAGGGAAAATATTTATATTTTTTTGAGATTATGTGCAGCGGTCGAGGTTTCATGAGGAATTTCCACAAAGAATCAAGGCTAATGATGAACTTGAGGCTGGGGTTGAGGTTAAGGCAAGAAGAGATATGCTATTTCGCCGAAAAATGGAAAGAAGGACTCACAACGCCACCGAATGCGGCGGCATGAAGATCAACGCGAATAAGCTCCTCTCTAAAAAACACAGGTCCACCAATTATCTTCCCTTTTCATTTCTTTGTAAATTTGTAAATATTATACTAATCTTGATATTTAATCTTGATATTTACGGTTAGATATGAGCAATTTAAAATGGTATGAATTCTTGATAATGTAACCCCCTAATTATTTGGAATGTGACGTGAGGTTCTCAATTTTTCTAAATGCACCGTTATTCAATTGCTAACTGATATTCCTTTCTTGGATACTATCTCCTATTTTATCTCATTGTTAGGTAAAAAGATAATTTCACAAATTATATTTAAGAAAGTTGCATTTTTCATTTATAAATAATTTGGGTGGTATATTTCATGTGACAGTTTCATTGGAAGGTATTAGTACAAATTTTCCCATGTTAAATCCAAAAATCGAGTTTATATGTTCGCGGTACCATCGCTAAATCACTTAATTCATGACATGTTTCATCGCAAAGATTATAAAACAATTAATCGGTCCTCAATTTTTATTAAAATATTAAAATAATAATTGTATGTCGTAAAAAATGATGAAACTTTATTTTATTTTTTTAATTTTATTAACATATATAGACAAAAAGACTCATTATATATATATATATATATATATATATATATATATATATATATATATATATATATATATATATATATATATTTGGATTTTCATTAAGTATTTTCTTTTTTATTATATTTTATTGACATATAATTAAATATGCATTTAATTGTATTCAATTACTTTATTTATGTAAATCGATATCTTTATCTTTATATATATAAAAGTAGAAGTGAGAAAAGAGAGTCATTTTGGAGGGAAATTTGCATTTAATGATTCTCTCTCCTTAATTCTACTTATATATATATATATAAAAGATAAAGACTTTTGTAGGAAAATTTATTATTTATTACATATTTAATAAGAGTTATAATAAATATATTATGTATAAATGTATTACATTGGAAATGAAAAAATTAGATTAATATATTTGAACATAAATAAATGTGATATCTATTTAATTGTGTTATGTAGAAATGAAAAAATTGTATTAATATATTTGAACATAAATAAATGTCATATCTATATAAATGTGTTATATTGAAAATGAAAATTTTGGATTAATATATTTGAAAATAAATAAATACATGCTATATAAATTTGCTAACATAGAAATTAAAATTTTGAATTAATATATTTTGAAAATAAATGAATAAAATAAATATAGAAAAGATAAAGATTTTGTAGGAAAATTTATTATTTATTACATATTTAGTAAGAGTTGTAGTAAATGTAATATTTGTAAATGTGTTACATTGAAAATGAAAAAATTAGATTAATATATTTAAATATAAATAATGTGATATCTATGTAAATGTATTATGTAGGAAATGAACATAAATAAATGTAATATCTATTTAAATGTGTTATATAGAAAATGAAAAAATTGTATTAATATATTTGAATATAAATAAATGTCATATCTATGTAAATGTGTTATATTAAAAATGAAAATTTTGGATTAATATATTTGAAAATAAATAAATAAATACGTGCTATATAAATTTGTTAAGTTAAAAATGAAAATTTGAATTAATATATTTTGAAAATAAATAAATAAAATCATTGAAATTTTACTTCCTAATATGTCAATAAATGAGTAGTTCTTCAATAAGCATATTACAAAAATAATTAATTATTTGCTATCAACCTTTTATAGCCAATGATAAGTTGGTAGAAAATTTAATCCTTTCATCATTTTGACAAAAATTGGTATGTTTAAAAAATAAGGAAAAATAAAATATATGTAAGCAACATATTAAAAAATAAAATTAATTAAAAATTATAACATATTAAAAGAAAAATAGGTGATAAGGTGGGCAAATTTTCAGAGAAAAACGTAAATAAAAGTCAAAAGAAATTTAATATAAAAAATTTAATTAAATGTCAAACTTTGAATGGTGCAATACACTGTGTGTGCACCATTTTTTATTTTGATTAGTTTTGTTTTTTTTTTTAAATTTTAAACTCAATGACATGTGTTATGGAGAAAATGAAAAAATTGGATTAATGTATTTTAAAATAAATAAATATATGCTATATAAATTTGTTAAGTTAGAAATTTAAAAATTGAATTAATATATTTTGAAAATAAATAAATAAAAAACATTGAAATTTTACTTCCTAATATGTCAATAAATGAGCAGGATCTTCAATACGCATGTTACAAAAATAATTAATTATTTTCTATCAACTTTTTAACCACACATATTTTTCTCTCCAATTTTCGGCCATTATTTTTTACCTCAAAATCATTTATACAGGTCTATAAATCAAACAGTATTACCAAACGGAGGCTTAATCTTTACATCATTTTGACAAAAATTGACATGTTTAAAAAATAAGGAAAAATAAAATATATTAATTAATATATTGGATTTCAAATAAAATATATGTGAGTAACACATTAAAAAATATAGTTAATAAAAATTATAACATATTAAAAAGGAAATAGGTGATGAGGTGGAAAAATTTTAAGAGAAAAATGTAATTAAAAATCAAAAGAATTTTATATAAAAAATTTATAAGTGCCGAATTTTGAGTGGTGCGGTATACTTAGTATACATGTAACATTTTTTTATTTTGATTAGTTTTGTCTTTTTTAAAGTTTCAAATTCAACAATATTTTGTATTGAAATTTTATTTGATTTATGTTTTTTTTTTTAATTTGATATGATTATATAATCAAGATATTTTCAAAATTATGATATAAAAATTATATATTCCGTGCATCGCACGGGTAGACAACTAGATTAATATATTTGAACATAATTAATGTGATATTTATGTAAATGTGTTATGTAGGAAATGAAAAAATTGAGTTAATATATTTTAACATAAATAAATATAATATCTATGTAAATATGTTATTTTATTTATGAAATCAAAAAATTGTATTAATATATTTGAACATAAATAAATGTCATATCTATGTAAATATGTTAAATTGAAATTGAAAATTTCAGATTAATATATTTGAAAATAAAAAATCCATGCAATATAAATTTGTTAAGTTAAAAATGAAGATTTTGAATCAATATATTTTGAAAATAAATAAATAAAATCATTGAAGTTTTACTTCCTAATATGTCAATAAATGAGTAGGTTCTTCAATAAGCATATCACAAAAATTATTACCAAATTGAGGCTTAATTATTTCATTATTTTGATAAAAATTGACATGTTTAAAAAATAAGGAAAAATAAAATATATTAATTAATATATTGAATTTCAAATAAAATATATCTAAGGAACACATTAAAAAATATAGTTAATAATAAATTATAACTTATTAAAAGGGAAATAGATGATGAAGTGGGCAAATTTTAAGAGAAAAATGTAAATAAAAGTTTTAAAAAAAATTATATAAAAAATTTAAATGAATGTCAAATTTTGAGTGGAGCGGTATACTAAATGTACATGTAACATTTTTTTATTTTGAATAGTTTTATCTTTTTTAAAGTTTCAAATTCAATAACATTTTGTATTGAAATTTCATTTAAATTATGTTTTTTATTTGATATGATTGAATCAAAATGTTTTTAAAATTATGATTTAAAAATTATATATTCCGTGCATCGCACGGGTAAACAACTAGTACATCTATAAAAGTAGAAGTGAGGAGAGAAAATCTTTAAATGTCATTTTCCTTTCAAAATGCACTTACAATTTTTGGAAAAAAACTAAAAAATAAAAATAAAATAAAATAAAAATCTATGTATCTATCTATCTTCTTCTTCTATATATAAAAATAGAAGTGAGGAGAGGGGATCATTAAATGTCATTTTCCCTCTAAAATGAATTTACAATTTTGGGGGAAAAAAAAAACTTATTATTATTATTATTATTATTATTATTATTATTATTATTATTATTATTAACTATTTAATAAATTAAAAAATCTATTCAAAAGCTTTATTTTTGTTTATAAATAAAAATATTGTTATTTTCGAAATAAAATATGTATATGAAAAATGTGTTGTCTGTAATTTATAAAATTATAAAACACACATTTATAATTTTTTTGATAGTTTTTTTGAATGACACTTAAAAAAAATATGTTAAATACAAGAGACAAATGCAAAAATCATGTAAAATTGCATTTTTTAATGAAGTTAACAATAACTCATAAAAACTATTTAAACCTACGATTATTTATTATTTAAATATATAAATTGACATTTTATTATTTAAATATATAAATTGGCATTTACTGTCCAAATAATAAATGATCATAGGTTGATATAAATTAGCATTTACTGTCCAAATATATAAATAAGCATTTTCAAAGTTAAAAATTAATTTTAATCACACATTTCATAGGTCCTACAACTTTCAACAAAAAAATCCATCAAATTTTATCAAAATCTACTAAAAACCTGATTTTATTCCCTATCAAACATGGGCATTGTTTTTTAAATTTTAATAATTATTGTAATAAAATATTATTATTTTATGCATTTTATATTTGTTTTGATTATGTAAAAGTATTAACATTTTATAAATATTTATCGAAATAGATATTACAGAAAACAACTTCTGTGCATCGCACGGGGTAAATATTAGTTAATTATAATATTTTGAGGGTTACTATTTCTATTTATGGTAGTAAAAAATGTTTGGACATATTTTTTTTATTTATTCTATACAATATAAGTTTGAAAATTGCATTATTTAATTTAAGTTTGAATAATTATTTAAACTAAGATATATTTTGTCTATAACAACTTTCATGTATCATATGGGTATGGGCAACCACAAACTGTACATAGTATTTAAAGTGATTTTCCAAAATTCCTGAGAATTCTAATTCATATATATATTGAGCATTCGTTGACTGTTTTTATCATTAATAAAAAAAATTGTGCATTCAAACTTTTTTTTTCTATTTTGTAACGATATTTATAGTAAAATCATTTCATATTCTTCTTCCGCGCAATGCACGGGTGTGATACTAGTTGGCTTAATAATTTTGCGCTTACACCTGGAGAATGTTCAATTAAGAATATGAATGACAATAGAACAGGTCAGTGATGAGTTGTCTACCATCTCTCGTGTTGTCAGGTGTTGAAATTACTTGGAAACCACTACACACGTGACCATCAGTTCTCTCTTGATCATGCACCAAAATCCGTTAAATGTATGCCTCCACCCGTATTGCATTTCCTTATTTTTAGGCCTACCATTGATTTTATTATATACTTGTACAGCTGAGATTGTTTAGTCTAGAATATTCTTTCTCTTGTATTTATATATCAAGTATTTACTCCCATTTGTAAGTTTCATTTTATAGAGAAAATATACAAGTTTGCTGTTAACTTTGTCTCAGTATCAGAGTCCAAACAACAAACGTCGATAATTCTGGAAACAATTTACAATCACTGTCGAATTCAGCTTCAAATACAATGGTGCCTCCATCATTGGGAAACAACCATCCTACTCCATTTGGTGTCAATCTTACTCAAACGCCATCCATGAAGCTCGACAAAGACAACTACCTGCTGTGGAAGAACGTGATCCTCCCTATCATTCGAGGTCATAATCTGGAGGGATACTTACTAGGAACTAAAGTTTGTCCATCATAATTCATCAGCACTCAAGTCATTGGAGAATCAAGAGCTGGTGTAGAGATTGCATCTAATCCTGAATTCAGTCAATGGAAATCTGTCGACCAATTACTCATGGGATGGTTGTATGCAACCATGACTCAAGAGATTGCAATGAGAGTAATGGGATCCAAAAATTCTTCTAAACTGTGGACTGCCATCCAAGAGAACTACGGTATCCAGAATAAATCTAGGATCACTTTTCTCGTTGGTGAACTTCACAAGACCAGAAAAAAATGGATTGAATATTGATCAATACCTAAGCAAGATCAAGCTCCTTGCTGATAACCTGGAAGTTACTGGGAAAATTGTTCCATTATCTGATTTGGTGACACTAGTGTTGGCTGGGTTGGATGAAGAATACACTCCCATTGCTGTACAAATTGACGACAGGGATTCCATCTATTGGGGGAGAACTTCAATCTACTCTCATGACTTATGAGAGTAGACTTGACCACATCAACATTGTTAGAAATGAAATGGCTGGGATAAATCTGGTTCATCCATCTGCAAACTTCACTCAAAGGCCTCCCAACAACAATCACACTGGAAGGAACTATAGATCATACAGTGGTGGAAGATCATAGAACGTTGGAAATTTCAAAGGTAGTAGACGAGGAGGAAGAAACAAAGGAGGCAGGTCTAATTTCAGCAATCTACCTAATTGTCAAGTATGCGGAAAAATTGGACATAAGGCAAATGTCTGTAACTTCAAATATGATGAAAGCTATCATGGATCTGTTCCTCATCAAAACAGCTTCAAAAGTTCATCACCATCAACTTTTGTTGCATCACCGGAAACACTCAATGATCCAGGTTGGTTTGCTGATACGTGTAGCGACCCAGAATTTTTACGCAATTAATAATTATTTTTAATATTTAGAAAATTGTGTCGCTACTATTTCACCTATTATTTTGAAGTTAATGCCGCGACGGATTCGTCTAGCCAAGTCAAGAAATATCGAATTTGTTCGATTTTAAATTAAAATCCGAATTTCTAAAATTATATTACTTTAATTATTTATTCAAAGTATTATTTTCAAAATCATTTTTAAATTCCAAATTTATTAAAGATATTTCAATTTCCCTTATTCAAATTATTTCAAGTCCAAATATGTAATTCAATTTTTATCTCAAAATTTATTTATTTTCAAATTTATTTTCAGTCCAAAATATATCAGTTTTAAATACATTTTCAAATCAAAGTTAGTCAAATATTTAGTTAATTATCCTAAACTAATCCTACATAAATTCCTCACACATGTTGTTCTTCTTTTCCACCTCATCATCCATATCCCACATGGTCATCTCAACCAAATGTGTCATGAAACCACGTTTTTGCTCCTATCTTTATTTTTCCTCCAAATTCTTCATCATTGTTGTCCACACCAAAATTCCCTACTTTACACCATTTTTCCCACTAACCCATTTCTTTTCTTTTCTTTTTTTCCACCACTTCATCATTTTATCATCCACCATCAAACCAACACCTCAATTCCACAATCCGCACTAACCAACTAATCTATTATCATTTCCATACCAACCCAGTTATGATGATTTCCACTTAATGATTCCCCCCCCCCCAATCATGATGTCTCCCATTGAATAATTTTCCCATCACTTCATCAATTTAAGTCAAACTTCCTCCCACCTCCATTTTTCCATCAATCCACTCAATGTCAAGCAACAATACTTCAATCCCCAATTTTTGCAATCAACCAAGAACCCCTACAAACTCACCATCACTCTGTTAACACCCAATTCACCAAAGCTGTCGATACACCATCATCACATTGGCACCAATTTGCAGCAATAGCTCCACAGCCCTGCCTCCATCATCAGTCACCACTGTTTCATCAATCTGCCCATTATCATCAATGTCAAAAACACCAATCATCATCAATCTGGCCAGCCAAATTCTGTTTGAGCCATCACCACAATGCCAACCTGCACCATCATCACCGAATCAAACAGCAACCATGACCATCTCCATCATCAAGTCCACCATTGTCAAGCCACCAAAACAAAGTTTTCAATTCAACATTTAAACTGCAAACACCCAAACCACCCCATTGAAATTCACTGCCTTCAGCCTCCCCTAAACCACCATGATTCAACCACATCGCCACTGTAATCACTACGGATCAGCCACCTCCATGACTTCCAATTCACAGAGTCACTGCACTACCATTTTCATCACTACCAATTCAAACCGTCAGCAACTCCATCATCTTCAACCATAGCCATGAATGAAACAACCCAATTTTCATCATCAATCTGCCATAATCGACACACCAAAACCACCCACTGCCCACTTCAGTTTTGACAAATAATCGAAACCCAAAACAAGAAATAAACCAAGCCCAAGATTTACCTTCGACCGCCGACTGATTTACCGGCACGACCACCGGATTTCGCAGTCAAGACCTTCAAACTCTAATTTCGGTTTCAACCTAAATCAATCTTCAATTCATAAATTTTTCCTCACACTCGCACCATACTCTGACCGCTACCAGTCGTCGCACCCAGCGCCGGCGAGTCACCGGCTGAACGTCGGATTTGGCTTGAATCGTCGCCTCCGCCTCTCTGTGTGGTCTCTCTCTCTCTCTCTCTACCTAAAGTCTGAATAATGGAAATAGGAGAGAGAATTATTTTGATATTATATTTCCAGAATTTGCACGTCAATCCCTGAAGTTTTAAAGTTATTTCAAATCAGTCCCCAAGTTTTTCAAATCATCAATTTCAGTCCCTGCTGATTTTATTAATTTGATTTTAAGCCCAAGTTTTAAAAGTATTCATTTTAGTCCCTCAAATATCAAAAGTATTCATTTTAATCCCTCAACTTTCAAAGTATCTATTTTAGTCCCTGAACTTTCAAAAGTATTCATTTTAGTCCCTCAACTTTCAAAACATCAATTTTAGTCCTCAAATTATAATTTATCATTTTGAACTATATATTCGATAGACTAAAGTGACTTATTGGCTAAGACGAAGCGTACGGAGAATTTAAAGAAATTGAAGTCATTCCCGCTCAACTTTGCACTCGTCAGATTTGAGGTAGACTCGCACTTATTAATTGATTTAAATTATGATTTCATATGAATGTCATGTGACTTGTGAAAGTCAATTTTTAAGAAAAGCAAGTATGTTTTTATGAAAGGTAAATATACCTTATGTTTTTATGAAAAGTAAGTATGTTTTTATGAAAAGAAAATATACTTTATGTTTTTACGAAAAGTAAGTATACCCTATGCTTCACGAAAATGTTTTTTTGGATCATTGCTATGAAATCAATCTACCAAGATTGTTATGGGTCCCATATAATAAGTTATGATATGTTAAGGGGACCGGAGTTTTAGTAGCGCTACACATAAGAATTCTTGCCACGAAGTTCGGTAACATTCTTGTGTCTCCTATGTTTATGAGGATTTGCCACGAAGTTCGGTAAAATTCCTATATTTCCATATGTTTATGAGGATTTGCCACCTAAGTTCGGTAAAATTCCTGTCGCATATGTTTATGAGGATTTCGATCCTATCTTATGTTATGATGCAATTGATCCCTATGAATTTCAAAAATTATGCTTGGTATACTTACTACATAAGAATTCTTGCCACCGAAGTTCGGTAAAATTCTTATGTTTATGAGGATTTCGATCTTATCTTATGTTATGATGGAAATGATCCCTATGAATTTCAAGAATTATGTTTTGGTATACTTACTGTTATTATGATTTTACTACATAAGAATTCTTGCCACCGAAGTTCGGTAAAATTCTTATGTTTATGAGGATTTCGATCTTATCTTATGTTATGATGGAAATGATCCCTATGAATTTCAAGAATTATGTTTTGGTATACTTACTGTTATTATGATTTTACTACATAAGAATTCTTGCCACCGAAGTTCGGTAAAATTCCTATGTTTATGAGGATTTCAATCCTATCTTATGTTATGCTTTCAAAAGAAATTATGCTTGGCATAATTAAAATGTTTTTATAAGTATATGGTTTTCAAAGAGCTGTTTTCAAAGAGCTATTTTCAAAGAGTCTATGATTTGCAAAATATGTCCCGTGCTGTAATGCACAATATGAGTTTTATCAAGAGCCGTTTTATAAAGAAGCTCTATCAATGCCCGTTTTATAAAGAGCCGGGATTTATGTGTTTAATCATCTTATAAATTAAATTAATTTGTGATGAGTCTACTGAGTATTTCCCCCATGAAATACTCACCCTACTTTTTAACAGTTTTGCAGATTTCGGAGACGGTGGCGAGCGATGAATGATGGTGGCAATAATCGTTAAACGGTTGAAAGTTTGACGTTAATGATTTCCGTATTTTCCAAACAATCGAATAATTTAGAGAAGTTCATTTATTTGAGAAATTATGACATTGTCAATTTCTTTACAAAATTAATGGTTCGATTTACTATTTCAAATGGTTTCATAAATGTTTTCAATTTTATCGACCATTACAGTTTATTTAATGTTGCCAAAAATGAATTTCAATTATTTCTTCCGCAAAAATATTATTCGAAAAATTTAGACAGAAAATGACGTAGTGAATCGGGTATACGGAACTCGGGGCGCTACAATACGAGAGCCAACAATCATGTAACCTCAAATGTGGAAAACTTGAGCCAGGCAAACAAATATTCTGGTAAGAAAAAAATCATGATTGGTAATGGAAGTAAACTCAGCATTTCACATATAGGCATGTCTAAAATAAAAACTATGACTGATAAATCTCTTTATCTGAATAAATTGCTTCATGTGCGAAAAATCAGAAAAAATCTTGTTAGTATTTCTCAACTGTTGAAGAATAGTGTTATGTTTTTGTACATATTGTATTTATGATAAACACGTTTTACTTCTTGTATATAGTTAGTAGGTACTGAACATTCTAAAATGCTTTTCTTATTTTATTCTTCAGTCAATATCGAAACAGAAAGTTTCACCTTTACTTCAACAAAGCGAAAAGGGTTTCATTTGGAGGTTTAAATACCACCTTAACGTAGCCAGTGATTGAAACCTTATACCATAATAATCATTCCATTCCTAGTATGACATCAAGTTTGTGGGTATTCAGTGTTATGAGATCTATCATCTACTCCTTCCCATTCACCATGATTGGGACATTTCTCAACACATAACTTTAGTTCAACAATTCTTCAAATGGCGTTGACAATATAAACTTTGTCTCCAGCTACTGAAATGGGTAAATCAATTTTCCTATAACTGTTGGACTATCAAATGAGTGGGTAGTCCCGAGATCAAACACGATAAGTGCTTAGTACTAAGTTCGATGACTTCTCAACTTCTCGTTTGGACATTGTATACTCTCATGCCGATATACCATTCACATCCATTTCTTATTTCACAAAAAGATCTAATAAACGGCACCCAAATTTTTAATAACCATTACTTTCTCACTTCCTCATTTACATAACCAAGATATATTCGTCATATTCACTGACAACATTCTTAACCTTTCACTTTACGACATTACACATTAACATGCAAGAATTTGCAATAATTGTCATATCAATTAACATTTCATAATTTATACAAAAATTAACTTACCGGATGATCGAGGGAGAAGCACTTGAGGCGTGACTCAGTACCCGAACCATTTTCAAATAAATTTTTAAAAGTCTACAGAATCGCTTTTAAAACTCTTAGCTCTGATACCAAAAAATGTAACACCCCAAGTTTCAAAACCTTAAACCTAGGCGTGTTAACTTCCATTCACATTAAATGCGGAATTTAAAAAGTTTAAACATTAAAATGCGGAAAACAAATCATTTAAAAACTTCAACCTTTTCATTTTCTATTTTAAAATCTTATAGAAATTTCGACAGAGTCTCCTCTATAAATTGGACTTAACCAACCTGTAGAGGGACATCAAAACCATTTTACAACATAAAACTCAACTCAAATAAAAATCCAATACTCAACATACAAACCCAATTCTACTTCAAACTCCCACATCACCACACTATTTCAAATTCAATCCCCAAACTCCTCAACACAACATTTTTCATCAATAAGCTTCAATTAAATACAATAAGTGATAATATAACCACTATTAGAAATTCCATAACTAATTTAAACTAATCTCAACCAAACAATTATCAAAATAATGAATGAATTAAGAAATAATTAATTATAAACTTAATTAACTTCAAAATTAAACTTTATTTTCTTTAAAAACTTGAAGCGGTGTAGCCTGAGTCTGTCACCAAGTGCTCTCATCGGATCACCTAACTTTCATCACCTGAAATGTTGGGGGAGGGATTGGGGTGAGCTAAAGCTCAGTAAATAAACTTTATGCATGAATGCATGCTTATGACATGAAATGCTTTAAAGTTTGAAATATGTATCCCCATTCACTTTAACCTTTCAAAACTTTCAAACTTTTCAAGCTTTCACTTGACATTTCAAAACTTTCACTTCATTCCATCGTGAGCTCACTTGGTGTAACTTCTAGTCAATCAGATAACAGTGGGCCATTCTTATTTGGAACCAGATTAAATGCGCATTTCGACCGCAAAGCGGTTTAACATTCACTTTCCCACCGCAAAGCGGTTCATTCATTCATTCCGCCGCAAAGCGGCTCATTACATTCATTCCACCGCAAAGCGGCTCATTACATTCGGGTACGCCGGTCCCCCGCGCCCCATTTCCCACTCGGATCTTTCATGACATAGAAGTACATCCATTCTTTCAAAAACTTGGGATACATAATTTTTGACAAAAATTGCACTTTGACACATTCCTTTCATTAAAACATTTGACTTTCCCATTTCGATGCCAATGCATGCTTGATGATGCAATGACATGTAACGTGCATGTTTGAACATTTCCTTAACTACACATAATTGCATATGGTAGACCAAAAGCATTAAAATTTCGTAATTAACACGAATGTCAATTAAGCACATTAATTCCACATTAACATTCAACTTTGATGAAAGTAGGGGGAAGTTTACTTACTTGCAATCCTTAGAAATTTACCGTTTCTGAATTTACAAGTGGAAAAGTCTCGGATGCCCGTGACGTCAATGTACCAAATATCCTAATTGTTCACATTCATTAACAAAATATGGCTTTTAGTGAAACAATCACATTTAACACTCTTAAAGGAGGTTGAGACTTTCATGTGACCCATAATATAACAAATACATTTAACACCACATATAATATCATATTCGAAGTAATACACTAAGTGCAAGGACAAATTTGAAATCTTACTTATCAGTTTCACAAATCAAAGCTAGGCATTACTTATTCAAAAATGATCTTGAACTAAAAATTTATGACTTTGATCATAACTTCAATTTAAATTAACTTGTTTCTAAAAGGTTAAAGTTTACTCTCGTATACATATTCATGATCATATATACATACATTCACACCTCAAATTTAATATTATAGCACAGCAATTTATCAAAGTTTCATGAGTCCCCAGTCTGAGAAATTTTATTTTCATCATAGCCAAAATCTGAGTATATACCTTCTGCCCACATAAAATCCAAAAAATATATATTTACACACATCTATACATACATAATAATATGCACATTCATATACATCATTAAATCCTAAATTCATGGTTAATTTCGAAAATTAACAAAAATTAAAATCTGAAATTAACTGTAAAAATCTGAAATTTAACCCATAAATCTGAATTTATACATATAAGTTGCATACATACGTTCTTTACATAGAATATATATATATATATACATGTGTATATCGAATTATGTATGTGTGTGTGCGTGAAATTGTGTGAACCGTGTGTGTGTGCGTTCGGTCTCGGGTGTGTGTGTATCCGGTTTCGTGTGGGCGTGCATGTGTGAAGAAAGTGAAGGGGAAAAAGAGGCTTACCGCCGGTGGTTGGGTCGTGGTCGGCGACGGTTATGGCTACGGTGGTGAGAGCCGAGAGAGAGGGAGAGCGGGCCGTGCGTGAGAGCGAGAGGGTGAGAGAGGCGTGAGATAGCGAGAGATGAGAGTGAGGATTTTAGGTTAGGTTTAAGTGTTTAACTTTTGGTAAATTGCAATTCAGTCCCTCAACTCTCATAAATTGGTAATTTAGGTTCATAACTTTCAAATAAAATTCCAAGGTGTCACCAAATTTTTCCCAACTTCAATTTAATGCAATTTAGGCAACTTACTACTCAATTACAATAGAAATGGCAAGTAACAATTAAAATAAACAATTAGACGTAGAATTGTGCGTAAACAATTTATAAACATTTTAATTGGCACATTGATCGAGACGGCGCCCAAGTCCTTCCACTGCAAAATAATTCAACTTATTATCAATAATAATTGTCAAATAAATTATTCATCATGAAAATTGGGTGGTATTCAAGAAAGCACGTAAAACGAAAAGTGGTATTACAATATGGGTAGGGTATGAAGGTTGTAAATCTTTAGTGAGTAGCGTATGGATTTGGCAAACCTGGCCCGTACTCAACTCAATGTCATCTATAGGCTTGACTAAAATTGATAGTTGAGATTGAGTATTGAATAAATTTGTTTTGAAAAATTGGGAGTCAAACTGGGGCTAAAACTCTTTGTGGACTTATTTAAATATTTTTATTTAATTTTACTAAATTGGTTGTGTTTTGATCGTTATATTGTTGTCGTAAATTAAAAATATTGAATCACGTGATTTAATAGATGAAAGTTCACTTGAATTGATACAAGTTTACATCCGTTTGACCAGGTTTGCTTGCTTCATTGATTTCTCTATCGAGGGTTTTATTCGTTTTCCACTTCTCTTTGCTCTTACAAATTCTGAATCTCTGACCAAAGTATCCACATGTAGGATTTTTCCTTTACCCTTTCGCTATCCATTTACTTGTTGAATTTGGAAACAATTGTGTTTAAAAAGAAGAAGAAATAATTCTGTTGAAATTGTGGAGAATATGAAATTTTTTGGTTTGAATGTTGATTACAAAATGAAGATATTAACGAGCCATTCGTCAATTGGTGGAATTGCTATCGAGATTAAATCTGGAATATTTGGAAATAGTCCTTTTCATATTGGATATCTTGTCCTCTGTGCCTGAAGGGAGACGGGCTTTGAAGGATTGCTCACGCGCTATACCTAGTATGGCAAACTAATTATGAGAATTTCAGAAAGCTGTACAAAATTTGCACTTTCTGTAAAGGATAATATGAATCGAGAGCCTACTCAAGATTACGATGGACGAGATCAACCTCCTACAATCGTGGAAACAAATCAATCAGCATTGGATAATCATTCTTAGAGTTCTAGTTGATATACATCACGTTTCTTATGTAAATCTTTATTGTTGTAATCTTTATCTTACTTATTTTATCTTGTACCACAAGGAGCTTTATGTATATATATATATATACTGGTGCTTAGAATCAATAAAATGAGTTCAGTTTATATAATATTCTTTATGGTATCAGAGCTTGTATAAACTCTCACGAGCAAGTCTCCTTTTCTCTCCCTATAACTCTCGGCCACTATAACTCTTGCCTAACTAAATCTTTTTTTCTTCTCTTCCCAACTTCTTCTTCCACCTAACTGGAATTTTTCTTGTGCACCATTTCTTCAAAACAGCAGTCTTCTCTCATGCCTTCATCATGTCCGACACTGATTCCATTAACTCAGATCATACTGACAATCCATCACCACAGTCACCCCTCTGCAACCTCATCCAACCTCCCCAATCCCCAATTTATTCAATGGAAAAGACAAGACCAACTTATTCTTCATTCTTTAATTGCATCCCTCACATAAACAATCATCCCTCTCATTGCCTCCGCCAAAACATCTCATGAAGCGTGGACTCCTTTGGAACGAATCTTTGCCAAACTATCTCAATCCCACATCATCCACCTCAAAGATAAATTAATCACCTTACAACATGGAACTCTTCCTATCTCTGGCATTCTGCTTCAAATAAAAACCTTGGTCGATGGGCTCGCCTCTCTAGGCACTCCTCTTTTTGAAGCTGATATTCTTATCTATTACAATCGCGGTCTTGGTCCCGCGTATAAAGAAGTTATTGCTGCACTTCTCACGCGCGACACTTCCATCTCCTTTGACAAATTGATTGACCATGAGATTTTTCCCAAGGACTCAGAATCTGTTCCTCCTACTCCAGTTGTTAATTTCACTAAACAAGGCTCGAAGACCAATAATCCTTCAGGACACTCTTTCAACCGCAACAGGCGACCACAAGGTAATCAATCACGCAACAACCATCGTCCATCTCCTGGTCCAGGTCTACTTCCAACAACAACCTCCCCTTTCTCTACTATGTCTACATCACAGGGGCCTTCTTCACCAGATCCCACGATCTGTCAATATTGTGGTAAAAATGATCATGAAGTTCACAAATGTTATACCCTATTTCCAACACTTCGTCCATCTCGCCCCAGCATCAATCATGCCTCTTCAACTGCTCCAAGTGGAAACTGGATTGTAGACTCTGGTGCATCTCATCATGTTGCACCACAAAGATCTGACTTCAACATTCATCAAGCCTATGATGGTCGGACGACATATATCTTGGTAATAGCTCTACCCTTCATATATCTAATGTAAGCTATGTCACTTTATCTCCTTGTTCGCTAAGCTGCAAGTGCACGAGTCGCACAAGTAATAAAGTAGACGTGAGTCCAAGTATCGATCCCAGAGAGATTGTTGTAAATTGTGTTTTAGATTATAAATCCTTAACCAGAACAAGAAAAGCTTTGAATTTTGGAATTTTGAATTGAAAATTAAACTAAGATTAAAATAAAAGAAAACAATAAAATTTGATTTGTTAAAACGATGCGATGAATATGTTAGAACTATGAATCCACATTAATAATATCAACCATATATTTGACTTAAATATTTAATAACAAGGTATAAGTATTGAAAATTCGTGTTCCTATGTTTATTTATGTCCCCTTTCGAGCGATACATAAACACATTTTCCTACAAGAGACGAGGCTATATTTCTATGTCCAATCCAAACATGTAGAAACGCATTAACCAATTATGAACATTTTTTAGGATAACACGAAGCATAGGGGTATATTTCTATCCTCTATCGAACTTCGTGGCAATTAATCAAGGTCTAATAAATTCCTACTCTTTCGAACATAGAAATCTATCACAAAAATCAATAATTATGCATCAACAATCATAGATGAGAATAAAAACATAATTAATTGCATCAAACTCATATACTGCATAATATAAATATAAAGTCAAAACATGGGATCAATAAATTAATGCTTTATCACAATTCTAACAAAAGAAATCTAGCCTAGAAACATGATTAAAGATAATTCACAAGAAAAATGAATACAAGTCACCCCGTTCATCTTCTTAATTCTTGTTCTTCAATCTTGAATTTGGCCTTCAATGGATTCCCCCAGCAGTTGGACAGCGTTTTGGCATCAAACAAGACAATTGGGAACCCTAAAAAACGTGCCAAATGTCTGGTATTTATAGATTAGGTTGAAGTATAGGTTACTTGAAATAGAAGAATGCTGAAAATCACGTCCAAATTAGCTTCCAAAAGAGTTCCAACCGAACAAGGAAAGTTACCTTCGAGGGAGATCTTTTTGTCACTGCACAGCATTCAGTATTTTCGTCATATCTTTCTATTCTCTTATCCGATTTAGGTTATTCAAATTTCGTTAGAAATATAACATAAATGGATACAATTCTTACTGAAATAGGATTTTCCTAATTTGAACGTTTACTACCCCGAAATTAGGTTTCAAAGTATGAATAAAAATCTGCCCGAAAATCTTGTGTGATTGGAATGAATATATGGTAATGTTCTTGTCATATTTCATTCCTTTTTGAGTTTTAATTGCATCCAATTGACTCCTAGAAATATTCAAGTATCGTATCATGCTCTGAATCAATCATTGAGTATTTTCAAAATTGGTCCTTCTTCATTTAGTCCTTGAACTTCTAATTTCTTCCAACTTGGTTCTTTCTTTGACTTTTCTTTCAATTGGCCATTTGATTTACTTCATCAACTCTTGATTTTCACACTTTAGCTCTTTTATCATCCAAATGACATGTTTTTTGCTTCAATTCCATTGTTTTCTCGACTTTGGGGTTTTTTTTGAAATACAAACAATACTAACTAAATAAATAGCAAATATTCTTAAACAAACGCATAAAATCCTACTTTTAGGATAGAAATAAGTGTATAAAATACACTTATCACTCCTAATTTTATGCTATATGATGTTCTTCCTACTTTAAATCGCAAACTCCTTTCCGTCTCAAAATTTTGCAAGTCCAATCTAACATCTATTGAATTTTTTTCAGATCATTTTGTTGTGAAGGATCTTGAAACTCAAAAGCCCCTACTTCGCAGCTCCAATATCAATGATCTCTATGAATGGCCTTCAACCTCGTTGTCTCCACCTCCCAAGATTGTACACATTACCTCCTCCACCGTCTCACCATCTCTTTGGCACGATCGCCTTGGTCATCCCTCTCTCCGGACAACGAATCAATTGCTAGCTTTAGACGCTCTACCATCTACCCTCAAGCTTTCTAGTTCATTTTTCTGCAATTCTTGTCTTCGTAATAAGAGCACAAACTCCCATTTTCTAGCTCAAGTGTCGTGAGTCATAGTCCTTTAGAAGTCATTTATTCAAATCTTTGGGGTCCTAGTCTTGTAAACTCTATTGATGGTTACAAATTTTATGTTATTTTTGTGGATCATTTTTTGAAATTTACCTGGTTGTTTCTTCTTCGCTTAAAATCTGATGTGCGTGCTATCATTCCTATTTTTCAACATCAAGTGGAAAAACAATTCAATGCTAAAATAAAAACCCTATATACTGATGGTTGGGGTGAGTTTCTTGGTCTAAAATCATATCTCTCCACTCAAGGAATTCAACATCTCATTACCCCACCCTATACCCCTGAACACAATGGACTATCTGAAAGACATCACCTTCACATTGTTGAAACCGGAAGAATGCTTACGCACACCGCATCTCTTCCACCTCCATTTTGGTCATATTCTTTCACCACGACAGTCTATCTCATTAATCGCCTTCCAACTCCAACTCCAAATCTATCTAAAAAAAAGTCCCTGCTCTATTCTATTCCAAACTTCCCCCAATTACTCCTCACTTCGCCGCTTTGGTTGCCTATGTTACCCGTGGTTAAAGCCCTATACCAACTAATTCCCTCTCCCCCTCGGTTGATTCTCTAGCCTCGTTGACCATGCCTATTTCATTACCCTCTTTGTATCCTGATCTCCAGAAAACTAAACTCAATACTGCATCCCAGCAGCTTTCACTGCTCAGTGATGCTTCATCATCAATCGTGTCGGCTATTGCAATGCAGCGCACGAGGCAGTCCCTAAACGGGACAACATCTTCTCCCCAGACGCTCTCCGGCTCTTTTCCAACTCCCCAGCCTCACTCTAGCTTCTCTCCAACTTGCCAGGTGCCCCCTGGCACTTCTTCAATGGCCCAGGCGCAACCAAGCAGTCTTGTAGCCTCTCCCTCTCATTTCTGCCACAAACAGACTGTCCCCCTTCCATCTTCGGCCTCTTCCTTATCTCCACCCAAAAACACACACCCAATGTTAACTATAGTCAAAAAAAATATTTCCTGTCCTAAAAAGATCCTAAATGTCTCATCTCGCCATGAAATCTCCCCCTTTGTTGAACCTTCTTGTGTGTTTCGTGCGCTCAGATCCTCCATCTGGCGTCAGGCCATGGCGGATGAAATCTCCGCTCTTCTAAACAATCACACTTGGGATCTTGTTTCTCCTACTTCTAATATTCATCATGTGGGCAGCAAGTGGGTATTTCATGTGAAACGAAACCCGGATGGCTCTATCTCTCGCTACAAAGCACGTCTAGTTGTAAAGGGATTCCATCAACGCCCTGGTATTGACTTCTCAGAGACTTTCAGTCTCGTGGTAAAACCCAAAACTATTCGAGTCTTTCTTACACTAGCTTTAACATACGGTTGGCCCATTAATAAACTTGATGTAAATAATGCTTTTCTTCAAGGGACACTCTTCGATGAAGTCTACATGTCCCAACTCCTGAGCTTCGCTGATCCTCAAAATCCTGACCATGTATGTCGTTTGCGTAAGGCTATCTATGGCCTAAAGCAGGCACCTCGTGCATGGTATAATGAATCGCGTTCCTTCCTACTCACTTATGCGTTCTCAAACTCCACTAGTGTGTAATACCACTTTTCGTTTTACGTGCTTTCTTGAATACCACCCAATCTTCATGATGAATAATTTATTTGACAATTATTATTGATAATAAGTTGAATTATTTTGCAGTGGAAGGACTTGGGCGCCGTCTCGATCAATGTGCCAATTAAAATGTTTATAAATTGTTTACGCACAATTCTATGTCTAATTGTTTATTTTAATTGTTACTTGCCATTTCTATTGTAATTGAGTAGTAAGTTGCCTAAATTGCATTAAATTGAAGTTGGGAAAAGTTTGGTGACACCTTGGAATTTTATTTGAAAGTTATGAACCTAAATTACCAATTTATGAGAGTTGAGGGACTGAATTGCAATTTACCAAAATTTAAACACTTAAACCTAACCTAAAATCCTCACTCTCATCTCTCGCTATCTCACGCCTCTCTCACCCTCTCGCTCTCACGCTCGGCCCGCTCTCCCTCTCTCTCGGCTCTCACCACCGTAGCCATAACCGTCGCCGACCACGACCCAACCACCGGCGGTAAGCCTCTTTTTCCCCTTCACTTTCTTCACACACGCACGCCCACACGAAACCGGATACACACACACCCGAGACCGAACGCACACACACACGGTTCACACAATTTCACGCACACACACATACATAATTCGATATACACATGTATATATATATTCTATGTAAAGAACGTATGTATGCAACTTATATGTATAAATTCAGATTTATGGGTTAAATTTCAGATTTTTACAGTTAATTTCAGATTTTAATTTTTGTTAAATTTTTGAAATTAACCATGAATTTAGGATCTAATGATGTATATGAATGTGTATATTATTATGTATGTATAGATGTGTGTAAATATATATTTTTTGGATTTTATGTGGGCAGAAGGTATATACTCAGATTTTGGCTATGATGAAAATAAAATTTCTCAGACTGGGACTCATGAAACTTTGATAAATTGCTGTGCTATAATATTAAATTTGAGGTGTGAATGTATGTATATATGATCATGAATATGTATACGACTATTTAAACAAATAAGTGGGATTTTGGGATAATGGTATTGGAGAGTAAACTTTAACCTTTTAGAAACAAGTTAATTTAAATTGAAGTTATGATCAAAGTCATAAATTTTTAGTTCAAGATCATTTTTGAATAAGTAATACCTAGCTTTGATTTGTGAAACTGATAAGTAAGATTTCAAATTTGTCCTTGCACTTAGTGTATTACTTCGAATATGATATTATATGTGGTGTTAAATGTATTTGTTATATTATGGGTCACATGAAAGTCTCAACCTCCTTTAAGAGTGTTAAATGTGATTGTTTCACTAAAAGCCATATTTTGTTAATGAATGTGAACAATTAGGATATTTGGTACATTGACGTCACGGGCATCCGAGACTTTTCCACTTGCAAATTCAGAAACGGTAAATTTCTAAGGATTGCAAGTAAGTAAACTTCTCCCTACTTTCATCAAAGTTGAATGTTAATGTGGAATTAATGTGCTTAATTGACATTCGTGTTAATTACGGAATTTTAATGCTTTTGGTCTACCATATGCAATTATGTGTAGTTAAGGAAATGTTCAAGCATGCACGTTACATGTCATTGCATCATCAAGCATGCATTGGCATCGAAATGGGAAAGTCAAATGTTTTAATGAAAGGAATGTGTCAAAGTGCAATTTTTGTCAAAAATTATGTATCCCAAGTTTTTGAAAGAATGGGTGTACTTCTATGTCATGAAAGATCCGAGTGGGAAATGGGGCGCGGGGGACCGGCGTGCCCGAATGTAATGAGCCGCTTTGCGGTGGAATGAATGTAATGAGCCGCTTTGCGGTGGAATGAATGAATGAACCGCTTTGCGGTGGGAAAGTGAATGTTAAACCGCTTTGCGGTGAAAATGCGCATTTAATCTGGTTCCAAATAAGAATGGCCCACTGTTATCTGATTGACTAGGAGTTACACCAAGTGAGCTCATGATGGAATGAAGTGAAAGTTTTGAAATGTCAAGTGAAAGCTTGAAAAGTTTGAAAGTTTTGAAAGGTTAAAGTGAATGGGGATACATATTTCAAAGTTTAAAGCATTTCATGTCATAAGCATGCATTCATGCATAAAGTTTACTTACTGAGCTTTATCTCACCCCAATCCCTCCCCAACATTTCAGGTGATGAAAGTTAGGTGATCCGAGGAGAGCACTTGGTGACAGACTCAGGCTACACCGCTTCAAGTTTTTAAAGAAAATAAAGTTAAATTTGAAGTTAATTAAGTTTATAATTAATTATTTCTTAATTCATTCATTTTATGTTGATAATTGTTTGGTTGAGATTAGTTTTAAATTAGTTATGGAATTTCTAATATTGGTTATATTATCACTTATTGCATTTAATTGAAGCTTATTGATACAAAATGTTGTGTTGAGGAGTTTGGGGATTGAGCTTGAAATAATGTGGTGATGTTGTGTAGCGACCAAGAATTTTTACGCGATTAATAATTATTTTAATAGAAAATCGTGTCGCTACTATTTCACCCATTTTTATTAAGTTAACGCCACGACGTATTCGTATAGCCAAGTCAAGAAATAATCGAGATCGTTCGATTTTAAATTAAATTCCGAATTTCTAAAAATATCTCCATTCTCTTGATTTAAAGTATATTAAGTCCAAGTACTTAATTCAATGTTATCCCAATATTTATTTATACAAAAATTATTTTTATTATTGAAATTAAGAAAATATATGCAAGCATGAGAGGTTCCATTATATATAATAATTATGAGAATCTTAATTTAATAAATATGGAAAAGTATATGAATGAATTATAGACTCCATTATATGTAATCATGAAGAGCATAATATTTGTATAAATATGGAAAAGTATATGAATGGTTGATAAGATTCCATTATATGTAATCATGAAGAGCATAATATTTGTATAAATATGGAAAAGTATATGAATGGTTGATAAGACTCCATTATATGTAATCATGAAGAGCATAATATTTGTATAAATATGGAAAAGTATATGAATGGTTGATAAGACTCCATTATATGTAATCATGAAGAGCATAATATTTGTATAAATATGGAAAAGTATATGAATGGTGCTTTACTTTAAGAAAAGGATGTGTTAAAATTAATAGAATTGAATGATTATGTTTACAATATGCCAACTTTATACATCTATTTAAACCCATCTCTTTTACACACAACTCTACACATATACACTTATTTCCAATCTCTTGACAAAATCCACAAGTAAGAGAAATTCAAGGTGGTCAAGAAAGTTTTGGTCCATTTACTACTACACTTCATTTTAATCTTTTAAAAGGTAAGTATATCTTATGTTTTTATGAAAAGTAAGTATGTTTTTATGAAAGGTAAATACACCTTATGTTTTTATGAAAAGTAAGTATGTTTTTATGACAAGTAAGTATATCTTATGTTTTTATGAAAAGTAAGTATGTTTTTATGAAAGGTAAATACACCTTATGTTTTTATGAAAAGTAAGTATGTTTTTATGACAAGTAAGTATATCTTATGTTTTTATGAAAAGTAAGTATGTTTTTATGAAAGGTAAATACACCTTATGTTTTTATGAAAAGTAAGTATGTTTTTATGACAAGTAAGTATATCTTATGTTTTTATGAAAAGTAAGTATGTTTTTATGAAAGGTAAATACACCTTATGTTTTTATGAAAAGTAAGTATGTTTTTATGACAAGTAAGTATATCTTATGTTTTTATGAAAAGTAAGTATGTTTTTATGAAAGGTAAATACACCTTATGTTTTTATGAAAAGTAAGTATGTTTTTATGACAAGTAAGTATATCTTATGTTTTTATGAAAAGTAAGTATGTTTTTATGAAAGGTAAATACACCTTATATTTTTATGAAAAGTAAGTATGTTTTTATGACAAGTAAGTATATCTTATGTTTTTATGAAAAGTAAGTATGTTTTTATGAAAGGTAAATACACCTTATGTTTTTATGAAAAGTAAGTATGTTTTTATGACAAGTAAGTATATCTTATGTTTTTATGAAAAGTAAGTATGTTTTTATGAAAGGTAAATACACCTTATGTTTTTATGAAAAGTAAGTATGTTTTTATGACAAGTAAGTATATCTTATGTTTTTATGAAAAGTAAGTATGTTTTTATGAAAGGTAAATACACCTTATGTTTTTATGAAAAGTAAGTATGTTTTTATGACAAGTAAGTATATCTTATGTTTTTATGAAAAGTAAGTATGTTTTTATGAAAGGTAAATACACCTTATGTTTTTATGAAAAGTAAGTATGTTTTTATGACAAGTAAGTATATCTTATGTTTTTATGAAAATGTTTGGATCATTGCTATGAAATCAATCTCACAAGATTGTTATGGGTTCCATATGATATGTTTATGATTATGCTAAGGGGACCGGAGTTTAGTAGCGCTACACATAAGAATTCTTGCCATTTAAGTTCGGTAAAATTCTTGTGTCTCCCTATGTTTATGAGTATTTCGATCCTATCCTATGTTATGATGAAAATGATCCATATGCTTTCAAAAGAAAATTTATGCTTGGTATACTTACTGGGATTTTATAAATCTCACTCCACGATATTTACCATTTTCAGATAATTGAAGGTTCGAGGCGGTCAACATGGAAGTGGCAAAAGTGGTTAAGATTGATGAGATAATTATGTTGAACTTTATGTAAGAAAATTATGTTCTATTTTTATTCACAAATAAAATTATGGGATTCTAATTATTCTTTTGAATAATTTTACATTTCTATTTAAGTCTCGATAATATGATATGAGTCACTTTTAGTGGCACTCGAATGGTCGAGAATTCGGGTCGTCACAGTTGGTATCAGAGCAAAGAGTTTTAAAAACGATTCTGTAGATTTTTGAAATTTTATTTCTTTAAAAAAAAAAAAAAATTCACTATTCACGTGAACAGTAAAACGACGTGCTATTCATGATGAACAGTGAACGAAATCACTATTCATTATATAAAAAAAAAAGTTGAATTTTCACATGTCAAGTATGGTTATGATTTTGAAAAGCATGATGAAATTTGATGTGCGAATTTCAAGGACAAAATTCATTTTAAGCAAGGGAGTTTGTAATGTCCTGAAAATTTTATGGAATATAATTAGTTAGTGATATGATGTTTATATTGATGTCTTTGATAAATTTCTAGAAGTTCGGGGACTAAAGGAAAAATAAGATTTGACGATAAATTTTATTTGGGTTAAGTTATTAATTATTGATGGGGAGATAATTACTATATCGATATTGGATTTGTTTTGAAGACTGTGATTAATTAGGAATTATGATTCAAGAAAATGTTGATTTGGATACAACCACATTAAATTATTGTTGATTAAAGGAAAATAAGATTATATGAAATATTTTAACTCATCACTCTACTATGTCACTCTCCACGTATTGACTCCTCGAACCAGGTATGTTATATGCTTTGCAAGTCATTTACGATTTTATTAAGACATGTTAAGTATGAAATCTTCATATGTTATGAATCTTTAAGTGAAATATACATGTTGAGTATGATATGAATTGATAGAAGCCTGAATTTTAATCTATTCCTTTTTATGTAGAATCATGAGACATAGAGGATATTGATATGAATTTTGGTTCATATTAAGCTTAGTAAGACTGACTAAATTAGAAAAATAAGTTGGTTCGTAACTTTTGCCAAAAAATATATGGAATAATATATTAAACAAACAAAATTAATAATGAATTTGTACAATAATTTATCCCTTTATCACTAACTTTGTGTAAAAACAAGGGAAAAACTGTGGATGGTTATTAGTACTTCCTCTTCAAGTTTCAATTTTCGGTTCAATAATTTATCCCTTTATCACTACCTTTGCTTAAAAGCAAGGAAAAACTGTGGATGATTATTGGTACCACTCTTCAAGTTTCAATTCTGAAAAAAAATTCGGAAAGAAAGAAAGAGAACGGGTGTTGAGCATAATGGGAATAATATGACTTAAGAATGATTTTCAAAATAATCTTTGTCGTCAAGTTTAGAAATGATGAGCCCTAAATGAACTTTGCATAATTGATTTTAGACATGGCACTAAGTATGAGAAGTCAACAGAAAGGACTAGATAATATTTTCGAATTATTCATCGTTTAGATTAAACGAGAAATAGAAAGTCAGTTTTATGAAGTTATGATGAGATGTTGAGATTATAAGTGATATGATTTTATTGAGATTTTTATGAGAAGAATTATGAAGTTGGAGATTTAAAGTTTAGGCTCTTAATTATTGAGAAATAAGGACTTGATATGGTGATATTAGAAATTATGATTTGAAATTTCTATGTTGAGGAATTATGAATTGATTTTCTGGAATATTTTTTTATGATATTGAAGTTTGATGAAATTGTGGTCAATTTTTAGATCGTTGTGATCAAATGTGAAATTATTTATTATTGTGAGTTATGAAGTATGCTTACGGTTTGAATAAGTCCAAATTTCAAAGGAAACTCTGCCTAGAATTTTATCGTTTGGAATTAAGAGCATAGTATGGTATGCAATCACTAAGAGAATTGAGGTTAGACATGCAAATTCATTTACATCACAAACGAGATTTAGTAGATGATAACAGAGATATTATTATTTTCTCGTAAGGAGAACACACAAGAGTCACACTGGAAAGAAATACATGAAACACGCAAAAGCAAAAGAAAGCAACATGGGAAATTCCTCAAATTGAGAGATGTGTTTCCGGAGTAGCCGTATCCTACCACCTCTGACCTTTTGAGGAAATAAAGAAACCTTCAAAGAGGTGTGTTTCGAGAGTAAGAATACTCCGTAATCTACCACCTGGAACCTTTGAGGTACACACAAGATTTAAACATTAAGGAAATCCTAGGAAATTAGAGGGGTGTCTCGAGAGTAAGAATACTCCGTACTCTACCCCCACCTATTCTAAGATTCATAAAGTTAAGTTTACATTAACCGGACTCCATTTTCGCTTGATTCCCCTTCCTTGCGACCAATCTATCTTAACCCCTGCTGGATCTTGTATTGAGATATATGACTGCAGCTTATCCAGTAGTTCATCAATAGTAGGAGCAGAAATAAGGAGCCTTCTGGAAAATGGAGAGATGAATCCCTGTTCCACAGCATAATCAAGAAAGGTTAACAAGCCATCAAAGAAATTGTTAACATTCAGAAGCCCAATAGGCTTAGTATGGAGATCTAGTTGAGCCCACGAGGTAATGTTAAAGATTTCTTCTAAGATACCAAAACCTCCGGGCAGGGCTATAAAGGCATCAGAACCATATAGCATACAAGTTATGCGTTCATTGATGGATAAGGTTTGAACTTCATGCCCTCGTGTTTTTCCTGCAACATCTACCAAAGGGACAGGTATGACACCGATTACTTTTGATTTCTCTGCAAGAGCAGATTGGGAAACACAACTCATTAGACCACTGCTACCACCCCCATACACAAGAGTGATACCTTTTTCCCCCAGTTTCTTTCCAAGATCTACGGCCGCTTCTAGATAACTGAAGCCTTTCCCCACTTTTGATCCACAAAATACACAAATAGTTTTGATCTGTCGAAGTTTTGGTGCTTCCATCTTTGATAGTATAGAAGAGAAAACTTACGAAGAAGATGTGATTTTGGGATGCCTGAACTATGAAATATGTTTGGCTATTTAAAGCCGGAAAAACTTACTGTTTTTGATTGATTCTGAAAAAGTAAAGATTTACTTTTGACAAAATCGGCCAACTTTTGACTGTTTTACCAAAGATATCACCTTTCGGTGATTTATTTCCAACTTTATCAAACCTCGAGAAAGGAAAATATATTTATTTCCAGCTTTATCAAAACTCGAGAAAGGAAAATATATTTTATTTCCAAAACGCGTGAAAGAAAACAGCAAAATATTTTAAATGTGTATCAAGAGATTTACCTTATATCATTGATGAACTGCCAGAAGCCTCATTTTGTAAAACAGACTGGCAAACAGGATCTTTTGCTATTATATTTTGGAGACTATAACGATTTTTGTCCTCGTTAAACTGAGCGTATAAGGAGAGAAGTTCACGTTGCACATAACCACTTGGGTGCGTCTCAAGAGTCAGTCGAATATCATCCAAAGACTCCTTACTCAGTCCACCCTTTATGAATTTGATTTTATCATCCCGATTAGTAGAAGAATATCCTACTGTTTTGCAACGAGTATCACAGTTCCAACGAGCACATTTGTAGCAACCATTCAGCCTTTTTGCTCTTCGTTTCTTTGCGAAGGTGCTTTTGCCTAAACCAGGCATGTGCTTTGGAAATGTCATAGGTAATTCACCAGATAGTCGAACCTTTGCTTCGATCAACCAGCGAACATCTTCTGAAACACCATGAGCCATCAGCAACCTCAATCTTTCGAGTCTTATTCGATAAATTTTCCTCAAATCATTCATTGGAAGACTGGAATAATACTTGCGAATGTTTGTAAGAATGATATCCATGTTTTGATGGATCTAACCTCTTCCCAGCATGAACTATTTAAAAGCATTAAGGATCGGAGGAAATCCGCGTGATATTGATTCCAGCAAGAAAGCGCGGAATAGAATAATGGAAAAGAGGGAACAAGAGTTATGCGCCGTTTACTTTCTTGATAAAAGGAAGATTTGATGATGACGGGATTTGAGATATGGAATATTTTCTTGGATTTTGGGTACTGATATTTTGATATAATAATCAAGGTATAGAAATAATACGGGGATACGTGAAAGTGAAATAAGGACTGTATTGAATCAGGATTAATAAGTTTGTGCAAGTGAAAGGAATACCTTACGGGAAATGTTATGATATTTGAGTTAAGAATTTTAATTATTTGGGAGATATTTGTTTATTGAATTTTGCAGAAATTTTGGGTTACAAATATTGGAAAGATAAACTGATGATTATGTTGATATGTGAATAACATGTTTGGGTATATTACATAGAAAATATTCAGGTAATCGTTTTAATTATTTTGGGATATTTGGTGATAAGAAGAAATGACAAATTATTATGGTATGATATGTTAGTAAAGATTTATTGAAATTTTAGAGATATTAATACGAATATTTGAGGTTACATGATACGATGATAAGTGACAGGTTACATGAGTACTACAAGATATGATGAAATATCACATACGATTGGGAATTTTCATTTTGATTCAGAAGAATTTATGAGTAGACATATGTCTATTATTGATAGAAAAGTTCATGTCTTAAGAAAACAAATTGATGCATTTAGTCAAAGTCCAGTGGGTTAAATATGGTTGGGTTAAATATGGTAGCGATGATGCTACATAAGAAGAAGAAGAAGAGATTCTGATTAAGTGTTCAGAAATCATAAGATCAAGTAAGTTTAATTTCGAGGACGAAATTATTTTAAGGGGGTAAGTTTGTAGCGACCAAGAATTTTTACGCGATTAATAATTATTTTAATAGAAAATCGTGTCGCTACTATTTCACCCATTTTTATTAAGTTAACGCCACGACGTATTCGTATAGCCAAGTCAAGAAATAATCGAGATCGTTCGATTTTAAATTAAATTCCGAATTTCTAAAAATATCTCCATTCTCTTGATTTAAAGTATATTAAGTCCAAGTACTTAATTCAATGTTATCCCAATATTTATTTATACAAAAATTATTTTTATTATTGAAATTAAGAAAATATATGCAAGCATGAGAGGTTCCATTATATATAATAATTATGAGAATCTTAATTTAATAAATATGGAAAAGTATATGAATGAATTATAGACTCCATTATATGTAATCATGAAGAGCATAATATTTGTATAAATATGGAAAAGTATATGAATGGTTGATAAGATTCCATTATATGTAATCATGAAGAGCATAATATTTGTATAAATATGGAAAAGTATATGAATGGTTGATAAGACTCCATTATATGTAATCATGAAGAGCATAATATTTGTATAAATATGGAAAAGTATATGAATGGTTGATAAGACTCCATTATATGTAATCATGAAGAGCATAATATTTGTATAAATATGGAAAAGTATATGAATGGTGCTTTACTTTAAGAAAAGGATGTGTTAAAATTAATAGAATTGAATGATTATGTTTACAATATGCCAACTTTATACATCTATTTAAACCCATCTCTTTTACACACAACTCTACACATATACACTTATTTCCAATCTCTTGACAAAATCCACAAGTAAGAGAAATTCAAGGTGGTCAAGAAAGTTTTGGTCCATTTACTACTACACTTCATTTTAATCTTTTAAAAGGTAAGTATATCTTATGTTTTTATGAAAAGTAAGTATGTTTTTATGAAAGGTAAATACACCTTATGTTTTTATGAAAAGTAAGTATGTTTTTATGACAAGTAAGTATATCTTATGTTTTTATGAAAAGTAAGTATGTTTTTATGAAAGGTAAATACACCTTATGTTTTTATGAAAAGTAAGTATGTTTTTATGACAAGTAAGTATATCTTATGTTTTTATGAAAAGTAAGTATGTTTTTATGAAAGGTAAATACACCTTATGTTTTTATGAAAAGTAAGTATGTTTTTATGACAAGTAAGTATATCTTATGTTTTTATGAAAAGTAAGTATGTTTTTATGAAAGGTAAATACACCTTATGTTTTTATGAAAAGTAAGTATGTTTTTATGACAAGTAAGTATATCTTATGTTTTTATGAAAAGTAAGTATGTTTTTATGAAAGGTAAATACACCTTATGTTTTTATGAAAAGTAAGTATGTTTTTATGACAAGTAAGTATATCTTATGTTTTTATGAAAAGTAAGTATGTTTTTATGAAAGGTAAATACACCTTATATTTTTATGAAAAGTAAGTATGTTTTTATGACAAGTAAGTATATCTTATGTTTTTATGAAAAGTAAGTATGTTTTTATGAAAGGTAAATACACCTTATGTTTTTATGAAAAGTAAGTATGTTTTTATGACAAGTAAGTATATCTTATGTTTTTATGAAAAGTAAGTATGTTTTTATGAAAGGTAAATACACCTTATGTTTTTATGAAAAGTAAGTATGTTTTTATGACAAGTAAGTATATCTTATGTTTTTATGAAAAGTAAGTATGTTTTTATGAAAGGTAAATACACCTTATGTTTTTATGAAAAGTAAGTATGTTTTTATGACAAGTAAGTATATCTTATGTTTTTATGAAAAGTAAGTATGTTTTTATGAAAGGTAAATACACCTTATGTTTTTATGAAAAGTAAGTATGTTTTTATGACAAGTAAGTATATCTTATGTTTTTATGAAAATGTTTGGATCATTGCTATGAAATCAATCTCACAAGATTGTTATGGGTTCCATATGATATGTTTATGATTATGCTAAGGGGACCGGAGTTTAGTAGCGCTACACATAAGAATTCTTGCCATTTAAGTTCGGTAAAATTCTTGTGTCTCCCTATGTTTATGAGTATTTCGATCCTATCCTATGTTATGATGAAAATGATCCATATGCTTTCAAAAGAAAATTTATGCTTGGTATACTTACTGGGATTTTATAAATCTCACTCCACGATATTTACCATTTTCAGATAATTGAAGGTTCGAGGCGGTCAACATGGAAGTGGCAAAAGTGGTTAAGATTGATGAGATAATTATGTTGAACTTTATGTAAGAAAATTATGTTCTATTTTTATTCACAAATAAAATTATGGGATTCTAATTATTCTTTTGAATAATTTTACATTTCTATTTAAGTCTCGATAATATGATATGAGTCACTTTTAGTGGCACTCGAATGGTCGAGAATTCGGGTCGTCACATGTTGGAGTTTGAAGTAGAATTGGGGTTGTATGTTGAATATTGGATTTCTATTTGAGTTGAGTTTATGTTGTAAAATGGTTTTGATGTCCCTCTACAGGTTGGTTAAGTCCAATTTATAGAGGAGACTCTGTCGAAATTTCTATAAGATTTTAAATTAGAAAATGAAAAGGTTGATGTTTTTAAATGATTTGTTTTCCGCATTTTAATGTTTAAACGTTTTAAATTCCGCATTTAATGTGAATGGAAGTTAACACGCCTAGGTTTAAGGTTTTGAAACTTGGGGTGTTACATAGTGATTCTTCCATATTTCTTCTATTCCGACCTTCCTTCACTCTATATTTTCTTGTCTATGTTGATGATCTTCTAGTAATTAGTAACAACTCCAATGAACTATCAAAATTCATCACAGCTTTATTCTCTCGATTTTTTGTCAAAGATCTTGGCCATTTAAGCTATTTTCTTGGGGTAGAGGTACTTCAAACAACTATGGGATTCTTTCTAAGTCAACATAAGTATATTTGTGACCTTCTTGAACATACCAACATGCTTGGTGCTAAAGAAGTCACTACACCAATGTCCAACTCCTCCTCTATGACCCTCTATGATGGTTCTGTAGCTACAGACTCCATTAACTATCGACACGTTGTTGTTGCCCTTCAATATCTATCTCTTACTCACCCGAACATCTACTTTACTGTCAACAAACTCTCACATTTCATGAACCGCCCTACTCACACTCACTGGACGGCTATCAAATGCCTACTTCGCTATTTAAAACACACACTCTTCCATGGTTTTCTTCTTCGCCCAAATTCTATTCTCACTCTTTCCGCCTTTTTCGACTCTAACTGGGCTGAAAAATCAAGATGATCAGTCTTCAACTTCTGCCTTCATTATTTTTCTTGGTAGTTCACCAATCTCCTGGAGCTCAAAGAAACAACCATTGCACGGTTTTCTACTGAAGCTGAGTATCGTGTCGTGGCATCGTGTGCTAGTGAAATTCTTTGGATCAAAAACCTACTATCCAAGTTTTGTCTAGTACTACCCTCTAAGCCCATCATTCATTGTGATAACATTGTGCCACCTATCTTTCTCTCAATCTTGTCTTCCATTCCAGAATGAAGCACGTTGATGTAGTTTATCATTTTGTGCACAGTCATGTCTCTGATAACTCCTTCTATGTGTCATATATCTCCACCCATGATTAGTTAGCCGATATTCTCACTAAATCCTTATCTGGATCCAAATTTCTTCTCTTTCATCCCAAGATTGGAGTCTCAAATGGGAGCTCCATCTTGCAGGGGCTTGTAAAGGATAATACGAATCGAGAGCCTAGTCAAGATTACGATGGACGAGATCAACCTCCTGCAATTGTGGAAACAAATCAATCTGCTTTGGATCATCATTCTTAGAGTTCTAGTTGTTGTACATCATGTTTCTTATGTAAATCTTTATTGTTGTAATCTTTATCCTACTTATTTTATCTTGTACCACAAGGAAATTTATGTATTTTTATATACTGGTGCTTAGAATCAATAAAATAAGTTCAGTTTATATAATATTCTTTACTTTCAATCTTGTCGTCCATATGCAGACTCTCCCCTGAGGAATGCTCGTTAATAGTTGTTGACAGGGGTGTTGCAGAGAAGCTCCTTCTTGTCATCGAGAGTGGTTGCAGTCTTGTTCTAAAGAAGAGGTTGTTGAGCTTTTGATGCTCTGTAGTCTAAATTATTGGAATACTATCTTCATTTCAAATGCAAACTTGTTGGGTTTTGACCCAAAAATATCTCGGACAATTGATTTTCTTGTTAAAGTGGTAAACTTGGAGACCAAGTTAAAGGTGAAAAAGAAATGAAGATAATCTTTTTGACATGAATTTATTTCCTTATTCTGATTATTCTACTTCAATAAGGAAACATCTTGGGGTACAAGTAATACACGTTTTTGGGTTATGTTTACCTATAAATATGTTTGTTGAAGAGCCAATTAATTGTACTTTGATTAGAGAGTTTTGTGAGGAAAAATGTAGTCAGCATCTTGGTTTTTCTTGGATTCTTTGTGGGTTGTACAAAGATGTAAAAATTGGTAGATGTGGTAAAGTTTGGTTATTTTTCTTACAATACTTAGGGGTTTGGTGAGTGCAAATTCTATATAATTGTAACAATTTATTATATAGTGAAAATTTTTGGTGGTCCGTAAATTTTGCATTGTTGTTTTATTTTCTTGTTGGCTTAATTATTTCTGGAACATCAAAATTCCTGTGATATTAATTAAAGAGGGAATTTGTGTGTAATTTCTAACAAAACTAACCAGAACGATCCAATGAAAGTAGAATCTTCATGGTTCTCTTGTGAACTTTTGAGGTTCGACACAAATTTGGTTTGGAGGTACGAATCTATTGATTAATACTTCTAGGTAATTCGACATACATGGAGATCTGTATTGTATGTAATGCCTTGAACTGAAGTTCTCCAATAAGCACTTGAAATATGAGATGGTTTAATCCCAGAAGGGTTTCATTTGTAATAAAGGTATAAAAGAACTGTACAAATTGATTGTGTATTATGGAGCTTGCAATTGCAATTGTAATTGTTTTGCTTCATGAATCTGTTGTAACTCCGATTCTTAGGGATTCAAGATCCTTCAATTTTCCGAGGCAACTTTGTAGAAGTTTTGGCCTTACAGTGTAGTGAATCCATTCAACATATACAAGCAATCACAGATTTTCTGTTCATTTTGATATCTACTTTTTTCTGCATGCTCTTTGCTCCTATACATGGTTATTGAATCCTCCCACGGATGCTATCCAAAATTATACTTTTGTAGATGCAAATCAGAAATATTTGGTTGAAATTAATGTGTTTTTATTGCCATTTCGCAATATTAAATTTTAACACACGGATATTCATTACAATTTTCACCAATGGGGCTGACTGGCAGCTGCTATGTGCAAATTCTGATTTGATATAGTCGTTCTGTTGTATTATTTTGAATTCTCTTTGCTATCTGCATGCCCTATGAACGAGAAAGCTACAAACTGAAACTTTTTCTTGTACCTTGATTATAATTTATATTGAAGGATAAAAATCCAACTTTTACAATCTCAGTTGTGCTAATTATTCATTTCTTGTTCTTGGCAATGTTTAATCTTGAAGCGAAAAAACTTAAACTGTACGAATGAGGAATTTTATGTTAGTTGACCATGACAGCACACCCATATTTGACACTCCACTAATAAAAACGCAAACGATAAACAATAAACAATAAACATAAAAGGTGTTCTCATTGGTTTCCAGATCCAAGTAAAAGCATACATACAAGTAAAAATGTTTATAGATTAGATACAAGAATGCCCCAAGTAAAGCCCCCTTGGCCCCATCTCCTCCTGTCTTTCCAGTCACAGTCCTGTAATGTAAGCAAAGTAAAATTAACCAAAAATCTTTCGAAATTCAGGTTAAACCAGTCCTATAAACAATAATCTTATCATATGCCTTGTCAATATTCTTAGTTTAGTGTTTCTACCTGAAAATTTATATTTAGACATTTGGATCGATGAGTTCCCCATTCAAGTACTCTCTGTAGGCAGCAACGGGCCAGCTGAAGCCTCTCCAGATTAGCCTGTTGGCCAATGGAACGTCAATGATGATCTCCTTCTGGGTCGGCTTCTTGTCGTCCCTGATGGCGATCAAGTAGCTCCTACCAACCCACCCAATCCACCCGGCAATGTACAAGAAGAGAATCCCTGGAGTAATGAATTCACCCCAGTGTCTCTGGTCCCCGCTCACTATCAAGTGAGGCAAACCATCTGATCCACACAACAGACCTTGCTTCCCATAATTCTCAAACCTGCATAAATTTAGACCTTATCTTCAACACAATTTGCATCAACTAAAGGTACTAACTACTAAGCCCAAAATTTTCTTATAAAATAGCAAATCTTGAATCTAGCTTAGTTTATCCACAACAAATACATAAAAAGAATTGACTGAAAAAGTTTGATTACCTTCGCTTCGTCTTCTCCATGGTGGCCTTGATGGCAAGAGCAGGAGCACTGTCAGGAGCATAAAGCTTCAAGGAAGACTCAAGCTTCTTGAGCTCCTGTTTCTCGCGCTTGGCAAACTGCTTTGACTCCTTGCATGGCGTCAACCCCGATATGTCGGCCGATGCTGGTAGCACTGGTGCCGATAACAGAATCGAAGATAGCGCAATTGCAGCAGAAAACGCCTTGAGCGATTGCTCTGAACTTGAACCAGATGATGTGCTCCGGTTAGGAGAATTAGCTTGGCAAATAATGGTTGCAGCCCTTTGTTTTGTGCCCAATTTTGGTAAAGAAATGGGCTTTGAAAGGTTAGAAGGAATCGTGAGTGACATATTTGGTATTTTTCAGTAGAGAAAGATTGGAATTGAAGAGAAGGGTATGAATAGAGAAATGTGGAAGGATGATTTTTTTAGATTATGGGAAGAAATTTGAGTAGTGGCTGTGAAAGGATAAGGTGTGGTGAATGCGTAACAAGTGCTGAGGTGGATGGATGTGATTGGTTCAGAGTTTTGATTTAGATTCTTCCTGTTTAGTCTATCCATGAAGGAACCACAAACAGAAGATATAACGAGTTCGTCGTGTGTTGAAGATAATTAGATATATAGACTCGAAAGAACATGAAAATGTCACTTCACATTCCAGTAAGCTCAAGATAATAACCAGATTTCAACTGACTGCTATTCATCATTGTGATAGTGGATTTCAAGTTGGAATTGATTTTGTATTCATTGAACAATCACACTATTACATAATTTGGGGTCACTTCATATTGAATTTAAAAATTAAATTGAAATAATAAATTATCTAGTAAATGACACGTGGAGATGTGGAATACACGAAAACCCAATAAATAAGTGAAATTTAAACATTATTGCAAAAAAATTATTCACAATTCGAACAATAAACATATGAATCACAAAATTGATTTTGAATTTTGATCAATTCAATCAAGTATAACTTGAATTGGCACAATCCAATTCCAATTTCAAAAATTAAAATCATAAACGAAAAACCTCACAAGGAATTCTAATATTCAATCAACACTCGCTCGCTTACTCTCTACACGGTGCAAAATTACAAATTAACACAATTTGGTTTCTTGCACAAGTGTGTATCAGTGGTTTTGGATTGTCGGGGCATCTCTAACCCAACGCTAAAATGAAGAGAAACTGTAAAATGAAGTGAATTTCTTCCTCCAACTGGGACGGCAAAAATGACTGAAAAATGAAGTCTGCTATAAAAATTGGGGCAACTATGATGTTGCCCCAAATTTTCCTCAAACTTTAATTTAATTCAATTTTGCCCCAAATATTGATTTGAATTCCAATTTTGGCCTTTTTTTTTCTATTTTGAACACATAGCTATTTGATAAATATAATTCAATTTTGGTCCCCAAAAAATTATTTAAAAATTGCATTTTAATTTATTTTGTTAGAGTAAAAATAGTGATTATTTCATCAATATTGATATTTATTAAATATGTGTTTCTTTTTTTACCATTATTTTTACCACATAATTAACTTATTATAAATGAAAACATTAAAATTAAATGATAACAAAATAGATTACTCAACAATATTTAGGAACTTGGAATCATAATTGGTACGGGTGACATAGACATTGAAAATTAAAATACGATGGAAGCTACTTAAAAGATAACAATCTAATAATCAGGTAGATTGGATCCAGATCCTCCAAGATCGTCAAAAAAAGACCATATAGAGCTGCTGAACTTTCTTCACTTCTTTTCAGCATGATTCTTTTTTGTTCATTTCGAAAAAAATTCCCGTAGTTCCGGATCTGCAATGGAGTTCAAGTCTTTGGCTAGAATGGTATTGTCAGAACAATATTCGGCCGATTGCATTCGAGCCCTTTGAATTTCATAGTTTTTCAGTCTGTCCTCATTCCTCTTGCGAATGACTTCCGCGAGCTCCCTTTCTCTTCCATAATACTTGCAATCATTTTTGAGGAATCTTCATCTTTTTTCCTTTTCCCCTTAGCTTTTTTTATCCCAATGGGTTGTTGGCTTGGACCATTACTGACATTGTCTTCATTAATATCTAGAGAAAATGAAGACAATCCTTGATAAGCTGATGTTGGAGAATCAGAAATTGGGGAATCCACGTGTGCCGATCCAGAGTATGTTTTCTGGCTATGAAAGTCAGGTAACTCCACTTGAACATCTTTTCCAAATTTTTCACTATCCTTAAGAATAGACCACACTTGATCGAATTTAAATCATTTCTTGAATTTTTCGTCTTGGCATAACAATATTTTAGGTCGGTCTATCTACAAATTGATATGATAAATTTATTACATTAAAGTTAATTGTAACATATAAATTGGACTTTTTGTAATAAATGCACTTCCAATGTCTTGTTCGGATGCTCCTCTTGGGTTTCAATTTCTCACTTGACGTATGCACCCACGTAGTTTACTAATGGATGCATTGATCAATGTGAAACAGGATTGCAATGATTTTAAAGGTCGGGACTGAGTAATATGTGGTGGTAATGAACTATTATACTCCAACTCGACACGGCTCCAGAAACGGTCTTTTGACTGATTAATACCAACAATCGGGTTTTGAGAAATATCTAAATATACACGACACAGATGAATGTCTTCTTCAACATTGTATGAGGCACTCCACTTGCTGATACTCTTTTTTTTTCTATAATTGCTAAGGGAGATGTTGTTGTGAAAATATGAATTGGAGACATGTGTTTTTATAATATGATCAATGGCTGGGTTCGAGCTACACAGGTCAATGTTATCCTGACAAGGTAAGATATGGAATCTAATCTAACGACTCATATTTCGTGGAATATGATCGATGGCTGGGATTGAAATACGGTTCTCCTGACATGACAGAGATATTTAATTTCATCTAACGGCTCAGATCTCGTGTAACTTGATCAATGGCTGGGATTGAAGTACGTAAATCGAAGTTACCCTAACATGATATATGACAACGCTCCGCAAGTGCACGGGTCACGCAAGTAATAAAATGGATTTTAAGTCTGAATATCGTTCCCACAGAGATTGTTTTAAATCGTATTTTAGACTACTACCTTAACCGGAACTAGAGAAGCCTAGGATTTGGAAATTTTGAATTAAAATTAAACTAGAAAGAACGAGGAAATTTGATTTAGAGAAAATATGAGAAAAACATGCTAGAATTGAGAATCCGCATTTATTCCATTAATTATGCATTAAATTAAACATCTAACAATAATTCATGAGATTTTGAAAATCCATATTCCTAATATTGTCAAGACTCCCTTTCGGACAAGAATCAACACCTATTTCTATACACAATCCGACTATATTTCTATGACGAATCTAAATGTATAGAAAAGCATTACAAGTTTTGTGAATACTATAGCAGATAACACAAAGCATAAGGGTATATTTCTATCCCCTATCGGACTTTGTGACAATTGACACAAGTCTAATGAAATCTCAATTTTTCGAGCTTAAGAAATCACAACCTAAATTCATACAACTAGTGATCAAGTAATTGCATGATAAAAAAGTATAAATCAATTGCTCAAACCCATGAATTATGAAATTAAATGATAATCAATACATAAAATCCGGAAATAAATGCTTCATCACAATTCTAACATTTAAGAACCTAGCCTAGATACATAATTGAATATAAATCACAAAAGGAATGGATAGATGTCACCCTATTCATGCCCTTAATCTTCGTTCTTCAATTGTGTCTTGGCTTGGAGTGGATCCCTCCGCAATCCGACAGCGTTTTGGCCTCTCTTCAATGAATTCGGAACCCCTAATCTCGTGCCATTGGTCTGGTATTTATAGATTTTCTCGAGATTTAGGTTAATTGAGGAGAAAACTGCTGAATTACGCGCAAAAAGCCCAGCTGCGGCCCAGTCGGGACTACCGTGCGGCCGCACGGTTCAAAAATGCGCGATCGCATGACTCTGCAGGTAAACTTCAGTCGCTGAATTTTTTGACCGTGCGACCGCACGCCTTGTTCAACCGTGCGGCCGCACGGTTGTAATTCCGGCTACAATTTTTTCTTTTAAATTCTGCAACTTGGTCCCTGTCTTTTAATTGCACAGCAAGTCCTCCAACTTCTGATTTTTGCAATTTAACCCTTGAACTTCTGATTTCTTCCAAATTCAATTTTTTCTTCAAATTAGCTATTTGATTGACTGCATCAATTCTTGATTTGCTCACTTTGACACTTTTTACATCCAATTGCTCAATTTTAGCTTCAATTCCTTTGTTTTTCTCGAATTTGGGATTATTTCTGAAATGTAAACAAATAACGCAAAATAAATAGCAAATATTCCAAAACAAACATATAAAATCCTACTTTTAGGATAGAAATAAGTGTATAAAACACACTTATCAATATAGATAAGGAATCCATTCTAACGGCTCAGATCTCATGCATTCTGGTCAATGACTAGGATTGAAGTACGAAAATCGAAGTTATCTTGACATGATAGAGATATAGAGTCCAATCTAATGGCTCAGATCTCACGCATTCTGACCAATGGCTGGGATTGAAGTACGCAAATTGAAGTTATCTTGAATTGATAAGATAAAAATCTTCTCATCTAACGGCTTATATCTCACGTAATCTGATTTACGATTGAGATTGGTTAACATAAATTAACCTTATCTATGGAAATGCAATTATAAAAGGTAAGTACCTAGTATACAATTCATCATTCATATCTAACACTTCAAAATTCATATATCAATTTTAATGTCTCACAAAAATGAATTTCAATGTTGACGGATCTTCCAATGTAAACGACAGTGTTCATGATGAAGACGAGGATATCATGAATGACCTCGAGGCACTTGAGGCCAGTCATGACGTTTTGGTTCGCATGTATATGAATAACAACATCCTTCTAGCTCAAATGGTCGAACAACAACAAAATCCACCAACACATGGAGGCTTGGTCCCTAGGCACATTGTCATAAATCGCGATAGAGAGTCTGCCCATGAACGATTGTTCAACGACTACTTCGCAACGAACCCACAGTACGACGAAAGGAAGTTTCGATTACGTTATCACATGTCAAGAAACTTATTTTTCCGCATAGTGCAATCTGTGGAGTCGCATGATAGTTACTTTGTACAGAAAAGGGATGGACTAGGTAGGCTAGGGTTGTCCTCTCTTCAAAAGATTATTTTCGTCTTTCGGATGCTGGAATATGGCATTGCGGTGGATGCAATTGATGAGTACTGCAAGATTGGTGAGTCAATAACTATTAAAAATTTGAAAAGGTTTTGCCGTGCAGTCGTGGAGGTATTTGGAAGCCGTTATTTTCGTTCACCCAATGCTAATGACATTGCAGGGCTTCTTCATGTTGATCAACAACGTGGTTTTCCAAAAATGTTGGGTAGTCTTGACTTTATGCATTGGAGGTGGAAAAATTGTCCAACCGCATGGGCCAGCTAATACGCAGGACGGAGTGGATCACCAACCATTGTCTTAGAGGTCATAGCAGATTATGATCTTTGGATATGACATGCATACTTTGGTATGCTATGTTCAAACAACGAGATCAATGTTTTACAGGACTCCCATCTATTTTCCAACCTCACTAAAGGTATTGCTCCCCCCGTAAATTACGTCATACAAGGACACGAATACAATATGGGTTACTATTTAGCCGATGGTATATATCTGAAGTGGGCCACTCTCATACAAACAATTCATGAGCTACATGGGCCGAAGAAAAAATATTTCGCAATGAAACAAGAAAGCTGTAGAAAAGACGTTGAACGAGCATTTGGGGTTTTACAATCTAGGTTCAAAATGATTGCACGACATTCATGATTTTGGAAAAAAAAGAAATCTTACACGATATCTTGACTACATGCATCATTTTGCACAACATGATCATAGAAGATGAACGTGATATTGACGCACCTATTCGAGATTGGGTAGAAGCGCCGAACCCACAAGTTGAGATGGTTGTAGATGAAAATATCCGTTTCCAGGAGTTTCTCGCTCGTCACCGTCAAATTAAAGATAAAGATGCTCACATTGCACTCTGAAATGCTTTAATTGAACATTTGTGGGAACAACATTCAAATTTCGAGAATTAAATTATTGAAATAAATATATTTGGTGTATTTCTCGTTTTATTTTAATGATCAAATAAATATTTCAAATAATATAATAATAAAAAGTATGTTCAAAAAGGAAAATAAAAATATTGTGTTTATTTGGTGTAAAATTTGAAGTTTTGGGTTGGATATGAGTTATATTATGTTTATTTGGTGTAAAATTTGAAGTTTTGGGTTGGAGATGAGTTATAAGGATAGAGTAAGAGAAACTGTATTTTAGTGTAAAGCTGACTACATTTTAAAGTACCTGGTTGGAGATGACCTCAATTTTGCAATGGGGCGGATGAGAATATGCAGCACATCTCGGAAGCCCTAAGAAAGCTAAAATGGAAACTAGAATGTTAAGCCCTCCGTTATGTTACTTTCAAAGTTTGCCTCACTGGAACTATCAGATTCCCCAAGAAAGCTAAAATGGAAACTAGAATGTTAAGACCTCCGTTAAGTTACTTTTGAAGTCCCATGTTTCTAATCTGGATCCTATTTATCATTGATCACACTTTTCAGCTAAAGAAAAGAAAAACTTCAATTTTAATAGGCTAGACTAGGGGTAAATATGGTTTGATTTGGATAGTTTATAACAAAATTTCAAACTAAACCGTTTAACATGGTTTGAAATTTTTTCAAATCAAACCAAACCATTTCATTTCCTAAATCAAATCAAATTAAACTATTTTTTGCAGTTCGATCAGGTTTAAAGTCGCTGTTTGCAATCAAATAAATTAGTAGATCTCAAACCAAGACACATTCTTGTACGATAATTCAAGAATGAATGAATGATTTGATTAATCTACTAATAGAAAATATCACAAATTACCAATCGATATACAGCATTAGGTGAAGGATCAACACCAAACTTTGTAGACGATAACTAAGAAATACTCATCAACTATTACGTAGATTACGTCAAAAAGGTGTTTTCTAGGTAAGATGTTTGATTAAACATTGGAGAAAGAAAATGTATGTGATTAAAAAATGATTTGTAAAATATTGTTCATTATAATTTGAATAAATAAAGTTTACTGAACACAGCCTAAAACAAGCACATTTCCCCTCTACATAAAAGAGGGAATGAAAGTTACTGTTCGTAAAAAATTGTCCCATTACTTTTCACACATGAAAGTTAGTAACCGGTTTTGCAATAGTTAAAAGTTACTATTCATACACTTCAAATCCCCTAAAACCTCTTCAATATGTATGGTTCGACAAGAGTGGATAAAAAATATCTCAGCATACCACACCGCCTATGTATCTCCAAAACCTATCTCCATTTCTCTTCTCTCTCGTCTTCTGATATTTCTCTCTAAAATCGTCCTCTGAGCTTCTGATTTGGTATTCTGTGATTTGTTAAACGATCGAAAACCACAATTGAAGAAGGAATTACAAATTGTATATTCAAGTTCAAAATCGTACAGAAACTCAGTTCCCGAATCAACAGTCACAACTGAAGCAGATTCGATATTTATTTACGAGTTCGAGTGTTGGAATCTCCCAAGTATGAGCTTCTCAAACATTTTCTGTTCATTTTCATTTTCTTTATTTACTGGGTTGTTGTGGTAGAATATTGAGAGATGCAGATTAGGAAAGAATCATCGCGAATTCGTTTTATTCAACTAAAATTCCTGCGCTAATGTTACATCGCGATTTCGTTTTATTCAACTCAAATTCTTGGGTGAGTGTTCATCCAGCCTAAATTGAATATTTCATCACTCCGTCGGTGAATAATCGGGCAGGTTATAGAAGTATATTTAACAATATATAGATTGATGATGTCGAACTTCAGTTTATTCAGTATTTTTATTTTTACAATATTGATTTTTACACTTTTATTGTAGAGCTTCATCTGTTTTGACAAAGAGAAAAACCGTAAGTGAGATGAAAGTAATTTTTTTCACCTCACACTTTGCTCTTCATTCACCAAAACATATAACTTCCCTATTTTTTTAAACATCTTCCCACCTCAATTGTTAAATTTCAAATATAATGTTGCTGCTCGTGTCCGCCTTGCTTGTTGAATTAGTCGTCGTTTGCGCTCATTGTGCATTTAGGATGTCACGAGGCTCTATCATATATGGCCCTGGACCTTATTAAGGCTGAAATGATAATTCTTTAGTGATTGATTATATTTGAATCTTAGTTTTTTTTCCTAATAAATTACTAATTCAGTTGGTCTGATTCATAACAATGTTTATGTGGAAATATAATCATACACGTTTACTTCAAGATGAATTTGTCTCTTTCTTTCTTCTGAAACTATATTAATGAAGAGATTTTAAATTATTTTACTTTGATGACCACCTGAATAACATGGCTTTGCACTTGATTTTGACGAGATGTAAATCTTTTACATTGTGTAGTTATAGTGGTTTGGTGGAGAGAAAATCAGTCATATGCAACATTTTTATTCTAAAATCAAAAGTCAATATTATTTCTTTTAATTTATTAGCTCTATAATATAAAAACAATTATAATGATTAAAAATTTTGATTTGTGTAGTCAACAATAATTTCACGTTGCAAAATTTCACTGCATATTTTTATTTTTGTATTTAAAAGGCGTGTCTTGATTTTCTTTCAATATTTTGGACAGGGATAACATACAAATTTTGACGATTGGGGGTTCGGAGTTCAACTGATGCACCGACTAGCAATGGCGAAGCTAATGCTGTACTTCTAGATTATATTAGGTCTGTAAGTTCTCAACAAATTTCAAACTTTTACATTTATCTGTGGTCTCCAAATTGTGAAGCGAATAATGTTTTCAATTTTTTTTCCTTCTTTCTCAAAATTATGTGTTCGAATTATATGATATGTGTGCCTTACAGAAGTCTTCATTTTAATGACTTCGATGAAATTTCATGGCATTGGTAAAGTTCAGGGTGTTGAAACAGGCAATATTTGATGAATTGCTCATTCACTTTTCCATTTATGTGATTGGTTTGATATACATTTGAATGGTGAAGATCTTTGACTATCTTTGAATTTAAATCATGGTTTTATTCTGCTGAAGTTTTTAAATCTTCAAATGATAACTCATATGGAAAGGTAGAGCCCATTTTCTCATTTTTTACTATAGATAACTGACTACGGTTTTTTTTTTTAAAAAATTATTGGGTGCTCTCCATTTATATCTTCATCTCATCGAAAAATATTGGGGGCGGTTGCCTCTAATAGTCTGCCAATGCACAAAGTAATAAGATACAAGCATGTTACCTGTAAATGCCTTAATTTTTGTGTCCATTCTTAATTCAAATAACAAAAAATAGGGTTTCAGACCCGAGTATGTATTAGGATCCTCTAACTGATTGCAGTTCAGTTTATGCTCTTTTAACGAGTTCATTTCATTTCATTTTGACATCTATTAATAATCCACAAGGGTTTCAAAATTTTATACTTGACTGCATAAATCCAACCCATATTTCCCTTCCACGGGAATTTACAATAAAAGCGTTAGTTCAATCGGAGCCATGGCTGGGGAGGGATTTACTTTTGTTTGTGACAGTAATTGTAATTTCTTCATTGCTAATGGCGCCAATGGTACGTGGGAATTCTAAAGGGGATGCACTTTAAGTGCTGCGCTGGAGCCTATCCGACCCGGATAACGTGCTTCAGAGCTGGGATCAGAATCTCGTTAACCCTTGCACCTGGTTTCACGTTACATGCAACGTAGACGATCGAGTCACTTGATTGTACACACACACACACACAAATTTGTATCTGTCTATATCTATTACGTATTTATTGAAGGTATGTGTGTGAATTTTATGTGTTATTTTTGAGTGGAATAATTGGTTAAACTTTTTCTGTGATTAAGTATAGTTAGGTATTGAATTAATTGCTCTCTTTGATTCAAAGCAAATCTGTAATTTTTTAGTCCCATTGTCATTTCTATGCATATAAAGGGTATTTTTTGAGAATTCTGGTGTTAATCTATTTTCCACTTGGATCGCTTCAAATACTAGTGAATCTTTAATCCTCTATTCCAGTTGGTTTTTTTGCGAATTCAGTTCAAAAGTTTGTCGTGCTATAGAATTTTGATTTTTAAGATTCACGTATATGATGATATTAGAGGGATTCACATATAAAGCTATGAGCAAGATTCATATGTGATAACAAGGGGAAGAATTTGATGTTATTGTGTTAATTTCTAATCTTCATGTACTTAAGCAAGAATTTGTTGCCACTATGAAAACCTGTCGTCGCATCACGGGTATTGGCTTTCATCTCTTTCACTGAAAGTTTTCTCCATTTCTTTCCCTAATTTTCCTCTCTCCATTCAGAACCTTACTGATTTTCTCCTCCAGTTGGAGCTTGTGCTCTAAAACATCTGTGATGGGATTCTGAAACGTCCAGATGATCTACTACTTGAAGATGAAGGGTGATTATATTTACTTTTTCCAGAATTTAAAACTGGACACGAGCGGAAAGCAGCCATCTAAAATACTCTTTCTACTTAAAAGTCGGATCAGGTTTCGATTTTCGTATTTTCTTTAATTTTTTTACTTTTTCAAGTTGCTAAACATTATGTATAACCTAGATTAACAATTGAATTTAAACACTCTTGTCGTGTTTAATTTATTAAAATATCTTTCTATGTTTTACTTATCAGTTTTGTTAAATGGTGGTATTCATTTTGTATGCGTATTTAAATTGATGGGTCTGCAGCTTTAAGAGTTAATTTTATGTTGAATTCTTTATATGCTTGCTAAATCTTAGTCTAATTTATTGTGGGATTTTATTAGTGAAACTTTGGATTACTGACTTCATATTAACATTTTCTACAGGATTTTGATCAAGGGTTCCCCCACTTCAGGGTTTCTTCGGGTATATTATTTTCTGAGTCCAAACTACTGAGATTGCATTTTCCAATTCCTGTTTTGCTTTTATACGCTTCTATTATTCAAGTTAAGCAAGTTCCACTACATTCCTTGAAGAGGAGTATAGCGACTGAGATTCATAATCTGTCATATCCAGTTTGCCTTAATCTGAATGTGGAATAAAGATTTCAATCTAAGCTTTTATATACAATAAAGAGATTATTTTTTTTTTTTTGGAGGAAGTAGTCAGATCAATGGAAAACTGAAGGCACTTCATAATTTAGTGCCTAATTCTAGCAAAGTAATTATATCATTACTTATCTTCATTCCCGAGCTTTGATATTTCATATTTTCCATTTTACATAGCGTTTAGCTGATTATTGTCATATTGTGGAGATGATTTTGATGTTTTGTACGTTAAATTGACAAATTATCAATGTTGGATGAAGCCATCGAATATCTGAGACTTCTTCAACTATACATGTACAAGTTTGATTTTCAATCTACACTTTTGTTTCAAAAATGAAGAACTTTATGGGATGTGATTTGAATTATATACGTATTTTCTTGTAATTTCCTGTATGAGGATTCATGAAGTGAGCATTAAATTATGTTGAAAGTTTCAATTTTGTCTTCAGCCGATATTTCTTTTCATAATTCTTCATATTTCTTTGATTTCGACTACCATGTGTTTGATGAAGTGTTGGATATTTAGTAAAGAGCTCAAGGTAAGGATGTACTAAAATGAAAAATCCGGGATTCACCCATTTTGCAAGAGAAACTAAAGCAAATTTATTTTGTGGATTCAGAATTTATGTCCAGAAAATTTCAAAAATCCTGGATTCTCATGTTTAACTTTCAAGAATTACATTTTCCCGATTAAATAAGAAACTCCGACTGCAATCTATGAAGCTCACCACCATGTCATAATAGTGATTTTAACATTGAACAGGAAATCCCCAAATTCAGTTAACAAATTCAACACTGTCTCGTAATTGTATTGAAAATATCATCTTAAAGAAGTGATGTTTATTAGAATTCATTTATGGTTTTATTTTTTGGATGTAGAGTGAAGAATCTATGGCGGAATCATTGCTATATCTGGCAAATATGTATATTACTTTCCAAGAGCGGAAGGTGGAAATGATAAGTTTTCCATGTAATTTATCTAATTTTTTGACAGATTCTTATTACTTTTTGCTTACAATATTCTTTTTCATGTATGGAGCAGGAAATTGATATAGGTAGACATGTCAATGATTTGCGAAAGCATCCGTTAAAAGAAGTTCACATTGGTGAGGCAGCTTGAAAGGTTCTTTTCCCCTCTACCTTAAATCCCCTCTTCTACTTTAAACTATTTAGTATAGTTACTGAAGTGATGACTTTTATTGTTTAATGGGAGTTCTTAACTGCTTGAAGCTATTGGTTACCTTTGTTGTACACAGTTATTTGCAAATTGGATGACATGAGTTTTTGTACTTGTCCAAAATGTTCTCATTCTCTATTGTGTCATCCATATCTGTGAAGTCTTTCATTTTCACAACCAGTTTTAGTTTTTCTCTACTGCTTGGAAGTTTTCCATATATAATCTCACAAATTTTCATATAAATAAATAGACAAATTCATTTCAAATCCTAACACTCTACAACATTTTCGTGTTTGAAAGATATTTACGAAATTTCAAAAGTTGGTGACAAAAAAATTATTTTACCAAATTTAGTTGCATCTTTGATGGGAAGACCTTCAATATAGTTGAAATTAGGCATGAAATGATAAGTCACTATCTTGCTGAGTTTTCTTTAAATAATGTGAATTTTACCTTCTATTAGATGAATTTTATTTGAACTACTTATTTCCTTTTTGTATTTTTTATGTTCATCGAATAAAATATTAAGATAAAAAATTATGATATTATTATTTTTGTCATTGTTGTTATTTCTGTAACTGTCCTTGTTGTCACCATCAACATCACCATATTTGAGATAATTGAAGCCGGTTCTTTATAAAAATTTGATGTTTGAGGACCAGAGCTACAGAGGACATTAATATATATTTCATATTGACTGATTACATTGTTATTCAAAACAACAAAGTGCCCACTTTTAACAGTTAGAATGTTTTGTTCATCCTTGAACAATTGAGATGCTTACCAAATCAAAAGAGACGATGGGGTTTATATACATGAGTACATGGTGTATGTTTACATTTTCATTTTTACTTAGTCGGGGAAATCTTAACATATGACGTCAGAATTGGGTTTTCATAGAACATACTGGGTCTTACTCCCACATGCATTTTACCTCATCAAACTCAATTGACAAAGCATGATTATTTTTTTCATAGTTTCCTTTTATAGCATTCAAGTCACCATTATTTCAAAACTATGTCATAGGTACCAAAGAATTCAAAACTATGTCACAGGTACCAAAGAGTGGTCTGAAGACTCCATTTCGAGATGGCCTGCTGAAGCACGTGGCACAAGAAGTTGTGAAGTTGGCAAAGGTGACATATTTCATTATTGTAGTTCTTAGCTTTTTGTAATAAATAAATAAACCACGTGAAGTGGCGTGATGTGACCACTGTATGTTATGAAAGATTTATCAATATACAATTTTTCTTGCTTTTTCTTAATGAAAATTTATGTTTCTTTTTCATAGGATGGCTTGGAAAGAAGAGGTTGTAAGTAAACAAGATTTCTAAATGAAGTCACTTAGGTGTTAGAACAGGTACTCCATTGATTCTTAGGTTGCAGATTGATACACATATATTCTGTTTGATTATTAAGTTGAAATTAAATTTATCATCCTACTTGTTATTCTCAATACAAATAGAGACACTAATGTTTCACTGGACAAGTAAAAATGTTATTAGAAACAATCATTATTTGTTAACATAAACCCAACATTTTCTACTCGTTTAATTTAGAAGTTGTGTTTATCATTTGCATTTAAACTTTGAATTCAAGACATGAAATTTGAATCCTTTATGTAATATCTTATGTATCTTATGTACCATTTTTTCTCCTTACAGCTATTCGAGATAGGTAAATAAATAGTAATTGAGGCCACAAATTAAGGGAACATTGCCTGCATTAATCTCTTGTTATATTATGGCTTTGAAAAAATTATTAAAAGAAATTTTGTGCCTGAAATTAGGTTACCTCAATAGTGAAAAACAGGTTTCTGTTTGAAAGCAAAAAGATGACATTCTTTTCTAGATTGTTGTCTTCTTACGAGAGCGAGAGTGAGAGGGACCTTCTTTTGCAGTAATTTGGGGATTCTGAGTCGGAGAAGTCGGGGCTTCTTTTTTATAAGCAGTCTGGTTCAAGTCTGGTGCAGTCATAGTAGAAGCTGGACACGAACTACAAGGACCTTGGACATTATTTGTTGTCTGCTGTTTGATATACACACTAGAATGTAAATTAAAGATGAGAACTAAATATAAAAAACAACGTCCTTCTTACCACGTCACTGTCTCTCAATAAAATATGCATTACTGTTCAATATTGAGTTCCTTTGCTTCACACTTTATCTATTTTCCACATTTATCTGCCTCTATAGCTGTGGCCATGCAAGGCGGCCGGTGCTGCTAATCGCTGACAGTGGAAGATCTGTGATATTTTGCTTGCAAAGGTAAAAGGATTTTCATTGTGGCCTGCTATGGTATACCATAATTTATAAGCCAATATTTTTTTCCCAGTTGCCTTTGCTTTATCTAAATTAGAATTTCATAGTACAGGCTAATTTTCTTCAATTTTACAGTTCTTGCGTATTTAAATCAGCTATGATCTTCTTTCATTAATTCTTTTTATCTGTGGACCTAATTTGGTAAATTGGAAACTTTACATTTCACCCTTTCTGAGTACTTTTGGGTAGGAGCATGTTATTTGAAATTGAAAATATAAGAAATTTAAAATAATTTGGGTTGGGTTGGGTTGGGTTGATTTTTTATCAACCCGACCATAGTGAGTTGGGTTCAGGTTGGGCAAAAAACCGACCCAATCCAACCCACGCACATCCCTACTTAGAACACATCTTTCTTTCCCCGTTCTTTACAACAATGGATTGTGATAAATCAGCTTCTCCGTTTCATCATTAATACATTTTATGGTAACAGGGAGATTCCTTTGGGAATTGATTAACAATGCCATTGATGCTTTACATAAGATCATTCCTTTCCCTCTTATTATTGTCATAACTTCCCTTTAATTTCATTAAATATACTTTGAAACACTTAGCCACTCATTTAAGAGACTGGAAGGACTTACTTTAACAAGATAGATGTAAAATGCTGCAGTTGTGCCATTTTCCATTGCTAATCATTTTTCATCTACCATAGGTCCTTTTAAAGATTGCAAATACCTTGCTTCCGATCATTACAAACATATTCTTTCCTATAAAATGTTATTGGGTTTGTATTGCAATTGAAATAGAAGAAATATAGTCTGCAGGTAAATCTCTATGAGTAAATGTGAGAGCTAGCTCAGACTCTGAATAAAAAACAAAAGATGCAATTCCTCAACCTTCTCATTTTATTCTATGTATGATGTACCTGGGACCAAATTTATGCTAATGAATTTATGATTATGATAGAACTCCTTAAAGTCCTTTTCTCAGGAGTGATATTTGTCTATTTGTGTTCAAGTTTTTAGTAATACAGTGATGAGCTATTTCATCTTTCTTTCTGTTATAGATTTGCAGTTTCCCCTACTTGTTTTTTTTTTTTTTTTTTAATAGTGGAATTTTGATTATGCAAGTTATTTTTTTTTGTCACATTCATGGATACTAAAGGCAGATAGAGAAGCTTTACGAAGTTTTGGATTGCCAAAATCTAATATTAGGGGCTTCCACTTAAGCACCCATGTCTTGGTCTTTTTCGAAGGTTATTTGCATTTTTTTTTACTTCATTAATTTATAATAATTAAGTTATTAATAGTTAAGTTATTAATTTATAATAGTTACTGATTATTTCTCTTACTCACACTTGAAACTCTAGATTTGAAAGAAAAAAGATGTTCTTAGATAAATATGCAAGGCTATTTAAGAAGTCAATGATGTAGACCAATAATAAATACTTTATACTTGGGTTTTTTTGTGAGGATTTGACATTCCTATTATCACCAGTAATTGCGAGTTGTTGCTCAAATCTTGTTTTTATCACAAACACATTATGCTTAATATGCAGGGATCCTGAGCAACTTGTGCTATGGATATACCTGTTGAGTTTGCATACAAGAAACTTTGAGATCGCCTAACACAGCCAGTCGCAACTTACCAGATATAAAAAACACCGGCAATGTGTGATACAATATAAGTGTTTGCAATCTACATTTATAATCTACAACAGATGTAATGATTGTTATTATTGAGGTATGTCAATGACGCAATATTTTTGTTATTAGATTCTCTACAATCATGCCCTTGTTAATTCACAGTTACTTCAACTAAGACTAAAAAATGTAAAGTCTAGGAAAAAAGTAGCTTTCATCTGAAGATATTAACCATTAAATTTTTATACAGCTGTTAAATTTTTATATAGTTGTAACGCTTATATTTCAAAATTATATTTTAATCACTCAAAAATTCAACTGGAAAATATTTCTCGTACGGAGTACGAGTTTGCACTAGAAGTTTATTAGAACATTTTACTAACCCATGAGCTCTTCCACATGTTACAAAATAATACTTCATCCGTTCCACAAAGATATACTCGTTTTTCTTTTTTATTTGTCCAAAATTATATATTATTTTCCTTGTTAATAGTATATTAATATTTAAATTTTCTAACATACCCCTATTTAACATGCATTGTTATCAATAAAAATGAGTTATTCATTATTTAATATAAGTGTATATTAGGTAAAATGTAAGTAAATTTATAGTTTCAATATATATTAATTATATCTTATTAATGTGAAAATATAAATGAGACAAATAAATAAATAAAGGTCCCAGTCCTCCCAATTTAATTGGCTCACTGTGCGTAAATTACTCAGCAGCATGACAACGAGCATAAAAATTCATCTAGCCTAGCGCATAAGTAACGCACAAAATTTATGAAATTTAGCACGAGGAGAGAGACACGAATGATGCAGGGTAATTTCCATCAAAATAGATTGTCATTGCAAATGATAGTTCTATTGTCATTGCAAATGATGAAATCTGATTATCACAAGTAAATAAGCCATAATGCCGAGCTAAACATGAAAAAAGGGAAATCCGAGAATCCAACCAAATATCATAGTACCAAACTGAAAGGGAGAAAACGGAAAAATATGATAATCCTACCAAAAACCTTCAACAGCTCCCTAACAATCTGCAGGTTGATCAGCTTCTGCGTCCGGAGTGTCAACAATTGCCTGCTCAGCTTCCTGCACCTCTTTCTCAGTCTTCTTACCTTTCTTACACTTGTAATACACGCTCATGAAGGTACCAACAGCTCCATACTTCTTCCTGCAATGCTCATAAAGACCAGCATCAAACATTCTCCAGAAATTCTTTTCATTTAGCTCGGACACTGCATACTGTGGCTGGAACCCATGATTTTCGATCAACCAGTTCTCCATTCGACGCACTGCTTCGGCTCCATCAAACACTTCGCCCCTCAAGACAGGTCCAGGAGCATAGTAGACTCCAACATCAGTATACATCTGAGCATACTGTGTATCACCCTGCCTCCTCTGGAGCTCAAATCCTGGTTCGGGATACACCATAGTTTTCATGGGGAGCTTATACATTCTGTGTGGACATAGCCAGATGGGATATATCTAGAGAAACACACAATTGTTAGTATAATTAATTTGGGAGCTCAAGCATGAAGATATATGCAAAACACCCTCAACAGTTTGCATGTGTAAATTCAGAAGAAAATAAGACTATAATACCTCCATCTCATGGTCAACCCACTCCAGAGCATCTCCAACCTTGTAAAGGGGAACAAGCATATCCTGAATGACGTGCATCTCATGGTAGTAGTTCCTGATAGCTTCACCTTGAGTAGCCTTGAGAAGAGAAACCTTGGGTGGCATCAACCACCCAAAGAGAAACCTGAACCACCATTGATCAGCAAATGGAAGGATGAGCTTCCCTTCCCAGTATAAGCATCTTGTATGCCTGTGGTAATATTCTCTGGTGGGAATATACTCCACGAATTCCCCCTTTTTCAGTGCAGTCTGTGCATGCTGGTAGAACCAGGGTTTGAACCACCAACCAACACTGTTGGTTTTATTACCGTTCTTTTTGGCTTCTTCTTTCGAAGCGTATCTTCCCGTCATGCAAACTGCTTCAGTAGGAGTGTAAATCATGGTTTCAACAAAGTCTGGCACCTTTTCAGGGTTGTCCTGATCTCCATCCCTTGGAGCAAAAGAATCCACGTACCCTTGTGCAAGCTCCTTCAGGTTACCCACTACAGGCTTGTATGTGAGTCTCATGTATTCCTTGACAGGTATAAGCTTAATCTCAGCTGAAACAAGGAGTCCCAATGTCCCTTGAGACCAGGGGATAGCATAAAAAAGATCAGAATACTCATTGTCCTTCGTAGCTCTAACCAACTTCCCATCTGCCAAAACAATTTCATAGGCCACAACAGTATCAGAGAACAAGCCATAAATATGGGAGCTTCCTTCAATACCATAGCCATTGATCAGGCCACCAACAGTAAGATCATCGAGCTCAGCAACAACTGCAAGGGAAAGATTCATTGGGACAGTGACCCTGCTTATCTGACCCATGTTAACCAAAGGCTCAACTCTGGCAATCATTCTCTCCTTGTCAACATCGAGAACATTTCTGAAGGCAGAAAGATCAACTTCAAAATGACGAGCACGCTTATAGTCCACATTACGCATTCCCACAGCAATCCAGGGTTTTCGGGCTGTGCAGACCAACCCATCCTTTTTTGGGTCCCGTTCCTTGAGGCGTTTTACAACTTTCTTAACATTTTCATCATGCTCCTTCTGGCGTTGCTTGAATGTTTTGCACTCGGATCTCATATCTCCAAGATATGTAAGGAAGTACAATGTAAAGGAAATGGGAAGAACAACAAATATAACAATAATCCATCGGAATTGAACGAAGTAGTCTACCCAAATCATTTTCCTCTTTGGGCGCAGGGGGGCCTCGAGATCAGACATGCTAGAAAATGAAGAGGCCTGAAATAGAAAAGACAAAATGTTGAAGAAACTTCAGCCAACCTCGTATTGTCATTGATAAAAAAATTTCTAAGGTTGATACAGAAAGAAGTAATGCCACAAAATATTGAAGTTATTATATGACCAGCCAAATACAAACACCACTCGTGGGGAAAAGCCAGTCTTGAGGAACATAAGAACTTCCGGCCTAAAACAGACCACAAGGAACAATGAGGATTGAGAAATGCCACCATCACTTGAGACTGACGCAACTGAGAAATTTGATCCATTGATATACTGGACTGTCTGAATATGGCACAATTGCACCACTTGCAACTGAAGCCAGCAAATTGTTGTGTCTAAGACTCACACTTGCAAAGTCTAACTACACCTTGCATAATGTTTTTGGAATCCATATTTCACTTAAAAGGTAAAATTATAAGTTGATTCAGCATAGCCGTATAGTTGCCTTCAAAATTTTAATTCATGAATAATTAATTAAAATTTCAAGAAGTTGTTTATTCTAATACTTTTAACACAGAAACAATTTAAATTATAAAATACTTATGCTGTATTAGTAATCATTTTAATATTGTGTTTGAATAACTGAAATTAAAATTACATGTTTAGTAAATTAAATGCTAACTAAAACAAGAAGAATTAGTAATATTTAAATTTTTGATAATTATAATAATTTACAATTAAGAGTACTTCCCGGGTATACAAAAAAGTCTCACATCGGTTGTAAGGAAAGAAACAAACCACCATATAACCTAAATGGACTACTACATCTATTACCAATTGATTTTGGGTTGAAACCTCACTTGGACATGGGGGTTTGGACTTGGGACTGAGCAAATTGTTCTCCATGGTCCTTACAAGCGGTATCAAAGCCGGAAAGATTGTCTGGTGGATGCACGATCGAATGGATGAACAGAACTCTCCTAACTACGGCAAATGAATCGAGATGATGAGCCTCAAGATGAAGAATTCCAGTGATTTCTAAAGAGATGGTAGATCCCTGATAACATAGTGTGTTTATCTCGTTGAATAATGATCTCCCTAGACATGAGAAGATGCGACGAGTATTATCTTGAGGGAGGATCAAATATGTTGGGTGTACCTTGTAAGCCTTGTTTGAGGGAAAGATTGTTGGGTATACAAAAAGTCCCATATCGGTTGTACGGAAAGAAACAAACCACCATATAACCCAAGTGGGCTACTCCACTCACTAGTAACTACCAATTGATTTTGGGTTGGGACTCAACAAATTGTTCTTCATGGTCCTTACAGTACTTCACACATTTTATTGGCTAATATTTTTGAAAAATACTTCTTTATTTTGACAATACTACACTCTGCTCTCCATTCAACATTTCTAAGTCAAAATAAGCAGTCAGCCACGTCCTTTTGAGAATCAAAGATATCGTGCTCATTTGCGAGTGAAAGAAACTTGTGACTGAATGTTGATATATCACACGCGCATGGTGGGAGTATACCAATGACGAAGGTTCTATTTCAGCATTTTTTTGCCATGAAAAAGGCGAATGCAGGTTGGCACACATAGCATAGTCCTGCAACTAATCAAACTGGACTTAAATTCATAAATAAAGACATTTGATTCTTTGTTGTCCTTTTTTCTCTCAAGCAACACTGATAATTTATAGTTAATATCAAAGCCAGATCTGCAACATAGAAATTTAGAATCTACCAACTATAGAAGCAATGTCGAAGTAAAAAAACGACACAAAAATTCCGTAGATCTATACGAGTATAAAACAAAAAATGGAGGCATGCGAAGTTCACATCTAAACAGGTAGCAAAATCTAGTCATTTTACATGGGAAAAAACGAAAAATAGCCATAATTTTTACAGCAACTTTTTTTTTTATTTTTTATTTTTAGCTACTTTAAAAAAAAAAAAAAATATCAAGCTTTATTAAAACTTAAATCAACAAAGCACAAAGCGAACAAGTTCAATCAGATCAACATAGTTCCAATATTTATCGAAAACGAAAAAATATAAAATAGACAGACATTTTGAGATAGAGAAGTACCTGAGAGTAAGACTGGGACGAACGAGGACAGGAGCAAATGTGAAGAGGCGAGAAAGATGCCAATTTATTCTAGAATTGTGAAAGGGAGGGTAATTTAGGGACTTCTGGGGTCGGGCTAATAAGGTGGGTATAGGGATATTTTCTGTACAAAATAAGACTCGACAATCTATCTATATATCTATATCTATATAACATATAAAAGTAGTTGAGTCAACCCCAGTCAACTTCACTGTTTCCCTCCAAAACTCTTGTACTACGTGCAGATTTTATTTTTTTATTTTTTTTTCAATTTTTTAGGACTTCAATATTTATCATGTTCACACTACTCGTATCCCCTTCCAATAATCAACTTCAAAACTCACTTCAAAAATAGTTGGACCTTCAATATTTATTTATTATTTTCAAAATCGTTGACGTCTACTTATAGTCTTCAATATTTATTATGTTTACATGGCTTCTATTTCTCACCGCCTAATTACACTGGAAAGCCAGTTATTATTATTTTTTTTCCTTTTTCGCTTTTTCAGAATTTTTTTCATTTTTTCCCGTTTTTCAAAATTTGTTTATTCATTTTTGTTTTCTATATCTTTTTTTTTTTCCATTTCCCTATATACAACCTCTTTCATTTCTGTTATATATATATATATATATAATTATTACGATGATATACACAATAATAAAAGATTCAATTAAAGGGTTATTTCTTTGAAAAAATGTGTACTGTTTAACATAACCGCTCCACTCCACCTTCTATTATGATTCAAAATTTCTGGTGCGGTGGTAATTCTTATTAGTTATTAATATTACAAACCAGTTGAAAATAAAAAATCGTAAATTATTTTTTGAAAAAATAAAAAGGATTGGCACTATTCTTTTCTTCAAGACCTGTGATATTTTAAGTCATTGAACATAGATTTGGATTTCTGACAAAAAAGAAAAAATATTTAAACAATAATATTGTAGAGAAAGCTTCGAAAACAATATAGAGTGCAAAATTATTTTGGACTAATAAGAGGATTTGTTAATAGTCTATTTATATTATGTTCTAGATTTCTCTGTTGCGGTTGCAATGTGTTAACTAATGTTGGGCTATTTAGAATAGTTTTGGGTTGGATAGATATGTTAATGGTTTCGGCCGTTGAATGAAGAAAAAGAATATTATTCATGAGTCAGTATATATATTTGATGAAATCGTATATCACATTGTACAAAAAATAATAAAAACAAGAAAGTAGAATTTTTTTTTTTTTTAAATTTGCTTTTACTGAGAAGTTGTTTTTTATTTTTTATGATATAAGAACGATAATTTGTTTAATTTTACTTATTTATATTTGACTTTTTTATGTCAAACCTCTCTTTTCATAAATAATAAAAAAATGTGTTCTTCTAACTTTTTCAATCTTACAAATAAATATTTGTGTTCAGTTATACAAATTCAAAGTAAAATTTTCAATTAAAAATTATGTCGAAATTTTATTAATAGATAATACTCTTTCCGTCCTACAAAGATAGTCCACAATTTCTTTTTTATTCGTCTCAAAAAGATAGTATACTTTATTTTTTAAGAGTGAAATTAATATTTTATATTCTATTTTGTCTTTAATCTGTGTGAAAATGAGTAGAAGACTATCTTTATGGGACGGCGGGAGTACTAAATTATAAATCACATCATACATATAGTTTTTTTTATAAATAATCTTATTTTTAGTTATTTAGTACATCTAAAAATTGGAGTTCTTTTTATAGCGTATTATTAAATTATTAAATATTTTTATAGATAATTACATTTAATACGTAATTAATTTCTTATAATAATTGTGATATTTTATTGGTCTTAATTTTATGGATAAATATTTGGTTCAGTCATACAAATTCAATGTCAAATTCTCAATTAAAATTATATCTAAAATTTATACACATTCGTATTTTTATAAATCACGGTGTATTGAAATTTGTATAACTAAATCCTATTTTTAAGTTATTTATTACATATACATATTAAAGTTCTTTCCTATATTGCATTATTTATCAAAAATATTTCAATGACAATTACATTTAATTCTTAATTAATTTTTTATTCCAAAAAGTCTCATATCACATTTTTTAACATTAACGGTTAAGAAATGTATCTATATTGTTTGAAATGATACAGTTATTAATGGTTTTTGTCCTAACTGCTAATTTTAAAATTTCAAAAAGTAATTAACTATACCAAGATATTCTTTGCTATATTTTAATTCAAACTTTGTGATATTTTTTCACAATAATATATAAATTTTCTCCCAATTTACTTAACTAAAAATTGAGATGATCAATACTAAATTATAATTTCAATCAGAAAATAATTACGTTGTATAAATATTAAAAACCTAAAATATCATAAATTGGATGCAATATCTTTGTCAACCTCGCAATTTTATTTTTTTATTTTTTTTTTATTATTATTATACATGGTTTTCATTGTCAATGGTCAAAATATTGAATTTTATCTTTTATATGCATGGTTTCAATTATTAACTTTTTCATGTATTGTTTGAATATTCAGAGTACATGAATACTGGAGATCCTACATTTAAGTGTTCATTTTGCAAGACAAATTTTTTGTTCGAGGAGATAGTGAATAATCGTTACAAAGATTATAAAAACAAAGTAGCCATCACAAAAAATACACACACACTTTCCCTCCAAAGATTATTTGCTAAATTTGGAAAGTTTTTGCCAAAAAACAAAAGAATTAAAAATAATAAAAATTAAAGCGCAATGGGAATTGGAACAATTTCAAAATTTAATGATTGAACAATCCAAACTCTAAACTGTAATTATTGCAAATTTTAATTACACTTTTAAGCATTACATGTATTTGTTCCCCAAAAAAAAAAAAAAAAGTTTTGAGTATTGTTAAATTATATATAAAATAATGGTCATTAAATTTCTTTAAAAAAAAAAGAATGTGATGTTTTCAAGGTAAAAATTAGTAGTTGAAATGTGGAGAGAAAGATAAGTGTGATAAAAAAAAGTTTAAAAATATGTTTTTAAAAAACATTTTTGTTAAACAGAGATGCTTCGTTCCAATTTCAAAAAATGACAATTTGAATATATTTATTTATTTATTGTGTTTTTACAATAGGATGATTGATTTTATTATGATTATTAATCTTATAATAATGTATCATATTTTTTTTTTTTTTTTTTTTTTTTGTAAAAATGGTGAAAAACTAACATCGAAAGCATCATAAGCCTAATTTAAAAAAAAAATAAATAATTTTCAATTGTTATAAAAAAAGTATTCAAAATCGGTTATTTAGAAAAAATTTTAGATTTTTGAAAAAAAAAATTTATTCAAAAATATTCTGTTTAATCATAGTGTGACTACTTTGGTAGAGTAATATTAAATTTTTTCTAGAGATATAAAATTATATTACAAAATGTGTTGAAAAATATTAAAATAATCCGAAAATGTTTAGTTTAAAGAACGAAAAATGTTTTAGTTTAAAGAACTTAAGAACATTCCTTAATCCTTATATTGTGTATTTTTTTATAAGTTTTCCGATTAAATTATATAAAAAAGATTAAATGATTAATCCAGAAATTTTCTTTCAAATAAAATAATTTCATACTTGATTGAATATAATTTTCTTTCAGATCGAATAATATCATACTTAATTAAATACTTTATATTTTTTTCAAATACAATGTTCATTTATATTATTCTTGATTTTTTTTTTTACAGTGATTATGTTTTAATTTGAGAGCAAACAGAAAATATAACCTCTATAAAATTGTCTCAAAAATCAAACGTATAAAATAATTTAACATATATTGTCTATAACAACAATATTATTTAATTTCAAAATTACCAATTCATAACAAATATAGATTTATGGTTGTTAATTTTATTTATTAGAAGAAAAAAGTCCAGCAAACAAATAAACAATAAATAAATTTAAATTTATTTAAAAAGAAAAAAAGAAAAAAATAATCCTATAAGGATTAGGATTTCCTAATTTTGATTAGCTTTGTACATGTTACATTTCAAATTTTGATCAATTTTGTGTTTTTAAAAATTTTGAATTCGATAATATTTTTTATTAAAATGTTATTGTATTATGTTTTTATTTTTCATGATTGTATAATTAATATATTTTTATAAATTTTGATCGAATCTATCTATATATAAAAATAAAGTAGCTGTCACCAAAAATACACACACACTTTCCCTCCAAAGATTATTTGCTAAATTTGAAAATTTTTTGTCAAAAAACAAAAGAATTAAAAATAATAAAAATTAAAGTGCAATGGGAATTGGAACCATTTCAAAATTTAATGGTTGAACAATCCAAACTCTAAACTGTAATTATTGCAAATTTTAATTACACTTTTAAGCATTACATGTATTTGTTCCCAAAAAAAAAAAAAAAAAGTTTTGAGTATTGTTAAATTATATATAAAATAATGGTCATTAAATTTCTTTTTTTTTAAAAAAAAAAAGAATGTGATGTTTTCGAGGTAAAAATTAGTAGTTGAAATGTGGAGAGAAAGATAAGTGTGATAAAAAAAAGTTTAAAAATGTGTTTTTAAAAAACATTTTTGTTAAACAGAAATATTTCGTTCCAATTTCAAAAAATGACAATTTGAATTTATTTATTTATTTATTGTGTTTTTACAATAGGATGATTGATTTTATTATAATTATCAATCTTATAATAATGTATCATAATTTTATTTTATTTTTGTGAAAAAGGTGAAAAACTAACATCGAAAGCATCATAAGTCTAATTTAAAAAATAAATAGATAATTTTCAATTGTTATAAAAAAGTATTCAAAATCGGTTATTTAGAAATTTTGTTAGATTTTTGAAAAAAAAAAGATTATTCAAAAATAGTCTGTTTAATCATAGTGTGACTACTTTGGTAGAGTAATAATAAATTTTTTCTAGAGATATAAAATTATATTACAAAATGTGTTGAAAAATATTTAAATAATTCGAAAATGTTTAGTTTAAAGAACGAAAAATGTTTTAGTTTAAAGAACTTAAGAACATTCCTTAATCCTTATATTGTGTATTTTTTTTATAAGTTGTCCAATTAAATTATATAAAAAAAGATTAAATGACTAATCCAGAAATTTTATTTCAAATAAAATAATTTCATACTTGATTGAATATAATTTTCTTTCAGATCGAATAATATCATACTTGATTAAATACTTTATTTTTTTTTCAAATACAACGTTCATTTATATTATTCTTGATTTTTTTTTTTTTTACAATGATTATGTTTTAATTTGAGAGTAAACAGAAAATATAACCTCTATAAAATTGTCTCAAAAATCAAACGTATAAAATAATTTAACATACATTCTCTATAACAACAATATTATTTAATTTCAAAATTACCAATTCATAACAAATATAGATTTATGGTTGTTAATTTTAGGGCTATCCACATAATTACACTACTTTTAGGGATCAAATTTAATTTTACTTGAATTTTATAAAAATTAAAAATTACTTATAATAAAATCTTAAAAACTGAAAAATACTTCATAATCACGTGAAGTAACACAATTTGATACTTTTAATGCTTCTCAAATATATTAGTATCACAGTATGATACCTATGATACTTTTCAATTTTTTAATAACAATGAAGTATTTTTCAAATTTTTTTATTTGGGTAGTAAAAATCAGTTTTATTATCTAAAGTAAGTAATCTGTACAATTTTTCCTTAATGTTATTTATTAGAAGAAAAAAGTCCAACAAACAAATAAACAATAAATAAAAAGAATTTTTTTTTAAAAAAAAATCCTATAAAGATTAGGATTTCCTAATTTTGATTAGTTTTGTACATGTTACATTTCAAAATTTGATCGGTTTTGTCTTTTTAAAAATTTTGAATTCGATAATATTTTTTATTAAAATGTTATTGTATTATGTTTTTATTTTTCATGATTGTATAATTAACATATTTTCATAAATTTTGATCGAAATTAATATCACAAACATATTCCCGTGCATCGCACGGGTGAAAATACTAGTTCTGAGTAATGATTTCAATTTATAATAGCCTCTGTTTGGCTACCATCAATTTGGAATTGAAATTATAATCTGTATGGATAATTTGTTTATTTTTTTGTTTATAATTATTTCAATTTTTAATATAACTTTTTAACCACACATTTTTTCTCTCTTCAATTTTAACCATTTATTTACCTCGAGATTTGGAATAAAAAATGTTTATAATCCAGTTGAAGGCCGCCGAACAAGGCCATGATTGATTTATTTGTGTTTTCTACGTTTGATATGAGGTTAAAAATTGAAAAGAGAAAATATGTGTAATTAAAAAGTGGTATGAAAAATTATGTAAATTAAATTTTATGTTTTTTCTTGTCTTTTGTCATTTAAATTATTTAATCGAACATAGTTATATAATTTTTCAAATCATTTTTTAATTATATATTTTTTTTCTAATTTTTAATTACACATTTTACATAAAAGAAAATACAAATAATCAATTTAAATTAATTTAAATAGCCGTCAAATTTTCCTAATAATTCAGGAAAAAAGTAGGGAGTAGGGTTCATGTCATGTCACTTGAGACCAGTTAGAATTATTTTAAATCGTTTGGTAAAAGTTTTTTTTAGTGCGTTTGGTATGCTTATAAATAATTTTTTGAAATCAATAGTAATTTTTAAAAGAATTGATGATTGATATTTAATTAAAAAATTAAATATTGTGAGCTTAACTTTTAATGGCTATATGAAAGTCAATGTTCATTGGATGAGAGAGAAAGAAAGAGATATATAATATTTTTAGAAAATGCTAAAATTATCGCGAAAGTGTACAACGAGTTGTACCACACAGGCACATGAACAGTGTCACAGTGTAATGATCATTTCACTCTCTCCTCAAATGTGAGTGAGCGGTACACTAACGGTATACTTTTGCGATACCTGTAGCATTGTCTATTATTTTAATACTAAATTGTGGAGAGAAAGTGGATATTGAAAAGTAAGAAAAAAAAAGAGACTGAAAAGGAAGAGAGAGATTGACACAAATTCAAATATATTAATATTAATAAAAAAATAGAGGAAAAGGTAAGTATAAGGTCCAATTTTGGATCTTGTAAAAAAATAAAGTGGAAAAAATAGGGAGAATGTGGAAGAGAGATAAAAAAAGAGATATCGAAGTGGGCTCACGAGTTTTTTGTATCTTTCTCTCAAACGCACCTGATCGTCTCAATCAATAAAGATGCTTTAATACATACAGAAAATGTGTTGCATGCCAACAAAAACATGGCTATAATATCGAAATCCCATCACGGATCCCCGGTTAGTTGTCACTCACGTGCTTTTCAACCTATTGTGCACGTGTCGTGGCCTATAATGACTTTTAATAAAATTCATTAAAATCTAGTCGTTCCAATTGAAATATTAATGAAATAAAATCATTTAAAATTTAGATATTAATTAATAGAAATAAGATGAATGAATTTCAAACTAAAAAATACAAATAATAAATTCTTTTAAAATTTTACTATATTTAGTGAGATTATTATGAATTTTGTGAAAATCTAAGAAAATCATTAAAGTTTAAAAATTCAGATGAGGACCCCCCCCCAAAAAAAAAAAAAAAAAAAATTATTATTATGGAACTAATAATGACAATGTTACGTAATACAAGTCACTCTCAAAAATAAATTTAAGTCATTAACATTCATAGTTACCTATACATTTATTATAATTTATACACACATTTAATTACTTAAATTCTAATCTAATCATCTTCAAACATGAATAGATGTCTACAATCTGCATTTCTGAGCACGTCAAGATTCATTGATTCATGTATGGTAAGATAAGAAAAACTTTTAAACTTATTAACATGAACTTGTAGGCACACTTATTTCCAGAAAAAATATCATTAGAATCGGAATTTAAAAATAAAAGTAAAAATTCAGAAGTACTATTATAGAAATTAAAAGCTAATTAATGCATTAAAGAAAGCAAATAAAATATAAAACAAAAGTAAAAACATTATCTTTTACAAAATACTAGACATCAGTTCATTAAGCCCCTGTTTGGTATTGATAAAAATTAGATTTTTAAAAGATTTGATAAAAGTTGATGAAATGTATGGTTAAAAAATTGTTAAACCTATAAAAAAATGTGGTTTAAATTAAATGTTGACTTTGAATTAAATTAAAATCTAAACATTGATCGAACAAAATAATCTTTCTCTACCCACTAATCCTGTAGTTAGGAGTTGGGACTGTTGCTGAACATGATACTGTCCGGCGTAGTAGGTGGAATTATACTTATTTATTGTTACACTGTCCAAAAGATAGATCGAAAGTTTATAGTAATACAGTTTTCTTTACATTTCCCAATGATGTACAACATCATGGTGATAATACCAAGTGTGTGGAAGTGGAACAAAGTGATTATTATATTGCCCCTATAGGATTTACATATTGTAATTTTTCTCAACTGTACCCTGTGAAAGAGAGAGGGGAGTTGGGACCAGGGCCTTTGGGTGTTTGGAGAAGAAGACAGTTGTTATCTCTTGATTACACTTGGCTTTTCATTCACATAGTTTGTATATTTTAATTTTTAACAATTACTCTCTCCGTTCCGTGAAGATAAATTTATATTCCTTATTTGTTCTTCCCAAATTATAGGTCACTTTCCTTATTAAAAGTTAACATATTTTTAAGTTTTTCAATATACCCTTATTTAATATTCATTGTTATCAACAAATATAAAATAATCATATTTATTACGTTATTTAATGTAGGGATATATTATTAAAATGTAAAAAAATTTATATTTCCAACTAAATTAATTAATATTTTCTTAATTTATATAAAAATAGGAACAAGTCTATTTTCATGTGACGAAAAGAGTATTTATTAGAGTCAAGACGTTCTCATAATAATAATAAATAAAAATCATGAGATGTAAAAGACAAGGCTAGAAAAATCTGCGAGTCGAACTCTAAATAAGCTCGAGAACCCATGTATTAGGAAAAAACCACATATTAGTTAATATTAAGAAAGAACTACAAAGAATCCTCGAATTTCACTCACTCTTTTCTATTAAAAAAGATTCGAGAACCCATGTATTAGGAAAAAACCACATAGTAGTTATATTAGGAAAGACTACAAAGAATCCTCGAATTTCACTCACTCTTTTATTTATACTAGTGAGGGCTCGTACGTTGTACAAGAAACGTTTTACATACAAATTTATTGACGTTATCCCAATATAATTTTATTCCAATATAATTTTAAGAGGATTTTTTCAAAATAATTTATTTTAAAAGTATTTCAAAAAAATTTGTGTTGTGATAATTATTTACAATCAATATATTATCTATGTTTTATTATTGACTTCATTCATTCATTCATTCACCAAAGTAATTGCCTCTCTCTCGCATTATATCTTTAGGCCAACTTCTAATTTAGATGTCTCTCCTGCTGAGCTAGAATATGCCATACAACTTTGGCTGAGTAGGTTGCAAATCATTCTTTATTGCTGCAGCACAAAAACTATCAAAGAAAGAAATTTGCAAAATTGATCAATAGTAATGAAAACATAGAGTTGTTCATTGTTGCAGCTCACATGCACATTATAGTCTTACCATCTAATTAAATACAGGAAAAATAATCATCTTGAACCTATAAATGAATCAAAATTAGTGAAGACATCTATGGTCAGTTTCTAAATCAATTACTATGATGAGAATAAGTACTTAGAACTTGTACCATCTGATAGATGTTTTTACAACTCGCATTGAAAACCTTCATTTTTATTTATAGAATATACCTATAGATAACGCATATATGGTCAGATACGTGTCCTTGCATCATCCAGCGAATATGGGACCCGGAAAGTTTCAAATTGTAGATTCAATGAAACGTGTGCCCTTGTTTGTACACATCATGAAGGAGAAGAAGACCTAGACTATCACAAACCCAGAAATAGCAGTGTGTGTCAGACTTCTTAAATGCCATCCACCTTGTAGTCCTCAATAATAGAACGTTACACCAAATCAAAAAAGGGAAGCACAAAGCTAGAGACAACAGCGGTCTTCCTAAAACGAGACCGTGGTATCAAATGGAAAGGTCGTCAAAATTCTAAAAGTCGAGATCCTATGAATCATATTGACAGACATGATAGACGAAGATCAGAAAACAGGAAAATTTATAGCCAACTACAATTCCCAACAAGCAACCATTTTTTCGGTCAAAACATAAATCATTCTTATCAGGTTCTAGATCACTAAACATCAAATCCTTACCTCATAGCTTAGCACCAACACCCTGACTCGAGTAGCTGATCCTTCAACTTTACTATGGTCATTAGACTTAGTAACGCCATTGTGATCCATGAGACTACGCCTGCAACATAGGTTTATAGATCCGTTTATGATCCATAAAACCTAAGGGATGGTCATCCAACATAAAGCATAATAGGAGTGTCACTCAAGAAAGTGTATTAAAATTACAAGTCTAATTAAAAAGTAATAAATGAAAGGATTAATAACTCTATTATCATTTCCCAGAAGCTTGACATCCATACAACTTGATTTGTTAGAACTATGATATGTATATTTACCAAAGACGAGAAGGAATAGTAGTTAATTTTAGATAATTTTGAAATGCTTTTCACCATTGCAAAAATGCAGAAGAGATTAGAAGCATAAAATTTTATTGCAAGAAATATCCATGTAATATAATGAGAACACAAATCTTGTACTAAATCAAGCATCTATAGAAAAGGCACATTTTAATATTACTAAAATCAATCTAGAAAAAAACATATGAAAAAACAAATAGTGTATTAAAGTTGTAACATATAGGTGTAGTGTACCTCTTTTGAGTTTGAGGAGACGGAAATTAGGATCACTAGAATGGAAAAAAATTGGGGTTTCTATATGTGCCATGCTGTGCAAATTAGCTCCTCAACCTACTTGCTATGGTATTGCAGAGACATTTCAGAGGGTGTCAAAGAAGTTCAAATCTTCCAAAAAGCTCGACTCTTGTTTATGCTATCAAAGCCGGAAAAAGAATTTGGGTCATTGTTCTGAGATGAAAGACCATGGCTAAACTAAAAATAAATTACATATCATTTAGCTTGGTTAAAAATGAGATAGCAAGGTAAATGACTAACTACATATTATCAGCCAAGGTCAAAGCAACTTCAAGTGAAAGTTAATTTCATAGGAGCAAAAAAGCTCTTTTTTTTTTTTTTTTTGGTCTTAGCATTATGTGGATGAAAATATGATATGATATGATATATATATATATATTTGTTAAGTTATAAAATAAAAATTCTGAACAACAGTCCTCAACATAAAAGAAAAATACCACTCTTCACAAACACAAATGATTAACATTTATCGCGATCCACTGATTAGTCATGACAAAATCGAAAAACTTATCATTTTGAATTGCCTTCACTATAACTCAATAAAATGGTTCTCAACGGATATACTTGTCAAGAATAGCAATAGAAGGGAAAAGCGGTCACTAACAACTGAAAGCTTTGCGATAAAATATCTCATCACATGTAGCCTATGGAACTAAAGAACCCAGGCAAGATCTAATGGAATAGCCTTTCAATGTAGACACCGCAAATTCCTAATTCTTCATTACACCATGTATTCAGATTTGTTAATTACCTTTAGAGTGCAATTATTTGTGTCAACTTGTCCAACATGAAAGGCCAAGATTGCTCTCTCCCCACTTTACATCACCATCTCTTGCAAACACAATATGAGAATTAAACATATCTTGTAAAAAATGCGTTTATTGAATGTGCTAAAAAGACTTCTTCCCACTAACATTGGGTATCATTTACATCATTTGATGTTAGTGCTCGTATTGAATTACAATTTAATTAGACATCTAGAAGAAGCAAAAAATGCAACTAAAGGGAAAAAAACGATTGAGCAAAATAGCGAAATTGTTCAACATAATTATACTTACCTCCAATATTCTTGTAATCAGCTGAACTTCTTCCCTCTTCTTTTAATTGAGACGCTCAACAGCTTCATTGCACTCTGTCCTGTTATATGTTGAATTTCCCAAATTAAGTGACATAGTTTCAAGCAATAAACTAAAATATTGATCTAATTTCTTCAACAAAAGATGGAGTTTGAGCATCAAAATCAATAATCTGTATTCAAAACAATCAATTGGCATATTTGATGGCATTGAATTGACCACTAATTTAGTAAAACAAAGTTAACCAACAAGTAAAAACAATTAAAGAGTTCCCATGGAACAATAAAATTCATCAATTCATTGATTAATTACAAATATGAACTTCAAATTTAATAAATTAATATGTAAAATAAATTATTCACAATCATCAGACATACAAAAACCTATTTCTCTACATCTCTTCAAGAACAAATAAAATATATCCCATATATATATATCTCATACACATATAAGTATAGTATTCATCCTGATTCAAGATTAATCGTTTTGAACACAAAAACACACATTGATATTTAGAATCATATATACCAAGAATTAGAAAATGGTAGAACTGAATTGAATTGAACCCAATCCAAAAGCTTAATAGAAATTATACAAAAAGACGTCCAAATTTCTCAAGTAACCATCTAATCACTATAAGGATAGTTATAACTCACTGATAATATAGAGTTTTGGAAAAACAAGGTTGGATTAAATCGGTAGGAAGATGGGTTTTGAAGTGGACTTTTAAGGTAGAGGGATATTGATGAAAATGACGCTAAAATAAATGAGGCAACAGAAAACGTTTGCTCTTCTACTTTTATCGTTTTTATTTCTTTTACGTTTTTTTTTCCGTTATTACTCAGTGACATGACATTGTTTCATTGGCTGGTTTTTAGCCTTTATTCCGTCTTCAGTTGTTTTGTATAAGGGAGTGCTCAGTGAACATTTTTGAGCTGATTACTTTGATTCAATAAAATCCAAGTCATTTTCTGTTTACTCTTTATTTCTTTGCAGATATAATCGGTTAAAAAAAGAGGGTTACTAAGTGAATAGTGAATGACTATCCCTTCTTTTAAAGTAGAGGGAGATATTGACATTTCTCCAAGAAAAACATTTATCTTGTGTAAATCATTGTGTCCAATACTCTGGCCAGCAAAAGGAGAAGCGATAGTGATAGCCATAGTCCTCGGCCTCACAATTTTTGGCTCTAAGGCACTAGCCATTGAGTAACAAGAAGTAATTTATTTAAACATGTTTGGAAAGAAATCGAATATAACGAGAGCAATCACCTACTTCAAGAAGCATGGCCCTATAGAAGCCCATGATAATTAGCTGAACAAATGAATTTATTCTATATAACTTACCTAATAGAGATAGCGACCTATTGCTGATCCCACCAAATAACAATCAGAACCCCTATACACACAAACAAGGAAAAAAATTTAGCTCAAACATATGCAAGATTTCAACCCAATATCATCCAGAATAAACAGATAAAACGAATGTTTCTAAGCAATTACCATAAATTGAAGCTAACACCAGAACGACATATTTCACGCTACCCTCTCCAATTTATGAGCAGATTCTGTAGTTTTTTGAGAAATTTAAACTACGAAAAAATGTCAAAATGTACACGAAGCTAGTCATCTGCCTCTCGAAGCTACTAGTGGAAACCGTTTCGCAATCAGAGTTTTCGTTTGGGCGGAATCTGAGTTTGTAGGTCCAAATTGCACTTCACTTATGCAGTCAACACTCGCCTCTGCCGCCATCAAATCCCGCTCAAACTCAGGTTGAGTGATCTCCTCGACGCCATGGTGATGATGGTGCTGGTTGTTCGCCGGTTGGATGGCCGGATGGAGAAATTTTTCTCGGTCAGTACCCTTCTCACTTTCGGTCAGCTCTCTTCTTGCTTACGATTTGAGAGTTTTTTATTCTTCTTGCAGTCTAGTGTGGTTGTGGGGAGAGAGATTTTGTATATAAATCAAAATCGATATAGGGTTCTCGTCTGAAGAGGAAGAGCGTCTTTTGTATTTTTTGTGGAGATGTGTGGAGGAGATAAATACATCTCTATCTACAGGTATTGCATCTTGTTTTCGAGATATTTTGTAAATCAGTTAATGAATAGTACCAGTGTGAACTGAACCTACCTAAAATGAATAGTAGAAGGGAAAAGCAACACTTCTAATGTAGGGGGAGATAAATATATATAAAAAAGGTGGACTATAGATGCTCAATAGTCAGAATGTCGAGACAACAATGCAAGAAATCACGTTACATTACATTAGCAGTTTCACGCCCACGAGAGGTGGTCGAATAATTTGATCGCCCATTTTTACCTATCTATTTAATGTTCCTTCAACCCACAGTCACGATACGATTTGATAGTAAAACTCAAATTCTGGAAGTACAACTAATCAAACAATAGCACTCAAAATAAATTAAAATGGTCACAAGTAGTAGTTAACTATAGTGAGGTGCCCTGCTCAATACAAATAGATGCCTACTATATTATGGGAATTTCTCACTTTTATGCAAACTCCATTTCTCCTTGTCCTCTTCTTTTAAGTTAATTATGTCACTTTGACTTTGCTTCTACATTTAATCCCCCTACAAATCAAATTCTCAGCAGCATCTTCAACATATCGTAAACGCACTATAATTGGAGTACGGAACGAGTTCTTTCAGAATTTTCTGTTAGAAATTTTGTACTATATCAATCCCTATTATTGTGGAATCGTGTATATTTTGAATTTCATAAATATCTTTTCATTATGTGGCTCATATTATGTATTTTGGTTTAATTAGAAGATTTCCCTATTAATACTACAATTTTGATGGTCGGTTGAGATTAAAAAGCTATAGAAAATTCGACCCCTCTCTCTACCTATATATACTGAACTCGAATTCCATCATGAGGGTTCAACTTATGAAACACAACTAAAGGCTTAGGTAAAGAGAGAGAAGACGAATTTCAGATCAATACTTTCTTCGGAATTGAATTAAAAGCTGTGACAGGATCTCATATCTTTCTACATTTTTGCTATGGATTCTGGTATATCTTATGATTTACAGTAATTAATTTTATAGTCAAGATCCTAAATCGTAATCATGTTTAAGTTTATATGTTTCGTATCAAAATTCTAATTTACATGTGGTATTGAGCCTTGATTGAACTATAATAATTAGTTCTGTGTATGAATAAATCAGATCTATCATCATGTTCCGCAATTATAAACATTGACTTATGTTTTCTTTGTATCATATAAATCTGTTGTAAAGAAATTTTGAATATTAGGGTTCTTAAATTTATCCATTATATCTTGGATGTCTATGAAGAAATCATGAGTGACTAACTTAGAATTCGACGAAATTTGGTAGCTTGATTGGAAACGGCCAAATCTTTAAGATTTATCATTGTACCATAAACTTTTTTGGATTTTAGCATTTTGAAGCCGTTTAGACCTCCGATTTCGGACATAATGTTCATGCACATATTGTGAAAGAAAATTCTTTTTACGATTCCGCGAATTGATTTGTGATCCTCATAACGAATATAATCATTCAGTTAAAAAAAATGTTTGGCAAATATTATTATTTTGTAAATATTGATGATATGTTGTATGTTTCTATTAAGTTATGCATACGATTTGAACTGCAATATACATATTATACTGAATTGATAATCACCAGAGTGTTTTAGTTTATTATATGCATATTATTATCTTGTGTGACATTCACATTATTGGTTGATGTTTACCACAGTGGACTTATATTATGTTGATGAATGTTAGACAAGTAATATCCTTGTTAGTTAATTTACTTACGTTATGTGTTACCCACTGGTATACCATGCATTAATAGTAGAATAAACGTTACAGAGTTGATTTATTTCTCCTTTAAGACTGTTGATAAAGCAATTGCTGGAAAAATTATGGCTTAACTCACCACAACCAGTTTTGATGGCTCCAAAACTATGCAACAACATGTACTTGACATGACTAATCTGGCTGCAAAATTAGGCAAATTGGGCATGATAGTGGCTGATTCGTTCCAAATCCAATTTACCCTAAACTCGTTGCCTCAATAGTATGGTCATTTTCAAATTCATTATAACACAATTAAGAACACGTGGAATGTGAATGAATTGACCAACAGGCTGGTTCAGGAAGAAGCTCGAATTAAGCAGGAGGGTGGTCATGTTGCTCAAGCAAATTACATGGTTCTTAATAATGGGAAAAACAAATTCGAAAAGCGAACAGGGAAGGGCATTAAGAGGGGCCCATCCAATGAATCAGATCGACTCGTACTAAAGAAAGCTAAGAAGGATGATAAGTGCCACTTTTGTAAAAAAAAAAGGTGGATACATTCAAAAGGATTGCTTAAAAAGCAAGGCTTGGTTCGAAAATAAGGGTAAGCCTTTGGCTTTTGTATATTTCGAATCAAAATTTGTTGAAGAACCTTTTAATACTTGGTGGATTAATTCTGATTCTAATGTTCATGTTTCAAACTCGATGCAAGGATTCCTTACAACCTAAACCACAAATTCAAATGAAGACTACATTTACATGGGAAATAGAGTCAAAGCCCCATTTCAAGCCATTGGCACATTTCGTTTAGTATCAGATTCTGGTTTTTTCTTAGATTTAGAACAAACTCCTTATGTTCCTTCTATTTCTCGTAATCTGATCTCCTTATTGAAACTTGATAAGGAATGTTTCTCCTTTAAAATAGGTGGTGGTTGTTTTATCTTATACAAGAATAATGATTCTGTTGGTTCGAAAATTTTGGTCAATGGCTTATATTAAATTAATCTTGATTCTTCATTTTCTGAATCTCTTCTTGTTACCTTGCATCCGAATATTGGTTTGAAACGTAATATGATGAATGAAAGTTCTTCTTTCTTGTGGCATAAAAGGCTTGGTCATATATCCAGGGAAAGAATGAATTTATTAGTAAATAAAAAATGAGATTTTTCCAAATCTTGATTTTACTGATTTTGATATTTGTGTGGATTGTATTAAGGGTAAACAAACCAAACATACCAAGAAATGAGCCACAATAATTAACGATCTGCTTGAGATAATACATATAGACATTTATGGACCTTTGATGCTCCATCAATTAGTGGAGAAAAATATTTCATCACTTTTATTGATGACTTTTCACATTATTGCTATATTTACCTTTTGCATGATAAATCTCAATCTGTAAATGCTTTAGAAATTTACATTACTGAAATTGAGAGACAATTAGGTAAAAAGGTGAAAATTATTAGATCAGATAAGGGTGGTGAATATAATGGGAAATATGATGAATCTGGACAATGTCCTAGTCCTTTTGCTAAACTCTTGAAAAGCTATGAATTTGTACTCAATACACAATGTTGGGTTCTCCTTGGAAGAATGGTGTAGCCGAAAGACGCAATCGCACACTCATGGAAATGGTTAAGAGTATGATGAATAATGTTAATTTACCCATATCGTTGTGGATGTATGCCCTTAGGATCGCTGTGTATATCTTAATCGGGTTCCCAATAAAACTGTTCCTAAAACACCTTTCGAAATGTGGAAATAATGGAAACTAAGTTTAAGACATTTGCTTGTATAGGGCTGCCTAGCGGAGGCACGCATTTATAATTCACAATAAAAGAAACTGGATCCAAAAATCATCAGTGGTTATTTTATCGAATATCCAGAAAAATCGAAAGGGTATAGGTTTTACTGTCCAAATCATAGAACAATAATTGTAGAAATTCATTGAAAATGACGAAGTCAGTGGGAGTGATAAAGTTAAAGAAGTGATTATTTGAGAAATTCGAGTTCCGATTCCCTTACTATGAATTTCAAATGAATAATTATGCCAAATGTTGTTGTTGATCCAATCAACAATGTAGAATAAAATGTCAATAATTCTGAACTCTATAATGAGACTGTCGTCATTGAACCAAATGTAAATGCAGCACCAAAAATAGCATTAAGAAGGTCCCAAAGACCCAAGAATTCAGCTATTTCGGATGATTACGTGTTGTACTTACGAGAATCTGAATTTAACATATGGATGAGGAAAGATCCAATTACGTACATACAGACCATTAAATGGGAAGAGTCTAAAAAATGGATCGATGTCATGTTTGAAAAGATGAAATCTATGACTGCTAATAAAATTTGAAATTTAGTTGAATTACCAGAAGGGCACAAGAAAATTGGTTGTAAATGGATTTTTAAAACCAAATGTGACTCTCATGGTAATATCGAATGATATAAATGCAAACTTGTAGCGAAAAGTTTAATTAGGAAGAAAGCATCGATTTCAGTGAAACCTTCTCTCCAATTTCTAAAAAGGATTCATTATGAATCATTATGGTATTAGTTGCTCATTTTGATTTAGAGCTACATCAAATGGATGTAAAAACGGTTTTTCTTAATGGGAATTTTGGAAGAAGAAGTCTACATGGCACAACTAGAAGGCTTCATTACAGATGGAAAGGAAAACATGGTTTGTCTGTTAAAGAATACAATATATAGACTAAAACAAGCTTCACGACAATGGTATATTAAGTTTCAAAATACCATTAGTTCTTTTGATTTTACTGAAAACATTGTTGATCAATGTATTTCCTGAAGATCAGTAGGAGTAAGTTTGCATTTTTGGTTCTATATGTTGATGACATATTAATTACCATCAGTGACCTTGATTTATTATGGGAAACTAAGAATTTTCTTTCCTAAAACTTTGAAATGAAAGATATGGGAAAGGCATCATACGTGATCGAAATAGATATATTTCGTAATAGATCGTGTAGATTTTTGGGAATGTCTCAGAAATCCTATATCACAAGTTTTGAAAAGATTTAATATGGCATTTTGCGATCCTAATGTTGTTCCAATTCAAAAGGGGGATAAGTTTAGCCTAACCCAGTATCCTCAAACTGAATTGGAATGTGAACGAATGAAAATTTTCCCTTATGCTTCTCTTGTAGGAAACTTAATGTATGCACATGTTTGCACCAGGCCAGACATTAGCTTTGCAGTCGGTATGTTGAGCCATTATCAAAGCAATCTAGGAATTGATCATTGGAAAACTGCTACTCACATTTAGTCATACTAATCACCTTGAGGTAATTGGTTGCACAGATTCAATTGGTGGTTGTGTGGATACTAGAAAAAACACTTTTAGCTTTGTGTTTGTATTAGCTAGAGGTACTATATCATGGAAGAGTGCCAAACAAACAATAATTGCCTCATCCACTATGGAGGCTGAATTTGTAGCATGCTTTGAGGTTACAGTTCAAGGATTATGGTTGCGAAATTTCATTTCAGGGTTTAGAGTTGTGGATTCCATTGCTAGGTTGTTGAAAATTTATTGTGATAATGCTTCAGTAATATTCTTTTCAAAGAATGATAGGTACTCAAAAGGAATAAAGCACATGGAGATGAAATATCTATCTGTTAAAAAAGAAATTCGGAATAAGCGAGTGTCATTTGAGCACGTTAACACAAGTGCAAATATAGCAGATCAACTTACTAAAGGGTTACCGCCCAAGACATTTAAGCAGAATGCTGACGACATGGGTCTTGAGTGTAACGAATAGTTTCTTTTCTTGTTTATGGATTGCTCCGAGTTCTTATTTTGACATTATTTTGAAATTTCATTATTGACAATTTTGAATTTTTAGATTTCTATTTTGTATACATTATGCAAATGGATAATAATAATAATAGAAATAATCTTTTAATTAAGACATTTTGGGGACCATTATGATTACTTCGCTATACATACTTCGTTAAGTAGATTATTGATCAGTAGTACATGGAAGAGACCATGTTTTTTAATTAACATGGAACCGCCATGACTCTTATCAGTGATTCAATTAACTAATGTAATTACGATAAACCTTTTAAGTATATTAATTCAACATTTTTTTACTCACCTTATGATTCTTATATGAAATCATAAATATGATTGTCATATGGACCAAGTAGGAAACTGTTAGAAATTTTGTGATATGTCAATCTCTATTATTATGGGATTGTATATATCTCGAATTTTATAAATATCTGCTCATAATTATGTGGCCCATATTACGTATTCTGGTTTAATTAGAAGGTTTTCCTATTAATACTACAACTTTGATGGACGGTTGAGATTAAAAGGCTATAGGAAATTCGGCTCCTCTCTACCTATATATACTGAACTCGAATTTCATCATGAGGGTTCAACTTATGAAACACAACTAAAGACTTAGGTTAAGAGAGAGAATGCGAATTTCAGATCAATACTTTCTTCGAGACTGAATTAAAAGATGTGACAGGATCTCATATCTTTCTACATTATTGCTATGGATTCTAGTATATCTTATGATTTACAATAATTAATTTTATGTTCAAGATCCTAAATCAAAATCATGTTTAAGTTTATATGTTTCGTATCAAGATTTTAGTTTACATTTCCAACTCATATCAGCAATTTTTAGCTGATCCAAATTGTTCAAGAATATCGACGTTGAGTTAGTTTTGATAATTTTAAGATTAGTCAGTTTCATTTCTAGATTGGGATAGGGATAGTGACGAGATATAACTCAATATTAGAGTGTGTTGAGTATTTGCCTCAAATGAAATCCAAATTTAATTGAATTATGGATCTACAAGTTACTTGTCCTATTTGGAATTAATTTGGAGGTAATATCAATTGTTGTTTCTATAGTACATGTGTCCTAATGGAATGGTGATGAAATTAATTGTTAGAAGCACTTCTAACAATATGCATGTACTAGTGACGTGATTGATCGTGAAGAAGTCTTCAAGCTGAATTGAACTACTGTCATGGCATGAATTTTTCTATAAATACGTGTATTATTCTCTTTTGTTGTAGAGCACATTGACTAGAGAGTATTGTGAGAAAAAATGTAGTCTAGCATCTTGGTTTCTCTTGAGTTCTTTGTGAGTTATACAAAGAAGTAGAAATTTGTGGATATAGTAAAATTTGGTTATTTTTCCTACAATACTTGGGGGTTTGATGAGTGCAAATTTTATATAATTGTAACAATTTATTATATAGTGAAAAACTTTGACAGACCGTAAATTTTTCGTTGTTTTATTGTCTTGTTGATTTAATTATTTCTTGAAAATCAAAATTTCTATGGAGTTAATTAAAGAGCGAATTTATGTGTAATTTCCATCAGAATGCTATCATGACTAGGTAGAACCATAGAAGTCATCATCATTCCAAGGGAAAAAAAATGAGAGAGAGAGAGAGAGAGAACAATCAAGAGACAAGTGATTTATTAAGGTAAAAGTAGTATTCTTTCCATTCATCAGTCTCAACTTGAAAAATAAAAACGGCTTTCTCAACTCTTAATAATAGCTTGAGTTTCTAATTCAATGCCATCATATGAAGACAGCTTTTACGTCCATAACATGCTGATTTTGATTTGGGTTTTCAAAGTCCAATGGTGGACTTCATGGATATTGGGTCACCCAATTGGACATACAGAACCTGAAACTTAAAATGCATTTCTTCCTTGTATAACTTTTTTACCTCAAAGTCACTTAGGCTCTATTTATTAAAAAATGTGTTTAAAAATATATTTTTTATGTTTTCGGAATAAAATGTGGTTGAAATGTGAAGAGAGAAAATGTATATAATTTACGAAATTATATTTTAAAAACACGTTTGCCAAAAAGAGGCTTAATTGCTGATCCACCATAGGTCGCCAAAATTGGGAAAAATAATGCTTGGGTTCCCAGCTTATCTCGAAGAGGTGGTTCTCCAACCACTAATTTGTACCATTAAGTCCCATGTTGACAATGATCCTTTTACTCATTAAGATGTTATGTCATGGGTGGGAGTTCGAATCTTACATTTGGTATGGATGAGACTCATTGCAAGCACAGTTAAACAGCAAACTCTCAACCCTATTCTACTAAGACACATCTTGCGATTTACATCTTCTACAAATTATCCTCTACAAACCTCCATAGCATGAATTGTAGGAGTTCCTAAGGTTGGAGTTCAACCTTTTTTTATGTCAAAAGTCATGCGTAAAGTTGAAGTACATGTTCTATTTTGAATAGGTGGGATCCAGCCTCTAATCTATATCTATATATTACTAAAAATAGGAGATATTTTGAGAATCTTCAATTCAATTTTCAATTGGAGCAGAATCTATAATGTGAACAGAATCCAATTATTTGGTAACCTCGACGAGTCGACAGACTGTTCTTTTTTGGCCCATTTCATGCAACGGTTACTTGGTTACTCACTAGCACCACCACTACTAAATGGGGTTGATTCTTTTCATGGTAAGTGTTCACTAATATCTCGCGATGCGAGATATCCCCGCAAGTGTACGGGTCGTGAGAAGTAATAAAGTGGACTTAAGAGTCCGGATTATCGTCCTACGAGGATTGCAATTAATTATCGAAATATGTTAGTTCTAAATCTTATTTGAATGAACAAAATAATTTGATGTTTGAAATCTAAAACAAAAAAATCAATTAAAGAATTAAATTGCTAAATTTGTTTTGTTTTTAAAAACGATTGTAAAATAGTTGAGATTTACGATTTCACATAACCAATTAAATTAACTCAAATTTCATTTTTTATTTCCTAATTATGTACTCGGTAGAATTCACTAATTTATATTGAAATTCCTCTCTCGAGTTTAAATCAATTCTACATATATAAGTCAAACATGTATCTCTACAGCGGGTCTGAATATTCCTTATCTAGATGCAATAAATAAAAGAATTCACACACGACCGCAATAATAATAAGAGTATATCTCTATCTCTCGTTCAATTATCGAATTTATTACCATGTTCTAAATTATTAACTCACCTCTCGGATTATGGAAATAATTCAATATATCATGAACTGGTGATCAAGCAATTCAAGCATTAAGAACAATAATTAATCAATACATGCAACAAAACATTAAAACAACAGAATTTGAAATTAAAATAATATGACTAGGCTACATCGTTCATCCCAACATAGAATTTAGTTACACATCATCAATAAAGAACAATAACAATAAATATAAGCATTCATTGAAAGTAATATAAAGAATGAAAATCTTGCACCAAGTTTTGATTCTTCAATTATCTTCAATTCAAGCCCCTTTGCGATGCTTGATTCCCCAAGAATTTGATGTTGATTTCTATATTGTGGCTCGTTCTTTGGAGAGGCAAAGGTCTAGATCTCGTGCCTCTTATGTTGTATATATAGGTTTTGGAGAAACCCTAGGTCAAAAGGCCCAAATCCTGTTAAAAATCGCGAGAAAAATCTGATCTGCGGCCCAGCCGAAAAGCCACGCGATCGCCTGGTTAACACCCTAGCGATCGCGTGCTTGACCCTAAAACTCTCAGGTTAAGATTTTGCACCATCTCGCGATCGCTTGGTACATAATCAGCAATCGCGACTTCGCTCTTTTCTCGACTGTACAAGTTAGTCCCTGACTTTTAATTGCACCTTCAGTCCTCAACTTTCAATTGTTGCAATTTAGTCTCCAAACTTTATCTTCTTCTCGATTTGCCCATTTAAGCTCTTAATTCATTCAATTAGGTCCTCCAACCTCTGATTCGTTCATTTTGGCACATTGCATCTTTCCGGTTAACGTCACAAACTTATCAATTGCTCGTTTTAGCTCCAATCAAAATCCAATTATGCATTTTTCTCATCAATTACTTTATTCTTTATCTTTTGGGATATTTTACTGCAAAGTAGACAGATAAACACAAATTATATAGCATATATTCTATAATGATAATAATTTATTCTAATTTAGACGTACAAATAAGTGTATAAAACACACTTATCAGTAAGTTACAAAATCTCCACTTTCAAACACTAGCCTATCTCCCTAGGATCATTCACGACTAATCCATTTGGTAACACTGTTTGAATTAGAAATTTGTTTATTTATGATTTTGAAGTAAAAAGTAATGGTTAAAAATTGGAGAAAGAAAATGTATATGGTTAAAAAATGATTTGAAAAATTGTGTAGTTTATAAATTGGTTTATAAATCAAGTAAATTGATTTACCGAACACTAGCGACATCTAGCAAAAGACCCATATGCCGCCTTTTCCTCATCCTCCTTCGGCGCTCCCACAACAGCGTGAATGAACAAAATCACTGCCCCAAAAATTTACATGAGTTTTTTTCTTTTTTTTGTCTCCGGTGGTTTTGGAGTCTCCCCTCTTTATAGTGCGGTTCGTATCTCTCCGGTTCATAGCCAAGAAAAAGTTGTGGCTTGTCAACAATTTTGGGAATCCAGCAATTGCTTCTGTTCAAATGGACGCTCCACCATTGAATCATAACCCACCAACCCAAGTTAAAAAAAAAATGTTTGTTTACACAAATTATTTCCCCTTTCTTAGGTTTTTTGTTCATAAAGTAAAGCGTTTACCTGTTGTTTTCTTGATTTTGATTCGCAGAAGTCAGAACGGTGCAATTTTGCCATAATTACTGGTGAGTTCATGCGATTATTAATTTTAGTTAAAGTTTGATTATGACTTTTATGAATGCCATATGAAGTGAAATTTTAAACGTTGATTTTTTCCCTTCTTTTTGAACTATTTTTCTGCTGACTGGTTCAACGATTTTTGCGACTATATTAGGGTATGCAACTGAGAAAAAGCCTGTTGCTTTTAGAGTTGATAAAAGCAAAGCTTTCTTAAGCAAGAACATCCAAAGTTGGAAGTCATAGTCATGGTAAAAAAAAGAACAGAGAGGGGGTGCTTCGGGTACTATTGATATGCTAAAGGCCTCCAACTTTCCTACCTCGATTCTTAGGGCTGGGACCTGGGAGGTATGTTCAAAATTCATGTCTTCCTAATACATTATGTGTATAATGTGAAATTTAGGGACTATATTAAAAATATCAAGAAATATAGGTGGCGTTCTGTTTGTATTTTATTTTGTATTTTCATTTTCGAAAATGTTCTGTGTTTCCTATTTTTATTTTTGTTTTCAAATTTGCTGAAAACAAATTTGGTTTCTCATTTCTAAAAACTGTTTTTGAAAATGAAAACTTGAAAAATACGTTCTGTTTGAAATTTTGCAGAATACTACTTATATTATTTTTTAATTAATTTGCTTGCAGAATACTACTAGCTTAAACTCAAATTTCCTTTCACAATACACTGAAAACATGGTTATATGCAACAAACTAATGTGATCATTAAGAGTCTATATTAACACAGCTTGGCCAGGTTCGAGATTTGAGGAAGCTCTAGTTCTATTAAAATCTAGAAAAAGCAAGTTCTTTCAAAACCATCACAGTCCATTTATCAAGACATTTTTTGAAATATAATAACAAGAATTCCCACTTAATTTTTTTTAGTAATGTTAATATTGAATTCAATAAAACTTTATTTAAGCTTAGTTCCAAGTTAGGATAATTCTCTATAAAAAAAAAAATAATTTATTTAGGCTTAATTCCAAGTTAGGATAATTTTAAAAATAAAATAATAATAAAAACTTTATATTAAGCTTAGTTCCAAATTTGGATAATTCTTTAAAAAAAAAAAAAATAATCCCAAAACGCGTTTTTCGTGTTTTGAACATTTTTTGTTGAAATACACACAAATAGCAAAAATGTAACACCCCAAGTTCAAAATCTTAAACCTAGGCGTGTTAACTTTTCTTTACTTAAATGCGGAAAAAGAAATCATTTAAAACCTCAACATTTTCATTTTCTATTATGAAATTTTACAAAAATTTCGATAGAGTCTCCTCTATAAATTGGACATAGCCAACCTGTAGAGGGACATCAAAACCATTTTTAAAATGCACATCACAACTCATTCAATCCCAAACATCATCCCAGCCATTACACTAAGTCCCAAATTCCTCAACAATATAATTCCAAGTAAATAAACTTTAGCAAATGAAATAAGAGGTAATTTAACCTCAATTTCTCATTTTTTGTTTTTCAAAATACGTTTTTAAAAATGGTAAAGAGAATGCGTTTTTAGTGTTTTCGAAAATAAAAACAAAAAACGATCTTAAAACAGCAAAGAGAATAGGGCCATATATTTTTTGACGATAAGGTAATGTGTTAAGGTCATTTAGTGATGAGAAAGTCAGAAAGATCACCATTCTATTGATTTCAACATGGAACTGTTACACCCCATGATTCGGGCCTAAAGTTTTTAGGCTAATATTTACTGAAAATTCATTGGATCTACAGTATAAATCGAGATATGAAGGGGACTTGGAGGCAAAATGTTACTTTGCAAAGCATAAGCTGGTTTTATGAAGTTCTCGATGGAGGACTGAAGAATAAGATTGAAATTCAATGGTATGATACAATGACTCTCAAGGCAAATTACCCTGACGATTGTCTTGGGACTATAGACATTGGTAATAAACACCCACTTTGCTCTTATTATGTTGCAATGTATCTGCCTTATCCATTTTTAATTAATTGACAATAAATTTTAGCACTTTGATGTGCAGTTGGGCAGGCAACCTCTTTTATTCAGAGAGACACTAATCCGCACCCTGGAAAGCACATCCTTCGACAGGAAACAAAAGATTTTACTGGTGGATAGTGTAGCATACATAGGTAAGTGATCTCTGCTGCCTGGGTTGGGAGCAAACTAACTGTACATAATTTATGTTTTAAGCCAACAAATTTCTGTATTTCTATTTGTTTTTTGTGATCCTGCATTCATGAATGAGTTCACATCTAAATGTGAAAGAATTTTGTCTCAATTGTCTAAGTGTGCTTGTGTATTTTAAACCCTAGACTAGATCACTTCTAATTCTCTAAGTATGCAAGATCAGATGGAAGAATTTATTGTTTATGCTACGAAAATAATGCTTCTATTTAGATGTTTTCACCTTTGTATAATTTCCTTTTGGTTTTTTGGTTTTGGAAATGTGTGAAAGATAGTGAAATATTGCTTTACGACGTACTGGAGTATTCGATAAAATATTGTTTTGCCCATTTTTTTAGTAAAATGGACAGGAGGATACTAACCTTTCGTCATTCTTTTGTCTATAGGATATGTTTTGGATTTCATTGATCCAACTTTGACTTTTTAATGCTCTATATTCTGTCAATTTATGGGAACTTAGCTCATATTGGGTATATTTAGAAAGCTCAGTTGAAAAATTAAAACAAATGGAAAAAAAGTGTAGCATCATTGAATTATTACAATTGGAACTTTTTTTACATGATTTTTTTTTTTTTTTTATGTTTTTTTTTTAATGCAATGAAAAGAAAAAAAAAAGTGCTCGAAAATAATTACATGACATTCTTTTCTGGGGGAAAAAATTAAAATGGAGGCAACAACTTCAAAACTTTGGTCAAGCTCACAGGGACAGCCTTGAACTCCGAAGTTTCACTGTCACAAGCTCGAAATTCTTGTTGAGCCAACTTCTACTGCTTGGTTTAAAGGGTGTCATTCTACTGCTTGCTTGAAACGAGGTAAGCAATGGCGGATCTAGGAAGAAAAATACCTTTCTGAAGTCCAGCAAAGAGTTCCTAACTACACTTTTATCTTGCATTACAGAAAAGTTTTGAGTATTGCACGAAGGACATGCTACAAAGTGGTATATTTAGGAAGATTATTATGTCAATTTACCTTTCATTTATAACATGTAGGTGTCCCAATATCGGCGCAGTAAGAAGTGGGATTCTATGGTTGCTGCGGCTCATGCAATAGGAGCTATTGCTTATAATGTTAAACATACATCATTAAACTGTCCAAGTCGTTTGGATTATTTGATTCTCTGAGGAAAATTCAACTTCCACAATTTTGATCCAAACAAGGTGCTGGAATTTGGGGCCTGGTGGCCCGTGGACAGGTACTTTCCTTCCATCACCCAAGTTCCAAAAGCAAAAGAACATATTTCCTTGCAAAATATTTATCCCTTCTCAAACATGATCGGACATCCATCTGTTCCATGTCTATTAACAGATGTGTTTATTGACTCTTTAAAACTTATTTCGTGTTTGCTTCAATTTCATGATATAACACATTCCCAATCTCCGCTTCTCCAATTGTTTTGTGGTAGTACATTATACTTTAGTAATGAAATATATCCGTACATCACACGGGTATGAAACTAATTTTTGTTTAATTGACTTGTTCTTCTGGTAATACTGTGCATAGCGGTCTATGAGCAATTCAAGTTTTTCTCAGAATGTTCCAAATCATTCTCATGTAACCATTTTAGAAGAAATCATTCTAGAGTTCAACAAGAAGTCCTGTCTACAAGCTATGTCATACTTCGATAAAAGCAGATCAAGATGGCCCCTTCATGAACAATATACAATGACTTAGACCCTCTTTCATTTTGTTATTTTAGATCCCTTTTCCATGCGAGTTTATTATATAATATATTCATGTAAGATTTTTGTCTCTTTTTTCCAACTATGAGTGTGAACATAGGGCATCGACTGTTGACTTCGTACAGTCGATTTTAAATCTTGATATGCTAACTGCAATTCAATTAAAACACAAATTCAATTCAAGGCCACACCACAAGCTATCCTAATTGACTTTATTGTACCTCATATCACGAGGAGTCTAAGGGCGCCACCACACCACCCACATGAAGACCGTCATAACATTACGGGCAAAGATAATTTTCCAAGGTTCTATGATTAAACCCTGCTCCCATCGATCTTTAATGTATTATCAACAATCCGCAGTCCATCTTCTGTGGCAATCACTGCTGTGCACCTGCCATTCAGCCCGTAACATTTGAACACACATTTAAATTATTTCTATAATGAAAATCTTGGCTAATGGGGACAAAAGTGAGTTGATAAGAAATATGATATTAGGATCAGCTACTCAAAAAATTAATGTAAAGACGTGAATAAGCCAAAGTTAACATGAGAACAGGGCCGACCCTACTCTTATACAGTCCATGCAACCGCATAGGCCCCCAAGATGTGAAGGCTTCCAAAAGTAGTCCAAAAGTCTCGTCTAGTAGATAACTCAAGTTTTTGAATAAAAAGACTCAATTAATTTAATTGTTATTTTTTTCATCTTAAAATGTTAGAAAAATAAATTTAATTTGAATTATTGACAGTTTACATTAGAATTATTATAACTTTGAACTGTTTTATTTAGTAATTTTTTTTTATCAAGGTCCATTTAAAATCTCGCATAAAGGACTCCAATTCCCAGGACTTTCTAGGGCCTACCGTGCATGAGAAACATCGATAAATGATAGAAACATAGATAACATAGAAAAGGTAAGTATAATAAAATAGAAAAAGGTAGGTATAAGAAACTGACAGGATCCTAGAAATAACCCCGTGCTCTACAACACCATCAACTTGATCCAAACTATCAGCTACTTCCGCTGCAAGAAAATCAGTACAGGCCTAAGAAAGATTGCGCATCAAGTTGAGAAAAACTAAAAATACACTTAAATATCGAAATGTATAATTGTACCGAGGCTTATAATTGGAGATGTAAAAATTACATCGAGGACATTATGCCCTCCTTTAGTGACTAGAGGGAAATCACCCCCTAATGGACCTGCATACCCTGCAGACGGTCTCCTCCAAACCTTGATAAAATTAAAAGAAAAAAAAAAATATATATATATTATGAAATTTTGTCCTCCATGTCAATATTTGTGGTCGTAAGTCTCATTAATGTAAAATTTAAATGGACCGCATAACTAGGAGTCTGGACAATGTGAAATGAGTAACCAAATACTAAAACCTAATAGAGGATACAACAGTACTCACTAGACACTTTACTCAAAAATAGCAAAAAAACTAGGCCTTCAGCCTCTGGTTGGCAAACTGTTTTTAAACAGTACACTAATACAATTATTTATTGAATAATTTGTAAAAGATACAATGCTTGTCAAAATAACACAATGAACAACTAAAAACATTACTTGCATACACAAATAATGGTTAATTTATAATTTTTTTTCTCCATATAAGATTTTTTCCTTGGTCTAATATCCTTATGAATAACATAAATTTTTTTAGCAAAAAATAAAATAACAAAGGCAAGTAACTTGTATGCATAAATTGTGCATTCATATATATAGTGTTTAAGTGTTTAACCACACATATTTTCTCTCTCCATTTTTCAAACACACATTTTACCTCGAAAACATGATATTCTTTTTTTTTTTTAAACAAAAAACTTTTAACAAAGTGTTCTTGAAGATCCTATAAATATCATTTTTTTGGGTTCTTTCTAGAAAGCATGAAAGAAAATACTACTACATGACTACACCTCATTTTAACTGGGCCTAACCATAATGTAACTAAATCCTTTCTGCTAAAAATACCAAATGAAAAGGGATGTGATGGTGCGACAATGAACAACATGAAGTCTGTGGCAGACTCAATGTATCTTTATTGAGAATGAATTAGATATAAAACTTTTTTGGGTTCGCGCGGGGAGCTAGGGAAAATTTGAGAACACAAGATTTCACATTCCAAAGATTTTCTAATTGTAAATCCAATGGTTTGCAATTTTAACGGGGACTTAGTTGCAAAAATGACACACTAAAAAAATCTTCTATATTTAAAACCATAATATTGAAGAAGTTCAAGTGCTACAAATGCTAGAGAAGACAGCGTGTCAAACACCGACACTCTACGGACACTCTCCAACACGTGCTGGAGTTAATAACCCTATGCATGAAAATGAAAAGGGATCGAAAGAAATGTCGGCAGTTAAAAAAATTATAAATCTGACACAAGTTTGTTTTTATTTGATATTTTCATTTTGATGCAACGGATACACAATGTGTTGTTTGTATATAAGACTAAAATAATAATAAATTAAAAAAATTAATTTGCTTGTCCTCAACATGTCCTAAATTTTTGAAAAATCACGTGTTTACGTATCCGTGTCGGGTGTAGTCCGTGTAATCCTGAATGTGAGGATACCTCAGCATCACCAAGGAACAAGTCATCAATTTCTTCAGCAGTTTCCAGCCAATTGATCTGAAACACAACGAAACAAAATTTTTGTAAGATATGTCCGTCATAATATAAGTCAATAACTTGCGTACTTCTAGTGTTTGAGCTTACAGATCTAATTAGAACTGGTATTGACCCATCTACAGCTCCTTGATACTGTTTTCCTGTGACAATGAGTACAACTTTCCCAGCCGCCTTCAAAACGGTCTGCAGCAGAATTAACTAGTGTAGCTGAACAATAATCATAATTTGAAATGATTACGTGTGATGCAAGATAAAGGAGTATACAGAAACATGCGTACGAGTATCCAAGGCATATTTAATTAAGGTGATTCTGAAAAAAGAGTACAAAGTTTCACTACATATACAGATGTAATGTTTGAAGGATGCACTTTTAAGTGACCTTTTCTTGAATTAATGACTCGACGCCCTGCATTGTCTGACGCCCAATGACTGCTGCAAGTGTTTCTTCTTCTATAACGTCAGCATCATTGAATGCTAAATCAATCTAAAACATGGCAAAGCAGAATGTCGTAAAGCACCATCCAAGCAGATATACAGTATAAAATGAAAAAACCCATCCAATAAAATGATTAACTAAAACTCAACAGTGCAATTGACTACAATAAAACATAATAAAATGTGCACACTTTAGAGCTGTCTCCATACTGATCCAATGGGATTCCGACCTTCGAAGCTTCACTTGCACTACCAACAGATCTGCATCATAGTGTTGCAGATTACTCCTAATGGAAAATGAAACAGAAACTGTAAGTGCTAAGCAAAACGACATCACTGCAAGCACAATGCTCATCAAACTTGCACCTTGAGTTGGGACACTGGCAAAACTGAAATGTATAATCTAAAAGTGGAAAATCTACTCAGTCTAGATGCTATTAATATACAGGAATACTTTCAAATACTAACACATGAAATATCTTCTGCAACAAATGAACCAATTACTTCATCATCCCAAACCACAATAATTAAGACAATATTCCACTCTATAATAAAGCGCTATACTCTGTTCTCTAAAGCATTGAAACTTCTATCATAATTCTGTGAAAAATTGAAGATTTCGACTAGGCATTAAATGTTTTCCCTGCCGATAGTGTCCCGCTCATTTTGTCTAAAAAAAATGGCATTCGCCACATTTGGTCGGTTTAGTCACCTTATTATTTCTAAATTTGAAATTGATTCTTGCCAAACAAACAGACCTTAAAATAAGAGACTTTAACTTATCACGATCCTTGCACAAAAGCGAGGATTTTCACTTACGTAGGAATGCCAAAAATATCTTTAATCAGACCGGCCCGAAGCTTCCGCCCTAAATATTGTATGGCCAGACCAGAAGCACGGCCAGTCCCCAGTCCAATCACCATTCCATTTTCGACATACAAATCCACCTTTGGTATGCAATTAAAAATCAAAGCTTAATTACCCAAAAATAGACATACAGTTAATCAACGATGCCTATAAAGAGAAGAGGGGGGGGGGGGGGGGGGGGACTAGTAGTATAGAAGTGATTACAGTGTGTTTGGCTGCCTGGAGGAGAGCGGAATCGTCAAGGAGGCTGTTGCAAGTTACCATGGGAAGCGCATTAGGTCTTCTTATTGTTGAATGTGGGTTTAATTTTATGAGCGAGAGAGAATGAACCGGTGAAAACGATGATGTTAGTGCCATTGTCACACACAAAAACTCGTCTGTTCTACATATTTGTTTCATCTCATTAGGATAAGAGGACGGTCACCTACGGTTCCATACATTTTGGGTAGATTTTCTTATCCGTGATTAGGACGTCAATAATTCACGCGAACCCGAAATTCGTAGGTACCCGTCACATATGGATGGAAATTATTCGACCCAATAAATTTATGGGTAGAATATGGGTGTAAATTTACAAACCTAACATGGATATGAGTATTGTAAAAAGGAAAAAATACGTTTATCAGGCCGTTATAAATACACATATCAAAAATACGAGATAACCTAAAATCATACTAAAATCAAGTGTGTGTGTGTGTGTACAGTAACTGAAAATCATGGAAAGATGCGTCCCAAAAATCACGGAATCAATTATGAATACTCATTTCCATAATGATCCGCTACATACCACAAACAAAAAACGATTTGGCGAGGACACCTTCTTCATAATCGGTATTTACAGAATAACAATCATGGCCGGTGGTGTGATGTGAAGCGACTGAGAAGATTGAAGATATGAGGTCACAAACAGGTAAACAAACATTACGAGGGAAACTGTCGTGAAAAAAATTTCATCAACGTTACTGACACTACATCGAGAACGCTACATCGTATTTAGGTAATTCTTTGCAGTACATTTTATATTCGTCCACGTGAGGTCACATATTATATAAACTAATTGATCTGGCCACGATATGATAGCAAATTCATATTTGTTATATTCATGTGACGTTATATAATATTTCGAATTGATCGAGGTGTAAAAATTAAAATATGTATTGACTTGTTGTACAATATGATTTTGTTAATCAAAATGAGTGTGAACGAATTTCAGACTGTGTGTGCGTAAAAAGTTTTGACATCGGTTGAGGTCACGTACAATTAGACAAATTAAAATTCCGTGTTGTGATAGATGAATTTGATGATAATTACATCCAACATTGATCTCAATTAAGTCCTGTTACTATAGCCTGCAGTAGATGTAATACACTGAGAGATTCATCCCTGGTAGACCCAACTATTGTTAAACATAGTTATTCTTGTACTAACGCCATTAACAATCATATGCATGTGACACCCCGAGTTCCATAAAACCCGGGTCGCCTCGTCGTCTCTATAAAACTAACTATTTAACAAATATTGTGGAAATATACTGAATTTTAAAACATTACATTCATTTGGAAAATTAGCAACGGTATCTCAAAAATTATAAATAAATCCACTTGAAAACATTCCATAAAATTTCAATATCTCAACAAGTAGAATTAACAAGTTTCGATAAGCTTAACTTTCAAAAAGAAATAACTTAAAATTCATATGTTCCATAATTGCCCCTCATTCGTCACCACCTCCGAACTCTGCAAATGTTGTTAAAATAACGGAGTTAGCATTTCAAAAGAAATACTCAATAGACTCATCGCCAATAATTAATTTACAAAATAATTGAACACGTAATTATGCAAATAATACAATGACATTCTCTTCTTAATCATAGGCATCACATAGTGAATGCAAATGAACATATTCTTGTCTTATGCAAATAAAGCATATAAGTTATGACATGCATAACATAATTTTCTCTTCTTATCTCATAAGAGATATTATTGTCTTGTCTTATCTCATAAGAGATATTCTTATCTTGTCTCATGCAATTAAGCATATAAATCACGTAAATCCACATAACACATGCAATTATAATATAAACTAATTAGTGGAGGCGAGTCTACCTTAATTTCAACGAGTGTAAAATCGAGTGGGAAATGACTTCAATCCTTTAAATCTTCGTACGCCTCGTCTAGTTAATTAGAAAAATAAATTAAATTAGTCTTTTGAGATTTATAGTTTAAAAAAATTAAAATTTAGGGACTGAAATCGCTGATTTTGAAAGTTTGAGGACTAAAATGAATACCTTTAAACTTTGGAGACTAAAATTGAACTTTTCGAAACTTTCAGGATTCGAATAAAACGCTATTAAAATATTTAGGCAGAAAATAACAGATGTTTAAATTAGAGGATAGAGTTTTTTTAAAATATTTGAACTCATGGGCCGAAATAAAACATTTGGAACTTTAGGGACTAAAATGTAAATTTTTAAAACTTGGGTTGAAGTTCAAACGGATATTAAACTGTAGGAGTTGAAATAATTGATTTTTAAAATGAAGGGACGGTTTAAAATCATTTAAAAACTAAAGGGGCTGAAGGATTGACTTTTAAAACTTGGGGCTAAATAATAATTTTTGAAAATTTTTAAAAATATATATACATATAATATCTCTCTCTCTCTCTCTCTAAAACCGGTATAGAGAGAGAGAGAGAGAGAGAGAGAGAGTAGAGAACAGAGAGTAGAGACGGGGGGATGAACGCCCCTTCTCCGATTTCATACTGGCGGTGGCGCCACCACACTGAAGTGGCGTCGATGTAGGCGTGCAGTAGTCTCTGGGCGGGTTTGGGTGTGAAACAAGGGGCCAAACCGAGGCTTGAATCGCTGTGTTTTCCGGCGATTTTAGCGACGAACTGGGTGACGACCGAGGTAAGTGTTTAGGTTAAGTCTTATTCTGGGTTTGGGTTTGATTCTTGAGTTGGGCAGTGGCAATGGTTAGTGGTTCGGTTTTGGTTTGTTATTGCGTGGTTGGGTTCGCCGGTTGTGGTGGTGGTGCTCAATCGTGGAGGTGGTGGTGGCTGCTTGAGCCACGACGGTTGTTGGTGCCAACTTTGGTGGTCGTTCTTGGAGGTGGCGGTGGACTCACAATGGTCCGGTTGGGGAGTTCCAGACTCGAGAATGGTTCAGTTGGTTAGCTTCCCGCAGTGGATGGTTGTTGTTCAGGTGGTGGTCGTTTTGAGGTGATGGTGGCTGCTTGGTCGAAAATGGTGGTGTGGGTGAACTTGAAACTTCATATTGCAAGCAAATTGATTATGGAGGTGAAGGAAGAAAGTGTTACTCAGAATGCTTGGCTGCTGATTGTGTGAGGAGGTGAGTCTGAGGGTTGAGAAATTTGAATAGTAATTATTTAGGCCACCAATTTCTAGGTTTTAAGTGGGCCAATTTGGGTTGCAAGATTTATTTAATTGGATTGGACTTAAAATAATCAAAATTTGAACAACCTAATTTTAGCCCCAAAATATTAAAATATTGGACTAATTAAATTGGACTCAATATTATAACAATTTGGATTCTAAAAATAATAAGGAATTTGATACTTTAAGATATTTTCAGATTTGGGCTTGATTTGGAACAGATTTAAATTCGTTTAATAATGGCTAGACGAACACACTTCACATTTAAAATTAAAAATTCGGGGTTAAATCTTAGCGACACATTTTTCGAGAAAAACGATTTTTACATTATTTAAAATTTCTCGATCACTACAATGCAGATATGGGATACATACATGTCTGTGTGACGTCTGTGTCACAGTCTGCACTGTTAATGATTTATGAAGACTGCAACTATTCGAACCTTGTGGACACGGTGATGGTGGAGTTTGGACTGGATCGAAACAAGGTCGCAGTTTCAATGACTTATGAATTGAGTCGGGACATACACCCAATAAGAATAAAAAATAATACAAGTTTGATGTCGTATCTGTCACTGAAGAATATGAATAAGGATCCATCGAAATATGCTTTGACAGTTGAGGTTACATTACTGGAAAGGACGCATCAATCAGGCAGTTTTACCTTCATGGAGACAGTTGAAGTAACTGAGGGCGGCAATGAAGAACATTATTCAATCTATGGAAGTGCATCAGACAAATGTCATTTAACTGATGAACCACTGCAAATATCAGAAGACAATGTGGACTGCACTGTAACAAATCCAGATGCCAGAGATGTTGAGGAGAATAGAGTTTTCAAGAACAAGGAAGTGCTGAAATTGAGCATGGCATTCTATGCGATACAACAAATGTTCGAATTCTTAGTTGTCAGGTCGGACAAAAAGGAATATGCTGTGAGGTGCTCAAATGATACATGTAATTGGGTTTGCAGGTCCTCCAGATTGGGGAAAACAGACCTATTCAAGATTAGATACATTCATGATGGTCATACATGCGGTTCCAACATTGTATTAGGTTCACATAGGCAAGTATCAACTGCAGTTGTGTCCTCGTGTATTAAATACAAGTTCAGCTCCAGTCGCACAACATATACCCCTAATGACATATGCAATGACATGTTGCATACTTATGGTGTTTCAATGAATTATGTTAAAGCTTGGAGATCAAGGGAGAGGACTTTGAGATTGATCCGGGGAGATCCTTCAGAATCGTTTCAACATGTACCGGATTTTTTGCATATGCTTGAAAAAACTAACCCTAGCTCGGTCACAGGGATTGATATAGATATAGAAAATAGGTTCAAATATTGTTTCATTGCCCTCAGTGCATCAATTCGTTGATGGAAACATTGTAGGCCTATTATTGTAGTTGATGGAACTTATTTGAATGGACAATACGATGACACTCTGTTTACAGCATGTACACAGGATGCAAAAAAATAGGATTTTTATACTTGCATTTAGTATTGGGGATAGTGAGAATGACAAATCTTGGAAATGGTTTTTTGAGCAGTTGAAGAAGGCATATGGCACTAGAGAAGGGTTATGTTTTGTATCGGATCGTCACGATAGCAACAGAAAGGGTATAGAAAAAGTGTACCCTGGAACAAGTCATGGTAAATGTTCATATCACTTACTGCAAAACCTGAAGAAGTACTATGGGAAATCAGGTCACAATATAACAGAACCATATAATTATGCTGTCCGAGCATACACATTATCAGAGTTCGAGTACCAAATGCTACAGTTAGACGCTATTGACAAAGGTATTAGGAGTTATTTGGTAAGTACACTAAACTAGTCCATTTTTTGATATGTTGTCATGTCAATATAAAGTTTAAGCTAATTTAATTATTGTCTGACTTTTAATTGCAGAGTGAAGTTGGATATGAAAAGTGGTCAAGATTCCACATGCTCGACAACAAATATTCTACGATGACCTCAAACATAGTAGAATCAGTTAATGCTGTAACAAAGTCATCGAAAAACTTTCCCATTGTTTAGTTGCTAGAGGCATTAAGACAAACGGTACAAAACTGGTTCTGCAAGAATAGAGACAACGCGAATGGTACTTTCACAAAGCTTTCGAACAAGTACGAGAAGTTGTTGAGAGAAAGTAGCATGGAATTGGGGAGCCTAAGGGTAATCATATATTTTGTGTCCTTATTTTAATGTATGTTGTGTTAATATACCATTATAATTATGATTTGTTGGAATTTGGTACAGGTGTATCCATCAAATCATGCAACATATTCGGCTCAACATGAAAGCACATCATTTGTTGTCGATATAAAGAATCGTAAATGTACTTGTAGAATGATTCAAGTTGACCAGATGCCGTGTCCACATGCTATGGCTGTCATAGCTTTTACGAAGAGGGATCCATATGAATATTGTTCTTACTATTACACATGCAATGCTTATAAGTCTACCTATCAGGATAGTGTTTTTCCACTTGGCAATCCTAATGAATGGAAACTACCGAACGAAGTAACAGAACTTGTTATATTACCTCCAAATCAAAAGAGGAGTTCAGGGAGACCATCAGAGAAGAGGAAAAGATCATCCACTGAAGGAAAATCGAAGATGAAATGCGGGCGTTGTGATGGAAGGGGGCACAACCGCCGATCTTGCACAAGTTTGTTTCCAATCAGTCAAAACAGTGCTGGAAGGAAAATTAATTAAATATTTATTTGCATTTGCTTTTGGTGAAAAATGATTTGGTTATGATGTAGTCAGTTGGGTACCTCATGTTCAATAATTTTGGAAATTTATAAGTAATGAAATGTATGGAAATTTGTCTAATATGGACTTGTTGTCTAAGAATTGTTACCAAAATGCTTAGACTGGCAAGCACTGGAAAAAGTAGAATAGGATCAGAAATGAAGACAGGTGTTATCCTAATAATACCTTTACATATATCTGTGTTGATGGTGTTATTCGTGCGTGACCTCGTGAGACTGGTCAATATGTAATCACGGCATTGGAAAAAATGTGTTCCTGAATTTACTTAGTGATGCCTAGTAATACCTTTGTGATCTACATTTGTTACCTTCTTGATGTGCAATTGTGACCTAGTAGTACATTAGCTAATACAAATAATAAATGTATGGTGAACAGTGATAATTATATTCACATTTGAAATAATTATATGTGTGACTTGAATATGTTAGTTCTATGTAAACGTTTGTGAGAATCAAACTGTTAACGAGTATCTGGTATTTCTGAATGTGACCTAAGTTAGTACACTTGTGACCTGGGTATTCTGATCCGTGACCTAAACATTTTCGATTGTGACCTAATCTGGATAAACCCCAATTGCTGTGCAGGAATGATACATTGCGTGACTTGGAGCGAAACATGAAAAACAAACATAGAATTGAAATGGTAATGAGTTTGTGGTATTTCTGAGTGTGACCTAAGGTAGTGCACATGTGACCTGGATACGAAGTTGTGTGATCTAAACATTTTCGAAAGTGACCTAATCTGGATAAACCCCAATTGTTGTCCTGGAATGATACATTGCGTGCCTTGGAGCGAAACATGAAAAACAAATAGAGAATTGAAATGGTAATGAGTTTGTAGTATTTCTGAATGTGACCTAAGTTAGTGCACATGTGCACTGGATAATAAGCTGTGTGACCTAAACAATTTCGAATGTGACCTAATCTGGATAAAGCCCAATTGCTGTACATGAATGATATATTGCGTGACTTGGAACGAAAAATGAAAAACAAACACTGTCAATGGCCATATTTGAAATTGATATTAAAAATATGAAATCATTGTTTACAACCAACTGCATGTCTGTGACAAGAAGAACATATAACCTGGATAACTATATTTCACTAAACAACTACTAAAGTCAGGGAGATTATACTATAACTACATTTCAGTCATCTTCTATTACAATCCTGTCAACATTGGGAGGTGTTGTGCGATTTGTGTTTCTCCTAATTTGACGATACTTATACAGGTCAGCAGTAATATATAGACGTGCAGCTTTGGTATCAAAATCCATGGGAATCGCCTTCATGTTCCGGTGTAATAGATAGAGTTCATATTCAATCAAGAATATCCCACAGTCATGTCTGGGCACATCAAACAAGTAGACGTACATTAAAAATGTAAAAAATGAAATAAACTAGCCTAAGTTAACGAATGTCACGTACGTACCCATTTTTCTGCTGAGGAATGCCCTCCGCCATATCCAATCTAAGACCTGGCTGATCTTTATTAGGCAGTTTGGATGCTTTGCTCCAAATACCAATTTCTTTCATCAATTCTGGGATAAGCTCATAGAAGGGTTGAACCCCCTCAAGGATCATGTTGCTTCTGTATGTCCTAGAGCAAGAGTTGAAAATTGTCATCCTATGATTTTTTATGTTCAGCAACGCAAGCATCCAATGTGTCTTACTAGTTGGCAAGATTGGAATAAGGACATAATCTACATCAGCCCATGGGGAATTCAGTTCCATACGTCCACCAGTCATGACCTCTTTAAAGTAGGTAGCAGAAAATATCACAGACGGGTCTTTCAAGAATTGTATATACAAGGGTTTCATTAATCCTTGAAATGATGAGTCCGTTGTCGTGAACCTTCCACATATATTAGTATCATACTTTGCAAGATGCCTTATGAAATGGAAGCAAGCATCAATATGCTGCAATATAGAAAAATTCAATGTCATTTACGTGTAATGAATATACAACATTGAATCTGTAGACCTACAATGTGACCTGTTCAAATACTAGATTATGTGTAGATATAATATGATCTAACCGTGCTACATAGCGAAGAGTTGGGGTTGATGAGGTCATGCCACCATGTTTTTGAGCCGACTGGGATAGGTCCAATTTCAAACGGGGGTTTAATCAAATCATTTTCTTCACTGAATTTTTTCCTGTCCACAAAAAATGATGCGTGGTCAAAATGATATATATAAATATTGAAAGGTTTAAAACTGTGCATCAAATTGCAATTCTTACTTGTTATTTGACTTGTACCCCCTGTGAAACCAGCTTTTGAATGTCTTTATGTCAGCCTCATCTCGATGCCTGTCATACTTATCAAACACTAGAATATTTTCACGAGGTTTGATGTGCTTCTCTTCACCAGTTACAAAAGGCGACCTCAACAAACGAGGTAGTCTTGTAGCTCTCTTCACTGGTAGTCATGGTGTCTTGGACTGCAAGAAATGAAATTAAATGGAAAGTGAGTATGTGACCTGGAACAATACTACATCATGTATTCAGTACTGTTATGTGTTTGATAAAATCATTCTATATGTGACCTCAGTACCTCATTTATATAGAATTGCTGCGAGTGCAATAATTTTAACACATTTACTAAGATATTGTGGAATGTGAACATAGAAATAATAAGTTTTGTTTCAAGACCTGCTATTTGATTTCTTCAGCTTCCTGCACAATGGTGGCAACAATTTTGTCTAGACTCCCATGCGAATCTCCATGTATTTCCATATCCCGAGGTGCAGTAATATGTACCATAGACTTTGTTGAACCCATGCCTAATCCGAAAGAAGGGCTTTGAAATAAAACAGGGTTTGGGACATCATCCTCTGGGTAAAGCTTTCCCTTTCCCTTCACATCAGCATGTTGGCGTGACTGCGGTTCCTATAAAACGATTTAATTTTAAGGTGTTAATGACATCATATAAATTCGCACCTTACAGAATGGAAAACACATTACCGCACTAAAATTGTACCTCAACTGGAACATGATCTTCACCAGGCTGCGACTTGTCCTTGGATTTGTTTTGGAAAGATTCAAATGCACTTGATACCATCGCAGATACTGCATCGGACATGAATATGAATTCAGCCTTCAATTCGGTCAGCTCATTCTTAATCACATCTTGTGACCTCATAACTGCATGAAGTTGCTGTGTCCTTTCAGACATCAGTATGAGTACTTGTGATTTCAAATCATTCACCTCCGCATGAAGCATATTGTTCTGCAGTTTCACCTCAGCCATTTGCTCCTTCACCTCATTATTCCACATTTCAAAGTCCTGCATCACCACAAAATGTAAAAAATTAAATTGACTATAGGTGCAATTATTTGTTTTGGAAAGTGAATTAATAAAAATATACAGTGTTGGTTGCAGGAACCTCTTCTTGCTCTGTCTCATCCTTATCCATTGTCGGAATGTAGTCAGGTTCCATCGAATGCAGGAAGTCTGCTTCATCTAATGCTATCCTCTCCTGGTATGTCATGTCATCAAACTGATCACTATGTTTGTGCCTTGATGGAGGAGGGTCCACAAAATCATCATCGTCATCACTAATATCACTTGCATGGCCCAATCTACCGTCAGTAATCAGAAGAGGTTTCGTGCTGGATTTTGAGACATTTTTATGAGAAGATTCAGCTTCAGACTCTCCTGGTTACCATGGTTTCACGTATGTAACCCCAGTCATGTACCTTTGTGTTTGCTCAATATGGCTAGGATCAAGGTCACAAACTTCAACCTACAAAAATGCATTAAGTGAGAAGATATTTTTTAGATTCAGAACTGAGACTACAATTTATAACATTACTGTGACCAATTAGAAAATGGCTCATGTGAAAATCATTTGATATGAAAGTTATTTGACTTACATTGGAATCGTATAAAATCTTCTCATCCAGTGTGGAATAAACATGTATCTTCTTAGCTTGCCAATTTAGAATTCTAGGATACATAGCCCGAACCCTAATTGTTATCCTACCATTCAAGGTTGGTATTGTCTCATAAATCCACACTTGAAATGCTAGTAGAAAACAACCCAAACGGTAGTGAGTATTTCGCTTCACCAAGGCATCCTTCAGTGACGTAATTGTCATATCAAAAAGTTCTTTCCCCCATGGGAACGTCTCCATTGCATCAAAGTCTTCAACTAGTGCGAAGAAGAAATCCTCAACTGTTTTTCAGTAAGAAGTGGAGAAAAAATATGACGTCAGCAAATATAACAATCCAAGTCGCGCAACGTCATGATCGGGTACCCCGTTGACCTCCAGAAACACATCTCTAATGTCTTCATTTGTTATTGACGTCAAATGGCCAAAGTACGATGCTTTAGATTGATGGTAAAATGTCCAGGTCCCTCCGGTTATCAACTCCAGCATATCTCAGTCCAGTCACTAAAATGAATTCAGGTAAAGCAAACCGGACATATCTCCCACGAATTAGAAACCACAGCTCGTGTGGATTAGGTTGTTTCACCATTCGCAGAAGAAAATAATGTAACAATTGGGGCTGCAAAATTATCTCCTGGCAGTCCACATAGTATGAGAAACATGTGTTTGATAGAATATGCTTCTGCTCATCAGTAAGTTTCGATTTGAATATGGTAAGCGCATTCTTTGTGACATTGGACGTAATTTTTTCCTGGGAACCATTCAGCTTCTGGGATCAAGTAATTCCAGTACACCTGAAAGATCAAGGAAAGGAAAAATGAAGGTCACAGTAAAACATGTGAGCAGTGACCTGATTATATCCGGTGATCTGATAACAAACTTAGGATGTCTGAGGTTCAAAGTGACCTCTTTACCACAAAATGTGACCTGTCAAGACGCATGTAATCTCCATGTCTAAAATGTGAAGTAACAACATTCATTTAATATGCAGATATGGTCAAGCTCTAAGAAATGCAGGAATGTTGAGTCCTTGAATGTGACCTCATTATCAACTACTGCAACCTGGTACAAAAAAATTTCAAGGTGATCCCCTGGTGGAAATTGTGAAGTGCAAATAATCACAGAATCCGAAAATATGTTCACAGCAAAATATGGTCACTGCATTTTCCACTGATTAGGAGGTCTGATGTTGAAGTGAGTCAAGTGACCTCTTTACCAGTACATGTAACATGTTAGTGTGACCTCATTAGCATATATGATCTGATAAGAAAACTGAGGATGTCTGAGGTATAGAGTGACCTCTTTAACACATAATGTGACCTGTCTGGATATATATGTGAATGTGACCTCCATGTCTAAAATGTGAAGTGACAACATTCATTTAACATGCAGAAATGGTCAAGCTCTATGAAATGCAGAAATGTTATGACACTGAGTGTGACCTCATTAGCAACTAATGAAACTAAGGAAGTCACAAAAGAGTTATGACCCTGCATGTGACCTCACATACTCGTCATTTATATGTTTACAGCATTTAACACTATTAATCTAGGTCACAAGAGTTCAATGTCGTTGAACACATGCACTTTTTCCCCCAATTTCACTTACATTTAACATGTTTTTCCTCAAAGTGTTAGGTCAGATTACATAGTACTTGTTCCCATATAAAATTGACTACATTGGAGGTTTTAGCTATCAGGTTACAGTATGGGCTTATGAGATCACATTCATATTCAGAACATATAAATGTGCACTCCTGGAGGAAAATGTGAAGTGAAAACCATCATGTCATATGTTCACAGCAATGTCCAATGTAATCTAGGTCACAGATGTACCTGGCCTAGTTATCTAAAAACCAACTGAATTTCACATTTCTCAAACTTCTCTGACACAGTCTCCCAAATGCATCACAACAATTAACAACAACGTAAAGTAAAAATACATCTAGGTCACATTATCAAATTTCAAATCCATCTGTATATTGGGCATATTAGGTCACATGTACGAAATAAGATACATTTCACATCAACGGGATAATGCGCCAAAAAATTGCAACTAGGTCACAAAGGTGATGAATCCAGGTCACATGTTGTCAGATCTTTCTAAAATCACACAACCAATTACCGTCCCTGTCACATACAGAGAAACCCCAATTTTTAAAAACTTTTCCCTATATTATTTACGTCACAACAATTAAATCACTAAAATACTTCATCCTATATCATTTGAACATTACAATTTTATGCATTCTTAGGTCACAAAAAAATTGGATAACGTACCTCTCGTGTTTGTGTTCTCCGAGTACTTGGAATTACAAGAATTCCAGTTCCACTCGTATTACTTTTCTCTTCTCTCTTCCTTTTCCTTTCACAGCTCTTCTTCCCAGACATTATCGCTCTTCCTCTTCACGGCTTAATGGCGGTTGGGTAATCAATAGACTCTCCTTGCCTTTCACAAGTCTCAGACGGTGCACAAATGACCACGGTGATGGGCAGTTATTGGTGTACGTAAGTGATATGAACAAGAAGACGTGTATAGTTACCGTATATTTAGGGATATGATTTCTATTTATTTATTTGGAGAATTATGTTTTTATATTTAAAACGCGATAATAAAGGTAGTTACTCGAAAAATAGTTGTATTTTATATTGAATAAAATATTATAATATTTTTATTACCTGATTTTTGAATAAATATCAGTTTTGTCTTATTTTTGAATTCCAAATTTAAATTATATGGTTCCCTGTAATTTTCACTTGTAAAAAAACTCATACACAACCCACATGCCCATTAATTATTTTTAAAAAAATTATTGTATTTAAATTTTAACGATATATAATTTTGAAAAAGTAGACTCTTTGATATTTGCTTATTTTTTGACAATTGGAGTCTACTTATACTTCATTGTTATACTTTTACTTCATTTTTATATTTTTATGTTGCGCAGGGATTGTTAATTAGTATATTATTACATGTGAAGTTTATGGAAAAATTACAATTGGATACATATATTATTGTTGAACAAGTATTTTATGTATATATATATACACACACACACACACACACATACATTACCACTTTTTGCTGCCACTAATGCCAAAATAAATAAATAAAAAAAATAATTATTAAAATTAAAACACGTAACGGATTTTAAATGAGTATAAAAAAATACTCGCACTCTACCCGTACCCTACCCGCATCCGACCCCGCAATCTTAAGTGGGTATATGGGTAGGATATTGGTATTATAAATCTCTAGTGGGTAGGGTATGGATTTGTCAAACCCGATCCATACTCTACTCATTGCCATCTCTATCCGTGATCACTAGTCTCTGTTTGTTAAAATTTTTTGTTTAAAAACATATATTTTTATATTTTCTAGGTAAAATTTGTGATTGAAAAGTGAAGAGAGAAAATGTATGTAATTAAACAGTGATTTGAAAATTTATGTGATAAAAAATATGTTTAAAAACTACTTTGTCAAACATGACTTTTTTAAAAAACTAACTTGAGTCACTTATCAAAGAGTAATGTTACGGGAAGTGATATTAAATGAGAGACAAAATTAAATGAATTACATAATTTCATCTTTAATTCAACATATCAAACTATGACACTTAGACTATGACTCTAGCATCTAGATTAGTGATAGTTATCATTATTATTTTTTTAAATCATGATCAATTTTTAATTGATTTACAGAAAATATATTAAAATCCATACATATAATGTGCCGGATCCACTTTAACACCTAAAAAAGTGGCAGCGAAGCAAGTTCAAAGTTCTGGGCTATCAAATCTTGAACGATGTACAAGATGTAGTTTTCGAATCAACCCACGATCCAATGGAACCATTGTGAGCAGTTATCATAACGTGAGAAGTTATTGAGAATGTGTATAATTATTGCAGTGCTATCAGTTATTGAAAACGTGGACGACTCAAGTTTTATCGTCATGGAAAGTTGCTAGAAGAAGTCAATCAGTGCAAAGTGATGGACACTTGTGAGCAGTTACAAGTATCACATTCCAAGTTGGTTAGAAGCAAATGAAGTTGTTTAGAGACTCAAGGCATTATTTGTATATAATATAGAAATTTAGACATTTAGAAAGACTAGTAGACTACCAAATCAAATTCTCAAATAGAAATGTAATTTTCTTATATTAGATTTTATAGAATTTCCCTAGTTACATTTGTGTGCTTGTGCCCTTTAGAGGCATTTGTCAATTAAGTTTTTCTAGTACTAATACTTATTTTTAGAACTTTGTCTCAAAAGATTTGTCTATTATGAATTCGTCTAATCATTTTTAAATTATTAGCACGATTGAACCCCGTGCGAAACACCTAGAGAATCTTTATTTATAAAGAGAATCTTATGTATTATAAAGAATATCTTTAAATTGAAAGAGATGTCGATTTTATACACTCCAACAATTCTATTTATTTCTATCTTTATTTTGCATTTCTCAAGAAATAATTGATTTAGAGCATCTCTAATGCACTTCATGAATTGAAGCTGACGTGACAATGAAACAGACGAACTTTTAGAGAACGTGGATAAATAAACGGAGAAGATTAAAATTTACTCTCCAATAGTTCATTCTACATTTAAACAATTTTGATTTTGATTTTGAGGTATTTTTATAAATTTAAATTAATAACTCATTAGCAAAATAATTAAAATAACTTTAAATTTTTTTCGTTATTTTAAAATATAAATGTTGTTTTTTTGTACTAATATTTTTATATAACTTTATTTAGAAAAAAAATTTATTGATAAATTTATTTATTAAAAATGCATAAATTATTAATTTTAAAAACCATGTTTATTAATATATTCAAACTTTTTACGTTAAAAAATAAAATTTATTTCATTTTTTTGGACGTCCAATTTTGAAAGCAAACTCCCAATTTGAACTCCATTCTTTTATGAACTTCCAGATTTAAGGCTATTTTATTATAGTTAAAATAATTATAAAATAAAAAATAAACTCTCAATTTTGAACTCCAAGATTTAACGTCTTTTATTATAGTTAAAATAATTATAAAGTTAAATAAAATGATGAGTCGTCAAGTCCCACGGAGCATCCCACATTGTCTTTTTTTTTAAGCCACGTCAACTTAATATTATAATTCATGGAGTGCATTGGAGAAGTATTTTTAACCAATTTCGTCTATTTGCTAACGTGTCACGGCTTTTCTCCCAATCCATGGAGTTATTGAAGATGCTTTTAGATGCTTGAGATTTCAAGGCCCAATAAATTGCATGTCTCATTTCTTTCAACCTAAGGTTCTCTCCCTTCCATTCAGGTACACATCCGTTTTATTTCATTCTAGGGGTTTCTCCATTTTTTTTTGTAGAATCTAGTGCTCTCCCTTCCATTCAAGTACCATAAAATTAATGTTTGTTAAAGCAATAATTATGGTTAACATTCATGTAATTAATTATCTGTTCCTGCAGGTTGTATGTTATGTCCAGGTAAGGGGGTGTAAGCATTTTAGAGTTCCACATATCCTTAATTTGGAGTTTTATAGAATCTGTTACAATCCAAGGTCCTCAATATGGATTTCTATTAATTCCACAAGATTTCAGTGTCCTAAAAATTCATGGATTTCAGTAAATTTCTAATATGAATGGAATTGTGAGGATTTTGTTGTATTTAAACTATAAATATAAAGGCAGGATTTCTCAACAAATACGACTATGACCCCTCGGATTTTCAATTCCATGACCCCTCGAATTTCCAATTACTCCCTTTTTTATAATAAAAATAGAAAATTATAATAATAAAATAAAATAAAAATACCACATGATCCTTATTATTTGTATTCATTTTTTTATAAATGAAAGTGTTGGGTCTATTATTCTTATTAATTTGCATAATTCTCACAACTTTGGAAGGTGACAATTGCATGTACTGAAAGAAAAAAATAATGTCTTATTCATCCACTTTTGATTAATAAGATTTTTGCCAATTTGTTTTGATAATCTATAAACCTTTTTATATAATTGAAAATTTGAGTTTAATTATTTAAATGCAATTGATTTTTTAATTGATTGTTTGTATAAGAAAATACTTCATTTTTTTATTTTTATTTTTAAATGGATAATTGCATTCAAACAAAATAAACAAGGTTCGGTCCCCAACAAAGGAACCTGGGAAATGAACCGAGGAATACGATCAATCAATAGATGATTATAAGTAGTAAAAATAGCAAATTGTGCTAGTTTGTGGGTTACCAAATTCCTCTCTCGAGGAATAAAGTAACAAGAGTCACAATTACAACGAATCAAAAGCTCACGGATATCTACAAGGATACCAGCCCCCAAGACCAAAGAACCCTTCATATTTCCTAACCGCTGCATCTGTTGCAAGAATCAGTCCATCCCTATTCATGGTAGGTCCCTTCCACATATCCTTGCCATTGGTATCCACCTTTCGGTTAGTATTGGCTTGCCTGTTTGCATTCTTATATTCGCAGATAAGACCCTCCACACTCCAGCTCGTGAATTCGGCAGGGCGAGCCATCCCCTATGTATCACTTCATTTCTTGATTTCCAAATACTCCATAAATCAACACAAACTACTTCTATCACCTCAACTGGGTGGCGAAGAAGGAAGCTCAACAAAAGTTCACTGAATTCAATATTCTAGCCTGTAAGGCGAAGCTCCTTCCAGATTTTCCAAGTGCCAAGCAGTTTCCAAAAATCTTTCATCCAAGGGAAGTCAATGAAGATGTGGGCATCAGATTCAGACCCCCCGCATCTTGGGCAGTTAAGCTTGCTATTTATATGCCTGAGCCGCAAGTTATCCGAGGTTGGAATGGCTTTGTTTAGGATGCGCCATACCAAATGTTTTGCTCTAGGTAAAATCTCCAACTTCCATAACTTCTCCCGCCAAGAACCAGAGTTCAACTTGCTGTAATTCTCCTCATGCAGCCATTTATCCATGAGCAGGTGATAGCCTTTTTTAACTGAGTATTGACCATCCCTCGAGTGATTCCAAATAAGTTTATCTAGTAAATTGGGATTACCTCGAGGGAGCCAGAGTATCTGGGTAGCGTCGATTGGGACCTGTAACCATTCCACTTGCTAACCAAGCATCTTAAAAAAAAATTACCTGTTTACCATCTCCAACCCTCCATCGGCACCCCTTCTTAAGAATCTCCCGACTCCAAGCTAGACTTGACCAAACATGTGAGCACCCATGCTTAACCTCGGCTTCAAGGATGCTACAGTTAGGATAGTATTTATTCTTCAGAACATGACTGACAAGAGTCTCAGGGTTTTGAATAATGTGCCACACTTGGTTAGCCAACAGGCATTTGTTGAACATTGGGATGTCCCAGAACCCCATGCCTCCATCCTTTTTATTTTTACACATAATTCTCCAATTAATCCTGTGAATTTTTTTCTTGTCAACTTTCGCTCCCAACCAAAATCTGGAGAGGTTGCCACAAGTATCATTACACAGATTGTTGAGAAGCTTAAAAGACTCTCATGACATACGTTGGTATTGCTTGTAGAACCGCTTTGAGGATGACTTCTCTGCTCGCACTAGAGACCATACTATGATGTTAGCTTTGGACTTTCTTCCAAAATCTATCCTTAATGGCCCTAAATGTCTTTTTCTTGTTTCTCCCCACCACGTAAGGAAGCCCCAAATATGTATCATGTTGTTTGAGGTTTTGGACTCCAAGGATTGCACCAATGGCATTACATCTCTTAGGTGGCACATTAGGACTGAATGAGATACTCGTTTTCTACAAATTTACCTACTGCCCTGATGCTTCCCCATACTGATGGATGATAGCCATCATTTTCCTTGTATCCCCAATCTCAGCCCTGGAGAACAAGATTGAGTTGTTTGCAAAGAATAGATGGTTGATTTTCGGTCCTTCACGTTTACATCTCATTCCCATAATTTTACCCTATACAACTGCTGAATGGATTTGGGCTGAGAATGCTTCGTCACATATAATGAATAAGTATGGGGAGATTGGACATCCCTGTCTAAGCCCGCGGGGCCATTGAAAGCGAAGGAAATTTCAGTTGTTGATAAACACGAATCGGATGGGCGGTTGCGCCTTTAACGCGCTAAAGCTAAACTTATGTAAAACAAAAGACTTGAGTGTTGTGTGTGATTTTTCCGGTATTATTACAAGGAATAATGAGTTCAAAGCTACGACTATCCGGAATTTCAATAATATTTGCGATGTTTACATTAAGGTAAGGTTCAAATTGAAATATATCCTATTTTATGCATAATATCGTTATAAAATGAGTTGATGAAGATATTTGAACAAGTGGGGGATTGTTGAAAATTTATTGTTTTCAAATGGTTGTTCAAATATTTGTTCAAATCATGGATGAAGTACAAAATTAAATCAATACAAAGATATATTGAAAAGAAGACAAAAGATATATTGAAAACTGAAATATTGAAAAGTCATGCAATTGCATAGCCTTTGCTTCAGCGATTGCATGGTGATCTATTTTAAAAACAGATTGCAAATTCTCTATGACATGAGATCGCATGGCACAAAATCATACGATCACATGGTGTATTTCGACAACACCTTTTGGTGCTTAAGTCATTTTTTTATGCCAAACGGTTCCATTTTGTCGAAGTGCTGTATGCTTTCGTATATGGTGGTTCAATCATTATATATAGGATGTTATGTTAATCATAAACATATGAGAAACAAGAGAGAACATTAATAAATTATAGAGATCATTTCCACTAAAATTCATACTCTTTTTCAATTGTTCTTTATTCCTCTTCCATGTATTCTTTGTGCTTATGAATACTTGGTTTGTAATCTTGATTAATCCACTAGAGCATTTTCTATCTAACTCTTTAGCATCTCGACTAAGAGGAGGAAAATGCACTTTTAGGAGGACGTGTTGTCACGTGTTCATGCCTATCATTTTATTCCACTTTTTAGTATTCTTCCATTGATTTCCGAATTTTCCAAGATTTCAAGTGTAATGATATGATGCTACTGGTTCTTGATTATTTATTTGATACTCGATGATTTCGTCTCCAACTTGTCGAGGTAAGTTATTTTCTAATAGCTTGATCTCAACTTATATGGATCTCACCCTTTCTACATGGACGTCCGATCCCCTCGTGGGATCTCTCATGGAGTCTTGTTGCTCAATAGCAATGGCATGGATGTTGTGTACACTGGGGTAGGATTACCTACAAGGTGATTGGTGGAATGTTTGACTTATACTTCTTCTCTGGGCCAGTCCACAAAAGGTCATGGAACAGTACACCAACCTCATTGGCCGCCCTGCACCTATGCCTTTTTGGTCTTTTGGTAAGTGTGATACCACCTTTTAGGGAGGGATTAGGGATTAGGAATCAGGGCGTTTGTTGTTATTTCGTTTCAGTGTCAGGACTTAGTCAATACTGTGTCTTGACCACAAAATTTGGTAGGACCTTAAATCAACACGTCTTAACTTATCCTTATTAAAAACGTGGACTTTTTGTGCACTTGAGCAAATATAATTAGATGCGGAAAATATAAATGTGTAGAAGAGAGAAATGGGAGAGATATTATGTGTATTGTGTATCAAGTATTGAGTTACTAACATTTTTCTTGGAGTAAATGTGATCTATTTATAGAAGGAGTTGTTATCTTAAATCGTGACACGTATTATACCATCCGCCAAGAGCTATATCTTTGGAATTTAGTAACTACAACAGCAAGGAAAGTGTTAAGACTTCGTTAAATCCATCGAGCACCAACACTACCTCCATTAAATCCATCGGGCACCCCTGAATCACATTGTTGTGGTCTTGTAAGGGGTAGAAGAAAACTTGACCTCATTTTTTGCGAATATGTGGTCTGCTCTGCTTCCTCTTGTCGTGGTTTTTCTGTGGTTGGATTTTTATTTCATAAATGGAGGAATGATGTATCGCCATTGCTGTGGTGGTGAAAGATGAATGGCAGTGTAAAATAATAAAGGTTTGTTCATTATTGATGGTTTATGGTGGAGGTAGGCTGAGGTCTCGTCGCGGTGGTGATTAGTAGTGTAGATGGTGGCAGTTGATGCAGATTGTTGTAGAGGGAGGTGTCGTGGTTCAAACAAGGGCATTATACAAATTGTTCAATTAGTGACGATAAGAACATTCAATGGAACCTACCATAACATGTTGTGTTAAGAGTAATCAATAATGTCTAAACACATTTTTTAGACTATTTATTTCGTTAATTTGGGTTAAGTTTATAACAAATAATTAAATACAGTGAAACCAAACTTGAGCAATGACCAAAATTTCTTAACGTCCAATTAAACTCAAAATTCATGTAATTCATATTGCTACCATTTTTCTTTTGCAATATTGAAAGGAGAAAATTTTAAACTTTTTTTTTATATCATAATAATGTTATCGACCGTCGTGAAGTGCAGAGATTTTTTAGGATCAACGTGGGCCCTTGAAGTTCGAGTTTGAGAATTAGAACATAATGTGAAATTTTTTTATTTTTGTTGTTTTTTTCAATTTATTGATGGATATGTGATTTAGAAATGTTTGAAAAGTCAAAATTCGTAGACTTAATTAAAAATGAAAGATTAAAATTGAATTTGAAAAGTTGTAATTTTTATCTTTGACAAACAAGCTCTTAAATCCTACTTTCTGAAGAACTACAATAATTGATTCAGGGAGCACCCTTTAGAAAAAAAAAATTAAAATTAGTCGCCCTATATCTGAAGCAGATGCACAGAACCATACAATCAGAACATCTTCGTAACCTTGTTTTTATCTATTTATTCATCTTCTTCACATTATCATCATCATCAAAGGAAGAAGGAGGTGATGAGGTAATTGGATATGGTTACAGCATCCAATCTGTGATTGGCGATTCATCGGGGAAGACGTTGACTGCTCATCTTCAGCTCATCAATAATTCCTCGATTCTCGGTCCTGATATTCAATTCCTCACCCTCACTGCCAGGTAATTGAACTCTTCTTCATCTCAATTATTCAACAATATTACCAGAATTATATTTTGGCTTTTGTTACTTTGATTTGCCTACAGCTTCGAGACAAAGGACCGATTAAGAATCAGAGTTACAGATGCCAACAACCCAAGATGGGAAATCCCTCAAGAAGTCCTCCCACGCCAATCTCACTCCTTACTCCGCCGCTCTCTCGCCGGGAACCACCCTTCACCGCCAAAAAACCACTGCATTTTCCTCTCAGACCCCACCTCTGACCTCACCTTCACTCTCACAAACACTAGCCCATTTGGGTTCGCCGTCAGCCGTCTCTCCTCCGGCGACATCCTCTTCAACACCACCCCAGTAAACTATCAACCCGAAACGTACCTCGTTTTCAAAGCCCAGTATCTGCAACTCTCTTCCACTTTGCCACGTGACACTTCCAATCTTTATGGCTTAGGGGAGCACACAAAAAGCTCATTCAGGCTGCAGCATCACCAGACACTTACCCTTTGGAATGCCAACATTGCCAGTGAGACCCTTGATCTCAACTTGTATGGATCTCACCCTTTCTACATGGATGTCCGGTCCCCTCGTGGGATCACTCATGGAGTCTTGCTGCTCAATAGCAATGGGATGGATGTTGTATACACTGGAGATAGGATTACCTACAAAATGATTGGTGGAATGCTGGACTTGTACTTTTTCGCTGGGCCAGGACCAGAAATGGTTATGGAACAGTACACTGAGCTTATTGGCCGCCCTGCACCTATGCCTTATTGGTCTTTTGGTAAGTATGATAATAGCCTTTCAGGAATCAGGGTGTGGTGTTGTTCAATTCAGGGTCAGGAGGAATTAGTCCGTAATTATTATTTGAAGAAGGTGCGATTTCAGATTGCAATGTTGGCGATTGTTTCCAGAACTAATTTCACGATAAAGAAATAGGAAACAATGCTATACTGATGTTTAGGTGATTCAAGAATGCAAGCTAGAACTCATGAAATGAATTCATATGTCACGACTCTGTTGAAACCACAAGTGCAAAGAACATTAATACAGTATACTTAAAAGAAGCACATAAAATTTGTCAACTATCACAATATCTAGCTTACTCCTATAAATAATAAATGAAATGTATTTCCAATAGCATTTCCTCAAATTTTTTGCTCCTTGAAAGTCACTAGACTTTGTTTTGCATTTGCTTTTGGCTATCATATTGCATCAATTTATGAGCTTCACTTTTCGTGGTTTGGCCAATTTATCATTATTGTGCTTGGTTATGAACCTTAAATTTCTATAATCTGCTTCTTAGTCAAAGTTCTTTAATTCATAAGGTTCTTGAGAAAAGTCGTTTCCTTTGTTCATTTCTAGGATTTCATCAGAGCCGCTGGGGTTACAAAGATATCTATGACCTCGAGAATGTGGTAGCTGGTTATTCAGAAGCTAGAATTCCCCTAGATGTTATGTGGTCAGATATTGATTACATGGATGGGTACAAAGATTTCACTCTTGATCCCATTAATTTTCCCACAGAGAAGATGAAAGAATTTGTCAATGCACTTCACCATAATGGTCAGAAATATGTGGTCATCCTAGATCCTGGTAAGTTCACCAATCAAAATAGTTATATACTTCTGCTCTTGGAGCCCAGTTCAACTGACAATTTCGATCAAAAACATTGACATAAAAATGTTAGATGATAGTTAAAGTGGTCTGTTTCTGTTTATTGACCATATTGCCGTAAACTGCAGGCATTAGTGTAAATGAGACATATCCTACCTACGCAAGAGGAATGCAAGCTGACATCTTCATAAAGCGTAATGGTGAACCTTACCTTGGCAAAGTTTGGCCTGGATTTACTTACTTCCCAGACTTTCTGAACCCGTCCACTGGAATATATTGGAGTAATGAAATCAAAATATTCTTTGAACTTCTCCCTGTTGATGGCCTGTGGATTGACATGAATGAGGTGGCCAATTTCATAACTTCACCTCCCAATCCATCTTCAACTCTTGATAATCCTCCCTATATGATCAATAATGCTGGAATTCAACGTCTCATTGGCGAGGAAACTATACCTGCAACTTCACTACATTTTAGCAACATTACAGAGTATAACGCACACAATCTCTACGGATTTTTGGAATCCAAAGCTACTAATGAAGCCTTAGTCAATGTAACTGGTAAAAGGCCATTTATACTAAGCAGATGTACTTTTGTGGGTTCTGGAAAGTACTCGGCTCACTGGACTGGAGACAATGCTGCCACCTGGAGTGATTTGGCATACTCAATCCCAAGCATCTTGAATTTTGGAATATTTGGAATTCCAATGGTTGGAGCTGACATATGTGGGTTTTTTGGGAACACGACTGAAGAACTTTGCCGACGCTGGATTCAGGTAACATATATGATTTTGTGATAAGAAAATTAAGTAAAAAGTTTCACTTCTTCACTTGATTTTAATCTCCTGACTTTTCTTAGATCTTCCTTATAATTTTTCTTGAATCAAATTCACCTATGATATATCATATTGTTTATTGTTCTTTCTCATCTTCTGTAAATGCTCTGAATTTTAAAGAGATAAATAGGTTAACCAGGGTTCATGTGCCGTTTTTCTATCTATATTAGCTAGGGGCGTTCTATCCCTTTGCAAGAGACCATTCAGACAAGGATGCCATCCGTCAAGAGCTATACCTCTGGAATTCAGTCACTACAACAGCCAGGAAAGTGTTGGGACTTCGTTACCGCCTATTGCCTTACTTCTACACATTGATGTACGAGTCACACTCTAAAGGCATACCTATAGCACGACCAATTTTCTTTTCGTTTCCCCAGGATACAAACACCTACAACATCAGCTCGCAGTTTCTACTTGGTAAGGGGATTTTGGTGTCACCTGTACTAGAGCCTGGAGCAGTTTCTGTCGATGCGTATTTTCCAGCAGGGAACTGGTTCAACCTCTTTGACTACTCACGTTCTGTGAATTCACAAAAAGGAAGTTATTTCAGGCTTGATGCACCCCCTGATCATATCAATGTGCATATTCGGGAAGGAAACATATTAGCTATGCAAGGAGAAGCAATGACAACACGAGAAGCCAGGAAAACTCCGTTCCAACTGTTGGTGGCAATTAGCGGAAGAGAAAACAGCTCGGGGGAGGTTTTCTTGGATGATGGCGAGGATATGGAAATGGGAGGTAGAGGAGGAAAATGGAGTTTGATAAAATTTAACAGTGATATAGTAAGGAATAGAATTAAACTAAGATCTGAGGTTTTGAATGAAGAATTTGCTGTGAATCAGAAGTGGACTATAGACAAGGTGACTTTTCTGGGATTGAACAGAAGTTTCAACAAGATTAAAGGATATCAGTTAGTCACTGGAATGGGAGTGAAAGAGAATAGACACTTGGATATAAACATTAAAGCCAACAGCAATGGGTATGTTAATGTGGAGATATCAGATCTGTCAATTCTTGTGGGTAAAGAATTTGTGTTGGAGATTACACCTAAAAGATGAACAAATGCATGGGTTCAGTTACGTGCTTGTGTAAAAAGTTAAATTTGTATTTAATTTGGCTTTGACACTATGGTAGTTGCCACAAATTATGCTAATGAAAAGAACGTGAACTTTTATCAAATCCTGTACACTTGAAGCGTTGCTAGTGATTCTTGATTGCAAATGAGCATTATATAATATCTACAATAACGAGTCAAGTAATGTATCTTTAATTTGTCTTCTAGACATTATCATCAAAATTTCAAGTTGGGAAATTAAGTTGATAAAGTAGAAATGTACCTGAAGGCAAACCAGTATTTCTATTAACAAAAATGGGGAACACCCCATAAAATTATGAAGGGGGGCAAAGTTAATGACAAGAAACAATATCAGGGGAGAACAAACAGTCCCGGAAAAGGGAAAGGAAAATGAAAATGAAGAAAAGACTGTGAATGAATGCTCATTTTTCTTGTTTTTCCTACAAAAAGCAAGCACCACGATAGTTGAAAATTGCATGTAGTATTACAAAACAGAGCCCCCTCCAGCAATTGAGCATGGGATCGCAGCAGTATATTCAGTATGCTGACTCCCTGTAAGAATCAGGACACAATAAGCGTGAGAAAGATAGCATGAGCAGGAGGCAAGAGTTATTGTACGCAAATGAATTTCTACGCACTTTGAAATTCAGCACAAATTCTGAGATGTTTAGAATTATTAAAATCATGGTAAATGCGCTAGTCCAAGGTATTTTAAAATTTGTGCACATCCCGCATATAAGACAAAGTATGTACTTTGATAAAACAAGCTTAAAATATGAACCACCATTCGTACACCATGGGTATTTACTATTTACTGAAGCCACCCAACCCCTGTAAATATATGGTTAATTCAAATTTTACCATTATAAACTATTATTCCATGTGAGACATCCGCATTTGGTTCGGTTCGGTTTGGTTCAGTTCATCTGTTTGAAATGTTGCACAAGTCTCCTGTGCGTAATTAAAGGGCTTAATTGGGATGTGTTATAATCGATATAAAATGACAGCACCTTTCTATCTCCATCCTTGATGAATACCATTTAAAATGTTCACCATGCAACTTTGCACCTTGATCATAACGTTTAGTGAAAAATGGGGCACCTTATATTTCGACTTTTGCAATTAAACTATTAGTTCCAAGATGTACCGAAATTCAACAAAATTGTCCTATACAACAGCAAGTCTAGCTTGCTTACCTCAATCAAAGTAGTAACTTGATGCGCAGGCTTCTAGCTACATGCAATTAGTAATGGTCAGCCTTCGTACAAATATATCAATTAAGTACTTCATGAAGAATCTATCCACTAGCTTCATTGCCAAAATTTTGTGCCAAGAATTCATCAAGTTGCCCCCAATTTGGTGGACCGGATGCACCCAAATTAACAGAAGGCAACGATCTGATGCATCCAAGAATATGCTGAATGTCGGAATAGAGCCTGGCACAGTAAAATTTGTGCTTTGAAGACGCGAGGAGAAATGTCAAAAAAGAATGTGCTATAAAGCTAACATCATTTGATCACCTCTCTGAAACATTTTGAATACAAAGTATTGCTGTATAAAGGTCATGGTACCTGTTCTTTGCTTGTGGAGTGTTTATCTCCAAGGATTTAAATGCTTCAGAAATTTGAGTGTGGAAGATCACAACTACTTGCCTACAATTAGCATGTGAAATAGCTATCAATCAAACATATCTAAAAGCATCCAATTGTAAATGGATTCTCAATTGAATATAAATGTTCTAACTAGCTGTGTTTGAACGGACTATCCAAATTTTGAGAAATAAAGGACAACGAATAAAAGAACCAGTGAACCTAACTTCTGAAAGTAAGGTCTTACCCAAAAATAGCTTGAACGTCCTCTTCAAGCAGATGTTTAGTTAATGTACGTTGAAGAAAACCAACTTCCTGAATTAACAAATTAAAAAAAAAAAGGTGAAAAGTTGCATATTTTGCTATTGATTGAAAAACATTTGGAATTATAGCTAATACCAACGAGAAGGGGGAATACAAAGGTTTCTCTGTCAACTAAATATAACATTTCATCTCAGAAGGAAGCACAAAATGCAACCTCTCTTCTGACAAAAGAAATAGCAAAAGGTAATTCACAGACTTAAGGAAACACAAGATACCGAACCAGATTTTGAATTTATAATAGATTCACAGCCATGAGTGTGTATCTCTCTCTATCTCTCCTATTTTCTTGCATAAACTATGGTAGAATTTACGATGTTAGGCTGAACAATGTCCAAGGCTATAGCTTTGGTATCTTCCCTATGTAAATAAAGCTAGATCCACAAACATATACTTCCTCAATAAATTACAATTACTTTTTTTCCTGACTGGAGCATTCCTATTGGAGTAACAAGCCACAGTGGCTCATCCAGGTGACAGTCGCTATCATTTCTTCAAGCTGTACAAAATTACACGGGTATTTTTGAAGAAGTAAAGAAATCCCTCTATTTCTGCAACTTGAGTCAACCGCTGGAAGATAATTGACAACTAAAATCAGAAGAGTTCAAAAAAGGGGCCCATCAAGATGAAACCCAAGAAACCACTTGATGGGTGGGCATCACGCACAAACTTATTTTAATTAAAACAAATTCCAGAAAAAAAATTGTTTGCTTAGGAGGAGAAAGTAATAGCATTGAAATTCTACAGAAGTTAGGCAATCTGTTCAGCTTTTTGAAAAAACATACTTTATTTCAGATGGAATTAGAACATCAATGACTGGTCAAAAAGAGCAACAAAAGCAGATGATCAGTTATTGATATAATAACAAGTTCGCAGTAATTTTATATCTTTGAAGAAAAGCAACAGCGAACTAACACATTGGTGAATGACAAAATGGAGCAACAAATTAATAGTTACTTTTCTCATCACTTACCTATCATTGCACCAATATTTCAATTTGCTTCCACATTTTTCATTTCAAATCAGCATTGGTTCTTAACTCTCTTAAAGCTTTTTCCCCCACAGTAAAACTATAATACAATAAGAAAATAAAGCAATATTGCATTTCAAGATTCCCCCTCATATTGCTTGACATCTCCAAAGGAGCAAGAGGTGAGCAAGAAATTGGCACTTTTCTATAATCCATGGCTAGAAATTTACATAAAATGGCACCTTCTTATCTACCTTAGTGAGAGACCGAGCAAACTGACTAGGATGTGGATCAGTATTCTCAGACCTATTCCAACTCTCAACAATTTGTGGCAAGCTACGTAAATGAACCACCAATCTTTCTCTCATTATCTGAACCAGCTTAGTGTGTATCTCATCACGATGAACTTTATAATCCTGAGGTCAAGTAAACAGATAAAAGTGTCAAATAGCTTATCAGAAGAGCCTAACAACCTGTAATATAATTGCACAAAAACCTGATTATACAGAGGAACATTACAAGTTCTTTTTTTTTTTTTTTTTTTTTGAAACCCCGCCCCCCCCCCCCCCCCCCCACCCAAAACCCCTAGGTGAAGCTCGAACCCCGGTGAATCACCAGGTAAGGGTGGTGCCTTTCCACTAGGGCCACCCTTGGCTTCTGGAACATTACAAGTTCTACAATGATGTTCAAGCACTATAAGAAATGTGTAAGATGATATTGCATATGCTCTAACTTTATCATTTTTGTTTCATTTGGAAAGACAAAATAAGCAATGATCGGATGCTTTAAGAATAAAAAAGGAATGAGGTTTGGTCTCTAAAGCGCTGTAGCTACTTAACTTCCTTGGGTCCAAAAAGTCAGGTCAAGATAAGCTAACTCTTGAAGAATTTCAGAATTTGAATATGTTGAAAGAAAAACTGAGAACCCTTTTGAGTGAAAGAGAGACTAAACAGGAGAGTTAAAATTAATATAAGGGATAATTGCACCTGCGGTCCCAAACACTTCAAACATTTGCAAGTACCCTAACCTTTGTTTTGTTGGAACCGTCACCCCAAACCTTTATAACTGTTGCAGTTGTGGCCCAAATGGATGGAATCCATCCAATGAACCGTTAGTCAACCAAGAAAATAAAGTTTGACCACATTTTTAATATTTTTAAAAGGCAACATAGTAACTTTCATTAAACAATTAAAATAAAGTCATTTTCATTTTTGCTCCCTTCTTCTTGATTGTGAAGGTGTTACAATCATGTCTCTATGTGTTAGTGAGTGAAAAGGAGAGGTAGGTTTTTTTAATATTTTCTTGGTCAACTAACGGTTCAGCGGACAGATTCCATCCATTTGGGCCTCCACTGCAACGGCTATAAAGGTTTGGGTTGACGGTTGCAACAAAACAAAGGTTAGGTAAAACCTGCAAATGTTTGAAAGGTTTGGGTCCTCAGGTGCAATTATCCCTTAATATAATAACCTCACTTTTAACTCCGATTTAAAATGGCACTACTTTTTTACCCCAAAACAGATGTTATTTCTCTCTCTCACACATTATAAAAATTTATGTTAACATTGGTCAGTGCTCTCAAGGAAATTCTGAAACCACATTGTTCATCCAAGGACTACCATCACACTCACATGTAGTTGATAAGTGCTGCGGCCAATTTCTATTTGCTTCTATTCGTACGATTGTAGACAACATCAAAGAAATATAATTGTTCATAAGTCAATAAAAAAAACAGAACAGCCTCAAGGCTTTGTGACTGTCAGCCAAGATGTTGATCAACTGCCTGCACCCTGCTGTTTTAGTTGAGGAAATCTTAAACTACTTTTCTTCTACTACATTGTTTAATGGTTCATTGTCTCATTTAAAAAAATAAAAATATATATATATAAAAAATGGTTCAATTAAATTGATACTAGAAAATTTTCAAGTAGGTCAAATACAAAGGTTAATTGAATTAAAACATAATAATCTTAAAGAAAGGAAATATATATTAGCAATATTAATGAAGGTGACATTCTGTGATTTCCTACAGTATCTGAATATATTAATTTGGAAATTGCCTATCTGGTACAACTAATCTATGAAGGTAGGAAGTTATTTTGTTGGTAGTATAACCATATCAAAGAGCATCAGAAAAGCAAAAATTTCTTTCCAGAAAATAGAAAAGGAAGAGAATGAAAATTCTCTTACATTTGCTACTCTGTCGATCTCTAACAGCAGTAGCCCCTTGTATGTCTCAGGCACTTTCAAGGAGAGAACTCTCCTGATTTCTGACATCCAAGAAAAAGTCAAGTCACTGGATAGTGCTTCAATTATTTAGGCAGACTACAATTCAGGAAAGCAAAAACTACAAAAGAAACATATGCTTGAAAGCAATCAGATGTACACAGGACTAAAAGGAGTAGGGGATGGACGTTAACCACCTATTAATGTGCTGCAGATGTGCAACCGAACTGTTTGAAGATACAGTCTACTTGTATTTGGAGGCAGAAATGCTGCAACGTCTTTGCCATAATTGGAGGGTAAAGGGGATTGCTTGGTGATAGACAAGGTATGGAAAGTGCTGCTGCTTCAATTATGTGGACCAATGGATTTATCAGAAAGGGAGCAGCTTTTGTAGATGATAAAAATCCTGACATACTTATTTTTTTACTTTAATGTTTTCATTGTACAACTTTTAACAGTTTTTGATGGATATATTTGTGTTATGAGTTTAGCAAGCAAGTATATTGTATTTGGGTGAGGCTAGTTGAATGCATACGTCTAGAAAATAGGTCAGATATTTTCTCAATGAACACAGTTGATGGATTTACCAAACAAAAGTATCAACACCCAACGCGGGTGCATAGTTTTCAGTGCAGAAATTTCAAATTAACCAAAAAAGAAAATTTTACCATCTAACTCAATTGAAGCAAGTACATGAAAAACAGAATTTTATCACCTACCAGGAATAATGGCGTAAGTGAAGCTGATAACTTGACTTGCCATAGCCAAGTGTTTAGAAGTAATAGACTTCAAACCAGAGACCTGAAATGGATTTTGTTTTCCAAAAAATATTGGTAAGAAACACAGAATGTAGTACTTAATAATGTATGACAAATTAACACAATGCAAGTAAAATCAACTGAAAGGTAAATTTATTTCACATTAAATTCAAGGTGAATCAACAACGGGTCTCGGACTAGAGTCATTATTTATCAACTGATTTGAAATACCAATCATGGATCACCAAAAAACGAGTACCATTTTCTCTAGTACTTTTTGGACCTATTAAAAACACTCATCTGTATCAAAAGTTCCTTACATTTGTGAGGTTTAAAGCTCTAAAAAATCCAAAACTGATTAGAAATTACTTCCATCTTATTAAAAAGGTTAAGTACCTGATCAAACATCCCTTTATGCAAAATATAAAAAATAGACAAAGGATCAAAAGGACCATGATCAACTTAACAAATAACATTTACAACACCCCAGAATAAACCTTCACCAGTACTATTGTCCCCAAAAAAGAAAAAAAGAAAAGTTCTTTGTCATTATCAAGGTCAAACTAACTTGTTCATGGTGCAATATTGGCATCAGTCCTTTCATTTTTCTAGGATGAAGTACTCAATATCAGCCTATGAATTTAATTACTTATCCAGTTTTCTTCCCAAGACAAAATAGCCTTAATTTTATTTTGGAAAATCCGTATTCAATCAAGACAGTCCTTTTCAAGATGGAAGGACACGGTTTTAACTTCTTTGGAGCTGAATTTTACATCTTTAAGTTAATTATGTTGCACAGACACTTTACCGTGTTCATTTTTCCTTCTTTATAAAAAATCATTATATATTTTAAACTCAAATTTATTATTAAATAATAAATGGATACTCATATTTAAAATATTTTAAAAAGAAAAATTAATAATAAGTATAAAACTAAATTTATACTATATAAATGAAGAAAATGTATACTATATAAATGAAGAATTTTAAAGAATTTAATCAGCATGTTGGCGACGTATCGTATTGGTACTTTTTTTAAAAATAGCGTGTCGGCATGTCCATGTCCCTGTATCATCCCCTAACTGGGAAACATGTGCATCTAACTATTAAGCTCACACTTCATCTGGTAGAGAAGTTTGGCGTAAATAAGTTATTTAGCGATAGTTAACAGTAAATATTTCAATGTAAATCTTGCGACTTCAATGCTAGTCCTATGACAGGTGAAATACATAGGTCCTGCACCAAGCCTATTTGTTTAATCAATGTGCTTATTCATTTGCCTTCCGGGGGGTAATAGCTCAAATTCATATTCAAAGTAAAAAGTGGAAAAATTGATCAACCAAATAAGGAACCATTTGGAGCTAAGATAGCACCTTTGGTTGATAGGATGTGACAAGCAAGGAAATTTATTTCTCTTCATTCATCATGTTATCTATATCTCGATCTACTTACTTTATGAAATTTTTTAATAGGTTAAATTTAGTTTTATACATATTGAGAAGTAAAGGATACTGGAAAGTATCATAATAGAATCTGACTAAAAGTGAGATGCAAATAATATAATGAAGATCTATGCTATATAATTGCTAAATGCTACATCATAAAGGACACCAGGGGCATTAATCATGATTTTTAAGGCTGATTCCTCGATAGAAATGGGACATAATTTTCACATCAAGTGGCAATATTTGACAGTGTCTACTTATGCTATTTTTCATTTTTGGGCATTTTGTTCAACCAACTAATAGAAAGTCACCAATTACATGTCCACTGTAATACCTGCAAGGCATTTGCGCCAAGAACAAGATGACAAGTCCTTGAATTGAAAAATTTCAATATCTCAACAACACGGTGAACAACTTCAGCAGATAGTGTCGACAAACAATTATTCATATCAACGTACTCTGACAACATCTTCACCAAATATAAGCCACTGAAAGACAGGAAAAAAAAACGGGGTTAGTTATCAAGTTATTTTTTTGGGCCTGAGCGCAGATAGAGTAGCTCATATCAAGAAGATAACTAATTTTTAAATATCAATGCAGTCACAAGGTTGAAAGACTAGTGCAGTATTGAAATAGCTGGTGTAGAGGCAAAAAGCTCCAAGTACTTTACAAATAGCTATACCCCAGAACCAAACAATCAGTTAGTGGTGTTAATCCGGGGTGGTCCGGGCCGCGTCAACATATGAGCCCGATAACGGCTCGCGTGAAAAAAAACCAGTCCGCTACAGTTTACGGGCTGGTCTGGGTTGGCCCACAAAATTTTAACTACAACTCAGGTCCACCCGCTGGCCCATGCAAGATGCAGGCGCAATTCATTTCGATTTGACCCGTATGAATAAAAAACAGAATTTTTCATATTTATGAATAAATTGTTAAATACGAAATGAATAAAATGATAAATTCATATTTATACAAAGAAATGTTTACATAGAATCCAAACTTATATCTTATATTTCATGAATTACTTCAAACTTTACAAAGTTAAACACAACATAAATAAATAACAACTAAATGCATTTCTAATTATTACTATCAAATAACATTACGTTTCTTAGCTATTAAGGCGAAAAAAAAAAGATTTACATTTAAAAATTGTACTAGAGTTTGTAGAAAAATAGAGGTTTTCATTGTTACCATATTTAATAAAAATAATATTTTTTTTAATTATTTCACGGGTTGGCGGTTAACCACGACCCACGAAATCCACAGTTCACATCTTCTTGACCCATAAACCGTCCGCTCAGGTTTTCACGAGTTTAGCCGGCCCGCCCGTCTTGACACCTCTACCATCAGTGAACTATTTGTTGAGTTAGTGAAGTTTCTTATTTTTCAATTCTTTATGAAACTACTGAACCCCCCAGGGAGGCCCCCATTTCCCAGAGTGCCACAGGTAGCGCAGTGCACCAAACAATCAGTGAATTAAATGTTGAGTTGGTGAAGTTTCTTATATTTCAATTCTTCATGAAACTATTGAACCTCTCAAGGAGGCACCCATTGCCCAGAGTGCCACAGGTAGTGCAGTGCACTCTCCAGCAGATTATGTGACCAAGGTAGTTCATTTCCTAATTTTTTTTTTTTTACCTTTTTATTTAGATATGATAACTTACGACTGCACTAATAGAAGAAATGAGTCCATTGTTTCCCAAATGACCTAGTCAATATTAGAGATTTAAACATTCAAAGGAAGATAATAAATAAGGATGGCTCACCAGTTTACCATGTGATATCCAACACCTTTAAAATAAAGCATTCGTAGGGAAGATTTTCCTCGTTCTCTTGTAGTAGCATTATTACCGTGAGTGGAAGAAGTTCCAACATCACTATTACCACTCTCAGATGCCCCACTCAGGCATGAAGAAATGGTGTTTGGTGTATGACCTGCTGACATGCCATTGGAATCAGGCAGTTCAATGTGTTGAGATGAATTTGAAAGTCCAGCATCAGCCGCGGGGAAATCATCACTGCTTGATACTGTTTCGCTGTTGTTAGATGCACCAGGAGCTTCATCTCTATGTCCATCAGATATGGAATCTGAAGAAGACAATGAAGTGACAATGGTCTGAAACTCATCTGGCACATCTATCTCAGTCCAATTTTCTTGGTCAAGTAAAGCCTTCATCTTTGCCATCTACAATAACCAGCATGGGATCAGTCTAGGAACAATAGCTAGAAACCTGATAAAAGCCAACAAAATCAGGTGGAATGTTAACTAACTCGAAATTCATGCTGGAACTCGATAAAGGATTTAGCCTGGGACTGTAGCGTTCCACGAATGCTGTATCCCAACCTTCCACCAATCTGTTTATGTTAGCATAATATGGTATCATGACCATGACCAGAATAATACAAAACTCTGTTTGATAGACAGTTGGACCAGGAAATCAATAGGTACCTTTTCTGTTGAACTTATAAATTCCTGACTGATGTTATGAACACTCAGAAAATCCTGTAGCCTCAATTTCGGATGAATTTGAGAACGGATTCCAAAAATTTTTGCCCATCTTCCATGAGCAGCATCACAGGCTGCAAATAGGGCTTCTGTGTTCTCTCTTAAAATATCAGCTCTGTCGACAAAAAGGGAAAACACGTACTGATTAATTGTGACATGGTACACGCGTCCATTTTCATTTCTAACTACATCTCCAGAATCATATAGGCAATATAGTTGGCCCTCAAATTTGTTATTTCAGAAAATAAAGAAAATAAATCATAGCACTCCTGTATTTGAAGAACCAACTTCAAGTTAAATATAACAATCCTTGAGAGGCATTCATTTGAGAGGAACTCTAACCAAAGCTTTTTATACCTGATACTATTCATCAATTGATAACTGGAATTCTGGAACGCTATTTTTTCTCTGTTATTTAATTTCCAATGTGAAGAAAGTTAAAACAAAACCATACCAATTGTACAGAATTTATATTCTAAAAATTCTCTCAATTCAATGCCAGCATTTTCAAGGACTAATATTTTGCTCTCTCTTTGGCAGAATAAGCTCATCCCCTGGCAATTGAAGATACATAAGTTTTCGTATTGTACTGTTGTTTCCTGGAACTGGGTGGAGTAGAGGAACGTGTGATGCCCTTACATACTACTCGAATTCAGTGATTCTAATTACTAGGATGGATGTGGTCTTTATCCAACCCTGTCAGGAAATCAGAGTTGATAGAATCAGTTAAGTTTATTCGTCAGGAAGGATTGGCTAACCTTTCTTCTCCGTAGCAACAACATTTCAAACATCAATAAGGAAACACTCCACACCCCCCCCACACCCCCCCCCCCCCCACATCCAGTAAAACTAGCAATGATACTAGATCCTTTACATTATGCAAGCTGTCTGCTTTAAATCCTCAATGCGAAAATTTTACAAATTTAACTATATCAGCGAAGGGGAACAGAATTTTACCGGAAGTTTCTTGAAAGATTTGATGGACTTGTGATATCATTTCCCCTTCCCTGGATAGATGGAACTCTGGTAACATTCCCCTGGGAAGATTGTGATAAAATGGAACTATCATGCCTGTAAGTCTCCTGTGTTGTGTCTGGATCAGCTGCAGCAAGTGCAATTGCAGCTGCAGCATAGTGACCACTTAGATTGCCCATGATAAACTCTATTGCTTTTTTAACATCAGAAGCCCGCATCAAGCGTATCTGCATTCACTAAAAGAAAGAATCAAGTGACATCATGCCAATTTAGAATCAAGAATGTACGGAGAATGCAATCTCGACGAATGACACTAAACTTTTTGAGTCAATCCAATCAACCAATGCAAATATCAAGAAGGGTAAACAGCACAAATGATCTCTAATATTTGAGTTTCTTGCGATAATAGTCTTCAACGTTTAGATTTTGACATTTATACCCTCAGAATCACCAAACGTTGCGAAAATGATCCTTACCATCCGATTCCGTTAATTTCAACCGTACACTATTTGACCCTATTTTTCAAATATTCAGAAGGGTATTTCTGACTTTATCAAAAAGTTTTGGCTTATTAAGTCCAATTAAAAGGTTGTACATAAATAACATCCCATGGAATGAAAATGTTTTGGCGTATTAAGTCCCTAACCTATAAACATTTGACGTATTTAGTCCCTAACCTATAAATGTTTGGTGTATTTAGTCCATAATATATTAGGGCCCCCATTTGTGACTCATTATTTAAAATAATTCAATTTGTAATTTTAATTTTTTGAAAAATTTGTGGTTAAAAAGTAATTTTTTTTTTTTTTTTTTTTTTTTTTTTTGTAATTTATGTGCAGATTATTTTATTGATTAAAAACTTCATTTTTTTCAAAACTCATTTTTAACCACACATTCTATCAATAAAATAATCTACACAAATTTATAAATGGTTTACCAAACAGAGGCTTATTAATTTACGACAATCTATTAAAACTCAACAACAACCCGTCTCTATTTTAATTTGATTAAAAAAAAATGATTTTTAAGAATTGAATAACAAATATTTTGGGGTGGGCAATAAAGGGAACTGGGCCGACCGAACCGAAAAAATCGAAGTTCATTCTGGATTTCTAAAGTGCATAATTAAAAAAATTAAAAAAAAAAATCACCACAATAATAGTTTAACCTATTAGTTTTACTTTCCACTTTCGGTTTTCGATTTTCGATTTTTTTTCGTAAAAACAAAATAGTTTTCAATTTTTTCAGTTTGATTTCAATTAGAGTGACAGAAACGAGTTTTAAAAAAAAAAAAAAAGTTTTAATCAATAAAATAATCTACATATAAATTTTTAAAAAAAAAAATCTTACTTTTTAATCACAAATTTTTCAAAAAATTACAATTAAAACCGAATTATTTGAAATAGTGGGTCTCAAACGGGGCTTAATATGTTAGGGACTAAATACGTCAAATGTTTGTAGGCTAAGGACTTAATGCGCCAAAACGTTTTCATTCTAGGGATGTTATTTACGTACAACCTTTTAATTGGACTTAATACATCAAAACTTTTGATAAAGACATAAATACCCTTCTGAATATTTAAAAAATAGAGTCAAATAGTGTTTTTAACGGTTGAAATTAACAGAATTTGACGATAAGGACCATCTTCGCAACGTTTGGTAATTTTGAGAGTATAAATGTCAAAATCTAAACGTTGGAGACTATTATCGCAAGAAACTCAAATGTAAGGGACCATTTGTGTTGTTTACCTTATCAAGAATATAGATTCTTGAGGAAGGCTAGAAAACAAAATTTCATGGACTAGTGCACAACATCAACAAGCCTAAAGGTCTTTCCACAAAAATAATAGGATGCATGACCAAAAAATTTATTTAAGCCGTGAAAAAGCAGGGTTAGAGCAAAATCTTGAGAAACGCAGCTAAATAGAATCGAGTAGAAAAAGAGAACAAAAAGAGGCAGTGCAGATATATTGTATGAAATGAGAAAAGATGGATGTGAAAAAATTTTGGCAATTGGGGTAGTTGATTCACATTATAAACTTCAACTAAAACCTGATTTCCCTGGGGAATCTAAAGTTCATGTTGAAAAGAAATCCGACAAGCATTAGCTTATCTTTTTTAAAAGCTAAGAAGCTCTGAATGGAGACCCAAGGTATAATTATAGAACAGTTGCTAATGCTCTTCTGCACTATAAACTCTTTCAATTTTTATTTCTCCTTTACCCTTTCCCTCTTTGCAATTCCAGCTTTGTAAGTCTTTCTTCTTATCATAAATCCAATTCTTTAAAAGCTAATGGATTACCCACAATATAAAAATCAAATCAGCCCTAATTCTCCAAAATTGCTGTTCATGGAACTATTCACCCAGTGTAGCATAGCTTCGGACTTTCTTTTTTTCCTGTATCTTTATTCCCATACTGTCTCTTCTGTGTTTCCCTATATTTAGACCTGTTAGCCAAATAATTATTCCTTGTTTTCCAGACACACGAAGGAAATATCAACTGATAATCATCCACTTCCATTGCTTCTTGTTTTTTAGACGGCCAACACCAAGTTATATCCAAAGAACTAATGGGTAAAGAGTTACTATAACTATTTACGAATATATTGTTCACATGGCATTGTATTTTAACAAGTACTCTCCACTCCATGACTCATTTCTATCTATTTATTAATTAAAAGGTTTATAAATGATAACGGAGGCTAAGTTTTGATCTAAAATAAAGTATATGTTCTTCCAAGATAATTTAGGTTTTACTTTATTCTCTTTTCTTTGTTATGTTTCTTGTCTAAAAAGTTTGGGTGGGATTCAGTCAACAGAACTGTCAAGTCCTACACAAAATAACTTCTCTTCAAACATCGTTTATTGAAAATTAGCAGTTGGCTACTTGGCTTTTACTGTTCCTTGGAGGACACGGGGGTCGCTCATATCATCTCCCTTTCTCAAGGTCTTCACCTTGAATTTCCTAAAAAACTGGGACTTTGACCATGAATTGATTCTTCTTTTACGAATTCACCCGCGTCAAATTTTTTTACATTTATTTGCATGGTAGAGTGGCTAGACTTTTGAGCACATCATACAAAAAGGCATTATCATTCTTGAGGAAAGATTCCATCTTATCATTGCTTCCCCAGAAGCATCATGGATCAAGTAGGCAGTACAGTACTTGTGGTTGCTAATTTATAAATTTTGTTCAGGAACTTAGGCAACATCACAAATCGCAGTTACATCACTAGAAGCAATGTCATATGGAATGTAAATAAGTTTATTTTTGATAAATATAGTCTTGAAGATGTAGGAGAAATGGACACGTATATATTACCTGTACAATGATGAAAACTTCCTGCAAAAGTTTAAGAAAGCGGTCAGGTGACAGACTTTTCAACTTAGTTCCTAGTGATGAGCCTCCACCTGAATCATTATTAAGCATGTAATCAGAACAAAATGTTGAATTTACAGCGAAGAACTTCTAGCAAAGCTGGTTGGCTTATGTAGAGGATACACCAAGTCCCAATAATGAAATTAAATCTAAAGCGAAAGAAGAAGCTGGTTGGCTTATACACCAAGTCCCAATAATGAAATTTAATTGCTAAATCAAAAGCTAAAGAATAAAGTTGATGTCACTTTAGGCGTGTAAATACTATTTAGTCCAAAAATCAAACATTAATTAAGGGTCAATATGCAAGTGAACCCACCATCTGCATCTACCATCCCGTCTCCAGAAACAGATTCCGACTCCAAATGCATATTCTCAACTGCCAGTTTGACTGAAGTTTTTATTTCAGAAGCAAGCGTATCACGGTATATTCTCAACACAGCAGGTAGTTTTCCCTGAAATGAGCATAGACATGATATGATTCTTCAATCTAGGCATCATGAACTTCAGCTAGGAAAGTAACCGCTCAGATGATTAGTAGGTAAATAGTCTGACACGTGATGAATAAGGAACTGACCGTTCTAAGCAATCCAATGATAAGGGGAAGAAGTTGGTCTTGAAAATTAGAAATCCACTCTTCCTCTAGTCTATCCTGCATTATTTTAATATTAGTCGTTCAACATAAAGTTGTTTGAAGTGGCAATGGAGAACCAGAAACAGAAAGTAACTTTCGGGCTAAAACAGACATGACAACAATAAAAAAAAATGAAGCAAAGAGAAACAAAATCGGACAGCTTCCAGGCTGCCAGCCTGCTAAAAAAGACGTGAAAACAATAAAAAACAATAAAGCAAGGCTACAAGAAACACTGCATAAGGATAAAACAAGACACCAAATTACAAGATGCACCAGAAAATCAGCTAGAGCACATCAGCATCAAAACTGCAGGTAACCTTAAAGGTAAGCATCTATTGAATTGATTAAAACCCCAGAAAAAGAAATCAGAAGATAATGATGTCTAAACATAGCAGACAGCAACCTTAGCTTTTCAGAAGCTATCAGTTGAATTATCAACCATTAAGCAATATTTTCATATCTAGAACAACACGTTAAAAACCACTTGAGGATAGCAATGCAGATGAACAGAAGAGCCTAAAATTAGTAGACTATATGACAAATTCCTTTTCCCATGCACAGAAAGAAGTGGAATCTAAGACGTGGAAGCTTATGGAATAACAGACATCAGCATTACGTGCGGGTGCAACTAAAACAGGCATATATATGAACCCAAAGGTGAGCTCATGTATATCTCATGCAGCATGCTTACTTCATTATCTCTTCCATTAGAAGCTGAGCTATTCCTTGTTAATGATGCCTCCAGATCATCAGCACCATGCAAAGATGCACGGATGAATTCTGCTGAAAGAATGCTACAAGAATGAATTTGATAAGTCAAAATACCAAGCTACCTTGCATGTATTCCATAATCAAAAAGTGTGTGAGCTAGAAAAAATCTGTTACATAGAAAGGTAAATTTAGGTTGTCGGCCAGAAAACAAAGATCAATGCCGAATTAAAAAAGTTATAAATTCATGTGTAACTTGAAAATGAAGTTAATGTTTGGGTGCAATAAGTATAGTATACTGAAACATGAAATTAATTTCAATCTAAAGCAACTCCTGAGAATGAAGTGAAAGAGTTGAAAATCGAGAAGTAAAGTACGTAGAATAATACAAGAATTAGAAAACAAGCTCTAAAGAAACAAAAAGCAATAAGTGGCTACACTCACCATTTAGGTTAAGTGCCAATGAACTTTATTTGCAACTAAAATGCCTATTCTCTGAAGAATCTTCCTCTCTCTCAACTTCTTGGTACAACTTTATTACATTATTAGATAAACTTCAGTATTTCATGCAAATAATTATGACAAGATTGTCATTCAAATACCCAAAGAAAAGCTTTGTTGAAAATTTCACAATCTATGAAGCAGGAATACAAGCTTTAGGACATATTATATAGCAAGACACTGCACAGGCGTCTAGTACAGAAGACATTAGAAAAAGGATACACCAAAGGCCAAAACAAACAACTACCAGGCTGTTAATCAATAATATATGTTTGTTTAGAAAGTTTGGATGTGGTAAGTAATCATATTGTTGTTCACTGGTTCATCCCACATTACTAGCCGCCATTTTTTGGGTCAACTTTAATATTTTTTTAGCCATATTATGTTGTTGTACTAAAATTTTGAATTACAAACTTTTTAGCATGTCTGAAAATCAAAAATGCCTCCTAAAACTCAGTAAATTGATTTTACTTCAAAAATTGGTAATTGAACCCAAAAAAAAAAGTCAAGGGAACAAGATATAAGAGAGTGGTAACTCATTTGGTGTTTCTACTAAGATCCAGGTTTGCCCATCAAGAGTATAGATCTATGTGTAGATTAGATTATAAGGTGCAACAGAAACACAGAATCAGATTCAAACATAACCACATTCTCAGTTTCCAATTTTACAGTGATTAATACAGAGAAGAATGTAAGATCCCCAAATCAGTTTGTATAGACGCATTTTTAAATGTGAACCAGAGAGGTCAGAGATTATTAACATATAAACCACCACAGTCGAGAGGAGGTCAAAACCCATGTAAACAAACAGAAAGGCAATCAGTAGGAACCAAAAACCAGTAACAGCCAGCTTTCAATTATTCCTGAGGGCTTGCACCAGATGAGCTCTAAAACAGTAGGAACATCTCCTCCAAAAAAAAAAACAGATATAGGAAAAAATTACATTGAAACAGCTATCTTATGCTGGACACGAACACTAGAAAAAATAAGGTGACGTTCTGTTTGTATTTTATTTTGTATTTTCATTTTCGAAAATGTTTTGTGTTTTTTGTTTTCATTTTTGTTTTCAAATTTGCTGAAAACGCGTTTGATTTGTCATTTCTGAAAACTGTTTTTGAAAATGAAAAGTTGGAAAACATGTTCTTTTTGAAATTTTGCAGAACACTATTTTTAATTAATTTGCTTGCAGAATACTACTAACTCCAACTCAAATTTCCTTTCACAATACACTAAAAATATGGTTACACGCAACACACTAATGTGAGCATTAAGAGTCTATATTAACACAGTTTGATCAGGTTCGGGACTTGAGAAAGCTCTACTTATATTAAAATCCAGAAAATGCAAGTTCTTTCAAAACCACCAGAGTCCATTTATCATTGCATTTTTTTGAAATATAACAATAATAATTCTCATTTAATTTTTTTTTAATGTTGATATTGAATTCAATAAAACTTTATTTAAACTAAGTTCCAAGTTAGGATAATTCTCAAAAAAAAAAAAAAAAAAATCTTTATTTAGGCTTAGTTCCAAGCTAGGATAATTCTAAAAAAAATAATAAAAAAATAAAAACTTTATATTAAGCTTAGTTCTAAGTTAAGATAATTCTATATAAAAAAAAAATTCCCAAAACGCGTTTTCCGCGTTTTGGACATTTTTTGTCGAAATACACACAAAACGCCCAAAACGATGTTTCGGGCGTTTTCCGTTTTGTGTACAAATTTTTTTTTTTGTTTTCCAAAATGCGTTTTCGAAAATGGTAAAGAGAACGCGTTTTTAGCGTTTTCGAAAATAAAAACAGAAAACGACCTCAAAACAGCAAAGAGAACAGGAGCTAAATATCCGGTGACACCATCTCAGAGCACAAAAATACTAACCTGTTAATAGAATCTATTGAAGTTGCTACATGATCCCGCAGATGACGAAAGCAATGCAAACCAGTCAGCTCATCACAATCCTACCCAAAAAAATGAGCATCAGCTTTTTATAGGAAGAGAGGAGGAAAATGTAAAGAGAATAAATGAGAAGATAACAAGAAAAGACCTCCCCTACCACAGAAATAGTTGTAAGAAATGAATCATGCAGTATGAAAAGTAAAAGTGCCAAAGCAAATGCATCCAAAGGAAGGGCACAGTATTCAATTTTTTTTCCTCTGCCAAGTATTACAATATGCCTAGTTGACTGCTACATTGAAAATAGTGCTTTGTAGTTTGTTCTCAAAAACATCAGAAGGCCATTATTGATCTTGCCAGTTCTGTCCAAACAGTTACGATTTCCTCTCATGATATTTCTGTACTGTGTATTCTTTAAAGAAAAAAAGGAAGTAACACAGCTATAGCCATTTAAACTGTGTTTATATGGTCATACTTCAAATTGATCGTTTCTTCAATTAGAATGAAGATTTATACGTTGCATAAAAGAACAGACGTTCTAAAATTCTTGCAGTTGAAAATGGAGAAGACAAAACTATGAAGGTAATCATTCAAAGCAATCTTGTGGAAAGTTTACTTTTTGATTCCGAAAAATAAAATCGCCTTACCATGGTGTTACTCTACCACTGAGTTAAAAGGGTTCTAAACCTCCAGCCAATTATCTCACCAGGAATAAATAACAATATGAATAGAGGGGGGGAAATAGTTCTTCCCAGTAACACATATGCCAATCTAAGACTCCGACCACAAATTACATATTAAAAAAAAAAAAATGAAAGAAAGAAACAAATAATTGGCTTCATTATAAAGTAAGATATTTTAAGCAACTATAAACAGGAAAAAAAAATCAGCGACAAACATACCAATAAATGCTGCAAATCATCAGTAATGTCTAAAGCTCCAACACAATCTGCGGACGCGACAAGCTGCACGTAGGCAATGGATATGGTACATTAACATGCTAAATAATAATAATAATAATAATAATAATAATAATAATAATAATAATAATTAACAGCTTTGACTATGATGAGTCCATGGATGTATGAGCCAAGATAGTTTTGCTTCGCTATTGTGAAAAATAATATCCCCAAATTGATTGAAAGAAGACTTAGTTTCTTCTTGGTGGTGGAGGGTGTTGTCATCATGAAAGAGAATTTGCATTTGGGTTGTCCTAATATCATCATATATATATTGCTCACATCCAGATGTGAAGCAAGATTTTTGTTGTGGTAAACAAATCCATGGTGTCATTGGTAATAGTGTCCACCCCTTGGCATCTTTCTCAAATGTAAACATCTTGTTTATATATTTGAAAAAAAATAAAAATAGAAGTCGGTATTTTACTTATATAAGAAGATGTTACAAGGTAATTGTATGAAAGCAATTTTTTGAAAAGTGAAAGTATGGGGGAATGTGAAAAAATGATATATACCTTCTTCTTTTTTTAATTGTGTGTGCTTGAAAATGGATGTAGGGGAAAAGTGATTATTTGAAAGTCTCTTTCAAACAAGGATCATAAATCAAAAGAGGGGATAGTTTTCAGATAGAAGAACACGTGACAGTGACAGGGATCGTAAAACTGTGTTTCTAACTGCAAAGACCTATAGGTGGCTTGCTGTCCATGACACTAGAACTAGAGTTACAATCTTTGCTAAATGCAAATTAAGCTTCAGAAGTTTAGCCTTGATAATAATCCAGGATAGATGATCGGCTGAAATTGACAGCAGATAGAGCTACATATATTAAATTCAGATACTATCACCTGCAACAACAAGATACAAATCACTCTATCAAGTACAGTACTGGAAATAACTTACCAATCGAAGAGTGGAGAGAGCCTGATTGACAGATAGCACAAGTCTAAGCTTGTTGTGCAGAGATATCAAATCCCCCCGTTTCAAGCTTAGCTCCTGCACCGTCCTGGCAGACCCCACCAAGTTGGAGTCCAAGAGCCTAATGGTCTTCTTCAACTCCCTGACCCTCCCACAGCCCTCAAGAATCTTAGCATTCAAGTCCTCCAATAGCCCCTGGGCCTCAAAAAAGGAATTGGACCTGAGCGAGATTTCCCTGACCAAATGCAACTCCACCACATCCAAATACTGCGACAATCTCTCCTGGAGAGCAAGATTTTCCAACGTCGTCCTGAACGGGCACGCTACCCTGAAAGTCGCGCCATCCTCCAACTCAAAATCCTCCTTAAAGTACAGCGCTGGCACCTCCCTAAGACACGCCACTAGCGCTTCACCCGCTGCCCCCTCCGAAACCCCATCTAGCACCTGGTGGTCACGATCATGCTGCTTGAGAATCTCTTGAAACCGGTTGTGAGGTTCTGAAACAGACGACAGGTAAGAAAGGAAGTCGGATCGAGTGAATTCGGATCCAGGCTTCGGAACAGAGGGTAAAGGAGTAAATTCGGGAACTGGTACAGAGGTAGAGGAGGACCACCAGCCCACGACGCCCACGACGGAGGAAGAAGGTTTGGGGTTGTTTAGGATTGAGGAAAAGCTCTGGCTGCTGGCATCAGAAAGTGGTTTCGACAATGCATAAGAAGTAAAACTCGATGATCTACTTGTATTCGCAAGCGGGGATTCGGACCTTCCCTGCGATTGGGAAGGCGATGAATCCATTATGCAATCAAGATCTATGTATGTGTACACAGATTATATACATGTACATAGACAAACAGAATTTAAAACGAACAATTGGATTTTGATCTGGGACTGTATCAATGGCGAAATTTATCACGCTGAGCTCAATGCAGGTTGGATCTGTAAAAGGTGCCCGTAGAGAGAGATGTGTATGCTGTAAACAGAAGGTAGGAGCAGAGAACCGGGGCGAACCGGAGATTATGAATTCGGCTCGATGGCTTATAAATTTTTGTTTATATATAATCATAATAAATAAGCAGTATAAACTATGAATGTACAACGAAATCGTCAAATCGATATCAAATCGTAATTTCGAAACCGTTGGTTCGGATCCACGCGGACCCGTCAACGTTTCGGTTTTGACCCAAACCGAACCGCTTTCAAATGGTTTGGTTTATGTTTCATTTTTCAAAACTCGTTTCAAACCGCCAACCCGCTAAAAAATTACAATTAAAATTTAATTTTTTAATTGCAAAAAAATTTACTGATTTTATTTCCAATTTTACACTTTTATTTTCAATTTATATGAAGGGGCACCTTACTTTTCCTTTATTGTTAAGAAAGACATTTTGATAATGCTAAAAACTAAGTACTACCGGTGACTTTTTTACTTTATTTGTTTTTTATCCTATGATTTTTTGGGGGGGAGTATGCATAAACTTGCTAATTATTTATTTTTTCTTGGTTATAATATTTGTCTTCTGTTAATTTAGCAAGTCATGACTTGAGTATTTATGGTTATCTATGCAAAATTAGTTGTACTTGAGATCTTTTATCATCAGCTGTAATTCATCAAACTCTAAATTCCTAAAGCATCATTATTTCATCATGTAGTTCAGTAGTTTTGCTTGGAATGCAGTATATTTGAGTTTAAGTTGTTTTGTTGTGAAATAATAGGAAAATCTAACTTGAGAATAAATTGTGTTATCTATTAGGTTTTTTTTATATTATTGTGATCATTTGTTTGTGATTGTACCTTTATATCTATTTTAGAAGTTGTTTACCCATATATTTTAATTTTGTTAGTCTTATAACATCTATCCGTAATGTCGTTGGGTTATTTGTAATTAATTTTGATGTCTTTATTCAAAATACTATTTCAATAGTTATTTTAACTCGATTTACATATATTAGTTTAGTTTCGTTTGCAAACCGCGGTTTAAAACCGCACCAAACCGCAAAAAATTGTTTGGTTTGGTTTGATTTAGGAAATGAAATGGTTTGGTTTGGGTTGGAAGAACCTCAAACCGCTTTAAACGGTTTAGTTTGAAAAATTATCAAAAACCTCTCAAACCAAACTGTTTACACCCTTAGTATAAACTAGTAAACTACACATGACATGTCTTGTTGAATTTTTATTTTTTTTTATGAATTTTTTTTTAAGTCAATAATTTAAGAAAAAGGGGTTTTTAGTTAAGCATGTGTCTGTTATTGTTTAAAAAATATTTTTTTTAAAATGAATAGTAATTTTTAGGAAAGTTGATCGTTAAGATTTGGTTGAAAAGTCAAATATTGTATGCTTGACTTTTAATTGATAGTCGAGATTGAGTACTTTAGAAAAATGAGAAAATTTTAAAGGATACCAAACAAGGAGTAAATAGGCCAGTCAAATAATAACTTTAGTATAATAGACCTCCTTTGAATAAATAGGGGAGATTTGTTGGAATAGCCTTTCCAAAGACATAATTTTTCAAAATGCCCTTTTTATGCAAAATATCTTTATTACCCTTAATGAATTGAATTATTTTCTTTGCAAGATATATCCCTGAATTAGTCAGGTTGATTTAATTTAATACCTTTTATTATATTCATATTTTTTAATCTTTTAAGTTCTTCTAAAAATGCTCTATATTGTGATAATTTCTCAAAAGATTTAGGATGTTCTTTCTTAGTTATATATCCTAATGTTATTCCATCTGAAACTTAATCTTCTATATCTTCGTATTCTTCTATAATTTTATGAACCGTATTTATATTTTTTGTTGTTTCAAAAGAATTAAATTCTATTCTATTTAAGATAGCATAGTCAATATCTTCGTATATTTCTTTTAATTTAGATTGTCCAACAGAATGTATATTTTTAGATTTTTCAGCAATAATTAATAAAAATGAAATTTCTTTATTTTCTAAATATAATTTATGATCGTAGTTATTAGAAGTTGATGCTTGTGAAGTATCCATAAATTATTGGGTTGGTAAATTATTATATAAAATTTTCTAGTTTAAATTCATTCTTTGATCTAGTAAAATACAATAATCTGTAATATATTATTCGTATTTTTCTAAAAGTTTATTATATCTTTCAGAAGATATGTTTTCATTTTCCATTTGATATTTAATATCTTCCATTTTATCTTTCAGTTTTTCTAAAAGGTTATCAAGTCCTTCGATTGTATATCCTGGCATTTAAGTTTGGAATGTATTTGTCGTAATTTAATTTTCTAATTTCATTTTGAGCTGTAATATATCAGAATAATCTATAATATACTGATCATAATTTTCTGAAAGTATATAATATTGTTCAGATGATTCATCCATATTTATTAAATGAGATATAATGTTATCTATTTTTTCCATTATTTTTTCTAACAAATTATTTAATCCTTTAATAGTATATCCAGGCATTATAAATACAGAGATAAATAATTTATAAAGTTTTAAGTAATTTTTCAAATTCTATCAATGTTTGAGAATTGATAATATCTATGTCAGTCATGATATCTATACTTGGTTCAAATGGTATATTATATTTTGAAATGCTTTTCTTTCTCTTTTCTAATTTATCAATTATATCTTGAATATCATGTATCATTATAGATCTTACAGTTCCTCTAGCAAAGTTTTCTATTGAATTTTCTTTAAAACTTTTTAATATCTCTTGTGATGCGTAGAGTTGCTCTTGGTATCCTATTTTATCAATTTCATTTTTATATTCAATACCTTTTTTACTTTTGATATTCTTTTTAACTTTATATGGACCTATCTTAGTTCTGGGTTTTTTCATGATATAATTACTTTCATTCATGATATTAAGACTTTCAAAAACTGGTAAAGAAATATTCATCTCTTCCATCACTGTCATAATCTATTACAGGATCATAATCATTATCACTACTAAACACATATCCTAAATATAATTCATTATTTATTTCAGTGTTATCACTATCAAGCCAAAAATAAATAATCGATTTTGTAATTTCTAATCATAATATTCTTTTTAATGTTGGAAAGATAGCTAACAAACATGGCATATAGATGATATAACTATTTTATTTCATTATTTGGTCTAGTAAACTGTTTATGCATGAATAAATGTTCAATTCTGTTATGATATTCGCCATTATAAGGACTGTTTTGATAATTAAATTTAACAATTCTGAATTCTGTCATGTTCTTCTTCCTCCTAATTACGTAAAGATAGATATATTAAGAATATTAACCTCTTTTCCTGTTCTCAGTACCTTTGTATTTTTCTTCTATTGTTAGTGACCTTCAGGCTTATAGGTTTCTGCTCCACACCCTCCAATGACTTCCTGCCTTCACGGGTTATTAGCTAAACCTGGATGCTTTCACTGTATAACTCTTTAGATGAAAAATATTTTAGGACAGAGTGTAGGGAGTTTTCTTAATAATATATCTTTTTTTTTTTGAAATAGGATTTAGAAGACAAGAATTTAGTAACTCATCATAGTATGATAAGTAAATTGTGATTTATTGATAATATGAAGATTGACAAAGGATTGGTATGAGAATTTTTCAAAAACAGAAGATTTTTGACTTTCTCACAAACTGAGTGCTCAAGAGAGTTTTGTCTTTCAACTAGCCCGGAGGCCTCTATTTATAATATTATATTGGACACAATTACATCAATGCTTACATCATCGAGCTAACAATTTCACAGCTTTTATCATCTAAGGACACACATGTCCTCTATTATTTATTACATCGCATGACCCTTACATTATAGGGACACTTATCCTTCTATTTTTTGGTCTTGACATGGCCTCTACATTGTTCTGCATTGTTACATTAAAGTAGATCTATTAAACAGCTTCCACTTGTCCATCAATTATGTTGGCATGTAAAGCAGATTCATCAAGTGGCTTCCACCTGTCCATCAATTCCTTTGGCATGTAAGGCAATTCCTGGCTATGTACGCTTCTTGCAAAGTGGCAAAGCTTCTATGAATTTGATGAGTGTCAAATTTGTTGATGTATTCTTGTAAGATTGTTAACTTTTCTTTCCCTCCATTAGTGAGTAGGGTCCATCCATTATACTGACATATGCATTTGAATTTTTTCTCATATAGGTTTTTGGCAATGTTGTAGAGAACTTTAATTCCCAACACCCTTCAGGATCTAAACCATGATCTTGTAATGTTTGGTACTGGCTTGGTATTTTTTCCAACCTCAATTTGAAACTTCGAGCAACATACCCAATCGTGATAATATGCTCGGCAGGATAATATATCCTTCCATCCATTTCAGGACTGATCGAATAAAATTTTAAATATATGGGTCTTCCTTGGGCAAACTTTGAAATTTCTCCTTTTAGTAAATCATCAAATTTTTCAATTTCTTTCAGATCTTTTCCTGGATAGATAAGATCCAAAAATTCATAATCAGCTGTTATTTTTGTCATGACGGGATCTCCTCCCTGAGTAACGATCAATCGTGGGTATACATGGTCTCCAGACGAAATGTAATAAAAAACACATTCTTGAAGTTCATATATAACTTCGACAGTAGTTCTATATTCGTTTTCTTTTGGTAAAAAAGGGGAATCATCTTCCTCTTCAGCACGAATTCTGACTACCTTTGTATGTTCATCTTTGGCATTGATTGTGATTTTTCGAGAACTGGCTTCATTTATAACAGTTTTTTTGGGACTTGGTTCATCTCTTTTAATCGTTGGTCCACCACTGCTTCCAGAAGATGTACCTGTTTGTATTTTTGATATAACCTATTCGGTAATTAACGATTCAAACTGAGATTCAATCTCAATTATATTATCGCTCAATTCTTTAGTATAATTGTGATGAAATGCTGAGATTTCCATCAATTGCTTGAAACATCCTTGGAGAGTTTCTGCAAGTTGTTCAATTCCATGCTTTATATCTTCAGCTTCCTCTGTGAGAAAGTTCATTCACTTTTTGGCGTCTATCAATGATTTTTCGATATTATCCATCTGTAAATTCAATATTCCTGCTTAAAAAGTCCACAAGATAATTATTGACACCTTTAATATGAGCTATATCAGAATTATAAAATGTCAAATAGGTTTGCCATCTATGGAGCCTTCTATATTGAGGTTCTGGTGGTAACTTGTTTTTTACTAAACTTGCAACTTGAGAATTATCAGTTTCAACAATGAATCTCTTAAATAATAAAAAAAATGAAAACTTCTTTATTCCTCTGATGATTGCTAACAATTCTTTCTCATGAGTAGTATAATTTATTTCTGCTTGTTTAAACGTTCCACTTGAGTATCTACAAATTTCATTAAGATCTATTTTTAATATTGCTGCCCAATACCTATCTGAGGTATCGGTATTAACTATCAGATTATCTTTTTCATCTGGTAATCTTTATTTTGGCAAATTTTTACATTCTTATTTTAGTGATTTGACAATTTCTGTGTGTTCATCACTCCATTCTTTGGTATTTGTTTTTCTGAGTAAAATTCGAATTTTATGTCTCTTTTTAGATATATTTTCAATAAATCTTTCTGCATAATTTAAACATCCTAAAAATTTTTATATTTGTTCTTTTGATTCTAATTTGTCTGGAAAACTTTCTATCTTCTTAGATATATGGGTTTGTAATTTTATCCCTCTTTTATCTATTGATAATCCAAGAAAATCAATTTCTTGTTTTTCTATTATAACTTTATTTTTTGAAAGAACAATTCCTTCTTCTTTGCATTCATTTATAAATTTCATTAAATGGTTTCTATGTTCTTCTCTATGTTCTTCTCTATTGTTAGAACATATTAATATATCATCCACATAGACAATTAAGAATTCATTAAATTTTCTAAATATGTTGTTCATTCTTCTTTGATATATTTGTGGTGCATTTTTTAAACCAAATGGAAAAACCATCCATTCATACTTACCTTGGGGTGTACTAAATGTTGTATATTGAATACTATCATCTTCCATTTTTACTTGCCAAAATCCTAATTTGCAATCAAAATTAGAATAATATTGTTTTCATTTTACAAGATTTATTAGTACCTCTTTATTTGGTAAAAAGTATCCATCAAATTTAGTATATTTGTTTAATTCTTTATAATTTATTACCATTCTAGCTTTTTCTCTTTTTTGTTCAGAATGTTTCATGACCATGAAGGCTGGACTACTATGGGGTTCATTACTAGGTCTGATTAATTTTTGGTTAAGTAATTCTTTTATTTGAGTTTTAAATTCTTGTATATCTTGTATGGTATACATCATTGGTTTAACTCTTATAATAACATTTTCTGTTAATTCTATTTTAGCTTTTGGATGATGTGGTTTCCAAAATAATAATGGATTCTCTCCACAAATTTTTTCTAGTTGATTAATGATTTTTTCCATGTTTGTTTGTATGTTCGTTTTTAAGACTTTTTTATACATTATTCTTTTTTTTTTTATTTCATTTTGTATAATTGATTTTTTCTCTCATTTATCACCACGCTGTGTTGACTGAACTCTGTAAGGTCTAAATTCTCTTGATATTTTCAGTAAATGTCGACAAGGTGTTTGTAACATTATCATATAATTATTTTGCTTATAATATTGAAATTATTGTATAAAGTCATTTCCTAATAATATATCACATTCTAATTTTTTATAACTATATATCTTGTTCACAACTATTTGTTTACTTCCTAGTATTATCTCGATTTTATCAGCACTGTTAATTATTTGGGTACTTTTTCCTGTAACTCCTGTTATTTTTATTCTCCCATCAGTATTCCATAATTTTAGTAAGAAATTCTTAAATATTATTATATCACTTCATGTGTCTATTAATGCACATGTTATATTTGTTTCAACAATAGTAACTTGAATATAAACAGCTAATGGAAAACTTATTTGGTTATTCATTTATTCAGCTTTTCTGCATAGTAGAGTTTGACCATTATGAGTTATATATAATCCTTCACGTTTTATACTATAATCTTCTAGTCCATCTAGGAAGCTCATTCCTAATAATACATGAGAATTTACCATACTGTTATCTGCATGACATGGTACTAAGAGATTTATTCCTCCTATATTTATTGGTACTTTAACTTCAAGTTCAGTTATATGTATTTGTCCATCAAAATTTATATATCTATACGGATCAGTTCTATGAGATATTTGTCCTTTATTTCTATTTGAAGTTATATGACATTCGCTAGCTCCCGTGTCAATTAGTATATTTGATCCTTTTATATGTTTTATTCCATTGAAATATTCACATTCTATTTTCATATTTCCAGCATTTCTATTAAGTTTTATTTCTCTTGTATTACTAGTTTCTCCTAATTTTTTTCTATTAGGTAAATTCGATGATCTTCTAATTAATCTGTCATCTTCAAATGTTATGTTATTATTAGGGTATTCTTCTTCTCTTAACTCTATAATTTCTGGTTTATTTTTTTTATATAGTAATTTCATAGTTTCTTGGAACTAAACTTATTTGTTTATCTGGTTCCACAGCTTTACCAAAATCTTTGCATTCTTTATGAATTTCAATATATGATTTTTTAGAATAAATGTTTCCATAATTAGAATTAGTAAATGTGTATAATGCTCTGTATTCTATAATCATAATTTTATCTCCTGGTTCCATTATATCATCTTTATGCAATTTGAAATGTAGTCCTAAAACTTCATTAAAATTTCTATCTTTTAATGATATACAATATTTTGGGTAACATGTAAATATTAGTTTCTTATATGCTAGATTTCCTTCTACTGTTCCTAACTGACTGTCTTTTAAATTTATAATTCTTCCATCATGTAAATTTACAGTCAAAGGCGAATCTAATCCTTCTGTAAACAGGGATTTAAACATTATTTGGATACCTGCTAAGTAAACATATTGAATCTTTTCACTTTGTTTTCTATTAATCTTTGTTAATAATTCTGTAACCGTATTTTTTGTTAAAAGATTTAATTTATGTGTTCCTTGAGTGGTTCTAACATCTATTGCCCTTTCAATTTTAAGATATTCATTTATTGCTACTTTTTCTCTTTTCCATATTTTGTCTAATATTTCCCATTTTCCTATTTTCAAATCTAAAGATAATTTTTATATTTTTCTGAACTTATTATTATCAAAAGTTACTTTTAATCCATAACCTTCTATTCCTTCATATTCTTGTTTATCTATGTTCTTATTTGTTTCTATTTCTTCTATTTCTTTATTCTGATCCTGATTCATTGTTTTCTGAATCTGTTTCACTTATATAGACTTCTTGATCATAGTATTCTTCAATATCAGATATTTCACTTAGTTCGCTTTCTATTTCTAGATATTCGTTTTGTAATATTTTAACTTTTTTTGTTACAATCAGGGCTTATATGTCCCATTTCTCCACAATTCCAACATTTGCATTGACTTTTGTCTTTCTTATAAGTCCTATTTTTCTGATTTTTATTTGGGTTATATTTTCTTTTATAATATCTTTTCTTAGGTTTTATATATCTTTTCTTAAAATTTCTGAATTTTTTAAACTTTCTATTTTTATATTTTCTTTTATTATTATTTTTTCTTCTTTCAGGGTTACATCTTCGTTGGGTAGGTTTTTCCATATCTTCACAACATATTCTAGTTAATTTTCCTGATTTCTTTAATAATTGTCTTTGTTGACATATATATGCTAATCTTTCAAATAGGAATTTAATCTTGATCCTAATATTCTAGGTGTTCCAGGGTTATTTCTGATAAATTTTTCAAATTCTATTTTAAAGTATATTCCTCATGAACCTGGTAATTTATTGTAATATATATCTCTATATACTTCTTGGTTTTCATTACTATAGAATTGGACATAATAGTATTCTTTAAATTCACATGTGTATTCTTTGATTTTACACATATCACATATTGTTAAATTTATTAATCTCACTCTTGCATTATCATTTTCTCTAATTGATTCTGCTTCATCATTACTTATCCAATTTTCTCCTAAAAATTCATCCGCAATATAATCTACTAACTTTTCTATTCCTTTTTTATCTGATTTTATTAGTTCTGTTTGTACATTTCTTCTTATTAATGCTTTTGTATCACTATATTCCTTCTCACCAATTTCTAACATGTCCTTCAAAAGATGCTACTAAAAAATTTATCATTCTATCAGTATTTTCCCATATATCATCTTTATTGTATAAAAAGAATAGTATCATTGAATCTGCCCAAGTTAATAAGGCTTTTTTAGTATCTATTTTACAATTCAGGTCTAATTTTGTTCCTCCATGATTAATGAGTTTATCATAATTATTATTTAGTTCAAATCTATCTTTATATTTATTCCCTCTAGGTGGTTGTCTATCTCTGATTCTATCATAATATTGTCAGTGTGGTTTACTATATAAGGGTGCATAACTTTCATCTGGATCTGGTAATTCTTGTTTGGAAGTTCCTGTTGGAGCTGGGTTAGGTGCTCCTCCAGTATTCATTAAAACTTGGTATTCATTAAAATTTTCTATGCTTAACTGGTCAAAATTTTCTATAAGCAAATTTAATTCTTCCATTCATTTTTGTCTTGTTCTTCTTCAGTTTTTTCTTCAGCTTTTAATTTTCCTAAAGGTTTTTCTATAGATTTTTGTAATTCTAATTCTTCTTCTAGTACGTTTGGTAATATGTTTCTCCTAAATTCATCATCCATACTTCCTGCTTCTATTATAATTTTTTCTTGTTCAAAGTGTTTCTTTGATATTCTTAGTATTTCTTTTTTTATGAGTTTTTTGTTTATTTTCTTATCTTTGCTTTTACTATCTTCTTTGAATTCTCTAATCTCTAGTTTTAGTATATTTATATCATTTTTTACTTCTTGTACATCACTTATTAATGATTTATTAATATTTTTAGATCTTCAATATATTCACTTATCGACATTTTATACTCTTGATTTTTGAGTTTTTTTGTACCTTAAATAGTTTGTCATACATATCATCTATTTTTATTTCTAGCTTTTTGATTCTTTCTTATATTGATATGATTATTTCATTTTCATTCTTTCTTATTTTTTCATTTAACCTATCTATTTTTTCTATAATTATTCCAATTTTATCTTGATTAATTAATTCTCTTGATTTTCTTTGGAATTCTTTTAAGATTTCTTCATCTATATTTTTAACTTCTCCTATCATTTCTTTTAATTCTTTTAATTGTATTGTTAGTTTATTTTGTAATTTTTCTTTGATATTCATGTCCTATATATTTAATTGTTATAATTCTTCGATAACTAATTTATCTTGTAAATTTATGTTTTTATATGTTTGCCATAAAAAGGCAGTTATTCAATTTAATTGCATGTTAAGAAATTCATCAGATTCTCCCCATGAGCTTAATGGTTGAAACATAGTTGTATTAGCTCATTATATTTGGTATGACCCTATTGGTAAATTGATATTTTCTATTATCTGTTTTTCAAATTTTATTTCTAGAAATTCTGTCATGAATTCCTTCCTTTAATATGTTCGATTTCTAAGATAAGTTCTGTTTTATATTTTGCTTCTTTATAATTCATTATTTGATATTCACAATATTCTTCTATTGATCCAATCATTAATTTTCTATGATATATTCTATAATATTTTAGATAGTCTTCCAATGTGTTTGTTTCATCATATTCTTCTTTTCTAGTTTTTTCTTTTTCTTCTAAAATTGTTTGAATTTTTGGTAATTGTTTTAAAATTCTATCAAAATATTATCTCTTTTTATCCAATAATTTTAATCTTAATTTTTCTTGTCGCTTTATATTTCTTTCTTCTCTTATTTGATCCATTAAATTTCTTCTTTATTCTACTATTAAATATATTTTTTCATTTGTTTCTATGTCTAGATATCTAACTAATTGGGGATCTGCTTTATGATAATCCATTTCTATAATTTTTATATAACTCTTCTAGTATATCTTTGTGGATTAAATCTAATATTTCGTTTATGATAAAATCTTCTTTTATTATATCGAAGTTTATTAGATCATATATTTCTCTTCTTATATCTTTATCTAAATCTTTTAAAGTGTTCAAGATTTCTATTTTATAATTATCGGGTAGTATTAATGTATGCATAATTATAAATCTTGACGTATATATATTATATATTCATTTTTATTTTTGTCATATAATATTTATCTTTTAGATCTGCCATATGGCTCTGATACCAAGTGAAGGGTGCTACTATGAGCGAACAAAAATCAAATAAAATCATAAACAAAATTAATAAAAGTATATAAAATTTCAAGGACTAGGTTGTAACTTTTCTAAATCTTAATGGGTTTAGTTGAAATATGATATATAAGGGTATTTGTGGTAATTTATAGTGTTTAAGGCTATTTTTAAAAGATATAAAATTGTTAGGGTATTTTCAAAAATTGGTAAGTTTTCATGGGTATTTTCATGTATTTCCTTGAATAAATAGTCTTCTTTTATTAAAAGGTCAAAATTACTTTTAATGAATAAATTGCAATGTATATCATTCCTTTAATTTGGGTTTATTTCATGAATACAAACTTTTTTAATTTTTTCAATTACTAGTTCTTACCCGTGCGATGCACGGTAATTATTATGAGTGATTCCAAAAGAAAATATTATGATGTTCAAATTGTTCGCATAATAAAATAAATTACTCATAAATAATTTTGTACAATATTAATAATGTATATTTAATTTTGAAAGTTCAACAAAATTAATATATGCTTTGGAAAACTTCTTTAAAAACTACATTTATGGTCGAATTTGTTGGTTGTCCATCTTTGTCACAAATTAGTATCTTCAATTCAGCACTATTGGTAATTCGAGAGACTATTACATAAAGTTGTCCATGATTGAAGACTAATTTTTCAGATAAAGCCTAACATGCGAAAGAGACTGGCCATGACTCTTGTTTATGAAGGGAAATGCTAGAGGAATCGATATTGAAGACTGGCCATGACTCTTGTTTATGAAGGGAAATACTAAAGGAATCGATATTGTAGACTTGATGTTTTTTATGCTTTTTTGTGGGCTGTTCAAATTGGAGTTGATGTAATGGGTGAATGAATAGAGTCATGAGTGTAGATGTATTACTTTATGTTAAAATTTCAACACTTTTAGCAAGATTTGCTAATAAAATTGTTTATAAACATAAGGGATATTGATCTATGAACAATATAATTTCACTAAACATTTTGCAGTAATAGGAATTATCATTTACGAAAACACAATATACCTCAAAAACTCATAAATCAATTTAAGTTTGTTACAGTGTACGGACCACCAATTTCTTCAACTTTTTCTTCAAATTCATTTTCAATCATAAATTTAGGTGGAACTCATCACTTTTCAATCACATATTCTCTCAGAACTCCTCAAAAACTACCTACACGAAACATACACATGAGTTGAATAATAATATATAAATACAATTTTTATAACCCCCGTCTAAGTAGGGATACCCGAACGGGGCGGGGAATCCCCGATAAAGATGGGGATGGGACGGGGATAGGGATGAAAAAGCATCCCCGAACCGGGGACGGGGCGAGGACAGGGATGACTGTCTTATCCCCATCCCTGCCCCGTCCCCGATCCCCATCCCGATCCCCATCCCCAATTAATAAGTTGCATTAAAATTTAAAAAGCCAAAAAAAAGTCCAATATTTTCTGTACAAAAGTTTTATGATGTCAAAATTTTTTGCACCAAAAATTTATTACTTGTCAAGTCATAAACTTTAAATACTTATTTTGAAAAAGTTACAGATTATTAATTATTAAGCTTATCAAGTTTTATTTTCTCATCTAATCAAATATTAAATAAAGACATAAACAAAGATGAATATATTTTCGATTAATGTCCAAATAATGTGTAAAGATTATTAGATTTAGAAAATATTAGGGTTATTCATGTATGTTTCCTTATATTGTCTGCATAAAATTATTTTAAAACTTAAAAAAAAAAAAAAAAAACAAACAAACAAATGGGGATGTAAACGGGAATTTTCTCATTCCCGCCCCGATTAAATGGGGACGGGGTAGGGATGAGGATGATAAATAATTAATGGGGCAGGGACGGGGAAAGGCATCCTCGTCCCATACCCGCTTCATTGCCATTCCTACGTGTAAGAAGCAAATGAGAGAACAATGCACAACACAAATAGACCTCTACTCACAAAATCAACTGAAATTTCAAGCACTCTGTCGAGGCGGTGAGTTCTGCATCTCGACCACCTTCTTCCATGTCTCTCGGCTGGAAATCTCATCCCACCATCTCCCAACATTCTTCCTCGAAATTAAAAGTTCCCCTCTACCACATGTGATAAGTGTGTTTACACACTTATTTTGCTTTTAAATCGACAATTTAATTGACAAATTGAGCGAATTTCTACTTATAAATTGTGTTTATCTTGTACAATTAGGTACAACCTCAATTGGTAAGAAAATTGACAAGATTGGAGAGCAATTGAGCTAAAAGAGGAGCAATTTTGATGTTCAATGACCTAATTGAAAGAAATCAAAAGTTTGAGGACTCAATCGCAACATCTCAGAAAGTTGGAGGACTAGATATGCGAATATTTCAGGGGCATATTTGTAATAAAAGTCAAAAATCGAGGACTAAATTGAAGAAGACAAGGGACTTGATGTGCAATTTGTTTAAAAGAAAAAGGAAAAAAAGACAAAAAAATAATAATATTATATATATATATATAATTGGCATGGGCATTACGCCCATGCCTTTTCAGTTTTGTGCTGGGCGCTCGCTGAGCGCCCATCATTTTTTGACAGATTATTTGTCTGTCCTTCACGGGAAAAGGCATCCTCGCCCCATACCCGTCTTATTGTCATTCATATGTCTAAGAAGCAAATGAGAGAACAATGTACAACACAAATAGACCTCTACTCACAAAATAAACTGAAATTTCAAGCACTTGTTGAGGCGGTGAGTTATGCTCTCGACCACCTTCTTCCATGTCTCTCGGCTAGAAATATCATCCCACCATCTCCCAACATTCTTCCTCGAAATTAAAAGTTCCCCTCTACCACATGCATTCACCCAGTACCACGACATAGGCAAGTGATAAAGATCAGCCAATATGAATTCATCGCCAGCCAAATATCGGCTCTCTCCAAGCCAGTTCTCATACACATCCAGCGCTTTCCTAAGCTTCTCTTCATTTTGCTTGATCAAACTCTCATCTTACTTGATCTTAATCCGCGATGTAAAAGCTAGTTGGAACATATGAACTGAGGTTGGTGGACTAAATTTTTGGCCTTCAGCCTCTATCTATTGATCAATTTTTGCCTTCTCTAACGGGTTTGTGCCAAACAGCCCCTTGTTTCCTTGATTAGCATACTTATCACAAACATATCTAGATATGGTTCTGGATTCTGGTTTCATGAAAGACATGAAAGAGAACAAATGAAATCCAAATCCAATAAGGTATGAGTATCTATAATTTCACATAAGCATCAACTAGAAATACATATTTCCTCCCACAAAATATATAAGACTGTATTCTTTTACTCCAAGGATAATCCCATGAAAATGTGGGTTCACAGAAATTGAAAATTGAAAATGAAACCTTACCCTGCTTTTATCTTTTTGTCTTTGAGTGTATCAAATTATTTTGATGGGTCACTTTCAACCCGATATATGACCCAGAAAAGTTCAATTTAAAAAGCTTGTAGATATAGATATAGATCTCTCCAAATTTCATGCACCATGGCCAAGACATAAAACCTAAAAGGGGAAGCATGAGCATGCATCATAAGATAGATAGTCACCTGCAGTTCACCCCGTCCAAGTGACGGCTTCAATAAATTAGCTATGTCTAGACCAGATCCCTTATTTCCTTATCCAATAGCGCCAAAACCAATAAATGTGTGGACCTCATCAATGAAGAGAATAACATTGCCAGCAACCACATTCATTTGAACCATGATTCAAATCTTTTCACCCTAACATAAGTCCAAACTCCAAACTAGTGCTTACCTGACTTCTTAATCTCTTTAATTAATGAGGTAATACGTCCCTTCAACTCTCCCCTCTCCTTTGTCCAGCAATTAGTAGGCCAATATTTAAGGGCATTAATATCTAAAGATTATGAAATGAAAATCATATCCGACTCTCGATTAATTAGTTACTGAAGCAAACAATAAAATCTAAAGAATAAAACAAATTTTATAAAATCAAAATAGTAAATAGAAATTTATAACAGATTAAAACATTCATCATAGAAAATAAGCTTTAATTATAATACGTGCTAGTTTCAGCTTGCCTTACCCGATTGCCTTCATTAGGAAAGAAAAAATTAAACTTCATTCAACTCCTGAGCATATCTTGATATAATCAAAACATGAAGAAAAATGGAATTACACTGAATTAAAAAAAAAAATTGTAACTCAATCAAAAACTTTAAAACAAATATATAGATGCAAAAGTGAACTCATCACTGCAGAAAAATAAAAATGAACCCATCACTGTAGAAAAATAAAAAATCAGACACAAAAAAAAATGAAAAAAATGAAAATCTGAGTGTGAATATGAACTGCCCAGGAGATCTATCAAAGACTACAATATTTTAATCAACCCTGGCAATGGTAATGCTATCCTAAAACACCACACAAAAAAGAAAAAGAAAAAAAGAAAATCAGAAAAAAATAGGTCTCTAATTATCACAACCTCACCAACTGACGTCCCAAATCTGTACTTTTTGGTAGTTTTCTGGTGGAATGAGAATAGATGCTCTGATGCGAACCCCATTGGTATGTCGACCAAAAATTTCTACAACAATTTAATACAAAACCCAAGAAAGCTAAAGTTGTAAAATAAGGGATAAAACACCTTAACCCAAGTTTAAATCTAACCAAAAATTCAAAGGTTAACAAACATAGCCCAATGGGTATCAACTAAACAAATTTCAAGGTGACGAAAATAAACAACACAAGAATACAAATACTCAACATATAGTTGATTAATTTCCTAAGAGACACAAGATCAAGAATAAGGGTTTACCTCACCCATGGGGGACTCTCTCAAGAGCAATTCATCATGAACATTCAAGTTATCTCTAGGATTTGAATGAAATGAGTATTTAATGTACAAAAATGAAGGAAAAGGAGAGATTTCGAAAATTGCACAAAAACCCCTTTTTTGGAATTCAGGGTGTTTCGGTCAACCGAACTGGTCTATCGAAATATTTTCGGACGAACACATGGTCGATCGAAATTGCACTTTCGGCGGACCAATCCTCAACCGAACGAGACTGAGGCTAGCTCCAAAATTCTCTGTAGACTTTCGGTCGACCGGAATGACTTTTGGTTGACCGAAATTGGCTGAGTCCAATTTCTTCTTATTTTTGGCTCCAACTTGATTCTTGACTTCTTTTCTTGACTTATTCACATTGTTTAACCTCGAATCTTGAACCTCTTCGACGTTGGATCTCGTCATGGGTCCCACGGGCACGCGCATATATGTTTGACTTTCTCGGTTCTCATCATCCCCTCCCTCTTTGAAAGGATTCAACCTCGAATCTTGCTTGAATGCACTAGTGTGAGATTCCTTGACCTTTGATCTTGCAACATTGCATACCACAGGTTCATGCAATGAAGTTGAACCTTCGCGATTCTCATCATCTCATCCATCTCGAAAGAGATTCGACCACGAATCGACACCTACAATAAAAAGAGAAAAATCAGACACAGTAAATGTAACAAAATTTCATACTCACTGAATAAAATCAATTTATAGGTGTTTCCAAGAGCTTGGATCGAGCCGACACAATGGAGTTGCAATTTGGATTTTATTTGGTCGGGTTGTCCCTCCTTCCACGAATGGAAACACATCCGGCCACCCGGATCAAATGGAAGCTCGAGCCGCCTGCAAAGGGGCTTAACCAAAGGAGCATACTCTTGCCAACCTAAACCAATTCTTTCTTCAATAAACATATGCATAAAGTTAAACAGAGTTAATAGGCTAAAGTCACAAGCAACCTTAAGTGATGAAAACTTGCTAATAGGATGAACACTTTCATTGCAAGCAAATTTAACAACCACAAATTGAGCATCATTTTTATGCAAATGCACCACTCCCCAAAAGAAAATATTCGTCATGTTGATAGCAATGTTGGTTTCATAACATGTAATAAAATGTGAAAGTTTAATATCCCTACCAACATCCACAAAATTAGCATCATTTTTTTTATTTAGTCTAAGTAAACCCAATACAAAATCTATAGAATGATAACCCAAGGTTTACTGGGAACGTGCAAATGTGTGCATGAGCCTCGAGGCCAAACCTTATATTCGACCCCATTGTAAGTGATGTGTTGACGAAGATTATTAGCAAATGCCACATCAATTTTCATCTTGGGCCAATGAGAAAGTTCAACTAGTAAAGTTATGGTGCCCTTATTCCCAAAATGTCCCATCAAGCTCCCTATATGTGCCTCTCTCACTTGTAACTCGCGCATAGGCCATTTAGGAACAAACAATATAATCCCCCAAAACAAATAACTATCATGCCTATAGAGTTCATCAATTTTTCTCTCATTACATGATTCAAAAATGTTAAACAATTTTGGTTGACTAGCATGCATGTCCCTAACATGTTAAAAAAAACGAGTGGACATTTAGAAATGTTAGAAGCGAAGTCCTTTTATCATCAAGATATTCCAATAAATTTCTCCCATTGACTCCCTCAACTAGCAATCCCTTTATAGGGAAAATAGGCACATCAATCATATCTCCACAAAATAGGAGTTCTCCATCCCATAAAATTTACTACATGCAACATTTTCACAAAAAGGATTTGGTACTTAGGAAATTTGGCACATGCAAAAAGTTTCCTTTACAAATTAAGCACTCATCATGCCAATGATCCTTACCAAATGTTACATTTTCACAAGTCAATAACACACTTGTCAAATCTACATCAAGATCATACAACCCTCTAATATATTCAAGACACAATAACCTTACATTCAAGAAAATGTTAGGAGCATACCTCCTAGATGTTGCATTGGTTATGTCATTTTCTTTACCTAGGTTGTACTTGTTGTTGTAGGAAAATGTTTTTCATGAATTTCTTCCATAAGGCATGCTTTTGGAGTTCTTTGTTGCCTTGATAAGTTGGCCTCACAATTTCCTACAAAAAAGAAATAACCAAAATAGGGAGGGAGGGAGTTGTTAGAGTATTCAAGAGCGAAGAACATTTTGGAGTGATCTCTTCTCTCAATTTCTTTGGTGGCTCTCTTCACACCCTCTCATTTTTTTGAGGTAGGAACCTTTCTCTCGCCTCTACTTTTTCTGGACTCGTGGCTCCAACTCTCATTTCCTCACCTTTTTTTGGGATCGTAGCCCCAACTCTCATGTCTTTTTTCATTTTCCCTCACTTTTGCCTCTTCAACAAAATTTTCAATTGAATGTTCTTTTTCTTTCACCTTCTCTTTTTTTTTTCTTCCAACTCCTTCTTGAGTTTTATTTGATCTTTGTTAACCTCTTTCGGACTCAAGGGTAGGAGCACAACTTTGTTCCCATTTAATGGGAAGCTATACCGGTTTCTCTTTGTATTATGTGCCACACCCCTATCTCTTTGCTAAGGTCTCCCTAAAATTATGTGAGTAGTCTGCATGGGAACCACATCACATAATATTTGATCACTATAAGTACCAATGTGAAAAGTAAGAAGAACTTGTTCACTTACTCTCACCTCCCCATAGTAACCCAACATTTGCAATACATAGGGATTAGGATGCTTCATAACCGGTAACCCCAATTTCTCAACTCTACTAGCACTCACCAAATTAGTGCCAATCTCCCGATTTATCATGAGACTACATGGTTTATCACTAACTAGGCACCTAGTGTATAAATTATCCTCCCCATGTTCCTCCATCTCATTAGTTTGGGCCAAAGATTTTGGTGGCCTAGCATTCATCTCCTTTACTACTTCTCTACTTTCACTAACTCCCCTCCTATGGAATGATGGAGTCTTCATTTTCTCAATATCAACCTTCTCATCCATCCCATCTCCATTCCTATCTACCCACTCTCCTCTTTTCCTATTCATGTTTCAATTTGGATCACCATCCCTTTCATTATCCCAAACGTCTCTTCTAATTTTCCTATTCATACTCCCATTTCGATCCATACTCCCATCTCTATACATAATGTTCCCAAAATTATCCCTCACCCTTCTTCTACTACTCATCCTTTCTTCACCTCTCCTAGTTGATGTACTCCCCCTTCTTCTTCCTAAATTTTTCATCCCACCCCCAATCTTCGCCATTTGTCTAGCCATGGTGGTTGAAAGATTTTGCAACAAGTACTTCAAATCTTAAGTTTGAGCATTGGAATTTGACATGGTGTGCAAGTGTGAAAGTGTTCTCACAAGAATATTTTTCACTCGTGTTTCACTCAATTTAGGCTTTTACCCTCTAATGAGCTCACCACTCTTGCCTTTTTCCACTCAAAATCTCCTTTCTCAAGTTCTCCAAGGAATGTAATCAACTAAATCACAAAGTATAATTCTTGTGGAGTCAAAGAAAGCACACATAAGGAAGAAGGAATTTATAACAAGTAGACACAATAGCAAGTGGAATTTATGTGCTTGCTATACTCAAAAGGAACAATTATAATGTGGGATAAGATACCAGGAACACAATTTCAATAATGGGATTGAATAACCACAAGTAATAGGCAAGGCATAGATATAGAGCAAATAAGCACAAGAGTGTAAATTTTCAATGAGGCAATTTAGCAAATACTTTGTTTGTACACTTTGGATAATGTAGAAATGGAAGTGTTTGGCTATTGGAAACCCCCAAAAAATACAACAATCAATATACCCACTATGTAGGAATCAAGAAATACTCATGGGCATATGAAATTTTTCAATTTTTCTTGAATTTTCGTTTTTTTTAATTACAACAACAATAATGTAAAGGATAGGTTTACCAAATTAGAGCCAAGCTCTGATACTAAATGATGCAAACCCCCTTGGTATGTCGACCAAGAATTCCCACAATGATTTAATACAAAAACCCAAGAAAGCTAAAATGGTAAAATAGGGGATAAAACACATTAACCCAAGTTTAAATCTAACTCAAAATTCAAAGGTTCAGGAGACCATTGCAAATGAAGAAACCTTTCACTTCATAACTCCTTTTCAATGATTCAATTAAAGCCTTTATGATCCACACAAACACATTATAAGCCATCAACTTTCCTTTATGCAGAAAATGACATGACAATTAGATGTTTCGCGTAAAGGGAAAAAACAAAAAAAGGATGAATAAGATGTTATTTCGAATTCCAAATACTCAACATTTCAAATATAAGCTTCTGATAATCAATAGATATCTACTCATTAAAATAATTTAATAGATTTGTTTACAAAATATTACAATTGGATTTACGAAGGAATATAACCTGTCATGAGAAATGTGCGCTGAGTTATGATTCACAATGTAGAACTTAGATGACAAAGGAATTAGTAAATGATGTACATGAGGGAATATTGGGAGTTTAAAATAAGCAATCTAAATATTCAAACTCATCTCAAGTGCCAACCAAGATGCTTCCCTAGCCCTTGCATTGATTACTTAGTTACAAAGTAGCTATAAAATATAGTGAAGCAGCCAGCTTTTTCAAACATTGTGAAAGCCCAAGAAACAAATATAAACTGAGCCACAAATTTAATGCTCGTGACCTATATATGAGAAAACTTCAACCACACATTCAATCAAAAAGCAGAACCAAAATAATCTAAGAAAATAAAATAAAGATGGTTATTACCTTCGTTGAATGACCTTTGAGTGTGGATATGAACTTCCGAGGAGATCTATCAAAGACTACAACATTTTAATCAACCCCTGTTGTCCTAAAAAACACACACACAAAAAAGAAAAAAATGAAAATAAGAGAAAAATATATGATATGTCCAATACTCTGTTTAGATTTAGAATTTTATCCATCGGAAGCATGTTAGTGAAACAAACATAGAAAGAGATTAAACTTATTATCAAACATGAACATATGTCGAACCGATCATCAATACTAAATTTCAAACAACTGAATTTTCTGAATGTTAGTCATATCTAGCTTGCTAATTACCAAAACCATTCTGCAAACTACTATTAGCAGTAAATAAATCTATCAATAAACTTCTTTTGTGTTAACATGTGCAGTAGCATTAATAAAAAAAAAATGAGAGAATCTAGAGGGCAATTGATCTTATCTAACAGTAAGAGTTACTAGTGCTAATTTCCATACTGCAGTGAACCCAACAAAAAATCCAGAAATAAATGTTGCCATGTAGTGCAAGAAATTACCCAGCTGCAACAAAGTTTCCGAAAAGGGTTTAATCGGAAGTATTGAATATCGTGGTCCAAAGCAGCTTCTAAGTACCTAAGTACTTAATCCTTATCTTTGTCGATTGTCTCTCTCCTATCCACATCCAGCATGAAATCTCTATAAGAAACTCAATCACATTTTTTCAATCAGAAAAAAATGGTTTCAATCAAGATTAGTATGAAAAAGGTCACATTTTTTTTTCTACAATTATTGCCAACCCATGAAGATGCAAAAAATACTAATCCATAAAAAAAAGTAAACCAAAAGTTCAAGTATTCACACATTACTGCTTGTGTATGTAACTGAATGCCGATTTTCAAACCCTAAAATCAAGAAAATAAGTGAGATGAAATACAAAGATGTACAATAGATAATTAATCCGCCACCTTCGACGGATTGACTACATTAGCTTTTGTTCTTGAAGGTGAGAGCGAGAGGCCGCAGAGAATCGAGACTCTGCCTTTTCCCAAACCTCACACATAAAGCACACCATAGATTCCAGCAAAACACCGGTGAAAGGGGCGGAAAAGAAGAACAAAGTCTGGAAGCCTTGAGTATGCTAATGAAAAGTAAATCTGGCTACATGCCTAAATATATCTATCATTATTTGAATACAATAGGAAAATATATACCTTGGCCTAGCTTAAATTTGAAGGGACTGCCTCGATCACGTTAAATCGGACTGTTTTCGCCAGGTTTTGAACTCGTCCACCACATTAAACCCCTCTGGCAGATGGTGGTGCATTCCTCCAACATTATCGAGTTTCAATTCGATCGTCATTTTCTTCGCAGTGGGGGTAGAAGCATGGAAGGAGGAAAAAAAATGAGGTTAGGGTTGGGTTTTCCAAAGGGATTTATCAAGCATATTGAGTTTCAAGATGAGATGAGCTGAGAAAAATGACAGAACGGATTGAAAAGATGAGAAAGGTATTGTGTTTGATTTGAGAGCAATTAATGTGTTCGTCCTTTGGCATTTAATGCTGTCTGAATTGATATTAATTACTGCAAGTGAATTTTGAATTGAGCCAAAACTTTGGGGGCGAGACTTTTTTTTTAATGAATGGGCGGGAAAACATGCCAGTCATTCCTCTTTTTATATAGTATATAGATTCTACATATTCTCTATATTTTGATAATTTCTCAAAGGCTTTGGGTAAATCTTCTTTAGTTATATATCCCAGTACTATTCCTTCTAAAACTTCTTCTTCTAAATCTTTATGTTCGTTAACGATTTTATGGACTGTATCTATATTTTTAGTGGTTTCTATAGAGTTGAAATCTATATTATTTAGGCAAGCGTAATCAATATTTTTTTATATATTTCTTCTAATTTAGATTGAGCAATAGAAAATATATCTTCATATTTTTTTAGCAACAGCTAATAAAAACAAGATATCTTTATCATCTAAATATAATTTAACACAATCACTAGTATTTCTTATCTTTTCTCACTTTTCTTGATTATTTTCTTGTTTTAATTCTCTGAGAAATATTTCTATCTCTCTGGACCTTAAATTACTAGTATTATCTTGAACTATTCTAAGTCTCTGAATAGTTTCTCTTCCATCATTATTCACAATCAGTAATTAGAGAACATTAGATCAAAAACAAGTAAAAGCATGTAAATAATGGCAAGTAAATAAATAGGTTTTCCCTCCAGTGTCATCTTATAGGCTATAGCTGCCTTGTATGTAAATATTAGATGTTTTCAATTAAATTGGGTCCACAACTGCTTCCGTAAAGAGTTTTTCAATTAAGGTTGCACTTCTCACTCTAGAGAACTAATCTTATTTCCATAGACGCTCCCTCACAGTATTCAGAGTCTCTGTTTTCATCCTTATCTCGACTCCTTTCAAGAAGACTTTACCTAGAACTTTTCCAAAACTATAATGTTTTAAAATGACTTTATGAGTTTTAAAATTGGAACAAAGCTTAAATAACATCCCTAAATTGCCTACTTTTCATCAAACGACTTGACGAGACTTTTCTGTTGAGCAACAGATTCTTCAAAGAAGAAAACCCATTTTTGGAAAATATCAATACTGCTGAGGGTCATGAGAAATTTAATGAAAACCTTTTATAAAAACTCAAACATCCTTTCATTCATAGATTGACATTGTACATCCTACGGACTATATACAAACACATTTGGTAATCACCTGTGAAGTTTAGAACTTCATAAGTGATTACCTTATTACAAACTTTGATATCTTGAAGCTATCTACCAATATTTTTGATAAGTGTATTTTATACACTTATTTCTATCCTAAAAGTATGATTTTATATGTTTGTTTTAGAATATTTGCTATTTATTTTGTGTTATTTGTTTATATTTCAGAAATAATCCCAAAGTCGAGAAAACAATGGAATTGGAGCAAAAACAAGCAAATTGGATGAAAAAAGAACCAAAGTATGGAAATCAAGAATGGATGAAGTAGATCAAGGGTCAATTGGAAGAAAAGTCAAAGAAAGAACCAAATTGGAAGAAATTGGGAGTTAAAGGACTAAAGTATACAAATCAAAAGAAGAAGGACCAAATTGCAAATATTCGATAGTTGATTCGGATCAAGATAAGATACTTGAGGACTTTTAGGAGTCAATTGGATGCAATTAGATGGCAAAAAGGAATGAAATATGGTAAGAATATTACCATAAATTCATTTAAATCAAGCAAGGTCTTCGGACATATTTTTAGTCAGACTTTGAAACCTAATTTTGGGGCAATAAACGTTCGAATTGGGAAAATCCTATTTCAGGAAGAATTGTAACCCTTTACGTTATATTTCTAAGGGACTTTGAAGAACCTCAATCGGATAAGCAAAATGAAAGATATGATCAAAATACTAAATGTCGTGCAATAAAAGGATGATGACCAAATTGCTGAAATTTAAAGAAGAAAACTGTAGCGGCCGGTATAACCGTGCGGCCGCACGGTCAAAAAATCAGCAATTGAAGTTTACCTGCAGAGTCATGCGATCGCGCATTTCTAAACCGTGCGGTCGCACGGTAGTCCCGACTGGGCCTCAGCTGGGCTTTTTACGCGAAAATCAGCAGTTTTCTCCTCAATTAACCTAAATCTCGGGAAAATCTATATATACCAGACCAAGGGCACGAGATTAGGGGTTCCCAATCTTCATAATTCATGCCAAAACGCTGTCGAAGTGCCGAGGGATCCAAACCACGCCAAGATCAAGATTGAAGATACAATTGCAAGGAGATGAATTGGGTTACATCTTTTCATATCTCTTGTTATTTATTTTCTATTATGTTTCTAGGCTAGGTTAATTGTGTTGGAATTGTGATGAAGTTTTGATTTCTTAATTCCATATTTTAATCTATTATTTAATTTATGTAATTCATGATTTTGAGCAATTGATTTATACTTTTTTTATCATGCAATTACTTGATCACTAGTTGTATGATTTTAGGTAATGATTTCCTAAGTTCGAAAGATTGAGATTTCATTAGACTTGTGTCAATTGCCACAAAGTCCGATAGGGGATAGAAATATACCCCTATGCTTTGTGTTATCTGCTATAGTATTCACAAAACTTGTAATGCTTTTCTATACATTTAGATTCGTCATAGAAATATAATCGGATTGTGTATAGAAATAGGTGTTGATTCTTGTCCGAAAGGGAGTCTTGACAATATTAGGAATATGGATTTTCAAAACCCGTGAATTGTATTTAAATAATTGGTTAAGATATGGATGATAGAGTCAAAATGGATTCATAATTCTAACGCATTTATTTTCATTCATTTAAAATCAAATTTGTCAATTTTTTAGTTTAATCTTCATTTTAATTTTCAAAATCAAAATTTTCAAACTCAAACAATTTCTAGTTCCGGTTAAGGTAGTAGTCTAAAAATACGATTTAAAACAATCTCTGTGGGAACGATATTCGGACTTAAAATCCACTTTATTACTTGCGCGACCCGTACACTTGCGGAGCGTCATCAATTTTTTCTTGAATGCAAGTGGTGCATACAAGTTTTGAATAAAATAGTACAAGTGCTTGACTCAATTGTTTCCGAGATGTCTTTCTTTTGGAACCTCTTCTCCTTTTTATAGAGGCCTTGGATTGTTTTCCACCTTTCCTTTGTTGATAAGGAACCTTATCTCTTCTGCCATAATTGTTGTTGGGTAGTCATCAACCACTTTTTCGGTGCTTTATTTTCTTTGTTAGCTGCCTTCAATTATTTTGACAAGTTATTTTCCGAATTATGACAAAAGACCACAACTTTTCTTTAATAAAGAAACTTTATTAAAGTAGTGACCACGGTTTTTCTTTAATAAAGAAGTGATAAAGGGTCACTATCTAGCTACATTATTTCTCCATCCTTGAATCAAAGAATTTTGCTGGGAATTTTGTAATATCAAGTGATGCATGGCTCATATCTTCCACAAGGCAGTGTTCACACCTATTTTTTGGTTGATCTGACATTATTTTGCATAGCTCTTTGTGCATAATTTCACTTCCACTTACTTTGTTGATGATAATTTTCTCAAGTATGTGGTCTAATTCACAAATATCTGTTTCCTTAGATGGAAATCTTGCATTGGAGTGTATTACATGATTATCTGAAGGATATAATCAATTTTTTTCTTTTTCAGAAATAACTTGACTTAAATTATCAAATATTTCTTTATAACCTTTAGCTCGTTTGTAAGAAATCGTGTTAACGATATCTTCATATCCATTTTTAACAACTTTTTGGCTAGTTGGTATGAAGTATTGGTTTGTGATCCCGATCTTGATAACATGGAATGGTGGGATCATTGTCCCTTCATATTTATCCCATTCCATTGTGGCCTAAAAGAATCAGATATATATATATATATGTTTGTACTTTTGATAACTTCAGTAAATCTTCGGACTGGCTTTTTAACATCTATAGGAAGTTGTGAATTTTCAGTAGATCTTTGCTTGGATATATGCAGAGTATATTCTCTAGTTCAAAGCAATTTTAAACCCAATTAGCTGGTGCTCCTGAATAGAAATTTATCTTATTGTATTTTCCATAGTGTAGGGCTTTCATCCATTTCCCTACTTCAAAATATCAATCTGATAGTATATATTGAAAATAACAATAAAGAATAGAACTTCCTCATACTTATGTTTGTTTGGTAGTTTTTGTTCGTGGAAAATCTTCGTTTGCCACATCTTTTGGTTCTATCTGCTCAATACGGGTTTTGAAATCAATTTTAGTCCTCTGTGAATAGGTTTCAATAACCTTCTTAGTATCTTGATTATCCTTCTTGGATGAAGGCTTGGTATCTTTTTCCTTCATATCTTGTGTCCAAACACTAGGTTGGATAATACCCTGTGAAGGGGCTCCAAACATTATCTTGTTTTTCCCTTTTATCTCCGAGGAGAGCGTAGTATTCGCAAGACCCAGTGAAGCGATACTAGATGATGTAGGCTCGCCTACAAGAAATTTTCACAATTCACACAATCGCCAATTTCTCAAGAAAGGATTGCAATTCGATAAAGTCCCAAACTTTTATTTGAAATCAACCAAAAACCTAGAAACAATGAAGGAAGCGTTTAAATACAAAAAATCTAACGGGCTTTACCAAACAATGGGCTGGACTCGCGAAAAATAAATAAGGGGAAGTCGCACTAATACCATGTAATGAAACTTGGTTTTGCATATTGCCACATAGAATATTTTTATTGTAAATATGACATCTTGAATCAAAGATTTTGTAAAAAAATCATTCTAAATTTTAAGCAAACTAATATATATATATATATATATATATATATATATATATATATATATATATATATATATATATATATATATTAAAAATGAAACTAATAACAATTCGATAATCATAAATTTAAGCAACAAAATTGGATTTTCATTTGAGATAGAAGATAATACATTTCTATTCAAATTTCAAAAATTGTTATACAGAAAAAACTCTTGAGACCCATTCCAACGCATTCACCAATCATCCTGAGCATTGAGTCCACCTATTGCATATAAGAAATTTGGTTGGAGCAACATACATTGAATAACAATCGGCGGCCTAAAATATTGGGATTGCTTTACTTCACTTCACTTCTGGCCATTCATTCTACATAGGATATCGAGAGGAGATGCCGGAGTACCAATTGAAGATTTGGACGAGGAAATTAGCAGGAAAGCAGGGTTATTTAAAGAGGCTTTCTGGGGATTGTGGGCAGAATGAACGTGAGTTTCAGGCTAAAGTCGAAGCCCTCTCTAGATCTCAGCATAAGAACCTTGTTTCTCTTCAACGATAATGTCGTTACGGGAATGACAGTATGTTAATTTATTCCTATAAGGAAAATGGAAGCTTGGATTATTGGTTACATGAAAGAGTTGATGGGAGCTCATTCCTTGGGGAGGATACCAGGTTGAAAATAGCTTTAGGGCAAGCCCATGGATTAGCTTATTTGCACAAGGAGCCAAATATAATTCACTGAGACATCAAAACCAGCAATATTCTTTTGGATGATAGATTTCAAGCACATTTAGCTGATTTTGAACTCTCAAGATTACTTTGTCCCTATGATACTCACGTAACCACACATTTGGTTGGCGCCTTGGGATATATCCCGCCTGAACACAGTCAGATGTTAACAACAACGTTTAGAGGTGATGTTTACAGTTTTAGAATTGTTCTTCTCAAGCTTCTTACTTGAAGGCGACCTATGGAGATTTGCAAGGGAAAGAATTGCGGGGATTGGGTGGCATAGGTGTTTCAAAAGAAGCCTAAAATGAGGGAGGAGGATATATTCAATTCATCACTTCGAGATAGAGATCGTGAAGAAAAACTTATGGAGGTGCTCGGTATAGCTTGTAAATGTATAGACCAGGATCTTAGAAGACAACATTCCATTGATGAAGTTGTTTCATGGCTAGATAAGATTGAGATAAGACAATCATAACAATAAGTTTCTCTCTCTCTCTCTCACACACACACACACACACAGTTTCATTTTCATCTAGAAAGTGAGAAAACATAATTTAAACCGAGAAAACTTCAATTGATACCGAGAGGGCTGGCAGAGAACTGATGATCCAAGTGATTCAATTTTATACTGGCCCTCATTATGTATATCTCAGCCTTCGAATTGGATGACTAATGAAATATAAAGCATTATATCCTGCTATCTTTGGAATGCCCTTTTTTCTTCATCTTAATTACCGATGAAGTTTACTGCCCTCCTTCTAAAACTATCTAACATTAGTGGTACTCAACTTGCGCATTTCTTGTATAACTATTTCACATCTGATATTGCGGTCGTAGAATGCTAACAGCATGACATACATTCTCTACTACTTAGACGAGCATTTTTTTGATATCAAATACACAATCATTAAACTAAATCCATGACAATGTATACTAGAAAATTAGCTATTTTTAAACCGAGTAATCCAATCTTAAGAGCTTTCTTAAGCTCTGTATCGAACAATTATATGGCAAATCTTTCTATGGAATTTTTCTTTTACGAATTAAGTAATATTCATGATAAATTTTTATGTTTATCATTTTTAATAATTTTTAGGATGGAACTATGAACTTGAACGAAGATTTAAGGGAAGGTAGAAATGGCAAAGAAAAAGGTTGTGATGCGTCCATGGACACGTCGAGTGTGGGGCTGAAATGGCAAAAGAATGGACTGTGAAAGCTACGGATACGTAGGTGAACTTGAGAGAAAAGGCAAAGCAGACCGGGATGATGCATGGGAGGCTTCTAAAGAAGCTAGCAAGAATATAAAAAAAGTGGCATTGGGTGATGCAAACTATGAAACTAATAATCATAATAGTATTGATGCGTCTCAAAATGACAGTTTAGATTAACAATGTTGATCGAACAAGTTTAGTTTAATTAGAGATTTTCCCAACAAGACAATTAAAGAATAAATATTTATACAACAACAATGTCATAGTACTTTCTTAAACACCACAATAGACACAAATCAACTGGGAACTCATCATATCTTCGTGTCGTGTCCAACTTGAGAGATATCCCGATGCTGAATAGCTCCTGGCACAGTAAATTTGCCCCATATGGCACATTAATCTTAACAGAAACGAAAATAGGGACCTTGAATTTTCCATCCACCAAGTACTGATCTTTGTATTACATTTGCCATATTTTTGCATTTTCTACACATATCCATCTGTGAGGAATCACTGAGGGTGAAGAGGCGTTCATGCAGGTTGGCTGCTGCACCATGGGCTATCAAACAATTGCCTTTCATTTCGCCAAACTTGATTCCACTGAAACGCTTTTGATCTGCCACTGGCTGATGAGTAAGGAGTGGACTGGCCCTGTGTTCCTGAATTTCACTTTGTCTTCAGCCATGAGTCAGGCGCGGTAGATTGTAGGACCCATAAAAATGATGGAACAAACCATTTCACCGGTACAATCATCGTTAATTCTCTCGTTTCCCCATCTTAAGAATCCAAGCCTACTAGTCAGATGCACTAGTATTAATTAAATGTTGACTAAAAAAATTCACATATAGTGAAGTTTAATTTGCTCATTTCGAGCTCATACCTATGAAGCTGATCAGTTACAGCTTCCATTGATGGAGTTGAAAATGTGGTGGCATATTTTAGTGCACCTCCAAGAGCGATCTCTTTGCCCAAAGCAGCCTCTAAAAGTTGACTAGGAGTTTGTCGGGAAGGAAATGCATGAGGGTTTATCACAATATTTGGAACTATCCATTGCATGGTGAAAGGAAAGTTTTCTAGAGATTCCATGAACCCCAAGACTCCCTTCTGTCCATGCATGCTCGAGAATTTTTCCACGAGACAGGGAGCACAAACCTGCAGAACCATATATCTAAACATAAAAACCACAAGTATCGAATGCAAAAACTGATCAAGTTGTAAATAATCATAGGAAATGCTTAAATACATCTTAAATTAATATTTATTCAACTGCAGTATTCAGTTGTAAAACATTCTCCCACACTAATTCTAACCTTGAGGGAAGTGAGCTAATCTAAAACCTAGTATCAAGAAAATGATCCATAAGTTCCTTCTGTTTAACATTTCCTTTTACTGATGCTAATCAACTCAAAATATCTATCTATTTTGTGGTTCACAATCATCAGTGAGGTATTACCATCCTGAAAATTACAAGGGGCAAACAAAAAAAATGCTTGAAGAAATTTGGAAATATAATCAAGGACAACTACAGGGTTGAGAATTCTGCAATGCTAATAAAGGTACAGTTTAAAAGCAAAGATTGTGAGGTACGTTGTAAGAATCAGAGTGTTGGAGCTTCGACATCAATGCCTCTATGTCAGCCCCTACTTCAAAAACAATTGCTGCAACTTCGAAACCTAGCTTTAGAGACAACACATCCACCGAATCAAATTTGGTAAAAAAATACTCAAGAACTCAAAATAATTAAGATCAAAATAAAGGAACAATGCAAGTAGATATTTACGATAAAGACTAAAGAATTCTTATGCTTAGCCACAGTGTAGCAGCAAATTAGTTTTAGAAAAAATCGAGAACGAAGAAAAATTGAGATCAAATATAGCCAATGCATGTAGAAATATATAGAAAAATCACCCTGCTAGCAGAGTTTCGAATCCATTGTTTCGAGATAATACGACACTCCTTACATTAAGTCAATATCATTGACCAAACAATTCGAATCAACTCCTATCTGGTTTTTGTGAAGCGATAACTCTTTAAAGTTGATTGAATGCAAATGCAGACTCTTGCTGGGATCTGAAACCCTACATTGAGAAACAACGAATTCAATTGTGCTCTATTATGTGGTCGATTGAATGCGGTTCGGGGATAATCTGTAGCAACTATTATCAAAATTCGTATATCAATTACAGAATATGTGAGTTTGATACTAACCCGAAATCTTGTTTAGCAATGAAGGCTCGGAGTTACTGCTGATTGAATTTCTGTAATCCAATTGAAGGTAATCAAGTTGAAGCCAACAGGTGATGAAATGAAAATTGATTTGAATTTTGAGAATCTTTCCCCATTAATTGTGGGAGTAAAATCAGGGACAGTTACTGTTGCTGATTTTTCTGATATTTAGTTATTTCGATTTTTAATTTAAATATCTTTATCTTTTAAAATGTGGTAAAATGCTGAAAAGTTTTTAAGGAAATGGCAAATATCAGTATATATTATTTTTTATAGCAAAAATCAGTTTGTTGAAAAATAGATGGTGTTGTGACTAATTTCCTCAATAAATAAAACGAACAAAATAATGATAAAAAAAGGACAAAACACAGTTTTTCACTAAGTAAACGACTTCAAACGACTAAAATCCATCGTCGTTACGGCATAACGGTGAGTCTTGTAGGGCTCGTCGAGACGATTTTGGAATGTACTTATGGGCCCAAACGGACACCGTATGACAAAGTTATGGCCATTTAAAGTCGCCAAGCCCAACACCTCACGTTTGGCGATCCCAACGGTCCATAAATGCAAGGGCATGGTCCTGTACGCCATCACTAGACTTGGTACAAGTATCTTCTACCATATGGGCTATATTGATATTGTTGTGAAAGCTTTGTTGCAAATTTTGTATTTGTATTTTCAAATAATAAACTTTTATTTCAAATATTTGAACCTTGTCTCTTAATTCCTCCAGCTCTATCTCTGCTAAGATAATCAGGGAGAAAGTTAGGTTGTCCTTTAATTTATTCAATATCAAACTTGAAAAAAGAAAACCATATTTGGATTCTAATAATATATCTATTGGCAATAGATGTATCAACATTATTTTTCAAAAATGCTTTAACTTGTGTGTTATCAGTTCTTATCAAGAACTTTTTTGGTAGTAAATAATCTTCATATTTTTGTACTCACTCACTTCACAGCAATGAGTTCCTTTCCATTTGTTTCATACCTGGTTTCAACTTTTTAAAATGTTCCTGATGTATACCCTGCAAGTATTTCAGGAAAAGAACAATTCTTTTCACAATTATATTCTTTATGATTCTTCTTTACCTTAAGTAATGCTCTCCAGTAATTACTAAAGCATCAGTTTCAAGAATAAAGAAATCTTCTTCTTGTGGAATAACTAGTTTAGGTAGATTTTTTAATTCTTCTTTTACCTTTCTTATATTTTTGCGATCTCACTCATCCCAAGACTACATTACATTTTTCCTTAGTTTTAGAAGAAAATATTTTTTTTAACTTGGCATAATTTTCAATGAATCATTTAGCATAATTTAATATTCATAAAAAACTTTGCAATTGTTTTTTATCTTTGATTTTTTCAGGAAAATCTTGAAATTTTTCACCAATATGAAATTGCAATTGCAATTCTCTCTCTTTTATAAATAGTCCAAGAAATTTCATCTCTGTTTTTACTGTTTCAGCTTTCTTTTGAGAAAGTGTAATACCATATTTTTTCATGAAATAGCAAAACTTTTCAAGATGTTCAGTATGTTCGTTCCTATCTTTAGAATGAATAAGTAAATCATCTATATAGACAATACAAAAATGAGTAATATGTTTTATTACCTCATACATCCTCATTTGGAATATCCGTGGTGCTTTTTTCAATTCAAATGGCATTACATTCCATTCAAATTATCCTAAAGGATTAGGAGTGCTAAATGCAGTTAGGGGTTTGCTATCTTTTGTGAGCATAATTTGCCAAAATCCTGATTTACAATCAAACTTTGAAAATATCTTCTTATTTTATACTTGTTTAATAAGAATGTCCTTATTTGGAAATTAGTATCCATCAAATTTCGTAACTTCGTTTAGCCTTTTATAATTTATCACCATTCTGATTTTTCCTCTTTTAATTTCACTATGTTTCCTAACTATAAAGGTTGGATTACTATGTGGACTTTTACTAAATCTGATTAGTTTGACTTCTAGTAATTCTTTTATCTGGACTTGAAATTCCTTTTGGTCTTCAACACTATATTTCATCGGTTTAACTCTTACTATAGTATCTAATTTTATACGCTCTATCTTGGCTTTAACCTTATCTGTATCCCATTTTTCTAATGGATTTTCAGAATAAGTTTCAGATATCTCTCTCTTACACTGCGTTTGGCGGCCGCAGGTCAGAAGTTCTTTTTTTTGTTTATTTGATTTTTTTTAAAGGTAAAATGTGTGGTTAAAAATTGGAGAGAGAAATATGTATGGTTAAAAAGTGATATGCAAATTGTGTAATTTAAAACATATAATCATTACAATAAATAAATAAACCATAGTTGCCGAACGCACTGTTAAGTTTTTCTAATTTATCTTCACTTGTCATTTTTAAATCCATAATTGGTTTAAATTTTTCTGTACTCTAACATCCACCACATTGGGTTGAGGAGCTCTGATGATTAATTTATTTATATGCTATACGTACGACTTTTGTAATCCTAGGTGTAAATATCTTGTGTGCACAAGGTGTTGTGAACATATATTTATCAATAACTTGTGTAAAATATGCATATTTTAATAGGAAATTTTGTCATAATAAAATATCACATTCAATTGTAGTTCACACACACACACACACACACACACACATACATATTTATTATCAACAAATACTTCTCTGAGAGATATTAGAAAATGTATTTGTGTAACATATTTGCTATATCTTATCTTGTCTCATCCTGCTATTGTAGTAGTTACTACTTTCTTTTAGTCATATTTTCAATATTCAGATGATAGTACATTTGGTGAGCAAAGGCTTGTAGTACATCCTGTATCTAAATAAGCATGAAATTTTATTCTACAATAATTTTGTAAATTGAGAATAACCTCAATATATGGACTCATTGGCTTGGAATTTATTATCCTCTCCATGGTAATAATGATTTTATATTTTCATCTATCCTTGGTATAATAACTTGATTTCCTTCAAATGTTATTTTTATATAACCTTGACATGTCTTGTAAGGACTTACTTTTTCAAGAAAGCTCATTCTTAGTAATATAGGTGTTTGGCTAAGTTCATAATTATCATCCTTATATAAGATTATTTCTGTTTTATGTTCATTTTGGTTTTCTCCTACAAATATAAGAGGGAAACTCATATATCTTTTTATATCAAGGTAATGTCCTAAGTAATTTTTAAATACATATTTTTGTGGTAACTCATAATCTTGTAGGCGACTAACAATATTTTCTCCTTGTAGCCTCACACTACCTTTTTCTTATTATTCTTCCTTCAGAATTAATTTCTTTAGTTTGTTTGTGAAAATCAAGCATTATTTGTTCTGATATTTTAACTTCACGTTCCTTATATATTTCTAGGCGGAATATACTGTGTCAATTCATAAAAATCTTTGTATATTATTATGTTATCTGTTATTTTACTTAAATTGCTACGATGACTAGTACTAAAAACAAATATTGATTTTATGTTTATACTAATAACCTTACTTTTATGTAACGTTTTTAAGTTCCTAATTCTATAATAGAGATGAAACTTTGATCCATATTTTCGTCCGTTATTGAGATTGCATAATTTGGTTTTACTGTAAATATTATTTACTAATAAATTAGATTTCCTACAACAGTTCTTAATAGAGAGCATCTATAGGATCTTGTAGAATTCTATTATCCATATAGCATATTTCGATTGGTATATTCATTCATTCCCTAAAGAATCCTTTCATCATAACTTGAATTCCTCTAATTTCAATACATTTTAGCCTCTGTTTGGCAAAAAATGTTTTTTTTATGTTTTTAAACAACACAATTTCTCAAATCACTTTTTAACCACACAAATTTTCTCTCTCCACTTTTCAACTACATATTCTACCTCGAAAATATAAAAAAACATGTTTTTAAATATACAACTTTTAACAAAAAGAGGCTTAACTTTTTCCTTACATTTTCTGGTATTTTAGATAGTTTTTGTTTTATCCATTCTCTTGTAATTACTGGGATTCTGGTTTTTCCCATCACATCCTTTATATTGATTGAAATTTCCTTATAATTCATATTTACAATGGTTTTGTTCATCCTAGGGAGTATTCATAAGAATTCTTGATGAAATACATCTTTTTCCTGTAGATTTAAAATTCTTTTTGTTATCGCTTTATATCTTTTAATATCAAAGGTAATTCCTGGATTAATTCCTTCCACCGAGTCTTCCACTTCCTCAATTGTTTCAACAGCTAATTCTTGAATCTCTTGAATTTCATTCATATATACAATCCCTTCAGATTATTCAGATGATGATAATATTCCTAACTCATAAATATTACTACATTCACTCTTTAAATCCTCAAAATATTCAATTGGTTCTATATCGCTGTCATCCATAAATTCTTCATAAATTTTGAAAGTTTTTATATTCTGTTTATCTTTCCTCTTGGGGCATTGGGGGGCTATCTGTCCTTCTTCATTACAAATGAAACATCTACATGTTTTGATATATTTCTTTTTAAACTTTTCAGACCAATTTATTTTCTTGAAATATTTTATTTTCTAGTGTTTTTTTGCACCAAATACTTTTCATTCTTTTGGTAAATTCAACTCTACTTCCAAGTCTATCTATATGTATTCCTTCTTCATCTCCTTCAGGCAATATTTTCTTATATTCTTTTAATAACTTAGTTCCCCATGGGATTGTAATTTTGTAAAGCAAGATCTTAAGACAGGCTTATTATCTGTATAATTTCCTTGGCTGATTGTATAGTATAATTCTTGGAATTTACATGTATATCTTTCTAGTTCACATATATCACATATTTTTAGATTTTCCATTGCAATAATTCCTTCATTATATTCATCTTGCTTTCTAATTTCTTCATCTATTGTGTATCGATCTCCTAAGAATTCTGTTCTGAGTGCTCTTTCTAACCTATTTAATATATCTTTAATACATTGATCATTCAGATTATTCCTATTATCTAATGCATTAATTGTATTTTCTCCATATTTTATTCTTTTTTTTTTGTATTTTCCGATAGTTTCCTCCACCATTTAGATACTCTACTTATAAATGTATGTTCTATAAATCCAAAGGCTGTATATGTGTCCCATTTATTAAATTGTATTGCTAAATCAGTACTTTTTGTCCATATTTCAATAGCTTTGTTTGTATCTGCAAAATCTAAATCAAACCATATTCTTGTTTCGTGGATTGATTCATTAAATGATTTTATTGGATTAACCTCTTTTATAGATTGTTTTATGATATTTCCACTAGTTTTGCTATATTTTTGGAATCCTTCACTCCTAGATATATAAGTTCTAAATGGATCACTAATATCTTCATTACTACTAAATTTCTCTTTTACATTACTTATGCTTGAGTTAGTATTCATTTTAATATTTCCTATTTGTTTTGTTCATTCTTCTAATTGAATTTTATATTCATCATATTCTTCTCTCGTGGATTCTAAAAAACTTCTTTCCAATTCCTCTACATTTGTTATCATAAATTATTTTATTTCAGAAGTTTTTTTTTAACCTCTATTTATCTTTAATTTTTCTTCTATAATCTTGAGGTGAATTAAATTAAATTTTATCTTTTCCTTTTAGATTTTTATCTAGAATAGCGTTTCCTACTTGTAGATTATATTCCAAATTTCCAAATTTTTTATTCATTTCTTTGAATCCTTGATTCATATTATTTTTTAGTAAATAAGGATAACTTGATTTTTTATGTTTTTCAACATTTTTTTAAAAATTCTTCAATAATACTTTCTTATTTTAATAAATTCATTTTTAATTTTAGTTTGTTATAGGACTCTAATACCATTTGAAACTAAAGTGCAAATTATGATTGACTATTATTTCTTTGAAATCTTTGAATTGATTCGTCAAAAATATTTATGTAACTAATATCAAATTGTCTTCTTAAAAATACGGCCATCCCTTCTCTCTCTCTCTCTCTCTCTGAGATCCAACTTTCTCGTTTTAGGAGACTCCTTATCCTACACAGTTAAGGAATTTTAAATATTTTCCAAATAAATTACTATTGTACCAAAATTAGACAATTTGTATATAGTGATTGTTTGGAATGTGCTCAGAACAAAAGCAACACTGACTCTAATGTGGGATTCTTTAACCGTCATTCAGGTAATCAATCAATCTCCTCTTTTAGCTTTTCATCATCACGAAAAACTTGTCAATATCATATTAATAAATATAAATAAATAAATGAAAAAGAAAATCTTTTCGGTCCTTGTTTTTAAATCCCACCAATAAATTCATTGACCGGTTTCTTGTGGTAATTAAGGTTCTCTCTCTTCTTTTTTTTTTCTCTTTTTTTCTCTTTTCACCTGGTCATATTTACCAAGTTTTCATGTTCTGATTTTTTATCCTTTGATTAAAGGTATTAATCTGTGATTGAATACTGTGATTTGTTTGAAAGTCTTATTTTTGAAAAGGTTTTGATTAATATACTTTCAATTGAGTAATTATTATTATCTGCTTTTTGTCGATGGGATTAATTGATTTTTAATTTTTTTGTTTATTTTCTTGAAGCATTGAATGAGAAAGTTGAAACTGATTCTTGATTCTTGTTTTTTGTAAATCATGTTAGGTTGAAGTTTTTGCAGTTACTAGGTTTTATTTAGTTTTCAAGATTTTTCTTTAAGTTTAAAAGCCTTTTTCATGATTATTAATTCTTCTTGCAGGGATAACAGTAGATTCCATAATTACTCGGTGAATAGGACACATTTGTTACCGAAGATCAAAGTGGTTAGCTTTCTTATGTCCTTCCTAGGTTTGTAAGAGAAAATCAATTTTATGTTTTTGGATAAAATACTAGGATTCTTCGTCTTGTATGTGCAGATCCCTTTCATCCCCCCTCCCAAAAAAAAAAAATCTTTATAGTTCTCTGTATTTCAACAATTTCCCTTATTTGTTTGCAGGTTTTGCTCATCTCTAACAATGTATTACACGTGATTTGTTATAGCATTTGTATGATGAATGTTGATTTAGATTGTGATCTAAGTTTTAATATTGGATTTTGTAGGCATATTTTTTTACCATTAGGTGTACTGCCATAATGGGGTTTGCATGATTCAAAGCTTCATTGTCGTAAATCGTGTTACACTAGTCTTTATTTTGTTTTTTTGGAGTTTGTATATTCTAATACCTTTCCTAGTCTAGGGATAGCCATTCAGTAAGTCTAAGACTTTAAAACTTTGAGTGTATCGTTGCAAGAGAAAGGTCAGAACCATGACTTTTCCTTCTCACTTCATGTTCGAAGCGTTTGAGATCTTAAATATCCTAATTATTAACGGTGTGTGTTTGGTATTGTTTAAAAAAAGTTTTTTTTTTTTTTTTAAATGAATAGTGATTTTTTTGAAAATGGGACTTGATTGAAAAGTCAAATATTGTGAGATTGACTTTTAATGAATGATTGAAATTGAGCACTGTAGAAAAAAAAGAAATTTTTATAGAGAACCAAACGAGGGCGCAATGTCTCATTTTGTTAGCTGACTTCTCATTCTCTGTGGATGAATTGTGTCTTTACTTAATATTACTTTTTATTAATATTAACATTTTGTGTGCCAAATTCATTCAATTCAATTCAACTTCACAGCAGGACCAACCGTAATACACAACAGCTACTCAAAGAGTCTTCAACTAGCAAGAAGTTGAACTGCTTGTATATGCTTCCCAGTCAGAATTAAATTATAATGAGAACGAAGGTTTGAAGATATATTTGTTATATGCTGAACCCTTTATATGTTGTAAATGAATGCCTTTTGAAGGTTTATGTGAAGTGTGCTGAATTTTTTTGTGTTATTTCCATCCACACCATTTCCATTCTGTCATTTACCTATATAACTCGATGTATGAACTCTATTTGTTACAGTACCTTGCAAAATGAAAAATTATAGTGTAAAGGAATATGTGTGATGATAAATAGGAGATGTCATCATATACGGGTAATATTTACATTTCTAGTTACACGAGTATTTAACCAATAAAATCAGTTATCTGGAGGTTCTGTTTCTGACATCTTATTAAATGAAAAATTCCTTCATAATTTTTGGTAAATCTCATATATTTTCAACATTAAGTTATGAAAGCAGTTGTATTCATACTTAATACAAGCCATAAAGTTAAGAAAGCCTAGTGTTTTTATGAAGTAAAATCTTCATTTCCCAACTGTTCCGTAAGAACCAAGACATGTTATTGTATGTATTATCTGGTAGTACCTTACAGGTGAAAATGGAAGAATAAATCTTTCATGAATATTACTTATCAAGAATCCAAGAGAATGTAGCACTATTTTGCTTGTTCTTGGCTGCCTGTGATGAATAACATCACTTGCCAACATATATTGACTGAATAGAGAAACATTGATATGCATTGTCTTTCTTATTCATGTGATTCACACTAGTGATTTTTTAAAGTGAGGAAAAAAATATCTTCTGATATGATCAAGTATTTGCTGTAATTTTCTTGCAGGATCATCCTCCCAGAAATATTCAGAAAAGGGACAACATCCACGAGAGTCCACGTAGTCCACGAAAAGAAAAGGTGAGAAAAGAGCTTTTTGGATCGCAGAATGTTTCCAACAGTAAATCAGTACTTATTTTGGATGTTTTGATGATTCAATTTCCCCATACGCCTTCCACATTTTTATTTTTCTTTTTCTTTTCCATACATTGGTTGATATATTTATTTATACATGGTCATTCAACAATTTGTTTGCCTGTTATGGCATCTCATAATAATTGTTAGTTTCAACCCTTTTCTATTTTGGAACAGGTATCAACAAAATGGAATCCTTTTGATGCGTGTAGGCCTATTGTAGATGAAGCTCCCACATTTCATCCAACTGTCGAGGTATTCCTTTTGTTCTGATACAGAAATCGAGTTCTATTATAGCGATGTTTAAGTTTCTTAATTAATATTAATTTATTCTTTCTTGTAAGGAATTTCAAGATACAATTGGTTACATTGAGAGCATACGGCCCATTGCCGAGGCATATGGTATATGTAGAATTGTACCTCCTCCATCGTGGAGTCCACCTTGTCCTCTTAAAGACAAGAATGCGTGGGAATGTGCTAAATTTTCTACACGAATCCAGAAAATTGACTTACTTCAAAATAGGGAGCCGATGAGAAAGAAAAAAAACCGAAAGAGAAAACGTAGGAGGCAATTTAGTTCTAGGCCAAGGAGACGTGCCCATACTGAAGATTCAGAATTAAACGCTGCTTCTGATTCGGAAGAGAAGTTTGGTTTCCAATCAGGACCAGACTTTACACTTGAGGATTTTCAGAAATTTGCTGATGAATTTAAAGAATCTTACTTCAAAATTAATGACACGATAGAAGGAATTTTAATCGAGACTGAAGAGGACAAAAGATCATTGCCATCGGTTGAAGATATTGAAGGCGAGTATTGGCGGATTATTGAGAAGCCAGAAGATGAAGTGGAGGTATGGAAACATGTGATATCATAATATTGATATTCTTTTGAATATTTTTCATAACTATACGAAGAATTATTTTCCACTTCATATCTTGACATAGGTATACTATGGAGCTGATTTGGAAACTGGAAGTCTGGGGAGTGGATTTCCTAAGGAGTCATCATTATCAAAGGAGACAGAAGTAGATCAATATGTAACATCAGGCTGGAATCTGAATAACCTCCCACATTTGCCTGATTCTATACTGCGTTTTGCAGAGTGCGACATCTCTGGAGTGGTTGTACCCTGGCTTTACGTTGGGATGTGCTTCTCATCATTCTGCTGGGTATGTTAGTCATCTTGTATAATTTAAAGTCTGAATCATGTAACTTGTTCTTTTGATAAATAGATTATATTATGCATTTGTTTGCCTTGGAAGATTTCTATTTAAATACGTACTAGTATAAATACAACAAAGGAATTCAATTTGAAACTTTGTAGTTATAAAGCCTTAAAACAATTAATTCATTTTATGCTTTATTCATTCTTTTGTCATTTACTCCAAAAGAAAAGTCTTTTTGTTCGTGGAGCTGATGCACAATTATTTTAATTTTGCATTTTTATGAAAAGCATGTTGAAGACCACCATCTGTACTCATTGAACTATTTGCACTGGGGTGATCCAAAAGTTTGGTATGGAGTGCCTACAAGTCATGCTTCTGCACTGGAGGATGCAATGAGAAAGCACTTGCCAGATCTGTTTGAAGAACAACCCGACTTACTTCATGAACTGGTAAGTTCAATTTTTTTAACCTTTTTGATTAGTCAGAGAGCAATCACTTTCTTATTATGCATGATTGTGAACGATTTGGTGCATCTGAATCTAAAACTTGGAGATGAAGTCCAATGGGATGAGCAGCAATTGAAGCACTTTATGTGCACTAATGTTTTCGTCTTTTTGTTTGAAAAATAAAATATTTAGCCTCTCAAATTTCTTCAGAGGAGGGGGGGGGGGGGGGGGGGGGAGTTTTCTAGTAGTGAAAGTATTTGCATCACAAAAATATTTAAGCCCCTTTATGTGGGGATTAAAATTAGATTTTTAACAGATTTTGATAAAAGTTGATGAAATGTGTGTGTGAAAATCTATGTATCACATGAAACTTATAGTTATAATTAATTGTGGACCTTGACTTAAAATCTCTACCAAAAAAGAAGGTAAAAACTTGTTTATATACCATGACATATCAGGTTACGCTAGGCGGCTTGTTGGTAGGGTGGATTGTACATTGCGAAACTGGACAGTATTTAACAAAAAAGAAGCTAAAAACTTGTTTATATATTGTTTTAGTCCACTCCAGTACTGTACCATATGTAGCCGTTGATTTTGAAATAAAATAAAATATGATATTCCTTTTGAACTTTGCAGTATGTGATTTATGATACTTAGCCTCCCTTTGGTAAACTTGTTTATAAACAACACATTTTCCCAACTCACATTTCACATTTCAACCACACATTTCCCCAAACCACTTTTCAACCACATATTTGACCTCGAAAATATCACATTCTTTGTTTATAACATGTGTTTACATATGCTTAAACTTTGTGATTGTATGTGACAGGTCACTCAGTTGTCTCCTTCTGTCTTAAAGTTGGAGGGTGTGCCTGTGTATCGAGCAGTCCAGCATTCTGGGGAGTTTGTTCTTACCTTTCCAAGAGCTTATCACTCTGGATTTAACTGTGGTTTTAATTGTGCGGAGGCTGTAAATTTGGCACCTGTTGATTGGTTACAGCATGGACAAAATGCAGTGGAGCTTTATAGTGCACAACATCGAAAGACATCACTATCACACGATAAGTTGCTTTTTGCTGCAGCTCAGGAAGCTGTCAGGGCACTTTGTGAAATCTCAGTTCTGAAGAAAGAAAATCCAGAAAATTTTAGATGGAGAAGGGTCTGTGGGAAAGATGGGATGCTTACCAAGGCAATCAAGGTAAACTGATGGATGTAGAAACCCATAAATAAGTTAAATTGATATGTTGACCATTGCACTGGTTTATGTGCATAATTCCACCACACATTCATGAATGCATATGCATGTAATTGTGCTTCTACAGACACAATTTTATTTACTCTTAGTTATTGTTATTCGTGATCGTGACATTCATTTTTCTCTTAAATTACAGACAAGGTTTCATTTAGAGGAGAAAAGGCTAGGGAATCTTTCAGAAGTGACGTGCTTTCAGAAGATGGAAAAAGATTTTGATCTGAAAGTCGAGAGGGAATGTTTTTCATGCTTCTATGACTTGCACCTATCCGCTGCTTGTTGCAGCTGTTCCCCTGAGCAATTTGCGTGTCTTAAACATGCAAATCTCATCTGTTCATGTGAACCACACAACAGAACTGTCCTCCTCCGCTACACTATGGAGGAATTAAGCATGCTTGTCAAGGCATTGGAAGAGAGCATGGATGTTATGGAATTATGGGTATCCAAGGAAAATGGATTGGTTCCATTAACTAGTAATAATATTGAGAATGTGATACCGTCTCAAGTGAGAGATAGAGATGGAATTAACTTCTCTGAGAAAACGGAAATGCCTAGCACGTCGTCACCTGTAATCAGGTACGCAGTTTCTAGTGAACGTGATCCTAAAAAGTTGAGAAACGAGGATAAACCTCAATCTCCTTGCCTAGTGGATGAATATAAGATAAGGCAGAAATGTCATACTGATATGAATCTTGATGGGTTGTCTGATGACCATAGAAGCAAGTTGCAAGAAGCTTTTAATAGCTGTAAAAATGAGATCATAAATGCTTGTGGGATCTGTAAATCAAAAGGTATGCAAGAAATGAATTTGGATTTAAATGCAAAAAGAGAACTATATGTAATACAACTGGGGAGTGATTGTGGTTCGACTTTATCCAATGTTGCTTCAGACAATAGTTGTCCTCCAAAGTCTAGGAATGTGGGTAACTGTATCGAACCTGTTGGAACTAAGTTGTTTGGGGTCCATCTTTTTTCTAGTCCACCTTCCGGTGTTCCTCTGACGAGCTCAATTAAAACTGAAACAAAGGAATTTTCATTTAACGGGATTTGTCGGGTCGATCCAGATTCTGAACAGAAGTTAAGCTTCTGTGTTGATCCTATTAATTTTGGATCTGCTGTTCATGGAAAGCTGTGGTGCAACAAGGTGACCATATTCCCCAAAGGTATGTGTTATTTTCATAATAAACACAAAGTGTGTCCAAGGAATGAACTTTTCCCTAAGTGTTTACTTGGATGGTTGCAGGATTTAAAAGCCGTGTTAAGTTCTTCAACGTATACAATCCACTGATTAAGAGTAACTATGTGTCAGAAATCCAGGATGCTGGGCTACTTGGACCCCTGTTCAAGGTATTTTTCTTATATATATACGCACACGGACATCTGTCTTTTCAACATAACACGGTGATACACAAATGCAAATGACAGTTGTCAACTACAAGATTATCTTTGAAAAGTTGGGTCTTCGGGGATCCCCTTTTTTACCATCTTATTTGTCCCGTCAAGAATGCGCAGTGTTTTATATGCAATATTAAAAGAAGTAATCTTATGCTTAAAGAATAAATTGTTCTCAAAATGCTTGCCTGAAATTTCTATTAATTATGACCTTTATAAAACACATTTCTGACATGGAGTTACCAATATCAGGTTACTTTAGAAGAATATCCATACGAAAGTTTTGAGAATGTGTCTCCGGAAAAATGCTGGGAAATGGTGCTGCAGAGACTTAATCAAGAAATAGAGAGACAGAGATCCTCAGGGAAACAAGGACTGCCACCATTAAGTAGCATTAATGGTCTCGAAATGTTTGGATTTCTTTCTCCATCCATCGTTGGGGTAAGAAGCTTAACTTTAGCTATATTAGCTTATGTAAACAGTTTTGTATACGTTGTTTTTCATTTTAAGTTGTACATGTGTGTAAAAGATTGAGTTTGTTGAAGTCAGTCCTGGCTTGGGTTTTTTACTTTACCCTGTTCAACCACCCCACCTGATCTCCAGAATGCTATTAAATTATTGGTTGTTTGCATTAATTAATTGATAATTTCCAAACGTTAACAAGTTCAGGCAATTGAGGCTCTTGATCCGCTTCACCAGTGCACCGAATACTGGAAGAACAAGCCGGCCGTGACTTCAGGGGATTCTGTGACTGCCAGAAAGTATCCTGTGGAAATAAATCTTGAAAGAATAGATGGTGATAAGATACAGTACATATTGCGAAGATTATTGAGGAAAGCTGATTCTCAGGAGATGGAGATAATGTATAGAATATTATGCAACGGGTCGAGTAGCCCCGAATGGGGAATAGCCCTTGCAACATTGACAGAGGAGATGGCGAGTCACAGCTAACTAATTTTTTCGATTCTACTAGGTAGCAAAATTCTTTGGTCTCTTTATGATGATGATAATAATTGTTTTCCAAATGGGACAAATCGTGGGTGTATTGATGATATTCATATTTGTAGAGGTTTTGTACAAATTAGAAAAATTTTGACCTGACATTGTTAGGAATGGGATTTCGATACACACACACTTCTTCATTTTTTCTCTATTCCATGCGAAATATTAAATTTATAATGGTTTCAAGACATGAAATTGAAAAATTCATCCAGTAAATTTGTAGACTGATCACGCACATTTGAAATTCATAAAATAATTTGTGTTCAAACCTCCTAATACGTAATCAATTAACTTTGATGATATAATAGAAAATGGTCACGTGTATCACACTATTCTAAGAACAAATGTGCAAAACACCGAGTTTAAGTTAAAAATGATACTTACATAGTTGTATCGACCCAGAGCCGTACCTGTGATTTTGTAGACTTGAAACAAACAGTTGTTTTTCGAGATATAGGCTCTGGGCTTTACGGGGGTTCGGGGGTAGCGCCCCCGAAAAAATTTTTTTTAAGAAAAAAACTGAAGGAAAAAAAAAAAAGAAAAAAAGAAAAAAAAAAAAAAAATGGGCCCATAAGCTAGTGGGTCCTGAAGCCCTTGCTTCATCAGCATCAAGGCAGGTCCGACTCTGCATCGACCTTGCTTGATATAGGTCCCGTGTGCTGTGCCCGACCCTATTCTTATATAATATATATAAACGTCATAGAAAAATATGGGCCATGTTATAAATATTATACTATTTAGTGAATGACATTCATACCCCTGTAATCCTAGGGATAATTACTTTGTATATCCCTTTCTTTCCCTATATATATGAGACTCTAATTCTTAATGAAACACAAGTTTATTTGCCTTTTTATTTTCTTCTCTCTTTCTCTCTATTTCATAACACGTTATCAGCACGATTCTCTAAAATTATTAGAAGGTAATTTTTTTAGCATAATCATCTATCATGTGTATCAAAATTAATTTGATTACACGTGAATTCTTTGAAATATTCTGAATCAGTTTTGAATCACAATCAGTTTTGAAGTTTCTAAATTTTTTCTAGATTGTTTTTCGATATTAATTAGAAGAAACGAAACTGATCATTTTTTTTCTCTTCAATTCAAATATGTTCAAATTAATTGCAGAAACCTGTTTCAATTGCTCGTTCAATTCAATGACAAATCTTTGACCTTTCAATTATTTCCAAATCTATTCCGTTCAGCATTAAACAATTATGAATTCAAATTGATAGCTCTGAATAGTTTTAAATATATGTCTTTAATCTATATAATATTATCTTTGTTGTTGAATTTTCATTTTTTTATATTTAAATTACGTTGTTGCTCCTGAAGTAGCGCAACTGTATAATTAATATTCCAGAAGAATATTAATATGACCATCATGAATAATTTGTTGTTGCTCCTGAAGTAGCGCAACTGTATAATTAATATTCCAGAAGAATATTAATATGACTATCATGAATAATTTGTTGTTGCTCCTGAAGTAGCACAACTGTGTATAATTAATATTCCAGAAGAATATTAATATGACTATGTTTAATTTATATATTATAATTGTTGTTGCCTTTTTTTTTATCATTTAAATTAGTAGTTCATTACGTTATTACTCCTGAAGTAGCGCAACTGTATAATTAATATTCCAGAAGAATATTAATATCTGTGTTTAATTTATTATTGTTGAATTTTTTTTTCATTACGTTGTTGCTCCTGAAGTAGCGCAACTGTATAATTAATATTCCAGAAGAATATTAATATGACTATCATGAATAATTTGTTGTTGCTCCTGAAGTAGCATAACTGTATATAATTAATATTCCAGAAGAATATTAATATGACCATCATGAATAATTTGTTGTTGCTCCTAAAGTAGCACAACTGTATATAATTAATATTCCAGAAGAATATTAATATGACTATCATGAATAGTTTGTTGTTGCTCCTGAAGTAGCACAGCTTTATAATATTCAGGAAAGATTATTATTTGCTCCAGAAGAGTATAAATTATAATTGTCAATATTCCAGAAGAATATTTGACCTATTATTGAAGAAATAATGAAAAAATACAACATGCTCTCGAAGTAGCATATATATATCGAAGAATATGTCAAAATGTTTATCCCTGAAGGAAAACATACAACTTTTGTGATGTTGATGATTTGATTTATTATTATCTGGTTTAATCACATTCTTCGAAATTAATTGTATTTTTTTTATTTATTGTGTAGTTATACAAATGGCCAACATCACTAAACTCGAGTTTGTTGCACTCGACATATCTGGCAAAAATTGAGAATATTGATTAGTTTAATTTTCAGTATCTGAATTGTTCTTTTTCTTTAAAAGTTAGTATGAATTATGTTTTTACTTATTTTTTTGAAGTTAGAGACATTTACATTATTAAGCATTTTTAGTTGATTAAAAATGTCGCTAAATTTCTTTTTATGAAATCAAAGTTTTAGAATATTTATTTTGTTTTGTTTATAAATTCAGGATGAATGATCAGGATATCTGTTTAGTCGATAGTACAACTACACATACTATTCTTCAAGACAAAAAGTATTTCTTGAACTTAACATTATCAGAGAATAATGTTAATACAATATCAGGTGCATCAAAAATCGTTGAAGGCTCCGGAAGAGCTTGTATTATTTTATCAAATAATACAAAATTATATATTGACGATGCACTTTATTCTAGCAAATCCAGAATAAATTTGCTTAGTTTTAAAGATATTCGCTGCAATGGATATCACATTGAGACGATCCATGAAAATAATACAGAATATCTTTGCATAACTTCTTTTATATTTGACCAGAAGCAGATAAAAGAAAAACTTCCGGCACTCCCTTGTGGCATGTATTGTACATCTATAAAGATGATTGAATCAAATATTATCACGAACCAGAAGTTCGTTGATCCAAAAAGTTTTATACTTGGCATGATAGACTTGGACATCCAGGAACAATAATGATGCGCCGAATAATTAACAACTCACATGGACACCCCCTAAAGAACCAGAAGATTCTTTTATCTAATGATTATCCATGTGCTGCTTGTTCACAAGGCAAGTTGGTCATTAGACCTTCAACTACAAAAGTCAACATTGAATCTCCAACTTTCTTGGAAAGAATTCATGGAGATATATGTGGGCCAATACACCCACCATGTGGACCATTTCGGTATTTTATGGTTTTAATTGATTCATCTACTAGATGGTCCCATGTTTGCCTACTTTCCACTAGGAATGTAGCCTTTGCTAGACTACTTGCTCAAATTATAAAATTACGAGCTCAATTCCCTGATTATTCAATCAAGAAAATTCTTCTTGATAATGCTGGTGAGTTTAGATCACAGACATTCAATGATTATTGTATGTCAATTGGAATTGAGGTTGAACATTCGGTTGCTCATGTCCATACACAAAATGGATTAGCTGAGTCGTTTATCAAACATCTACAATTAATTACTAGACCATTACTCATGAAAACAAAACTTCCAACTTCTGTTTGGGGTCATGCCATATTACATGCTGCATCATTGGTTCGTTTAAGACCAACTGCGTATTATCAATATTCTCCTTTGCAACTTGCAATTGGTCATGAGCCTAATATTTCTCACTTACGAGTTTTTGGTTGTGCCGTCCAAGTCCCAATTTCACCCCCACAACGTACCAAAATGGGTCCCCAACGAAGACTTGGAATTTATGTTGGTTTTGATTCACCATCAATAATAAGGTATCTTGAACCTTTAACGGGTGATGTATTCACTGCACGTTTTGCAGATTGTCATTTTGACGAAATGACTTTCCCAACCTTGGGAGGAACAAAACTACATCCTGAAAAACATGGTAAAATTTCATGGAATGAAACAACTTTGTCTCACTTTGATCCCCGCAGCAATCAACGTGAGCAAGAAGTTGGAAAAATCATTCACTTGCAAAGAGTTGCAAATCAATTACCGGATGTATTTGTTGACACGAGAAAAGTGACAAAGTCACATATACCAGCAGAAAATATCCCTGCACAAATTGATGTCCCTGAAGGACAATCTGCTATAGCAAATGAATCTCAAATACGCCAGAAGCGTGGTCGACCAGTTGGTGCTAAAGACTCTGTACCTCGAAAAAGAAAAGTACAAGAGAAAAACCAACCAAAAACTTCAGCAGAAGTAGTATTTGAAAAGATTGATCAATCGGATATTGAGAATATGGATCAATCGGATATTGAGAATATGGTTCCTGCAGAACCACAAGTTTCCGAAAATAATGAGATTTCAATAAACTATTTAGTATCTCATAAACTATGGGAAAGGAATACTATTGTCATAGATGACATTTTCGCCTTTAATGTGGCTCTTGAAATAATGAAAGATGAGGATCCTGAACCACTGTCTGTGAAAGAATGTCAGCATAGAAATGATTGGCCAAAATGGAAATAAGCCATACAGGCGGAGTTAAATTCCTTAGAGAAACGAAAAGTATTCGGACCTGTAGTTCGAACACCTGAAAATGTAATCCCTGTAGGATACAAATGGGTTTTTGTAAGGAAAAGGAATGAAAATAATGAGATTACAAGATACAAAGCTCGACTTGTAGCTCAAGGTTTCTCTCAAAGACCAGGAATTGATTATGAGGAAACGTATTCTCCCGTAATGGATACTATCACTTTTAGATTCTTAATTAGTTTGACTGTGTCACAAAGGCTTGATATGCGCCTTATGGATGTAGTAACTGCCTATCTATATGGTTCACTTGATAGTGACATATACATGAAAGTCCTTGAAGGACTCAAAATTCCAGAAGCAAATAATACATACCCGAGAACTATGTTCTCTATTAAATTGCAAAGATCATTATATGGATTGAAACAATCCGGACGCATGTGGTATAATCGTCTTAGCGAATATTTGTTGAAGGAGGATTATAAAAATGATGACATTTGTCCCTGTGTTTTCATAAAGAAAACAAATAGTGGATTTGCAATTATTGCAGTATATGTGGATGATTTAAATCTGATTGGAACTCCTGAAGAGCTCAATAAAACTGCAAATTATTTAAAGAATGAATTTGAGATGAAAGATTTGGGAAAAACTAAGTTTTGTCTTGGGTTGCAAATTGAACATTTCCCAGAAGGATTATTTGTTCATCAATTTTCTTATATAGAAAAAGTTTTAAATCGTTTTTATATGGACAAAGCACATCCATTGGCATCCCCTTATGGTTGTTCGATCACTTGATGTGAAAATAGATCCATTTCGTCCACCTGAAGATGGAGAAAAAATTCTTGGTCCTGAAGTACCATATCTTAGTGCAATTGGAGCGCTAACATATCTTGCAAATTGTACTCGACCTGACATAGCTTTTTCTGTAAATCTCCTTGCGAGATATAGCTCTACACCAACTCAAATACATTGGAATGGTGTTAAACACATTTTTCGATACCTAAAGGGTACTATTGATATGAGATTATTTTATTCTCAATAATTGGGATCTTCTTTAGTGGGATATGCAGATGCAGGTTATCTCTCTGATCCACATAAAGCTAAATCGCAAACAGGATATGTGTTTACACGTGGAGGAACAGCTATATCATGGAGATCCGTGAAGCAAACCTTGACAGCAACATCTTCAAATCATTCAGAAATTATTGCAATCCACGAGGCAAGTCGAGAATGTGTATGGTTGAGGAACATGACCCATCATATCCAAGCATCATGCGGATTAACTTCAACTAGAGACAGCCCAACAATTTTGTATGAAGACAATGCAGCTTGTATTGCACAACTCAAAGGAGGCTTCATCAAAGGAGACAGAACAAAGCATATCTCTCCAAAATTCTTCTACACGCATGAGCTTCAGAAAACTGGGGATATTGATGTTCAACAAATTCTCTCGAGTGACAATGTAGCTGATTTATTTACAAAGGCATTGCCAACATCCACATTCAAGAAAATGGTTCATGAGATTGGAATGCGTCGACTCAAAGATTTACAGTGATCAGTATCAGGGGGAGTAGCTGTACTCTTTTTCCTTCGCCCAAGTTTTGTCCCACTGGGTTTTCTTGGCAAGGTTTTGACGAGGCAGCATTTATTGTAATACTCCAAAATAACTGTACTCTTTTTCCTTCATTTGATTTTTTTCCCATTGGGTTTTTATCAAACAAGGTTTTAACGAGGCAGATATTTTGTAATATGTCATTCAAGGGGAAGTGTTATAAATATTATACTATTTAGTGAATGACATTCATACCCCTGTAACCCTAGGGATAATTACTTTGTATATCCCTTTCTTCCCCTATATATATGGGGCTCTAATTCTTAATGAAACACAAGTTTATTTGCCTCTTTATTTTCTTCTCTCTTTCTCTCTATTTCATAACAGGCCAATATCAACCTTAAAATTCATATGTACAAGTGGAGGTGACGATGAAAAAGGGTACTAAATGAATGTGTGAAAACATACAAGTGATTGATGATCTTGTGAAGTTGAAATTTTTGTTAGGATATTTGATCCAAATTAAAAATGATAATATCTTGGACAATTGATTTTCTGGTTAAAGTGGTTAACTGGTGATCAAGTTAATGGTGAAAAGAAAAGGAAGATAATCTTTTTGCATGAATTTCTTTCCTTATTCTGATTATTCTACTTCAATAAGGAAATATCTGGGGTACAAGTAATACACGTTTTTAAGTTATATTTACCTATAAATATGTGTGTTGAGGAGCCAATTAATTGCACATTGACTAGAGAGTATTGTAAGGAAAAATGTAGTCTAGCATCTTGATTTTTCTTGGGTTCTTTGTGAGTTGTACAAAGAAGTAGAAATTGGTAGATGTGGTAAAACTTGATTATTTTTCCTACAATACTTGAGGGTTTGGTGAGTGCAAATTCTATATAATTGTAATAATTTATTATATAGTGAAAAGTTTTGGTGATGGTCTGTGGACGTAGGCAAGTTGCCGAACCACGTAAATTTCTGTGTTCGTACTTATTTTTTGGTTTGCTAATTATTTCTTGAACATAAAAAATTTCAGTGGGGTTAATTAGATAGGGAATTTGTGTGTAATTCCCAACAGTGGCGCAGTCGACGGGGAAATAGACGTCTAATTAATAGAGCATCAGGTGGTTCGAAGATTTTTGAAGTAAAAGAAAATATGTTTGAAAAGTACAACGTGGAGAAATTTGTCTGGAAGATCAATTTTGGCTTGCGGTAATGTACAAGTCATGAATGTATTGGTTCAAACGGGACTGCAGAAAGCTTTGAAGGAAAACCAACCCCCAGTTCTGACAAAGAAATTGAATCCAGTACGAGAGATGAAGACTGGGAAGATTTAGATTTGAAGGCTGCTAGTATGTTACAACTTTGTTTGGCCAAAAATGCTCTTGCAAATATTTATGGGATATTTGCCGTGAAGGAATTGTGGGAAAAACTGAAATAGTTGTATCATATGAAGAACTTGTCAAATAACTTGTATCTGAAGGAGCGGTTTCATTCTTTGAGAATGAATGCAGGTATGAAAATCTTAGATCATCTTAGTGTTCTCAATGAGATTGTTTCTGAACTGGAATCTATTGGAGTTAAGATTGATGATGAGGATGAGGTTCATCTGGTCTCTTCCATCCACGTTTGAGCACATCATGCTGATTTTGATGTACGAGAAAGAAACGGTGAAATTTTCAGAAGTTAAGTTGATAGGTTGAAGTGACAGTTCATCTGAAAAGCTTTGCTTGTTACTGAAAAGTGGAAGAGGGGTAATTCCATGAAGAAGAAGGTAATGTGTTGGAACTATGGTAAATCTAGTCATGTGAGAAGAAATTGTCCAAAAGGTGGAGCAGATTCGGCTAACTGCTCGGAGGTGGAAAATGCGACTCTCCTGGTGAAGGGTGGTGATGATGTACTTTAGTAATGTGAGACTTCCTTATGGCATGAAGCCAGTTACCATGATAGAGGATGTGTTCTTACTGGCAGGTACATGTATTTGCCCACGGTCATTGGTTTGGTATTAATGCAATGTGTATGGTGAAATTGACGTCGATGACTAATGAGCTCCCAGAGAAAGCCAATCATGGGAGTTGCACCATAATTTTTCAGCAATGTTTATTTCGACATAAGCCAATGAAAAACTTGGAGTTCGTTAATAATTTTGAGTGGTTATACTCATATGGTGGAGTATGGGATCGTCAAAGTGTTAAATACTTTCCTGTTTACCCAAAGATTGAATTTGAATATTTTGGCTTAGATGAATTTGTGTCAAGGTAGAGATTGTTAGGATATTTGACTCAAATTAAGAATGAGAATATCTTGGACAATTGATTTTCTTGTTAAAGTGGTTAACTGGTGACCAAGTTAAGGGTGAAAAGAAAATGATCTTTTGTCATGAATTTCTTTTCCTATTCTGATTATTCTACTTAGTAAGGAAATATCTTGGGGCACAAGTAATACACATTTTTGGGTTATGTTTATCTATAAATATGTGTGTTGAGGAGCCAATTAATTGCACATTGACTAAAGAGTATTGTGAGGAAAAATGTGGTCTGTCATCTTGATTTTTCTTGGGTTCTTTGTGGGTTGTACAAAGAAGTAGAAATTAGTAAATGTGGTAAAGTTTGGTTATTTTTCCTACAATACTTGGGGGGTTTGGTGAGTGCAAATTCTATATAATTGTAACAATTTATTATATAGTGAAAAGCTTTAGTGATGGTCCGTGGGCGTAGGCAAGTTGTCGAACCATGTAAATTTCTGTATTCGTACTTATTTTCTGGTTTGCTTATTATTTCTTGAACATCAAAAATTCCTGTGAGATTAATTAGAGAGGGAATTTGTGTAATTCCCAATAATTTTGTGATTATGAATAGTAAAACTCTGAATCGCATGTTAAGAAATTCATTTCATAAATTAGATGATCATAATTCGAATCTGATTGCATGCTATTGAAATCCAAATAGACTAGATTCAAGTAAGATTTTATATGCAATATTAATGTAATTTATTTATGAAGGATTACTTTTGTAACATGGCTTGATGATACAAAAGAATAATTGATGTAATATCTTAATTGTCATATGATTTTTTTTAAGAAATAAAACTTTTTATAGATTTAATTTTGATAGATTAAAATCATGCACCGGTTGCTTCATGACCATCCCGACATGTATATGTAATGAAAAATTGTAGAATTTTCAGCTTCAAGTTAATTTTGTTTTAGTGATTGTTACATTGTCAAATCAATAAATGTGACCATGAATTGATGAGAGAACTGCAATCATGGCCCTCCTTCCTCTTTTTTTTTTTTTTTTTTTGACCCACAATAGTTAATCTCTTGTACACTAGACAAACATGGTGTATGTTGATATTGTCACACTTTTGACCGAAAAACTCATTTTGTCTAATGTCGACAACAATATTTACATCTTCTAGCTTACTAACAGAGACATACGTACATCCATACTAAATTGGTAATTCATATACTTGTAATAAATTTAAGTACATATGATAATTGACATTATAGATACTCGGCTGATGATATGAACGAAAGTAAGAAAGAAGAAAAAACATGGAGGACAAGATGATTGTTGGAGGCCATGGTTGGCAATAGAATCACAAATTTGTAGTCATGCATGCCCGGCAAAAGCAATTCTCTTTATTTCGATTATCAAAGAAAAAGCTAGCATAGAAGCATTGAAAACTGCACGCCTGGAAAGTCATGACTCGACTCGAGAAAGGATTAATATTAATGGTCTAGAAAAGGACAAGTGAAAGACGTAGCAATTACTGATTTAGGCACATCTAGTTAACTGTGACATTGCTTTAGAATTGTGTTACATAACATAAGTGATTTTTTATTTTTTATTTTTAATTTTTCTCTCTCTATCTCTCTCTTATGTATGTAGGTTACTGCAATTAGATCAAAATGATGTTACATAAACAATCTTTACGTCTAGTTGTTGATGTCATCTTATTAGACGAAGTAATTGTTTCTTTTATTTTCTCTTATTTTTTCCTTGTTCCTACTAAATAAAGTTAAAGACGGAACATATTTGATCGTTTCACGCGGGTTAGAAGTCCAGCTATATGTCTATTCTACGAGAGAATATTAAGTAGGACACGATATTGTACTACACTTGTAAACTAAAGAATGTTCAAAATAACGTCAAGTCAATATGCATCCTATGGGCTAAAACACACATTTAATGGAATGAAGCATTTGCGAAAATTCCAACGAGAAAAAAGTAACGATCCGACCATATACGGAAGAAAACATATCTTAATTCACTTTTTTAATTATCTTTATATATAATTGTAATGTAATTATTTCGGAACCTCTATTCATTTCCAATGTTAGAGTCATATATGACCAAATTACCGACGGTAAGTCAAAGAAAATTAAGATGACTTTCGAGTCATTATGTTCCTTATTAAGCTCTCGACCAGAAAATATTTAATTAGGCCACCACTCACACTTCCACATACTTTTTTTTTCTTGATAAAAATAAAAATAAAAATATATACACATGGTAGCAAACAAAAGAGTCTGGGTGTACGTAGGATCAATTTTAAACGAAGAGATTTTCCATTAAATTAAATATTTTGATTTAAATATTCTTCTTTGCTAATTATAGGAATGACAAAGGGGATAATTTCTTTTAAGATTTTACCCAACTAATTATATAATATGAATATTGTACGAAATTATGAAGAGAAATAGAATCATGAGATGTGTAATTAAAGATTAGATTGACATTAGTTTGACGGTGGATTACATTAATTACAAAATCATCTTTTTGGGATTTGATTTACAAAATTTGTGTTTTGTAATAGTATAATAATAATATTTTTTAAATATATATAGATGGTAAGTAAATGATTATTCTTCCCCTATATATTTGCTCCTCCTCCAAGCCAATGAACTCACTAGTTACTGGATGAAGAAAGAGGTGGGAGGATGAAGGAAAGACGAGTTAGGATATGCCTGGCTCCCTGTATGCCCCACGACCACACCACTCACGATGGTCGAGTGGATGGGTCGGGTGGCGTACCAGGAGTCAAGCATACCAAAATCCATATCCACCTTTCCGTCTCCTTGGACCTTTTTTCTTTTGATGGTATGGTATGGTATGGTATGTATGTTAATGTCAATTCATGCATGTTTATGCGAAGGTGAGTTCGTACGTATCGTGTGTGAGTTGTGTTCCCTGAAAGATTTTGATTCATTAATATAAAATAACCTACCTAGTATTAATTAAATATTATTTTACCTTATTCATCAGTCTTACGTTTCACAGTTGTTGGTGTTAATATATATATATATATATATATATATATATAGCTAGCAACAGCATCAGGGTTCTTGCTCAAGAACTCAGGTGAAGGCAAATGCCCTTTAATTTTGTCATCAACAGATGGCAGAGAATGAGAGTACCACATCCACATGGTATGGCTGCATTGATCGAGAGATCGAGAGGAGGATGAGGATCACGGAGAAAAAAGTACTGCATCTTCATTTTTTATTTTTTGCTGATTATTATTTTGTAAATAATATATAAGCAGTTTTAGACTGGTGCACGGAGTTAAATTTTTGACATTGGATCGTGTGGAGTTTTAAGTTTTTCGATTGCATACATATGTTGGATTGAATATTTTGCAGGTCGCTCATTTGGGTTGAAAAGGATGTTTTGTCTAATGTAAGCATTTAAGAAACTGTAATTCCAATTTACATACGTACTGAATCAATCCAACTCTCTCTTCTAATTAGCATAAAAACTTTTAAATTACATGTGTGAATATATAAAAATGAATTGTAATATTTGTATGATGAATAATGTTATACGTACTATTTTTTTTTTTTAATACAGTGTTTTCAAATAACATTTCACATTGCGACACGATTCTTGTTATACATATAAATTATAAGAACTAAAGTTCCTTGTACCAATTTTATTTTTTAAAAAATACGTTTTATAAGAGTAAATAAAGATGACACTGTGTTTTAGGAAAAAGTTTTATATGGGAATACTTTTGATAATAAAGTTTCAGATTCAAGGATTTTCATTATCCGATAATTATTGTTTTCTTATTTATTTTTATTTTATATAATTTTTACATAGTTCACGACTATATCTATTTATGACATAGAATTCTGAACTTGACAATATTAATAATTACAATCTATGTTATATATCATCAAGGATCTTCTCAACACTTCTAAAGTGACACGTTTCGCCCCGATATATATATATATATATACTAGTTGACCCGACACGTGACATGTGCCAATGATGGATACCAACTAAAAGTAGGATCCACAAAATCCCAACAATACCATAATTTCCATCACAATAGAGATGAGTCAGAGCTTGTTTGCTCCATCAAGAATTTTTACCAAAAAATTTCAAACTCAATCTCAACTATCCATTCTTAATCAAGCCCACAATTTTTACTTTTCAAATTAATCTAAACCACACATCCATAAAAAATACAAAAAAATCAGAAAAACCAAAACTTTTTCATGAACCAAACGGTCTCTCAAATTCTCAAATTTTCATTATGAAAACAACATGAACTGTACATATGGACGCAAAATACAATATGAGCCCCGTAACTATCTACATGTGATGCACAAGTGCAATCCAAAAATGAACACGCGTCCCAAAACACTGACACATGTTCTATGAAATGAGTCATACTAGCTAATACTGTCTGGTGACTCTGACTCCAAAATCAAAGGTTCAACTCCAAAAGCTGCCTAGAAACTCAACTGCTACCTGATAAGAAAAATCGTGAAAAAATATATGAGTTGATAGCTTAGTTAGTAGAGAATTTCGAAAATAATTATACTTTCTCATATATACAAAGTTATCGAAAATCGAGTTCACATCAATTAATAGTTCACAGTACAATGCCATATAATCATAGTTAAGATGTGAGACATTTTGGTAAAACTGAAAAATATTATCTCTAATCAAATCAATGATATAGTCTCACCCTATTAATAGAATACTGTCATCAAAGTCTGAAATCTCTACGTATGGTCATATCCTAACAAATCTCGCTAAAATGTACCTACTGAATATAATATGTACTCTAGTCATATGCTAGTAGATTACCTCTTGGACTAATCTCAAAGGACTCTGATAATCAATTCTAGAACATGGTTAAGACCCCCACATTGAACTATACCATACACGATCAAGACCTCCTCATGTATTATTATACCCGATCAAAGACCCCTCAGTGTAGTATAAAATACGGTCAAAGTCATTCAGTGAACTATAAGAAGTATATAATCATGAATATTTTTTGGTGGATTTCAATATTACCTATATGTCTCAGTTCTCACCTTTCATCTAATATATAATTATTTCACAATCTTTATAATTACACAAATCTCATATTCTCACAATATTTCACAATAATCACATAATTAGACAAATAAATCACACAATCACGTTTAACGTAATTTTATAAGCAATTATCAATATTTGAAAATAATTAAGTTTTTTCCCTCACAGTCTATGTACGTGATAACTAATTAGAATGATAAACTGTCCCAACCGATTCCTTACCGTCTGAGAATGATATAATATTTAAATTAACAACTAATCATATCAACTACCTCAATTATTGAAAAAGACGATAATAAAATATAATCTTTTCATTTTTAGGCAAATTTCCTTTTGATAAAATTGAATTTAAATAAATAATCTAACAATCCTAAATTTAACAAAACTTCAAAATAAATAATTTTTCCTTGTCTTACTAAGTTGAAGAACAAATGCTTAATAGCATAAATCACTTATAATCTTTTCATTTTTTTTTTTTGTCTCTACCGATTTTATTTTCTGCCTCGGTTTCTCTGTGTCTCGCTTTCTCTCTATTTATATGTGTGTAAATGTGTTTGTGCGTGTGAAGTGAAGACAATGGAAATTATGGATGAATATACATGGATGCCAGTCATGCCACCGCCTAACTTTCCATTTTTGTCCTATTTTCATTTTTTTTTTTTAAAACATGGCTTTACAATCTTGACTTTCCTTTTTCCCTTAAAATAACTTGGTCATTACATAAAGCCTACAACATTTTGAAATATCAAAATATTAAGATGAAAAAATTGTGGGGATGAGACTTAAATTTTTCTACTTGAAATTGTAAATTTAAAATATTTGCATACTTAATTCCCAAATTATATTAAAATTTTCAATATATCAAATACTCAAAGAAAATAAGCCCTCGCCTATATAATAAAGAACATTCATACTTTCAATACTTTTATTTTTTTTAGTTTTTTTTTTTAAATTTACATATTTTCAAACACAATACAAAGGTAAATTCAATGCAGTTCTGATCAATTGGTGATTGTGATTCTATCAATAGTTATAACTCACTGTCATATCCTAATATTCCCTCTTATGTCCAAAAATGTCACTTTATTTTCCTTAGCAACTTGTTGAAGAACACCAAAAGAACTCATTGGAACTATAAGGGGTCGTTCTCTTTGTGTTTCGATTTTGGATTTTGAGTTTTGGATTTTATTTTGAATTTTGGATTTTGGTTGTTTGTTTTGGGATTGTTTAAAACATATTCTCTTTGTGATTTTGGGAAACTGTTTTCAAAAATAGAAAACTGAAAAATGCGTTTACTTTGTAATTTTTTGATATATTTATTTTATAATATTTTATATGTAAAAAATGATTGATTTGTTGAATATCATTAATTTTAATGTTAATAAATTAGTTAATTTTCTATGTCAATAAATTCATCATTAATATTGTTTCAACTAAACAAAAATTTAACCACATACCAACAAAATCTTAACATGGATCTATATATAATGACAAAATAATATAAGAATTTCAAGTGAAGGAAGTGTCTCACATTTACAAATAATAATAATAATAAATTACAAAAAAAAAAAAAAAAATTAACATGGATCTATATAATGACAAAATAACATAAAAACTTCAGGTGAAGGAAGTGTCTCACTTTTACAAAAAAAATAAAATAATAAATAAATAAAATAAAATAAAAATCTTAAAATGGATCTATATATAATGACAAAATAATATAAGAACTTCAAGTGAATGAAGTGTCTCACTTTTACAAAAAAAAAAAAATCTTAACATGATCTATATATAATGACAAAATAATATAAGAATTTCAAGTGAAGGAAGTATCTTTCACTTTTACAAAAAAAATAAATAATAATAATAATAATAATAATAATAATTTACAAAAAAAAAAAAAAAAAATCTTAACATGGATCTATATATAATGACAAAATAACATAAGAACTTCAAGTGAAGGAAGTGTCTCACATTTAAAAAAAAATAATAATAAATAAAAAATTATAACAAAAAAAATTTTTAACATGAATTTATATATAATGACAAAATAATATAAGAACTTCAAGTGAAGGAAGTGTCTCACATTTACAAAAAAAAAAAAATTCAAAACACGCGTTTTGATCGTTTTGGACTTTTTAACACAAAATATCAAAAACGTAATAAACTCGTTTTGAGTTTCCTTTGTAATATTTTTGGTATTTTGGAAAACTCGTTTCTGAAAATGGGCAAAGTGAACGCGTTTTCGATATTTCAAAAAATCGAAAACTCAAAACGGACTCAAAACAGCAAAGAGAACAGTGTCTAATTTTTTCATTATCCACTTTTTGCACGTGTGTAGCATGATGTTATATTGAGGTGAGATGACCTGATAAAATATACTTACAACAATATACTACTATTTAGATAAGTTTTTTCATTCATTCGTCATAAATTTATCCTTTCCAGAACACTATTATTCTAAAAAAATAACTTATTTATTTTTTCAAACTAAATTTTCAGCTAAAGATTTATCTAAATACCTACTTCAAAACATATATACACCTAGTAAAGTGTAACGACTTGAAAAATCATCAGTTATCTTTAAAATTTATTTGATTATTGTGAAATTTAAAGAAAGAAAAACAAAATTTTTAATTAAATGAAAAGCTACAAAAAAGTTGTTTAAGTGCCTTTCTTCGCAAGACTTTCTCGATCACTTCCGACCTCGTTTAAATACATGTGATATATGTACAAATAAGTTCTCGAAATGAGCTTCGAGAATTTGAAATTTGTTTCTCAGTTCGACCAATGGAATTTCTCTGGTGAATTTTTAACGTTAGTACTTTATAGAAACTGTAAAGAAAAATTGTTTTAAGTAGCATACTTCGACAAGTCATAACTTTCTTCTCAGCTAACCATTTCAAGCGTGGTAAATGGCATAAGAAAGTACACTGTTAGTACTTAGAAAAGGTACCAAGAACTCAAGATTTCAACATTCTTTACTATCTTGAATTCAAGCTCAAACCTGGCCCTATAAAACTGAAATCTTGGCACAACAAGCTTGAGGTATCCCTTCTAGGTTGGACACGGCTACATCCTTACTCACCAAGCTATGAACTCCACCTCCTGCTAGCATGTCGTAACACCTCCCTCTCCAACTTCAAATAAATGGATTGAGAGAAAGTTAAATCATTCCTTAAGTGTGAAGCAAGGTTAAAATCTCATACAACCATGATTCATTCCATTTTCGTGCATCCAGTTTTCCCTATAAGTAGAGGTGAATTTGAGACATAAATCACACACCAAAAATCAAAGATGAAATGCTGCTAAAATGGTTCATCAACTTCAAAACCCTAGGTTAGGATTTCAGTTGGTGTCGACATCAAATGGATAGCGTGTCAATCGAATTTCATACAACCATAACTTTTGATTTACTACTTCGATTTATAATCCGTAAAGTTCGTTGAACTCCTAATTCGGTTATCTTTCCGTAGATAGATTGTAAAAATCTATGCAGATTTTTGTATTAGGTGTTATACCCTTATTTCTCCACACACTTCATCCAAAGCTAGCCGAAAGACTTCCATTCCAAGAGTAAACAATTCTAGGAGGCGTTATTGATATATTCATGCATTAAACAGTGAATTGAATGTATTTAATTGAATTATATGTGAGTCTGATATCCTATTTGAATTAGTTGATTCATGATGAATGTATTTACTTGGATTAGTTGAATAATAAGCGAGTTGGATGTGTTTATTTGAATTAGTTGAATATGTTTATTTGAAGTCTTTGATTAATGAACTAAGTTGAATATGTTTATGTGAACTATATGATTTATTATACGCGATTTGGATATGTTTATGCGAAATGTGAGTTGAATATGATTATTCGAATTAATTGTCTAATAAAGTGAATATTCGACACACCATTTATATGTTGCATAAGGTCAAATATGTTTTGATGAAATGACGTTCGGTTCATATTTTGAAATGCGAGAGTATTCGATGGGTGATGAATCATAAATGAAAGTAATGCATAAAGAAATATTTTATTCACGAGGATTATATATTTGAACTTTAGCCCATTTCGGTAATCAATGTGTTGTTTTGGATATCGATGCTTATTATGTCGAGAGCACCTCGCGACTCCGAGGGTTATGAGGAACGACATGGTGATCTAATGTCCCTATTAGTGTCGAACATGGTGAAAGATGACAGGGATGTAGAAACCATAGAGGATGAAATAGTCCTATGTAATCTGATTTGTTATGGTCAATGTTGATGATGTCGGGATCACCTCGCAACTCTGAGAGTTGTGAGGAACGACATGGTGATCTAATATCATTGTTGGAGTCGAACTAGGTGAAAAATGACAGGGATGTAGAAATCTTAGATGATGAAATAGTCATATGTAATCTGATGTGTTATGATCATTTTATCGATATTCGGGTAATGGAAATGATAAACACTTTGGGTAGAGAAGATAATCTATTATCAAGCCCTGAAAAAATGACTTTTGAAAAGAACGTGCATATGCATTTATTACTCATCTTGTTTACGAGGTGAGTCAAATATGTTATTTAAACTATTTGATCAATGATGCGAGTTGGATATGTGTACAAGAATTATATTATGCTTATGCGACCATACTTGATATATAATCTATCTATACTTACTATTATAAAGGCAGAATAGTATGGCCAGTGTGAATGCAAAATGGATTATCTGTCAAATATGAATGCAAAATCTGGATACATGTGAATTCATTTATTGCCTTAATAATAATAATAATAATAATAATAATAATAATAATAATAATAATAATACATGTGAATGCATTTATTGCTTTAATAATAATAATAATAATAATAATAATAATAATAATAATAATAATATGTTAAATATCAAATAATGGTTAATATTTTTTAATCATTTTAATTTTATTATTAATACTAATACTGATGAGTTCAATTAATATTTTTAGTTATCAATATTAAATTATTATTTAATTATTTATTTGTTTTTATTAATATTATAAATTTTATGTGTGATCTTCAATATTAAAATTATGATTTTATTATTAATGGTCAAATCATTTGTTATATTTAATATTACAAATCATATTTTTTGAAATATATTATATGGATTATTACTAACTATTTTAATGAATTAAGTCTCTTTTCAAACGACTATATTTTTGTTTTCAATGTAAAATATGTGGTTGAAAAATAGTTTTGAAAAAATATATGTGGTTGAAAAATGGGTTGAAAAAATGTGCTGATTATAAATAATTTATAGAAAAAGTTATTGAACGAAGGCTAATATTGAAGAGTTAATACTTTGATTATTTTTAGTTGATAATATTAATAGAATGATTAATTTTTTTAATCATATTTAATTTTAATAAATTTTTAAAGATTATAGGGTATAAGATTCCCAATATAAATTCGTGATCTTCAACTTTACTCGATTGTTGTATCATGATAATTGTGAGATTTTCAAAATTATTACTATTTTGACTACTTATTTTTGTAAATAAAGCTTTTCTGGTTAAACTCAAATTTTTTCTACTTATTTTCTAATTATTGTAATTGATTTTTTGAATGAAAATTGAAAAATATGTTAAATACGAGATGCAAATATAGAAGTTATGATAAATATATTAATACATTTCACATGCATCAATATTCGTACACATAATATTACATATATACCATTAAAAAAAGTACTAAATTTGTATTTTCAATGAAGTTAATAATAATTCATTAAAATTATTGAAATCAATAGTTATTTATTATTAAATAAATAAATTGATGTTTACTATTCGATATTGCGAATAATAAATACTAGTTGAATTGAATATGTGGATACTTGTCGTATGTTGATAGCTTTGTTATATTGAGTTATATAAATATCATGAAATGAGATTTTAAAGATATGTGACTCATCTTATGGAAAACATTCATTATGTGAATATTATATTACAATTACTCCAATGTACCCCGCTCATGATTATGGATATTTTGTTATACACCTTGAGTTTCCTAATGATAAAGTATGGTGGTATATTTATACAAAAATTGGTGAGATCCCAAGTGGGATCAATTTGAATGTGAACGACCGAATTTATTGTGATCAATGATGATATGTTATACATTGAGCACTTGGGGTATGAGACGAGAACCACAGGGGAACCATCATATTATGTATTACAGTATAATATGCAGTTATTAATATTGGGAAATATCTATGATGAACAGGTCATCGATGATACGATACCTTCGGGGTATCTTAATTATAATTGACTATTACGATACACATATGTTGCTTGAGCAGCCGATAATATGGTGCCTTTAATATATCACGATCTTGATTGGTCAACTATTTTGGATATACGGATATTCTAACCATAGATCGAGTTGTGTTACTTTGATTGGGGTATTTCAAATGATACATGTATACATATATTTGAACTTGTCCTGAGTGCATGAGGTTGACTGGTATATCCAAATGTGCAATAACATATGTGCACCATATTCTGCTCACTGGGCACGTGTGTGCTCATTCCACGAATCTTAATTTCTCAGGTAGCTATTGATGTAAAAATGATTGGTGTGGATTTTCAGACGGTGAAACAGATAGTGTTACGCTAGGTGACGACTTGTAAGTTGTAGACGCACCACCGAATGAAATTTTTTATGTTTGAATTACTACACTTTTATTGAATTCTTGTTTTGATAATAATGTTTTAAAATTAGTATCGTTGCTTTTTAAATAAATGTGTTTTATTTTAAGTGAAGTAATTTTGAAAAATTTGGGGCGCTACATAAAGAAAAACACAAAGTTAATGAAATCCTGACTAAATATAAAAAAACTGATTAATTCATAACTTAATTAAATAAGCATCTTGAACAAACATAAAATAATATGAACATGGATGAGTTGCATATTATGCCCCTGATTAGTGGAGATTTAAATTAGATTTTTAGTAAATTTTAATAAAAGTTGATGAGATGTGTGGTTGAAAAGTTGTGGGTCCCGTGAAATCTGAGGTTAAAATTGATTGTTGAATTTGGCTTATATTAAAATCTAAATTTTAATTGGTACCAAACATGGGTTAAATTTCAATAAATATTGAGATAAATATACATGCAAAATTAGCCCTCATATGTACATGCCAAAAGAGAGTGTGTGTGGGGTGTGTGTGTGTGTGTGTGTGTGGAGAGAGAGAGAGAGAGAGAGATCAAAGATATAACTGAGTGTTTGCGCTCTACTTTTTAACCACACACATTTTTTCTCTCTAATTTTCAACCATATATTTTACCTAAAAAATACAAAAAACACTGTGCCACAGTCGCCGAACACACCGTAAAATAACTTTGTAAAAATATAAATAAAGTAAATAAAGTTTTGACCAATGATTTAGCATCTTGAAATGTATTATGAGAGAAGTTTTCAAATAATAATAATAATAATTTAAAGTCAAGATAAGATATCCAGCACATTAAATGATACTATAAGTAAAAGAAATTTTAAGCTATAATTCAATATACACATCAAAGTTACCGTAAATGAAAGAAAATAAAACAATGAAAAACACATTTCAGATAATATAATTCCAGAACACTTTTACCTATGATAAATAATGATGGTTAAACAATGATGTAATTAATCAAAATAATTATATGAATGGGATTATGAGAGACAATTTAACATGGAGAATCTCTTGAGCCCCTTTTCTTCTCTCTTAATTATAATTTTTTTTTTATTTACGTATAGGCGAATGAAATAATAAGAGTTATTTAAAAATATAAGGACAAAATGGGAAATCAAAAGTCTCTCATCTATCCACACTTTTTAGATATTATTATTATTATTATTGTTGTTGTTGTTGTTGTTCAATTTCTTTCGATCTCCTGCGCGCCACGCGCATGAGAACGGAATAAATGTTGTCAGCCGCAATTCAAGCGGTTGACAACAGTAAGTAATTTATTTTTCTAGTTCTTGGCCTATAAATTTGAGGGTTTCGTTGCATACTTCTTCAGTTCCATTCTCCTGCGAATTATATACACTTCACAATTATTTTATGATGCTTGTTTATATCTTTCTGGTTGAATTTTCTGGTAAGTCTTTTTCTCTTTTTTTTTTCTTAACTGTGTTTTGTTATATATAAATGTACATTTTTAATTTTTTTTAATTTTAGTTTATTTTTGTTAGATTTATAGTAAGTTTTAAACATGTCAATGTTTAAATTATTTCACAAACTAAAAAATTGTTCATATTAATTTTTAGGAATGGAAGAGAATGATAATGTATTTATTCCAGAAGTGAATATTGGAGTGATTCCAATATTCGGGCAAGAATTTCAAATGCTTGATGATGTGTATACTTTTTACAATGAGTGTGTGAAATTAGCTGGTTTTAGCATACGTATCGGTAGTAGCCGAAAAAATTCACATACAAATGAGCTTGTCTGGAAGTCGTATGTTCGTTGTAAATAGGGTAAAAAAGATAAGTCCTACCAGATGAAACTCAAAAATTCGGATGTGGCTTATTGAGTGATGAAAATATTGATTCATTTATTTGGTTATTTTTGAAGTTCATCAAAGCAATGCCCACCCAATGGGCCCCCAGGTGATTATTAATGATCAAGACGCCTCCATTGCTAGAGCAGTTTGTGAGGTTTTTCCTAACACAATTTATAGGTTCTGTCAGTGGCATATTCTAAACAAGTACTCAGAGACCATAGCCTGGTGAGTATCATTAAGCAGTTGGAGTCCCCAAAGGAGTTCGAATCGTGTTGGGCCGATGTGATGGAAACTACTGATCTTGGTGATAAGTGGCTCGTCAATATATATGAAATATGAAGTCGTTGGATACCTGCGTACGTGAAGCATATATTCTTTGTTAGGATCTCAAGCAGTCAACGGTCAAAAAGCAACCACGCGTTCTTCAAAATATATGTCAATAAGACGGATCATTAATGGATTTATCACGCAGTTTAGCAGTGCTCTGGCTCACCGTCGTCATAGAGAATTGGTTGCTAACCACACTAACTTGAACGAGGTACCTCGTACGATAACAAGATTTGCCATGGAAACTCAAATGACATGTATTTATACAAAGACAATTTTCCTATTGTTCCAAGAGGAATTAGCTCAAAATGGCTACTACGTTTTCTCAAGGAAATTAGCCTACGAAGGTGTCGAAACGTATATTTAACTCATTTTGATACTGGAAAAACATATCATCACCAACGTCAGTTGACCTACTTTAGAGGGCCATTGACTTTATAGCATGCAGCTGCAAGACATTTGAGTTTGAAGGATATCGATGTCATTAGATGCTCACATTTATGCTTAGGAAACAGGTGATGTTGTTAACAAATTAGTACATTGTAGGTCGGTGGATGCAAATTGCAAAAGCAACTCCAGTCTTTGAACCAACGACGACCTCAATGGGTGGTCAATCATTGATTTCTTGACATGGGATGCTGGAACACACGACAGCAGAGTTGGTCGACGAAGGTGCTCTGACTGACTCTCGTACGACATTCGTAATGGATGAATTTCAAAACTTGAAAATATAGGTAAAAGCTACAGATAATGGAGGAGATGTAGGAATGATTAGGGTTATCAACAAGAGCAGGGACAGTGCCCAACTCGTGGTCGACCCTACTCCAGTTAGGACAAAAGGGTGCGAGAAGAGATTGAAGTCATCCAAAGAAACATCCATGTCTCAGTTGAAGAGAAATTGTCGTGTTTGTGGTCACATTGAACATGACAAAAGAACTTATTTGACATTACAGTCGAGGTTAGTTGATCAATAACTATTAATTATTGCCATTATTTTATTTTATTTTCTACTATGCTTACATTTACATATATTTTTGCACACCTTTAGGAGTCAACTAGTGGACGAACCATATCATCCACGGTACTCTAGAGACAATACTCAGGAAGATAGGCACACTGGTATTGCTAGCAGTGATTATGGTACATTTCATGGGTTTGAAGATGATGACGACCATTAACAACTTATTGTTCTACATGTTCGACGTAGTTTGAATTAAATTAGAAGAAAACTTAACTAATTTATGCAACATCTTTTTTATTTTTCTGAATGTGTTGCAATGTTGGTACAAATATCATTTGAAATTTGCAGTGTTATTATTAATATTAAACAAAATTTAATATACATATATTAAAAATTATTATAAAAAAATAAAAGACAAAAAAAATACATTACATAAAAATCAAAATTTAAAAAATTTAAGACAAAACAATTGAATGACTGAGGATAAAAATAATATAAAAAAGGTTGTCAACCGCTAGTTGAAATTGAAAGACCAAGGAAAAATAATTAAAAAAAGGTTGTTAGCCGCTAGTCGCAAGCTGACAACCTATTTAATCAAGCAAGGCTTGCCACGTCAGGCCTTGCTTGATTAAACAAGCTTTGCCTTGCATGAAAAACTCATGCAAGGCAAAACTTATACCCCACACGTAGGAGAATGCGACTATATTATTACTATAGATAGATGTAGATAGATAATCCATAAGCATTAATAGACTCACACCATGTTTTCATAACCATTAATAAATAAATTTTGCTAAACTAAAAGTAGAATCCAATAAATATAATACTCCCTACGTCCCAATTATATATGTGATTTGACTTTTCACACAGATTAAGAACATATTCAATGTTATTGAAAAAATAATTTTGTGAACAAAAATCTCAACTTACCCTTATTTAAGTAAAAAAACTATAATTATTGAAAGGGTAATTGGTGCAAAACATCTCTATCTTTGGACATTCTTGTGCAATTCATCCCCAACTTTGATTTTTTAGCAATTTCATCTTTACATTTACATTTCTTGGCTGAAAACGTCCTTACCGTTCAAAAATCCGTTAGTTGACCAAATAATCATCTTTTGACCATTTTAAGAAGGGCAAAAAGTCTTTTTAACATTATTTAACTTAAAATTATATAACAAAAAAAATGAAAAACAAAATTAAAAAAATTATAACTATTCATCTTTCCCTTCATCTCCCCCCCCCCCCCCCCCCCGCGTCCCTCCCACACAACCACCACTCCAATCCAACCTTTACCATTGACCAAAAAATCTGGGAAAGATAAATAGTTATACCCCAATCATGAATTTGATGGTTATCATAGTATATCAGTGGTGAAAGCAGTATACCCTGGTCATGAATTTGTGTGTGTGTGTGTGTGTGTGTTTTTTTTTTTTTTTTTGAGACTTACCGTCAAAATAATGCACACTTTTAAGACAACAAAATAGTTGTATAGTACAAATACCTCAAACAAACTTTTCCTGGGGGCATAAAATGTAGGAATTTTAAGTTAAATAATGTTAAAAAGACTTTTTTGCCTTCTTAAAATGGTCAAAAGATGATTATTTGGTCAACTAACGGATTTTTGGACGATAAGGACGTTTTCAGCAAAGAAATGTAAAAGCGAAGATGAAATTGTCAAAAAATCAAAGGTATGGATGCATTGCACAAGAGTGTCCAAAGGTATGGACGTTTTGTGCCAATTACCCTTATTGAAAATAAATAGGAGTATATTAGTAAACAAATAAAATAAATATTTTTTCAAAAAAAAAATAAGTCTATATAATTGGAATAAGAGAAAAAAGGAAAGACAATCTATATAATTGAAACGGATGGACTATCTTTTAATTTTTCGAATTGAAAATTCACCTCATACTTTTTTATGAATAATGTTAACAGTTCATGTAGGGTTTATATGAAATTTGATCAATACATGATAACTATATCATTGCTATATTTTTCAATGAAATTGAATAATGCAATTTGTCATCACGTCATATGTGATAATATATACGGCGGCATTAAATGACATGTTCAATTAAATAAAGGGATATGAAATATGGTGCGTTTGATAGCGATGGTGAAATTTGGGTGGAAAGAAAATGAATTCTAGTGAATTGAATTTCCGGGAATTAGAAGTTTAATGTGTTTGATTGGTTTAATTTTCTAGGTGAAAAAAGTAGGGAATTTTCCAACTTTTGTTGTTTGATTGACATTATTTTCCATGAAAAATAAAGTAAAATTGATCTATTTTAATAAAAAAAATATATTTTTAAATTTTTTCATACATTTGTACTTGATAATAATAATGTTAATTTTTAGAATATAAATAAATCAATTAACAATAACAAAAATGATCAAACATAACGAAAATAGTATAAGATTTTTCCTGGAAAATAAAACCTCCTCCTCCCCTTGAAAAATGAATTCATTCAAAACAAGAAAAATACCGAATTTCGAGGCAAGTGGAAAAATGAATTCTATGAAAAATTTAGACAATCAAACAGCACAAAGTTGGAAATTCACGTGAAAAATCATATTTTCCATGAAAAATTTGACGAATCAAACGTATCTTATTCGACCCATAATTCAATGTTAGCTATTCAAGACTTCTAATGCAACTGCGGATTGTTTTAAAAAAAATACGTTATATAAGTAAATTAAAAATATTCTTCCGCAATTCATATTGACGGGGAAATCAAGCTGATGAGATAAAAGAAAAATAAACAATTTCCAGAGGTCTATCTAAATATTGATGCTCTGATAGAATAAGTAAATCAACAAAATTTAAGTCCATGTTCTCTTTGCTGTTTTGAGGTCGTTTTTTGTTTTTATTTTCGAAAACGCTAAAAATGCGTTCTCTTTACCATTTTCGAAAACGCATTTTGGAAAAAAAAAAAAAAATTTGTACACAAAACGGAAAACGCCCGAAACATCGTTTGGGGCGTTTTGTGTGTATTTCGACAAAAAATGTCGGGATTTTTTTTTTTTTTTTAAATTTTTTTATATAGAATTATCTTAACTTAGATCTAAGCTTAATATAAAGTTTTTATTTTTTTATTATTTTTTTTAGAATTATCCTAGCTTGGAACTAAGCCTAAATAAAGATTTTTTTTTTTTTTTTTTTGAGAATTATCCTAACTTGGAACTTAGTTTAAATAAAGTTTTATTGAATTCAATATCAACATTACAAAAAAAAAAATTAAATGAGAATTCTTGTTGTTATATTTCAAAAAAATGTAATGATAAATGGACTCTGGTGGTTTTAAAAGAACTTGCATTTTCTGGATTTTAATAAAAGTAGAGCTTTCTCAAGTCCTAAACCTGACCAAGCTGTTTTAATATAGACTCTTAATGCTCACATTAGTGTGTTGCATGTAACCATATTTTTAGTGTACTGTGAAAGGAAATTTGAATTGGAGTTAGTAGTATTCTGCAAGCAAATTAATTAAAAATAGTTTAAATAGTGTTCTGCAAAATTTCAAACAGAACGTGTTTTCCAGTTTTTCATTTTCAAAAACAGTTTTCAGAAATGACAAACCAAACGTGTTTTCAGCAAATTTGAAAACAAAAATGAAAACACAAAACATAAAACATTTTCGAAAATGAAAATACAAAATAAAATACAAACAGAACGCCACCTAAGACTGCGTTCTCTTTAGCGTTTTCCACTCGTTTTTCGTTTCCCTTTTTTAAAAACGCGGAAAACGCGTTCTTTTGCGCCGTTTTCGGGAACAAATTTCGAAACGTTTTCCAAATTTTGTAAAGGAAATGGAAAACGCGAAATTCACGTTTTTCGCGTTTTCCATTCATTTGAAATAAAAAAAAGGAAAACACGCATTTTCCCGTTTTTCGCGTTTTCGTTTTTAAAAAAAAAAATCGTAAAAAATTTGAAATTGGTTAAAATTTGTCATTTTAATTACATTATTGGTCCCCGATTTTCAAAATTTGTCATTTTAATTCTCAAATTTTGAAATTTCTTTCGAAAATACCCTAATTTGTTTGCAACTTAGGTCCTTCAACTTTAGATTTTCTTGCACATTAGTCCGCAAATTTTACTTTTTTTTTCAATTTATTCATTTCCGTATTTGTTTTATAGGTCATTGTCTTCAAACATATATAACTTTTGATCTACAACTTTGAATTGCACTCCGTTTTTTGCGTTGAACTCCAAATTCAACAATCTTTCTTATGATGTATCATGTGCTCAATTATTAAATATTTCTTTTTTTACTTTTGTATTTTAGAAAATTAGGGCATCATTGATGTTCTTATGAATTTTTGAACTTTTTTGACATAACAAAATATTTCATCTCTATTTCATTTATATTGTGTATATCATATATCTATGAATGTTGAATGTGTTTGTGTGTGTCTATATTCACATGTAATATAATTACAAGTGCACAAAGTGTGTGTTTAGTATTATTTAAAAAGAATTTTTTTTAAGTGAATAGTAATATTTAGGGGAGTGGATAATTGATATTTAATTGAAAAGTCAAATATTACGGATCTCACTTTTAAAAAGAATCAAATAAGGGTAAAATAGTTTTCTGGAAAAAAATCCAAACAGAACGTGTTTTCCAACATTTCATTTTCGAGAACAGTTTTCAGAAATAACAAATCAAACGCGTTTTCAGCAATTTTGAAAACATTTAGAGAAATCGGAAATCGGAAATCGGAAAATATTTTCGGAAATGAAAACAGAAAACTGAAACATAAAGAGAAAGCAGCCTAAACTTTTCGTGTTTCTAATTATTATCTCTCATGTTTGTTATTTTTTAATTTCCTCCTACAAAATACATTTGAATTATTTATGAAATCCATTGGATTGATAGTCTGTTCATTAGATATCAATGCCATGTAAAATAGAAGTCTCTATATTTATCTACCACGTAGAATGCAACCTTAGAAAACATTTGAGATGCTTTGAATGCACGAGCCTATCTTTTTAAGGTAGACACGGTTTAACTACATTGTACTTGTAAGTGAAAGAACAAATGACGCCATGCCATTATGACTCCAACGGACTATCAACGTATTTAATAAAGACGAAACGTTTTGTATATTCCACCAAGAAAGATGTAATGATCGGACTATGTACGGCGAATCTCATTTAAGAAGAAACAAATTTTACTTCAATATTGTATCTTTAAAATTACTATTATTTTAGTAAATCATTAACCTCATTAATTTCCGTAGGTAAGAGTCATGAACAAAGTACGTTAATAACGCCATCTTAAGCTCTCTACTGGAAAACGTCTAGGTGCAGTTTACACTTCCATGTACTACTTTAGAAATGGTAGCAAAAACGACTGTCTCGGTATAGCATCAATTATGAACGAAGAGATTTTACTTTAAATGTACATAAATATTTTGACTTCATTTTTTAAATAATTCTAAGGAAACAGTTTTTAGGACATTTTTAAGTGACATAACGACATGTCAATCTAATAAATGTGTGACATGTCACAATATCACTTAAAAATGTCCCCCTAAAATTACTCTAATTTTTTTGCTAATTATGAATGATAATTGGGATTGTGGGTGCATTCATCATTTTATGATTTTACCTAACTAATCCAACAGTAGTGTCATTAATTAATGTCATTAAATGAAGAAATAATAAGATGTGTAATTAAAGATTGAATTGACTGTGGGGTTAATTATGAAATCTTCTCTTTGGGATTTGATTTTCAAAATATGTGTTTTGTAGCTGTGTATTCTTTTATATACATGGTAAGTAAATAATTATCCACCACTATATATTTCCTCCTCCGCGAGCCATTTAACTCACTACACCCCCACTCCTTTTTCCCACAACCACAACCACCCCCACTATAATTTATATTTTTCCCTAGATTAAGAAAGAGTTTTGAAGATGAAGGAAAGGTGAGTTAGGATATGCCTGACTCCCTGTATGTCACACGACGACACCACTCACGATGATGGAGTGGATGGGTCGAGTGGCATACCAGGAGTCAAGCATACCAAAATCCATCCACCATTCCATCTCCTTCAACCTTTTTTTATTGTCATGCACGTAATTTCATATATTATTTTGCTTAAAAAATTTGTATCTTTTTTTTTTTCTTTTCTTTTCTAAATTTACGAGGAAACTCGCATTCGTTACCCAAAAGGTTGCAAGGTAAACCCTCAGAAGGTGAATTTGAATATTCTTTGCATTTTCGACTTTTACTTTCTAACATTAATAAGATCGATTAAAAAAATAAAATAACCTAGTGTTCTACTTTAAGAACATCTAACAATGGTTAAGGGAAAACAAAATTGCAAAACATATAAAATTTACCTTTTGGTGGTTCATAACCAGCTTGATATTTTCGTGTGCTCCTCTTTGTTCAATTTATTTATGAGAATCAACTTTGGCTCTGGAAAACGTAGAGCAAATGATTGAATGCTATATTAAAATTTATTTTACTATGATGGCAACGCATTTTAAGTTTTTAGATCTCTGCAAATGAGTGCTTATTTTTTAGATTTTAGCCGGTGACAAGAAAGAATGCATCACCACAAATATCAATTATGTTTGTTGAACTTGATAAGTTGTGGAGTCTATTATTTGTCGAGCTTAATTAATATTGAATATAATTATTGTCACTCACGATGCAACACGTGATTCGAACTCCTCGATGAGGTCGTAGCGTGGACCTATTGCTCGTGTAGCCACCCGGGCAAGTTTTTCATCTAAAAAAATCAATAAAAATGCTAAATAAAATAGTAAAGTTGATGTTGCAAAAAATCCCTTCCCGCCAAGCCCAACTGTTTAGAGAGAGAGAGAAACACCTCTCTTTCTATCTCTCGCTATCAATTTCAAGAAACCATAGTTTTTTGCAGAAATGTATCTGCAATTTGACCTTCTTCATCCCAAGAAATAATCTTTTCAGCTAAAACCCTGCTGGAATTTTACTTCACAATTTCAAGTAATTCATTTTATTAACAAGAATCGAATGGAAGATACCACAAAACTTCAAACCCATATAGAAATCAAGCCCATTCAACCACAAAAACCAAGAATCTCAGTTGAACTCACTGCAGAAGAACTTCTCAAAGAACAGAAGCTGCCATTCCCATTCTTCAGGCCATTATCTCAGAGAAAGGAGAATACATGGGTCATTTCTCTTTTTGTGATTCTTCACTTGATAGCATTTACTGCCACAATGATTATCAATGACTGTTGGAGTAATTCACACGGACAGTGTGCGCTGAAATCTCTCGGGAAATTCTCCTTTCAGCCCCTCTCGGAGAACCCCCTTCTTGGTCCCTCAGCCTCTGCGTAAATCTTTTTCTGCTTTTTATTAGATGCATGGAGTTTTGATTTTTCTTGAATCAATATGTTATCAGACGAGTTAATTTTGAGTTTCTTGAATCTATATGTTAATTACGAGTTTCTTGAATAAATCTAACTGAGTTTCCCTAATCAACTTGGTATTAATGGACTAATTCAGGTTTTTGTATCAACTGATACAATATCTTTTAAATGGATTGATTATTATGTTTTCACCCTCTGTTAAATGCATTTCGTTTTAATTTATTTTCATTTGGGATTTATTGAAGAAATTGTGAGAATGTCATTATCTATGTTTGGGCAAGGAAAATAAGTAATATATTGTTTATATTTTTATTATATGATATGGAGAGAAGGATTGTTTTGTTGATTTCTTTATTTTCACTAGGGTTTTCTTCTGGAAATTTGGGTAGTTTTTGGGTAAATCACTGAATCTAGGAGTCTTGTCTTGTCTATTATTTTCTTTTCTTAAGAAAAATCATCATGGACGTTATCAGTACCTATTATGATCAATTTATTACCACGAGGAACAAGTTATTATTTGCGAATTTTGAACATGATGAAGTAGTAGAATCTCTCCATTTAAATATAAATTTCTAGTTGGTTAATTAAATATAGTGAATTTCACCCGTATGATGCTAAGAATTTTGACATAAAACTATTTTTTTCTCTATTCACAGAATTATGATTGCTTAGCTAACAGAAGTAGTTTTAGATCTTAATGAAGCTTTGTTTGATCTGAATGCTAAAGCTAGTTTCATTTGGACGGTGCTTTTTAACTTCTACCAATGTATCTGCAACTTTTTCTTCAAAAACTACTTTGATTTTAGATTAAAAAATGATTGACATCCCTTTCTCTGTATCCCAAATAAAATTTTGCATAATCCCACTTTTTCTTAGATTTGTCTGATCTGTTATAGTTTAAGAACTGGAAAACTCTCCAGCTTCTTTGCCGCTTCTTCAAGAAAAAATGTACACAATTTACTTACAAGAACTAGATGTAAATACTTATGTTCAGCTGAATTTTCACTTAATACAACTAGGCTTGGGAGTCCTAATTTCAGATGGATAAAAATGGTATCCAGTCATTGATAATTCTTATGCTACTGCAGGCTTGATGAAATGGGGGCTTTACGGCTGAGGTATTTGGCAAAAGATCAGGATTTTTGGCGTGTTTTCACAAGCCCATGCCTGCATGGAGGGATTTTCCACCTTATTATCAATATCTCTTGTGTAATATTTGTTGGAATTCATCTAGAGCAAGAGTTTGGACCATGCAAGTTTTTCGGTCCTTATCCTTAATTGAGAAAATTGGTAACTAAATTTTGAAGTTCTTTCTGTCAATGATTTATCTTATTGTTCCTTTTCAATTTTCCTGTGCAGTACGGACAGGGGTTATCTATATACTTTCAGCTCTTAACGGAAGTTTGGTAGCTGCTCTGTTTCTTCAAGATAGGCCGTCAGTTACTTCCTCTAGTGCATTATTTGGATTGCTTGGTGCAATTCTATCTGGGCTCATCAGGAATTGGAAATTTTACTCCAAAAAGGTCCTCGATATTTCTCTAGTAGGGCACTTTTTTTTCAATCAAATCTTCAATGATACTGATAATTCATTCTTCATTTGATTGCAGTTTGCTACTCTTGTGGCTTTTTGCATGATCTTGATGCTAAATTTAGTCCTTGGCATGATGCCATATGTCAACAATTTTTCAAACATGGGAGGATTTGTCTCTGGTTTCTTTCTTGGTTTTATGTTGTTATTCAAGCCTCCTCAAGTGGGGAATTTTTTCGAAAATAAAGGTGGTTTATTCGAATATGATGCCAAGCATTCTGTCAAACTTAAGCAGAAGTTAGACAGACCAGTCTTGAGGAGTATTTCTCTTGTCATCTTCAGTCTTCTGTAAGTTTGTGGTCCTTACCTATTATTAGTTCATTTCATTGGCCTTGCAATGAAATCTCAAAGTGTGACATCTCTTCATTATTCAGACTTGCAGGAGTTATTGTGGGAGTAGCTCAAGGCATAAATGTGAACAAATATTGTACCTGGTGCCAATATATTGACTGTGTTCCCTTAAAATGGTGGAGCTGCGGTAGCAAAACGACACATTGTGAGGTACAGCAGAAATGAACTTGTCAAATAAACAAGTCATCTCAAAAAATAAAATAAAATGAAATATTGTCACGCCGCTATTTAATAACAATATTTATTATAAACGGGTTGCCAAAAAAATGTTTCAAAACAATGAATTCTAATTCTACTTCTACTTGTTTGGTTGCAGACAATGGCTAACTCTGAGCATTTGACGTTGACTTGTTCCGGAAATGGCAAATTTAGAGTGTTTCCTTTTGTCAATCTCTCACAAGAAAGGATTCAGGACCTCTGCAATCTCTTATGTTGGTAAAAGAATGAATGTGAAGAAACACAAATGTAACATTAAATGCTCACACTCTTGTGGAGCGTTTGGTGTAATGCGTATTAGATAGGATAGGATTAAAGATGAATGATAGAGAAATTGAAACTCTGTTGTACTGCGCAATATAATGCCTTTTTGTTAATCATTGTTCGTTTATGTATTGGAATGAATAAATGTTGTCTTTGACTTGGATTCTCATCCTCTTTTATATGCCTGGCTTGGCTTTTTTCTTGACTCCATGGTGTGGAATGAAAATTATCTGTGTGTGAATATATATAAAAAGAAAAAGAAAACAAGTTCTGATATTCAGAAGAAAACTGATTTCGAGTCAGGAACACAAGTGTCAAACAAATTACAAATGCTTCTTCTCTTCCATTTTCTGGTGCCATTTGCCAAGGTAGTCAGGAAGAAATGCCAACAAATACTCTTAATATTTTCATGTTAGTACCAGTACAGGATGCGAAAATTTTGGTAATATGCATAGATAGTTCATACAGTATAAATTTTCTTTAAAAAACTTGTAGAAATCTTGGTTTATATATAATATTTCTTACATAGAAGAGATAAGAAAGCTGTTAAGTTTCATGATTCTTTTTGTATCGAGGAATACAAAAATTGTCATTGATAAATGCTTTATTAGCACTTATTTAGTCCACCTATTGTCTTATTTTGTTGTTGGTATAATTCTATTGAGGTATCGTTTAATGCATTTTTATATATTGTGTTGTGTAGGATTTCAAATAACGAGAAAAGAAAAAAAAAATGATCAAAAAGTGTTGAAGAATGAAAACTGGGGTCCAAGAGTGCAAAATTGGTTACGGCCATAACTTCCATAATTATGGCCGTCAAATTTTACCAAGCCAAGTGTGAAAATAGCAGAAGTTCGAATACGGCCGTAACGTATAAATTTACGACCGTAACTATCAAAATCTCAAAATGTCCAGAATATCATTTACGGCTATAACGCAGAATATTTTCCTAATTGATTTAGGAGTCTATTTTTGGTATATCTTCATGGGAACCCTAGGACACGTTTTTGAAGGCTTAAAAAGAGAAAATTCATCACAAAAATAAGGCTGGGAATTGACGGCAAAAGTGAGAACATTCTTGGGAGATTTTCAAGCACAAGAGCATCAACAATAAGACGAATCCATGAATCAACTTGAAGAATTCACCACAATCATGCTGGGCTAAATTTCCTATCTTGTTCAAGGGGGAAGTTGTGTCAATTTAATTATGTTATTTCTTTTTCCAGGAAACTAGTAGCATGCATCTATTCCATTACTTCAATTGTCGAATTATTGAATTTTGAATGTTTGATTGAGTTTAGTTGATTAATAAATTTGATTTGGCCAATTAAATTGTTTAATCTCTAAACTCATGTATGTGCTATGTTTAAATCTTTTGATCCATAATTGTCATTAGATTATAGTAGCAAATAAATCTTGAGCAGATTTAGTAATATTTCGACTTTGATTAATTGATTCGAGCTTGTGAAATTGATAATCCAATTCAATCTATTCTTATCAATTTTCACACTAGCATTGCATTAAATCCTAAGATCTTATTTAGGGTTGTCCATTGGCTAGAATTGAATCAAAGAGGTTGTTTTGATTTAATTTACATAAGGAAGAATTGAATAGTCAAACTTGTTGATTATTTAAGATTGATAAATTTGAATTAGGGATAGAAACGCGTTACAAGAAAAAGTATAACATTAATTTAGAGTACAATCGAACCCGAGAAAAGATCTTATCTCATATTAGTTCTTTAAACCTATTTATTTGTTATTTTTATGCATAGTTCTCATTAAGCAATTCTAAACAACAAAAACCCCCCATTTCATTTTAATTGATCAAGCAACTAATTAGGTTCACCGTTCCTTGTGGGTTCGACCCTCTCTCTCTCTCTCTCTACTACATTATTAATTGATATTTGGCGAGTAAGGAATTAATTATTATTTTGGTGCATCGCAGCACGTATCAGTCATCAGTTGCAACCAAGACAATCATGTGAGAAAATTTGCAGTTATGGTTCTTAGGGCATCTCCAACCATGTGCAAACTTTTGGTGTTAATCACTATTTCATTTTCAATCTGCTGCACCAAATTTGACATCAAATGAACAGTATATCTTTTATTTTTATTTTTTTAATTTGCAACATTTAATTTAATCGAAAAATTATTCTATTGATTATTCTTTCACAACATAAATTTATTAGAAAATTATCGAAAATTATGTACTTCACTTTTAATATTTCGTTATTGATGTTTTGTGTGATATTTTATCTTCGTCGTTTTTTATCAAGTATGTAATCATTAAATTTTAACGAGTAATTTTTTTCTAGCTTAAAGTTATTATTAATTACGAAATTAATACAATTATTTATGATAATTAAATTAACAACCAAATAAATATTCATACATCAATTAAATAAAAATATAAGAAAGCTAAATTAAAAGGGACATAGATAGAACAAAAAAATTGTTGTGTATGTCTAGGGATATTTTTGGAACAAAAAAAAAAAGACAAAAAGTGAACGACATTTTTGGCACTAAAGCTACATTGTTGCACCAAATTTGGTGCAACATTGTAGAGAACCCAAATTCAGTGCTTACTTTTGCACCAAATTGGTGCCCGGTTGGAAGCCTTTTTTTAGCACCACCAATTTGGTGCTACATTGGAGATGACCTTAATATATTGAAATTGTGTAAAATGGATTTTAATTTTTTTTTTCTCTTACTATCGAAACAAGTAGCTTGTGTCGTGTCCAAATATGTTTATCTTTAATTTTGGTAGGAATTTTTATCAAGATTTTAATCTAAGTCAAAGTCTACGATGAATATCAACAACAACTTTTCAATCATATAATTTATTAATTTTTATCAAAATCTACTAAAAATTTAATTTTCATCTCTACCGAGCAGGGGCACACCTTCCTACAAGCTCCATTCGTAGCCGTCCTAGATGAAGTGGTGGGGAATAGGGTGGTTTTACTTTTATTCTCTATCGTAGATTACTACCTTCATTTGCTGACTCTTAGTAGCCCACCATTGCAATGAACAATGAACTCTTGGTAAAAATTTAATGTACATATTTATATTCTAATAACGTACATTTTACATTTTACATGCATAAAGTTAGACAGAATTCCGACTTACCGAATAAGAATATATGAAGTAGAAAATCAAAATGCATGAAAATGAATTTGGTCGAGGCAAGAGTTCGACTCTTTGTCCTTAAGATGATAATACCTCGCACGGGTACTAACGGTTTTCCGACATTCGTCTCCCAAGATACAACAGCCATGTCCAGCAATAGGAGCACTCCAAATTATGAAGACCAATGAACCTTACTTAAGTTTTGATCTCTCTTCATATGAAACTCGACTTCAACTAAATGCAAAATTATTTTGGAGTGAATATACATTAGTATGATAATGCAGTCATGAAGAATAAATGAATGATGAATTCATGAAGGAATGAAAAATCCAAGCATATGGGGTCTATATATAGATGTTGGAAAGTTGTATTATAAAAGACACAACTCTTGCGAGAGACACATCCTTTCAAATTTGTCTCTAATTGAAGAGACACAACTATTGAAAAATATTAATTTCAAAAGTCACAATCTTTCATTATGAAAAGACACATTTTTTCATTAAATTAATTCTAGAATACTTTATACTATTCTACTAATTTTTCAATATTGTCACAATTTTAAGTGGCTTAGTTTTCCATTCATCAACTAATGATTCCACTTAAATAATCACGTAATTTGGTCAAAATCAATTTTTCCAACATTAACAATTGAGTGTATATGCAATATTTGCACCGTCTGGGGTTTCATAATGGGACAGTGACCTGAAAATGGTATATAGTATCTGCCGACTGAAATGCATCAACGCAGCCGACAAAAGTTTCCATGGATTTTCTGAATTTCTATTCCTGCATGATATTGGAATCATCGTTCAAACATATTCATTGGAATTATCCTGACCCCATAACTTTTCTCGGTGCATGTTTTTGTTTTGAACAACATTAAATAATATTCGTGGGAGGAGAGCTGTTGTTTGATTCTCTATTAGATAATAGTGTGTATAAGTTGTATCCTTTTTCGAATTTAGTGAACAAAGCCACCCTCCTCCAAGATTACTAGGGTGAAGTTTGTGTTAGGGAAAAATGTTAGAGAATCAAATAAATAAATCAAATCGAAGGTTCATGTTTACACGATTTTCTTAAATCGAATTTCCCGCCTCATTGAGGTGCACGATGTTTTCATTGGTGTTCGATTTTCAGTATACAATCGGTTGTCGGTTCACGTTGCACTACGTTAACCGCCTATCGAACTAGCTGTGTGTAACTCTCAAGAACTTTGACAAGAAAGGAAGAAGAGAAAAATTTAGGCTGCTGAAAATGGAGGAAGCTGAAATTTTTCTTTTCCACTTGTGTTTGCTTTGTTTGTTTTTTCACGGCTTATTCAACTGAGAATGAGTCACTATTTATAGGTTCAAAATAGCCAACAGTTTAATGTCCATTCAATTGTAAAAACTGAAAATTTAAATTCTGAAAACAGCCAACCAATTAATTGTGAAACTAAAAATTTTCCATTTTGCTGAAACATGGTGTAAAATTTGTGATGGTTCTAAAGTGTTCCTTACGTTGTGAAATGGATATGGAGAAAAGGATTCCTCACACGCTATTTTTCTTACTCTTGATTTCAATTGGAGGGACAATTTCCGATGCAAATCACGAAGAATTTGTTCAGTGCATGTCCAGTTATTCTTCAGGCTACCTTAAAACCTTCAAATATGTGCATACACCTAGCACCCCATCGTATTCGTCACTCTTGCAATCTGCTGAACAAAACCCCAGGTGGTTGAATTCGACATCTCTAAAACCTATGTTCATCGTTACACCATACAGTGCTACTGAAATCCAAGCTGCAATTATTTGTAGCAAAATACATGGTTTGCAAATCAGAATCAAGAGTGGGGGACATGACTATGAAGGCCTTTCGTTCCTCTGTGGAACCCCGTTTGTCATGGTCGATCTTGTCTATCTTCGATCTATCAGTGTGGATTTGGAAGACGAAACAGCATGGATTCAGTCCGGGGCAACACTTGGCGAGCTTTATTATAGAATTGCGAAGATAAGTAGTGTTCATGGATTCCCAGCAGGACTATATCCGAGTGTAGGCATTGGTGGGCACTTCAGTGGTGGAGGATTTGGCACTACGCTTAGAAAGCATGGCCTTGCTGCAGATAACATCGTGGATGCTTATTTGATCGACGTGCAGGGAATGATCCGTGATCGAAAATCAATGGGTGAAGATTTGTTCTGGGCAATCAGAGGAGGTGGTGGAGCAAGTTTTGGTGTCATTGTTGCGTGGAAGATCAAGCTGGTTCGCGTACCACCCGTGGTGACTGTTTTCACCATTCAAAAGCAGCTAGATGAAGAAGGCACAAAACTTGTCCATAAATGGCAACACGTTGCAAATAAGCTGCCAGAAGATGTGTTCATCAGGATTGTTATTCAGGACTCAGACGTAGAAGGGAAATCCAAACAGCATAGAGTGGAAGCATTTTTCGAGTCGCTGTTTCTGGGACGAATAAATGATGTCATTCCTCTAATGGACGAGAGATTTCCCGAGCTAGGCCTGCAAGCAAAAGATTGTATTGAGATGAGTTGGATACAATCCGTCCTACATTTCACGGGATACAAAAATGAAGAGCCATGGGAAGTCTTATTGGATAGAACAGTGCAATACAAGAGCTATTTCAAGGCAAAATCAGATTATGTTGAGAAACCAATACCTGAAACTGCATTGAAGGGGATTTGGGAGAGATTTCTTGAAGAAAAAATAGTTTTCATGATCATGGATCCTTATGGAGGGAAAATGGATGAAATTCCTGAGGCTGAGCTCCCTTTCCCCCATAGAAAAGGGAATTTGTATAACATACAGTACTTAGTGAAATGGAACGATTCTGCATCAGAAAAACATGTAGACTGGATCAGGATGCTCTACAAGTACATGAAACCATATGTTTCTCGATCTCCTCGGGGAGCTTACGTCAATTATAGAGATCTCGACTTGGGGATCAACGAGCAAGGTAATCTTAAAAAGATTAAGCTGTTACTTAAAGGAGATAACTTTATTTATTTAATTTTTGTCTTTCAGCAGGTAACACAAGCTACTCACGAGCTATGATTTGGGGTAGAAAATATTTCAAAGGGAACTTGAAGAAATTGGCAAGAGTAAAGACTCGGGTTGATCCAGAGAACTTCTTCAGAAATGAACAAAGTATTCCCCTGCTCGTGCATTAAAAACTGTGTTAGAATTCGTCAACAGTGTACGTACGTGTACCCAGGATTGCATTCTATCTTTAATTTCTGTAACAGTGAAAAAACTAGAAGACAGTGCTGCACTTGTTGTACCGCAGGGGCGGTACCGCCTGGGGTACCGCCCCTCACATACATGGGGTGGGGCCCCTTTTTTGGGCCCCACCACCTTTTTTTTTCTCTCTGGTCGGTACCCCTGCAGTACAGCAGAGGGTACAACCAGTATTATTCTATATAATATATTGCTATTCTGTGAAAGAGCTTTTATTTAAACAGAAAAGTTCTTAGTCCAACAAGTTGCTTTTGGCTTTTCAAAAGCTATATAAAATGGGCCTTTAGCCCCTGTTTGGCACCCATATTTCAAAAATCAAATTCTTTCAATCTCAAACATCAAGCTCATTATTTTTTACTTTTCAAACAATTTTTAACCACACACTCCCAATCTTATTTGTCATACCTAATATACTATCAAGCCCTGTTTGGTAAATTTTTTTATCTAAATTTTAATCGAAGTCAACGTCAAAATCAATATATTTAAATTTAATGGGATCCATAACTTTTTAAACATACATTCCGTTAACTTTTATCAAAATTTAATTTTAATTTCCATCGAACATGGGCCAAAATACAAAGAACATCTATTCTACAGTCAAGTTACACAAGAAAAGATCTTGATAATTGTAAAAAGCATGAGTATAAAATAGTTGATTACTGATTTAGTTGATTGTTGACCACATAATCGAATAAGAATTAGTCTATTTGCAAGCATGGGGTGCTTATAGCACGATTGATCTAATATTATTAATAGTAAGTATATTTGACTTAGCACGTAATTATTTAAATCTTTTGATCCCCATCTCGAGTCTAGCACAATGAGCTATCTATTTTGCAAGCATTCTCAAGACGTGAAGCCTGATTCTTATAGATATATCGCGTGATAATTTTTCATAAATGAGCGATGGCAAGACTTGAAATCAGATCAGACAAAAACTATTATGAAAGGGAACAGAGGTATTTATTCAACAATGTGTCTTAGAAATGTGAAAATTTGAATCAACATTCTCTGTATATAAAAGCAATTAATAATTTCTTGAAATGGGTATGTAGTGTAATAACAGAAAATTCCCTAATACATGCATGGGATAAGTTACAGCTTAGAATTAATTATACAAAGAAAAAAAGAAAAAAAAATAGACACAAGCTAGCAAATTAGCAATGCATGCAACGTCAACTAGCTAGGCAAGTTCATTAATATTATGTTGTGCACTATAAATATAAATATAAATTAAAAGCAACGCCATCTTTGCCTCTTTAGCTTCTAGTAAATCAGCTAGTTTTGTTGGAAGAGTGTGGAGGAAGTGTTCCAAAAACCCTGTCCCAAAATGTTGAGGTGATTCCGAATCCCTTGTTCTGAATTCTAAAGTGATGGTTCATGTGGTATCTCTACATTTTGAAAAATCAAAAAAATAATTCATTCATTCATTCATTCATTCTCTAGCTCGTTCGTTATATATATATATATATATATATATATATATATATATATATATAGTTGTATAAATAAAGAAACAGAAATGGAATTATACCTTGAGATGATGAGGTACTCCTTTCAATGGTTTCCCATGGTGCAAGTAGTAATGAGTGCAATCATAGATGACATAACCCAACAAGACACCTCCAAATACGGCAGGGGCATAAGATGCAGGTGCTAAAAACTTAATCAGATTCCAAAACTGACATAATAAATAAAGTAGAATATTTATTTATTTATTTAAATGAGAAAACAGAAAAAGTATATCGATTGCACATAACATACTGGCCCAAGTAGAATTAAAGTTGCAGCAGGAGGGAAAACGAGCCGGAGGCCATCCATAGGGTGTTTGTGATGGCAGCCATGGATGAGGTAGTGAAGCGTGTTCGCCCTGCACCATGTAATCTTGTACTCTCAATGCTCATCAGTACAGTACAGTACAATACAAACAATAAACGGTGATTATTATTATTAGTCAAACAAAACAAAACAAAATGACGAGGAAATTAATTAAAGAGAATGAATAATTAACGAACCAATAGGTCTTTGTTTTTATGTGAAAAAGAAAGCGGTGCAAAGAGTACTCCATCAATGTCCATGTGAAGAGGCCACCAACCACCGTTGCTGCTAGCTGGTAAGGAGAAAGACCAATCTTTGCGGATGTAAAAACAGACCAGAATACAACTGGAAGCCAGCAGAGAGGAATTGCCCACCAAGCAGTGCGTGTTAACAACTGTTCAAAGTTGCAAGTAAGTTTAATTAACTATATCAATCAATGGTATTCAGAAACACACTTCTATATCTATACTATGCCCTTGTTTGAGACCCATTATTTGGGAAAAACTATGGTTTGGAATAGTATTTTTGAGAAGATGTGTGGTTAAAAAATGTTTAAAAAGTAAAATAGATGATTGAGATTAATGAATGTTGAATAAATTTTGTTTACAAAAAATGGGGGTTGGGCTATATATAATTTAATTTTCATTAATTAATTACCTCAATAATGTCATTTGCGAAAAATCGTGGGGTTTCTTTGCTGACAATAGGTTGGTGAACCCATTCCTCGTAAGCTTCTCCAAGATGGCCCACCTAATAACCATATTTTTCATCGTTAGATAGATCGATTAATCCTAATTAATTAATTTACTCATTTTGTTAGTAAAAATAATAAAGCAAAACTAGCTGGTATATTTTGATTAGGCTAGACAGTCTCTAATTATTTAATTCCATCTTCATCTTGTCTTGATATACTATGGACTGAAAATTAAAAAGACTGTAATAACAAAAAATGGTATCATGAAATCTGACCTGAAAGACGAGTGGCTTGTTCAAATCCACTTGGTTGACCATCTTGGCACCTATTGATCCATCATATAAAATATATAATTAGGATCTATATATATATATATATATATATATATAATCAAACCAAAAGAAATATTTCAATGTTTGATACCAATTTTTCAGAGTTTTATAACAAACATAATCCAATTCTACGTGTAACTACAGTTTTTATCTTGTTCTGTCTAGGATAATTAATGGTATATTACCATTCCATATTCTATGTAAAAACCATAAATTATTGGGAATTAGATTTTGTTGTACTACATAAATATCAAACATACCATTGATCCTTCTAACATATTTCTCTCAACCATAAATAAAATTCTCAATATCGATCTTAATTTCAATCCTTTGAAATAACAGAAAATTAAATAATCTTTCATCCCCCAATAAAATAAAAACTCCAATGACCTCATTCATTGGTTAAGACTAAAGAATTTCAAATTTTCTGGAAACATAGCATTAATCCGTAATGGAAGACTGCATTTTTGGCTGATGACACAGCGTTTTGTACTCGGTGACTATATATATATATATATATATAGAGTGTGTTTGATATTGAGTTTTTTTGAAATGAATAGTGATTTTTAGGAGAAATGATGGTTGAGATTTGGTTGAAAAGTAAAAAATTGTGGGCTTGACTTTTGATAGATGGTTGAGATTGAATACTGTAGAAAAATGAGAAAAATTTTATGAAAACCAAACATGGGCATATATTGTCCATCTTTCACAACGGATGGGGTATAACTATAGTTATATATGCCTTACAACACAAAAAAGAGACGTGAGATTCAGAAGTAATCGTTACGCAATCCGACTATCATACACAAATAACACATTAAAAAAACAAGTTGGATCTAAAATGTACGGAGAGAAATATTATTACAAAAATAAAGAACAAGAGATAGGCTGGCATGAAAATGTCTACCTTAGGACAATTCTGGAATGATGTTCAAAGCACTTGATCTTCCAAGTATTATTCTATTTCTCTTTTCTTTAAATTAAATGAATGGAATGGAAACAATGAGCTTTTATAGTACTGAATCTCCGAGGTATGTGTCGGAGGGAAAGAGAGAGAGAGAGAGAGAGAGAGAATCTCCGAGGTATGTGTCTACTGCTAACTAAAAATAAAACAAAATGTTAATGCTAATATATCAACCAAACACTTCAGCGAATTCATAGGGGAGCCAAGCCATGCAAACTTCTTCTAGAATCTACAAGCCTTCCTTTGTCTCACTAATATTATTTATTTTTATTATTATTATTTTTAATTAATGAATGAAAAAAAAAGAAAAAGATTAAAATGTCACAATTGAATTTGGAACTTTGGTTGTTTTTAGAATTGTTACTTTATAATGTATATAGAATAAACCTTTGGTTTGATGGCAGAAATTGCATCATTTATATTTGAGTATAGATATAAATGGCAACATAATAAAATGAAAGATATATATATATAAAGAATTGAAGAATTGAAGAACGAAAATAAAAAAGAAGGGAAAAGGAAATAAAAAAGCACAAGTCAAAAATCTTTCATCCGTTTTCTCTATTCAACAATTATAATTAGGAATTTTATGGTGCCTACAATGAGCACTTATGGGGTTGAGAGTTGTCAGGTGGGTCCCATCAGACCTCACCTAACAACCACTATACACATGTAAAGTGGCGAGTGGGTAGATTTTCCAATTATAATAGCATTTTGTATAAATTTATTATATTTACTTTTGCAAAAAAAAAAAAAATAATAATAATAATAATAAAATAATAATGTAGAATGCTGGAGTTGAAAGAATTTGTATGAGATTTCCAGTATTTCGAAGATACGTGTCCAATGTGGAACGTAAACTAAAATCTTATGATGGAGGAAAAGCATATTGGAGCAGTAGGCACGAAAGGTGCAATTTCAGGTATCATAATATTAATATATGATTTGAATCTATAAGTTTAGAGATGGATGAATTGAAGGTACACAGGCAGGGCAACCAAATTAAAGGTTGAACATCCTAAAAATCTGCTGCTTACAATCCAGCACTGACAGAGCACTTGAAAACAAACAAACAACAGAAAACTCGACATTTCTAAATCCATATTCTATCAAAGACATGAGCTTTTAGAATGGATGATGATAACCTTATCTATAATTAGTTTACAGATATCTTCTACTGGACATGAATGGCTACATAATTAATTTTCGTCCTCACTCTCATCTTCTTCACATGTGAAGGAATAAATTTTACTACTTTCCTCTTCTTTTGAACTACGCAGCTTCTTTGGAAATAATTTCTTCATCTTTGATTTAATTTTATCCTTCCGGGACATCCTCCTCTTCAATTCCTTCAACTCTATTTCTTCATCTTTGCAAATTTGCTCATCCTTCTCACGCTCTGCTTCTATAACTCCACATTCTTGAAATGACCTCGTTGATTCACAATTCTCCAAGCCAGGATCATTGTTTTCATCTGCATTATCCTCTTTCAATTGTTGAACATTCAATATTAATCCCTGCTGTGCCTGTGCCTCCGAGCACGGCTTCAACATGGCTTTACCAACGTACTCCAGGAAAATCAATAAGAAGGCTGAAATGGTTATCCCCACGGCCAATTTCTTCGTTCCCAAAGCCAAAGCCAAAACCACCACCAAAATTATCTTCACAACAGCAACAACAACCACCCCACTCTCATTGGCACCCAAACAAACTTCCTCAAAATTCCTAGTCTCTGAAGGCGAAGAGCAGCAAGAAGATGAATTACATGGCAAAATGCTGGAGGATTGCAGGATCACCGGATCATTATTTTCGTTTACTGATGGATTTTTTGGTGGCTTTGCCCAGTTTTTCTTGGATGGCCTTTCCCCATTCTTGATTGCAAAATCCACGAGGGAGGTGCGGAACCCGCTCTCCACTGTATGAGAAGATCCCCCAGGCCTTTTCTTAGAGTTCTGTACATGATCGTTCACCAATTGCGGAATTCTTGAGTTCTTCGCCTTCTTCCATAGGAATGGCATGGCGAAATCAACAACTATATATAACCAATTATCCTATACTCCAAATACAAATTATACAATAACATCAAAATGTGGGGTTGGTTAATTTTTTGTTATTGAATCATCCAACCTTCTGGGGTGGAATTAATTATACGAACATCATTTGAATTTATTTATGGTTTTTCATCAATTATATATCCTGGATTTTTCAATAAAAAAGAGCATCAGAATCAATTTTGGCTATAGAATCGTCAAATCAGATGGATTTGTAAACACAGGCAATATGGATTTCTGTCCGTAAATTTATGTATAAAAGATTCAAAAGAAATCATGAGGTACAGAAGAATAGAATTTGAAGCGAGAAATATGAAATACGAAGAAGAAGGCGATGTATTCGTTAAACTTTACCTCCATATTTATGGACGGCGGGAAATAAATGAGTTAAATATAGCAATAATAATTGTTACTCTCTTTGCAATTAATACTTGAACAGAATTTTCAATCTCTTGAGAATGTCACTGTTATTAGAAATTGAGCTATTTTAGAGGGACATTTTTTTGAGACATTTTTAAGTGACATTGTGAAATGTCACATATTCATTGGGTGATGAAAAGGTAAGTAGTGGGGTAGTTATTTTCACCAACCAATGAATGTATGACATGTCACAATATCACTTAAAAATGTTTACAATATCTACCTAGAATTATTGTAAGAAATTAGGGTGAAGAATTTATCGACTAATGTCGATGAAAGACACCTAACATTAGTAGAAACAGTAATCAACCATCACAACTTTAGTGCGTACGAAAATATATAATTCTAAAAAGGATTAACACTACTTATTTCCATTTTCAACGAGTCCGTAAAACAATTTATCTGTTAAGACTTAAGAAGGATTGTTATTGAGTGCATTTTGCATGCATATTTCATACATTTTAGGTAATATTTTTTGAGTAATTTGAATAAATTCCTACTTATTTGTGAATATTTTGTATTTATGTAGGTTTACTATTCAGCTTCATGGGAAAAATCACAAAAGAACGTAAAATAAGTGCTTAATTGAAGAATTCTGAGGAAAAAAAGCTAAAACATACAAAGTTAGGAAGTTTAGGGACCAAGCTGTCACCTTATGAAAGTTCAGGACGAACTATGCAAATTATGAATGGACCAACATGCACATTTTTAGAAGTTGAAGGACCTAAAATGCAATTTTAAAAGGACTTATTTGAAAGAAAACTAGAAATGTAGGGACCAAATTGACTGTTACAGAAGGTGGAGGATCTGACCACAAATAAAAAGGGATTGGACTACAAAGGACTAACCACGCGCGTGGTAAGAACTGGGCACGATCGCGTGACCTGTGGTGCAATGGACAAAACTTGAATATCCGATTTTCTTCCGAACCACGTGTTCGCATTGCTTTAAAAATAAAAAAATAAAAAAGGACTCTTGAGTCGACCAGGTTCGGCCCTTACTCATTTGCTAGTGATGGACTTAACTGGGTCTCTTTTTACTCTCTCTCTCTCTCTCTCTCTCTCTCTCTCTCTCTCTCTCTATAGTTTTCTTACTTTTTTTCTTTGAAGTATAGCTAGGTTTTACTTAATTTTTGATCTTCGCTGGTTAAATATTAATTGAAGAGGGAGAAATTTATAACAAGGTGGAAGAGTTTTAAAGCTTTAAAGCCAAAATTCTTATTGGAGGGAAGGTTTCATATCTTTTTTTGAAATGATATATTTTAAACATTAAGTTTTATTGTTATTTCATTATGGACTAATTTATATAGTATTGGGATGATTGAAGAAAATTGGCCTAACATAGTTGATTTCAATGCTTATACTGTGATTTCAAGCTATTTATTATCTCATGCATGTATTGTTGTATTTAATAGCTTGCATTTATTTTGGCCAATTAATACTTGAGTTTTGTGGAATATGCAATTATTGAGAGGTTGTTGTATATTCTAGACCAATATAATATTTGTTCTAGGTTTTTGTTAAGAATAAATATATACCTTAAACCCTAGATGGCACATTGAGTTATTTTCACTAATGTTAATGCAATGGTTGGACTTTAATGGACATATAGATATAGTAGATTAATCCAATAAATTAGGACTAATTTTATTCGAGAGAGACATTTAGTTAAAATAGAAAAATTGGGCCTAACATGTTTAATGAGTAATCTATCAATTTGTATGTTGAGAAATTAATTAGGTGAAAGTCAAGTAGAATCAAGAATCTCAGCTCTCTTTAATCATAAATACATCATCCATCATCTACTCATTTATTTACATTATCTTATATTTAGTTCAAAGTTTTAATTTGAGTACTTGAATATTTCCAAAATCAAACTCTATCGTGTGTGTTAATTGTTAAAATTGATCAAATTAAAGTGTAATTAGAATAAACAATCTTTGTGAACTCGATAATTTGGACTCATCAATCCATTATTACTTGTATTCGACATGTGCACTTGCGGGTCATTTATAGTGAACAGTTGTATAGAAATAGATGCACTGAATTTTATCAGGGTCTAGGACTTCTTGTATCCTAGAAAACCCGCAACCTGTTTCTATAATTCGTAAGAGTGAAATCCTTTGATGGAATTCCTTGGTGATGGTGATGGACAATGTTTTCCAGCTTTGCCTTGCTTCTAATGCTCGTAAAAAACACAAAGAACACTCCATGAATTGGTTCTACATAATCTATGATTTATCTCTCATAGTCATAATTCTATATCCCTTAATCTAATAGGTTTACAATTAGGAGAATGTTTCGTCCTAGAACGTGCTGTTCATTTTCAGCTATAGGTAGTTCAATGCACATTTACAATAAGGTACAGCTACTTAGCAGTTTTTAAGTTTTAACTTTTTCAAAGAGGGGATTAAGGAAATTGTCTGTAGCTGTATAATCAGAAAGTTCCTGAGACAGTGCTATGAATCCTAGAAGAGGATCAAATTCATCCAGGTAAACTAAATTACTTACTGTTGAATTTCCTTATCATGCAGATGTTTTCTTCTTATTGATTGATCCCATTGATATTATAACTTTTTATTTTAGTTGAATTTTGCTAATGATAATTATGTCTCGCTCCTTCCGAAGAAAAATATGGTGTTATATAAAATTAGTATCAAACAAATGCATTAGAAATGACAAGAAGAAAGAAAATGCTACTTAACAATGGTTTTTTGCACAAATGATCACGATAAAATTCAATACATTATATGAAGTAAAACTCTTCAACTTTCAAATTCAAGTGGAGCTAGTTTAATGGTAGTTAAAATGTTGTGAGTAACACTCTACTTCTAAAGACTATTGCACATTTTTATTGATCACAAAAGCACTTATTTATACAGCTTATTTGAAACAAAATCAGTATAAAATCGGCTGCCGTTACATAACAGAAAATCACAAAAAATAGTAGAAGACTACATAATTCCCAACAGAACTTTGACCACTTTGATTCCATGTCAGCAGCTCTTGAGACATATCAGTCAACACCCCCTCGTGATGAGAATCACGAGGGTCCAACTTCATTACACGAACCTGTGATCCACAATGTTGCAAGATCAAAGTTTAAGGAGTTTCACGACAGTGCATTCAAGCAAGATTCGAGGTCGAATCCTTTTCAAGAGGGAGGGAATGATGAGAATCGAGAAAGTCAAACATTGATGCACGTGCCCTGGGACCCCTGACGAGATCCGAAGTCAAAGAGGTTCAAGATTCGAGGCTAAACAATATGAATAAATTAAGAAAAGAAACCAAGAATCAAGTTGGAGCGAAAATTGAGAAGCTTGGAGTTTCAGCCAAGTTCGGTCGACCGAACTTTCTTCCGGTTGACCAATCTTCTACAGAGAAATTTTTGATTTAGCCTCAGTCGCGTTCAGCTGAGTGACGATCGACCGAAAATCCCATTTTGGTCGACCCCATGATCGACCGAAATACTCCGTTTTACAAAAACGGGGTTTTTCTTGTAAATACCGAAATTGCATCTTTTACCCATTTTGTACATTTTATACACATTTCTTGTCATTTGTAAATGATAACTTGGATGTTCAATGTGAAATGCTCTCTTGAGAGGCTCCTTGAGGTAAGAATAAAAACCTCCTTTTATCTTGTTATTCTTGGAAGTTAATCAACTTTACTTGAGTATTATTATTCTTATGTTGTTGTTTATTTTCCGCCGCCTTGGAATTTGTTTGATTGATAACCATTGGGTTAGGGTTTGTTAATCCTTGAATTTTGGGTTAGATTTAAACTTAGATTAAGGTGTTTATCGTTTTATTTACCACTTTAGCTTTATTGGATTTTGTATTAAATTATTGTGGGAATATTCGGTCCATATACCGAAGGGGTTCGCATCATTTGGTATCAGAGCTTGGCTCTAATTTGGTAAACCTATCTTTAACTTATTGTTGTTTAAAAAAAAATCCGAAAATTGGAAAAATTGAGGAAAATTTATATGCCCATGTGTATTTGTTGATTCTATGTATTGGGTATATTGATTGTGAGTTGTTGGGAAAATTTCATTATTCATTCACTACAAAACCTACACTTTCCAAATTGTGTATTCAAAGTGTTTGATAAATTGTCCCAATGAAAAATACTCCATTAATGATTTGTTGTTCAATACCCATATATTGTTAATTACTTGGGGCTATCCAATTCCCATCATTGAGATTGTGTTATCAACATTTTATTCCATATATCACTTGCTCCATACATTGAGAAATTGTTGATCATTCATTCCTTACCACATTTGGGTTGTTGGGGATTTATTCATATATCCACATTATACACATTCAAGGTCATTCAAAGATTGAGTACAAGTTGTTTGATAAATTGTCTCATTCAAAATTTACACTCTTTGTGCTTATTGTTCTACATCTATACCTTGTCTATTATTTGTGATTTGTCAATTCCATTGCTAAATTGTGTTCCTAGCATCATATCCCACATAAATATTGTTCCTTTCGAATTTAGCAAGCACATAAATTTTACTTGCTATTTGTATCTACTAGTGATAAATTCCTTCTTCCTTTGTTTGTGATTTCCTTGACTTCACAAGAATTATACTTTGTGGTTTAGTTGATTACCTTCCTTGGAGAACTTGAGAAATGAGATTTTGAGTGGAAAAAGGTAAGAGTTGTGAGCTCATTAGAGGGTAAAAGCCTACATTGAGTGAAACACGAGTGAAAATTATTCTTGTAAGAACACTTTCACACTTGCACACCATGTCAAATTCCAATGTTCAAACTCAAGATTTGAAGTACTTGTTGCAAAATCTTTTAACCACCATGGCTAGACAAATGAAGAAGATTGGGGGTGAGTTGGAAAATTTAGGAACAAGAGGGGAGAGTACATCAACTAATATGGGTGAAGAAAATAGGGATGGTAGGAGAAGGTTGAGGGATAAATTTTGGAACATTGTGTATAGGGATGGAAGTAGAAAACCAAATGGGAAGTTGAATAGGAAAATTAGAATGAATGTTTTGGATGATGAAGGGGATGGTGAACAAAATGGGAGTATGTATAGGAAAATAGGAGAATGGGTAGATATGAGTGGAGATGAAATTGATGATAATATTGATAGAACAAAAATAAAGAGTCCATCATTCCATAGGAGGGATGATAATGAAGTGGAGAATGGGTAGAAGAAGAAGAGAATGGGTAGATAGGAGTGGAGATGGGATGGATGAGAATGTTGATATTGAGCAAATGAAGACTTCATCATTCCATAGGAGGGAAGGTAGTGGAAGTAGAGAAATAGTAAAGGAGATAAATGCTAGGCTACCAAAATTTTTGGCCCATGATAATGAGAGGGAGAAGTATGGAGGAAATAATTTCTACACTAGATGCCATGTGGGGAATAGGGCATGTAGTCTCATTATAGATGGGGAGAGTGACAGGAATTTGGTGAGTGCTAGTAGGGTGGAGAAATTGGGGTTACCGGTTATGAAGCATCATAATCCCTATGTATTGCAAAGGTTGGGTGACGATGAGGGAGTAAGGTGAGTGCACAAGTTATTCTTGCCTTCAACATTGGATCCTATTGTGACCAAGTGATATGTAATGTAGTTCCTATGCGCACTACACACATAATTTTGGGGAGACCTTGGCAAAGTGATAGGAGTGTGACAAATGACAAGAGGAAGAACCGGTGTAACTTCCAAATGGATGGAAAAAAGGTTGTGATCCTATCTTTGAGTTTGGAGGAAGTTCATAAAGATTAAATGAAACTCAAGAAGGAGTGGGAGGAAGAAGAGGAGAAAAAAAAAGACAAGGAAAGTGAAAATGAAAAAGAAAAGAAAAGAAAAAGGAGAAAGAAAATTCAATTGAGAGAATTGAAGAAAATAAAAATGAGAGTAAGAGAGTTGGGGCCACATCCCTAGAAAAAGGAGAGGCAATGAGTGTTGGAGCCACGACTCCAGAAAAAGGAGATGCGAGAGAAGCACCGAGAGTTCAGGTTACTACCTCAGAAAAAGGTGAGGGAGTGATGAGTGCCACAAAGAAAATTGAGAGGAGAGATCACACAAAAATGTTCTTTACTCTTGAATTTTCTAACAATGCCCTCTCTAACTTGGTTACTTCTTTGTTGCAGGAGATCGTGAGGCCGACTTATCAAAGCAACCAAGAACTCAAAAGTCATGTCGAGTGGAAGAACTTTATGGAGATATTTTCCTACCACAGCAAATACAATCAAGGTAAAGAAAATGTGGTAACCGATGCAACATCTAGGAGGTACGCTCCTAACACTTCTTCGAGAGCAAGGTTATTATATTTGGAATACATCAAAGGATTGTATGACATTGATGTGGACTTGACAAATGAAATTTTGTCATGTGAAAATGTTGCATGTAATGAAGGTCTTTGGCATGATAAATTCCTCATTTGTAAATTCAAATTTTTATGTGTGCCTAATTGTCTAAGTGCCAACTCATTTTGTATTGAGCATGTTAAGGGCATCCATGTTAATAATCTGAATTTGTTAAACATTTTTGAATCGTGTTGTGAGCAATATTTTGATGAATTTTATGGGCATGATAACTATTTGTTTTGAAAAGTTGGATTGTTTGTTTTTAAATGTGTCATGCGCGAATTTTTAATGAGTGAGACACATGTTGGTTGTTTGATTGGGCACTTTGAAACCAAGGGGGCCGTGGAAATATTTTGTGATCACTTTTATTGACCTCATTGAAAAATTGGTGATAAACATATTTGCACTTGTGGTAAAGTCCGAACGTTCAAAGTGACTAAATCTAAGTTTTTACCTCAAGTTTTATACACACATTGGCACATCCCCAGTAAACCTTGGGTTAATCATTCTATGGAGTTTGTGTTGGGTTTACTTAGACTAAAGAAAAGAAATGATGCTAATTTTGTGGATGTTGGTAGGGGTATTAAACTTTTACATTTTACTACATGTCATGAAGCCCGCATTTCTATCAACATGATGAATCTTTTCTTTGGGGGAGTGGTGTCTTTGCATAAAAATGATGCTCAATTTGTGGTTGATAAATTTGCTTGCAATGGAAGTGTTCATCCTATTAGCAAATTTTCTCCACTTGATGTTGTTTATGGCCCTAGCCTACTAACTCTTTTGAGCTTGATGTACTTATTTATTGATGGAAATGTTAGTATAGGTGGGCATAACAAAGCAAATTTGGTTAAGCCCCTTCGCAGGAGGCTCGTGTCTCCATCTAAGGGGATTGGCATACAATGTATTTCCCATGCCAACCATGGTAGGAGGGAGGCGATTCGTATTTGATCCGGGTGGTTGGAAATGGTTCTTTTCAAGGGGAGAACGGGTTCCCAATCGAATAAAATCCAAAATGCTACCCTGCGATGTTGGCACCTCTCAAGTTCTTTGCAACGCCTACAAATTGATTTTGCACGGTGAGTATGAAATTTTAGTTACATTTATTGTGTCTGAATTTTCTATTTTTTTTATTGTAGGTGTTGATTCGTTGTCGAATCTCTTTCGAGATGGAGGAGATGATGAGAATCACGAGGGTCCAACTTCATTGCACGAACCTGTGATCCACAATGTTGCAAGATCAAGGTTCAAGGAGTTTCACGACAGTGCATTCAAGTAAGATTCGAGGTCGAATCCTTTTCAAGAGGGAGGGAATGATGAGAATCGAGAAAGTCAAACCTTGATGCACGTGCCCGTGGGACCCCTGACGAGATTCGAAGTCGAAGATGTTCAAGATTCGAGGCTAAACAATGTGAATAAATTAAGAAAAGAAGCCAAGAATCAAGTTGGAGCGAAAATTGAGAAGCTTGGAGTTTCAGCCAAGTTCGATCGACCGAACTTTCTTCCGGTCGATCGATCTTCTACATAGAAATTTTTGATTCAGCCTCAGTCGCGTTCGGCTGAGTGACGGTCGACCAAAAGTCCCATTTCGGTCGACCCCGTAATCTACCGAAATAATTTCGGTCGACCAGTTCGGTCGACCGAAACACTCCATTTTACAAAAACGGAGTTTTTCTTGTAAATACTAAAATTGCATCTTTTACCCATTTTGTACATTTTATACACATTTCTTGTCATTTGTAAAGGATAACTTGGATGTTCAATGTGAAATGCTCTCTTGAGAGGCTCCTTGAGGTAAGGATAAAAACCTCCTTTTATCTTGTTATTCTTGGAAGTTAATCAACTTTGCTTGAGTATTATTATTCTTGTGTTGTTGTTTATTTTCCGCCACCTTGGAATTTGTTTGATTGATACCCATTGGGCTAGGGTTTGTTAATCCTTGAATTTTGGGTTAGATTTAAACTTGGGTTAAGGTGTTTATCGCTTTATTTACCACTTTAGCTTTCTTGAATTTTGTATTAAATTGTTGTGGGAATTTTCGATCCATATACCGAAAGGGTTTGCATCACCTCGGCTCTTGAGCTGCAGACTCCAAGCTTTTGTCTCAAGAACTCATACCTGGCTTTGGAGAGAGCCTTGGTCAGGATATCAGCATTTTGATTTTTTGTTTTGTAGTAGACTAGATGTATTTCTCCTTCTTTTTGTACCTCTCTTAGGAAATAGAGTGTCAACTTGAAGTGTTTTGTTTTTCCATGAAACACCGGATTATTTGCAATTGAAATTGCAGCGTGATTGTCTACAAGTATCTGTGTGCTTTCCTTTTGCTCCATGTGCAGGTCTATCATTAATTTTCTAATCCAGAGAGCCCGATTCACAGTAGCTACATATTCTGCTTCTGCTGTGGATTGAGCTACGATGTCTTGCTTCTTAGAACACCACGAGAACATAGCAAAATCAAAGCTAAAACAATAACCTGAAGTACTTCTCATGTCATCAACACAACTAACCCAATCACTACCAGAATAACCATGAAGTGTGAAATTTTTAACTTGATAGAACCTCAAACCATAGTCAGTCGTACCCTTGATGTGTCTAACAATTCTTTTTGCTGCTTGAAAATGAATTTCACTAACACAGTGTATGTACCTTGAGAGTAGACTTACAGCATTCATAATATGTGGTATGGTTGCTATCAGGTACATCAAGCAGCCTATTAAGGTTCTGTAAAGCTTTTCATCAACCTTTGCAGCTCCATCTTCTTTACAGAACTTCTCATTTTGATTCATTGGGGTTACAGTCGGCTTGCATTCCTTTATGTTGAATTTTTTGAGAATCTCCTTAGCATATTTATGCTGGCATATGAAGATCTCATTCTGCTTTTGTTGAACTTCCATACCAAGGAAGAATGTCATCTTTCCAAGATCAATCATCTCAAAAACATCCTTCATTTCCCTTTTAAAAATGTCAATATGCTCCATAATACTTCCTGTAACAAACAAATCATCAACATAAAGGGATACCACAAGTATTTCATCACTAACCTTCCTGAGATAGAGAGTAAATTCACTTAGACTTTTTGTAAAATCCGATTTTAACAAATGTGCATCAATCCTGTTGTACCAGGCGCTTGGTGCCTGCTTTAAACCATATAGAGTCTTTTCCAATAGATATACTTTCTCCTCTTTTCCTTGAAAATTAAAACCTTCAAGCTGCTCCACGAAAATTTCTTCTTCCAAGTATCCATTTAAGAAAGCAGATTAACATCCATTTGGTGTATATTCCAGCCCTTTTGAGCAGCAAGGGCCAGCAACATTCTTATGGTATCCAATCTAGCAACTGGGGCAAAAGTCTGGTAGAAATCCACCCCAAACATTTGAGCATATCCTCTAACGACCAACTTTGCCTCGTGTTTGTTTATAGAACCATCAGGATTGAGTTTGGGTCTATAAACCCATTTAACTCCTACTGTCTTTTTATGAGTTGGTCTGTCCACTAAGATCTAAGTCTGATTTTTCTCAATCATCTCAATCTCCTCCTTCGTTGCATCCATCCATTTTTGATTTGTTGTAGCTTCTTCATATCCTGCAGGCTCTATGATAGCAACGTTACATCTTTGATAGATGTCAAAATGTGACCTTGTTCCCCTGACAAGTTCATCATCAATATCATCATTTTCTTCTTGGAACTCAAGCTTCATATTATTCTCCAGCTCCAACAATCTGACTCAAAGAATTGGACATCCCTGCTAACAATTATTTTGTTGTTATGTGGAAGCTAAATCCTATAGGCTTTTGAAATTGAACTGTAACCTGCAAAGATTCTAGGTTCTACCTTCTTATCCAATTTGTCTTTCTTAACCTGAGGAATATAAGAGAAACAAAGACAACCAAATGTTTTTATATTTTGTAGCCTTGGTTTATAGCCATACCATGCTTCAAATGGAGTCCTTTGTTGCAAAGCCTTTATTGGTAATATGTTCAACACAAAAAACTAATGTGTTTGCAGCCTCAGCCCAGAATTTCTTTGGTAGCCCTTTGTAATGCAGCAAACACCTTGTCATCTCCATAAGTGTTCTATTTTTTCACTCAACCACCCCATTTTGTTGAGGGGTATAGGGGGTTGTCAACTGATGCTCAATGCCTGCATTTTCACAAAACTTGTTAAATTTTTCAGAGGTGCATTCAGTTCCATTATCAGATCTGATCACCTGCATTTTGCATCTACTTTGATTTTCCACCCAAGCTTTAAACTTCCAGAAGATGTCAACAACCTCAGATTTAAATTTCATGAAATAAATCCAGTACATTCTTGTGTGATCATCAATGAAAGCAATGTAAAACTTACTGCCATTCAATGATGAAGTTTTCTAAGGTCCTCATACATCTATGTGTACCAATTGCAGTTTTTGTGTAGCCCTCCAGGCTTTGTTTTGTGGAAAAGGAAGCATTTTCATCTTCCCATACTGACAAGCGGCACAAGTAGGAAGCTTCTCCTCTAATTTAGGCAAGCCTTCACCAAGATTGTTCTTCTTCATAAAATGTAGGGCCTTATGATGAAAGTGTCACAATCTCTTATGCCAAAGCATTGTATTGTTGTCTTCCTTGTGCACTGCAGCCTGCTCCTCTTCCATCATATTCAAGGTGAAGCTTTTCCGTTTCATTTGGACTCTAAACGCCTCTTTACCTTGTGCATCGATAATCAAGCAATGATTGCCCTCAAACAGTACCATGTATCCTTTTTCCAGGAGCTGACCAACACTCAAAAGGTTTTGATTAATTTCAAGAACATATCAGACATTAGAAATTAATTTCATACCTGTGTGACCTTCGATTGCCACTGTTCCTTTGCCTTTTACTACAAGATATGTTCCATTTCCAATTCTAACTTTAGAAATGGCCATTTTATCGAGCTCTCTGAAAATTTCTTGGTCATTAGTCATGTGTCTTGTACAACCACTATCTATAAGCCAGCTTTCTGTGGAGCTACTTGTAGCAAAACATGATGCCACAAATAGTTGCTCCTCTTATGGTTGTTCAACAGCAGTCTTGGCTTCTCCTTGATGCTGTTGAGATTTGCATACTCTTTCCAAGTGCCCTAACTGACCACACTTGTGACATTTTATATCCGGCCTCCACCAACATATTTTCTGTCAATGATTGGTTTTTTTACAATAAGGACATGGTGGAAATGCAGTGTTATTGCTACTGATATTATTGTTTCTTTGCTTCTCTGTCTTGTACATATTTTTCTGTGATATGGCTTGAAATGCACCTTCCACAGATCCTTCTTGCCTCATAAGTCTCCTTTGTTCCTGAGCTTGTAATGCATTTTGTTCCTGAGGTTGTAATGCATTCAATACCTCTGCCAAGGTAATACTTGATACATCTTTTGAGCTTTCTAGAGATGATATTGTGGCCTCAAACTTTTCAGGAACTGTTTCAAGAGTTTTTTGAACTATTCTAGAATCAGAAAAATCAGTACCAAGAAGCCTTACTTTGTTAACAATGTCGAGGAGTCTTTCAAAGTAACCTTTGACTGTTTAGGATTCTTTCATTCTGATGAGATCCCGAACCTGATTTTGAATTAAAGCTACAACACCTTTCCAATTAAAGATAAGAAGAAGCTGTCAAAGGAAGAATTTCTCAGGAAAATGAGTACATTGAATTGGAAGAATTTATTATATATTAAGAAGACACGAAATGGACTATATGTAAAAGAAAATGATATCCAGTAAATGAGAGAAAAGAACAATTTCCAAGGCTATTCGAGTGGCCTGGTCTCTCCACAAGAAGTAAACAATTCTTAGAATTCTGGATGCCTTTCTACCAGTTTTGCACTATTATTTATAGCTAAACTCCTACCTGCAATATTACTTATTTCACCCTCTAACTAATTAGGAACCCTCTGGAAGCATATTGTTGAGAGGAAGGATCTGGAACACTTACTGACTGCCCATGGTTGGTTGTCAAATTGGGGATCTATCATTACCCACCGCCTAAAATTCACCTTGTCCTCAAGGTGAAGGTAATGTTCGAGTAAAAAAAAAAAAAAATCAAACATTTTCTTGCAAATCTAAGGGGCCGTTCTCTTTGTGTTTCGATTTTGGATTTTGAGTTTTGGATTTTGGATTTTGGTTGTTTGTTTTGGGATTGCTGAAAACATGTTCTCTTTGTGATTTTGGAAAACTGTTTTCAAAAATAGAAAACTGAAAAATGCATTTACTTTGTAATTTTTTTATATATTTATTTTGTGATATTTTATATGTAACAAATGGTTGATTTGTTGAATTACATTAATTTTAATGTTAATAAATCAGTTAGTTCTCTATGTCAATAAATTCATCATTAATATTGTTTCAGCTAAACAAAAATTTAACTCTATACCAACAAAATCTTAACATAGATCTATTTATAATGACAAAATAATATAAGAACTTCAAGTGAAGGACGTGTCTCACATTTACCAAAAATAAATAAATAATAATAATAAATAAATAAATAAATTCTTAACGTGAATTTATATAATAGCAAAATAATATAAGAACTTCAAGTGAAGGAAGTGTCTCACTTTTACAAAAAATAAAAATAATAATAATAATAATAATAATAATAATAATAATAATAATAATAATAATAATAATAATAATAAAATAAATAAAATAAAATAAAACTTACAAAAAAAATATATATCTTAAAATGGATCTATATATAATAGCAAAATAACATAAGAACTTCAAGTGAATGAAGTGTCTCGCTTTTACAAAAAAAAAAAAAAAAAACTTAACACATCTATATATAATGACAAAATAACATAAAAACTTCAAGTGAATGAAGTGTTTCACTTTTACAAAAGAAAAAAAAATAATAATTTACAAAAAAAAAAATCTTAACATGGATCTATATATAATGACAAAATAACATAAGAGTTTCAAGTGAATGAAGTATCTCACATTTAAAATAATAAAAAAAAAAATTAAAAAAAAAATTAACATGGATCTATATATAATGGTAAAATAATATAAAAACTTCAAGTGAAGGAAGTGTCTCATATTTAAAAAAAAAAAAAATTCAAAATGCGCGTTTTGGTCGTTTTGGACTTTTTAACACAAAATATCCAAAACGCAATAAACTCGTTTTTGAGTTTCCTTTGTATTTTTTTGGTGTTTTAGAAAATGCATTTCTGAAAATGGACAAAGTGAACGGGTTTTCGATATTTCCAAAAATCGGAAACTCAAAACGGATTGAAAACAACAAAGAGAACGGGGCTTAAGAATTTGAATTTTCGGCATATAAAAAATTGGGATCCTTTGGCGCAAATTTTGGGGTTGCACTTTTGCAATTTTTAAAGTTTCGGGGGCCGACTCACGCACATCAGAAGTTCTGAGGACCTTGGGTGCAATTTTTTTTGGCATCAAAATAAGTGGGTTTGGATTGACTGGGCTCATCTTGAATTTGGGCTAGGATAGACATGGAATGTCCGTTGAGCAAGTTGAATTCCTGGGTCCCAACTTCAGTTTTGGATCATTTCACCTATCATTAAAATTTTATCCATAAAAATCCCATAACTAGTTGGACCCACAAAAGTTACTCCCAAAGTTGGGGTTTTTTTATTGATACTCACCCTTGAAACTTTTATTTGGTAAATGTCATATACAATTTTTAAATCTAAAAAATATCATGTCGAAATATAAAAATTGTAAAACTAACATTCAAGAATTCATGAGATATTTTAGGAAATAACAAATTTCAGTTATTTCCTAAAACTTCATTCAAGAATTCATGAGATGTTGGGATCTAATTCATGAATCCATTTATATATCTCGCCATTTGGGCCAACTTCAAATAGAGCCCAATCCTTAAGGCTTTTAGTATGAGAAAAAGTGGAAATTACACCTACACATGTATTTTAAAAACCAAATTCAAAAATGTGGCCAAACTTGTATAATTTCAATTCTCAGGTGGTAATTAAAATTTTAATAATAATAATAATAACATAATTTTTTATTTAAACTAATCACTCAAACAACAAGTCCAAACCCTAAACTTCCGCCCCCTCTTTCTGTCTTCTACATCTTCTTCTCTCTCAAAACACAAGCACACCACCACCGCAATCTCAGACCCTAACTCGTCCGCCCCATCTTCTCTCCCTCCCTTCAACCTCGCCATAGTCACCATCCCGCCAAGCACCTCTTTTCAACGAAGGAAACACACACAGGAGACAGCAATACTTTCGCACACGGTCAATGCAAGCAACGACTCCATGGTTGCAGTAGCGACGATGAGATGCGCCGCTGCGGCGATGATATTCATCATCTTCCTCGCAGCGGCCCTTAGATGTCACTGCAGCATTATCGACGGCGGTGCCGCTCGTCAGTGGCGCTCACCATCGCAAGGATGCGCTTCAAACCAGTAGATTTGCTTATCAGTGGCGCTCCTGTTAGTGGTGGTTAGTGATGGTTGTTATCATCTTCAAACAAGAGTGTTCGATCTGTTTGATCCACCACCACCACTTCCGCACATCGGTCTTCACGGCTCCTATATTTTTAACCAGATTTTGGAGTATTTTTTTCATATTGGTGGTGACTGTGGGTGAATATGGTGTTTTGGTGGTGGTGGTGGTCTGAGATTGCGGTGGTGGTCGTCACAGGTTGCATCGGTGTGGAGGAGGACGTTCGCCTGAAGTGTGGGCAGAAAATGGTGGTCGGAGGCGGCGAAATCGACGGAAATAAGAAAGGGAAACCGGATCTTTAAACTGAAATTCCCGCCGGTAGGGAGCTCCAATCAACGAACGGTTTGCGCCATTGGACTCGTGACGGAGAGGAGAATCTTGTAGTGTGTCGGGCAAAATTTCCGGTGGCGGAGGCAGTGGTGGTTTCCGGCGGCGGCGGTAGTTTCCGGCGAGGTAGCGGTGGTTGAGATGGTGGTGGTTGTGAGCTGATGGTGGTGAGAATGTGACGTGGGCAAGTTTTCGGATATACTGTGACCTAATAATTAATCAGTGAATTATGACTTAATAATATGATAATTGTGACTTAAAAGATTGGTGACCTCATGATTTGATAAGTTGTGACCTAGAAATAACTCGGGATTGATTAATTTAAAACTTGTGACCTTGCAATTATTTGTGACTTGATAAAACTGTTATTGTGACCTACTATTTTGATAATTTGTGACCCTAAAATTATTTGTGACTTAAGCAATTTACATTTTGTAACCTGAATTTATCTTGTATTGTGACCTGAATTTACGTGGGCAAGTTTTCGGATATATTGTGACCTAATAATTAATCAGTGAATTGTGACTTAATAATATGATAATTGTAACTTAAAAGATTAGTGACCTCATAATTTGATAAGTTGTGACCTAGAAATAAATCGGGATTGATTAATTTAAAACTTGTGACCTTGCAATTATTTGTGACTTGATAAAACTGTTATTGTGACCTACTATTTTGATAAATTGTGACCCTAAAATTATTTGTGACTTAAGCAATTTACATTTTGTAACCTGAATTTATCTTGTATTGTGACCTGAATTTATATAATTAATAAAAAATCTAATTATTTAATTTAGTTAAATAGATACCTGATTTTTGAAATTCTTGAAATTATATGTTAAAATTGAAATTGTATATTCTAAACACCTTATATATGTATTTTTCCCTGAGAAAAATACATAATTACAACACTTTAAGTTTTACTTTTTAAAACTAACAAACTTAACATCTTTTTTCAAAAAGCAGGTGTTTAATAATTAAAAATAAATATATAATACAAACATAATTATATATTATATATTATATTAAAACTAATATAATATCAAATCAAAAACTCAAATTCCCTCATACCCACCCCTTCCCACCCCCACCCATCCACCCACAACCCCACCCTACCCTACCCTACCCTAACGCAAAAATAATAATTTTTTTCCCACTCGATGTTTTCCTACCCTTCCCCATTCCATCCCAACCCCACTCAACCCTACACCACCTCATCGCGAAGTAATAAATTGATCTCACCCCAGGCACAACCCCTGACCCCACCCCGCCCACCCCAAAAATGATTTAACCCATCCACTCCCACCATATCCTACCCCAAAAATAATTTTTTTTCCACTCAATGTTTTCTTACACTTCTCCACCCCACCCATCCCAACCAATCCCACTCGACCCTACACCACCTCATCACAACGCGACAAATTCATCTCACCCCGCCACAGACCTCGACCCACCCCACCCCTCCCCTACCCTAAAAATAATTTTTTTCCCGCTCGATTTTTTTCTACCCTTCCCAACCCCACTCAACCCTACACTACCTCATCGCAAAGTGGCAAATTGATCTCACCCCGCCCACCCCAAAATGATTTAACCCACCCACCACCCCCACCGTACCCTACCCTAAAAATAAGTTTTTTTTTTTTTACTCTCACGATGTTTTTCTACACTTCCCCATCCCACCTCACCCCAACCCCACTCGAACCTACCCCACCTTATTACAACGCGACAAATTCATCTTACTCCATCCCCAGGCCTCGACCCACCCTATCCCCCACCCCAACCCAACCCAAAATGATTTTTCTTCTATTTTTTCATACCTTGCCCCAACCACCCAATCCCACCCACCCACCCACCAAAAAAATTATTTTTTCCCACTTTTTCACACCCCACCCCACCCTAACTCACCCCACGCACCCAACCCATGAAAATGATCTCTCTCTCTCTCTCTCTCTCTCTCTCTCTCTCTCTCTCTCTCTCTCTCTCTCTCTCTCTCTCTCTCTCTCTCTCTCTATATATATATATATATGTTTTCCCACCCTACCCTGCCACCCACCCACCCACAAAGTGACAATTGATCACACAAAATCACAATTACAAATTTAATTGCAAATTTCACCGTAATCCCACCCTACCCCAACCCTCGCTACAAAGTCACAAGTCACATTTTGGTCAAAATTACAAATTTAGTCACAAATTTCACCCCATCCCACCCACCCCCACCCACCTACCTCACCCCCACTTAGGGCTGGGCAAAAACCGACCCAACCCGATCGGTTTGGGTCGGTTTTTCATGAAAATTGGGTTGGGTTGGGTTTTTTTTTTTTTTAAATTTTCGGGTTGGGTCGGGTTGCGGGTTGGGTGAACAACCCGACCCAACCCAACCCAACCCAACCCAACAAAAAAAAAGACGTTTTTTTTTTTTTTTTTAAAGTAATGAAACTTGACTTATTTAAATATTGATTGAACATATTTTAATTTTATTAGCAAGTGTTCAATTTATTGTATTTTTGGTTATTGTAGTGTACATAATTGATTTTGAATTAAAGATAGATTCTTGAGTGTTTTTTTTTTTTCAAAAATTTTACTAATTGGGCCAAAGCCCAAACCGACCAACCCGACCCAACCCGACCGAAATTTGGTGGGTTGGGTTGGGTTGGGTTTGAATTCGTAATTGGGTTGGGTTGGGTTGATTTTTTATCAACCCGACCATGGTGGGTTGGGTTCGGGTTGGGCAAAAAACCGACCCAACCCGACCGACGCCCACCCCTACCCTCACTCACAAAATCACAGTTGGTCACATAATATCACAATTCAACCACAAAAACAAATTTAGTTGCAAAACCCCACGCACCTACCCACACATCCTTAAAGTCACAGTTGGTCATACAAGGTCATAGTTTGGTCACACAAAGTCGCAGTTAGGTCACACGAGATCATAGTTAAATCACAATTGGTCACACAAAGTCACAATTAGGTCACAATTACAAATTTATTTGCAAATTTCACCCAACCCACCAAAATGCAAAATCACAGCTGGTCACACAATGTCACAATTACAAATTTAGTTGCAAAATTCCACCCACCCCACACCCTAATTCACAGTTGGTCACACAAAGTCATAGTTTGATCACACAAAGTCGCAGTTAAGTCACACGAGATCAATGTTAGGTCACACAAGATTTTTTTTTCCTTCTACTTTTCCATACCCCGCCACCACCAACCAACCAACCAACCCACCCCACCCCACCCCACCCCACCCCACCTCACCTCAAAACTAATTTTTCTCCTTTTTTTTTCCCATGTCACCCACCCATCCCATTGTGCCCCACATCACCCCACTTGCAAAGTCACAATAGATCACATTAAGTCATATTTCAATCACAAATCATAATTATAAATTTAATCGCAAATTTCACCGCAACCTCACCAACCAATACCCCCACTCCGCCCGTCCACCGACCCCACCCTACCATAACCCGCAAAGTCACAATTGGTAATACAAAGTTACATTTCAGTCACAATTATAAATTTAAATACAAATTTCATCACACCTCACCCCATCGATCCATCCCCACCACACTCTACCAGGTCACACAAAATCACAGTTCAATCACAATTACAAATTTATGAGTTGTAAAATTCACCCCCCCACCCCACCCCACCCCACCCACAAGTCACAATTGATCACACAAAATCCCAATTTGATCACACGAGGTCACAATTTGTTCACACAAAGTCGGAATTTGATCACACGAGGTCATAGTCCTTTCACAGTTCGATCACATAAAGTCACAGTTCGTTCATAAGAGGTTATAATTCGGTCACACAAGGTCACAATTAGATCACATAGTCATATTTGACATAAGTGTAGGTCACGTCATGTCCTCATCCAATGATCACACAAGGTCACAGTTGGTCACAATCTTTAATATAATTGGTCACATATTATTTATTTATTGATCACAACTTATGCGTATCTTGATCACGATTAGTCAATATTTCTTATCGCAATTACGTAATAATTGGTCACAATCATTTATAACTGATCATGTATTTTTTATTTATTGATCACTACGTATTCATTTTCTTGGTCACATCTCTAATTTATCACAAGGAGTCAATATTTTGGTCACACACTATTCAATATTCAAGTCACCCACCTACCCCCTACCCTTATCCCTACCCACCAATAAACCTTATCGAATAGAAGCTAAAAAGTTACTTGAAAGAAACTTTTGGATGTTCAAATGTGTTTGGCTAAGCTTAAATACTTCTTTTTTAGACAACAAAAATCCATCAAAGAAAATTCAGTTACAACAACTACAATTTTTGCAAAACAAACAAAATCAATTCAAACTAGATGGGGATTGGCAGATGACCAAGAAAACTGTTCGGGGAGATCATATATAAATTCTACATGGGAATCTATTTCTAAGTGTTACAACAGGCAACAAAAACAGTCCCTACAGAATTCAATAGATTTTATAAATAAGACGTCGCTGGCCAAAGTCCATTCTTGCTTATGACCATGAAATCCTCTATGCTACAACCTTAAAAACCTGATCTTTTCCCATCGCCTACATTACTTGTCCTTTGGTTTGTTGAGGTCTTTGAATATGGGGCTATCGACTACCACTCCCATAGCGTTCAGTCCATTGTCGACATATATAAGAGCACCCGTAATTGCAGAAGCCAGTGGGGATGCTAAGAACGCGGCTATGTTTCTGACCTCCTCTGTTCATTGGTTTTTAAAGTTTAGGTGCGAGAAAATTGCATTATTGGTCCCTACATTACTCATTTCGGTTCAGTAGAAAGTCCTCAACCTTTCGAAGAAGAAAATTGAAGAAAGAGACAGTAGAGAGAGAAGCAACTGAGACGGTGGGTGAGATAGTTCTTCTGCCTTTGATTTTTGTAGAAACAGTTTTGATATTAAATTAATTAATTATGTATTAATTAATTGTTAATTAGCACCTGAAATTTTAAAAAAAAAGAATTTTGAATTGTATTTTTGAAAAACAAGTCTGCATGTAATTTTCCCTTTTATATCCTGACCTCAGCCCATATCATGTACTTCAACCCATTTAAGAATTTACCCTCCATCAAATATTCTGGAATCATCTCTTCTTTCCAAGGTTCTTCTCCGTAATTTTGATAGGATCCAAGCTCAGACAGTGTTGCTGGTTTTAGTCTGTTAACAAAACTCCCTTCCAGCAATCTTTTTGGTATCGCCTCTACCTTCCCTAGGTCCTCCCTGCTATTCCGACCGTCTATACTTGCTCCAGTTTCCTCAGATTTTGGTGGAATTTCAGAATTGAAGGTGACTTCAGGTGAGGTAGCAGCCAATCCTTTTTCCTTCCTTTCAGTCTCGTGTCCATCCCATCTGTTCATCATCAGCTCAAACTTCTCCATCATCCATGACATCTTCTCCTCAACGTTGCAAAATGTAGATCTTACTGAATTTAACCCTAAATGCAATTCAATTTGGATCTTCTCCATCCTTTCTTCCACCCTTCCCAGTCTATCTTCTAATAGCTTTTCTTCTTCATCTGCAGTGTCCCAGAACAGTTGCTCTGATACCATTTTGATGAGATCCCGAACCTGAGTTTGAATTAAAGCTACAACAGCTTTCCAATTAAAGATAAGAAGAAGTTGTCAAAGGAAGAATTTCTCAGGAAAATGAGTATATTGAATTGGAAGAATTTATTATGTATATTAAGAAGACACGAAATGGACTATATGTAACTGAAAATGATATTCATTAAATGAGAGAAAAGAACAATTTCCAAGGCTATTCGAGATGCCCGGTCTCTCCACAAGAAGTAAACAATTCTTAGAACTTGCATGCCTTTGATTCGTTCATTTCCTTCATACTCCTTCTTCAGGAAGTCCCAAATTTCATTTGCTGTTTTTAGTGTCATGATTCTGGTGAAAATTGTGGATGAAACACCTGCAAATAAGCTTGCTTTTTCCTTTGATTTCCTTAGCCTCATCTCCTTGTGATTTCTTATTTGAGCCATAGTTGGATTTTCAGGCAAAGGAGGAGCTACATACTCATCTTCGGTGACTTCCCACTGATCATTAGCATCAAGGTAGGCTTCCATTCGGACTGCCCACATTTGATAATTCATTCCATCAAACACTGGAGGTGCTATTGCATTTGATGAAGCTTCTGAACTCATCTTGAGTTAGTTATAGCTTTTGAGTTCTGAATATGTAGGGTAATAAGTATGTAAGGAAAGTAGTCAGGCTTACTGAATTTCACAGGTCTCTCAAGAACTTGGCTCTGATACCAATTTTATAGTTAAAATGTTGTAACACTCTACTTCTAAAGACTGCTGCACATTTTTATTGATCACAAAAGCACTTATTTATACAGCTTATTTGAAACAAAATCAGCATAAAATCTGCTGCTGTTACATAACAGAAAATCCCAAAAAAATAGCAGAAGACTAGATCATTCCCAACAGAACTTTGACCACTTTGATTCCAGCAGCTCCTGAGACATATCATTCAACATTTAATCGTCCTCTTCCACAATTTCATTGGTGCTATTGGAGCTTGAGCTTGGACTTATGGAATAGTAATTGTCCTGAAAACTCTTTTCAAGAATCAAATGCTTTCTTGTTCTCCTCAGCTGTTCAAGTTCTGATGCCACTTCTTTCATGCTTGGTCTCTTCCGCGCAGTTAGCTTTATGCATCTCTTGGCGAGCTTGGCAACTGCAACAATATCCTCTTTATGACCTTCGTCTGCCACTAGCTTCTCAAGAATCCCATACAAACGGTTCTCTTTCAGTGCAGATCTGAAGCGAAGTGCTAGGCCTTTATTAATGTTTTTGGAAGAGACAGCTTTTTGTCCTGTCAGGAGTTCAGCAAGAACTACCCCAAATGCATAAACATCGCTTTTGTCATTTAGTTGCCCTGATTGGAAGTATTCAGGATCTAAGTAACCAAATGTGCCCCCTACGAGTGTTGTTAAGTGAGTCTTATCAATGGATACTGACCTCGAGAGTCCAAAATCAGACACTACAGCCCTATAATTCTCATCCAACAATATGTTGTTCGACTTAATGTCTCTATGAAAAATGGCTGTTGAAGCACATGAATGCAAGTAAGTAAGGGCTCCTGCGATTTCTGCTGCGATACGTAGACGGTTGTCCCAAGTTATTGTTGAGACGTTAGGTTCGTCATGAAGATGGTGAGAGAGGGTACCGTTAGGCACATATTCATATACTAATAATGGAACTTCAGCCTCCAAACAACATCCTAACAATTTCACTATATGCCTATGGTTTATATTGGACAGAATGAAAACTTCATTTATGAACTGACCCACTTGACTCTCATCAACAATATTGGACCTTTTTACTGCTACTATGCTCCCATCTGACAGCATTCCTTTGTAGACAGTACCAGCCCCTCCTTTACCAATAATACGACTTTTATAGAATTTGTCTGTTGCCTTCTCCAACTGTTCGATCACAAAGAGTTTTGTTTCAGGAAACACATTTCCTGTACTTGAAGAGATCTGTTGTTGAAGTAGTAAACCACCATTTCTCTTGAAGAGCTTCTGCTTAACTTTCCTTTCGTTCATTTTCTTAATTTTACGGAAGAGCCAGAGACTAATAGCTGCCAGAATTAGAAGACCAGCAGCAAGGCCAACTCCTGTTTGCATGTCTAGTATTAGCAGATATCTAAGAATGAATGAAGACAAAAAGTAGACAAGTATATACCTAAGGGAATGAACAATGCCAATTTATGTCCTCGACTACGTTTGCAGTAGTAGCTTCCTGGCGTGTTTATGCAGAGGCCTTTGTCTTGGCAGTCATTGTATCTGGGCTCTATACATTCATCGATGTCTGCAAAATTGGAAGGAAAAAAATGATCTTATTGTTGTCATTAGATAGGGAAGTGAATTTGTTCTGAGAAGGCAGTTTGTTGTTTCTATTTACTCGTGACTAATGCTTCGTGAGGTTGCTCCCATTAATTTCTCCCCATTCACCATTTTTTTATGATCCATTATAGGGATATAAAGTCAAATTTAATGTTGAGTAGATTCATTAACCTTTTACTCATTTCACTTGTTTCGTTGCTTTATATATACATTTATAACTTAAACAAAGTTTGGGACTATTCTTGGAAGAAAGTTTACCTTGGCATCCCTTGGGGAGGTAAGGATTTCCTCGGTAACCTGGATTGCATATGCATCTGTATCCCCCACCTCCATCATTGTCGTAGCAGTTACTATTCGGGCCGCAGCGATAGTCGTTTTTTATCTTTGCGTTGCTGCAGCTGGTGTTTCCAACTGTCCAGTTAAAGACTACAGGGGCATAATACCTTTCATTACAAGAAGAGAAATTATGGTGATGATCAATTTGAACGTCTGAGGCTGCAAAAAAGAAACGGCCACATGGATCTGATGGCCAGGACTCTTTCAAGGTATTTATTCTATTAACCCACAAATTAAATACTGAGAAATCTTTTGGTAAACTTGACTGGCAGCAACCAAAGCCCGAACAAGATGAAGTGGATCTGACTACGTCAGTGCGGTTGCAGAGAGATCCACATCCTGTGAGGAACTCTTTAGTTGTATTATGAACAACGTAGGCATACAAATCACATCCCACTACAAAAAACTTATTTTTTGTGTGGGACAAACTGAAACGTCTAAAATTAAATTCCGGAGTAGGTTGTACCCTCAAACTTTCTGCTGATAATCTATTGAAAGTCATATTTAGGACTGGGAAATTGGAAACCCGTAACTTGTGATGTGGTATGGAGATGTATTCTATATTCATTTTGAAGTCAACTAGAAAGGCGGTATGCGAGGTATTGCATACGATTTCAAATTGACCATCAAGATAGCAGCCCTTCTTTATGCCGAATGGATAAGGAATTTCTACTTCTCCACACTTTTGTTGGCAACCATCCAATGCCAAGGAGGATGTAGCTGTTGTTTTTAGTGAATGGAAGAGTAGTAAGATTATGCATCCTATCATTAGATGAAGCAGCAGTCTACTCTTAGGTATCATTTCTAAAATGTCTACTCTCACTTCCAGCTAGTACTAGTATATAACTTTTAATGAATGAGAATGATGAATCTTATCAGCGTGTTTGTTTAAATACAGGTGCAGTCCATCTTTATCTTTAACAGAAGAGAAGACTAATGGAAATTGGGGCCCGCCCGGGTTGGTGGGTAATAAAATAATTGTGCATTGATTGAGCGTGTTGAATTGTTGTCAATGCTTTTTTACTCTAATAACTACTAAGTTTTTGTAGTATTGGTGTATTTCTTATTGAGAAAGGAATTAATCTCGTTATAAAAACATTAGTTGATGTAAATAAAGTGTTTACAGTCCCAGTTGGTGGGTTATTTCTTGTCTTGTCTTAGGAAAAGTAAAGACCTACCTTAGTGGTTACATGCATATTAAAGTCAAGAATTGGGTAGGTTCATCCTTTTTTCTTTGGTCACTTCCAAGAAAGAACTAGTCTGTTTTACATTTTTGGTGGAAATGATATAATTGTTTAGAGATGCATAAAGACATAAATGTTTTTTTTTTTTTTTTTTTTTTTTTTTTTAATTTAGTGGAATTAGATGGGGAGGCTAAGGTAGCAGGGATTGACTTGACTGACCATGTTAGTTAATTTTTGTATTTCTGTTTTGATTTTTAATTAATGTAAAATAAAACAGGTGAGGTGAATGGTGATGATTTTATTTTGAAGCTAGATTATGGAAGCTTCTGCTTAGAAGCTTAATAAAGACATCGTTATCGTTATGTAAAAGACGCATTTGGACACATATCAAGGTTTGACAAGAGATTGGATTATATTATAATATGGGGAATGGTAAGGTCTGAAGATAATAATTGATAATAATAATAATAATAATAATAAGCACGTGTAACATTTAACATAAAACTTGTTTCTTTCACTCTGTTGTCTGAGTTTTATAAACTAGTTAAATTTGGTTAGACATATGCCAGTCCTCCTAACTTGTTACTACAGTTGGGTGGTGGTTTACTTAGACAAAAATAGTCTCCTAATACCAAGTTACCAACTATTCTGATAATATTAGTTCATCACAATTTCACATTATAATTACACAACTTCTACGTTGCCTGTTTAAGAAAATCTGGTAATGAATTGAAATGTGAATGGAGTGCATCATATTCCATGACCCAGATTTTCACCCACCATCTTAACCCCTTTCGCACCGATAATGCCTTAGCAATTTCCCGACCATATCGACTATGATATTAGATTTAATAACTTCTTTTCTTTTATGTATACGTTTTAGGTCTCACGTATGTATAGTTTGTTGGAAAATATCTTAAGGAAATATCGTAAATTCGGTGAGCTCGAGTTACACTGTTACTCTGTTTAAATTTCAACTGTAAGTTTATACTTATTCAGGTTCGAGAAAAGGTGTAAGTACTCAAACAACATAGTTCACACTTTCACGGTTTCACCATATCAAACAAACCATGAACATCTTTTTACTTGCAAAGACAACAATTACAAAACAAGACATCCTCAAAATTTATTGAACAAATTGGTTGCATACAACAAAATCTCAAAGTTCTATACACGTAGAGAAACCACAAACATATTCCAACTTAATGGTATCGTACAATAGTTACTGTATCCAAACATGTTCAAGTCGAGCTTCAATGGCTAAATTTGGATTATTTGTTTGTGCTCTTCACTTACAAGGCTATGGCTTCTTCCAAGGCTCACCTGATCGCATCCCTGACATTCAGCCTTTGGTTTGTGACTCCGTCCATTATTTTGACTCGGCTCCAGCTGATCACTCGAATCTTCTACCGTTCCTTTTCGGTGAATCACTAAGTACTCGTATGCCTAAAGCAAAGGACTGCATGGAAAGGTTTGGTACTCACTGGAGCAATGTGTGAATTTCGAACAAGTTCAAACCCATGCGACCAATTAAGAAGCTACTTTCGTCTGCTGCTTTCAGTGCACCGTTTTGAAGGACTCCAGAAAGATGATTGAGAGAAGCCCGAATCTCGTGGGAAGCCAACACAACCTCTGCATTACAGCTTCTTAAAGTTTGCGAATATGTAAAGAGGAATTGCCATGAAATGGAAGTACCCTACGCTACTTGTGCATGTTAGTGAGGACATAACATGAGGTCCGAAATTTCTGTGCCAATCATCAACTAACAAGGATAAGACGCTGAAGGTTTTCACAGGCACGTGGCGCCACTTGATTGGGGAACCAAATGAAAGTGCAGAACAAGTATTCAACAATATATTGTCATGGATAGAAATGAGAGCTGATTTATCTAACACCAAGTAGACTATGTGATGCGAACCCCTTTGGTGATTAAACCAAAAATTCCCACAACAATAATGTATCAACCCAAGAAAGCTAAAATAAGTAATAAATGAGAAATCTTGACCCAAGTTTAATCAAACCAAAATTCTAAGGAAAGTTAACCCTAGCACAATGGAGAGATTAAGACAAATACCAAGACTTGTGGAATAAAAATCAACAAATACACAAGAACAAACCATCAATATATAAGTTGAAATAAATTCCAAGAAAATGTTACAAGATAAAGAAAGGATTTTACCTCTCAAACTCTCGAGTGATCTTCAAATGTTCTAAAACTATCTAGGGTTTGAGGCTTTACAAGAAGATATACAAAGTGAAAGAAAAGAAAGTTTGCATAATTGCACAAAAAACCCCGCTATTCTGTTTTGGGGACTTTTGGTCGACCGAAAATATTTCGGTCGAACATCTGGTCGACCGAATGGGCAGTTTCGGTCGTACAACGGTCAGCCGATCCTGCCTGAATCTATGTCTAAAAAAACACTGCAGAGTTTCGGTCGACCGGATGGACTTTCGCTCGACCGAACTGTCCTGATCTTCCAAACATATGCAATTGACCTCGATCTTACTCTCTTCCATGTGGACTTGATTTCGGAGCTTGAAAATGAGTCCCGCCATCAACTCTTGGACTTCTTTAGCCTTTGATCTTGTCATGGGCCCCACCGGTATTCTGATAGAGGGTTGACCTGTTTGACTTTGACTCGATTGACTCCCTGGATTCTCATCACTATGCTTCTTCACTCTTAAGACTAGCATGAGTTATTAATTAGCAGGTATGTATTCTCATGTGTTTGTTTAGCCAGCTTGTCAATTGTCATGTTCTTTAATCAACTGCTAGAACTTTATTTAGCATCTGATTTAGTGTTACTACAGTCTACAGTATACTTCATTGCAAGTTTTAAAAGGCTACAAATCTCCAAGATAACACTGATTTTCTCATATGAAGTGTAATTTTAGTATCGGTAATTACTCAATTTAATTCAACAAAAAGAAAAGCTCACAGATGGTTAGAAAAAATTGTGGGAGGGGGAATGAGATGCGAGAAAAATTGAATTACTTGGATTGCAGCCAATTTTCTGGTTTCATCCATGAAATTTTTTCGATGGATTTATAGTTTGCTGGACAAAATCAACTGAGACATAACTTCTTCTCTGACTAGGTCTCTTCTCAGTTTCCCTGTCGTCGTCATTGGAAATGTATTCCTCCATAATAAAATCTTCTTGGGAATTTTAAACCTGCATAAATATGTAAACACGAGTGATATAAACACGAGTGATATGAATATGTGTTTAAACCCGAGAGGGAAGAGATGCTAATTTATGAAGAGAAATACCCTGTTAAATTCTTTTCCCTACAGAAGTTTCTGAGGATATCACTGCATAAAATGTTTCCTTTGTCTTTTGCTGTGTGATCAAAACTTAACTCAGACCATTGCCAACCGTCTTTTAGTTTAATGCAGGCAATTACTATCTCCGTCAACCGAGAATCTGGAACTCCCACAACAACAAAGCCTGAGATCCCTGGATGTTGGCCAAGGATGGCCTCTACCTATGTCGCCGAAAAAAGTTAACATTATCACATACTATAATGTTCTTTTGTAAGTTATGCCGATTTTAAACAAAACAAAAAGAAACCAAGCAGCGTCACCTTTATCTACATCCCCGTGGGAAAACAAAACTAAAGTTTCAATTTTGCATGCTTACCTCATCAGGGTAAATATTCTCTCCTCCACTCTTGATTCGGTCCTTGGCACGCCCAATGAGCCAAAGGTTACCACGATCATCTATCTTTCCCATGTCTCCTGTATCGAGCCAACCTGGATTGGAACTCTTAGGTGGAATTTGACCCCAATATCGGAGCATTACGTGGGGACCCCTTGTCAATATTCTCCCAGCATCCGAAGAATCCTCAACGCACACTCTTACTTCGATATGTGGTGCAGGCTTACCGACACAGACACCCCCAGTACAACTTAATTTGTATTTTTTGGCATCAGATATTTGGTGGTAATGATTCTCTTTTCTTGGACTGTAAAGGGTCATGAAGGTTAGAGAGGAACATGCCTCTGTCATCCCTTCAGAATATCAAAGAATAGAAAACAGAGTTAGGAGAACAGATGTAATTTGCTTCCTGTAAGGTAGAAAGCTTATATTGTTAAGAAACCTTCTACCGGGACATTGATATATATGATATGAGGAATACAATTTAATTCGGAATTCACTCAAGTTTCTTTTTATGCTTCCTACTTCACAGATCAATTTAAAAATAAATCAACCTAAAAATTGAAGATAGATTGTGAAACACACCATAAGCTGAAAGAAGTTCAGCCCTTGGAAAAATTTTGGTGCCATCTTCGATTAGCTTCGCAGACAAAGCACCACCTCCATTTAGAATCTTTATCACAGTCTCTAACTGTACAAATGTTTCCTTCGTCCTGTGAAAATAATTTCAGAAATATACATAAGAAGTACAAGCAAACACAAAAAAACAGACAATTACAAAACTCAAACCAGAACGGGTCAGTTTAATGGTCACGGATCCAACTATTAACTCAAGTACAAAGCTCAAACTCCCTTCCAACTCTTTTAAGCTAGCCTATAGCCAAAGGAAACAAAAAAGGAGGCAAGGTACTTCTATCTTCTACTAACTCGTCAATACACGAACCTTGGAAGGAGAGAAAATCCAAAATGTGTAACATAAGTATTTCTTAATTCCAAAGAATTGAGAAATGGCGATGCTCTTTTACCTATTAAAGGAGATTAAATCAGCCATTATTGTGGGAACAGTGAGAAAGGAAGTCACTTGGTGTTTCTGAATGGATTCAATTGCTAATTTAGCTTCAAACTTTGGTATTATAACATGACAACCTCCAGCCATTAACATTGCCATGGCTGATGATATTCCGCCAATGTGACATAATGGAACAGTGTGCAAATAGACCTGCAAAAGTCCTCAAAATTTAATAACCAGATTTCAGTGTGAAAAGGTATCATCCGTCATGGAAATACAGTTCTTTTGGATATATAGTTCATAGTTGTATTCCAGGGCCACTTTTTATGCATTTGAATGTTAATTACAAATCATCTATGCAGTTCCTTTTGAAGATTCAACATGAAGAATGAGAACAAAGAAAAACAAGAAAGGAAAAGCGTACATCATCCTCAGCATAGCGAACAGTTGCAATTTTTGCTAGAGACTGTATGACTAAAGCTGAATGGCTTATGGTAGCTCCCTTCGGCCTTCCTGTGGTACCTGCAAACATCAAGAAAAAGGAAATCAGTCATGAAATATGCGGTAATAAAAAAATGGGTAAAGAAATTGTGATTCACCTCATCTTGAGGTAGATCTTGGCTCTTGGTACTTGCAAATCCCCAATACCATTAAGGTACTTAAATAGAAGATATTTAAGCACCTGATTAAGAAAAATTTCAGTTTCTTAAGAAAAAAAATGTTTCAGGCATGTTTTTCTAAGTTTTTTGCTATTATTTTTTAACAGAACAAATACAAATCCATAACTCGTTTAGAATGGATATAACAATGTGAAAATGCTCATCCACAACAAAAACTATTGTTAGATACCATTAAAACAGAATATTTCAAGGTGATAATCTTTTAGCTGAAAAACAATCTTTATGTACCTTTAAGTTCGTATAGAAATGCAGTAAAAATTGCTGCACTTCTGTTTTACTGAACTTTCCATACAAATCTATTGCACATGTGCTATCAGATTTCGAATTTTGTTCTTTCACACTTTTAATTTGAAGAACAAAATGAACCCAAAGTAACAGCAGAAAGGAAAACTATAACAAAATAAAATAGGATTATCAACTTATACCTGATGTAAAGCAAATAATTGCAGCTCTCTCACGTGCCCACATATAGTCAATATTTACTGATCTTCCAGTAGTCTTCTTAAGCAATTCAGTAGTTAAATCTACACTTTTAAGAGCAGAGCTATGCAAACAAGTAAATATAGTCATAATATTTTTACTCAACGTTCATCTGAATTTGGACATGGATACCTACCAGTCCCAGTGTAGTTGGCTTTAACAGGGGTATCCATTAGGATATGCCATTGCAGTGATGGTACAGAACTAATGTGGAATGCCAAATGCCAGTAACCGGGGCTCGAGTCAGTGACAAGTAAGACTGGCTGCACAACCTCCATTGCCATTTTGGCCTCTTCTAAGCTCTGCAAAGTGATACATATTAGTAGTGGTCAGATAAAACAATTGGCAGGTAGACATTGTCAGTGAATATTACATGTCCTGAAAGCTATCTTCAGACAAAGAATTGGGTTCAGAATCAAATAAAAAATAATCAGTTACAAAATTTTCAAGAAACTCTTATTTCAATTCCCCAATTATACATAGTGCATGGTCCTTAGAAGCAAAATTAAGTGATAATTGACTATGAAAATCAGAGTTAAAACTGAGCCCTGTTTGATAACCATTATTTGGCAAAAATGAGTCTTGAATAGTGAATTTTAAGAGAATGTGCGGTTAAAAGGTAGGGAGAAATTTGGTTTCCCAGTAGAAATGAGTTTCAAATAATGGTTTCAAACAGGGCTAAGTGATCAGTTACTCACCCATCGATAGTTGAGAGGAGCAGCAATTCCTCCTACATAAGCAATAGCAAGCATCCACTCCATATACAAATCGCTGAAACAAAACCCAACCAGTATCAGCCTTTACAAACTCAGGTAAAGGAAATATGAATTTCAAACTGAACACAAAATTGAGTGCTTTTCCACTCCTTGTGATTGGCTCGTAACTCCAGAAGAGATATGATACCGGTAAGCAATTAGAAGGTCTCCCACTTCAGACCAATTTAAAGACCGCAGTAATAATGCCAGCACTTATTGGAATCCATAGCTATAGCTCCAAATTGAATGAATACTGCAAGCAGTCATGCTAATTGACGAGTAGTGTGTGAGTGTGAGGACCCAATAACTTACACTTGCCATGCACCCAGTTTTGTAATTGAATTTTTCCGAAGTGTATATATATTTTTTTTCTTGCCATAAATGATGAAAAGAGAAAACCAATCTCATCATAAAAATTATATTGTCATACTCATACATTACATTCATTTATCTAACTCTGGTTGGATCATTCATTTAGTCGCATAATTTTTCATAAATGTGTAGAACTTACTCAACCAAGCAGTCAACTTTATTTATTTAAATTTAATTTTCAACCAATCTAAATCGGCAGGCGGAAGTTAACCTGTTGAGAGCAGAGATGGAGACGACGTGACCGGGCTTGAGACCGAGTTGAAGAAGCCCACGGGCCAGGCACATAACTCCATCAACAAACTGCATGCCGGTTTTCCTCCGGAGGCCCATTATTGTCACCGGGAGGTTTCGCCGGAGCGTCGAGAGGCGACTCAAGCATTGGCAAATGTGAACTTCCGAGTAATTAGCCATGAACTTGGAAGGCAAGCTTGGAAATCACTCTCACTTAACAAACAGGGAGATAAGATAAGGACTGGATCACATAAATATAAATAAGAACATTATCCACGAGTTACGAGCAGGGGTGACATTGTTACATTTGATAATGATTATTACTATTAGGCGGCTCCAATTATCATTGTTTTTTTTTTTTTGTTTTTGGTTGAAAATTAAAGGAAGAAAATATGTATGATTAAAAAGTAATTTGAGAAATTGTATAATTTATAAGTTGATTTATAAATTAATTCTTTACTGCTACTGATCACAACTTAGACAAATCGAATCATGGATCAATCATTTTTTATGATTGGTCAATTGATATTTTCTAAGATGGGAAATCGAATCTGACAATTCTGATTTTTTTTTTTTGTTACGAATTCATTATCTAAAATTGCGTTTGATAGTGAAGGTAAAATTTAGGTGAAAAAAAAAATGAATTTCAGGAAATTAAATTACTGAAAATTAGATGTTTTATGTGTTTGATTGATTTAATTTTCTGGGTGGAAAAAGTGAGGAATTTTTCAACTTTTATTGTTTGATTGATATTATTTTTATGACAAATAAAATAAAATTTAGTTATTTTAATAAAAAATTTAATTTTTACATACATTTGTACTTGATAATAATAATGTTAATTTTTGAAAAAAATAAATCAATTTACAACAACAACAATGATCAAACGTGACGAAAATGGTTCAACATTTTCCCTAGAAAATTAATTCTAGTACATGGATAGGAAAAACAATTCCTCAAATAGAATGAACACGCGCGAGTGAAGAAAAAAGAAGGAAATGAAGTTATCAAGAAAATTTTGCATTTTAAACATTAAAAGTTGGAATATGGGTGGAAAAATTTTCAATTCCAAAAAAAAAGAATGCTTTCAAACGTACCCTAATTTTTCGAATGATAAATACAAATTAAAATCAATCATCATATTTAATAAGTTGATAATATATACCTAAATAAATAAACGTCAATAACGACGATGGTTGCCAAGGATCGCGATGGTGGTTGTCGTGTAGAGGTATATGTATTTAAAATTTAAGAAAAATGAGAAATGAATTATATATATATATAGGTGTTCTAAAATACGGGAATAAACGCCGTCTAGGCACGCATTAGCACAATGCGTGAGGAAAACGCCTCGCATTACCCATATGTACGGAATAATATTTTTTACTGAACATAAATCGAAAAAATCGATGATTAATAGTCAATAACCAATAATAAACCGTAACTTTTCCAATCCAATCAATTAGAAACCAATTAATCAGTGCTATTTAAATAAATAAAAAATATATATACTCAGGGGCTGCATGTAAATAGATGCAATCCCTTTGCAAACTTATTTCAACTTACCACTAAACATCCCCTTTATAAGGGTAATAGTTGTTCATATCCCACATCAACATCCGATGTGGAATGGTAACTGATAGGTTTTTTCTTTCTTGTTTTCTTTTTAAATTGCTTTGCTTCCCTTTTTTTAATTGTTTTTACTTACCATTATTTGTTTGACTTTTCTCTCCAAACTATTATTTAAATATTATTTTTCTTATTTTATAAAGATTAAAATATTTTGACATTTTGAAATAAATAGTATAATATAAATAAAATTATCAACAATAAATCTCTATATTTTTGAGTTAGTAATTCTAATATTAAAGAAAATTATTTATATATTTTATATTATTTGTGTATTTAATTTTTATGTAATAAAATCTATTTTTCATATAAAAATTTATTTAATGTCTTAAAATTAATTAAAATATGATTAAAAGTACGAAACACATTATGACGACTATTCTTCGCATTGACACGCCTAAACTTGTGATTCTTGATTCTCGATCTCAACGCATCGCAACGCATTACGCATTTTAGAACATTGACATATATATATATATATATATATATATATATATATATATATATATATACATATATATATTGAGATCAATTGTTGGTTCTGGTTCCAGAATCGAACCAAATGATTCTCGATTCTAAGAACCAAAATGGCAAAATCACTATTTTTTTTAGAACTGAATCACTTGGTGTGGTTTAATTTTGAACTCGTCCATTTATTTTGTCAAGTCAGATACTAACAAATTTTTTTATTTTTTATTTTTGGGATTTGTGACAATATATTTGATAAAATGATAAGTCCAGTCCCAATGAATAAAATAAACATAATAATACAGTAGTTGCATTGGCGTTGAATGCTTGAGTAATATTTCGTTTAATATATTGTGTGTTTGGTATTGTTTAAAAAGAATTTTTTTTTAAATGAATATAATTTTTAAGAGAATGAATGATCAAGATTTGATTGAAAAATCAAATATTGTGGACTTGACTTTTAATGAATGGTTGAGATTGAGTACTGTAGAAAAAAAAACTTTATAGAAAACCAAATGAGGGCATTATAAAAAGAGTAATTCTAGAAAGATATTTTTTGGGAACATTTTTAAGTGACATTGTGACATGGCACACATACGTTGGGTGGTAAAAAAGTAAGTGGTGAAGTAGTTATTTTCACTACCCAATGAATATGTGTTATATCATAATGTCCCTAACGAATATCTTCCTAGAAGTATTGTTATAAAGATTGGTGAGTCTTCCACGAATTTGACACCCCTAGTTGGCATCGTCATTATTGATGATCACGTGTTTAGTAACACTGTTTGATTTATGAACTGGTTTATTTATAATTTTGAGGTAAAAAGTTATGGTTGAAAATTGGAGAGAAAATATGTGATATGATTTAAAAAATTGTGTAATTTATAAACATATTTATAAACCGTTTATTCTTATTTACCGAATACATGCTTAATCATTAGTCTTACTTCAAAGTCGAGAGACAAAAGAAGTCTTTCATCTTCTAACTTCTAGTTAGGAATGGTAAGAGGACGGGTTCAGAGCGGGGATATCAAATCTCATCCCCACTCCATCGGAGATTTACCATCTCCATCCCCGCCCGTCTAAACGGAGACGAGACGGGAATGCCCATAATCTCCATTTACATCCCCGTTTATTAATATATATATATATATATATATATAGTCTTATCCATTAATGTCTTTTTATAATGGTTATCTAATGTCTTAGTTATACAAAAAAAATTCTTAATAGTATGATTATTTTACAAAACTCATTTAATAGTTCTAAAGAATGATTAACATTAATAATCAAAAAATCTCATAATAGCTTTTATAGAGTGGTACACGTTTAATTGTGTTAAAAAGTTTGTTTGGAGAGAATGAAATGAAACTTGAGAGTGAGAGATGAAGAGTAGTATAGAGTTGATGTGTAGGACTTGGTTTTGAAATTATATATTTGGGTATCGGGTGATTCGTGACACTTTTAATTTGTTTGAATTTTTTTTAATTGAACTTATTAACCAGGATGGTTTCGGGGCAGGAATGAGGATTTGATAGTAATCTTCATCCCTGCCCCATCCCCGATCAGATATACTTTTTCATCCCAATCATTATCGGGAATTCCTCGCCTCATTGACATCCCTACTTTTAGTTTTATTCATTTGTAATTCTCTTCTTTTTGTTTTTGGGTGCGAAGCAGAATGAAACCAAAATATTCAATAAACGTTAGTTTTTTCTTGAAAAGATATGGTCAATCGCACTTTTATACGACTACCTTAGTACGTCTTAAGTGAAATTCAAATTAATTAATTACATAATTAACGTGTGATTTCCCTTGTTTTACCCAAATGGACACAAGTTATTGGGAGATCATTCCATCCATTAAGCACAGTAAGATTTAGCTATTAGAAAACATTGATAATTTGCACATTGCATCACTAACGTTTAGAAGTTTAGTTGGATACATCCCTATCCTTTCGTTTTTTGTGCACGGACATCCTTAAATCACTTAATTATTACTGATGCTGTAAAAAATCCTAACCTTGACGTGGCAAGATCTAATGATACTTGATTGCTGGAAAAAACCAATGAATTCGCCTTAGTTGACCTGCAGAAAGGGCGAGCAGGATTCTCTCCGTCGCCCATCCGGTGTGAGAATTAGTTTTCTGGAGAAAAGTAGAGAGAGAATATTTAACTGAAAAACGTAGAGAATAATGAATGAATAATATGTGATCAAAGAGACTGTATTTATAGGGCTTAAAAGCCCATAACCTATTTTGGTTAAGGAATGAGTCCTCTTGATATAAACTTATCTTTTATGAAGAATTCCATTATTACAAGGAGTGATTTTCCCCTTTTTCAGGAGGCTCCCTCGTGGGTTAGAACTTCTTTCTTCCTTTGAGGGGGCCCGAGAAGGGAGGCCCATGTGCAAGACCCATAGACAATGAATACCTGGAGTCCATTTTGTATCGGGCTATCTAGAGTGAAGTGACCGGATTAGGCCGACCACCGTAACATGTCACGAACCGACCTTTGATAAGGCCGGGCATACCCGACCTTTGGTAGAGGTAAGGTCAGGATACTATTCCGTCTTCAGAAAATTTGTACCTGATATACTAAGAGGTCGGGAAATGGCATGGTCGGGATAAACCGACCCGGCGTATCCCAAATCAAAGGCCCACATTGAGGTGACGAGAAAATGGTCAGATCATTGGCCTTCGTGCATCAGAGATCGGCCACAGATCTTTGAATGCATGTCTCTCCTGACAGCTGTCATTTTTATGACGCATTTTGCCACCTGTTTTGTCATTTGATTTACGTGTCATAATTAATAGCACACTGCTGGATTGCCGCCACGTGTCAAAGATGAGTGGTGGGGATCCAAAAAATTTCCCGCCTTTTTCTCCTATATATACGTGGTCCCTATCCTCTCATTCTTTTTACTTTGCGACTTTAGTGAAAATCAGACAAATCCTCGAGCGCCTAGCACGAACTAAAACTTCAAAGCACGACCTTTAGGTAAGCTCGACCTCTCCCAACCTTATTTTTATTACGTAATTTATAGTTAGGAAAATGGCAAGGCAAGTGAACATAACCAACCTTAGGGAGGTAGAAAACCTGGATGAGGCACTAGACGTCGAGCCAATAGGATATTACCAACCCCTGCCAACCTCTGGGGGCAATGAGTCAAGCGACGACGAGGAAGTGGACAACAACCCCGAATTTGATGAGGGACCAGAAACTTCCGACCTAGAGTTACCAACGTTCAACAGTAGGATGAAGGAACACATGGTCGAGGCAGACATGAGGAAGTTTGGCCTCTCTGATAGGTATACATCCCGGGTCCCCGAGCATGATGATGTATCATATCATTTCTGGGAAGGGGAGACCGTGGTTTTCCACGATTCGTTAGTGGCCGGCCTTAGATTCCCCCTACATCATTTTTTTTTTGTAGACTTCCTTTTTACGACTAGCATTCTTCCCGGGTAGCTCGCTCCAAACGGGTGGAGGATTCTAGTCTACTTTTTTGTTTTATGTAGGAGTCTAGGGATCGAGCCCACCTTAAATCTTTGTAAATGCCTTTTGGACATGAAGCTTTTACCCCGATATAACTGCTTTGTGTACTTGTGCGGGAAGGGAAGGTACGAGGTACCTTAAGTCCCCTCTTCCTTGAAATATTGGAAGGAAAAAGTTTTTTACATCAAACCTCGGGAAGGTGAAAATATTTTTTGGCCCACCTTTAGAAAACCTGAAGTAGATAATTTTAATGGGATGGGTAACGTAGGGGAAGAAGAGATGGCCGATCTTTTGGCCAATGCAATAAGAGTGTGTGACTTCGGACTTCTGACCGAGGAGGCTTCAGATCTTACTACCAACGAGATCCTAGGTCAGGCTAGCCTTGACTTGGAGCCCGTTAGGACCCGGCCTTGTAAATTAAGTAACAGTTGATTTCATTTTTTCACCAGAACACGTTGCCTTCCCCATCTCAACCTTTTGCGTCTAATTATATTCTTCCGTCCTTTACAGGAATGACTTTTGACGAGGACGGGCTAAGGAAAGCGGCCGAGGAGAGAGCTCGAGCGGCTGCTGAGAGGAGGAGGGAAGGTGGCGTTATCCGACGACGGCCACAAAAAGGCCACGCCAAACACAGTCCGGGTCGGGTGAAACTTCTAGGAGGAACGCTGAAGTTCCTCTTCGACGCGAAACCAGCCAAGGTGCTCGCCGCCCTCCTCCCCGGGTAGAGAATATTAGGTCTTCCCCCCTCCTGAAGTTGCTCCAGAGGGCCCTACCTTGGCCAACCTTCGAACAAAACTGGAGGAGAGTTACCACCCCGGCTTCTAGAAAAATATTCCGATGAAGTCTCGCTTGAAAATGGGGTGGACCATTTTCTGAATGCGGCGATTAAGGTAATTTTAAGACCACTACCTTCTTCTTTTTGTGTGACATTTTGATCTTAAAATAACACAAGTATTTAACTCGTTCAGATGCTTAGCATTGGTCGGGGTCTCCTTACTCAAGGCGTCAGGCGAGGGGAGGCTACAAGTCAGCTCATGCACTCTGTCCAGTACGAGGCCACCCGTGTTAACATTGCTGAAGAAAAATTAACCAAGGTGGAAACTGACCTGGCCCTAATGACCCAAGACCAAGACCTTGCTCGTTCTGAAAACGCCAAACTTTTGGAAGATCTTCACCGGGCCAAGAAAGAGATTGAAGCGGCGAAGGTGGAGGCGGTCGAGGCTTACAAGAAATCTGAAGAATATGACCTTGCCGTGGGCAATTATGCCCTAGAGTCATACTCCCATGGCATTAGGCAAGCCCGGGCTTAGATCAAAATACATGCTTCCGACCTTGACACGAGCCCGCTCTCTCAATTTCCATTAGGCACGGAAGATCTCGACCTCACTCCTTTCTTCGAGGAAGATGTAGCGGAGGTCGGTTCTGATGATGAGGACGGACAGGCCAGCCACCCCGACCAGCAGTAGAAAAATTCGCCTGTTTTGTTAACAATATACACTTGTATAGCCCGAGGTATGCCTCGTGGACTTTTGTAACAAGTCTTTGTTAATGAGATTTTTTGTCAAATCTCGTGTTATTTATTTGTATTTATAAAAACTGTAGGCAACTTTTAATCGTATTCAATTTTGGAATTGATGATGTTTGCCCACTAAAGTCGGGAAAGCACAATCTTTTCGTCAGTATATAAAATAGTTCGAGCTTTTGTACCCGCAAGATTCCCACAAATATCAACTTGTTTTGATTCCATATTTTGATAATTATATGGTCGAGTCGTGACTGACCTTACATACAGGAATGGTCAACTTCTGGTGTCGTCAAAACTTTGAGTTGAAGATAAATGACCAGTAAGACAGGGTATGTCCGACCTTTTTAATCAATTGACTGGTAAGACTTGCAAAAAGGTATTTGACTGGGAAGAATAAGATCGAACAGGGCCGACCTTGTAATTTATGCGAAGGAGTGATTAGACTCTTTACTTTGCAAGAGTGGAAAAATAATTTGTAAAGTCTTGTCATGAAACATTGTAAATTATTTGATGGGAAATAATTTGTAACGTCTTGCCATGAGACCTTGTAAATTATTCGTGGAAGAATAATTTGTAAAGTCTTGTCATGAGACATTGTAAATTATTTGATGGGAAATAATTTGTAACGTCTTTCCATGAGACATTGTAAATTATTCGTGGAAAAAATAATTTGTAAAGTCTTGCCATGAGACTTTGTAAATTATCTGATGGGAAATAATTTATAACGTCTTGCCATGAGACCTTGTAAATTATTCGTGGAAGAATAATTTGTAAAGCAAGCCATGAGACATTGTAAATTATTTAATGGGAAATAATTTGTAACGTCTTACCATGAGACCTTGTAAATTATTCGTGGAAGAAATAATTTGTAAAATCTTGCCATGAGACATTGTAAATTATTTGATGAGAAATAATTTGTAACGTCTTACCATGAGACCTTCTAAATTATTCGGGGAAGAATAATTTGTAAAGTCTTGCCATGAGACATTGTAAATTATTTGATGAGAAATAATTTGTAAGGCCACGTAGAAGACCTTGTAAATTATTTCAAGATTTTGTCTTTTGGTGCTCATTCTTTGGAAAAAAGTACCTTTATTGAAGGGGGACCGAACGATGGGCCTCGTTAAAACCTTACCCAGAAAAATCCAGTGGGAAAAAATCTGGATAAGGAAAAAGAGTACCCGTCTCTAATACTGAAATAAAGTAACATGGGAGCACAGGCCCGACCTAGAAAATGGACACGCAGGCCCGACCTTAACAATCATTGATGGACGTGCAAGTCCACAAGTAAAAAGATAAAATGGGTACGTAGACCCGACTCTTCTACAACTAGACGACTCTGACCTTTAAAGGAATCGTGATCACTTCTAGTATGGCTTCAAATTTTCCACATTCCACGGTCGAGGAAGAGGTCTTGAATCCATTGTGCGGAGGCTATATGAGCCTTTTCCTAATTTTCGGATGAATTCGTACGGTCCTTCCCAAATAGGTCCAAGTTTCCCTGGATGATGACCGGCGGCCCCACTTCGACGAAGGTCAAGATCTCCCATTCTGAATTCTCTCTTCTTCACTCGGACATTGAACTTCTTGGACATGACCTGTTGATAAGCTGCGATTCTTAATGACGCATTCTCCCTGACCTCTTCCAGAAGATCTAGACTTTCTCGTTGTCCCTCAATGTGATCGGGTAATTCTGTAGCCATAGCACGGAAGTTCGGAATTGTTACTTCTGCTAGGACAGTGGCCTCCATTCCAAAGGCCAGCATGAATGGAGTCTCTCCTGTTGCGGTTTTGAATGTTGTTCGGTTGGTCCAAAGTATTTCTGGGAGGAGATCGGGCCAATCACCCTTGGCACTGTCGAGGTGAGTCCTCAAGTCTTGCAAGATGAGTCTTTTCGTAACTTCAGCTAACCCATTACTCTGTGGGTGTGAAACAGAAGTCAACATGTGTTCTATTCCCAGGTTCTTGCAGAATTGCTTGAAGGCTTGGCACTCGAATTGACGCCCGTTATCTGTTATTAATGTCTTAAGAAGACCAAAACGGCAAACTATTGATTTCCACACAAATGTTTCCAACTTTTGTTCTGTGATTACGGCTAGCGATTCGGATTCCACCCACTTAGTGAAGTATTCCACAGCAACTGCCAAGAACTTGACCTGACCCCGGGCTATGAGGAAAGGTCCCAATATGTTGATTCCTCATTGAGCGAAAGGATATGGGCACATAATCGAGGATAGTTCTTCAGCGGGTTGATGTAACCGGGCTGCGAATCTTTGGCATTTGTCGCAAACTTTTACATAATTGAGTGTGTCTTTCTTCATGGTTGGCCAATATTACCCGTATCGTATCAACTTCAATACTAGGGCTCTTGCTCCCTGGTGTCCCCCACAGATTCCTTCATGAACCTCGGCCATAGTAAGGGCTGCTTCTATCGGGGTTAGGCATCGTAGGTAAGGAAGTGTGAAGCTTCGACAGAACAGGGTATTCTGCAACAAAGTATACCTCGGGGCCCTTGCTTTGATTCTTCTGGCCTCTGCTTCGTCATCTGGAAACTTTCCTGATGTTAGATATTCAATTATCGGATCCATCCAACTGGGCACTTGATCTGAAATATCCATGACCTCGGGTTGTTGTGCGATACTGGGTTCATGAAGAGTTCGTACGAACACCGTCCTCTCTAAGTGGTCTAGATTGGAACAAGTAAGTCTTGATAAAGAATCTGCCTTGTGATTGGCGGACCTCGAATTTTTTTCTATGCGGCAAGACTTGAACTTTCTTTGTAAGTCCAAGACCTTCATCGTATAAGATGACATTTTTTCATCTTTTGCTTCAAAAGTGCCGTTTACCTGTTCTACCACCAATTGTGAATCACTCAGGACCTTGACATGCTCGACCCCCAGATGCTGAGCTGCTTGAAGTCCAACAATCACGGCCTCATACTCTGCATCATTATTAGTTACTGAGAAGTCAAATCTTATTGCACACTGAATTTCCATTGTGCCATCATCTTTCTTTAGTATGATTCCGGCCCCCAAGCCTGCGGCATTCGATGCTCCATCCACTTGCAAGGTCTATGTGTCCTCTTCCCTGTCATGACCTGTTGGGCCCCGAGGTCTTGGGGCGAGTTCAGCGATGAAGTCAGCTAAGATCTGTGCTTTGATGGAAGGTTGGGGTTTGAACTCGATGTCATACTCTCCGAGCTCGATTAACCACTTGAGTAGACGGCCAAATACATCTGGTTTCTGCAAGATTTGCTTCAAATGCTGATTTGTGAGGACAGTTATGGCATGGGCTTGAAAGTACGGTCTTAACTTTCTGGCTGCTGTAACCAAGGCTAGTGTGAGCTGCTCTGCTAATGTATATCGCGTTTCTGCGTCCAACATCATCTTGCTGACGTAATATACCGATTTTTGAGCCTTCTCTTCCTCTTTAACCAAAACGGTGCTTACAGCATGATCAGACACTGCTAGATACAAGAACAGATTATCCCCTAGATTTTGCTTTACCAATATTGGAGGAGTACCGAAATATTCTTTCAACTTCCTGAAGGAGACCTCGCACTCCTCGTCCCATCTGAAGTCTTTGTTTCCTCGAAGAGTTTTGAAGAAGGGAAAACATTTGTCAGCTGCCCTTGACATAAATCGGCCCAATGCTGCTACTCTCCCTGTTAGCTTCTGCACTTCCCTGATATTTCGTGGGGGTTCCATTGATGCTAGGGCCAAAATTTTATTTGGATTAACTTCGATACCTCTCTGAGTGAGCATGAATCCTAAAAACTTTCCCGAGCCTACTCCGAAGGCGCACTTCGCAGGATTCAGTTTCATACGATGTTCTCTAAGTGTACAGAATATGTCCTCAAGGTCAGCAATGTGGTCTTTCTTCCTTGAGCTTTTTACGACCATGTCATCAACGTAGACTTCAATGTTCAGCCCGATGTGTTTGGAGAAGACCATGTTTACCAACCTTTGATAAGTAGCTCCAGCATTCTTCAATCCAAAAGGCATGACCTTATAGCAATATATTCCTTCATCTGCCATAAAGGAAGTCTTTTCCTGATCTTCCTGTACCATCCGAATTTGATGATATCCCGAAAAGGCGTCTAGGAAACTGTAAAGTTCAGAGCCTGATGTGGAATCCACCAATCTGTCGATCCTGGGAAGAGGATAACTGTCTTTTGGACATACTTTATTCAATTATGTGAAATCTATACAAACTCTCCACTTGCCATTTGGCTTCTTTACCAAGACCACATTGGCTAGCCATTCCGGATACTTTACCTCCTTGATGAATTCTGCTTTCAAGAGTTTATCTACTTCCTCTTTTATTATCTGCCTCCTTTCTGTAGCAAACTGTCTTCTTCGCTGTTTTATGGGCTTCTTGTCGGGCATGACATTAAGCCCGTGTTCGACGAGTGCGGGATCAATCCAAGGCATATCTTCAGCACTCCATGCGAATATGTCGATATTTTTCCTTAAACACTGCGATAACTCCTCCATTATTAGTTTGGGGAGTTCTTTCCCAATTGTAAAGCTTTTTCCTTCTGAGATTCGAACTTCCTCTAATTCCTCTATCGGCGACATTCTATCTTCCACAAGAAGTTCAATTGACATCAGATCTGTCTTACCCTTCCCAATACAGCTAATGTAGCAACTTCGGGCTACCGATTGATTTCCCTGTACTGTGGCTATTCTTGCGGAAGTCGGGAACTTTATTGCTAGATGATATGTTGATACTATAGCTATTAAGCTGTTTAGGAATGGTCTTCCCAAGATAGCATTGTAGGCCATAGGGGTCTTGACGACCTGAAACGGAGTCATCTTTGTTACTTGTTTTTCCTCTGATCCTAGTGAAGTAGGAAGGTCAATTAGGCCTTCGGGTTTCATTGTTCCTCCACCAAATCCAATTAGCGGAGTAATGACCTGTCGAAGCCGATCTCTAGGGAGTTGCATTTTGTTGAAGGCTTCCAAGGAAAGGACATTGGCTGCGCTTCCATTGTCAACTAGTACCCTTCTTACATCAAAATTTGCAATTGTGGTATTGATGACAACAGCCTCGTCATGATTATATGAAATTCCTTCCATATCGACGTTACTGAAGCTGATGCTGTTTGAAATCTTATGGTCATGATGTCCTGATCTTTCTTCCCGATCACCTAATGCCCGGGCATAATTCTTGCGTGCGTTATTTGAATCACCTCCAGATGCTATCCTCCAACAATAAAGTTTATGGTGCCAGTGGATCTATTTTTCTCTTCCCCTTTTCCATGCTCTTTATCGTCTTTCTTTATGTAGTGCCCCCAGGAAGCCCCTTTTTTATGAGGGCTTCTATCTCTTGTTTTAATGTTCTGCACTCATCCGTGGTATGGCCCGGGATCTTGTAGAAGTCACAATACTTATGTCGATTTTTTTTGTCAATTTTCCCCTTGATAGGCTTGGGCCAACGCAAATCTTCACGCCCCTTGATTTCCATGAGAATGTGGGATCGAGGTGTGTTTAGCGGAGTTAAACTCTGATGCCCATTGTTATTCCCCTTTGAGTTACGTCAGGAAGAGTTCTTTTCATCCTCTTGCCTTGACCTCTTATTCCCCTACCTTGCGGATTGTGAAGACTGCACTACTGTTCCATGCACTTTATACTGTGCTCGAACTGACAACAGTGTTTCCTCCATATTTATGTACTTCTCGACTCTTCTGAGAAGCTCCGTTACATTCAAGGGTAGATTCTTGGACAAGGGCATTCTGAATTTCGGACCTCGAATAGCCAAGGCTAGGGCCGAGATGGCTGATGAGATGTGAAGATTTGGAATCTGAAGTCTTTCAGCGTTAAAACGAGTCATGAACTCTCGCAGTGTTTCATTTGGTCCTTGTCTTAATTGTATGAGGGAAGCGGCGATTTTCTTAATCCTTTTGCTACTTGCAAAGAAAGCTGTGAATTTCTCAGTAAGATCGGCGAAGGAAGAGATTGACCCTGGAGGTATTGTAGAAAACCAGTCTCGAGCTGAATTTGTTAAGGTTTTCGGGAAGGCCTTGCACAGAATCTGATCGGGAGCATTCTGCATGTCCATGACATCAGTGTAGGTATTCAAGTGGTTGTTAAGATCTGTTGTTCCATCGTATTCCTTTATCCGAGGATATTTAAATCTTTCCGGTAAGGGGAATGATGTTATTTCAGGAGCAAAGGGGGTTCTTCTTACTAATGACGTCCGACCCTATGTGTTCTTCCGTATTCCATCAGCAATTCCTTCCTGTATGATTCTTGAGAGCTCTTGTTGTTAAGTTGGCATATCCCTCCGTCATGGGATGGGCACCCTTAATTCTCAGGGAGTTGTCAGCCATATGATTAGATGGTCAGGGATCTTCCCTGGGAATCGTGCCTGGTGTGCTCTAATCAAGTTGTGCTTGATGATTGTTCTGTTGTTGAAGGGCTTGACGAAGTTCGCGGAGCTGCTGCTGAAGTTCGTTGAAATCTTCCCGACTAACAAGTTCATTGTCTGGAGTGGTCTCTGAGTTTTGTCCTTCCCCAACGTCTTCAAGAGGCGGAGGATTTTCTTCTTCAGCCGAAGTACTGGCCGGAAGGGGCTGACCAGTGGACGCGGAGAGGCGAACTTGACGTCTATTAACCATGGCTGATTTATCTTTTCCCACAGACAGCGCCAATTGATGCTGTAAAAAATCATAACCTTGACGTGGCAAGATCTGATGATACTTGATTGCTGGAATAGACCTATGAATTCGCCTTGGTTGACCTGTAAAAAAGGCGAGGAGGATTCTCCCTGTCGCCCCTCCGGTGTGAGAATTAGTTTTCTGGAGAAAAGTAGATAGAGAATATTTAACTGGAAAGCGTAGAGAATAATGAATGAATAATATGTGATCAAAGAGACTGTAATTATAGGGCTTAAGAGCCCATTACCTATTTTGGTTAAGGAATGGGTCCTTTTGATATAAACTTACCTTTTATGAAGAATTTCATTATTACACGGAGTGATTTTCCCCTTTTTCAGGAGGCTCCCTCATGGGTTATGACTCCTTTCTTCCTTTGAGGGGACCCAAGAAGGGAGGCCCATGGGCAAGACCCATAGACAATAAATACCTGGAGTCCATCTTGTATCAGGCTATCTAGAGTGAAGTGACCGGATTAGGCCGGCCACCGTAACATGTCATGAACCAACCTTTGATAAGGCCGGGCATACCTGACCTTTGGTAGAGGTAAGGTCAGGCTACTATTCCATCTTGAGAAAATTTATACCTGATAAACTAAGAGGTCGGGAAATGGTATGGTCGAGATAAACCGACCCGGCGTATCCCAAATCAAAAGCCCACATTGAGGTGACAAGAAAATGGTCGGATCAATTGCTAAATACATTATTTTTATTATTTTCCATATAAAATGACAAATCTACACTCACTCTTTATATAAAAAAATAAATGTAAAAATTAAATGTACTCACAACATCAATTTTTTTCAAAAAGTGCAAATGAGTCATAATTGAACAATTACAAAATTAATAAAAAATAAATATAGCAATAAGGTAAGAACTAGTTTTAATTTAAGATCATATAAATGTATTGACAAGATCATTAATTTAATAAAATCATTTACTTATTATTTAATGTAACCTTGAAACTCAAAAGATTTTCTAGTGGATCTTTTTTCTTATTGAACTTGACATTATGATAATTTTTACATATAATTTGAATTTATATGTTATTGATCGAATAGATAAAATATTGATTAACATGTAAATTATTATTGATCGAATAATTAATTTTGAATCAATGACTATTGAAAAATGTGATGTTGTGAGTGCAATTAATTTTTACATTTCTTATTTTTATTTAAAGAGTGAGGTTAAATTTGTCATTTTATATGAAAAATAATAAAAATAATGTATTTAGTAATAATTAAGCGATTTAGAGATGTTTTGCACAAGAAACGAAATGATGAGGATATATTCCATAAAGCTTCTAAATGTTATAGATGAAATGTGCAAATTACCCATCTTTTCTAGCGGCTGAATCTAATGCTATTTGATGGGAGGATTATTTTGGTAAAGAAATGTGATTTTAAGTGTGTAAATGTCAAAATTAAAACGTTGAGGGCGATTTTCACAAGAAGTGCAAACGTTAATGGCTTTTTATGTTATTTACCCGCAATTCAATATATCACCCTTTGAAAAGAATTGGTGACCCTTTTTCGTGCACAGTTGGGGAAGATATCATTAATATTGGACTACAGCTGTGCCCAAAAATCGTGATCAAGTACCTGACCTGAACTAAATTGGGTTGGGTTGTATCGGTTTAGTTCCCAAATCTGGACAGGTCGGTTCCAAAATTGGATTGGTCGATTTAGTTACAAAACAAACCATATTAGTCTTCGCATCAACCAACTAGTCAATTGAAAGTTGTAAACACTGAACCATATCTCTTCAACATTTTCATATCGAAGAAGTTTGGAGTAAATTTAATCAATTGTCACTCAACTTACTTATGGTTACTACTTAACCACCCAACTTTAAAATGTATCTCAATGATCATCCAATTTCAGTAAGATTTCTAGTTAGCCACCCAGCTTCAAAATGTATCTCAATGGTCACTCAACTTACAATGTATTTCTATTTAACCACCCAACTTCAAATGGTTAAAGTAATACTCGATAAATTAGTCTATGTTCTTTAACGCAATCAATACAATTTATAAATCAATTTATAAATAACACAATTTCTCAAATTATTTTTTAATCACACACAATTTTCTCCACTTTTTAACCACACATTATATAATAACCTCTGTTAAATAAACAAATTCATCGATTTTGACTCGAGCAAGGGAATAAATTAATAATTTTCATGAATTGATAAGATAATGCATTTTAAAACTATTTCGTTGAATTAATACCACATCAATGAATGGTATTTATAAAATAATTAAATACCTACGTTGAATTGATTACTATATTTTAATTCATAAATGTTCATTAATTTAGGAAGTGTTCTGCGGTGGTTGAAAATTGAAGAGGAAAATATGTGTAGTTAAAAAGTGATTTGAAAAATTGTGTAGTTTAAATTTGGGTTTAAATACCCCATTTAATCTACCACTGAACAAAGTAACATTAGGTTGTTCAATGTCTTTTATTTGACACTTATTCATTAATTGATTATTTATTAGAGGTTATTAATTTATCGACAATTACTTTAAAAGGTTATACTTTATTATTTGAAGTTGGGTGATCATGTAGACATTATATTGTAAGTTGGATGGTCATTGAGATACTTTTTGAAGTTGGGTGGCTAATTAGAAATTTTGTTGAAGTTTGGTGGCCATTGAGATACTTTTTAAAATTTGGTGGGTAAATAGTAACTTGCAATTGTACCCATCTTGGGAGATCGACACCCCCTTGTTCATTTAAGTGTGTGTGGGAGCTTTACCTACGAACAATTCCACTAGTAATACTCCAAAATTGTATGCGAGCCGGGTCGGTTACAAAGCATTTAGAAATCAAGGTCATCTTCTTTTTGCTGTTTTATAGTCTTTTTTTGTTTTTATTTTCAAAAATATCGAAAATGCATTTTTTTCTCCATTATCCAAAAAGAATTTTGGAAAAGGAAAAATACTCACAAAACTCAAAACGCCAAATACATCGTTTTGGATGTTTTCACTTAATTTCAACTAAAAAACCAAAAATGCGGAAAATGCACTTTAGTTCAAAGACTTGAGATAGGTCAATTGGAAATAACGAAAAGGTATTGTAAGGTTACAGCACCTGTTCGATCCACCAGCGTTGCAATTCAATTTTTTTTTTTTTTAAACCTCTTCTATGGTTCTTCTCTCTTGTGCAGCTGACCAGCCCTGCCTTTTTTCTTTAAAACTTCTCGTCTTCTCCCTAACTGTGCACCCGACCAGCCTTGTTCACTCTCGTCCGCCAGGCGTCTGCCCTACTCTCCCTCATCGGCACAGGCACCCGTCCGATTCCACATTCCGCCTCTATTAGTTTTATATTGCCTCTATTTCTGGGTATATGTTTTCTTCCAATTGTTTTGGTTTATGGGTTTTGTAGAGGGATTCTTGTAAATTGTGCTTGTGTGCAATTTTTTGCTTGTTTTCTTGATTTGTTGTTTCCAAATTTGGATCTTGAAGATATGGAAATTTTGGGAATTGGGGTTTGTAATATAGGCAGATTACAGATAGCAACGAAAGCTGTCATATTTTAGCTTGAATGGAAGGAATTTGGCTAGAATTGAGGGGGAACATCATAGTGGAACATCATGTTGGAATTTAGCTTACTTACTGTTATGCGTTTACATCTACTTTTTGTAACACACATCAGTATTAGTAGCATATAAAAGGGAACAAATAGGGCAGCTACAATGCCAATTTGGTCCCAATTTCAGGCTGCTGCCAGCTCGATGTCCAAATTTCCAATATTTTTTTTTTTAACCAAAATAGAAAAAATCAATAATTGTCAAATTGCACGCAAGAATACTCTATATGCATTCTATTTGCACCATGCACTCAACACACTAGTATATATAATAATCAAGGTCATTTACTGAGTTAAAAAATTCGATGATTTCTCATGCACTCATTTTGAGATTATTTCTAGGATTTATGGAAATTCTTACTGTGTATTTAGTAATTCAGCATTGGAATCATATTTTGTTGGTATTGATTTCAATTTCAACTCTATGCTCAGGCATTTTTCTCGTACAAACTTCAAACCAGTTATCGGAAAAAATGGGAAACTCTCTTATAGATTGACAATTATAATTCAGTATGGAATGCTTTGATCTTGTATATTTTTGATGGTTCTACTTTTGATTTATTTTCATTCAGTATGTATTCTTTATCATTCATGTAAACATTGTTATGAGGTATTTGTTTTTATTTGTCTTCTCTCGTTTGGTTATCTAGCTCTGTGTTTAGGAGGAGGTTGTTTTCTTATTAAAAAATTCGGCTACTGTTCTTTGCACACACATATGCCCGACAAATATAGGAAGGTTTTGCTTGTGGATTTTATTTGAATCGTAATAAGGCCTTCTTTGGAATGAATTTGGTGGGGAAACGAGTCATGTGGTGAAGGGAGGAATCAGCAGAGATGCACGTACATTGAGTTACATGTATTGGAGAAGTAATTTGAACTTGAACATTATATTGTTAATTTCTTATAATATTTTTTGGAGTTGAACATTAATGACATTATTAATTAGTCTAACAAAAAATATTTAAACAATATAGATTGTTTAATTTAATCCACAAGCAAATTCATTAAAAATAGTCTAAGTAGTATTATGTAAAATTTCAAACAGTGTTTTCCACCTTTTCATATTTAGAATCAGTTTTCAGAAATGACAAACCAAACGCGTTTTCAACAACTTTGAAAACAAAAATAAAAAAGAAAACATAAAACATTTTTCAAAATGAAAATACAAAATAAAATACAAATAGAATATTTTTGGTAAGGTTAGTTTTGGGCCAAAATCGACCCAACCATACTCGTTACCCAATCCTAGTAGTTAATAATGTGGTCAGTAAACATGTTAATACGTAGACAAGGTTTTGTGAATTGAGCTTGCCAAAATATCTTAACCAAATAATACATGTTGTCACAATTGAATTGAAAATACAAAAGAAGAAAGATTTGTAAAAGAATACATGAAAAATTTATTTCCAATTGTCAATGGCAAGTGAAAATTCATTTATATATGCATACTGAATTACAATTAAATAAACTCTCTCTTGTTCAATATATTGTTTGGAGTGGGAACTTACCAAACAAGACTACTGTTGGAGAGAGATCCACTCTAGTTCTAAATCCAATTCTCCAGATTCTACATTCTGGAGTTTGAGCGAGACTGCCTGTTTCACCTTCCCATCAACAATGTTAACAGTACTATCATCTATTAGTGCATTGTCATGTGATTTCAGCCATTTTCCAATCTGCATGTTTCCAAACATTCCTGCATCTCCAAATGCCATTGCTGAGGTTATCATTGGCTGAATATCTATTTCAGCTTCTCCCATTATATCGTCCGCCGAAAATGTGTCGTGGTCAAAAACTTGCTATAGTTTAGACAAGATGTAAAACACGAATGCAAGGTAAAAATATTTTCTTGAGGGAAAAAAGAAACAAGACTGGTTACCAGTTTAATTGCACCAAAATCTTGTGGAACTGAAAGCATAAGTTCCTCATTCCATACGGGATTCAAACTGCTCTTCACGACTGCTGTTTGCACTTTCTAATAACAGAAAGACCCAGCATCAGAAGCTTTATAGACAGTAGTCGGAAATCTATACTGCATTTCGAACTGACATTTTGAACCACCCAGTTTTCAAAGCAAGATTTATGTTTTGAGCTTAATAAGAAGATAATAGACGTGTTTTTCATCCAGATTTGCATAAGAAACCTCTAATATAAGGACTGGTTTATAGCACATAGGTTTAAATTATGACATTTTCAATCCCCCAGTTTCGGTCCCTAAAACAGAGGAAAACAGGAATCACTAACCTGCTTCCCAAGAGTCAAGACAACATAAGGGTCACTTGACAGCATGTCACGGACAGCTAAATTCGTGCCTTTGATTATTGTGATCTTCAACATCCCAATAAATTCCACCATGCCTTCCTGCGATTGATTTGTAACCTTAAGGGTTGTTTTACATAGTTTTTGAAAAAAGTTTTAACAGATTTTGATAAAGACGATGGCATGTTGGTTGAATAGCTAATAAAAGTTGTGGCTCGAATGAAATGGGTGGTTAAAATTGAAGTTTGACCATTTGAAAAGTCGATAAAATATTAGCCAAGTCAAGCACTTACATACAGAAAAGTATTTCATGGAAGCACCAAGAAGCCAGTGAAATCTGTTCCGTCTTTAAAAATCTTACTATCTTAATTAACTTTTCACATTTCCTTACAGGACACGTATTCTTGGCCAGTCGAATTATAGTGATGCAGATTTAAGAAAGACAAAAAAAAAAAAAAAAAATGGGCAGCACCAGAATGCAGAGAATGGAGATAAGCAGCTGTGTAAACCTTAATGCAGTAAACTTTGTCGTTGAACTTGGAAGACTGTCAGTAATAAGATATATTTTCCAATAAGACAAGGCGATGACTTGAAACAAGGTGAACCAAAACATAAAATCTCTGGGAAAGAAGTACCATGCAGAAGGGGCACAAACAAGGGAAGAGAACTTACTGATTGCTGCGATGACGAACTTGTACTTAGAAAATTATTCATAATCTCCTTGGACAAACTTGCTTGCAAAGAGCCTTTTTTAGAAGCTGATGTGATACGTAGGCTAGGTTTCAAGAATTCTTGAAGCTCATACTTGGACCTACATGACAAAAACATACCAAAATAACGATGAAGCCTCAGGGCCTCAACTCCACAAAACTTGCAGTCGTCCATGCAAACTACTCAGGGACCCAGTTCTGTCTCATGATGACGACCTTTTATAAGGAATATACAGATTCAAGACCTGAACTTAGGACTTGGTAGAACAGAACGTTCAACGTGATAGTCACCGAAGAAAGTACAGTCTAGTCAGAGTGACATAATAAATCTCAACTACGTATTATATGGTGAGACATGGCAGGTGGATTAACAAAAAGTATCATAAAAGTAATGAAGAAATAATGATCAGGTCTTCACCGGAGAAAGAGAGAACCAGCAAACTAAGAAAGCATATAACTGATAGTGCTTCTACATTTGACCAGACCTGATAAATTTTGAACGTTCTTCGTGGCTAGCATTTGGTCGAGGTTTTGAGACTCCTTCAGGAAGGTAAGCCTCATAAATTGAATTAGCAGAAGCATTTCCTCCAACCTCAATCAGTGCATCAACTTCATCATCAGACCATTCGTCTAGCGTCACAGATAAAACCTGCATAATACAGAATTTTATGGTGGAAATGTAAGGAATAAAAGATTATAAAAAATATGAGTGCGAGAGAGAGAGAGAATATGGTGGAAGAAAAATGTAGCTGGGGAAATCACCTTTGAAATATGCGTACCGAGGCTTCTGTGCACACCGCAGCACTTTAAGCAAATAAATACTCCAATGTTTGCAGAACTGAATGTGCAACGAAAAAACATTAACAACTTCAAAAAACATGTACAAATTACAGTATTTAAATATGTTCTTTTGAATAATGAAAATGGGATATCGGCAAGCTGGAATTCTGAACTCTTTAAGGTAAGCAGGGAACATGTACTAGTTTCGCCACGCTTTTGTGGCATTACGAAGTGATTAGAAAAGAAAATCAGAAGCAAACCAAAGTGGAACTTACGCCCATTTTGGATCTGGAGCACCACAATCTGCACAAACACGATTATCGCTCTGAACCAAAAGATCTTTCAATCTTCTTTTGCCTGTACAAACATTATTTTTTTAAAAGAATAAAGAAAATGAAAGAACTAATTAACAACCTACAATACCTGGAAAAGGATAATGAACGCGTATACCAATTAGCAACAAAATGTTTTAGAAGAAATTTAATGTTTAAGTAATCACCATAAACCTGTGAAATTTTATTTTGAAGTGAAAATGATCCATGCTTCCATGCTACCAAAGTGTCACGTGAAGCACATACATCAAGATGCAAAGAGCTTGTCAAACAATGTCTATTGCATAAAGAAAAGGTATGTTCCATTATTATGTCCACTACTATGTAAGTGTAATGCAGTTCCTTCGCCCACAATTGATGAAGTCAATGCACTACATTTTTTACCAAGTTCTTAACAGAATCCCATTTCAGGGTGCAGGATACACATGCATTGTTCTTTAAAAAGTTCAATTAAATCAATAATAACTTTATGCGACAAGGTAGGGAATTGTAGCAGCGTTTCTTACAAGTTGAACTGCACGAATTGATATTCCTCAATATTTACCCACGAGCATGGGCGGACCCACACTGGGTCCTACTGGGTCACGTGACCCAGTAAAATTTTGGCCCATTTTAAAAAAAAGAAATTAAATACAACACATTTCATGAATTAATGAAAAAGGTTAATTCATTTGACACTTCGACAACTTTAGTTTGCTGCAATTTCATGAATTAGTGAATTTTAAATGATAATTTATGATTTATGAAATTGAAGGCTGAATAAGTGAATTTTAACTGATAATTTATGATTTACGAATTATGAATTTATGATTATGAACCTATACAAAGGCTCAATTTGTAAATTTATGATTTCAAGTGTTGAATTTGCAATGTGTAGTGATTGGTAATTGTTGAATATTTGTTTATAATTATTTATTTGATTACCTATATCAGTTATGCAAAAATATTTAAAACGTAAATCTACGATTTTCAAAGGCTCATCATAAAAATAAAAATAAAAATTCTAAGGCAACCATAGTAAAGTCCGTCGTGAAAAACACAGAACCATCTTTGTGCCTCATTACTACAAGATGTCTACGTCCACGGCCCGCCACCAAGTTCTAGAGAATGAAACCATACCTGAAGTTGGTCTCCCTAGCTGGCTCATTTCTCTGCTAATACACCACTACCATTCAACTAAACTAGTTTTTATTAATAATAACCTGCAATAAGTGACCCATCAAGAAGGTTAAGGACGCAAATTTTCTCACTCAGTGTGTGAATTCGCTAATAGAAAATTTATTGGAAAAGTTAAATACAAGCAACCAAAATTCTGCACAGTATTTTCTCAGTTAAGCTGGCAAAAAATCACACCTCGAATACTTCGAAATATAAAGTCCTATAACAATCAAATAAAATGAATGTTAACAAGCATATATATCTGAACGCTGGTGATCTCCTGCGCTTGGAGGAGTATCCTGCGCTTCTTTTTCAAATATTGAGTGCGTGTATTTGGCAAATATATTTTTAAACATATTTTTTCTACACAATTCCTCAAATTACTTTTTAACTACACATATTTTTTCTCTCCATTTTTCAACTACACATTTTACCTAAAAAAACATAAAAAAAATATATTTTTAAACAAAAAACTTTTAACAAACAGAAACTTAAATTTTTTAAAAATTTTTATTTTCCAACTATTTTGTTTTTAGCATCCATTTGGTAAAATAATATTTTTTTTGTTTATAAACAACATAATTTTTCAAATCACTTTTTAACCACACACATTTTTTCTCTCAAATTTTCAATCATTACTTTTTACCTCAAAATTATAAATAAACAAGTTTATAAACCAAACAATGTTAAAAAACGGTTAATTACTTATTACATGTTTGGTAAAATTAAAAATAATCTCTTCGATTTCGACTTTTGATGTATTTTTTAAAATTATTTGCAATATTTTTTTGTATAATCTTTTTTCAGTAAATTATCGTATCAAGATTTTTTTTGTTTTTCTCTACATGACTTGTCACTTCAATTTCGACTTTTGATGTAGTATTGCTTTTAATAATTTTTAATATTTTTTGTACAACTTTTTTAAAGTTGAATTGTTAAATCAGTCTTCTTTTCTCCACCTGAAAAATTGTGTTATTTATAAATCAAAAAAAATCTTATTTTACCAAATGAATAATAAAAACAAAATAGTTGAAAAATAAAAATTAAAAAAATATATTAAGTTGGACGCACTCAACATTTGAAAAAAAAAATAAAAAAAATTATAACTGCGTTTGGAGCGCGCAGGAGATCACCATTGTATATCTGAATTCTACAATACAAGAACACGGAAGATCGGAAATAGAATCATAAATAAACCAAGGGCTAGAACATTAATACAAATCATGTCCTAAAATCCAAGCACCCGAATCTTCCGCAGGAACCCAAAAATCAAATTTTAAAGAAATGATCTAGAAATATGATCAGAATAGTAACATGATGATTGAATCAAGCCAAAAACTTTAGATAATTGATTTTAAAACTAATCAAACATCTAAAAGGGCAAAAAAAAAAAGTTCACCATAATGATTGAAGATGAATTCAGATTGACGCGATACCGTTAATTTTGCTCAATTGATTAAAGATCTGAGAAAAGAGAGTGAGCTTACCTTATATATTCAGGAGTATATGAGATTCACCACTTGGAATTAACAATAGAAAATCGACGAAACGCGAACTGAGGTGACCATTTATTTGATTTGAAATCAAAGATAACTGTTTCTATGAATTGATAAGATTCTGATTGTGCGTTCGGCGGCTTTTTTTTTTTTTTTGGTTTAGGCTTTATTTGTAAAAAACTAGTAATCGCTCCCGTGCGATGCACGAAATAAATAATATTTATTAAATAAGTTATTAAAATACAATGCACGATAAAAATAATACAATAAAAAAATAATTTTAATAATAACTTGCATACACAAATTGTAAATAATTTGTAATTTCATTTCTCCTTATAAAATTTATTACTTTAATGCATAAATTCTATATTCAATATACAATCAAAATATCAAAAAAAAAAAAAAGTTATGAATTTCATTTTTTTAACAGTTAATTGTTCATTCTCTAGTTTCCTTAGTTATTTATTCATATAGAATTGATTATTCAAAAATAATTTTTTTTTAATGTTCATTCACAACCACATATTATTTAAAAACTAATTTTTCACAATTAGACATATTACTTTTTATCCATACATTCTAAAAAAAGAAAATCAATTTTTAACCACTCAATTGATTGATTTGACAATTATTTTATTTTTTATACTACCTTCTTCACTTTCAATCACACATTTAAAACAATTTCTATAGTTTATATCAAACTTACTCATATTCAATGGTTTCAAATACAACGTGACATTTTATTTTTCACCAAGTATTGAAAATGACCATGTTACCCACACACACACAAAACTATTTTTTGTGCATGTTAAATAACTGTATAGATCATATTTTATTTTTAAATAGAATAAGTTTGATAAAACGTTATATTTTTATTTTCTATAGAATTCAATGAATTAATTGTTAAAATCTTTAGTATATATTTTACAAATTGATGTTATTTTAAATTCATAAAAATTAAAAAATAGATAAATAAACAAAATGAGTAAATTTATAAAATTAATTTCAAAATTATCAAAGAGTTTATCGAAACCTGAAGTTGTAGAAATTAAAATGATTAAACTGAATTTACTTAGAAAGATCGGATATCATTATTTCTTTTAATTTGATAAGAAAAAAGATTTGAAATTAATCATTTATGTCAAATTGAAGTTAGGTAAGAAATGATAAATATCATTTTATGACTTAGATGAGATAAATTAAAAAAATTGGATATTGAAAAAAGTAAAAAGTATATGTAAAACTTTCACCTTTATTATTTAAGACAATTTTATGAATGATATATTTAGAGTTTACTCTTATTCGTTAACTTGTATTGAACTTCTCGTTAAGATCGTGAATTAGACATCTATATTGCATATTTTTTGACTTCAAACTATTACAATAATTATCAAAAGAATAAAAATAATATACAATTTGACCTTTTTATAATTTTTTATTTTTTACAAATCAATAAGTCATTTATTATATGTCATATATAATTAATTTTGCATTAATTGAAGTTTTCTAATTATATTATTAAAATAATTAATAAAATTACAAAATTTCCTAAAATAGCAGGGAAAAATGGCGGGAAACTATGTGTGGGTTTTTTTGGTTGTTATACTATTATTATATATTAAGATTAAGATTTTTGCATTTAAAAATATGTTTTTTTTATATTTTCAATGTAAAATATATGATTGACAAGTAAATAGAAAAAATTTGTGTGACTAACACTCCGTTCAACGGCCTTTTTTAATTTTTTTTTATATTTTCGAGGTAGAATATGTAGTTAAAAATTGGAGAGATAAAATGTTTATGGTTAAAAAGAAGTTTAAAAAATTGTGTAGTTTAAAATATGGTTTCTTTTGAGGTCACCGAACAATCTGTAAAAGGTGATTTAGAAAATTGTGTTATAAAAAAACTTGTTTTTCAATAAGTTTGCCAAACAAAGGTGCATAAACTTTTTTTTTTCAATAATTTCCTAAAACACTTTTTAATCACATAAAATTTTCTCTCTAATTTTCAATCATATATTTTACCCAAAAAATAAATGTTTGTAAACCAAACTTTTTTGCTTTCTTTATCCTTCCTTCCCTCCTTTCATTTTCTTTTTTTGGTAAGCTGATGTAGGAATCCGACGTCTAGTGAGACATGTCCCAATCTTTCGTCTGTGACATCCATATCCTCAATTTTTAACTCTCTGCATGCATTATCTCCCTCAATCTTGCTCTAATACCAGCGAAGGGCACACGTTATGGTGCCTTTCAAGACACAAAAGATGGCCCCACCAATACATGAGGTCCTGCTCTTGTGTCTTGAAGGGCACCATAGCTGTGCCATTCGTTGACACTGGATCAATTATCATATCTCAATTAGCGAGGATCATGTTCGCCACTGACACTCTATTCTGTAACGCAATCATTATAATTTATAAATCAATTTATAAACAACACAATTTTTCAAACCACTTTTTAATCATTCAAGTTTTTTCTCTTCACTTTTCAATCACATATCTTACCTCAAAAACAAAAAAAAAAAAAAAAAAAAAAAAAATTTAAAACATGAAATACACTCTCCCTCATGGGTGGATCCAAGAATTTTTTTCAGTGCAGGCGAAGAACTTTTTTTTTTTTTTTTTTTTGCAGGGGGCTAAAAAAAATTATTTTGGCTATTTTAAAAACGTTTTCTTTTTTCAAATGAGGAAATGAGATAATGTATTAGCTCATTCCTATAAAAATTGTTAGGATTATAGCAAAATAACAAACTATGCAAATAGTTTTAGAGTTTATGACTAATTGGATTTTTTTCCAAAAATACAAAAAATGACATTTAAAAGTAGTCAAATTGAGATTTGAACGTATATACATTGTAATGTTGCATGTGAATCTTTACCACTCAAGCTACCTTCTTATTCATTAATATGAAATATCAAGAGTTGAATGATCATTTTTTTGAGGTAAATACTGACTTAATTCTTTGTATTGCGTGTTTGTGTCCAAATAATTATTTGCAGCTTTTAACAAGAACATTATCCGATAGATTTTGACATGGCATATTTTTTGAAACTTGATGATCGACTTAATACATATATTCTTGACATACGTATTGATGGAGATTTTGGAGGATTACATGATCTTAGTGATCTTGTATAGATGTTGGTTGCGAAAAATAAATTTGAAGTGCATCCATTAGTGTACAAGCTTGTGACATTGACTTTAATTCTTCCCGTGACTACTGCAACGGTTAAGATATCATTTCTTGCAATGAGTTATGCCGAGAATCGTATGAGCAATCGCATTGAAGACTGGTTGTTTAATCATAGTTTAATTGCATATATAGAGAATAATGTATTTGACAATATCGAAAATGATATAAAATGTTATAAACTAGAGAGAAAAAGAGAGAAGAATGGAGATATCAATAAATTTGTGTATATTATTATGAACCAGAATCTCATATATAGGGGGAATAAGGAATAAACAAGGTAATAATACCTGGGATTATAGGGGTACAACTGTCATTCACTAATACAATATAATATTTATAACACTCCCTTTGAATGACATATTACAAAATATTTGTCTCGTTAAAACCCTGTTTCATAAAAATTCAATGGGATAAAAATATCAAACGAAAAAAAAAGAGTACAGTTTTTCTTGGAGTATTAAGATAAATGTTGTCTCATTAAAATCTAGTCGGGAAAACTCAATGGACAAAATCTTGACTAAGCAAAAAGAGTACAATTACTCCCCCTGATGTTAATCACTTTAAATCATTGAATCGTCGCATCCCAGTCTTGTGACCCAATTTCTTGAATGTAGATATTAGCAGTACTTCTTTGGACAAATCTGCTACATTTTCAATTGAGTTAATTTGTTGAAAATTTTGGAGTATTTTGATTCTGGCTCGTTAAAACCTTGTCAAAAAATCCAGTGGAACAAAACCTAAACGAATGAAAAAAATAGTACAGCTACTCCATCTAATTCAATCTGTATTGAATCATCCATATCTGGATCTCTTTGGGAGTCTCGTATAAGATAGTACATTAATAGATATATGAGAATGTATGACTTATACATTATGATGATCATAAAATCATAAAAATATTCTCCACGTAATATCATTGTACAAAGAATATGCCTCATTGTGTATTTGAAATTTGTAAATTATGTTTATCAATATCTCAAATGTCTTTGAAATCTCTTCCAGAAACCAAACCATATTTAAATTATCAATAATGATAATAACAAATACAAATATTGATCTTTGTATCATATATGCATTATTGTTCATTCTTCATCAATACGTCATAACGGCTACATCATTAAAAATCTTATTAGGAAAATCCTGTGAGACAAAACTCTAACTAAGAAAAAAAGAGTGTAGCATATATTAGCTCCCCATCATGGGAACATTACAATAATATTGATATTGCATATAATTATTTCAACTGTTAATTTGTGCAATATCGAATATGTTCACCAATCATATATAAATGGCACATATCTCATATTATTTGTTCTTCGAATATAAATTCAATTAATAATGTGATGTAGTAAATAAATTTTGTGGTGGTTGTTCCTTGGCTTCATCTCTACACCAGAATCAAGCAAACAGACCAAATCCTTCATCAATTTTCAGATTTAACTCTCATCCAAATTCCATCAAGATGTTTGCAGCCGCCTTACAAAGATTTCATTGCCGAGTTTCATAATTGGGTCTTTCATCAGTGAATTCGATATACTTCTTGAATGGGTCTTTTTCCTGGATCTGAAGTGGAATCCTATCTGTTCATCAAATAATATGATGATGCCAAGTTACCACGTAATTAGGCATCCTATTGGAGTTTTTTCTTTGTTTGTTGTGTTGGAATTTATATATTTCGGCTTTTATTGTTTAAAAGTAACAATGCACCTTGGAGGACCCCTAGATTGTTAGATTGTTGTAACTAGGATAAACACTTATATTTCCACCCCTCCCCCTGGGAAAAAGAAAAAAGAGGGACCAAGATCATTTTATGCTACTTTGGTGATTTATTGTGAATATATTCTCCCCAAGATCTAGCATTTTGATTTTCCCATTTGCTTTATATCACTGATAATTGTCACTTTTGATATGTAAGTTTCTGCAATTTGTGCTAATTTATAGATTATTTTTAGCCATATAAATTCTTCCCAAGTGGAGGCATAAATTTTGAGCTAAAATTAAGAGGATGTTATGAAACTGTGGAACTCTCCCTCCCCTTCCTACTACTCAGTGGAATTTGGCTTTCTTCCACCTTATATCCTCATTTTAATTCGCGTGCGTCCTAATATCTGTCGAGCTTGAAATCTATACATCATAAATTATTTGCATTCTGGATGCCTTTTCAAAAGTAGAAATGTTGATCTTCTTTCCATTTTGTTATGCACGGACATTGTGCAGGAAAAGCTTTGAAGAATGACTTGTAGAATTGCCACTAATGAAAGCAAGAATGAGTGGGAAAATTAGAGCCAACAAACAGATGATGCTTTAGTCTTTGCTTGAAGTATGTGCACATTTACTTAAGCAAAGACAAGCTCGATGAGCTTGCCCTTGCAGGCGTACTGAAACTGTTTAGTGAAGATGCCATCTCATCAAGAGAAACAATCTGATCGACAAAAAGCCTAATTACTGCAAGAAAATCTTCCAATGGATCCTAGTTTTCAAGAATTGAGAGATGATTTGTGTATTCATTTTTAGTAAGTTCTTGTAAAAAGTGGTTTTTTTAGATGCTTCATTTATAATCTATCTTTTATGTTTTCCATTTTTTTAAAATTTCTTTGTTGAAGGCAGCTTGTGTTTTGTACTGAATTCTCTGCATAAGAAGAACTATTGGAAGTTTGATGGAATTTCAACAAGTCAAATGAAGAAAAATATCAGTATTTAACATCTAGTGTCTATTGGCATTGCAACATTCATATGTTGACACAAACATTTCATAATTGAGTTTCATTGTTGGGTATCAACCACTTCTTTTCACCTTTAGTGAAGAAAGAGTTCATCAACGATATGATTTACACATACAATTTAAATTTTCGTATGATATCAGAAAATTATACAATTTTCTTTTGCTTCTTTGACAATTAAAATTTCTGGGGTGATTCCCCCAAAACTTTTAAACACTGGCTTCGTGTAGAATAATTGTTGTGTGTGAATCTCATAAAGCGCAAAATTCAATATTGGATGCAAATTACAGAATATCAATTGTAAAATATAACAGCTTTATAATATAATGATTTAAATAAGTAATGCACGTTCTTATAATCCTGCACGGGAAATTTAAAATAATAAAGGAACAATTAAAAATTAGATTTACGGCATATTCTTGATGGGTTTTTCAATGAAATCTTCAATGGATACTAATTTGCACCTGTTATATGAAATCAGAAATCATTGTTCAAGCATCAGAAAACCAATTAAAATGGCTTCAGAAAACAATAGTCAAAAAATTGTGTCCAAAATTGAAAATGGTATGGAAGTAGCTCAAGTCAGATAGGCTGCTGATAGGTTCCCAATTCACAATTCTAGTTCAGCCACCAGATTACAAGAGGATGGATGATGAAGACAGAATTAATAGAATATAGACGAAGGCTAATCTTTTATTTTAGCAAACTGTAATAGGAATATAGATACAATAGATGTTGTGATGATAGTAAAGCAATCTTAAAATCTCTGCCTACGACATACATGTTCACTTCATCGGCATCACCACACACAATTTTTACTAATGTTAGTTAGAATTTTTTTTGAGAAAAAGAATGTAATATTTATCACATGAGCAATAAAATAATATTCTTCTAAAATATTGAAACGTAGCAACAACGCAATATTCTTCTGGAATATTGATTTGAATCTCATTCAATTATAATAACAATTAATATCTATTGTGCTATTTATGAGCAAAATAACAAATTATTCTTCTAGAATAATTATATTGCTAAAATTGTAATTCTTCAAGAATAATAAGTCAATATTCTTCTGAAATATTGATATTAATGATTCATTCTACCTTTCAAGCTAATAATATTTGTGCTCTACACGAGTGACATTAAAATATTCTATTCTTATGGAATATTTATCTAACGTGAGTTGTGTTTATTCAAGAACACCAACACCATATTCGTTTAAAACATATTTTAAATTATGTTTCTTCAAGAGTATTTGATCAATATTCTTCTGAAATATTGAAATTGTAATATACTGCTCGTGACAAGCAAGTAATATTCTTCTAGAATACTACTATTGTTGTCCTACTTCTTGAGCAACAACATGATACATTATTAAATCAGAGTTTATGAATGAACATCTACAAATAAACATAAAATGAATTACCAAACATACATCAGGAAAACGAATCTCCATATATAGAAGTTAACAAAATTGACTAAATCTTTTACCAATATGCAAAAGATACTAAACATGCACATGAATTCCATATATAAAAATTAGATATATAACTAATATATGGTAGAATCAAATCTAATAATGTATTTGAGAATTAAAAATAATGTAATGATTTCCAATGACAAAATTGAAATAGCAAAAAATAATAGCAATAATAATTTGCTGGAAAATTGTATGCTTTAACGAATTTATTTTGATTCTTCCAAAAGAAATAATAAATCAATATTCTTCCAGAATATTAAAAATTATAATCCATGCTCTTCAGGAGCAAATAAAATCCTTCTAGGATATTAATTATAATGTTGTACTACTTCAAGAGTAACAACAAATTATTTATAATAGAAAAATTTTCAATTAATATTTTTATGAAATATTAATCATCCGTTGTGCTACTTCAAGAGCAACAACATAATGAATTTTAAATTTAAATCAATAATAACAATAATACTTGTAATCGATAGATCTATAATTAATATTCTTCTGAAATATTAATATATATACTGTTGTGCTACTTCAGGAGCGAGAACAAATTATTGTTACATATTTTAGATATTTGCTCTTCTGGAGCAATTGAATAATAAATCTTTCAAAATTATGCTTTTCAAGAGCAATTAATATTTTTTACGAATATTATTATAATAAAAATTGTGTTACTTCAGGAGCAACCACAAATTATTCTTCTAGAATAATTATAATTCTAAAATTCCTATTATTCAAGAATAATAAATCAATATTCTTCTGGAATATTGAAAATTATAATTTATGCTATTCGGGAGCAAATAATATTCTTTTGAAATATTAATTATAATGTTGTGCTATTTCAGGAGCAACAACGAATAATTACAATTCTATGATTAATATTCTTTTGGAATATTAATGTATTGTTGTGCTACTTCGAGAGCAACAACATAATGAATTATCAACATAAAAAAAATTCAACGACAAAATAATATATACATTAAACACATAAAAAAAATCAATGTATGGATTATGGAGCCGAACTTGACTTGCATCCAAGTCACAATTGTTACACGAGCACAAATTATTGGTTGGAGTACGGAGGCGGATGGAATTGGAACAATTATTGGAATTGAAGCAACCTCCTGGAATTGGACAATTCAACCACGATCGGAACAAAAAAAATCATATGTTGTCAAATTAATTTCAACGCACATGATTTTACCTTCTAACTAATATTTTGGTATATGAGATTTTGAAAAAGAAAAATCTAACTCAATTTGGTGGATGATTGTGCTGATAACGCATTATAAATTAGAGAGAAAAGTAGAGACATCAATAAACTTGTGTATTATTATAAACCAAAGCCCACATATATATAAGGGGAATAAGGAATACATAAGGTAATAATACCTAGGATTTTAGGAGTACAACTGTCATTCACTAATACAATATAATATTTACAACAGGATCTATATATAATGGAAAAATAACATAAGAATTTCAAGTGAATGAAGTGTCTCACATTTACAAAAAAAAATATAAAAATTTCAAGTGAATGAAGTGTCTCACATTTACCAAAAAAAAAAAATTAAAAAAAAAAATCTTAACATGAATTTATATATAATGGTAAAATAATATAAGAATTTCAAGTGAAGGTAGTATCTCACATTTACAAAAAAAAAAAAAAAAAAAAAAAAAAAAAAAAAAAAAAAAAAAAAAAAAAAATTACAAAAAAAAAATCTTAACATGGATATATATATAATGACAAAATAACATAAGAATTTCAAGTGAAGAAAGCGTCTCACATTTACAAAATAAAAAAATTACAAAAATAAAAATAAAAAAAATCTTAACATGGATCTATATATAATAGCAAAATAATATAAGAACTTCAAGTGAAGATAATATCTCACATTTATCAAAAAAAAAAAATGTCCAAAACGCACGTTTTGGTCCATACTAAAATTTTCAATAAATCCCATGGTTGACAAAAAAAAAGCACCATATTTCCAGAATTTTGAAATGTGATACTAATTCCTGTATTTAGAAATATGTTTCCAAATTATGGACAGAAATAGCACTTTCTAGTAACAGTTGTGTATGAATTTGGTCGAAAATTGGGAGAAAAATCAAGGAAAATAGGCAAAATCATACCAAAACCTTATCTAACTCTAATACATCATAATCATATGTTTAATATCATAAATAAATACACAAGAAAATTCAAGAATAAACTTCTAGTTTACAAACTCAACTCTAAATTTTTTCTTTATCAACTTCAATCTTCCAATAAAGATACAATGTCATAATCTTGTTTAATACCTCAAATACACACCAACATCATCTAATTCTTACTAAATTTCGAAATAAACAATTTCTACTAACCTCTTGAAATTAAGGAAGTGTAAAAAATGAGGAGTCAAGCTTCCAAAATCAACTACTACTTCTTCCACTTTCCTTTCGTCCTCCTCCTCCTCTTCTTTCCTTTTTTTTTTTTTTTTCTATTTCATCTGGTTCTAGTTTTTGCCTCAGATTTTTGTCTCCAACCTCTTTTGTACATAAATTCCCAAAGAACGATAGAAGTATCACTTAAGACCGTTTGGTAAACGATTTATAAACCGGTTTATAAATCACACAATTTCCCAAACCACTTTTTAATCATTCAAATTTCGCTCTTCACTTTTCAACCACACATTTTACCTCAAAATCATAAATAAATCAGTTTATAAACTACTACAGCGTTACCAAACGGTTGCAATCTATTGGATAATTATAACATAATTACAATTCAAAACCCCAAACTTCCATAAAATATAAGATTAAGTCTTTAACTTCTACTAATTGCAAACTAAATCTTTAAATTTCTATTTTCTATCATCTTAATCCTCAAGGTTTTGTAATTACAATTTAAGTCCCAATAAAATCATTTATTCAACTTGACTTGATCATTGAATATTTGACTTTGATTTAATACTTTCTCGACTTTTTAACTACTACAAAAAAGGGTTATCACCATCTTACCCTCTTTAAAGAATTTCACCCTCGAAATTCACTAGATTAATCTAGAACCATATAAAAATATTGAACACATATGACCATAACTTACACAAGTTACCTCTTCACTAAATGATCTCTCCAATAAAATTTAACTGAACATAAATCTTAATCTTTTCCATCTTACATGGATTTCAAAATCGGCTCTTATCAAGTATTTAAGTCTAACATTCTTTAACAATATTAGTGACCTTAAGGCAAAAAAATTAATCTGATAACTTCCTACCACACCTTGTAATCAGGATTACAATTGGATTCAAACTTTAAGTATCATATCAAGGACCAATATATGACATTTTTCAACTTTTTCTTTTCACCAACCCTAGAGAAACACGACTATTCCCCAATTTGAAATTTAAGAATACTACTTTTCATGTTCTCCAAATTTTCAGTTTATGTCATCACTTGAATTATCCTCCAATGATTATGTACTCAGTGCCAAATAACTTTCTTTTGCCATTTTTATCGCAATAAAACAATTTCTCAAAATATGTCAGAATGGTATCAGAGCAGGTCACCGCCAGAAATCGGGAACTAAGTGCTACGCCATAAGGGTGGGAACCACATCTAGAATCCCAACGCCTGGCAACAGATCCTCTGATGGGTTAAGCGTGACGAGAACGTCGCGAGTTTAACAGGGGTAATTGTAATACCCCGACCAAGAAAGCTTAAATAGAAATGATAGGTACTCATCATACCAACAAGGTACACCTTCTTTTCCGGAAGTCTATCGTTAGAAACTTCACAGTTAAGCATGCTTGACTTGGAGCAATTCTGTGATGGGTGACCTCTTAGGAAGTTTTCTCGGGGAGCATGCGAGTGATGACAAAGTATGCTGAAAAGATTCGTGTTGGTACAGTGGGGACAGTACGTTGTCATCTAACGGTCGGGACAGCCTGTTAAGTGGGACCCGAGTCGTTACATTTAGCTAATGATGGTTAACGAAAAATATAGGATTAAATTGAAGAATCTTCTTGTTCTTCATTGAGTATTCATTTTAATTTCGTATCATTATTGATTCCACAATAGTCCAACTAGTCATGCCAAATTATAAAATCAAATTGAACTTTTGGTTCAATATAAAATATAATTCAATATTTAATTTCGAATAATATGATTAAACATTATATAAATCATATATCATTCAAGTAGTCAAACTAGTCAACGTCTTCGTGACATTAGTTATATATTTTTCATCATGGATAAACATGAACTCAAAATGATATGTTTTTCGAAACATGTGCTACTTCAAAACTCAGTTGTATTTTGTTATTGATTCTTCAAAAACAACAAGTCAAATATTCTTCTGGAATATTGATAATTGTAATTTATGTTCTTCATGAGCAAATAATATTCTTCTAGATTATAATGTTGTGTTACTACGGGAGCAACAATAAATATTTGTAATAGACAAATATATGATTAATATTCTTCTTGAATATAAATATATTGTTGTGTTATATAGTTCTAAAATTTTGATTCTTCAATGACAAGTCAATATTTTTCTGAAATATTGAAAATTATAATTCATGCTATAAATACTAATTATAATGATGTGCTACTTTAATAGCAACAATATAATAAATTATTAATTTAAAATTTATGAGATAACGTTAAAAATATCTAATCCGGTTAAAAATACAAGGATTATTAATAATTATCATCACCGTATATTTTACGAACATATAAAAATTAAAAACAAGTAGTATTACATGAATTAAAATAAGAATTATAAGATAATAAATTGGAGCACAATTGAATTGGAATTGGAATTGGAAGTTGGAAGCCAATTGGTTAAGAAGCCTGACCCAACACATTATCATTGCTACTTATCATGCCAGATCCATATTTTGCTTCATTAAATTAATTCACCCATTCTGAAGGCATTTTTTCCTTCTCACTCTAGGGGCTGCTGCTCGGGCGTACTCCAAAAAGGGAGCAAGATCAGCAGACCCGGAGAGTGAGTCTTTCCCTGACTTCAAGGGAAGGTCTAAGGCATGTTGCTTCAGCTGTGCCTTTGACCGATCGTAGAAGCCAGCAAGGTGCTGCTTTGCTGCTTGTTGTTGGAGCGGTAAGGAATTCTGAGTTGGGAATTGGAATATGTGTACAGCAACGTCAATGGATTTAAGTACAGAGTACTATGCTTGGATTATTAATTTGTTGTGTGCAACGGAATCAAGTCGTTGTTTGATTTTTATTAAATTTTTTTTATTTTTTACAGTACTCTATTTCAACTATTCATTAAAAATTAAGTCAATAATATTTGGTTTTAAATCAAATTTCAACCATCAATTCTCCTAAAAATCATTATTTATTTCAGAAAAACTTATTTTAACTAGAATCAAACACACTTCAAATCGAAATTCAGGATCAAAATTTGGAATCCGATAAAAAAATCATATGCCACCAAATTAATTTTGGTATACATGATATGATAGATGATTATGCTTATAAACATTATTAACTTCTAACACAATTTGGTAGAGACTCGTGCTGATAACGTGTTATAAATTAGAGAAAAAAAATATAGAAAAATATAAACACCAATAAGCTTGTGTATATTATTATGAAACAAAACCCTGTATACAAAATAATAATACCAAGGTTTACATGGGTACAACTATTATTCACTAATATACAATATAATATATAGGAAAAATTGCAGCCACGGTCCCAAACATTTTTTTTTTCGCAGACTTTATAAAAACCTTCATTTTGTGTCACTCACAATTCCAAACCTTTCATTTAATCGCAGCACAAGGACAAACGGATGAAAAACGTCCTTTTGACTCTTAGTTGACCATGATATTGGATATTAACAAAGTTTGACTATTTTTTAAAGGGTTAAATGGTAAACTCGCATTTTAATAAAATACACAATCCAACCCTACAAAATCTAAAATAAACCCACCCAAACCCCAGCACAATTCAATCCTACCAAACCTAAAACAAAACAGCCGCCTCCGATCAACCACCCATCTCCGATCGACCACCAGCCTCCGACCGACAACTGCCGAGATTTTTGTCCAACTTGATGCTCCAATTGCTTCTTCATCAAAATTAAAAATTTTGTCTTCTCCAAATCATCCCAATTAGGTGTAGAGATTGCAAAAAAATCCGATCCGCCCCGTCGATCCGTCGACCCGATCCGATCTGATCCGAAAAAATCCCGATCCGTGGATCGACGGATCGAAATTTATGTGATCCGCCCCGATCCGAAAATTTACGGAGCGAATTTGGATCGGGGCTGATCCGATCCGCCCCGATCCGCGATCCGACATATTTTTTTTAATATAATTTTTTTTATCATGTATAAAAATTTAATATGTAAATTTTGTAGCAAACTTTAATTTCTGGGAATAAGCTGCAATCTTTGCATTTTAAAGAAAACACATTTTTATGTTCTTCATTTGAAGAAAGAATTCCAATAAGTGATGTCAAAAAAACTCGATCTGTTGAATCGGCGAATCGGCCTTTATACGTCTCGTTTCAATAAAATAAATAAAATTTAATAAAAAAATAAAATTTCTAAATTTTTTATAAAAGATTTAATTTAAAATATATTTAAAAAAATTAAAAAATTAAAAAAATTTAAAAAAAAAAAAAATTCTGGCGGATCGGTGGACCGATCCGCCCCGACCCGACCCGAAATTTGACGGATCGCGGAGCGGATCCGAATCGGGCAAAAAAATTTCGGGGCGGGGCGGATCGGGGTCCGATCCGCCCCGTTTCCAACACTAATTAGGTGAAATATTTTTCCCCTTATAACCCCAACATATTTCTTCACCGCACCCACCTTTCCCGTCAACTCGTATTCGAGCACTTTAGGCACATGGTAAACCTTCAGTGGCACCTTAACTCTAACATTATCCCCAATTTTGGACTCGCCTTTTTTCATCTCATCATCCCTAACTCTATCGTCGTCAAGAATTTTGGACTCGCCTTTTCTCCAAACTGTGAATACTGGATTTGGTATCCTGTTGAAATTGCATTGTGTTAGAAGCCAAAGTTTTAACCATGTCTTCTAGAGAGATACCTGAGTTCTGGGATCTTTGTTGATACTGCCCCTTTGAATGGAAATTTCCTTATTGTTGGAAATGCCCTTGAGGTTTGTTGGAGGTGAAGCTCGGGGGCTTGTTATTTCCATAACTTAGATTGAGGTGATCCCTCCAACCAGGGTTGTAGGTATTGGAGTACGGGTTGTATTGCTATTTTTGAAATGGAAACCCTTTTGCAGCCTTTACTTGTTCGCCATTCTCCTCTTGCAATACCGGGCAAGCAACAGTTTGATGTCCGAAGTTCGCACATATCCCGCATGCCTTGACTTGCTGTGCATTTCCTACAGCAAGTTGTTTAACGAGAGTTGTTAATTCAAATAGTTGACTTTCAATATTGGAACTGTTTACCTCATTCACACGGCGGACTTGTGAGTCCCGGGATGAATTGAATTGCTGAGTATTTTCTGCCATATTAGAGATTAAAGCCCGCGCTTGTTCCGGCGTCTTGTCCATTAGTGCTCCTCCACTCGCGGCGTCTATCACATTTCTATCCATCGGTGCTAAGCCTTCGTAGAAATACTGCACCAGGAGTTGCTCACTGATCTGATGGTGGGGGCAACTCGAAATGAGTTTCTTAAAGCGCTCCCAATACTCATATAATGTCTCGCCATTACTTTGGAGAACCCCGCAAATCTCCTTCCGGATTGTCCCAGCCCTAGATGCAGGGAAGTACTTCTCTAGGAACAACCTCTTCATGTCATTCCATGTGGTGACTGATCCAGATGGTAGACAGTACAACCGGTCTGTAGCTGCATCCTTCAGCGAGAATGGGAAAGCCCTCATCTTGATTTGCTCCTCGGTAATACCCGTGAGTCTCATGCTATCACATACCACGTGGAACTCCTTGAGATGTCTATATGGATCTTCACCGGCATGTCCCCGAAAAGTAGGTAGAAGGTGGATCAACCCGGATTTTAGCTCAAAGGTTCTTCCTTCCTCCACCGCTGGAAATGTGACGCACAATGGTTGTTGAACGACATCCAGAGTGGCTAGCTGCTTAAGAGTTAAATTGTTGTTGTTAGCTGCCATTATTTGTTGTGCTGCTCTCCTTTGCCTTCTTAAAATCCCCTCGAGTCCTGGATCAAAATAAAAAATTTCTCTATTAGTCACTCGAGTCTTACGCATACAAGCAAAGAAGACAATCTAGCAATGTTTAGTAGAGCAGCAGTAACAGATAAAAGAAAAATAAAATAAAATAATGCAGAAAAATAAAAATTCTAATCGATTAAACACTAAATTGGTTAACCGTTCCCCAGCAACGACGCCAAAAATTTGATGCATGTCGCGATACACCAAAATAATAAATAAATTCCTCGTCCACTATTACTAAGAATGTAGCAATGGAAGCAAGGATCGATCCCACAAGAAACCGAAACTAACTTAGTGTCATGTCAATTAGAATCGTAAATGGGGGTTTTGTTTTGAGTTATTTGTAAATGATTTAACTAACAAAATAAAGTAATTAAAATGGTTGGAATAAATATCAAATGTTGACGAGTCCTAGTTCTCCAGTTTGGTTGTATTCTATCACAATGTTTACACTTTCCCAAGTAACGCGTGTCCAATTTCCGTTTTTGATTTATCACCCGTAAATAGTTAATAGGCTCTAACTATTCCAATTCTTCCTTAATTGTACTCAACTAGAATAAACTCTCTAATCGAATATGTAGCTATTGGACAACCTAAAACAAGCTCTTTAGATTTAATGCAACAACTAAATGATTCCGAGAAGAATTAGGGCGAATTAGATTATCAATCACACAAGCTCGTGAAGATTAACCTAAGTTGGGTTTTTCTATGGAAACACCAAATTCTCAATTGCTACTATGAATTGAACAAGAAGACAATTACGGATCCAATCATTCAATATAGCAAATCTCAATACAACAAATTATAAGATAAGGCCTAAATAAAATAACAAATCGCATTGAGTCAATTAATTATTCATAAGAAATCCAACAATCAAAATCAGGAACTTGAATCTACGTTACTAGTTTGGAAAAGCAATAAACAAATTGATATGAAATACAACTTCCCCTTCGAACTAGGTGTGGAAGCTTAGCCGAGCATAGTCATGGTGAAAAGCCCAGAATTTTGCATCTTATTCATCTTCTTCTCCGGATTTGTCTTGCTTCAAGTCCCAAGAAATTAGCCGCTTTTCTTTCAACAATTTTTTTCACCATTTTTCTGTCATGAAATTCTCTTTTTATAACCTCAAATTCGTACCCTAGCTTTGGGCTCAAGACATACCAAAATTATGGAAAGATTCAAAATAAGGAAATTCTTGACGAGCAAATTATGACCGTGAAAAATTGTTTACGGCCGTAACCCAATTTCTGTTAATTTTCCATGTTTTGAATTTACGGCCGTAACAATTTATTTACGGCCATTGACTTGATGTAAAATCTACCCTCCGAGTATAAAGGGGTCAAGTTGTAGCCTAGCAATAATCCAGGGTCATTCTTCTTAGGGATTGTATTGGTATCGTAATATTTGCTAAATTCGAAACTTAAACTATGATTTCAATTGTTTTTAAATGAATAAAAAGATGATAAGATTAAATTGCAATGAAAGGAAAATTTGAGTGGAGTTATTCTTTCGCTATCAATTGGGCTTTGCAAATAAATTTAGCATGAATTTCTTGAGATCGATAAAATTTGGAAATATTAGTCTGCAAATTAATCAATTTATTTTACGGCATTTAGTCGAGCATGTTATGTGCATATTCAATACATATCACATCAGCGACTTTAATCCAAGTAAAATAATTTAAAATTTTAAAACACTCGTTAATTATCATCAATCACAAGAATTCATCTATAACGAATTAAAACATACCCATTAAAGCTAAGAATAAATCCCCTAAAATATAACTTAGCCGAACATAATTAAATTAAACGAAATAAAATTCAAACAATCAATAACCATTACTAAATAGTGAAATTCACGTTTTGAATTGAAAGTTCAATATCCAAAATATATATCTCAAGCTCAACCAAGAAAAATTAATCTAAATTCATTAAAACTAGTAATCTAAACAATTAAAAGTCTAAGAAAATAAGATTGTAAACTAGAACGAATCACCCGAAACAACCAATCGCAGCCTCTATTTTCGAACCAAAAGACTATGCTTCATTCATTCTCCTTTGGTTGCTGGTTGTGAGAGAATGAAGGAGAGGTTATAGCTGCGTTCCAGTTGGAGGTTGGCGTGAGAGAATGGAAGGCGGCTGAAGATTGCTGTTGGGACAAAAGACAGGGCAGAGAGGAGCTGCGGCCCGTTTTCCAGAGATAACCCAGAGTGAGTTGAGTGCTGGTCGGCTGAGGTTGAAGGTGAGGGCTGCTGCTTTGGCCGTTGGTGGCTGCGTGGATGCTGAAGGAAGAGAAGGAGAGTTCGGCTGAGTTACGTGAGGTAGAGGGAATTGAGAGGGAGGTTGGCTGCTGGTTTGTTGATGGAGGTAGAGACGAGGTAGCGGGGGAGAAGGTCAGGTTGCCGAGTATAGGTTTGGTTGCGTGAGAGAATGATGGAGGAGGAGAGATGGTGACTGGTTTTATGCGTACTGAAGGTGGATATGCTGGCTGGTTGTTGATGGAAGTCGGCTGCTGCTGTTGAGGGTGAGAGAGAAGGCGTCTGAGAGAGGCTGGGTGAAGTGGCTGAAGGTTGTTTGGAGAAGAAGACAGTGAGAGGGAGAAGAGAAGGCAAAGGAGAGTTGCAAGAAGGAAGAGATGGAGAGGGAGCTGCGTGAGAGGTGAGATGATGAAGGCAGACTGGTTGTTTTTTGGGAGAGAAGATGGCTGTAGGTTAAGAGAATGGGTTAGTGTTTTTGGGCTAAAGAATTGGGCCAAAAATGTGGGTTGGAAATTGAATTGGATATAAAAAAAAATTGTCCATTGTATTTCTGCAATTAAATAAATGAAATCAATAGTCAATAAAATCAATTTAGAGTTTAAGAATTAAAATTAAATATTTTATAAGTTTTACTCTAAATTACAAAATTTAAATCCCCAAAATTGTATTTTTCATTTATTTGCCTACCTACAATACGTAAAATTGGACAATAATCACACTCCCCAACTAGCTTTTTGCTAGTCTCTAGCAATTCAAGCGAATTAAAAACATATCTACCTCTATGAAAAACTTCAATTGAGAATGAATTTAGATAGTCGAGTACAGCAATTTCGCAAAATCAAGAGATCAAGCATTATATCCAAATTAATCCATAAAAACTTTCCCAAAATTTTGTGTGTGTGTGTGTGTGTGTGTTTTAAGCCGATCCATCAAACCACTAACCCCAACACATACAGTGTCGAGTATTCACTCAAGCCAAGTATAAACTCCATATACTCACGGGTATGTGTATTTTGTTTCTGAATTAGTTAAGGGGTCACTCATGGAGTTTGAAAATTGATCACTCAAGCATTCAATAAAGGCCATATATATGTGGATGACAGTAATGCAAATATTGACCTCATGAAAAGCTCTCAACCATTGGGACTCAACCGTTCTTACCACAAGCCAACTTAAGATCAAAATGTCAATGTCAATGTAAAGGTGACGCTTGTGTTATCAAAGGAACTGATAAGTAGTGGTGGAAGAAAAGATTTACGTGTTCCTGTGATAATAGTAGAACAAGAAATTCCAATGGAAGTATAAGAGGCAATGGTATAAAAGAAGAGGGTAGAAATCGAGGACTTTCAAAATATAAGCAAGGATAATAATTTTCACTTTTAATCACACTTCAAGATTACTTTCTTCTTCACATCATTTACTTTCTCTTCAATACGTCTCCCTTTTCTTTCTACCTTTTTTTTTCTTTTTTTCTTCTTTTCTCTCTATTTTTTTTTTTTTTGAAACTGAAATCCTGTCAATTAATTCTTCAACATTCTCCTCTAGTCTCAATGACTGTCAAATACTTTCTAACTCCACTTTTCTTTCTTTTCATGCACTGAACATTTTTTCTTCAAATATGGAGCAAAAATAATCATCATCACTTATACTTGAAAAGAAACAAGGTTATGTATTTATGAAAGCAGTGTCTGGATGTAATGTCATCTTTAATGTGAAATAAATGAAAGGGATTTGTGGATATGAAGGAATTTTGTGGATATGAAGGGATTTGTGATGGGATGAGAAGATGATAAGGTTAGCTTCAAAGGATCAAATTTTTATTTGACATTGACCTTCATCGTTTCTTAAGTATAAACCACCAACAATCCACAATCTGTGTAATGATGCCCAATGGAAGTAGCAATATCAAACAAGGGCAATATAAGAAAACCACCAATCACTCAACTCTCATGATGAACAAATAAAATTACTTAACTTGAGAGAGCTCTAGTTGTATGTGTTGACTATCCATCTTACCACAAGGCTTAAATTCGTGCATAAAATTTTTTAGGAGGGAGGTCTTTAAAGAATAACAAAGATATAATTCAAGACTCAAGATGTACTCAATTTTAATGCTCAAATATCACAAAAATTAATGCAAAACAAGTACACTTGAGTAACTCTCCCCCCAACTAAAATCAGACATTATCCTCAATGACTCAAAGAGAAGAAAAATGAACAGTGATTAATAGACACGACTCAAAATTAAATCAAACTAAAGGAGAAGAGTGTACCTGAGAGGAGGCCTATGCACATGAGCAATTATTCAAGAATGAAAAACTAAAAAAAAATGAAGAAAAGAATAAAATCTGCAAAAAGAAAAGAAAAGATATACATAATAATAAAAGTTAGTTCCAAGAAAATCAGCCGCTGGAATCATGGTCCAGCAGAGGTAGTTCATTAACTTCAACAGAAAAATTATCCAAAAATGGTTTCTGACGTTGTCTATTAACTTTAAAAACAGTACCAGTTTTTGGATCCAAGATTTCAACTGCTCCATAAAGGTAAACAGTTTGCACAATGTAAGGACCAATCCATTTAGTTCTCAACTTATCAGGAAACAGATGAAGCTTAGAGTCATATAGCAATACTTTTTGAGAAGGAAAAAATGATTTTCTAAAAATTTTCTTATCGTGAAAAACTTTCATTTTCTCTTTTGAAATTTTTGCATTCTCATATGCTTCCAAACGTAATTCATCTAACTCATTCAATTTCAGTTTCCTAAATTCACCAGCTTGATCTAAATCAAAGTTGAGTGTTTTAATTGCCCAATAAGCTTTATGTTCAATTTCAACCGGCAAGTGATAAGGTTTACCAAATACAATTCTATAAGAAGACATTCCAAGAACAGTTTTAAAAGCAGTCCTATAGGCCCATAAAGCATCATCTAATTTTATAGCCCAATCTTTTCTATTTGGATTAACTGTTTTTGTCAAAATGCCTTTAATTTCCCGGTTGGCTAGTTCAGTTTGACCATTAGTTTGAGGGTGATAGGGAGTGGAAATCTTATGCCTAATGCCATATTTCTTTAATAAGGTTTCAAAAGGTTTATTACAAAAATGTGTTCCTCCATCGCTAATTATGGCTTTAGGCATACCAAACCTAGAAAAAATATGTTATTTCAAAAATTTGAGCACAACTTTATGGTCATTTGTTCTACATGGAATAGCTTCTACCCATTTTGACACATAATCAACAGAAACCAATATATAAAGATATCCAAAAGAAGGGGGAAAAGGACCCATAAAATCTAATCCCCAACAATCAAAAATTTCAAGAACAAGGATTGGAGCAAATGGCATCATATTCGTATGGCTGAGACTACCAAGTTTCTGACATGCTTCACAATTTTTACAAAATGTATGAGCATCATTAAACAAACTAGGCCAATAAAAACCACATTGAAGTACCTTAGCAGCTGTTTTCTGCGAAGAGAAATGGCCTCCGCAAGCATGAGAATGACAGAAAGTAAGAATTTGTTGTACCTCATCATCAAGAACACATCTTTGGATGATCTGATCAGCACAATATTTGAATAAGTATGGATCATTATAAAAGAAGTTCCTTGCAATAGCTTTCATCCTCATTTTGTCTTGGACACTCCAATTTGAGGGCATATGACATGTAACAAGATAATTAACCAAGTCAGCGAACCATGGAACAATGTTCAAGCTAAATAACTGTTCATCGGGAAATGAATCATTCAAAGGGTGAGAAACTTTTGAATTTTCAGAATTTAGTCTGGATAAATGATCAGCGACAACATTTTCCACCCCTTTTTTATCCTTAATTGTGATGTCAAATTCCTGCAATAACAAAATCCATCGAATGAGTCTAGGTTTAGCATCTTTCTTTGTGAACAAATATTTAAGGGCAGAGTGGTCAGTAAAGATGGTAACATGAGTCCCAATAAGATAAGTTCTAAATTTTTCCAGTGCAAAAACTATAGTTAGCAGCTCTTTTTTAGTAGTTGTGTAATTTAATTGAGCTTGATTCAAAGTTCTGCTAGCGTAGTAGATTACATAAGGTTCCTTACCTTTCCTCTGGCCAAGTACTGCCCCTACAGCTATGTCACTTGCATCACACATTAATTCAAAAGGTAGAGACCAATCAGGTGATCTAACTATGGGTGCAGTGGTGAGTGCCTTTTTTAAATGTTCAAAAGCTGCAGTGCATTCATTAGTCCAAACAAATTTTGTATCATGCATCAAAAGTGTAGTCAAAGGTTTTGCTATGATACTAAAATCTTTTATGAATCTCCTATAAAAACCTGCATGGCCTAAAAAATGATCGAACGTCTTTTACACTTTAAGGAATAGGCAACCTAGAAATTGAATCTACTTTTGCCTTATCTACTTCCATGCCTTTAGAAGAAATTATATGACCTAAAACAATTCCTCTTGTTACCATGAAATGACATTTCTCCCAATTAAGGAGAAGTTTCTTATCTTCACACCTGCATAAAACAGCTTTCAAATTTGTTAGAGAATCATCAAATGAATTACCATACACAGAGAAATCATCCATAAAAACTTCCAAAAAGTTTTCTATCATGTCACTGAATATGCTAAGCATGCATCTTTGAAAGGTTGTTGGGGCATTACAAAGACCAAAATGCATTCTTTTAAAAGCAAACGTCCCAAAAGGGCAAGTAAAAATAATTTTTTCTTGGTCTTCTAATCCTATTTCAATTTGATGATAGCCTGAAAAACCATCCCAAAAACAATAGAATGAATGTCCAGCAACCCTTTCAAGCACTTGATCTAAAAATGGTAAAGGAAAGTGGTCTTTTCTGGTCATGGAATTCAATTTCCTATAATCTATGCACATTCTCCAACTAGTGGGTACCCTTTTAGTTATCATTTCTCCCTGTTCATTTTCAACAACAGTAACCCCAGTTTTCTTAGGTACTACTTGAGTAGGACTTACCCACTTGCTGTCTGCAATAGGATAAATAATACCTGCATCAAGTAATTTTAAAACTTCATTTTTAACAACCTCTTTCATGTTAGGGTTTAGCCTTCTTTGAGACTCCCTTGAAGGATTAGCATTTTCTTCTAGAAAAATTCTATGAGTGCACACTAAAGGACTAATTCCCTTAATATCAGCTATAGTCCAACCTATTGCAGATCTATGATCATTCAACACTTTCAACAACATATTTTCCTGATCACAAGTAAGAGTAGAAGAGATTACCACAGGGTATGATTCATTAGGTCCCAAGAATGCATACTTTAGTTCCGATGGAAGAGGTTTAAGCTCCAGAGTTGGCATCTTCTCTGCTGATGTTTGCATGGGTGTCTGGCTAACATTTAGAGGCTCAATGTTTGGCTGCCAAGCTCTTACAACTGCTGTTGTGACACCTTTTGAAGGGTCTTGAATGTTGTCCAATTCGAGATTCTACTCAAGTTGCTCATTAGGATCTTCTAACTCAACTAGCAGCTCTTCCAGCATATTAACTTCCTGCACTTCATCAAAATCTTTTGGTTGCCTACAAGCATTGAAAATGTTAAGTTCCAAAGATATATTGCCAAAAGTCAACTTTAAAATACCACTCCTACAATTTATCAAAGCATTTGAAGTTGCAAGGAATGGTCTACCAAGAATAACAGGGATTTGAGGAGAAGTTTTAGGTGTACTTTGAACATCAATAACAACAAAATCAACTGGGTAATAGAATTTATCGACTTGAACCAAAACATCCTCAATTATTCCTCTAGGCATCTTAACAGATCTATCTGCTAATTGTAAAATCATGGGGGTAGACTTAAGTTCACCTAGACCAAGCTGTGTATACACACTAAAGGGCAAAAGATTCACACTTGAACCTAAATCTATCAAGGCATGACCAATACGAGTGGTTCCTATCATACAAGCAATGGTTGAAGAACCAGGATCTTTAAATTTTTGAGGAGTTTGACATTGTATGATAGAACTCACTTGTTCAGTTAGAAAGGCTTTGTTCTTAACAGCTAACTTCCTCTTTACTGTACACAAATCCTTAAGAAATTTAGCATAAGCAGGGACTTGTTGAATTGCATCTAACAGAGGAATATTTACCCTAACTTGCTTAAAAATCTCATGAATTTCTGTTTGATTTTTGGTCTTATTACCAGGTTGTAATCTTTGAGGAAAAGGGGCACGGGGTGCACCTACTATTGGCTTAGGTGGTTCCTGAACATCAGATAGAGATTTTAACACAATATCATCAACAGGAGGTTCAGCTTGCTTACCCACCAAGTTCTCTTTAGGTTCAGGAACTTGGATTTGCTTACCACTTCTCAAGGTAGTTACTGCTTTCACATGTCTTAGATTGTACTCATCGCCCCCATTGTATTGAGTTTGAGGATTAGACATTGGTTGAGCTGAAAACTTACCTTTTTCTGATGCACTTGCCTGGGTAGTCAATTTTGTAAGCTGAGATCGGATGTCATTAATGGCCTGAGAGTTTTGATTGTTGATGGCAGCTTGACTTTGCATGAATTGTTGGATTTGGTCTTCCAGACTTCTCTTCTGCGGTGGCATATATGGTGTTGGTTGTGAGGGTCCAGCATTGTTGCCAATATTATTGCTTCCTCCTTGATCATTCCTCTAACTGAAATTTGGATGATTTCTCCAACCTGGATTATAAGTACTCGAATATGGGTTAGAATAAGGTTTGGAAATCATATTAACAGCAACAGATTGATCAAAATACATCTCTTTTAGTTGGGGAAGTGCAGGACAATCAGAGGTTAAATGTTGTACATCATCACAAATTGAACATTTTTCTAAATTAGTGGAAGAGGAATTGACTTCATTCACTTTTTGAGTTTCCAAATTTTTAAGTTTTCGAGTGATGACAGCCAATCGGGCATTTATGTCATCCTCTGTTTTAAGTGAATGAATTCCATTTCCAGATGCAATCTTTGGAAATTCAGTTTTTATTGTAACACCCCTATCAAACTCATCAATGTTATCCCAAGATTGGGCATTTTCAGCTAAATCATCAAAAAATGTAAAAACTTCATTCGGGTCTTTTGCAAAGAAGTCACCATTACTCATGGTTTGCACAAATTGCCTCATTTCTGGTCTGAGCCCTTCATAAAAAAAACTTCGTTAACATCCATTTTTCATAACCATGATGGGGACAAGATAACAACAAATCTTTGAATATTTCCCAACTAGTGTAAAAAATTTCATTATTTTTTTGAGAAAAATTCATGATTTGTCTTTGAATAGCGGTGGTTCTTTGTGGTGGAAAAACTTTTTAATGAACTCTTTCCGCATATTTGCCCAATTTGTAATTGAACTAAGACTCAAAGAGTTAAGCCACGACTTAACTTTATCCTTTAGTGAAAAAGGGAAAAGCTTGAGTCGAATGACTTCCTCAGTGCAATTTCTTTCAAGAAAAGTAAAACAAACCCCTTCAAATTCCTGGATGTGGTGATATGGACTCTCTGATGGCATCCCATGGAAGCGTGGTAGATGATCAATCATTCCCGGTTTGAAGTTGAAGACCGCTGCATTTTCAGGCATCACTATGCATGACAGAGTGCTTGCCATCGTTGGAAAAATGTAATCTCTAAGACTTCGAACGACTGTCGCTTCATTTGGATCTGCATTATTTGCCATTACTACCTGCTGATTTTCAAGAAGTAAAAACTGGTTAGTGGGTTCCGATCTTACTAATCGCTTAGAATTATCTCGAAACCAAACGGACATAAACAAAGAACAATATCAAGAATAGTAGTCGAACAAAATAATAAAAAAAAAAATAGCAGAATTCAGAAAAAATCAGTTAACACCAAAATAATCCCCGGCAACGGCGCCAAAAACTTGACTCGATGTAAAATCTACCCTCCAAGTATAAAGGGGTCAAGTTGTAGCCTAGCAATAATCCAGGGTCATTCTTCCTAGGGATTGTATTGGTATCGTAATATTTGCTAAATTCGAAACTTAAACTATGATTTCAATTGTTTTTAAATGAATAAAAAGATGATAAGATTAAATTGCAATGAAATGAAAATTTGAGTGGAGTTATTCTTTCGCTATCAATTGGGCTTTACAAATAAATTTAGCATGAATTTCTTGAGATCGATAAAATTTGGAAATATTAGTACGAAAATTAATCAATTTATTTTACGGCATTTAGTCGAGCATGTTATGTGCATATTCAATACATATCACATCAGCGACATTAATCCAAGTAAAATAATTTGAAAATTTAAAACAATCGTTAATTATCATCAATCACAAGAATTCATCTATAACGAATTAAAACATACACATTAAAGCTAAGAATAACTCCCTTCAAATATAACTTAGCCGAACATAATTAAATTAAACGAAATAAAATTCAAACAATCAATAACCATTACTAAATAGTGAAATTCACGTTTTGAATTGAAAGTTCAATATCCAAAATATATATCTCAAGCTCAACCAAGAAAAATTAATCTAAATTCATTAAAACTAGTAATCTAAACAATTAAAAGTCTAAGCAAAATAAGATTGTAAACTAGAACGAATCACCCGAAACAACCAATCGCAGCCTCTATTTTCGAACCAAAAGACTATGCTTCGTTCATTCTCCTTTGGTTGCTGGTTGTGAGAGAATGGACGGCGGCTGAAGATTTCTGTTGGGACAAAAGACAGGGCAGAGAGGAGCTGCGGCCCGTTTTCCAGAGATAACCCAGAGTGAGTTGGAGTGCTGGTCAGCTTAGGTTGAAGGTGAGGGCTGCTGCTTTGGCCGTTGGTGGTTGCATGGATGCTGAAGGAAGAGAAGGAGAGTTCGGCTAAGTTACGTGAGGTAGAGGGAATTGGGAGGGAGGTTGGCTGTTGGTTTGTTGATGGAGGTAGAGACGAGGCAGCGGGGGAGAAGGTCAGGTTTCCGAGTATAGGTTTGGTTGCGTGAGAGAATGATGGAGGAGGAGAGATGGTGACTGGTTTTATGCGTACTGAAGGTGGCTGTGCTGGCTGGTTGTTGATGGAAGTCGGCTGCTGCTGTTGAGGGTGAGAGAGAAGGCGTCCGAGAGAGGCTGGGTGAAGTGGCTGAAGGTTGTTTGGAGAAGAAGACAGCGAGAGAGAGAAGAGAAGGCAGAGGAGAGTTGCAAGATGGAAGAGATGGAGAGGGAGCTGCATGAAAGGTGAGATGATGAAGGCAGGCTAGTTGTTTTTTGGGAGAGAAGATGGCTGTAGGTTAAGAGAATGGGTTAGTGTTTTTGGGCTAAAGAATTTGGCCAAAAATGTGGGTTGGAAATTGAATTGGATATAAAAAAAATTGTCCATTGTATTTCTGCAATTAAATAAATGAAATCAATAGTCAATAAAATCAATTTAGAGTTTAAGAATTAAAATTAAATCTTTTATAAGTTTTACTCTAAATTACAAAATTTAAATCCCCAAATTGTATTTTTCATTTATTTGCCTACCTACAATACGTAAAATTGGACAATAATCAGCCGTAACTCCTTTTCTGCTCCCTTTTGCGCCATGTTATGAAAATGCTTACGGTCGTAACTTTTTTTGTGTTGCGGCCGTAACATAATTGCATCCAAGGTCCCCAATCTTCAGTTTTAAGTGCATTTTGGTCCTTTTTTATTCTTTTCTCTTCTTTTATGATCATATACAACATAAAATATAAAATGCATTAATAATACTTAGATATGATCAAATTATTGCTAGTCCAAGGTTATAAGCGCATAAAATAAATCTTAATGAAGCACTTATCAAATCCCCCCACACTTGAACCATTGTTCATCCTCGAACAATGATAGACAAGAGAAAAGAATAGGACTCAAATAACAGATTATGATTTAGAGAGTTAAGGTTGCAGCCCACTTTTCTTCAGCAAGAATGTTCAATTGCATAATCGGATTGTGTTAGTGTGTGATAGAGATGCAACGCCCTCTATTTCCCATCCCAATCATGGCTCGTTATGGTTTATTTCCTTTCACCTCTCGTGTGCACTCACCTCCCATCCATTTATGAGTGACTACAAAGAAAATAGTTTCGCCCAACTCCGGAAGAAATTACTCGCGTAAACCGAGTTGTTCATGATGTGAATTCAGTCAACACATTATCCCCAACCACATTCATAGCACAAACCCTAGACCAAGCAATTCAAACCACTCATAAGTAAATGTAATGGGGTTAACACCCTCACAAGATATTTCTCTCTTCGCACAAAGTATATAAGGGTTAGAATTTTCGCTCAGCTCTCTGCATGGATAAGTCAGTACCACAGACTACCTAAATGTCATAACCGGAGCCAACAATAACACAAATGCAAAGCAAAGGTCTTTATTTTGGTTGTAATGGGGCTTCAGGTTGGGTAGGATAAAAAGATATATCTAGGCTTGAGTCGAGAAGGAATTTCACAAGCCAAGGCAATTCATAGTGACATTACTTCCTTTTCTCTCCACATGAACGTCATTTCTTCCTGTTACCCAACTTGGTTAACACTTGCAAATCTCTATCTCCCTTTTTTTCAAAAGTCGAGTGTCTTACTTTCTCAACTACCAATTTTCTTTACTCCATTTTTCGATGCTCTTTTTTTTTCAAATAAATGCAGTCACCCATCAACACACGATAGGACTTCTCTACTTGAGTTCAATCCATTATGTAACTATCACAAGACACCCATCGCACTTCTTAGATATAAACAACAGCACATTCCCCAATCAACCAAAGCTTGCAAATCCCTTCTCCATGGGTTCAAAACAAAGATAATGCGAAAGAAAGGGTATTCATGGCTTTGTATTGTGGAATCAAAGATTCAAAGAAAGGCTAAAGCTCAAAGGGGCTTCTATTGGTCCATGTAGCAAGGTAGGCTCTTTTAGAAAGTCCAATTTGGCTTAACCTATTGCATTTTCTATAGTTTGCACTTAAGTTAAGAAGCTACAACAGTTTGCACAGAAAAGCACATCCAAGTATAACCCAACCATGCAGGACACATATCAAAGAATTACGAGTTCGTAAGTATTAAAAACAGCTCTTAGGCTCAAAAGCTCACAAATTATGGTTTTCATGTGTTTCTCCCATCCAATTATGAGTTATAGGTCATTGCTTGATCTTTATTCCAAATCTAAATCCATTGGTCGAGGATAGTGTTTAAAATTATTCAAATCATGACTACTCACAAAAGTCTTATAATTTCTGCTGGAATTGGGACGCTCAGGGTTATATATGAAGGGATAATCTGTCTATTCCGGTTTGGGTTTAATTTTACTTTTCATTTTCAACCTATTCGCGCTGTTCTGGACGAGATCATCTCTATGTGCTCAATTCATATCCAATTATGCAATGATTTTTTAAAAAAAAAGAACCAAAAGTGGAGCCGCTTCCTATCAAAGTATGGTTTAAGACCTAAGTAGCATAGATAGGTAACAAAAGTAGGGAACAAGATTAAAATGGATGCTGACTCAACATGAATTTAACGTTTCGACTACAGAAAGAAGATAAAGACATGAAGCTTACAATCAATCCCCCCACACTCAGACAAAACAATGTCCTCATTGAAAAATAAAGCTAAATAGTAGAAGAGGGAAAAATAAAAAGAAACTCCCTCGGGTCTAATGTGGCGGTAGATCGTCCCAGGGTCCCCGTAATCATCGAATCTCCTCCCGAAGGGCTCTTTGCTCTTCCAGAATGAGTTGTTGATCCTCTTACATGGCATTCAGTTGAGTCTGGAAGGTTTGCATCATTTCCAGCATCTGCAGCTCGAAAGGGTGGGAGTAGGAGTTTGTTGTATCCCTTCCCGCGCTGCGGGCTCCTCGGCGCCCTGATCATCATCGGACTCCCATGAATCCCCATCCCCGCGACCTCGCTTGGTAACGATTTGTTCATCATGAGAGTTGAGTGATTGGTGGTTTTCTTATATTGCCCTTGTTTGATATTGCTACTTCCATTGGGCATCATTACACAGATTGTGGATTGTTGGTGGTTTATACTTAAGAAACGATGAAGGTCAATGTCAAATAAAAATTTGATCCTCACTCCCCTGAATCCCCATCCCCGCGATTCCCATGCCCCAAAGTGTCCTCACTCAGTGCAGCGGGAACTCGTTGAGCCCGGCATAAGGCAGAAATCAAGCATGGGAAAGGCATGCCCCTCTTCTGTGGCATCAGGCTGGCATAGGTGGAAATAGTGTCATAAATGGGCTGTCCCAAGTCAAATTTAATCCCCTTGGAGATAGCATAGTAGACTCGGAGATAACGGATAGAAACCGTAGTGAGGCTAGTGGATGGAAATAGACTCCCCGACCCCCATTGATGCAGGTACCAAGCGTCCCTCTGTAAATCCCGATTCTTATAGTGCGGATGTATGACATTTAGGGAATCGTGGAGTTCTGACTTCAAAGCCCATTGGAGTACCTCTCAGTCCAGAAAGAAAGTCCTTGCACTGGATGCCATAGGGACGGCCCCAGTATTGCTGATGCCCAAGTAGTTTTCCACCACCTCCTTATTGAACTTAATTCTCTTCCCAGCGACCCTGGTGCAGTGATAATCGAGCGATCCCTCATCTCCAATTTCCTTATTGAACTGAGTGTAGAACTTGAACACGAGAGAGGGGTTTCCATAAGGAAGATCGCTGGAAAACTTTACCCAGCCGAATTCTACGAAGCGAGCCCAAAATGGTCGAGGAGCAATGACCATGTTAGCGCTCTGCATTTCTTGAAAGTCCTCGGGGAAGAAAATCCGCTCCTTAATGCATAACTTAGACTGACTATTCTCCTGGCGGGGCTCAGATGAGGATTCACCCACTACTTGCTTCCCTTTCTTAGTCGGTGGAGCATGGAGAATCCTGTAAAAGAAATGAGTGAATTAGTCGAGCAGGATAGTAATATAAAGAGAATGTGCTCAAGCAAGTAGTGTGTAATGGTCAAGGCTCAAATTCGAGAATTAATGTTAACATAAAAAGCATAACGTACACAAAAGGTAGTCATGGGAGGAAATAATTCATAGAACGAAGTGTGCAATTAATCATTTAAGCCCCAACGTCAGGCAATGGAATAAATAATGGCACAAGCTCAAGATTCCTAACATGTTTTCTTAGATGACACACTTCAAATGCAAGGGTAATGCAAGGTCCGTCAAATCCATTTGACAATTTCCATTATGGCAAACCAAAACAAAGATGTAGAGTCACAACTTAGGCCAATGTGGAGTCAAAATGGAACTCACAACCTAAATATCCATTAACATATAGCAAGCAATGGGGGATATGCAACTTACCCTTTTCATTTCATGAATTCATCAAGATTAAACTCCCCTCTTTCCCTTCAATTGAACTCCTATCATGACATCAATACACTTATACTAGCATAATAGAGAGATTTGAATCGAAGTTTTAAGGAAACAAACACCTCAAACTCTCCTAGACATTTTATCGAACACCTGGAGTGCGAACTTAGGGATGATTCCATTGTTGTAAAATAATGAAAAGCCAAGTTCCTAAATCAGAAACATAATCTACAATGCAAAACCCAATCAATCAAATGGAAGAAAAATATATCGAGAATGCGACGTGTATTGATACTTTACCCATGACAAAAAGAGACGAAAAGGAGAGGAAAATCATACCGTACAAATCTTGTGGAGAGAAATGGGCGTGATGGGGGAGATAGACGTGATTTTGATGAGACTCCCTTGTGAACGAAGGTATGGATGTGGAATGGAAGAATTTCGTAAGAAAATTGTGGGTGGTTTATAGAGGGTTGTGTGATAGAATACGTGAAGGTAGCAGTTATTAAATTTCGAAATTTCCGGGTTTACGGCCGTGAATATCTTACTCACGGCCGTAAGTCCTAATCTGAATTTTTTTTTCCAAGAATCCACTACGGCCGTAAATATATTCCTTACTGCTGTAAGTAGGCCACTGAATAAACTAACCGAAAATGCGTTACGGCTGTAAATGAGTACCTTACGGCCGTAACAAGGCCACTGAATTTTTTTTTTTTTTATATATGTGTGTGCATGAAATGACTAAATAAAATATAATTTACCAACAATGAGAAACTAAAATTGAGGGAGTAAGGGAACTCCCCTCTCGGGTTTCCTCCCGAGCAGCGCCTCTATTTATTGTCGTTGGCTCGATCTATTCCTTTCTCCTTCAACCGGGATTTGGTGGATTCCCAAAGCTCAAATTCTTCTTCATAATCTTCGTTAAGATCTGCAAAACATGGGAGAACTTCTCATCAGCGACCGGTAAGGTGGTACAAAAGTTTTTACCTGGTTGTGATGGCCCTGGAAAATCAGTAATTATATCTACAGTGTCTTGTAGACCGTCCTTTCCACTAAGTTTGGAATTTTCCTGTACTAGAAAATCAAGCACATCAATCGAGTGAACATGGCTAGTATCATCAAGGTAGCTCACGGGATCATAAATGTAACACCCCAAGTTTAAAAATCTAAAACCTAGGCGTGTTAACTTCCATTCACATTATATGCGGAAATAAATCGTTTAAAACATTTAAACTTTTCATTTTCTATTATAAAATTTTACAAAAATTTCGGCAGAGTCTGCTCTATAAATTGGACATAACCAACCTGTAGAGAGACATCATACCTACAATTCTCAACCCATTTAAATCCAACATTCAACATCCAACCAAAATTCCAAAATTCAACTCCAACATTAATTCCCAAACTCCTCAATGATAATACCTTGAAGTAAAAATTTATAAATTCCTGAAACATAGTATAAACTAATCACCGGGAAATACCATACTTATTTTAACTAAGAACCGACAAACTAATTCAAAATGATTAATCAATTTAAAAGAATAACCAATAAAATAATTTGTGAAAACCATTGATTCGTTTCTAAAAAGAATGAAATTATGAGTACTGTCCGACTCAGCCGCCAAATGCTCTCCTCGGATCATCTAACTTTCATCACCTGAAATGTTGGGGAGGGATTGGGGTACATGCTTATGACATGAATGCTTTAAAAATTCCATATATGTATCCCCATTTACTTTACTTTCCAGAACTTTCAAACTTTTCAGACTTTCACTTCATTTCCATCGTGGGCTCACTTGGTGTATCTTCTAGTCAATCAGATAATAGTGGGAAATTCTTATTTGGAACCAGATTAACATTCACATTTCTACCACAAAGCAGTTTAACATTCACTTTCCCACCGCAAAGCGGTTTAACAGTCCACCGTAAAAAGGTTGAACATTCCGTCGCAAAGCGACTTAATTCGGGTATGCCGGTCCCCCGCGCCCCATTTCCCACTCGCATCTTTCATGAACTAGAAGTACACACATTCTTTCTTAAAAACTTGGGATACATAACTTTTGAACAAACTTGCACCTTGACACATTTCTTTCATTTAAAAACATTTGACTTCCCAATTTCGATTCCAATGCATTCTTGATGATACAATGGCATGATAATGTGCATGCTTGAACATTCTTCCTAATAACATATACTTTCATAAAGTAAATGAAATTCATCAAAGCAAGTAAGTTGCAAACAGTCATTTACACATTTCACATTTACATTTAACTTCTATGAAAATAGGGGAAGTTTACTTACCTGTAGTCCTTAGTAGTCACTTTACTTACTATGCAGGTGGAAGTCTTGGTTGCCCACGACGTCAATGTACCGTTTCTCCTAATTAATTTCCATTCATTAACAAAAATATGGCTTTTAGTGAAAATCACATTCAAAACTCCTAATCAATGTTGAGACTTCCATGTGACTTATAATTTAACCCAACTTGTCCTTAAGTTATGTCAAACATAAATAATACAACATTCAAAATGAGAATAACTTCTAAGAGCCAAATTTAAATCCTTCTTATCCAATTACACAAAAGTCAAGAATCTAAAATATTATCACAACTTAAATCTTACATGAATAATTCCAACTAGCATTCTAATTTTTCAAAATCTGAAAATATTGAAAATAAGGTTTTCAATTAAATTAAACCTTTTAAACAAAATCTCAAATTTCTTCAATTCCCAAATCTTAATATTACAATTTCTAACAAAAATTTAAACTAAAACTATAAATGGAACAAGTTGAATCTAGTATTTTAAAATCTGAAATTCCAACTTAAGGTTTCAAATAAACTCTTAAATCTAAAAATTACAAATCCCAATCCAAAAGTTAAAATTAAACAGTTAACTAATCTCATAATTTCGAAATCCTCAAATTTACCAAAAACAACAGAAATTCAATTAAACTAACTCAATTTAAACAAGGTATATTTAACAATTTCTAAATCTGAAACTTCTCAATACATACACACGTGCATATAAAACTTATACATATATACACATACATATACATCAATACTCACACACATAAACATCAATAAATTCTAAATTTATGGTATAATTCGAAATCAAACAAAAAACTAAAATCTGAAAATGTGAGAAAAATACATATATACTTACATTCAATCCATATATACATACAAAAATTTCATGTGTGTGTTGTGTGTGTGTGTGTCCGTGAGTGGGTGCGTGTGGGCGTGAAAGGGGAAGGGAGGGGGCGGCCTTACGGTGATGGAGGTGCACGGTGGCGGTGGTGGTGGTGGTGGTGATGGTGGTGGTGGCCGGCGGTGCTCGAGGAAGGGACGGAGAGGGAGAGAGATGTGAGACCAAGAGCGAGAGAGTGGTCGGCTGCGTCTGAGAGTAGAGATCGCGAGAGGTGAGATGAGGGAGAGATGTGAAAGACGAGAGTCTGAGGGTTTAGGTTTAAATGTTTAAGTTTTGTTAATTTTCAATTTAGTCCCTCAACTCTGATAATTGATAATTTAAGTCCACGACCCTCAAATAAAATTCCAAATTGTCACCAAACTTTTCCCAACTTCAATTTAATGCAATTTAGGTAACTTACTACTCAATTAAAATAGAAATGGCAAGTAACAATTAAAATAAATAATTAGACATATAATTGTGCGTAACCAATTTATAAACTTTCTAATTTGGTACATTGATCGAGGTGGTGTCCAAGTCCTTCCACTGCAAAATGATTTGAAATTATAGATGATAATAATCATCAAATTGAAAATTTATAATAACATTAACATAAATATCACGTGGGATTTAAGAAATTCTCGTAAAATGAAAAGCGGTATTACAATAAATATTGAACTTAATCATTTCACCATCAAATTCCATGGTGAGTGTGCCACTACTGACATCTATCTTAGTCTTAGATGTCTTTAAAAATGGTCTACCTAACAATATAAGGGTAGAACTGGGTGAATGATCATCATGCATATCTAAAACATAAAAGTCTGCCGGAAATACTAGCCCACCTACTTGCACTAACACATCCTCAACTATCCCATCCGGATAAGCATTGTAACGGTCGACTAGCTGAATGATAACACCCGTTTCAGTCAATTTGGCAAGTTTTAGTGCGGTGTAAGTGTCATATGGGACTTAAATGATCTCAGTCTTGATAACACAACTACACAGGCTCCTCTTGAGGTGGAGCACTCGAATCAAAATGATCAAAATGAAAACATAGATCAAGAGGATACTGATTCTAATACTGAAGGTGAAATTGTTCAAACACATGATCTATCAAACTCTCAGTTGACTAGAGATAGGGTGAAGAGGCAAGTAAGACCTTCCACTAGGTATAACAATGACGATTTTATGTCTCTCTTTACTGATTGTGATAATCTGTGTGCTGAACCAACTTCTTATCAAGAAGCTATATCTTGTCCTGAATCTAAAAATTGGCTTACAGCTATGAATGATGAAATGAATGGGCCGTTTTCTTTGTATTTCGATTTTGAATTTTGGTTGTTTGTTTTGGGATTGCTGAAAACATGTTCTTTTTGTGATTTTTGAAAATCGTTTTCAAAAATAGAAAACTGAAAAATGCGTTTACTTTGTAATTTTCTAATATATTTATTTTGTGATATTTTATATGTAAAAAATGGTTGATTTGTTGAATTACATTAATTTTAATATCAATAAATCAGTTAGTTCTTTATGTCAATAAATTCATCATTAATATTGTTTCAACTAAACAAAAATTCAACCATATACCGACAAAATCTTAACATGGATCTATATATAATGACAAAATAACATAAGAACTTCAAGTGAAAGAAGTGTCTCAAAAAAAAATCTTAACATGGATTTATATATAATGACAAAATAACATGAGAACTTCAAGCGAAGGAAGTGTCTCACATTTCCAAAAAAAATATAAGAATTTCAAGTGAAGGAAGTGTCTCACATTTACAAAAATAAAAAAAATCTTAACATGGATCTATATATAATGGTAAAATAACATAAGAACTTCAAGTAAATGTAGTGTCTCACAAAACAAATTCACAAAAAAAAAATCTTAACATGGATCTATATATAATGGCAAAATAATATAAGAATTTCAAGTGAAGGAAGTGTCTCACATTTACCAAAAGAAAAAAGAAAAAAAAAATTACAAAAAAATAAAAATAAAAAAATCTTAACATAGATCTATATATAATGACAAAATAACATAAGAACTTCAAGTGAAGGTAGTATCTCACATTTACAAAAAAAAAAAAAAAAAAAAGGTCCAAAACGTGCATTTTGGTCCAAAACGCGCGTTTTGGACTTTTGAACACAAAATATCCAAAACGCAATAAACTCATTTTAAGTTTCTTATATATATATATATATATATATATATATATATATTTGAAAACGCATTTTTGAAAATGGGCAAAGTGAACGTGTTTTCGATATTTCCAAAAATCGAAAACTGAAAACAGCAAAGAGAACGGGGCTGAATTCTTTACATAAGAATAAAACTTGGATATTGGTTAAAAGGCCTAAAGATCAGAATGTCATAGACTGTAAGTGGATTTTTAAGATTAAGGAAGGTGACTCCAGCAAACATGGTATTAAGTACAAAGCCAGACTAGTAGATAAGGGCTTTTCCTAAAAGGAAGGTATAGACTATAATGAAATTTTCTCACATGTGGCTAAGTACACATCTATTAGGATCCTTTTGGCCTTAGTTGCTCATTTTGATTGGGAGTTAGAATAGCTTGATGTCAAAGCTGCTTTCCTTTATGGTGAATTAGACGAAATTATATATATGCAACAACCTAAAGGATTTGAGTAAAAGAGTAAGACTAAAACTGTTTGTCTTTTAAAGAGGTCTCTATATGGTCTAAAATAAGCTCATAGGCAATGGTATATGAGATTTGAATCTTACACAAAGGTATTAGGTTTCAAGAAAAGTAATTATGATTTATGCTTGTTTTATGATGGAAATGGAGGACCTAATTCTGTTTATTTGCTTTTATATGTGGATGATATGCTTTTAGCTTGCCATGATATGAATAAAATAAACTCAGTTAAACATAAATTAAATTTTGAATTTGAAATGAAGGATCTTGGCATCGCCAAGAGAATTTTGGGTATGAACATAAAAAGGGATAAGACTAATAGTACTTTGATTTTAAATCAATCTACCTACATTTCTAAAGTACTTGAAAAGTTTTCTATGATGCATGCTAAATCTTGTTCATTACCTTTGTCAAATCATTTGAAACTTTCATCTGATCAATCTCCTAAAACAGATGAATAAATAGTTAGGATGAATAGAGTACCTTATGCTAATGTGATTGGTTTTGTTATGTTCTTGATGGTGTGCACTAGACCCGATTTAGCATATTCTGTGAGTACTCTTAGCAGGTTTATATCCAATCCAAGTGAACTTAATTGGGAAGCTTTAAAAGGTATGCTTAGATACCTAAAAGATACTGAAACTGTTGGTTTGCATTATTCCAAATGCAAAGAAGGTATAATCTTAAAGGGGTATTGTGACTCTGATTTTACTGGTGATTTAAATAAAAGAAGAAGTACTTCATCATATGTTTTTACTTTATGAAATTCATGCATTAGTTGGAAATCCCAATTGCAAAGGGTAGTTGCATTATCATCCACTAAGACTGAATATATTGCTGCGTGTGAAGCATTAAAAGAGGGGCTTTGGGTGAGGGGTTTGTTGCATGAATTGAACTTCATTGATAATAATGTACTTCTATTTTATGATAATCAGAGTGACATTCATCTTAGTAAGAATCCCATGTTTCATGATAGGACTAAGCATGTAGACGTTAAATATCATTTCATAAAGGACGTGGTTGAAAATGGAATGGTTAAAATTGAAAAGATACCAACACTTTTAAATCCTTCGGATATGGGAACGAAGGTGTTACCCATTAATAGATTTAAAGATTGCATGAAAATGCTGAACATTGATTCTGAAGAATCAATATTCGGTCCTTGTTTATTTTTTGAAAAACTAAATACTTTGTCTTTTCTTTTACAGGTATTTATGAGCAAGATGATATTGAATTGGTTGCTCAAATCCACTAGTGGTGCACTCAAGTTCATAGCAAGGTGAAGAATATAGAAAGTGCTACTTCACTCCATTAGCCAAATAACGTTTTTGACTAATTGGGCCAAAAATTGATTTTATAACCCCACATGTCTTCAGCCCATAAATATGCATATTCTTTGACTTCGACTTAGAGATACACAACACGGGTAGAATAGATACACACTAAAGGAACGCAACTTCATTCCAAAATCAGAGGCGATTTTTGGGTACTTCGGTTCGAATGGATTCTTCTCTTGGTGAGATCAATCATTTACTATTCCTTTAATATTCTCTTAGTGATTAGATTGGTTACAATAGGTGTAATCTTGTAGTAAATGAGAGTTTATGCTTGGTGATTTGTTTAGGGTTCGATCGTGTATAGCTTCGGTTTTGGGGGTGTGTTTGGGCGTTTCTTGGTCTTTGTTTGTAGTTTGCAATATTTGTAAATCAATTTTTCAGGGATTAGATACTTGGTGAATCTTTTGGCAAATTTTCAGCCGTGGGTAGTTCGAAAATTGGGGATTTTCTTTGTATTTTTGGATTTATTGTAAATTTCTATGAACATTGCTTTGTGCCTAGTAGATTTGAGCATGAATCCAAATTTAATGGTTTGCTCAATGGGGGAGTAGGCGATTCTTTGAATTATCGAACCTCCGGAGTCTACGAACCGAAAAATTCTTTGTATTCTTGCATTACTTTCATTTTATTTTTCGTTATTGTTCACTTTCGATCCAACATTATGTAATTACTAAACCTAGTTTTGACAACCTTCTTTATTTTGTCTTGAGCTGCTCGCAGCTCGAATAAGTTATTTTTAAAAACAACGAAGAGGCAGGACCATTAGAGGGGTAGTAATATGTTATTCGAAAAAACGCATTGTAAACTTTTAACCTATCGTAATGTGGTATGCTTCATTGCTGTAATTATTTTTTAATATATATATATATAGTCACCCCTACAAAGTCGTTGCTATAGATATAAATACTTACAACTACGATTGGAGTCGCCCCTTTTAACAGTTGGAGTGTGCTATAGGTTCGAGGCTATAGGAGCAACGATGTCGCCCCTATAGACGTTGCATCCTATAGGGGCGATATATGTCGACCTATAGGTTTTGTGCCACGAATCTATATGAACGACATTTAGGGGCGATAATATCTTTCATGTTAGTCTAAAGAGGCAACATATTGATTTATATGGGCGACATATGTCGCCCCCTGATTTTCCTTTTTTTTGTTGTGGTTTGGTTGCGATAGTGAAATTTGTGTAAAAAGAAAACAAATTGGAGATTGAATTCCTAAAAACTTTGACAATGTTCTCTTTGTTGTTTTTAGATCGATTTTCAAAAACAATCAAAACTCGTTCAGTTCTGCATTTTCAAAAACTTAGGTGGCGTTCTGTTTGTATTTTATTTTGTATTTTCATTTTCGAAAATATTTTGTGTTTCTGGTTTTCATTTTTGTTTTCAAATTTGCTGAAAATGCGTTTGGTTTGTTATTTCTGAAAACTGTTTTTGAAAATGAAAAGCTGAAAAACATATTCTGTTTGAAATTTTGCAGAATACTACTTAAACTTTTTTTAATTAATTTGCTTGCAGAATACTATTGACTCAAACTCAAATTTCCTTTCACAATACACTAAAAACATGGTTACATGCAACACAATAATGTGAGCATTAAGAGTCTTATTAATACAGCTTGGTCAGGTTCGAGATTTGAGAAATCTCTAGTTCTATTAAAATCCAGAAAATGCAAGTTCTTTCAAAATCACCAGAATCCATTTATCAGTGCAATTTTTAAAATATAACAAGAATTCCCACTTAATTTTTTTTTTTTTTTTTGTAATGTTGATATTGAATTCAATAAAACTTTATTTAAACTTAGTTTCAAGTTAGGATAATTCTTCCAAAAAAAAATCTTCATTTAGGTTTAGTTCCAAGATAGGATAATTCTAAAAATAATAATAAAAAAATAAAAATTTTATATTAAGCTTAGTTCTAAATTAGGATAATTATTAAAAAAAAAAAATTCCAAAACGCGTTTTTCGCGTTTTGGACTTTTTTGTCGAAATACACACAAAACGTTCAAAACGAGGAAATGAGTTTTTGAAAATGATAAAGAGAACGCGTTTTTAACATTTTCAAAAATAAAAACAGAAAACGACCTCAAAACAGCAAAAAAAAAAAAAAACAGGCCTTGAAAACAGTTATTTTAAACTAGAAACTCAAAACGCCAAAAAAAGCCTTTTTTTAGCGTTTTGTATACAAAAACCTGAGAATGGTGAAAAACGCCTCTTTTCTCTTCTTCCTAACGCCTCTTTTCTCCTCTTCTACCCGGCTCTCTTCACTCCCTTCTTCCTTCTCTCTGCTCCTTCCAGGCATTCTCCTCTCCCTTATTCCACTTAAATTCTCAAGGTTCGAAAACTCGACTATTAGAAAATTCAGAATTCGTAATCCAATTGGAGGAGGCTTTGGAAGCAGTTCAGCGATTCCGGTATAGAGGAATTTTTGCTATATTTCTCAGAGCGGACCGAAAGAGGTAAAGATTCGGGAGTGAGAGTAATTGGGGGTCCTAAAGGGAGAGCCTCTGGCAATGAAGCTTGCTAAATAAGGCGTGCTTCCTGGAGCCACGACTGCTGCCCTCGGTTCCCAGTACATTAAAGGTGCATTTCCTTTTATCTTTTGGAATTAATCAGTTTCATTAAGTAGGGCTAGGTTATGCATTTTTGTTATCGTTATTAATATTCATATTTATATTGCTGGAACCATTGTGCATCACGGCCTGTTTCTGTTTGTATAATTTCTCTTCGGTATTAAAGGAGAGAGAGAGAGAGAGAGAGAGAGAGAGAGAGAGAGAGAGAGAGAGAGAGAGAGAGAGAGAGAGAGAGAGAGAGAGAGAGAGAGAGAGAGAGAGAGAGAGAGAGATGACTATTGATTTATTGATCAAATTTATAAACTTGGGTTGTTAATTTAACTGCAATTCCAGCCCCAAAAAAAGAGCTTTTAAATCTTTTTCATGCAAAATTGTTTATTGGTAAATATGTGGTTGGGAATTTTTGCGTTCTTAATTAAAATGGATATTGAATTATGTGTGAAAACAGTTTTGTGCAGATGGAAGGGTTAAGAGAGAATGAAATATTTACAGGAAGAGACAAATGTAAGACATGGAAAATTTGATACAAGATTCATTTCAAATGATAATAACTGAGTTAGACTGGGATCAAGAGCGTAATATGAAGGTGAAAAGATAACAATAAAAAATAAGAATGTAAAGAAACTTGTATTGGAAATAAATAGGTTGGGCAGAAAGAAAGAAAATCTATATGGTGAATTCTTGTTTTGTTCTTTGGGAACATTCAGATTCTGTAACATTTTTAATGTGGATGTTGAGTTTTGAGATAACTGAATGACCTTGAGCTACAGACTTGAGAAGGGCTCTGAAGTTGAAAGAATTTGTTTATTCAGGCCTCATTTAATGGCTAAAACTTTTAGAAATGTTTTGAAGTCTTTCTACTGATAGTGCAATAAAACCATCCATCCAAACCTACAGTTTACTTTCTGTGTAAATAGGAGAACAAGACAATTTTACCTAGTGTGAGGAAAGGTGAAGAGTTTTGGCAGGTAACTGATAGGTGAATATTATTTCATTTTGAAGGAATTTTTCCCTTATTTTGTTTTAGTCGGTTAAGGTCTAGTTGAGATATTTTAATTCCAAGTTTAAATCACATGCATGTTTTTTGTGATGGATGCATTCATTCATTTAACTAATTTGATTTATAGGTTCATCAGGCACATTAAAGTCCCCAGTCAATATCATGAGAAAATTGTTCCAGAGTGATTGTCCTCTTCCTCTTTCGAATTCAGTGTAGAACTTGAGAGGTAACAATGCTTTCTTGTCATTTTATGGTCTCAAGTGGTGTATAAATTGATACAATGTTGAGCCATCTCCCCTCTCCTTCCACCTCTCTGTTTCTCTCTCGATCTTTGTTCCTGAAAGAAAATAGCAAAGACATTCAAATGAAACCACTTCCGATGGAACATCATTTAAGAAAATTCTATGTGCTTTTCTAAGAGTTTGAAGGCAAACTCAAGCTGTTGTAAAAATGTGTGAAATGAAAACATTATACCTTTAACCATGAATGAATGGAGTGGCGAAAAAAGGGTCCATGAATCTGGCCCCAGTTCATTAGGAACAATGCTTAATTTGTTGTTGCTGCTGGTTCTGGGAAAGGGAAATAAATGGAGTTTGTTGTTTGAATGCAAGTTCGGGTCTTTAGTTCTAATGTCGTTGTTTTCTTTTCTTCTAGCTCCAGAACATTCCTCTACCCCAAAAACAGCTCAGGTGGAATGCACTGGCCTCCAAGTTTGTCATGAATCTTAAACATGCTTTTGATTGATTGATGAGGTCTAATGAATTGAAATCGTTTATGAAAACTCGTCTTACAAGAAAAGCATTGTAAAGAATTTTCTGTTTCCATTCACATTTCTCCCCTGATTGATGTTTATATCTAATAATAGTAGGCCTTTTATGGTGCTCCTTGGGGCATCATAAAAAATGCCCACCCGCCACTTGACGGGCGGGCGGGCAGTGGGTGTCAAGTGGGCCCCGCCTGACAGCCCTCCAATAGGAGGTGGACAAATGCCCTCATTGGAGGCATTATATATGGAGGCATTATATAATTCCTTTATTTAATATAGCACTTAAAACTTAGTTACTGTAAATGTAAATGAATATCATTTTCTTCGTCTTGCTCAAAAGTAGTTTGTGTTATTTGTGCAAACCACAATCAGGTCTTTTTGTTATTGATGATAGTAACTAGATATATATACCTTTGTTAGCAGTGGCGGAGCCAGTCGAGAAGTCCAAGTAGAGCGTTGACCGTTGACCTACTAACGTGAACGATGACAGTAGCGAGATTGTGAATATTATTTAATGAAATAATATTCAAAAATGAATAAATAGATATAAGAATAAAAAGTTGTAATTAAATATATGAACAGATAGTCCAATACAAATCAAAATAGATGCAAAATACATAATAATGACATCGGTTGGTATTCGTTGGCTCGGACAACCTTTCTCTAAGTATGTCATCCTAACATCATCTCTAATGTTAGGATCATATGACTCAATTGGGGGCCGTATTCCTGGATCCGACACAAGTTCATTCATATTGAATTCAGTGCGAAATTTTTTTGTATTATCAAAATCTACTAACTCATTTGCTCTACTAGAAGCAGTTGCAGGACTACTAGAACTAGAACCACTAAGTTCAGATTTTCGTTTAGGTGGGAAAAAACGTTCCATAATCTGTAAATCAATGATCACAAATCAAATTAAATATTCACCAAATCTCAATTCACAACCTATAAATCAATAATAACAATTCACAAATAAAATCATATTTTCATCACAATAGTCACAATTTACAAATCTAAACCACTTTGCAAAAATTTAAATGTAACATTTATGTATAATTCTCAAATCAATTATAACTAATTAATGTTTAGTCTTAGTCAGAAATCACAAATTGATAAAAAAAATTGAGGAATGACAACAATTGACAGTCTAACCTAACCAAAAAAAATTAATAAATCAAACATCAATAATATTTATTAAAATGTTTTAAAACTTATACATTAACAATAACATAATAAGTAATAATAACATTATAAAATCTGAAAATTAGTACACAAGTCACAATCAAAACAAATAAAATAATTTAATAATCATAAGTTCATAACAATATAACATATAATAATTAATAATATAATATAATAATATAATATACATATTATATATACAGAGACTGAGAGACAGAGTAACAGATATTAGATATACATATACTTATATAATATATTATATACTTTACCATTTATTAAGTATTAACAATTAACAAAAAGGTCAAAGGGATTCAAAACACTTACAGTCGGGTCGGAACGAAGCACAGCACAGAGGAAAGGAAGGAAGGCAGTCAGGCACGCAGCGCATGCTGACGCTGCTGAGAATCTGAGATCGGCGGCGGATCCGTGCGCGGTGCGTGGACAGTGGACTGGCCGTCGCCGAACGTTGCGCCTGCGTAACAGAGAGAATCGGGAAGGAAGGGATGAAAAGCAAAAGGTTAGGATTTTGATTTTTGTTAAAAATTTGCTTGTTGGACCAAATAGAGATAGATTTGTATGTTGTATTTTTGGTTTGGGCTTGGGCTTGGGAGTTGGGTACTGATTTGGGCAAAAAAAAAAATTTAAATAAGGTGTCTAGGCGCTGCGCCACCTGCGCAGCGCCACTGGCGGACCACCGGCGGCGAGGTAGCGCGGTCGCGCTACCTTGCCTATAGGTGGCTCCGCCATTGTTTGTTAGTGGCTGTAGGGATTGGGAAGAGGCCGAGCAATATCGTGGGCATTTGTTCCTTGTTTAGTTCAGAATTCTGCCTATAATTTCATCTCATGCAATGAAGAATTTTAAAAAGTGTGAATCAATTGCCATGATATTAGCCTCCGTTTGGTAATCAAAATAAACGAGGTTTATAAACTATACAATTTTTCAAACTTCGTTTTAACCACACGTTTTCTCTCCAATTTTTAACCACCATTTTTACCTCAAAATCACACATGAACCAGTTTATAAATCAACAGTATTACTAGACAAAGGCTAACTTAATAGAGCAAGGGTTAATCCTTAGATCTTCAACTGCAGGATCTAATCACGTGTTAATTTCATTGCAAGAACTATGTTTGTTAAAACATGCTTTTTTTCTAGGTAAATATGTGGTTGAAAAGTAGAGAGATAAAATATGAATGGTTAAAAAGTTGTTTGAAAAATTGTGTTAAAAAAAAAAGTTTTTAAACACTTTTGCCAAACATATGCTAAATTATTCGTGCTCTCTAATATGAACTAATGTATTTCTATTTGGTTGCCAAAATTTGGGAATTTTTATTGAACATGGTTAGATGTTACAATTGGACTACTATTTAATATGAACTAATATATGTTAATTTCTTTCAATTTCAATTTTTATTACTTTTTTAGCAGAAGATGAAATATTGCCTAAATAACAAATTATGAATAAAATATAACATTAATTGATATATTGAAATTAAAAATTATTATAATTAAAAAAAAGCAACCATTTTTTACATACAAAATTATTATTCTCAAAATTTCAATGTAAACACATTTTTTCAGTTTTATGTTTTGGAAATTAGTTTTCAAAACTCACAAAAGAACACGTTTTAAGAAATCTCAAAACAAGCATCGAAAACATAAAATTCAAAATAAAATAAAAAAATCAAAACCAAAAATCGAAACATAAAGAGAACGACCTGTTATATTCCCGAGAAATGGAAGTTAAGGTGTTTGCTTGCGATGGTAGAATTTGGGTGAAAAGAAAACTTGGGTGAAAAGAAAACGAATTTTATGTTTTGGTATTTGATTGGTAATATTCTTCATGTAATTTGATTGATGAAAATGTCATATAATAGTAAATTATTTAATATTTAATAAATAAATAATATGAAAATGGTGAAAAATAAGCTAAATTGTAAGATTTACAAAGTTGAAGGTCTAAATTGCAACTATTCAAAGTTGAGTCGGATCAAAGAATGAAAGTTGTGTTTGACCAGGGATCAATTAGACGCAATTGAAAGTTGAAGGATCAAATTGAAAGAAGAAAAAGTATAAAAACTGGTCAATCAGAAAGTTGGAGACCAAAATACAAGAATATAACGTGAATTTCATTTTGCCGTTAAAATCAATTTCCACCGCTTTGTGGCAAGAATTGGAATACCTCGAAAACAAGGAAAATCCATTGATGTGACCCAAATAAAGAAAACAAATTAGGTTGTGTTTGATAGTCCATGTTTTCCATGGAAAATGGTAATTTTCCATCTATTTTTTCATCCCAACTGTTTGATATACTATATTTTCCCTAAAATTGAATTTCATGGTACAACACTTTAAGGGTGCGTTTGATTCCATAATTTTCCAGGGAATTGAAGAATTTCCACCTAATTTTCCTACTTTAACATGTTTGATAAGCAAAATTTTCTTGGCAAAATTATTTCCATCCTTTCCTCCCACGCGTCAGTTTTACTTGTTTTGGAGGAAAACCTTTTCCAGCCTACAGAGGAGGATTTATTTTTCAGTCCAAATCTCGTATTAATTTTGTCGTGCTTGATCATTTTTGTTGTTGTTAATTATTATTTTTTTAAAAAAAATTAACATTATTATTTTCAAGTACAAACGTGTTAAAGAATTTAAAAAAAATACTAAAATAACTAAATTTTACTTGTAATTCCAATCAAACAACAAAAGTTGAAAAATTCTCCAATTTTTCACCTAGAAAATAAAACCAATCAAACACATTAAATTTTAAATTCTCAAGAATTCAATTCCCTAGAATTCATTTGCTTTCCACCCAAATTCCATCATCGCTATCAAATACCTCCTAAGACATATTTTGACCTAGTTTCCATGGAAAATTGGTTCTAGTAGTGTGGTGGTTTTTGTTTTCCATGAAAATTGGAAAATCTTGAAAAAAAATTTATTTTCCATGCAAGCCTAATCAAACACAGCCTTCTGTTTGGTCTAGATAAAATTTTTACAATAACTTTTCAAACTCAATCTCAACCATTCATCCTCAGTCAAGCTTACAATTGTTGACTTTTCAAACCAATTTAAACCACACATCCATAAAAAACATAAAAAAATCACAAAAATCAAAACTTTTCCATACACCAAACATGCTCTGAACATGAAAAATATTGCTAATCAAACGGACTAAAAGTGGAATTTGGCAAGAATTGGAATTCCTTGAAAACAAGAAAAATCCATTGATGTGAACTAAATAAGGAAAACTAACTACGTGGAACCCAAATAAGGAAAACCAACTATATGAAAAATATTGTCAATCAAACAAACTAAAAGTGGGAATTGGATGAAAAGTTTCATTTTCCATGAAAATAATGGTCTATCAAACAAACCATTAGTGAATTTGAGATCAACAAACAATATTTAGGGTACTGTGTTTGATAGCCATTGGAAATCCATGGAAAATACAGTTTTCATTCAAAATTTTCATATTCCAATCAAATACAATTTTATTTTCCATGGAATTTGAATTCTATCCGATCACTATTTGGCCACATTTTCTTTGAATTCAAGGAATTGAAATTCTATGGAATTTCACCTCATTTTTTACTCAAACACACTCTTAATCTCTTTAGCAGTAGGATTGTGCTCTATTAAGGTTTATGAGGAGTACCGTAATGAGTCGTCATGTTATCATTATTGTTAATGCACACAAAAGTTGGTCGCTTCAACCAAAAAAAAATTGTTGATGAAATTGATATTTTCTTCAGTATGTTATTTTCTCCCTTTATGGTGAGATTAATTGGTAGGAGTAGCTGTGATGAGATCTCAATCGGGGAATCTCGTCGAACAACGCGGAATAACGAAATTAAAACTTAGGAAAGGTCTAGATCATATTTAAACACAAAAATAAACAAGAATTAAAATATTGGAAAGATAAAATTGACGATAGGACCTTGACCCAAGATTCACGACGCAAAGATTGGCGATGCGAAATCGAGATCCAAGGTTTTCGAAACACCACAAGGACTTGTCAATTTCCTTGATAAGATTCTAATTGGAAACGCCACAAATATTCTCGCGAATATTTGATTAGTTCAACGCCACAAATATTTTCACAATATTTGATAAGTTGAATTTGTTCTCGAAGAACACAAAAGGGACTCCTCAACCTTTTAATTTGGAGAATCCTCTCTCAAATATATTAATCTCAAAACTCAAACTGTCTGTTTACAATTATGGTAAAGAATATAAATAAGCAAAATAACCTAGTCGCTAATTTACTCAAAATAGAATTCTAATTAAGCTAAAATTCCAAAATATGCAAATAACTTAAAATAAATAAAATAATTAAAAAATCCCGCAAAATCTAGCCACTACCCAGTTACGGCCGTGAAGAATAACGTTAAGGCCGTAAAGGCCTCTCGGGTCCAAAACTGCACCAATAGTTACAGCCGTGACAAATTGATTACGACCGTGAAATGCATCCGGCTTGGATGTTACGGCTGTAAGACTGGAAGTTACGACCGTAAGTCTTGTTCTGCTCCTTTTTTTTTCCCAAGACTTGTTATGGTCGTGATAATAGCTTTTACGGCCGTGATTATAAGAGTTATGGCCGTGAAGGTTCTCCATTACGGCAGTAATGACTTTTCTGCACCAATAACTTCGATCACTCGACTCGGCTTGATCTTTCTTCTTCCCGGCTCGATCCCAACACGGAACTTGCTCCGTTTTTCACGTAGATCACCGTCATACTGCCGATGTCTCGACTTCGCCCTTCGTTGCCTGGTCCGGATCATATCAAGCTGTCACAGAAGCTTCCGTAGCTCGTTACCTGTTCGTTTATTTTCTTCATGTTGGTCAGATGGAGATGGTAGTCAAGTTTCATTGCATATGTCATTCTTCTCTTTCCGGGTTTAATTTTTTTGCGCATTGTGGAATATAAGAGGCATGTGCACTAGATTACTCATGTTTGGGGTAGCTTCTGCTTTTCTTAAAGATAAACTCCAAATGTGCGACTTATTTTATTTTCAACCCATAATCAAGAAGAAAGAGCCTTTGATGCTTTGAAGAACGTCTTGCATAGGAATTTATTTTATTTAATTTTTTTTTTATTCCTTTGGGACTAATCATTATAGTGTGATTTTTGGGAATATTCATTGCTTTTAGTTTTGGTTTGCAAGCTTAATTAACAAAATTAGGACACAGTCTAATCTAACAGTGTTTTTATGCTAACTTTTATTTGGCGTCATTAGTTAGTTGTATCGTCGCTTTCAACAAACATAAAATCAACCTTGGTTTACTATACGACACTTTGACGAATCAAATTCATATTCTTTGGCATCACTCATAATCATAGCAAGCATTATAATAAGATTTTGGGTATTATTAGAGGCAAAAGGAATTTTTAGGGTCTTCCCTTGCATGAGCATCCAATCAAGCTTTGTTTCCATGACTACCTTTACAACCCATATCATTTACATATTCAATGGACCCCAAATTATCTCCCCACTTCCCTTTCTTTCCCCTTTCATACATGCATGCATACATATAACATATGTCATATGTGTTAACCATGTTAGAGAGACGGTGCAAATCAAGTCTTAACATTAGTCGTTATATATCTTCTTTTTCTTATCAACATTCGTAGCGGCCCATGTTCCATTTACACGACTTTGTGGCATCTTCTTACACTGGTTAGGTTGTATGCTTTGCAACGACGTTTTAACAAATTATAACTATCTTATTTGATGAAACAATCAAAGGATATCAAATCTTAGTTTAACAATATATAATATGATAAAAGTCCTCGTGTTGTGTGCTTATGTATGTATGTCCGTATATTTACAGAGATAGATGTAGATGTAAAATGGAAGCAAAGGCACAATTTTTCAAGAAGACACGGGAGAAGAATTATGAGTTTGCATGGTGGGGCACCGGCCGGGGCTTGAAGAAGGCTCAACACCTGATACTCGATACATGAGCATGAAAAAATAAAATAAAATGGGGGCCCAATTATTGTGGGACCACTGGGGGCAGCTGGAAAGGGGGCTTCCACTTTTCGTTTAATTTTGCAACTTCACGCAAATGGGATAAGGGAACATGTCTAAGTGGACCTGCCCCATCGGTGGGACATCTGAAATCTTGCAAAACCCTTCCTTCCCGAAAAGTAGCATCTAAATGTTGGAAGATATATATTTACATGAGGGTATGATTATGATGCTCCACGTCACTCCATCTGGAGTTTTGTTCGCACGAACGTGAAGTAAGGTTCTTGATGAGAACTGTTACCCGAATGTCTAATACGAGTGTGTATAGAAAGTATCAGCATTCGAATTTACTTGAGGAACAAGCCAGGGAGAATACCGTCGCCCCCAAGATCAGTAGGACGAGTTTGAACACTTGAGTTATAATAAAGAAAAAGTTATAAAAAAAAAAAACACAAAGATTTATCAACATGTGTTTTCTCGTAAGCATTGTCACATTTGTAGTTTCAATATACGTGTCGTCTTGTTCGTGATTTGAAATTCATGATGTGTGAATATTATTATATTACTTACAACCTATTCGGGTCCTTCATTATCACACATATTTATAATCATTACAATTTTAAGTACCATTTTTTAAAGATACACATTTTTTCGAATCACTTGTTAAACACAAATTCTAACTAAAAAACAAAAAGAGCTGAAAAATAACAGCTGCCTTCAGCCGTCGAACTGAGGATTGAATATATTTTATCTAAATATTCATAATTGAAGAATTCTCTATACTTCGATAGCCACTTACAAGAGAAAGAAAGAGAAGAAGACATGTTTGCCCTCAAGGGTATAGTGGAACGGTAAAATAGGAAAAGGTTAATAAGAGAATCGAAAGTTCGAATATTGGTTCTTGAAAAATGTAGCATTTAAATGCAAGAAGACAAGTACTTACATGATTATGGTGCGCATGTCGCCCCTTCAGTTGTCCCGTCCGCAAGATATAAAAGGAGGTTCATGGGGAAGAGAATCATTGTCCGAATATCATAGGTTATGCCACATCAAGATTTACATGGAGGGCAAATCAAGGGGAATCCAACTCTCCCCATATTTATTCAGGTGAAGGTTGGACGCCTGAATCATTTAAAAAAATACATGTTTGAATTCATTGAATTATATTTCTGTTCGACTGATTTTTGAAACTCTATAAGAGTGATCATTGTATTTCATTATGAATTTTATCGAGACATCATCAAACTTCGATTTGAATTGAATGTAAAGAGTTTTATGATTCTCTCAACTCATAGGACGAACTGGACCGTACTTAAAAGTTATTTTTTATTAAACAAATTATAATTTTATTATTAATTAATGTAGCTCCTTTTTGGTCCTAAAATTAATTAATTTCTCTCTCTTTTTTTTAATCACATATTTATCAATAAAATAATATTATACATAAATTCATAAAAAAATCCTCTTCTTTTTAATTATTCATTCTCTTTAAATATACTATTTAAAAAATTATTACTTTAAATAAACTCTTTAAATTCAACATTAAATATGTGATAATGTAATGCATGATAGTGAAATCTAAAAGTACATTGCTTTACCTTTCTCTATACCCTGGGTTTATTTTGACTTTTTGAGTGAACTAAATGGATGGTGGTGGTGGGAAACGCTTTCGAGTGTAACAAAAAGTGTAGGGTTAGTTGGCTGTCAATCCACCACCATCAAATTTAAAACATTTATGGTAATCGCCTTTTTTTTTTTTTTTTTTATGTATCTTGTCCCCTTCAAAATAAAAATTTGTATTAATCCCATTTTCCCATAACCTCGAAATTTCATCTCAAATAGCAACATTGTCTAGGTGAGTAACCTAAACCTTAATATATTTATCATTGTTTTTATCTGCACAGTTTCATTAGAACTTTTAATTAATCGAATTGATTATTTTAACAAATGCTATACTGAGAATTAATTCTTTCTTAAAATTTTAACACTGTAGAAGGGTAGTCAGTATATTTAATGATGTGTTAAGTGTAATTTGTTAATCGTATGTGAGTCATTGATTGAAATTTTTAATGGATTGAACTGCTCATTACTTTGATACCAAATCGATGCCCGGTTTTTCTCATAAAAAATTTAGCGCACACCTATGTAAATTATTATTATTATGTGTTGTTTTAGCCTGTGTTTGGATCTTTTAAAAAATTTGGTTTATAAATCAAATTTTAAATTACACAATTTCTCAAATCAATCTTTAACCTTACACTTTTTTTCTCTTCATTTTTTTTACCATCTATTTATCTCGAAAAAAATCAAAAAAACTTGTTTAAAAACCAGATATAGCCTCCGAACAGAGGCTAAGCCCCTGTTCTGTTTGCTGTTTTGAGGTCGTTTTCTGTTTTTATTTTCGAAAACGCTAAAAACGCGTTCTCTTTACCATTTTCGAAAACGCATTTTGGAAAACAAAAAAAAAAATTGTACACAAAACGGAAAACGCCCGAAACATCGTTTTGGGCGTTTTGTGTGTATTTCGACAAAAAATGTCCAAAACGCGGAAAACGCGTTTTGGGATTTTTTTTTTTTTTTTTTATAGAATTATCTTAACTTAGAACTAAGCTTAATATAAAGTTTTTATTTTTTTATTATTTTTTTAGAATTATCCTAGTTTGGAACTAAGCCTAAATAAAGATTAATTTTTTTTTTTTTTTGAGAATTATTCTAACTTGGAACTAAGCTTAAATAAAGTTTTATTAAATTCAATATCAACATTACAAAAAAAAATTAAATGAGAATTCTTATTATTATATTTCAAAAAATGCACCAAACTGCATGGAATCGAAATGTACCAAACACGCAAAACTCTACTAAACAAAGCTAAATCTACCAAAAAAGAGCAAAATTTCACCAAGATGCCTAATCTAATACCAAAAGCGCGATATGTACCAAATTGTGAGATGTTTCAAATTGTGCCCAAGAAATTTACCAAAATGCGCAAATAGCTCTAAAATTTACGAAAACAATGTCAATTGTACTGTGCTAACCAAGATGTGTGAAATGTTAAAAAATGCTTCAAAATGTACTAAAATACACTATATATACCAGAATTCACCAAAATATACAAAATGCATGATATCGACCAAAATGCGCAAATCGTACCAGTGTGCGAATGTACCAAAATACAAGAAAACAAACCAAGTTAAATGAAATTTATCAAAATGCACAAAAATCTACTAAAATTCTAGAAATGTACCACATGAGAATTGTAACAGGCAAGACCTATGATTAATCCTAGAAATGTGCCTGAATCAAATGTGGACTGATTACTCCACAAGGTCAAGATGACTTTTAAATTTATTTTGTTTAATCAAACTCTGTATGAGTAATTAGAGTTACATGTATTATGGAAGTAATTTGGACTTGAATATTATGTTATTAATTTCTTATAATATTTTTTTGGAGTTGAACATTAATGACATTATTATTTGGTCCAAAAAAAAGTTAAACAATATAGATTGTTTAATATAATTCAGAAGCAAATTCATTGAAAATAGTATAAGTTGTATTCTGCAAAATTTCAAACAGAACGTGTTTTCCAGCTTTTCATTTTCAAAAACAGTTTTCAGAAATGACAAACAGAACACGTTTTCAGCAACATTGAAAATAAAAATAAAAACAGGAAATACAAAACATTTTCCAAAATGAAAATACAAAATAAAATACAAACAGAACACCACCTTATATTTAAACCGAACTTTTTTGTTCAACATATTTTAATATTCCTGTGGCATGTCTTAAAACGCAATGTTGTCCCCAAATCACACAATCATTTGCTTAGAGAATCATAGCCATGACATGCTGTTTTCACATACATGAGTGACATGACATGACCCATAGTTTTTCATACATGCATGCATGCATCACCCACCCACTCCTCCACTCCGCCTCTGCAATAAATGCTATTTCTTTTCACTGTTCTGTGCATCTCTGTTACTCTCATCTATATGTTGTACAAATACTGTCTTCAATATTTCAAGCAAATGCACACTCTACAAGTATCGCCATTATTATTTCTCAACAAAGTAAAAATAACATGCCACCCTTTGATGAAATATTTTTGTTTATATGATTAAAAAGTGGTTTTAAGAAGAAATCTGTGTCGTTAAAAGGTGATTTTGAAAAATGTATTTGTTGTTAGCCGAGTGATCTGGATATTTTCTCAAGTCAACAACCCACGTGGCATCTTGTTGACCGAACCAAGCTAGATTATTTCTTCAAGTCAACCCTCCTGGCACCTTCTTAACTGAGCTGAGCTGAGCTGGTGGTTTGGGTCTTGTGCACCACCAGACGGCATGGATGAAACGTGTGGACATTAAATACGAAGTGAACGTGAGTTGACCGACGTCGAGCTGGGGAAACCACCCTATCAGCACTTCACAAAAGTGAATACTGTTATTCCATCCATGAAACAATGATATGGAATCTGATTATGACAAACATACCTTTGAGATTAAGGCACCGTTCCGCTGTGATTTAATTTGTCAAATTAATACACTAAAAAATAAAAAAGACAACAAAATTAATTTACACAATTTCTTAAATCACTTTTTAACCATTCATTGTTTCTCTATTCAATTACACAATTTCTCAAACCAATTTTTAACCTCACATCTTACCTAAAAAATATAAATAAATCAACAAAATAAATTAAATTCCCCCCCTCCCGCCGCCTAACAGACCCTAAGTAAAGTGAGACGGAGCTATTAATCTGTCTAATCAATTGAATCATTGCTTGTAATTTACCTCTGTAGAGCAATTGGCCCAGTCTCGATCAGCCCATTTGCTCAGCCCAAAGTCATATAAGAATGCTGAGCCCACTTCCTCCTACAACCCGGTGCAAAAATGTGTTTCTTGATTCACGACTTTATCATTTTAACTGATTTGGTTACAACCGTATGATCAACCACATGTAACAGCCTGAACCGTTGGATGAGCCTTACCTTTATAGTCAGATGAAGAGGCGAGATATGTCTAGATTCATTCATTCAGATTGAACCCTATTCTCTCGTTCTGAACTCTCTCAAAAAATCTCTCTACGCCTCATTTGATCCTGGCGATTCACTTTTCTCTCGCTTGTTCTTCAGTAGAAATTTGTAGTGTTCTTCTGAAATTGTTTAGAGAAGTTGATGTGTTCTTATAAACACGATTTGTTTCTGTTTTTGAGAGTTTTTTGTTGAAGATTTGTACGCAGTTTACATTTTTGGATTTTCTAGGTTTTCTGTAAAATTTCTTGAATCTTTATTCAAATGTTTATACAATCTTTGTAAAGATTTGTAAATTAATAATATTTTTCAGATTTCAGTTTATTTTACACTCGGTTTCTCTACAGTGGTATCAGAGTCTTAGGGTTTCTGATTTGGGAATAATTTTGGGAGTTTATTCGTTTGGGTTTCTGGAATCTTTGATTTTTTCTTTGAAACTTCAAAAAATTTGTGTATAAAACCCCAGATCTTAAGACTCAGGGTTGATTTCTGAAACCTTTGAGTTCTTTGTGTGAATCTGCATATTTGGCTACGGATCCTGTGGTAACTTGGTATCTTGGTACTTGAACTTGAAAGATCTGAAGTCAGATCTAACTTTGCTTTGGAAATTTCAAAAAGAAATTCTGAATACGCAGCAGTCAGGTGATATCTTGAAATTCTTTAGGGTTTTCTTAATTTCTTTGATTTTTCTTTCTTTTTCCCTCCGTTGAAGCCCCCTTGGACCCTTTTACTCGTCTTTGTCCAGGATTCCTTCTGAGAATCCGGGAATCTGAGGGAGTTCTTGGCCTACCCAAGTTGGGTTGAGGGAAAGAAAGTCATAGATACTGACTCTTGCACATAGTCTCTGTTGCTACTGTATAATTTTGTTACCTGCAATTTGAATCTTCTGTGCCTTGTGTTGTATATTGCATAATTTGAAATTTGTAAAACCCATTTTACACTTGGTGGCTTATTTTGCCTACTTTGTATTGTTCCTGCTATTTGTTGTGCATTTGTTGATCACCATATTTTCTTAATCATGAATACTGCTAAGGTAGAAGTAGAAATATGGAATGGGAAGGGAGACTTTAGTTTATGGAGACAGAAAATTAAAGTCCTATTACTTCAATTAAAATGTGCTAGAGCCATTGATGAAACCTGACCTGAAACTATGACTGAGGAAAGAAGAACTGAATTAGATGAACTAGCCTGGAGTACTCTGTTCCTTCACCTATCTGATACTGTGATTAGGAAAGTAGGGGATACTAAAACTGCTGCAGACCTATGGGACAAACTTGAAGAACTCTTCCTTACTGTCTCTTTACCAAACAAATGTTTTCTATGAAAACAATTCTTTAGCTTCAAGTTTGATCCATCTTTAGGTGCTGAAGAAAACATAGACAGGTTTAATAGGATAACTCAGGATCTTCTAAATGCAGGAGAAAAAACCACTGAAGACCAAAAGGTTGTGTGCTTGTTAAATGGCATGGGGGATAAATATAAAGACATTAGGAATGCTTTAGAGTATGGAGGGCAAAAATTGTCTGTTGAAATAATATACACATCTCTTAAGAATAAAGAATTAGAATCTAGGTCTGAGCACAAAGAGGCCTATAATGTTGAGTCCACATCATATAGAGGTAGAAACTCATTTAGAGGAAATTTAAGACCCTGGACCCAAAATAAAAACAATCCTAGACAGGCTAAAGAATATCAAAATAGAAATTTCATTCCTAACAAACCTAGGGATAAGAAGTATGATCATAAAAGTTTTAATCAAAACAGGTTTGAAACTAAGAGGTATGATAATAAAATTGATAGGAAGTCTGATGAAACTAGAAAATGTTTTTACTGTGGAAAGACAGGTCACTTAGTTGAGAAGTGCTTTAAGAAGTTGAGAGATGATGCTAGAAATAAACCACAGGAACCTGCAGACATTCAAAACAATAGTGGAGTTGTTTATGTTACAACCACTTCTAATATGAAAGATGAATGGATTTTAGACTCAGGTTGTACTTTCCATATGTGCCCTTATAGGGATTTATTTGATACCTTCTCTGTGCATGCCTCTGGTTCTGTGAAACTAGGAAATGATGTATCATGTGACATAAAAGGAATAGGTACTGTGACCCTAAAACTTGCTGATAATAACAATTTGACCTTAAATCAGACTAGATATGTCCCTGATTTAAGAAGAAACCTCATATCATTGGGTATTTTAGATGATGAGGGTTATGATATAAGACTCAGCAGTGGATACATAAATATTTTGAAAAACAATTTGTTGTGTTTGAGCACAGTTAAGACCAATGGCATTTATATTTGGTCTGTGAAATATTCTTTTCCTACTTCTCTGACTATTGAAATTGTTGATGTTAATCTGTCTGATTTGTGGCATAAAAGATTAGGCCATGTAGGAGAGAAAGGACTTAATAGGTTAGAGAAAAATGGATTTTTTTGGAAAGAATGACTTTCAGAAACTCAGTTTTTGTGAAGAATGTGTTTTGGGAAAACAGCAAACTTCTTCATTTGGTAAAGCTGTTCATAAATTCAAGGTAATTCTTGAATATTTGCATGCAGACCTTTGGGGTCCTGTCCCTGTTAACACAGTTTCTGGTTTTAGATATTTCTTGTTGATTGTTGATGATTATTCCAGAAAGTCTTGGGTTCATTTGTTAAAAACCAAAGACCAAACTGTAACTGTTTTTAAAAATGTCATTACCTTGGTTGAAAATTTGAAAAACAAAAGGGTTAAAGTGATCAGAACTGACAATGGTTTGGAGTTCTGCAATTTTGATTTTGATGAGTTTTGTAAAAACCAAGACATACTTAGACATAGGACTGTTTCATACAGTCCACAACAAAATGGAGTTGCTGAAAGGATGAACAAGACCTTGTTAGAAAGAACAAGGTGCATGTTAATCCAATCAAATTTGCCAAAAATATTTTGGGGGGGAAGCAGTTAAAACTGCATGTTTTCTAATCAATTTGTGTCCTTCCAGTGTTGTGAACTACAGCATTCCAGATCAAATCTGGAATGATGCAGTTCCAGACTACTCTGTTTTAAAGGTGTTTGGCTGTTCTGCCTATGCTCATCAGGTTCAGTCCAAACTTGAACCAAGATCTTTAAAATGTGTCTTTGTTGGTTATAGGGAAGGGGTTAAAAGTTATAAACTTTGGGTCAAAGAACAAAGTGAATTCAAAGTTATTTTAAGCAGGTCAGTCATTTTTAATGAAAAGATATTTCCTTGCAAGTTTGAAAACAATGAAAATCCACTTTGTGAAAATGATTTTTTGATAACTGAAGTAAGCTTTAATGATTCTTACTTTCAGTATGAGCAGCCCCAACATTTGCATAATAATGTGCCTACATCACCTGCACCCATTTCTCCCACACAGTCTGAACATGATGAACCTGTTTTAGACAATTATCAACTGGCCAGAGATAGGACTAGAAGAGAAATTAGACCCCCTATTAGATTTGATGATTATGAATCTTATTCTGCTTCTGTTTGTCTATCTCTTTGGATCCTGAACCTGCTTCATTTGAAGAAGCTATGGAATTAAAAGATAAAAACTTATGGATTACTGCCATGCAAGAGGAAATGAATTCCCTAATTAAGAATAAGACTTGGACCTTGGTAGAAAGACCCCCTAACAAGAAATTAATTGATTGTTAAATGGATATATAAAATAAAAGATGGGGATTCTGAAGGGGGCAAACCTAGATATAAGGCTAGGTTAGTTGCTAAAGGGTTTTCACAAAAGGAAGGCATAGACTATACTGAAATATTTTCTCCTGTTGTGAAATATACTTCAATTAGAATTCTGTTTGCTTTAGTTGCTCAAAATGATTTAGAACTTGAGCAAATGGATGTGAAAACTGCCTTTTTGTACGGAATGCTTGATGAAACCATTTATATGACTCAACCTAAAGGTTTTGAACAAAAAACTAAAACTGATCTGGTGTGTTTGCTTCAGAAATCCCTTTATGGTCTGAAACAAGCACCTAGACAATGGTACAAAAGATTTGATAATTTCATTCAAAGCCTAAAATTTCAGAAAAGTTCGTATGACTCCTGTTTTTACTTTAAAAATGATTTTTCTGATCCTATGTATCTTCTTCTGTATGTGGATGATATGCTCATAGCTGGTAAGGACCTGCAGGCTATTTCTAGTCTGAAAAAGAATTTGAAAACTGAATTTGAAATGAAAGAACTAGGACCAGCTAGGAAAATTCTTGGTATTGATGTTTTTAGAAATAGATTTGCAGGGAAAATTTTTCTGAATCAAAAGAATTACATTGAAAAAGTTTTGAAAATTTTTTCTCTATTTGATTCTAAATCTGTTACACTTCATCTGCCTGCTCATTTTAAGCTTTCTAGTGATCAATGTCCTAAAACTGCAGAAGAATTTCATAGAATGAAAAATGTTCCTTATTCAAATGCTGTAGGTTCAGTTATGTACTTAATGGTCTCAACCAGACCAGATATTGCTTTTTATGTCAGTGTGTTGAGTAGATTTATGAGTAATCCAGGGGAACACCACTGGGAATCTCTTAAATCTTTATTAAAATATTTGAAAGGAACTTTGAACTTGAGTCTTATGTTTTCTAAATCCAAAACTGTTTTTGAACTTAAAGGATTTGTAGACTCTGACTTTGCTGGTAATATTGACAACAGAAAGTCTACATCTGCTTACTTTTTTACTCTTAATTCTGCCTGCATCAGTTGGAAAGCACAACTTCAGAAATTGGTTGCACTTTCTTCAACTGAAGCAGAGTATATCTCAGCCACTGATGCAGTTAAAGAATGCATGTGGCTGAGGGGTTTTCTTTCTGAAACTGATTATTTGAGTAAACCTTAAATTGACATTTATACTGATAGCCAGAGTGCTTTATATCTTTCTAAAAATCCTGTGTTTCATAATAGGTCCAAACATATAGATGTCAAATTTCATTTCATAAGAGACATCATTGAAAAAGGTTTTGTGAAAATGATTAAGATTCCTACTCAGGTAAATCCAGCAGATGCTGGAACTAAAATCATACATATCACTAAGTTTAAGGATGCTCTGAATTTTCTTAACATTTTGGAGTTTGATACTGCCTTACTGTATTTTACAGGGAACTATGTGTTTGGGAGTACAGCTTGTAGATACTGAAGGACTTCAGGACTGATCAAAGGAGCTGGATTGACATAGCTGCAGTCTGAACCAATTGAGGGGAAGATTTGTAGAGCAATTGGCCCAGTCTCGATCAGCCCAAAGTCATATAAGAATGCTGAGCCCACTTCCTCCTACAACCCGGTGCAAAAACGTGTTTCTTAATTCACGACTTTATCATTTTAACTGATTTGGTTACAACCGTATGATCAGCCACATGTAACAGCCTGAACCGTTGGATGAGCCTTACCTTTATAGTCAGATGAAGAGGCGAGATATGTCTAGATTCATTCATTCAGATTGAACCCTATTCTCTCGTTCTGAACTCTCTCAAAAACTCTCTCTCTATGCCTCCTTTGATCCTGGCGATTCACTTTTCTCTCGCTTGTTCTTCAGTAGAAATTTGTAGTGTTCTTCTGAAATTGTTTAGAGAAGTTGATGTGTTCTTGTAAACACGATTTGTTTCTGTTTTTGAGAGTTTTTTGTTGAAGATTTGTACTCAGTTTACATTTTTGGCTTTTCTAGGTTTTCTGTAAAATTTCTTGAATCTTTATTCAAATGTTTATACAATCTTTGTAAAGATTTGTAAATCAATAATATTTTTCAGATTTCAGTTTATTTTACACTCGATTTCTCTACAACCTCAATTACATTGTTGATCACAAAATCTGATTCAACCTTGAATCAATGTGTATCTGCTCCTCCCTCTTGAACACGTAAACTTTCATGTACACTTGGACAGGCGAGGTAAACGGGAAAAGGAAGATAGGGATGGCTCCCGTTTGCACTCTGACGCTCCGAATCATAGGAGTAAATATAATTAAATGTGGGAAATGTGTGTGTAGAAGAGAGAAATGAGAGTGAGAGTATGAATATTGTGTGTAATGTATTGAATTACTAACCCTTCTCTTTGTGGCAATTGCACTCTATTTATAAAAGAATTTGTTTGTCTAAGATCACAACACGTGTTACCTTTAACACGTGGCAAAACTTCAACCCTTCGTGAGATAATTATTTCTTTGGTAATAATCATTACCTTCTATCATAGGATTGCAGCTATTGTCATAGAGTAGATCTCCTTAGTAAAGATGTTTTCACATCAAATCGACCCTTACATATGAATCACATCTCTCTGACACATTTAGTAGTCTTACCACTTCTTTGGATTATGCACACAGTTGCTTTTGATGTCCAATACGATAGGTCTGGCATATAAGATTTAAGCAGTTCGACACTGTCATGTGTCCGGAGTTCTAACATGAATCCGGAGTGGTGACTTATGGGGCATGAGTCCGACTTGTAAGTCCAGAGTGATATTGGATGTCTTTTGGGTCTCTGATGGGCTCTTATGGATGACGTATCATGTCCATTTAGGCATAGTCGTAACACATTACAAGTGTACGCTTGGTAATAAATGTACGCTTGGTAATAAGCCAAGTGTCTTTCAGAACTGTCGAATTCGAGTTGGTGTCAAAAAATGTAATAATCATGTATTCATCTCCCTTTTGCTATAAATAGGGGAGATTAATTCCTTTTAAAGGGGACATCTTAATACAAATCCTCTTAGCTTTCTAATTTTGTTAGCTGATTGGAAAATCTGATGGCCAGATCATCCGTTAATTGAATCCATGTTCAAACAAATTGGAAACTCAATTCGTTCATAATCTGATGTGCTGTTTGAATCTCATAATACGAATGCGTAACTATGTTGTTAAAGAATATGTTTAATTAGACCTGAATACTATATCAATCTCACTCCAAAACTTGAATTAGCTTGCGCTTCATCTGGAATCTGACATGAACATTGTTGTTTATGAATGTTTATAAATAAGTTACCAAACATAGGCTATATAACAAAGCCTCTATTTGGTAGTTTTTTTTTTCATAAACAAGTAATGTGATGTTTTTTAGATGAAATATGTGATTGAAAAGTGATTTAAAAGAGTGTGCGGTTAAAAAGTGATTTCAACAAATTGACTTTCTCATTTGTTAATCTTGACACCTCAATTTTATAACAAGATGTCAAATTTTTAGCATTGGAACAATCAAAATGAAGCCTGGTTGGGACAAAAATTTGAATTCGATTAAAAAGTCCACCATTACAAAATTTTCTGCTCTATTTGTTAAAAGTTTTGTGTTCAAAAACATAATTTTTTATATTTTCGAGGTAAAATATGTGGTTAAAAAATAGAGATAGAAAATATGTTTGGTTAAAAATTGGTTTGGAGAATTATGTTGTTTAAAAACATGTTGCCAAATATAGGCATGATTTTCTACCTCTTGTATCTCTTGAAGTCGATGTACTAGTTGTTACATATGCTTGTTTGAGACTTATTATAATTGGGCTAATTCACAAATGGTTAATAAAGTTTGAGCGAAATTTCAAAACAATCGCTAAAACTCCAATTTTTTGAGGGTTACGTTCACTGAAGTTACAAATAGTTTCGTAAATAGTCACTTGGGACTAACTTTCACCCAAAATTAAATACGAGGACTTGTGGAATAATTTTGATCATAATTTGTAAAATTGAAAACAAATCCCCACCCTTGCCCTCACCCACCATCACCACCACCATGTCTATGGCCACCATCAAACCTGTCTTCGTCATCACAAAATTGCACCAGAAAATTAAATATGAAGCTATAAGAGTTAGGAGTGGGCATTATTTCCCGAAATAGGTGGAACAGGACCGAAACCGATTAGAACTAGTTTGTCTGGATCGGGTTCGACTAAGGAACAAATCAGTTTTGGGACTTATTGGTCAGAACTGAGCAGTTCCGGTTCGGTTCCTGGTTCTTTTTATAAGAACCGAATGTTAATTCGGTATTGCATTGTTTCACCATAAACCTTTCGTTAAATTCCTGATGAAGAAGAGTTCAAAACTGAAAGTAAAGCAGTTGAAGAAGACATGTAAGAACAAGAGAAGATCTCAAAAACCAGCTGCAAAACCTTCCTCTGATGCTATGGTGGAGTAAATGGTGAAAGCTAGTGTAGAACCAACGGAATGCCCCAAGGATTTCTCTCATTAGTCATCTCGTTTTAGATTCTTAGGACACTAAATGTGGTCTTTGTATGATCAATGCCATAAATTTACAACATATTTTGTTCACTTCTTTTAAAGATTTTAATCTTTAGTACTAATGAATATTTTATTTTTGTATATATATAAAAAAACATTTTATTTTAACATTTTCAATGTAAAAAATCGAATTGGACTGAACCGAAACCAATTAGTTTGGTTCCGGTTCGGTTCTACAGTCAAATTTGTAACCAATGATTCTATTACTAAGTTTTCCATTGGTACTTGGGTTCGGTTCGATTCCTTTCGGAATCGGACCGCGCTCACTCCTAATAAAAGTAACTTATACGACACAAGTTCCATTTAGAAATGTACAAGAAATTATCTCACGCTTTAGACTAAGGGAAAAGTTAGAATATATGAATACCAGAATTGTTATGGGTGGTTAAACCAATTGGATCGACATAAGCTGTATGGTGAGGAATTGAAGATGAATAAGTCACACATGTTGGTAATTAGTTAACGTGCATAATTATATTCTAATAACGTACCTTTTACATGCATAAAGTTTGACAGAATTCCGACTTACCGAATAAGAATATATGAAGTAGAAAATAAAAAATGCATGAAAATGAATTCGGTCGAGGCAAGAGTTGGACTCTTTGTCCTTAAGACGATAATGCCCCGCACGGGTGCTAACGATTTTCCGGCATTCGACTTCCAAGATACAACGACCACGTCCCGCAATAGGAGCACTCCAAATTACGAAGACCAACGAACCTTAATTATGCTTTGAACTCTCTTCATATGAAATTCGACTCCAAATAAATGCAAAATTATTTTAGAGTGAATATGCATTAGTATGATAATGCAATTACAAAAATTAAATGAATGATGAATTGATGAAAAAAAATAAAAAATCAAAGCATATGGAGTCTATATATAAATGTTGGAAAGTTGTGTCTCAAAAGATACAACCCTTACAAGAGACACATCCTTTCAAATTTGTCTCTAATTGAAGAGACACAACTATTGGAAATTATTAATTTCAAAAATCACAATCTTTTATATGAAAAGACACATCTTTTCATTAAATTAATTCTAGAATATTCAATAATATTCTTCTAATTTTCCAATATTGTCACCATTTTAAGTGGCTTAATTTTCCATTCATCAACTAATGGTTCCACTTAAATAATCACATAAATTGGTCAAAACCAATTTTTCCAACAATCCCCTACATGAATGAAAATTAGTACAAAGACTATGCAGACACTGAAGAGAGTACACGCGAAAAGCTATTGCATCAGGAAAGGTAGCTTTTGGCTTTGAACCTGCCTTAGTTAAATACTATCGGATTTACTGGTTAATCAGTGAATATGATGTCTTGAACTGTTTAACCGTTGGTGTAAACCAAGATAATAGTACTCACACAACAACTTCCCTAACATTTTCGGTTCTCACGATTGTGTTCATTTTGGCCCTGAACAACTCTTGGTTTCATAAGTGTTTTAGAGAATTCAAGTCTTGAAACATTCTCATAGAAGCGGCCCCACTTCTCACTTATATAGGTGATCTCCTATTAAGAGTATTCTGTCTTACTCCACTTGATGTATTCAAGCTATAGGAATCATTAAAAGTTAAAACTTAACCTAGACACTGTAGATAGCACTTTGGTTTGACCATAGGAATGGGTAGGAATTTAATCCCAAGTGCTTAACTGAATCTTCATAACTTAGTTGTCTCATTGAACCAAGTTCTTGGGATCTCCAATCAGCATGGTTGAGTTATCATTACAAAGATTACATGCGTAGTAGGCTTTAATCTCATTCCCTTCTATCAGCAGTTTAATGATCTCTTGGTAAGTTTTTCAATATAGTGGATCCACAAGATAATACCATCGGAGATCAACTGCAACACAAGAATATCTATACCATTTGAGACACAATCAATCAATGTAGCAGGTATAAACTTGTCACTTTTGGAACTCTGAAGCCAACATGCTTCTCTCGCTTTAGTTGAAGCTTCATTAAAGTTATTCGTAACCCCCACAAGTCTAGGATATCGAATAAATAAGCTTCCAAAATTTCTTGAAATAAAATACTTATTTCTCACTTTATCTAAAGCTCTAGTTCCAAAAATTTATCTTCAAATTCATAATGATTTCAAACATTTTCAAATACCGCACTAGCATAGTAAACATATTTACTATTGGATATAAATCCTTACAATGGACGTCTATGTCCAAATATGGCACCAACAAATTTTCCCGAGAATAGTGCAGTTCAATAATATTCAAAATCTCGTTATAATTTGAAGAAAGCAAGACCACCCCCACACTTCAGGGTAGTCCCAAATTCAAGTTTTGATATATACTCGAACAATGAATCGACTTGATTGAGATAAGATTTGAAATCCAACACTATTTGGATTAAATCTTAAAATCAAGAACCTTAAGGACTTAGATTTTTAAAGTCCAGAATTCGAAGGACTATATCAATAATCTTGGAAAACTTTTAAGGCCAAAGTTGCATATCTCAAGACCTTGAGTACTCAATATACAATTAAATCCTTAATGTAAAAATTGCAACTCAAGTCCCTTGACCTATTAAATTTCCAATTACAAGTCGTTTTCATCAAATCACCAAGGTTTCAACCATTTTTTGGTTATTATGAACCATCCTTATACTTCTAAAATTAGTATAAGGGATTTCTACCTTTCCATCTTCATAGAACATTTTTCTATGACTCAAGGTATAAAGATTGTAACTTATAAAATAAGTTACCATCACAATTCCTCAATTAGGAATCACATGCTCATGTAGTAACATTACCCCTACAAATCTTGGATAAGGTTCGAACTTAGAGTTCATCATCTCTTTTAAAATTTGATGATCATATCATTAATCACATTTATTGAATAAATAATTTATTCAATCTCTAGTCGACATATAATATGACTAGCAATGTGTTAATATCCCGTGAAAGTCCACAAACTTCCATATTTAATCCATTATCATTATGTAACTTGTAAATGAAGAATAACATAATGCAATGGATGCAACTCTTGGTAATTACGAATTATAATTGCTCAACCACAAAGTGAAAAGACCCATCTTTTAGAGAGTCGTTTACATCAATACGGTTGGCAGTGGTTTTTTCGTGCATGAGTTTATATATATAACCAACATAATTTTGTGCAAATACATATGCAGCATACCTCCAAACCAACTTATAATTCTCATAGAAGTGGGTTTTTACAAACTTGACTCATGCATGCAAAAAGGGGTTCTCCAACTTCTATCATCATGTGATAAAGTGGCTACCATGCAGTAAAGAAATTCAATTCTCTTATTTGAGGAATTGATATCCGCAAATTAACTCTTGACATGATACGAGCACAGCAACATATTATCAATATCATAATATCATCAGAATAATGAAAACTTATCTCTTGACAGCCATGAGCGAGGTTCTTCAAATGTTTGGTCTCCACCGCGCAAAAAAAAAGGTTGAATATATTATGCACAAAAAAAATTATCGTCTTAAGATTGTTGGTAATTAGTTAACGTGCATAATTATATTCTAATAACGTACCTTTTACATGCATAAAGTTTGACAGAATTCCGACTTACCGAATAAGAATATATGAAGTAGAAAATAAAAAATGCATGAAAATGAATTCGGTCGAGGCAAGAGTTGGACTCTTTGTCCTTAAGACGATAATGCCCCGCACGGGTGCTAACGGTTTTCCGGCATTCGACTTTCAAGATACAACGACCACGTCCCGCAATAGGAGCACTCCAAATTACGAAGACCAACGAACATTACTTATGCTTTGAACTCTCTTCATATGAAACTCGACTCCAAATAAATGCAAAATTATTTTAGAGTGAATATGCATTAGTATGATAATGCAATCACAAAAATTAAATGAATGATGAATTGATGAAAAAAAAATAATCAAAGCATATGGAGTCTATATATAGATGTTGGAAAGTTGTGTCTCAAAAGACACAACCCTTACAAGAGACACATCCTTTCAAATTTGTCTCTAATTGAAGAGACACAACTATTGAAAATTATTAATTTCAAAAGTCACAATCTTTTATATGAAAAGACACATCTTTTCATTAAATTAATTCTAGAATATTCAAAAATATTCTTCTAATTTTTCAATATTGTCACAATTTTAAGTGGCTTAATTTTTCATTCATCAACTAATGGTTCCACTTAAATAATCACATAAATTGGTCAAAACCAATTTTTCCAACAACACATCCCAGAAGAGAAATTAAAAGAGGATTTGGAGCTTGAGATGACTTAAAAAATGACAAAATTCAATTTCATATCTCTTGATTATAATTTTTCTTGCCTAAAGGTGGGAATTCCACAGGCTTAGGAACATCAACGAGAAGCAGACTAGTTACAACATTATTGGACCGTGACGTTGGAATAGTAGATAAATGATTTTGCAAGTTAAAACTGCAGGCCAACATTGATGTTTATCTCAGCCTAAAAGAATGCTGCTGATGTTACTAATACGGAAGAAGTAAACCTCAGTGACTCTAATGTTGAGGGATCAAGGTGGGGAACGTCAACTTATAATGGAACACAGGGTTTTCTTCTATAAGCTTCCCCCTCTCGTTATCTTGTTCTCCATATGTGGATAATTTGTCACCAGTTGGGGGATGTTTCTCCCCTCGAATTTTTTGTTTCAAAATTGCACTGGAAAATTTTTTCCTTGCGATGGCGGTGGTGGTAGAGACGTGATTGATGGTGGCTGGAGATGGTGGGGGTGGTGGGTAAGTGACGGAGCGCGAGAGGACATGACACAAGACAAGGCGACAATCTTTCTAGACGGTTGTGAGCATTAGACGTGGGTTGGTAAAGGTAATAACTTCAAATGTGTATAGAATTCGCATATGGTGTTAGATCAACATTATGCCCACTTTTCGAAAAGCTCTCGATGAGTTTGACAAGACTCAACGCCTTGCCGTGATGTATGATGGGTTTTGGCCACTTGAGATCGTTTAATATATTAAAACTACATTATTCTATCTTTATGAGCTATTTTTACGTTTTACATTTATTTGCTTGGTCGGCGCAGCCCATTAATGACTCGTTGACCTAGTAGGGGTTACTATTTAAATTGTAAGTTTTTTGGTCGATTTCAAATAAAAGACTTTGATCCTTTCGAATTACAATCTGTTTATTAATTGCTTGTGCAAGATTGTAGACGTCCGTGTACATGAGTGAGGTTGGGGGTGAGAGTTTGTTTGCAATTTTACAAAATAGGATCAAAATTATACATGAAGTCCCCATTTTTAAATCTTGTTGAAAGTTAGTCTCAAGTGATCATTCTCAAAACTATTTGTAATTTTAGTAATCGGCGCTGTAAAAATTGAATTTTGGTGACCGTTTTGAGATTTTGCTCAAACTTTAACGACCTTTGTAAAATTAACCTCATTATAATTAGATTATTTGCGATAATATATTTTAAAATAATGATTTTTCTGAAGAATACGTGACTAAAAATTAAGAAAAAAATTTATTGAAGAATCTGATTGAAAATAATAGAGAAAAAAAGATCTAAAATTATAATGAGCCTCAGACAAGTAATAATCTTTTTTCTCTAAACTAGTGCGATCACAAGGCTACTGCTACTATTCCTTTCCATACTCTTTAACAAAATAATTCCAATTTATAAATCAATTTATAAACAAAATAATTTTTCAAATTACTTTTTTAACCGCACATTTTATCTATCACTTTTAACCACGTTTTACCTTAAAAGAATAAATAAATCAATTTATAAAATGTTAAAGTTTCATTTTCAACTACATGATGTCCTTGTTTGACTACATTAAAGGTGTGTTTGACAACACTATTTTCCATGAAAAATGTCACATCCGAGAAAATATTTTTCTAATTTTCTTGTTTGATTGCAAGTTGAAAATGAAATTCGTTTTTCACTCAAATTTGACACATTCCAATTAAACACATTTTTGAATTCTATAAAATTTGAATTCCAACACTCACAAAAAGGCAACATTTTCTTTGAATTCAAGGAATTGGAATTCCACCTCATTTTCTATTTACCAATCAAACACTATCTTAAGCATTTTTTTGACCAATTCCATGAAAAATGTTTCCCATGTGAGTGATGATTTTTATTTTCCAACTTTTTCTTTCCACCTTTATGAATCAAATACACCATAAAATCAAAATACTTTCTTTCCTATTTTCATTTACATTTCTCCACACTTAAATTCAAAATTCTTCATTATTATTAACCATATAATATATTCTCAAAAAAATATATTTTACAATAATGATTTTTGAGAGTGTGTGTGATTAAAAATGAAGATTTTTTTGTATTTATGTTTAGCCTCTATTCGGTAAAATGTTTTTAAACAATACGTTTTCTTAAATCACTTTTTAATCACACATAATTTCTCTCTTCATTTTCCAACCATACATTTTACCTCAAAAACATCACATTCTTTATTTTAAACAAAAAACTTTTAACAAATAGAGCTTTTTGTTGAAAATTATGTTTCGTTGTTTGAAAGTAAAAGATGGAAAAAAAATATTTTAATCCCCCGTTTGGTGTTGAGATTAAAATCAGATTTTTATTAGATTTTAATAAAAATTGATGAAATTTATTTGGTTGAAAAGTTGTGATCCACATAATATATGAGATTGTGATTGATTATTTATTTTGATATAAATTAAAGCTTTTCTACGGTAACACCATAGCGGTTTATAAAATGATTAACTTGTAATTTTGAGCTAAAATGTGTGGTTGAAAAGTGGAGAGAAAAAAAATGTGTATAGTTAAAAAATGGATTGAAAAATTGTTTGATTTATATATTTGTTTATAAATAAGCTTTTGTTTGATACACTGTTTGGTTTATAAGCTGATTTATTTATGATTTTGAGGTAAAAAGTAGTGGTTAAAAATTATATAATTTATAAATTAGTTTATTTTGTTTACCAAATGGATGTTAAGTTTACTTAGCAAGTGTTTGGTAAACAAAATAAATTAGTTTATAAACCAATTTATAAATTATATAATTTTTCAAATCATTTTTTAATTACATATTTTCTTTCTCCAATTTTCAACTATTAATTTTTAGAGTGTGTTTGATTGAGAGTGGAAAATGTGGGTAGAAAATATTTTCCATTCTAATTTTCCAACTTTGGTATTTGATTCAAAATTTTCGACAGAAAATGTTTTCCACCCATGTTAAAAAAGTGGAGATTTTCTTTGAAATCAAGGAAAATAAATTCCTATGGGTAAGAGTGGACAATATTTCCTAGAACCGGTGGAATTGGATAGGAATCGATTAGAACCGAACGATCCAGATCGAGTTTGACCAAGGAACAAATCAGTTTTTGGACTTCTTGGTCAGAACCAAACGATTCTGGTCCGGTTCCTGGTCCTTGTATTTTAGAACCGTTGATAATTCGGTTCTTCAGTTAAACTGACTTTTTTTTTTTTGGTAAATTATTGACACGTCACGTGAAGGTTGAAGCTTCCCATTTATGTCATAATTGGTTTCCTTATTTCTTTCCAAAAAAGATGGAAGTCATAATTGGACATTCCTTATTTCTTAATTCTTCCCATAGAAATCCTTCATGACTCAATCTTCTCCATTTCTTTTGATTATTTCTTATAAATGATAAATTTATAATCATTCGCCTATATCTAAATTCATCTTGAAGTCAGTTGGCTATACCTAAACAATTGTATAAAGTGAAAATCTAAGCCTCTATTCGGGAAATCAGATTTTTTATGGTTTATAAACTCTACAATTTTCAATACAATTTTTTAACCACACATATTTTATCTCTTCAGTTTTACTTTTAACCCTCCAATTACCTCGAGATGCGTGAAATAAACCAAAATAAACCAAAAAATTGGTTTATTCCAGCCGCCGAACATTGGCTAAAATTTATAAAAGTTTATTCGTAAGATGCGAAATTGCAACATTGTTAAAAATATAATTTTCTTGTTTCCATATGCAAAGTAACATATATTATTTGGATATTAGTTTTTATCTTTTTAGCAAGGTTTCTCGTTTGTCTTTTAATTTTTGTAAAGAAAGTGCAAATTTTCTATATTTTTTTTCAAAGTAGTGTCAAAGAAAATTTTTAATCTTTAGTACTAATGAACATTTTATTTTAATATTTTCAATGTTAAGAACTGAACTGAACTTGAACCAATTGGTTCGATTCTGGTTCGGTTCCATTGTCAAATATGGAATCAATGGTTCCATTACTAAGATTTTCATTGGTACTCGGTTCCGTCACGTTCTTTTCAGAACCGGATTGAATCGGACCGCGCTCACTCCTACATATGGGGTTGGTGGGAAAATATTTTCTAGGTACTTCTTTTCCTTTTTCATCTATCAATCAAACACACCCTTAAGTCAAAATCATAAATAAAACATGTTAATAAATTCAACAATGTTACCAAACAGAGGCTTAAGTTAGCAAAAATCCTTACCAAACAGGTAGTGTTCTTTTTGGGACCCCATTCCACCCCACCCCCATTCTTACCATAAATTTCCGGGAAAATAGCGTAAAACGTCCCTATCGATTGCCCTCATTGTGGAAATCATTCTTATCGTTTCGAATTTGACATTTACGCCCTCATTTCAACCTTTTCTTGTGGAATTCGTCCTTACCGTCACATTTCGTCAAGTTTTTACGTCAAATATGTTACTTTGTGCAAAACGTCCATATCGTTTCAATATTAGCATTTGTACCCTCAATGACCTTTCTTTGTGCTAAAGGTCCTTACATTTTATTTTTTCATTCAAAAATTGTAAAATAGGTAATTTATCATTCTAATAATAATAATAATAATAATAATTGTTGAGACCGTGTCAAAAAAGGAGCTCAATGGATCACCAGTAAGGGCCCAACGGGTCTTAGCCCATGACTAGAACTTGGGGTACTCCTCTGGGTCAACTGTCGAGGTGGAACATCACATGAACCCACTCTATCCGGACTAATTTATAGCAAGCCGAGTGGCCCTATGGCAACACCTCAGGTGGGTGATGGGACAACGGATGGTGTCAGAAATACGTAACTTTTCTCAGTTGACTGTGTCTTGATAAGACTTTGCCTTTATAGAAGATGTGACAGGCGCCCATCCCCTACCGGAAGTAGCCACGATTACTTCAAGGAAATTGGTTCACATCTCCAACAGTTAGGGAGAAGACACGTGTAAAGCCCACCACGTATCGCCATCTAAGACTGTAATTTCTCCTATAAATAGAACACACTTGCTTCCAAATAAAGGGGTTGGTAATTCAATACTCCAACTCAATATTTTACTCTCACTCCATTTTCTCTCTTTTACACACTTATATTTTCAGCACCCAAAATATATTTACTTAAAATGAGTATTGACTTAGGCATCGGAGTGAAAAAGGGAGCCACCTCGGCCCCATTTGTAAGCTGATTATTTGTTATAGTGCGCAGGAGATCCAGGTGTTCAAGAGGGAGGAGCTGAGACGTGTTGATTCAGTATCCCACCAAATTTTGTGGTCAACAACAACAACAACAATAACAACAACAACAACAACAATAATAATAATAATAATAATAATAATAATAATCAAGGGTTTAAATTTTTTGAATTGTGCAAAATAGTCACGCTTAAGTTAATTTAAAGGGTATAATTTAGTACAAACAAATTAACACTCTCCTCAAAAAAATTCAAAAGTTGATTCAACAGATATATATGCACATATGTGCATGAAATCTAAAAAAAGTTGATAAAACAAGAATTGTAAAAACAGTTTTGCTACAGTCATAATGAGAGTCACAATTTGCTTACGTGGCGCAATCCTCTCTTTCCACACATTACATCATCTTTTTAATCAACAACAATAACACCTTCACATCATCAAATTGTCATCTACATTGTCACAACAATTGTGCACTTAAGATAAATTCTTGTAAAAAATAGTTAAATACCTAAATATTCTTGTAATTTCACTTAAAACTAAAAGATATTATAATACCAAAACTTGATTAACGAAAAAACTTTTAACTTGGTTGTTAAATGACGTGCTCGCATTTTTTGGGGAAAAATTCGGGGGTAAAATTGTCACATCACAAGAACAAAATTAATTCTGCCTATTTTTAACTGAAATAAACGGTAATTTATACACGTTTGGTGCAAAACATTTCTGGCATGTAAACCTTTTGTGCCCTCACTTCTCAAACTTTTTCCGCAAAACATCTATGCCTATATTTAAATATATGCGGTCCTATATGTAAATGAATGTAACGAATTAAACAATATTGACGATGCACGAAAGTGAAAATTAACCTCAAAATTTGCGATGCAAGAAAGTGAAATTCAACCAAAAAGATTCTTTCATAATTTTTTTAATTTTTAAATGCGATGCATTTAATTGAATATAATTAAATGCATATTTAATTATATGTTAATAAAATAAAATAAAATATTTAAGTGTGACTATTTTGCACCATTCAAAAATTTTTAAAACTTTGACTATTATTATTATTATTATTATTATTATTATTATTATTACTACTACTACTACTCTTTTTTTATTTTATTTGATTAGAATGATAAATTATCTATTTTACAGTGTTCTAATGAAAGAATAAAATGTAAGGATCTTCAACGCAAATAAAGGTCATTGAGTGTCCAAATGTTAATAATGAAACGATAGAAACTATTTGTGTAATGAAGGTAAATGATAGGGACGTTTTGCATAAATTAAATATATTTGACGAAAAAATCTGACGAAATGTAACGATAAGGACGAATTTCTCAAGAAAAGGTTAAAATGAGGATGTAAATGTCAATTTCCACAATTAGGAAAAATGATAAGAACATTTTGGGCTACTTACCCTAAATTTCCTCTTCAAAGTATATACAGTAGTTTCTCTGTCTGCATTTCACTTTTTCCCTGAATCCCTCCCTCTGTAGACTGTATATTCAAGTATATACATTTACGATAAAAAAAAAAAAAAAAGGTATATACAGTAATGGATTCTCTCTCTACATTTCGCTTTCTTTGAAATTCTCGAGATTTTCTTTCAAGATAAAGACTAGGGTTCTCTGCTAAAATCTCTTTTCAATCCACTCACTCTGTTCTTCGCTTCTTTATCTTTACAATTACAAAATCGCCTTCAGTAATCCTCTCTGCAAAAACACACGCTGCCTTGATGAGTGAGAGAGTAGGCTCTCTGTGAGATGAGAGCCTGCCTGTTCATGCAACTACCACGAACACACCATCAATCATAAAAAAAAGAAGCTTTTTTCAAAGATTTTCACACACCTAATTTGTGGTTCTCTAATGGATTTTCAAATGCACAGAGAAAGCAACAGTAGTGGTAGTAGTGGCAAGCAGCAAATGGACGCTAGCAAGTATGTGAGGTACACACCAGAGCAAGTGGAGGCTTTGGAGAGGGTCTACGCAGAATGCCCAAAGCCCAGCTCTTTGAGAAGGCAACAACTCATCAGGGAGTGCCCTATCCTTTCTAACATTGAACCTAAGCAGATCAAAGTCTGGTTTCAGAATCGGAGGTATTTGTCCTAATCTTAAATAGTTGTTTTTTTTTTTTTTCCTCTCTTTAACGAGTTTACATTTGCTATCTAAAAAAACGAGGTCTTTTTATGGAATGTGGAGTTTTTTATGTCTCAAATGTTTTTATAATTTTTTCTCCATGTAAGATTTATTTTGAGTAATTTTGTAGGATACTTAAAAAAGTTAGATGGGTCTTCTTTTGTCCAGGGTGTTGCTGTTTAAGAAAGTAAACAAAAAACAAAAATAGTATGTGCTTCTCCAAGTATTTTTTTTATGAAAGATTGTGGTTCCTCTTTGTGAACAAAAAATAATAATACATTTGATTTGTCACTTTTTATTTGCTTTTATAACAATGGATATAGATTTTTCCCCTTCCGAAATGGTGGCTAGAAAAGAAAGGGGGTCGTTCATGTACTCTTTCAATGTCTTGAACTCCACAGCAATCTGCCAATTTTATCGTTCTTGGAAATAGTCATTTGAGGAAAAATGTGGGCTCCGAAGACTTGTTTTTATTCGATTTGGCTCTTTTCCTCAAAATGGCTTTGGGTACTAAATTGAGACAATTTTCTTATATATATATATATATATTCTGCATATAGAGAAGTTTGTGAAAATGTAGAGAATCTTGTTGCACTCTTGTTTATTGTTTCGGAATTATGTGTTTTGGAAACCTTCCGATCTTCTTGTCAGAATATGAGATGTCATAACTGCCATTTGTTTTTTTTCGTGCTTTCAACAATGTGATATGCAATTTGTTTACCCTGGATCTTCTTCGAAGATTTTTCGATGGGAGTGAGATCGTTTCTATGTTTTATTGCTTTCCTCAGTCCAGAACAAATAATATAAAGTACCATTGTTACATAATCAAGTTGCTGAAATTCTTATACTCTGTTCTATGTCCGGAAATTACTTCTAATTATATATAATGCTCTTGATTGCATAATCTGAGACAGTCGCTCCTTTCTGATGGATCTGATTCAGATATGTCATTTGTATCATTAAGAACATTATCATTAAGAACATTTTACGAATAATAATTGCAAAAATATATTTGATTTATCCGTTTGAACCGTACTTTTTTGGTTTATAAACCAATTTATAAACTATACAATTTACCAAATCACTTTTTAACCACCCACATTCTCTCTCCTATTTTCAATCATTACTTTTTACGAAAATTCTATGAAATCAGGTACTTGGTTCCTTATGAAATTAGGTGATGAGGTGGCTGCTTAATCAATTATCAATTAGACATAATTTGTGGGCTTCAATTTTGATTTTAAAAACTCTAATTGGGCTGTCTAGACAGCCATATCATCACTTGGTTCCATAGAATTTTCCCAACTTTTTATCTCAAAATCATAAATAAACGAGTTTATAAAAACAGTATTATCAAACAGAGGCGTTCTACTCAGCTATAGCTAGATTTCTAGATTAATTTTTGTTTATGAAAAAAATGTTCAGACTATGGATCTTTGTTGTGTAGTATATTCACTATTTTTGAGAAAAAAAAATCTAGTTAATGACAGAACATTATTGCTGTGATTGAGGATGCTACAGGACATGGAAAATCATGCTTAACCGAACCCTGATTAGTCCAGTATCATATTCGTGAAATGTGATGTGTTATTCCATAGAGCTGAAATTCTAGATAGTTTCTTGAGAAATACAACTTCCATTTTATTTCTTTAGATGCCGTGAAAAACAAAGGAAGGAGGCTTCTCGTCTGCATACTGTTAACAGGAAGCTGTCTGCCATGAACAAGCTGTTGATGGAAGAGAATGACCGTCTGCAGAAGCAGGTTTCGCAGCTGGTTTATGACAATGGTTTTATGCGTCAGAAATTGCACACTGTAAGTTTGAATAATTATTTGTCAACAAGCACTTCTGTGATCTTCTACGCCATCTTGCAACCATGGGTACATATGACATTCTTTCAAACAATTATTCCGGATTAATATAGTGTAAGAATAATGTTCTACTTTATCTTTCAGCCTTTTGATTATGTTTGAGTCTTAATGTATTTTAATAGGTAAACACAACCACCACGGATACCAGCTGTGAGTCTGTGGTCGTGAGTGGTCAGAAACAACATAACCCAACACCTCAGCATCCCCAAAGGAATGCTAATAGCCCAGCTGGGTATTTTTTGTTCTCCATCTCCTAACCATTTGGATCAGCTTATGATTGCTTTTTAGGTCCATATGTAACTTTCTTCTGTCACACTCTCAGTCTTCTTGCAATTGCTGAGGAGGCCTTGGCAGAGTTTCTTGGAAAGGCTACTGGAACTGCTGTCGACTGGGTACAGATGATTGGGATGAAGGTATTTGTTTGATTCCAATCCATCTTTTCAGACATTATTTCTGTGTCTTACTCGGTACATAATGTTTTTTTTCTTTACAGCCTGGTCCGGATTCTATTGGCATCGTTGCTGTTGCCCGCAACTGTAGTGGGATTGCAGCACGAGCCTGTGGCCTCGTGAGTCTTGAGCCCACGAAGGTAGTTATTACTTCTATTTTTTATCTCTGTTCCTTGCTAAATTCCGTAAGAGTTCTGCTTGAACATGCTTTCCTGTGCAGCTTGCTGAAATTCTAAAAGATCGTCCTTCTTGGTTTCGTGACTGCCGTTGCCTTGATGTTGTGAGCGTAATTCCTATTGGAAATGGAGGGACTATAGAGCTCATATACATGCAGGTTACTTATTTGTCCTCGTTCATGATATTTCTTATATTTTACTAGATACTTGCAAGTTGCAACTTGTTACAAGTGTTCCTTTCTTTCTTAGACGTATGCCCCAACAACATTGGCATCAGCTCGTGACTTTTGGATGTTGAGATATACTACAAGTTTGGAAGATGGCAGTCTTGTGGTAAGCATGATTATTGACTTCAATTTTTCTTAGTCACGCACTTCCAGAAATCCTTGATCTTTCCATCCAAGGATCCTTTTCTCCATTCATCTCTTTTTTTTTTTAGTAAACTTTATATTATAATTTTCTTTCTTAGAACAGTCTCTCTATAGGTATGACATTTTATAATTTTCTTTATCCAAATAACTATTTTGTACACTAGTGTTTACTTTACTGTATAACCTGCAGATCTGTGAGAGATCTTTAACATCTTCCACTGGTGGCCCAAGTGGGCCTCCTGTTACCTGTTTTATGAGGGCTGAAATGCTGCCCAGTGGTTACCTGATACGTCCTTGTGAGGGCAGTGGCTCCATTATTCACATCGTCGATCACATGGACTTGGATGTAAGGAATAGCGTCGCCCGTTCTTTAGTTTTAGTTTTCAGCCTCTCTTATCTTCTATTCTACCACAGGTTTGGAGTGTCCCTGAGGTTCTAAGGCCACTTTATGAGTCATCCAAAATTCTTGCACAGCAGATGACTATGGCCGTGAGACATTATCCCTTAGGTTGTTTTTTGGATATAAATATTGTCTTAAATTACTCAATAAATTCCTTGTCTTACACTTAGGCCTTGCGCTATGCAAGACAAATTGCTCAAGAAATGAATGGAGAGATTCAATGCAGTGGTGGTCGCCAACCTGCTGTGCTGAGGGCCTTGAGCCAAAAGTTGTGCAGGTGAGAAGCTAAACATGTGAACTGGTGCAGTGTGGATTGCATTAAAAATGGGGACCAACTAAATGCTCAAATCAACGTCTGTTGATATCTGAGTTGGAACTCACTTGGCCTTTGAAATGCTACAAGTTGCTTGGCTATCCGTTTCCTGATCTTCTGATACATGTCTATTTTGTGTATTGTTAGGGGATTCAATGATGCTGTTAATGGATTTATTGATGATGGCTGGTCAATTATGGGTAGTGATGGGGCGGAAGACATAACTATAGCCATTAACTCATCTCCAAGTAAATTTCTTGGTTCACAGAGTAACAGTTTGTCTATGCTTCCTACTTTTGGGGGAATCCTTTGTGCACGAGCATCAATGCTTCTTCAGGTTAGTTGACGAAATTATGGGGCATAGGGCCTTGTTTGGTGTTTTTACCCATGTTCTCTTACAGCTAATTTCATGATCTACAGAAATCCATCCCAATTTTATTATGATTATACCATGCAGGATGTACCCCCAGCTTTGCTTATCCGTTTCCTGCGGGAGCACCGCTCTGAATGGGCCGACTATGGCGTTGATGCTTACTGTGCTGCATCTCTTAAAGCTAGTCCGTATGCTGTACCTTGTGCAAAGCTGGGTGGTTTCCCTAGTAGTCAAGTAATTTTGCCTCTTGCACAGACTGTGGAACATGAAGAGGTAGCCATGTTCTTTGCCCATGTCCTTGCCCCCAAATCAAGCATTCGCATAATTTTTTCCTCCATGATTCGTGTAATAAAACAATCTTTATTTCAATCTAGTTTCTGGAGGTGGTTCGATTAGAGGGTCATGCATTCTCCCCAGAGGACCTAGCCTTGTCACGTGATATGTACTTGTTACAGGTTTAGTCATTTATTCTAAACAAATGTAAAGTTACTCCAGATTTGTACTTGAATTGAAGAGGCCATTTAATTTGCTCTATATTTTTATGTTTATTCGAATTCAACATGGCAGCTATGCAGTGGGGTTGATGAGACTTCCGGATCCTGTTCTCAGCTTGTCTTTGCACCAATTGATGAATCGTTTGGTGATGATGCTCCTTTGCTGCCATCTGGTTTTCGTGTTATACCATTGGATTCTAAAACAGTAGGGCGACACCTCCTATTTTACTTTCTGGCTCAAAGTGTGCTTTGCTTTGCTTTCCTTTCCTTTGATATTGTGAGGGCACTATGAAGTGCTAGTGCTCATTACACTTGGAGAGACTGTTATACAGACCTGCTCAAGCTTTTATTTTTTATAATGTTTTTCTCTTCATGAAGCAGGATGGGCATGGCGCAACCCGAACGCTGGATTTGGCTTCTGCACTTGAAGTTGGACCAGGTGGGGCTCGTCCGGCTGGGGAAATTGATGCTAGTAATCATAACCTCAGGTCTGTTTTGACTATTGCATTCCAGTTTGCTTTTGAAAATCACTACAGAGACAGTGTAGCTGTTATGGCTCGTCACTATCTGCGTAGTATTGTGGGCTCCGTTCAGAGAGTTGCCATGGCAATAGCCCCATCTCGTCTCAGTTCCCATATGGTGCCCAAGCCACTCCCTGGCTCACCAGAAGCTGTTACATTGGCACGATGGATTTGCAGGAGCTATAGGTATGAAGTTTAGAATACTCACTAGAAATATACATCTAGACAGCCCATGCAGTGCACAGGACGAGATAGGACTCTGAGTAGAATGTACAATAATATTTTTCTTCCTCAACTCACTTTTAAGTCCTCCCTACCGAACACACCATTATTGGAACAAACTTTATATTTCAGTCTTCTCATGTTTTGGGTTCGTCATGATACTGACAGTTATTCTTCTACCCTAAAGAATGTAGGAGTCTTGTTTCCGTGCATTCGTTTTGTGTAAAATGTTTACACCTTTCTTGTTTAGTCTTGTGCTGTTTCTCATATTTCAGGGTGCACCTTGGGAGAGATCTCTTTCAGGTCGATGCACAAGATTGCGATGCTGTACTGAAACAACTCTGGCACCATACAGATGCTATTATGTGCTGCTCAGTCAAAATGAATGTTAGTAATGTGTTAATATTTTCTGTTGTATTCTTTGTTGAGCTCTCGGGTTTGCTTCAATGTGCTATTTGTTAAAGTAGTAGATAGAGAAGTTTGAATTTGTAAGTGCAGGCATCCGCAGTTTTCACATTTGCAAACCAGGCCGGCCTGGACATGCTAGAAACTACTCTAGTGGCCCTTCAAGATATAATCCTCGAGAAGATTCTGGATGAAGCTGGTCGAAAGACTCTACTGTCCGAGTTCTCCAATATCATGCATCAGGTTAATAATTCATTACCGATTAATCATCATAATACCATAGTCGTCATATTTATGGATGCAATATGTTTTGATATCTTTAATATCTTGGTCATTATTTTTGTTCGAACCGCAGGGCTTTGCGTACTTGCCACCTGGAGTATGCGTTTCAAGCATGGGGCGGGTTGTATCTTACGAGCAAGCGATCGTCTGGAAGGTTGTGAATGATGATGATTCCAATCACTGCCTAGCTTTCATGTTCATAAACTGGTCTTTTGTGTAAAGGATAAGCAAATCCCTCTAGAATTTACACAAACTATGGGGCCATCTAAGTTAATAATTGTACTTGGTACTTTATTTTGTTGTTGTGTAAGACATTAGCTGGGAGGTTTTGAACTTGTGAGATGCCCTGCCCACGTCACGTCTTTTAACAATGTATGCACCAATATTTATGTTTGTTTTCTTTCTAGTTTCTAGCATCTTTAATTTCGGCTGTATGTTATCATTGGTCTTGACTTACTGGTTGAATTTTTACATTTTTGACCTTTATAGATCTCATCTCACTTGTTTATTGAAGAACTGGAGTAGAATTTATATTTATTGACATTCAAAATATTTAATATTTAATTATAATTTATTATATTATATACAAGAAAAAAGAGCGCTGACTCTTGCATCATGTGGGATTCAAAAAATCTCAAAATATTGTCTTTCATCATTGTGAACAACATGTTGCAGGATTTTGGCAGAGTATTATGAAAATCTTGTGGTCCAACCCAACAGACAGACATGGCTACTGACCACATTCACCTATTTACTGTCTTTACCTTCACCAAAACAAGATTTGCTTTGATGGTGAAATTCTACAGAAACAAAAATAGGATCATTTATTTTATTGTGAAATGTGTGAATGAAAATAAGTATGAAAAAAGTAAAAAAAGTTTGTTAAACATTCACTAATAAGTAATTAGCAGGAAACATGGCGGGCGGTTGGTTGAGGTAAAGTCGCTGTGGGTATTTTTTTGCAAAATTAGTATAAGCCCCAAAAATAGCAATCAAAAGGCGTGCCATTCTCGAATGCGACTTTTGCTATCGAAAGTGATTTCCTGCACAGTTATGTTGTCGTACGCAAGAAAGTTTCGCTATTGGTCCCCAAGCAATTATTCATGTACTGAATTGGTCAATCCTTAATGAGGAATAAGTTAGTCCTCACCTTTTTATTATACTTGTAAAATTAGTTCCCAACAACTAACACTATTCAAATCTACTTATTACCCCATTAGCATGTTGGTTCGCTTTCATTATAACAATTTTCAAATTCTAGTTAACTTATATGTCGATTGTCGAGTGGTAATTATGGATCTCCACTTTCTACACCTCTACTAATTGGGAAATAAAATCTAACTTCATAAAACTAGCATATTATAAGTTAAGGAGTCTGTCCATTTTGAACGATTTGAGATTTGTGCTAATCTCCATTTGGTAAATGGTTTACAAATAAGCGATTGTTCCGCAATTGATTATAATGAGCAGCTGCTATTTATTTCATAATTCGAGGTAAGATTTGTGGTTAAAAATTGGAGAAAAAATGTGTATGGTTAAAAAATAATTTAGAAATTTAGTAAAATTATAAATTGCAATGATGACTAATTAAAATAAGTTGCTGAACAGAGTGTATGTTTATAAACAATAAATTTTTCCAAACTATTTTTCAACCACAGACATTTTCCAAAATCACAAATTTACCTCGAAAATATAATATTCTCTATGTATAAATATATCTTTCTTTCCACAAAGATAGACTCGTTTTTCTTTTTTTGTTCCCAATTATATGTCATTTTTCTTATTGAGAGTATATTAATGTCTTGATTTTTTAATATACTCTTATTTAATATGTATTGTTATCAACAAATATGAAATATACATTATTTAATGTAAGAGTATATTAGGTAAAATATAAGTAAATTTATAGTTTCAAGATATATTAATTATGTTCGTTTATTTTGTGTGAAAAAAATGAGTCTAATTTTATGGAACGAAGGGAGTAAAAAACTTTTACCAAACGGAGGCAAACAGGTTGGTGACTAGGCTCTGTTTATTAAAAGTTTTGTATTTAAAAGCATATTATTTTATAATTTCGAGGTAAAATATGTAAGTAGAGAAAATATATGTAATTAAAAAGTGATTCGAGGAATCATACTACCTCCGTCCCATTTATATAGGCTGTTTTTCTTTTTTTTCTTATCCCAATTATATAGGTTTGTTTTTTTATTGAGAAGTATTTATATTATTTGTTCACTAATTTATCCCTATTTATTACTTTCAATAATAATAATTTTAATACTTAAATAAAAGTAAATTGTGAATTTTTTTTATAAAAATTATATTTTTAACAACATTAAACATCTTTTCTTAACTTATTTAAAAAGTCAAACAAGTCGACGGAGGGATTATTATTTTAAAACACGATTTGAGGCTATCTCTATGTATATGCATGGATGCATAGAATTGTAATAAATGAATGACATGATGGTATACATGTTATGTCAGTGAGGTGCAGAGATTTGGCGTCGGCATAGCATCTTTGAATAGGCCTTTCCTTTTCCAGCATTTGAAATTCGAGCCTCTTTTAAAGCTGAGCTCCAAAACCCCGTCATCTAGACTATAGATATACACATATGAGTATGACATATACATACATGATACGGGTTATAAAGAACTGTACTCGCGTGGCATGCAGTGACTCCACTTTCTCTCTCCTCCTTTATCGAGAGAGAGAGAGAGAGGATTCAATTTGAATTTCAGACAAGCGTGCATTTGAATCCTCTTTTCACGGTACTGTTTCCTCGAAGAAAAAAGGTGGCTAAAAAACAAATTAAGAATCTTGATATCTTTTTCAACGCAATAAAGAAAAAACAGAAAATCTATACCTCAAGATTTTGTTATATGTAGATTCATGATGGATGGATTCTGATTACTCTATATATTATTAGGGTTGATAGGGATGAATGCGTTAAATAATCTTTGACCAAATAACGTACAGTTCATCTAAAGGGAAAGAGTTGCAGAAATAAAGTGCATTCATTGAATTGAATTGAAGCTCAGCATGAAATGGAAATTAGGTTTTACAATTGTAGGGTTCATTATTACTGAAGCCTTTTTATTTAGCATTGGTTTTTCGAAATGGATACTAAATAGAACTGTGAGCTCTTAGGATGCATTTGATACGCGTGATTTTTCATGGAAAATGTTGTTTATCGTCCTGACGTGAATTCAATATGTTGACCTCAACTTAAGATGGCAACTGATTTATTTTGACCGGGGTAATTGGCGCCGAGGTGAATTTGGAGCCGACCTCAACTTTGAGGGAAAGGTGATTTGCATTGACCGAGCTGATAAGGTGCCGAGGTGAATTTGGAGCCGACCTCAACTTTGAGGGATAGGTGATTTGCATTGACCGAGCTGATAAGGTGCCGATGTGAACTTGGAGCCGACCTCAACTTTGAGGGAGAGGTGATTTGCATTGACCGAGCTGATAAGGTGCCGAGGTGAATTTCGAGCATAGTGAGATTGGCGGCGCTGCTGATACATCAAATCAGCCGCATTATGTGTCAGTAATTATGATTGTTTGTGAAATGTCAGTATAATCATCTGTAACATGTTGTCAGCAATTTCAGTAGTCATTGTCAGTCACATACTGCAGAAGTGATATGTTGTAATGATTATGTTTTAACTCTTCAACTACTATAAATAGAAGTGGTAAATGCTCATTAAGGGGCATGTGATATAGAAAAAAACCCCTCAAAACTCTTGTCATTTGGTTTTGTGGATTCGACCTGGCTGTCAGATCGGTATCGAATTGGACGTGAATTTATGTAACTTTAATCTCAGTTCGCTTTCGATATGTTGCTTTACTCACCTCTTACAATATTTCAAACTTTATTACAACGTATATAATCCTGTTTGAGAGCTGTATACTTAGACAAATTAAACAAAAATATAAAATTCGTTTATCAATTTGAAAGATCCTACTACTTTTATTTGTTGACAAAAAGAGACGTCAACAAATTGGCGCTAGAAGGAGGGCCCGTATCCTTGTATTCAGCAACCACATACTTACTCATGCCCCCATAATGAGCAACAGGCAAAATTCAGGGAGTTACCGGGTACATGTGGTGAGGTTCGCAGGGGAATTCTCGTACGTCCAGGAGGTCCGCCGTTTCGCGACCCCCAGCGGAGGCCAACATGGGAATGGTCTTAGATCGACTTGATAGGATGCAAAGAGAAATGGAAGAGATGAGGAGAAATCAAGACCGGGGTCGTCACCAAGAGGAGCATGAAGTGCAATCACAACTACTAAGGTCTGGTGGACGCTCACATTTCGAAGAACAACAAACTGGACGCTCTGATAACACGAGGAGTGCGGTGGGCGAAAGCAAACCTTATGTACGGAGTCAAAAGTCGCTGAGTTGGATGGAACCGAGTCAAGCGAGAATGGGTGAAAAATGAGAGGAGAGTAAGACTGTACGTTGTAGGGGACATGGGGACAGATCTCCGATGAAGAAGGTGAATCCAGAAAACCAGCCGGTTGGCAGCTCGACTCTTCACTTGGGTCGGCCACCGACTTTTCCATCAAGAAAATCGGATCAAACCGAAGTTGAGCAATTGAAGAAAAGACTGTCTGACTTGGAGGCAAAACAAGAAGGGTTGGGATCAACAGAAGAGGACATCACCTTTCACGAAGATTATATTGTCACAGCCTCTGTCGAGCAAAATGAAGATGCCTCATCTCCCCGGGTACAACGGGGAGACTGACCCGGTTTCGCATCTGGATCAGTACATGTCATGGATGGAGCTTCAAGGGGCAAGTGACGCAATAATGTGCAGGGCTTTTCCTTTAGTTCTTGTGGACCGGGCTCAACGGTGGTTCCGCAATATATCTCAACACTTCATATCAAGTTGGTCTCAACTAAGTAGCCAGTTTTTGAAGCAATTCATGGGGTCAAAAATTCCGACCACACCGAAGTAGAGCTTGGTGACCATTAGACAGGAGAATGATGAATCACTAAAGAGTTATTTGAGTCGCTTTAATAGATAGATCATGGGAATGGAAAGAATATCGGATGACGCGCTTCTCATGGCTGTTCTATCAGGCCTACAAACGCAGACTCGTTTCTGGTGGTCAGTACATGAGGATGGACCTCGCACATACCAGGAGTTCCTTAATAGGGCGGAGAAGTTTATCAACGTCGAGGAGGCGTCAGGTCCCAAAGAAGGTCATCATAATACAGTCGCGGTGTTAGACAAGAAGGAAAGCAAGGATGATAAGAAAGAATTCAAGAAGAATACTTTTGGAAGAAAGAAAGATTACAAACCAGCGGATAGGTTCCGTCCATACAATCCTGAGCAGAGAAGTGAGCTCACCCCATTAAATGCATCAACTGAGGTCATTTTCATCAATGAGAAAGATAAGGGGATATTTCCGCCGGCCAGGTCGATAAAGCAGAGCCCAAATAACTTGGACTCATCCCGGTATTGCGAATACCACAGGTCGGTGGGGCACACCACGGATGAATGCCGAAACTTGAGATTCGAAATTGACAGGTTAATAAAGAGGGGAAGCTTACAAGAATACGCTGCTGGACCACGGGATTCGGGAAGGCAATTCAAAATGCAGGAGGAGTACGATGTCCATCATGGGATAGACCCCCGCGGCAAAGACCAGCCTGATGAAATACGTACCATTGTGAGCGGGAATCAAGAGCAGATCGGGTCGAAGAGGAAAAGACGAAAGTTCGCCCGAGAAGCCTGAAATAGCTATCAGATATGTAGTCATGCAATCACGCCGGATGATTCAGAGTCATTCAGTTTCTCTGAGGAAGACGCCAGGGGGGGTGCTCCAACCACATTCAGATGCTTTGATGATCACGATGCCGGTGAGCGGTATAAAGATCCACAGAACTCTGGTGGATGACGGTAGTGCTGTGAATGTGTTATACTGGAAGACCTTTGAAAAAATGGTGAAGGAGGACAAGGATTCAGGGTTTCACAGGTGACTACATCTATCCAAAAGGTGAAATATCTTTACTGGTGGAACTGGGGACAGGATCTTGTCAGAGGCGCGTGATTGCTGACTTTGTGGTAGTGGACGTCATGACGAACTACAATGCCATATTAGGAAGACCGATCCTCCACGAGCTAAAGGCAGCAGCTTCAATCTATTACTATTGTCTGAAATTTCCTACACCACACGGGGTGGCTACCATAAGGGGGATCAGAGGGTTGCGCGGGAGTGCAATTTAGGCTTCGATTCCAACAATGTCCAAATGGGGGAAGAAGAAAATCCCATCGTGGAACCAAGTGGAGAAGACGAGCCGATAACAGAGGTGCAAACGCTGGATCCAAGAGGTACACAGGATAGGGATCAGTCAGGTCCTGTGGAAGAGTTGGATGTTGTGAAAGTTGACGATGCCAAACCCGATGTCGAATTCAGAGTGGGACACGAGTTAATGGAGCCCATCAGGACCGACCTCATCAATTTTTTGAAAAGGAATTCGGATGTGTTTGCATGGACTCACTCGGACATGGAAGGGATTGATCCTAAACACGCATGCCACCATCTCCACGTTAATCCTGATTTCAAACATAAGGTACAAAAAAGGAGGTCACTTAATCCTGAACGGTATGAGGCGCTGACAAGGGAGATGGTGAAATCACTTAGCAATGGGTTTATCAGGGAATCTTTCTATCCTGTGTGGGTAGTTAACCCAGTGCTGGTAAAGAAAAGCAATGGGACGTGGAGGCTGTGCATCGATTTCTCTGACCTGAACAAAGCATGCCCTAAGGATAGTTTCCCCCTACCCAGAATAGATCAAATGGTGGATGCTACGGCCGTACATCAGCTCCTCAGCTTCATGGACGCTTACTCGGGGTATAACCAAATACCGATGAACGAAGCAGATGAAGAACATACCTCGTTTATGACGGATCGAGGACTCTATTGTTATAAGATGATGCCGTTCGGCTTAAAGAACGCTGGAGCAACGTATCAGCGTTTGGTGAATGAGATGTTCAAAGATCTTATCGGGAAGACAATGGAGGTATATGTCGATGACATGCTCGTAAAGAGTATCCGAGCTGAAGACCATATCCAGCACCTTGATGAAATATTTCGAATACTGCGAACTTACAGAATGAAGCTGAATCCCAAGAAATGTTCCTTCGGGGTAGGATCAGGGAAATTTTTAGGCTACCTGGTAAACCAAAGGGGTATCGAGGTTAACCCTGATAAAATACAAGCGCTTATGCAGATGAGGGAACCAAGGAAACTTAAAGAGGTGCAAAGTCTGACGGGAAGGATAGCAGCTTTGAGCCGTTTCGTGTCAAGATCTACGGATAAGTGCCGGCCATTCTTTGATGTTATCAGGAAGAACAAGGATTTTGAGTGGACAAAGGAATGCCAGACGGCCTTTGAAGAATTGAAGAAGCAATTGGCGTCCCCGCCTGTCCTTTCCAAATCGATATCGGGAGAAGTACTCTCTATATACTTGGCCATTTCAGAATTGGCAATGAGTGCAGTCCTGGTGAGAGCTGAACAGGGAGTTCAACGACCAGTCTACTATGTCAACCAAGCCCTGCACGACGCCGAACTTCGATATTCGGAAATGGAAAAACTAGCTTATGCTTTGATAATGTCGACTTGAAAATTGAGGCCTTATTTTTTGGAGCATCAGGTTGAAGTATTGACGAATTACCCTCTAAGGCAGGTGCTACAAAAACCCGAGATGTCTGGACGGTTATTGAAACGGGCAGTAGAGTTGGGGCAATTCGATCTTGTGTACAAAACTAGAGTCGCCATTAAAGGGCAAACCTTGGTTGATTTCATGGTGGAGCTCACACCAACTCACGTAAGTTGCTGTGCGGAGGTAGATGCGACCTGGAGGTTATACGTTGACGGTTCATCAGCAGGAAACCGGGCAGAGGCTGGGGTCGTCCTAATCAGCCCTGATAATCAATTCTTCTGCAGCTCTTACCGTTTTGATTTCAAGGCGACCAACAATGACGCTGAATATGAGGCTCTGATCTTAGGGATGGATATGGCTCACGCGATGGGTGTTGATAGCATTATCCTGCACAGCGACTCACAGCTGATAATTAACCAAATCCAGGGAACGTATGAAGCCAGGGGTGAAAAGATGAAGACCTACAGAGCAAGGGTTTTAGAAGAGTTGAAGAAGTTTAGACATGCAGAGTTTATCTAGATCCCTCGATCCAAAAATAGTCAAGCTGATGCTTTAGCCCGCTTAGCGACAAGCGAAGGGACGTCTGAATTGGAAAGCATATCGATCGAGACCTTGGCGCAATCAGTATTAAACCCGTCCCCTTCAGTTGTCTTGCAAGCTTCTCTGAAGAGGACATGGAAGGATGAAATTATCCAATACTTACGAGAAGGGACGACACCACTTGATCAAGTGAAGGCCAGGAGTTTGAGGATCAGATCTGCGAGGTACACTATGATTGGGGATGACTTGTACAAGCGAGGATTCTCCCTTCCATTGCTAAAATGTTTAGACAATGAAGAGGCTGAATATGTAATGAAAGAAATCCATGAAGGCATTTGCGGGAATCATACAGAGGGACAAGCGATGGCGTTCAAAATTATCAGGCAGGGGTATTTTTGGCCTACCTTGAAGAAGGACGCAATTGAGTTTATAAAGACATGCGACAAGTGTCAAAGGTTCGCCCCGATTACGAGGAACCCTCCCGAAGAGCTGACTTCAGTGATGAGCCCATGTCCGTTTGCTAAATAGGGAGTAGATCTGATCGGGCCGTTGCCAACGGAAAAAGGGGGGAATAGGTTCGCCATAGTTGCAGTGGATTATTTTACAAAATGGGCAGAAGCTGAACCGCTGGTCAAAATCACAGAACAGAAAACTACAAATTTTATATGGAAGTCAATCATTTGTAGGTTTGGAATCCCGCAATCCATTGTGACAGACAACGGGAAACAGTTCGACAACGAAAGGTTCAAATCTTTTTGTGAAGGGCTGGGCATCAGGAAGCATTTTTCCACTCCGAACCATCCTCAGTCCAACGGGCAAGTCGAAGTGATGAACAAAATTATCAAGCACAATCTGAAAACCAGACTCGAAAACCTGAAAGGAACGTGGGCGGAAGAACTACCAGGGGTGTTGTGGTCCTACAGGACAACCCACAGGACATCAACCAGAGAGACCCCGTTCACTTTGGCTTTCGGGACGGAAGCTGTAATCCCAATAGAGGTGGGTATGCCATCGTTTCGGGTTGCTCACTTCAATGAGAAAAGTAACAATGGTGCCCTCACTGCTGAATTGGACCTTACGGAGGAGAAGCAATTACAAGCACAGGTTAGGAATGCAGTATACAAGCAAAGGAGTGCAAGGTATTATAACGCCAGGGTGTGGCCGAGGAAGTTCCAAATGGGGGATCTGGTGTTAAGGAAGACGACCACGACGCGTGAGCCTCTGGGACCAAACTGGGGAGGTCCGTATCGAATTAAGAAGGCCGTGAGCAATGGATCTTATGAACTAGAGTCACTTGAAGGAATTCCTCTTCAACACCCCTGGAACGCATAACACTTGAAGAAATACTTCCAGTAGGACAGGATGTAAAATGGAACGTGAATATTTTCTGATGTCAACCGAGATGTAATCAAACGAATAGAGAGTTTAATGTTTCAAAGTATACAAATCTGAATGGATGTTTCCAAAACAATGACCTTAGTTGATGATCCGTAAGTACCTATAAGGCAGGATATCATCAACATCACAAGGCAATCCGTCTGAAAGATGAGAAAGACCTCCTTAAAAGGCAAAACAAAGACCTTAGTTGATGATCCGTAAGTACCTATAAGGCAGGATATCATCAACATCACAAGGCAATCCGTCTGAAAGACGAGAAAGACCTCCTTAAAAGGCAAAACAAAGACCTTAGTTGATGATCCGTAAGTACCTATAGGCAGGATATCATCAACATCACAAGGCAATCCGTCTAAAAGACGAGAAAGACCTCCTTAAAAGGCAAAACAAAGACCTTAGTTGATGATCCGTAAGTACCTATAAGGCAGGATATCATCAACATCACAAGGCAATTCATCTGAAAGACGAGAAAGATCTCCTTAAGAGGCAAAACAAAGACCTTAGTTGATGATCCGTAAGTACCTATAAGGCAGGATATCATCAACATCACAAGGCAATCCGTCTGAAAGACGAGAAAGATCTCCTTGGGAGACAAGACAAAGACCTTAGTCGATGATCCATAAGTACCTATAATGCAGGACATCATCGACATTACAAGGCAATCTATGAAGATGAAGTGGGTTCCCCACGAGACGCCGGGCTGAAAAATGGCCGACCTCCATTATTCAAACGAGGTGTTTTGGTGAAAAATACCGAGCTGAAAAATAACCGACCTCCATTCTACAAACGACATGTTTTGGTGAGAACGTACCGAGCTAAGTGTTCACCTCGTTTAAAATTCACCTCTGCGTTTCATATTGAGTGAATTAACGTTTGAAAATTGCTTAAGTTTTCATCTCGTTTACAATTCACCTCTGCATTTCGTTTATAATTCATTTTGTTTGACTTCGAAATACTGAGTGCTAGAATGAAATTCTTCTTTATACTATTCAAGAGGAACAGAATCGATAGTTACAAGACAACATTGAACTGAAAATGTGTAACTATTCTTCAACATTAACAACCTTTTCTGGCAGATTGATTTGAGATTCAGTGAGTGGAGAGAGTAAGGGTTCTTCATCGACCTCTTCAGGCATCAGCTCCAAATACTTTTTGTAGACCAGTTTGAGTTTCTCTTTTAAGAAACTAATGTCCACCTCAGGTCGTTTTTGTTCTAACTCCTCTACTATCTCTTTGAATGTGAGATAGTAGGTCTCGTCCACATCGTGTTCATATTCCACTGAATCTTTGAATTTTTTCACGGCCTCCTTGCATGAACCTTGGACAGCGGCCTCGAGTTCATTTTTTTCCTTCTTCAGATTGGCCTCAATATTATTGGCCTCGTCCAATTCCTTTAAAAGTTTTTCTTTTGCGACCTGCAGTTGGGCCACATTACCCTTCAGAGAGGCCAGCTCCTCCCTTAGGGGGAGCACTTCATCCTTAAACTTGGATAGCTCAAGGTTTGTCTCCTTAAGTTTGGCCACCTCGTCAAGGGCCTCCTTCAGTTTGGCCTCTGCCTCATGCCTGGCTTTCACTTCCGCCTCGAACATGTTCCTGGCGTCGTCGGAAAGCCTCTTGAACTTTCTGATGTCTGAGGCCGCCTCGCTTAATCTGGATTGAGCTCGACAAAGATAATTCAAAGCTTGACCGACGTGTGCAGTTCCGGTCGCTAAAAGGTCGTCCAAGGGCATATCTTCGCTGAACTTCTCTTCACGAGGTGTCCAGGTCTTGGCCGAAACGTCCATAGCCACCTTGGTCTGCATGGGAACCTTCATTAAGCCCATTGGAGTTAAGTTGGCTGCTGACACAAACTCCCTGTAAATTTTGGGGCGAGACCCTTTTAAAGAGCTTGCCAGTTCAGCTCTTACAGGATGCACTCCCAGATACGAGCCCCCCTGCAGGGCAAATTGAGAAGACCCAGCTTGGTCCCCAGAAGTTTGAGGTGGTGGGATTGGAATGTCAGTTTTTTCTTTGGCGACCTCAGCCCGTTTGGATTTCTTTGGAAGAGGTGGGTCAATCGGACGCTCTTTGGGAGGAGGTGAGGCCCTTGAAGTCTGTTTCTGGGCTGCCTTCTTGCGAGCCTCAGCCTTGGCATTTGCAAGCTTTTTGGCCTTCATTGACTCCATTTTCTTTCTACTTTTGCGGGCTGACATAAAAAGTTACACAGAAGTAAATGTTCTTAGTATACACATCAAGAATACAGGGCGTTAAAAAATTGTAGTGGAAATGATCTGAAATTTACATTTTGGAAGTGGAGGGTAATAGTCAGATGAATCAACAAAAGTAAGAGTTAATTCAAACAACCGTTCTTCAGAAGAAGCTCTTTTACCGATCTGAAGTGATCAGGTTGGTCGGTCAGTTGGATAATCCTTTCAATGGCTTCAGGGTCCAAATCTGCCTCTCTCACCTCTGCAAAAAACGAGATGATTAATATTAGAACAATTCAGCTCGAAAATATCCCAGATATAAAGACTTACTGAATTTATCCCTATAGAGAACGGGAATGGCCGAACTGATTCCATCACTACGATAGGGGCTCATCCAATTTCCCCCAACGAAGAACCATTTTTCTTTCCAAGAGCGGACTGATTCAGGAAAATCAATCAGTAATCTTCGACCACCGAATACTGACCTCTGCATCGCATAAAACCACCCCATTTTTTTGCCATCAGCTCAAAACTGATATGCAAAATTAAATTCATCCACTGAGGGGTCGTTGTATCCCAAGCGATTGTAATGGGATATGAACCCAAGGATGTACCTCCAACCATTAGGGTGAATTTGGGGGGGCGACACCCCAAGATCGGAGAAAGTCAGTTATAATGAACGGAAGAGGAAACCTAAGTCCTGCCTCCAGAATTTGGAAATTAGTTGCTACGCAACCTTTTGGTGGCTGGTCAGCTCGTTCGTAACTTTTGGGAAGGAAAAAATGTACGTATCCTCGGATTCTATATTTATTTTTCCAAATTTGTAGTTCGTTTTCAGTGGCTTCAGATCGGAAATGCTTGCAAGCAAAATCCGAACTATAACTAGTGCAAGGGTCAGGTCGCTGGAATGTGGCGGTAGAAGGGTATCGAAATGAACTGGCCAGGAGAGAACGAGATTCGGGTACAATTGCTAAAGGTATGGGCTGCGGGATTTCATCATCACCCCCTCACTTTGAAAAAGACACTGGGTTTCCTGACTTTCCTCCTAGGACACAGAAAATTCGGCCTCCTTGCCCCTATTTTCCGACCTCACCCCACTTTCCTCAAAACTAATACTATCGCTCATTCTTATATAGTAATTACAACGAACTGGACAGTTAGAAAAAAAGGGGGGAAGGAATTTCAAAACAATAGAAAACAGAGAAGAAACGTCAAAGCAACCTCACCTGACGAAAGAAATAGAAGATCTGATATGATAACGAGGTTAATTACAGGTCGTCTAAGTAAGCGAGCTGATATTGGCAGAGAGAATTTCGGAGAATCAATAGGTTTCTTACGAGAAGAATGCCCCTATTTATAAGGGGATAAGAGAGAGAGGCCATTTATTAGTCATAATGACAAGACGCGTTGTCATCATGGAGGCGACGACACTTGATCCGTGAACTGACACACCATTCACACAACGACACCTGGCAATTTAAATCCTATAAAAATTAAATGCGACGTCAATTGGAAGGCTATTCTACTGGGATTTCGAGATCCGTCCACAAAGTTTTTGTTGGACCGATCTCGAGGGGACAATTATTGTTTATCGTCCTGACGTGGATTCAATATGTTGACCTCAACTTAAGATGGCAACTGGTTTATTTTGACCGGGGTAATTTGGCGCCAAGGTGAATTTGGAGTCGACCTCAACTTTGAGGGAGAGGTGATTTGCATTGACCGAGCTGATAAGGTGCCGAGGACCGAGGTGAATTTGGAGCCGACCTCAACTTTGAGGGATAGGTGATTTGCATTGACCGAGCTGATAAGGTGCCGAGGTGAATTTGGAGCCGACCTCAACTTTGAGGGAGAGGTGATTTGCATTGACCGAGCTGATAAGGTGCCGAGGTGAATTCGGAGCATAGTGAGATTGGCGGCGCTGCTTATACATCAAATCAGCCGCATTATGTGTCAGTAATTATGATTGTTTGTGAAATGTCAGTATAATCATCTGTGACATGTTGTCAGCAATTTCAGTAGTCATTGTCAGTCACATACTGCAGAAGTGATATGTTGTAATGATTATGTTTTAACTGTTCAACTACTATAAATAGAAGTGGTAAATGCTCATTAAGGGGCATGTGATATAGAAAAAAAAACCCCTCAAAACTCTTGCCATTTGGTTTCGTGGATTCGACCTGGCTGTCAGATCGGTATTGAACTGGACGTGAATTTATGTAACTTTAATCTAAGTTCGCTTTCGATCTGTTGCTTTACTCACCTCTTGCAATATTTCAAACTTTATTACAACGTATATAATCCTGTTTGAGAGCTGTATACTTAGACAAATTAAACAAAAATATACAATTCGTTTATCAATTTGAAAGATCCTACTACTTTTATTTGTTGAGAAAAAGAGACATCAACAGAAAATATGTGATTTTTTAATTTTGTGTTGTTTGATTATCTAAGTTTTTCATGAAATTCATTTTTTCACTTGACTCGAAATTCGGTATTTTCCTTGTTTTGAATGAATTCGTTTTCCAAGGGGGGAAAGAGATTTATTTTTCATGAAAAATTTTATACCATTTTCATTATATTTAATCCTTTTTTTACTGTTACTTGATTTTATTTTATTTTTCTAAAATTTAACATTATTATTATCAAGTACAAATGTGTGAAAAAATAATTTTTTTTATTAAAATAGATAAATTTTATTTTATTTTCCATGAAAAATAATGTCAATCAAACAACAAAATTTGAAAAATTTCCTACTTTTTCCACCTAGAAAATTAAACCAATGAAACACGTTAAACTTTCAATTCCCAGGAATTCAATTCTCTAAAATTCATTTTCTTTCCACCTAAATTCCATCATCGCTATCAAAAGCAGCCTCAGTGTTGGAAAATATATTGATTGGAAAATGGATTCCTTATCAATGTGAAATTAATTTCACATTGAATGAAAGTTAGATTTGAAGATGAGTCTTCAAAGAGATTATAATCTCACATTGATTAGAACTGGAAAAGTGAGAATATATGGAAACCATAAATAGTGTCATCCCACATTGAAAAAAAAATAAAATAAATGTGACAATGTGGGAAACTTAAATAGCTGTCACACATTGGATAAAAATGAGGTTGTTAACCATTTTATATATAGTTAACAATTTGTAAGGTGTAATCATTTGTTGCATAGAGACTCCTCCATGACCTACGCGCGAGCACAAGGGTGCAAATCTTGGACTGACTTGGCCTTCAAGCCATGAATTATTGAATTATCCTTTGAATTTTTTCCATATGAAACTTAACATCAAAATGTTTTCTATTTAATTTGTAACTTCAAAACGCTTGAATTGAAATGGCAGGAGTTACAAGAAAGTAATAATTGCATTAAGAGGCAAAGGCTTCTCCTTACATATATATATATATATATATATATATATATATATATATATATATATATTGAGCACTTTCCCTCAGTTCAGATACACCACTGCAAACCCATGAAATCTGTAATCCTGCTCTGTCATATTGTCCAAAATCCTGTCTTCCTTCCCGTGGCTTGGTGATCTAGTTCAAACACATTTTCAGTTCGATTGTACAGTTGCAGTTCACGCCGTTGTATCCTGGGAAGCAAGCACTTGAGTTACTTCGGTGAGACAGACGAATATTGCTTTAAGGACACTGTGTTGAACACAAGCCCCAGCTCCAATATGTTAATTTTAATTAATAGTCCAACAGTGTTTAATTTACTGCTTATGCTTACATTAAGCTATTCACTGCAATTTGTTTGTTACTTGTACTAACTAGTTAATTGTTTAACAAATTTTCGTACAATCTTAAAGCAATATTTTTTGTTAAACAGTTCTCTGAGATAGTTTACATAAACGTTTTTCAAAACATATTTCTTATTGTTAAGAGCACTTGATTTCATCTATATCATTTTGTACTAATATTTTGATTATGTTTCAGAAATGAAAAATACACCTACCAATAACGTTGTAGCATCCAAAAATGAAACAGTGCCTCCAATGGTGCCTCATGTGGCTCAAGTTGTGGCTATGCCAAGTTCTGATGTGGCTCCAGTAACACAGACTGTGGTTCATATGCCAAGTCTAGCTGCTGGACCAAGTGGAAATAAGAAGACTATGGCTCCCATGCCGAGTCTTGCTATTGGTCCAACTGTGACAGTCCCGGTTAATCACGGGGAAAAGCCGGAGAAGTTCAATTGTTCGAATTTCAAGAGTGGCAACAAAAATGCTGTTTTACCTCACGAACTTGAATCTTGGGAGATTCTTGATTGAGAATGCTCAAATACTCAAAAATGGTGAAGGAGACATTCAAGCAATCAGTGAGTGGATGCTTGGAAACATTCTGATTTCCTGTGCCGAATTATGTTATGAACAGTTTGACTGATTCATTGTACAATGTGTACTACACAATAAAAACAGCTAAGGAATTATGGGATCCTTTGGATAAAAAGTACAAAATCGAGGATGCCGGAGTCGAGAAATTTCTTGTTGGCGTCTTTCTGGAATACGAAATGGACTCCAAACCTGTAATCAGTCAAGTGTAAGAACTTCAAGTGATTTTGAATGAAATTCATTCGGAGGAAATGGTTGTGAGTGAATCCTTCCAAGTGACATGTATAATTGAGAAGCTACCTGCTGCATGGAAGGATTTCAAAAACTACCTAAAGCACAAGCGATGAAGCGAAAGGAAATGAAAGTTGAGGAACTAATTGTTGTTGTTGGGCATGGCCAAAACTTCAAGATCAACAAAACCAAGTCTGGGCCATCTGGTGGCAAAGGGCCCATTTTTGGGAAAAAATGTGGAATTTCTAAGAAGAAATTTCAAGGGAAATGCTTTAGTTGTGAAAAGATAGGTCACGAGTCTACGGAATATCGTTTTCCGAAGAAGAAGAAAGAAGCAAACATGGTTGAAGATGCTTCTCACATGAACCTTGCAACAGTCATTTTTGAAGTGAACCTGGTGGGTTCAAATCCGAGAGAATGGTGGATAGATATCGGTGCCACCCGACATGTTTGCTCCGACAGGGAGATGTTTAGTAGTTTTGAAGCAGCAAATGGGGAGAAGCTATATATGGGAAATTCAGCGACCTCTGAAATCAATGGTCATGGAAAGGTGATTCTAAGGATGACGTCTGGTGAAAATATAAAGTTGTTTAATTTTTAATAAAGACGATACTGACTGTCACAGATTTTTGTGGACAGTAGAGTATTAACAGAAAAAGAAGTTTTGTTTAGCACAGATTCACAGAATCAGATGAATCTTGTTATCACAGATCCATCTGGATTATAAAATGTGAACATACTAAATATATGATGCATAATTGTAAAGTATATTAACACGATATTTGAGCTTAACGTGGAAAAAACCCTAACAGGGAAAACCCATGTGCCCGCACCCTACGGACAAAAATCAATCATTAATTAAGAAACGTAGTTACACAGTCCAATCTAAGCTACAGGATAAATTTACGCATAAATTTATCAAATACTCATGAATTAAATCACTCCCTGATTCTTCTATGGCGTGTACTGTGAGCTGACATCTCACCACTCTTCAGTATCATTCTTTGATACTGCAATGATCTTCAGCAAACTCGAACTCTCCTTCGATCTCGATAAAACATACCGTTTAATCTTCTGGCTGAAAGTTTTTTCTTCTCGTAGTAATTGACAAACTCCTCTCAGAGAAACAAAGTCAAGATGTTGAAGAAGTCGTGTATATTTTAGCGCCACGCGAAATTATTGGCTTCAAGACTTGAGAGAAAACGTTCAGGTCTTCTCTCTTTATAGGCACAAGAGTTTCTTATCCACCAAGAAACCTAGATATACACAATCTCTGTTTCCCGCAATAAGATAATTACATGTTAAATAGAGATAAGTTAAGAAATTAAAGATAATCATGAAATAAAGAGTCTTACCATAAGTGAATCACTTACCAATCAAGTAATATAAACAAACTTGAACTCTATGTGATAAGTTCCATAATTTTTGGCCAATAGGAATATTTGAGCAAGGCTAAAATATTATCACAATACTTATCAAGAATAATAAATGACAAACATTACCTCTAAATATTAAATCATTATCACAAACATATAGGAGATAGAATTTTAGGCAAAATAAAACATTTTCACAATTCTTGATCCTTACCATAAAAGATAAGTGACACAATTTATCTCCAAACATTATCAATTACATGAAATAATTATTCCAAGAAATTTGGAAGATAAATAATCCTAAGTCCAAGAAATTATCAAGTAATTTAATTAAACTTAATAAATTACTAAATACACGTATTTAGTAATTAAATTAAATTCACTTAAATTACGAACATATAGAAAAATAGAAAATGTCAACTTAATTGAGTTAATATCTGGGAAAGAGCTGATTCTAAACAACGTGCTTTATGTGCCGGAGATTCGCAAGAATTTGGTGTCTGACTCGCTATTGAACAAGCATGACTTCCGTACGGTGTTTGAATCAGACAAAGTCATTTTGTCTAAATCTGGAATGTTTGCTGGCCATGGTAACTGAATGTTTCTTGGATGCAGCTGCTGTTGCTTTACTGGGGATGAAGAAGATGTTGTGAGTATGGGATTGCACTGTGAATGTATCAGATTTTGCTGTTAATTACTTGTGGAGTGCACTAGTCTGATCTCAGCATTAAATGCTATACAAATAGGTCGTCTGGATAGAATTTTCCAGGTAGCTAAGTCTGGAGTTCAAAGGGCAAAAAGTAGATATATAGTTTCCTTTTCTGTTGTCTTTCAGCCTACGGGTTTGAAAGTGGTTAAAATGAGAGAATTCAACATATAAATGAATCTGCCGAAACTGTCCAGAATAATCACCGTGCGACCGCACGGTATAAAAGGCAGTGTCCTGAAATTTTTTCATTTTTCGATTTTGGACTCCGTTTTCGACCCCTAAACACATCCAAATGCATGCAACCAACTTCTAAACTATATGTACATGTCCTAAGCTAGATTCTCAAGTGGAAGATTGTGATAAAAAACAGCAAAACAAATAGAAATGCAATGGAAACTAAATGTGCAAAATAGAATACTAGAATTATCTAAAGCACATAACAACTCAATGCATGCACTCTAAATACACTGGTGCTCCTAAAATGCAATTTCAAGTAACTAAACAAAAATCAAGCAATAAAATAACTCAAAAGCAATAAACAAAATAACTAAAGAAAAGGGTTTGAAAAATTGGGTTGCCTCCCAACAAGCGCTTAATTTATAGTCTAGAGCTAGACTTTTTGCAAATTGCGTTGGTCGTTCAAGGAACTTTAAACAAGGCTTTTGATGATCTTCTTTGCTTGTGTCGGTTGAACTTGTACCAATTTTCATTCCTACTCCAAAAGCTCACTTTGCCTATGTCATGTATCTTGATGTCACAAATTGACTCAAACTTCAATACATAAACTTCAATCATCTCGTCCGTGCCAATGACGAAATCAATTATTGCGCAGTCAATGGAGTTGGAGGATTGCATGGTACAGTTTGCATCTTTCAATGTCTCTGTTTTTGTTTCCCTTATTGTGATCAACTCCTCTATTTCCATATGATTTTCTTCTTTGATTGAGGTTTCATTGAGCTTGATGTCCAGATCCTGAATTGTTCACAATGAGACGGTGGCATCTTCATGACAATTATTTTCCTCTTGGTCTGTTTGTTGAAAGCCCGGTAGAGGTGATTCCCTTAATTGATGTTCATTTACGCTTGGTAAAAGAAACACCTCACATGGCAAATCAAGCACATCAAATTTAGTTGAGAGTGAGACAAATAATGAAGCAGGTAATGTATCCAGGATAGCTTCATTAACTTCATATTTGGCTTTTAAATCTCGTAGTCGCTCTCCTATGATAAAATCTGCTACTAGCATATCATCCTCTTCAACTCCTTTAGCTATCAATAGTTGTTCCCTTATGAGGAAATCACGTACAGACATTGCGTTGAAGTCAACCACAGCCATCTCGAATGTCGATTATCAAGACCTAAGAAGAAAACATGACAAATAGTGAACGAACTAAAAAGAAACTAAAAATAACATAAATAAACTAAAAATAAAAGTAAAGCGGTAAAAAGTCTGAATTAGTGAAAGTAATCTAATAATAAATTTAAATAACAATCTCCGGCAACGGCGCATAAACTTGACGACACTCCGCAAGTGCACGGGTCGCGCAAGTAATAAAGTGGATTTTAAGTCCGAATATCGATCCCACAGAGATTGTTTTAAATCGTATTTTAGATTACTACCTTAACCGGAACTAGAGAAGCTTATGATTTGGAAATTTTAAATTAAAATTAAACTAGAAAGAACGAGGAAATTTGATTTAGAGAAAATATGAGAAAAACATGCTAAAATTGAGAATCCGCATTTATTCCATTAATTATGCATTAAATTAAACATCTAACAGTAATTCATGAGGTTTTGAAAATCCATATTCCTAATATTGTCAAGACTCCCTTTCGGACAAGAATCAAAACCTATTTCTATACACAATCCGACTATATTTCTATGACGAATCTAAATGTATAGAAAAGCATTACAAGTTTTGTGAATACTATAGCAGATAACACAAAGCATAAGGGTATATTTCTATCCCCTATCGGACTTTGTGACAATTGACACAAGTCTAATGAAATCTCAATCTTTCGAGCTTAAGAAATCACAACCTAAATTCATACAACTAGTGATCAAGTAATTGCATGATAAAAAAGTATAAATCAATTGCTCAAACCCATGAATTATGAAATTAAATGATAATCAATACATAAAATCCGGAAATAAATGTTTCACCACAATTCTAACATTTAAGAACCTAACCTAGATACATAATTGAATATAAATCACAAAAGGAATGGATAGATGTCACCCTATTCATGCCATTGAGCTTCGTTCTTCAATTGGGTCTTGGCTTGGAGCGGATCCATCCGCAATCCGACAGCGTTTTGGCCTCTCTTCAATGAATTGGGAACCCCTAATCTCGTGCCCTTGGTCTGGTATTTATAGATTTTCCCGAGATTTAGGTTAAGTGAGGAGAAAACTGCTGAATTTCGCGTAAAAAGCCTAGCTGAGGCCCAGTCGGGACTACCGTGCGGCCGCACGGTTAAAAAACACGCGGTCGCATGACTCTGCAGGTAAACTTCAGTCGCCGAATTTTTTGACCGTGCGACCGCACGCCTTGTTCAACCGTGCGGCCGCACGGTTGTAATTCCCGATGCAATTTTTATCTTTTAAATTCTGCAACTTGGTCCATGTCTTTTAATTGAACAACAAGTCCTCCAACTTCCGATTGTTGCAATTTAACCCCTGAACTTCTGATTTCTTCCAAATTCAATTTTTTCTTCAAATTAGCTATTTTATTGACTGCATCAATTCTTGATTTGCTCACTTTGACACTTTTTACATCCAGTTGCTCAATTTTAGCTTCAATTTCTTTGTTTTCTCGAATTTGAGATTATTTCTGAAATGTAAATAAATAACGCAAAATAAATAACAAATATTCCAAAACAAACATATAAAATCTTATTTTTAGGATAGAAATAAATGTATAAAATACACTTATCAGTTGTCCTTTTCGTTTGTTTGTAATTGTAAATGCAAAAAGAATTCAAATTCAAATATGCTCATGTGTATCTATCTGTACACTTCCTCTTCCTTTTTTTTTTTTTTGCTAGAACATAAACAAATGGGTGGGAGATCTGTAGGCGGAAAAAATTGGTCAACACTCTTCCTTTTATAAATTAGATAGATGTCAGGCTTTCAATGTGATTCAACATAATTTTTTTCGTGAAATGACACATTTACCATCCATACGGTTTGTATCTTGATTCTAATTCAATTGTAGGGGCAAAACTCTTATTGGTCATCTGAAACTTGGGAGAGCAACTGCACCACATGCAAACTGATTGAAAATGCCATAACCTGGGGGCCGCACCAACTGTCAAAAATTCGATTAATTTAGCCTTAAGATCGCGCACAGACAAGGGCTTAATTAACCAATGTGGGATTCAACATTTATCCGTGAATAGTGCCATAAGTTTGTAGCAACCTAGTCTTTGATATTTTGTAAATGCCAAAAATAGTCCTTGCTATTCTTTTTCTTTTAAAACAACCCTTCAATCATAAAAATTATTTTTTCTTTTCATTCCCTTTTATTTATTCATTTCTCCAACTAATTGTGTTTCATTGTTAGTATAATAAATTTTAAATCATTTTTTACGGGTTATAAAACTTTTAAAATTCAAAGTTTTAAAATAAATTACAATATAACAAATATAATTAACAACCAATAATCTACATTTTCTTTGAATTAGAAATTTTATGATTAGAAATATTATTGCCATAATGTTTTATATTTTGTCTATATTTATTTAAAAAAAATCTAGTTTTATATAAAGAATTATTTAATGTTTTAAAAATAATTAAAATAATATAAAAAGTATAATTAAAAGAAATGTTATTACTTTCAATTCCTATATTCTGGTCTTTTATATATATGTGTGTGTGTTTATAATTTTATTTAATTCCCGGGTTGACCTACTGACACTCAACACTTTTCTTTTTTCTGGCCGATGCCTAGCCAAATCTTAAAACATTGTACGGGAATGAAGAACCAAATAAGATGCAGAAAACATCGGTAAATATGGATGATTAACATCCTGCTGATGTTCCAGTCAAAAAATATTTCAGCTATAAAAAATGAGAATCTATCGATCAAATCTAGTTGGGTTGTCGTGAATGTTTATGGATTATATTTATATTTTGAGAGATTCACGAAATCGGGATTGTTTGAGCGTTTCAATGCTTGGCGTGAACAAGAATCATCAATTGAAGGCAAAAAGGAGAAGACCCACATTTTCTTCCTCTTTGAAGACACGCTTGGAGATTCCCAAATCTCGTGGGAGAGAAAGTGGTCGTGTTTAAAGGTTTTAAGAATTTAGAGGGTATAATTCAAACTCCTTTTTTATTTTTTATTTTTTTTGAGGTAGTATGTGTTTGGTAGGGCTTCTGCTTTTAACGGGATAAACAACTTTTTAAAGTTGTTCTAGAAAAGCTCAAATTTGTAGATTCTAACAAAAATACTGTTGTGCATCGAGTTGAGGTGGAAAAACAGAATTCAATGGTCAAAAGGTTAGCGGTCAAAATAGCTTATAGACTTGCGAAGTGAACCATAACATTCCGAGGCAATCTAAAAATCAATGGACCTTTGACGAATGCAATGAACTAGGGCGATAACACAATTACAACGGTCTAATCAACAGGTGAGGTGATTTTACGTGCGCGATGTGAATAGGTCTAGCCGACCTGAAACCATTAGACCGAGGTGAAAATGAAGGCTCTACGAAATGGTCTAATCAACCGAATTATGTGTCGGTAATCATTATTATCTGTAACGTATCAGTGTAATAATTTGATATTAATTAGTTAAAAATGTCAATCGTCTTAGTCAGTCACGTCCCGACAACATGATGTATTGTAAAAATTGTGTCTCTTTCTCTTATATGTTACTATAATTAGGAGGAGTGAATGCTCATTTAAGGGCAGTTCATACAAGAAATACTCCCAACTTTCGTTGTTTCCGCATAAATTTCCAACCTGAAAGTCAGATCAGATCAGCACAGAATAGAACACTAGATAACTTCATTAAAAATTCAGTTCGCTCTTGATCTGATAATCTATTCGTATATATCATTTCCTCAATATTATCCCATTCTAATTATAAAGAAAAGACCTGCATACTTAGCCAAATTTTTTTAAATGAAAATATTTTAACGCGAAAAGTCAAAATCATACCTTGTACACTTGTTTAGGCGTGAACGTGGTTCCATATGATTCTGGTTCCTAGGGAACCGAACCGAACTAAGAACCGACGGTTCTTTTGAAAAAAGAACCATTGGTTCCGTTTGCAAGAGAAGTAGGTGTGGGCGTGGTTCCATATGGTTCGGTTCCTAGGGAACCGATCCGAACCAAGAACTGATGCTTCTTTTTGCAAGAGAAGAACCGAACTAGAACTGAATCGTTCAGTTCTTTTGGTTCTAGTTCTGGTTTCGGTTCCGATTTCCTAAACTAAAATTTTTCAAACTTAAGCGATGAAATTATGGTAGATTCCGGCTGGTAAGAGTTGTTGACCACGAAATCTGGTAGGACCTTGGATCAACACGTCTCAACTCCTCCCTCTTGAACACATGGACCTCCTGTGCACTAGGACAAACGATCAGTATGCAATGGGCGCCTAAGTGGCTCTCATTTGCACTCCCATGGCCAAGTCAGTACTCATTTCAAGTAAATATAATTTGGGTGCGAGAAATATAAGTGTGTAAAAGAAAGAAAATGAAGTGAGATTTACAAGTAAAGCTCAAGTAATGAATTACCAACATCTTACTGGGCGATCCAAGTGATCTATTTATAGTTAAAATCATGCCCTAGGATCGTGACACGTGTTTACCTTTACATGTGGCTTCACCCTAACCATCGATCAGGTTAACCATTTTATTGGTCATAATCATTACATCCTATTATGGAGTTGCGGATGCCATGTCCCATCAAGCTGCAACTTGTACCCAAGTCAAATCCCCCTGACACAATAGTCCAATCGCATGGCTGGTCTTTGTCATGTACCTCGGAGAACACTACCTCGTGACGAGCAGTTCAGCCAAGAGTGCTTCGACCTATGTACTGCCTCGGTTACACACTATTTTGCAAGTTAGCAGATCAACTTGGTAACATTGGGTCTCACATGGGCTCCTTTGACTGACGTGTCAAGTTTAATTTTGGGTGTGGCAGTAACAAGAGTCGTAAGAGGTAAGGTCATCGACCTTGATTAAAATGCGAATTCAACACTCAAAATCATTGATATCAAAATATTCACTCCCTTTTAGACAGTATCGTATCTCCTCATTCATGTGTATGTGCTCCTAAAAATTCTTCAATTTCTGCTCGTAATTCTTCACATTTTCAGGGAACATTCGCACAAATCCAACAAATCCTTGAAAACAAGATAACAATTAATTGTAAGATGAAGAGTGAAGATTTATTGTTTGTTTATTCTTGAAGAACTGATGGCTAAAGGTTTGAAGCTGAACGATGAACCAGTAAAAGAAAAATGATTTTTTATCTATGATTTTTTGTTTATTACTTGTTTTGCTTATAATTATTGTAATGTTTAATGAGTTAATAGTTGTTGGATAATTGATATTGACTAATAGACTGGATAACATGCATTAAAATTAAGAATTGATGATTTTTTTATTTTTAAAAAAATTATATTTAAAAAAAAATCGTGTTTTGTTTTGGTTTTGGTTCTGAACCAAGAACCGGAATCGATGGTTCATGATTTTTAGAAATAAAACCGTTTAAAATTTTGATAGAACCAAACTGAACCGCTAGTTCCGGTTATTTTGCCCAGGCCTTGACTTGTTGACTAGTTTTGTGTCAAAAAGTCAAGTCAACAAGCATTTTTTCAAAAAGTTGAAATATATAATATCATATTATGAAATCTATTGAAAATATATTATATTCCATAATACGTATTAAAATATTATATTCAATTGATTAATAAAATATTATATTTTATTAATTTATAAAATTTTAAATACATTGAAAATATATTCTTTTTCATAACTTGTATTGAAATATTATATTATAATTTATTAATCATTTATTGATTAATATGAATTATATTTTATTAGTTAATAATATATAAAATTTATTAACAATATTTTTTTTCTATAACTTTTGTGGAAAATCTATTGAACTAGTATAATTTATTAATTAATAAAATATGAAATATTTTGAAAATATATTTTTCGTAATTAATTAATAAAAATATGGAATATATTTTTAAAAAAAATGAATATTGTATTTTATGAATTAATTAAAAAAATTTCAATATAGATTTCAACATTGAGATGAAATAATTATTTAATTTTTAGTTAATTATGATATATAATTTTAAGTTTTATTAGTTTATAAAAAAAAACATTTTTATAGTTGTTATGCCAAAAAATCAATTTAATGTTATAATATTTTCTGGAGTGACAACAAAATAGTCAACTATTTTTTGTTAACAATATTTTAAAGAAGAAAACTTTACTAATAAAAGCTCTATTCACAATAACTGCATCAAACGAGTTCTTAGTGTGTATTTTTTATTGTTTAAAAAAGGTTTTTTGAGATGAATAGTGATTTTTTGGAAAATAGATGATTGAGATTTGGTTTAAAAATCAAATATTGTGGCCTTAACTTTTATTTAATGGATGATTAAAATTGAGTACTGTAAAAAAAAAAAAAAAAAAAAAAAAAAAAAAAAAAGATAAATTTAAAGTAAATTAAACAAGGACTTAGTGTAATTTCCCCAAATACGTTAGCCCGGTTCACAAATAAATTTATTTTGGGCCCATTGTTCCTCAACCCTAAACTCAAATCATAGGCGCCGCCCGCTTCAATCCTTTGGTTTGCCTTTATAAGGAATTCCCCTCCCCGAACTGGAGAAGGCCAAATCTACGGCCTTACGAAGCACTGCGGATCCTTCTCTCTTTCTCTCTTCTCGCGTTGTTTGTGCGTGTGTGATTATCTTGAATTTTTTAGTTCTTATTTTAAACTCGTAAAATATTTAGTTGGAATATTTTTCTGTTAGATTGTATTGAAAAGACGCCGATGAGGAAGAATTCCCAAAGTATAGGAAGTGCCGTATGACACTTTAAACAGCAGCAGCTGCTCGGCGCCGTCACTTTCCCATCCGCCGCTGTCAATTTTGGATTTGTTCCAATTTTGTCCACTGGCCGGGACTGTGTGACCTACACCGTGCTTCTCTGTGTGTGTGATTTAGAACGGGTCTCTGAGGTTTCGATTCAATCCTAGTCTATAATGCTTCATAATCTGTGAATAATTGTTATTTTTTATTTCATTCCATCGTTTTTGTTTTTCTCAAAGGTCTGATGCCACGTCGCCGGTAGCGAAATTGCAGTGACCGGCGATGCTATGATTGGACCAAAATCAATTTCATATTTCGCATGTTGATAGGAATCTGTGGACTGAATTTTATCCCATTCATCCATGGAGCCGTTTGCTGCGATTACATTTTTTTTAAAACTCAAATTCGCTATTCAATTTTTGAATTGAATAAAAAAGACTCTGTACTGTTTTGAGGCCAATGAGGAACTTTTGTTTATTTGGAATTACCGTCTGAACATAACGTGATGTGAGATCGACTATCTGAGGCCTCACCTTTCAGTCACTAACTTTAATCAAAATGTATTCTTTGTGATTTTGAATTTTTAATTCAAGGAAAGTTGTCAATCGATCTCGTGCACCAATTATCCGAAATGATTACTGTAAACATTAAAAAGTATGTTTTTAAATACAAAATTTTTAATATACAGATCATTATATACTTTCGATTGGTAATATTGTTTAATTTATAAATTGATTTATTTATGATTTTGATGTAAAAGTAGTGGTTGAAAATTTAAAAGAGAAATGTATGATTAAAAAGTGATTTGAGAAATTGATTTATAAATTACGAAAAGTACATTTACTAAACACAATACTAACGTAAGGGGATGTTAAGTAAGGTCGATATATGGCAATTCCTCATCTTCCAGGTTAACTGTATAGGTAAATCTTCTTTGTTGAAGTATGTAATTGTGTGATTATACTTCCAACACTTTGCCATTTCCACCGCAGATTGGTTCACACTTCGGTGAACAATCCTGATTGAATTATAAGAACTTGTTCAACAAGATAACAATGCTCCCATGGACAATGTTGATGCAAACCACGATGCATGCTGGATTCACTTCAAAAACTATATTCTTGTCACCCCTTTGAATACATTTTTGGGCGGCCTCTTTCATAGCTTGGATCACTATACAGTATTGCTTGTTCGTGTTTTTACATTTCCATTAAATCCAAAGAGGACTTTGTTTTAATGGGTTCTAACTATTTCACTAAAAAATGGAAGCATCCTTCTGATAAAATATAGCTATGTTAATCTTAATTTGATTGCAGTCTGGCTTCGTCCAATATCTGATCTCAATTTTATTTGTTTGTTGAATGTTGTTGGTAGATGATCTATTCATGAGTAGTAATTTTAGAGAGACGTTTTTTAGAGATATTTTAAAGTGATATTATGATATGTCTTTAATGAATGTGTGACATATTAAAATGTTTTCCTAGAATAATTAATTCATGAATTCAATAGTGTCTGAGACAATCTTTAGACATTTTTCTATTTTCATGTTTAATTTAATTTAATTGCTTACCACATTTCAACCAAGAATAGAAGAGGCATCTGGGGTGGGAATAAGTATGGAGTTTCTTACGAATTATGGAAAAGAAGTGAGACCAAACCTGATTGGACTTGTGAGAAACACATGGTCTACTGTTTCTATTGATGCACAACATTGACATCTCGAAGGGAGTTGGAATCCAAGTTTTCTCTCTAATATATCATCCATGGGGATCCAATTCTTCCACAATTTCCAAACGAAAAAGGATATTTTGATAAGAATATTTTTACTCCATATGTACCTCATGGACTGTTGTAAAGTTGCTTTTCCTTTTAACAATTCTCTACAAGAAGTAGTGAATCTATTGGTCTTGTCGGCAAGCCAAAACATCTTGTCCTCAGTTGGAGTTATGAGGATTTCTTGTATCTTTTTGATGATCCATTCCGGCAAAATCAACTTTAGTTTTTGGGTATCCCAATTATTATTTTTTGAGATGTATTCTTTAACCTTACTCTATTGCATTGATTCCCGATTCGATAATCTGGCTGAGTATTCCTGACTGGAGCCATCTATCATACTGATGTACCCCTTCCCAATCTTCCAAGCAATTTGGGAATCAACTTTTTTGCTAACATCTAATAATCTCTTCCAAATGGAAGAACCTCCATATTTGATTGTTAGATTACACCAAGGTAGAGACAGAGGATTGTATTTCTCCATCAAGATTCTGCTCCACAATGTCTTCTGAGATCTGAGTTTCCACCATAACTTATACTCAAAGGCTTTGTTCATCTCTTCTAAACTTATAAAGTCCAAATCATCCTCAATGGTTGGATAACAAGCTTTTTCCCATTTTGCCCAGTGAATTTCTTCCAGCCTCTTTATCTCCCCATAGAAAGCCATAAGTGTGATAAGTTTAAGGAAAATACCTTTTGGTGGATCCAGCACTTTTAATTAAAATAGAGGCATAGATTGGAGAACGTGTTCGATTAGAATGATTCTTCCTCCTGCAGATAGTAATTTCGTCTCCCAGCTATCCACTTTTGCTTTGATCTTCTGTATCAATCTTCGTAAAGAAATAGTTTCTTTTTGCCAACAAACAGAGGGACCCCAAGATATTGGATTGGTGATTTTTCCTCGTGATAGCCCGTCAATTGTCTAATAGTTACAGCCTGGTTTCCTTTACCCATAGTAAAAGAGCTTTTGCTTATATTCACCAGTTGCCCAATTGATGCTTCATAATTCTTCAAGAACTCAGTGATTTTCTTAATGGAAGATGCTTGACCATTAGTGAATAACATAATATCATCCGTAAACCTCAAATGTGAAACAATAATTCTGCCGCCATATATGAAATGTAAAGAGCTGTATTTTTGGTATAAGTGATTCAAACCCCTAGAGAGGTAGTCAGCCGTGATGACAAACAAGCTTAGGGGGATTGGATCCCGTTGTCTTAAGACCTTGGTAGATGGGAAAAAACTTGTCAATTCACCATTAATCAGTATAGAGAATCTGCAATTCTGGCTACATTTTGAAATCAATCCAATCCATTCTTGGCTAAAACCAAAGTGGTCAAGGACTTAAAGGAGGAAAGACTAAGACACCCTATCATACGCTTTATCCATATCAAGTTTTAGAAGTATATTCCCTCCTCTGACTTTCCTTTTCAGTTGGCGAATCATCTCCTGTGCCAGAAGGATATTATCCGTAATGCATCTACCTTGCACAAAGCCACCTGATTGTCTGTAATGATATTAGGTAGGATATTGGCTAATCTATTATTCAAAATCTTGGAAATGATTTTGTTAAATACATTGCAGAAGCTTATTGGTCTATATTCTTTCCAGCTTCTATGGGACTCAGTTTTGGGAATCAAGATGATGGAGGTTGCTGTGACACGACTCGATAGGGCTCTACCTTGAAAGAAATCCTCAATGGTTTCTTTTTTCGAGATGCATTGCACCAATCAGATCCATTAATGTTTTGATCGGCAGATTAAAAAATGATTGGAAGAAAGAGACAGCATCTTCCCCTGAATATCCTCAGTCCACTTGCCATTATCTCTAGTGATCCCCATAATTTTGCACCTGGATCTGTTAGATTGTACTTTGGCATGGAAAAAGCTAGTGCTTCTATCTCCTTCTGAGTGCCATTTTATACAAGATTTTTGTCTCCAAAAGGATTCTTCCGCAGCTAAGAGTTTGGTAACTTGAGCAAAAGCTAAAAATGCTGCGCTCCTATTTTCAGGTGTAGGATTTTCAACAAATTTTCTCCCTAGCAAATCAGCATTTTCCTCTGCTTGTTCAAGTTTCTGGAAGACATTTCCAAAAACCTGTTTGTTCCATAAAAGTTCTACGATATCCCTCTAGTTATAACTAGAGAACGACATCATTAATACTCTAAAGGGAGTCAAAGTTGTGGATGACTTTTTTTCAAGCAAGATTTCAACCTTTTTAGTTTGAAATAAAATCCATACAAACCTCTGGAAAAAGACTTAATGGTGCCTGGCAATTACTAGAAATCATCTCTTTAAATGTTTCATTTTCGCACCACATATTCATGAATTTGAAGGAGGATTTCACCTGTGTTTGGACAATTGGCTGAAGGATGACAATTGAGCTCTATGGTCTGATGTATTACCGTTGAGTACTTGAGCAAAGACATTTGGAAGTGTAGTTGCAAACTCCTCGTTCATGAAGACTCAATCCAGTTTTTGCCACATCTGATTTTTATGCCACGTGAAGAAGCTTCCTTCAGTTCTTATCTCAACGAGATTACATTCCTGTTTCATGATGTTGAAATACGTCATGGAAGCAATGATTGGAGCATTACCTCCTCTTCTCTCTTCCACGTGTGATATAGCATTGAAATCACCTCCAAGCATCCATGGTATAGCTAAAGTTTCAGCATGTTTTTCAGCTCAGACCACAAATCTCTTCTTTGTATATATGTGCTTTTGGCATAAATAGCTGAGATTGCCAATTTCTCCCCGTATTCAAATCATAATAGACAGCACTTGTTCATGATTTTTAATAATACTCATCTCATTACCATTAATGTTGGAAATTCCATTGTCAAATTTCAAGACTTTGGCATAATCCTCTACTGTTCCTTTAGTGATGAGAGGTTCGAGTATGAATACATACATACTGTAGTTTATACAAAGTAACCAGGGCTTTAATTCTTGTTTTAGAGGGCTTTTTAAATATCTCTCTCAAATTCCATATTAATATCTTCAAATCCATGAGGAAATCAGATGTTGATACTTGGCCCACTACGTGTACGAGGACTCCTTTTTAACCTTTGTGATTCAGTAGCATCACTGTTTTGATCCCCTGAGGCTTTAACCTTAGAATTTGATACACATTCTCTGCTGCAACCAATATCATTTGGAGCTTGTATACAAGTTATTCTCACATAATTTGTCCACTTCATTAGCAACCTGGTTTTGTTGTTGCCCTACTATTAACTCAACATTTTTATTGGTCCTCTGTCTGTACCTCCTCTTGAGAAGAACTTAAAATATCAAAAGTATTAGCCGTTGTCTCCAAATTAAAATTGTGTGTTACAGGTTGAATACCTTGTTTATGAACCCTTTGATGTATTCCTTTTTAGGCAATTTGAGGAGTTATCAGGGTGTTAACAGTATTGACTGGTGTGAAGATTCCTTTTGAGAGTAGCTCTACTTCTACACTAGAGCTTTAAGCATTAAGCTACTTCTTTTCCTTTTTGTTGATTTGTGGAACCAGTTTTAGCCTTCTGCCATCCTTCTGTATCTTGTTGTTGATCCTTTCCTCCCTTCTCTTTTCCTGGTCTTGCATTCCAGTACTTTTTAACTTGTTCCTTCTGTTTCCCTGCTTTTGCTCTTGTAAATTTCTTTGGTACAGATAAGCCATTTGATTCTTTCCAAATGTCCAATATTCTTGTTGACCCGGTTTAGAAGCATCTTCCTAGATTTTAAATCCATCATTTCCAATTTTAACACCTTCAATATGCTCCTTCTTCAAATCCACCTCTACGCAAATTCTGGCCAGATTCGGTCTAGATTTAGCTGTTGTATGATCATCAATTTTTAGTGGCCTTCCAATAACAGTAACAATGGAATAGAGAATAGTTTTATCAAAGAACACTAGTAGTAGATTTGGTAAACCAATCCAGACAGGCTCAATCGATGATTCTCGTTCCGGATTAAAATCAAAAGAATATTTCATAACACGCATCATTTTTCATTGAATCTGCCACAATGGTCTAGTGAACAAGCGAGCATAATCTTCGGCAGGGCTTCTCCATGGACGGTGCCGATGAAAGGAAATTGAACAATGAGGAACTTAGCAAGAGATAACTCAATCATCCATTCTTTAATGAAAAAAAAAAAAAACTCTTTTTAAATAATACCAAATACAGTAAAACAATTAGCCCTTGTTTGCTTTTATTATTATTATTTTATTTTTATTTTTTTACAATTAAAAGTCAAGTTTATAATATTTGATTTTTCAATCAAATTTCAATAATTCATTCTCCTAAAAATCACTGCTCATTAAAAAAATCTTTTAAAACAATATCAAATACACACTTAATCATTATCACATATTTCATGGATTACACATTTTTTTTTATTGTACATCTCTCAATAAATTTTATAAAAATTTGCTAAAAATTTAATTTTAATCTTTATTAATAGGGGCTAAAAGTCACTAATTAGTTGAAAATGGGTTAACTCAACTTGTGGCCACCCAACATTATTTTATAATTTATATTATACCAACTGCTACTCTATTTTATAATTTATATCATACTACTAGGTGGCTAAAGTGAAAATTAAACTAGGTCGCCAAGATGACAATACTATTAGAAGATTAATGCTATAATATGTAATTGACGGTTGTAAAAAAATGTAACAAAAAATGAGGTGAAGAAATTGTCATTATTGACATATGGGTTTATGTGATGTGTGGATTATTCAAATTGTGTCACTTTACATTATGTCAATCTTTACGTACATGTAGTATATCTTACAAATAGAATTGGGTGGCCATCAATGAATTTAATCTAATTGAAAATAGAAGATATAAGAAAAGAAATCTTTAGGTTTGTGAATGTTGACCTCCAATTTTTTAAAAGAACGAGTAGGGTTGGCAAAAAAAATTGGAACTGACGATTAAGTACGGTCCTGGTTTGGTCCAATCCAATTTGATTTGGTTCGTTCAAAATTTTATAATCTGGTTCTATGCTCAAAAATAGAACAGATAGAATTAAAAATGATTTTTAATTTTTTAAAAATACAAATTTTAAAAAAATAATATTCAATTTTTAGCTTTAATGCATGTTATCCAGCTAATTAGTCATTGCCAATTTTTCAACAACTACTGGTTCTGGCCCATGCAATATTGCACACAAAACAATCTATATATATATATATATATATATATATATATATATATATATATATAAACAAAGTCTTTGCAAAAAATAACACATACATTTCCCGTCAAAATGTACTTGTTAAATTTGGAAAGGTTTTTCCTAAAACATAAGAATTAAAAAATATAAATAAAAAATGATTGCATTTTGAAAAGTGTAATGATTGCAAATTTGAATTATACTTTTAAGCAACTACATGCATTTGTTCCCAAATAAATAAATAAATAATCGTTTTGCACACTGTTAAATTATATAAAATAATAATGGTAGTTAAAAATTTTTATTTAAAAAAAAAAAGAATGTGATGTTTTCGAAGTAAAAATTAGTAATTGAAAAGTGAAGAGAAAAAATGTGTGTGACTAAAAAGTTGTTTAAAATATATTTTGTCAAATAAAGATGCTTCGTTCCAATTTTAAAAAATGACAATTTAAAATTGTCTATAATGTTATTATGAATCTTAACTTCATTTTTTTTTTCTTTTGTGAAAAATCTATATCTATATATTCTTTCTATATATAAAAACAAAGTTTTCGTCAAAAATAACACAAACACACTTTCCCGCCAAAATGTACTTGCTAAATTTGGAAAAGTTTTGCTAAAAACACAACATGGGACAATTAATGTTTATTTGCAAGGAACATATTATCATGGGACAATTCACGCCAAACATGGAAAAAGAAGTAAGGGGTCATTTCATCCAACAAAACATTCAAGTCAAAGTTTCAAAAAACAAAAAATGGGAACATCAATTCTCCAAACCCGAGAAGTACATTAACCCTCTTTGTTATTTCTGTGTTTATTGACTTTATCTGTTTTGAATACATTGAGGACAATGTATGATTCTAGTTTGGGGGTGAGAATCTCATTCATGTGCTTTAATATACACATTCATTCGATTTTGGGTAGAAAATTCATAAAATTTGAAAAATTGAAAAAATCATAAAAAGTGAAAATTTTGAAAAATTTTGTTGATTTATTTATTGCGTATGACATTATTTGAATTGACTTTTGTGCTTTAGTTAGAATATTGGGCAACATGTGAACTAAATTTTTCTTAACATTCATCCATGTAAGACTTTCATCAAATATGAGCACATAGCCACTTTCGAAAAAGTCAAACCTCGATGCACGTGCCCGTGGGACCTATGACAAGATCCGAAGTTGAAGAGGTTTAAGATTCGAGGCTAAACAATGTGAATAAATCAAGAAAAGAAGCCAAGAATCAAGTTGGAGCCAAAAAGAAGAAGAAATTGGAATCAGCCAATTTCGGTCGACCGAAAGTCTGCAGAGAAATTTTGTTCCAGCCTCAGGCGTTTTCGGCTGAGTTGCGGTCGATCGAAAGTCCAGTTTCGGTCGACCCAGTGATCGACCGAAATAATTTCGGTCGACCGAAACACTCCGATTTTCAAAAAAACGGGGTTTTTCTTGTAAATACCGAAATTGCACATTTTTCCCATTTTGTACATTATATTCACATTTCTTGTTCATTTGTAATAACTTTGGATGTTAAGAAAATTGCTCTTGAGAGCTAGGTCTTGAAGACCCCCTTCTTGAGGTAAGGTTAAACCTCTTTGATCTTGTTATCTTCTTGGAATTTAATCAACTTTACTTGAGTATTGTTATTCTTGTATTGTTGTTTATTTCCCCCACCTTGGAATTTGTTTAAGTGACCTCCATTGGGCTAGGGTTTGTTAATCCTTGAATTTTGGGTTAGAATTAAACTTGGGTTAAGGTATTTATCCATTTATTTACCACTTTAGCTTTCTTGGGTTGGTATTAAAATTGTTGTGGGAATTTTCGGTCAACGCACCGAAGGGGTTCGCATCAGGTATAAACCATAATAACCAGTATAAAAATAGAAAAATGCTGAAAGTCTTATTCTACTCTTCAAATGCCTTTTTGACTCGAGTAAGTAAATCTGAGGGGTTCTCTGAACCTGGTACCCTAAGCTCAACTGAGTTGGGAGCTGCCTACCTAAAGCTCGCTACAGGGGTCAACTAGAAAGCAAGTACGGAGAGTGGACTTACACATAAGACACAAAAACATCTTTAACTTTTCTGTTTCTTTTATGACTCGGGTAATTAAGTCTGAGGGGTTCATTGAACCTGGTACCCTATCAATAGGAAGGACCTCGAGATATGAGAGAAAAGCAATAAGGTTGTGATCATCCATGAGAGTGTAAGGAAAATTAAAAGAAAATCATGTTGACCACATGAGATTTGGGTTTAATCTTGCATAAAAAGTCACACATTGTCAAGTTTATTTTTGCATTAGATTTTTGGCTATTCACACACACACAATGAGGTTGAGCATCGGATGAATAAAAAATAATTTTTGTTGTTCATATTTCTTTTCTAAAGTGATCGGTCAATTTGGATTGTTGAAATGCATGGTAAATAAGTTAACAAAAACAAAAACAATTTTTTATTTGCATTTTTTAGTTCTATAGTTTACTTTTATTTTTGTTCGAGGACGAACAATAGTTCTAGTTTGGGGGTGTTGATAAGTGTATTTTATACACTTATTTCTATCCTAAAAGTATGATTTTATATGTTTATTTTAGAATATTTGCTATTTATTTTGTGTTATTTGTTTATATTTCAGAAATAATTCCAAAGTCGAGAAAACAATGGAATTGGAGCAAAAACAAGCAAATTGGATGATAAAAGAACCAAAGTATGCAAATCAAGAATGGATGAAGTAGATCAAGGGCTAAATTGAAATAAAAGTCAAAGAAAGAACCAAATTGAAAGAAATTGAAAGTTAAAGGACTGAAGTATACAAATCAAATGAAGAAGGTCCAAATTGCAAATATTCAATAGTTGATTCGGATCAAGATAAGATACTTGAGGACTTTTAGGAGTCAATTTGATGAAATTAGAAGTCAAAAAGGAATGAAATATGGTAAGAATATTACCATAAATTCATTTCAATCAAACAAGATTTCTGGCAGATTTTTAGTCGGACTTTTAGAGCTAATTTCGGGGAAGTAAACATTCGAATTTGGAAAAATCATATTTCAGAATGAAATGTAGGTATGATGAATTGTAGGTATTGAAGTTATCTTTCCAACACAATTTGAATCACCTCAATCGGATAAGGGAATAGAAAGATATGATCAAAATACTGAATGCTGTACAGTGACAAAAAGTTCTCCCGCAAAGGTAACTTCCCTTGTTCGGTTGGAACTCTTTTGGAAGCCAATTTGGACGAGATTTTCAGCATTCTTTTCTTCCAAGTAACCTATACTTCGACTATATCTATAAATACATGACTTGGGGTACAAAATGAGGGGTTCCGAACTTGCTCAATTCATGCCAAAACGCTGTCAAATTGCTGGGAGATCCATAGAAGGCCAATTTTAAGATTGAAGAACAAGGATCAAGGAGATGAATAGGGTGACATCTTTTCAAACTTCTTGTGATTTATTTTCGATCATGTATTTAAGCTAGGTTTTTGATAAGTGCTATATTAACATTTTTTTTGTGCACTTATATCCTTGAATAAGCAATAATGTGATTCTATCTAAGTATTATTAATGTATTTTATATTTTATATTGTATAGGATCATAAAAGAGGAGAAAAGAAGTAAAAATGACCAAAATGCACTAAAAACTGAAGTTTGGGGACTTAGGCGCAAATAAAGTTACGACCGTAAGGAAACCATGTCACGGCCGTAAGGTTGGTAACAGTGTTTAGAGAAATCAGCAGAAACACATTCACGGCCGTAAACCAGAATTCACGGCCGTAACAAATAAAGGGTGAAAATATGCAGAGACACGATTACGGCCGTAAAGGATAAGTTACGTACGTAACCTTCAAAAGAAGAAAATCAGCAGAAACCTCTTTACGGCCGTAAAGGAAATGTTACGTCCGTAACTATTCAAGTGAAAAATTTCCATATTTAATTCTTTCCATAATTTTGGGATTTCTTGATCTCAAAGCTAGGGTACGAAATTGAGGCTATAAAAAGGGAATTTCATGACAAGAAAAAGAGACTTTTATTATTTTTTAAAGAGGCTACACATTGAGGAAAATTGAGAGAAAAATATAGAGCATTCTTTGGAGATTTTCAAGCGGAAGAATATCAACAACAATGGAATTCATGAAGCAACTTGAAGAATCTACCACAATCATGCTAGGCTAAATTCCATATCTTGTTCAAAGGGGAAGTTGTGTCAATTTAATTATGTTATTTTCTTTTCCTACAAATTAGTAGCGTGAATTTATTCCTTTATTTCAATTGTTGGATTATTATGTTTTGAATGTTCAATTGAGTTTATTTGATTAATAGTTTAATTTGGCCAATTGGATTATTGATCTTTGGATTCATGAATATGCTATGTTTAGATTCTTGATCCGTAATTGTCATTGAATCTTTACTTTAGTAGCAAATAAATCTCGTGCAGGTTTAGTAATAATTCGACTTGAATTGTTTAATTCGAGCTTGTGTAATTAACGATCCAATTCAATCTATTCTTCTAAATTTTCATACTAGTCGTGCATTAAATCCTAAGAGTTTGTTTAGGATTGTCCCTGGCTAGAATTGGTTCAAAGAGCTTATTTTGAATCAATACACATAAGGAAGAATTTAGATAATCAGAGCTTGTTGATTATTTATGATTGATAATTGAATTATGAATAGAAACACGTTACAAGGAAAAGTATAACATTAATTGAGGGTACAACCGAACCCGAGAACAAGATTTCTTCTCATATTAATTCTCTAGTCATATTTAATTATTTATTTTATGCATAGTTTTCATTCAAACAATTCAAACAACAAAACCCCCCATTCCATTCTAATTGATCGAACAACTAAAATTAGTTTCCGTTCCTCGTGGGATCGACCCTTACTCTCACTACTACATTATTAATTAATATTTAGCGAGTAAGGAATTATTTATTATTTTGGTGCATTGCGACACGCATCAGTTTTCAATGTTAGAATTGTTATGAAATATTAATTTATTGATTCCATGTTTTGACTTTATATTTATATTATGCAATTTATGAGATTGATACAATTAATTATGTTTTTATTATCATCTATGATTGTGAACGCATAATTATTGATGTTTGTGATAAATTTCTATGTTCGAAAGAGTATGAATTTATTAGACCTTGATTAATTGTCGCGAAGTCTGATAGGGGATAGAAATATACCCCTATGCTTTGTGTTATCCTAAAACGTGTTCATAATTTGTTAATGATTTTCTACATGTTTAAATTGGTCATAGAAATATAGGCTCATCTCTTGTAGGAAAAGGGTTTTATGCATCGCTCGAAAGGGGACATAAATAAATATAGGAACACGAATTTTCAATACTCATACCTTGTTATTAAATGTTTAAGTCAAATACATGGTTAATATGATTAATGTGGATTCATAATTCTAACATATCCATCTCACCATTTTAACAAATCAAATTTTCTTATTTTCTTTATTTTAATATTTAATTTAGTTTAAAAATCAAAATTCTCAAACTCAATCAAATCTCTAGTTCCGGTTAAGGTAGTAATCTAAAATACAATTTAACACAATTTCTGTGAGATCGATACTTGGATTCACGTCCACTTTATTACTTGCGCGACTCGTGCACTTGCAGAGCGATCAATAATGATTACAAATTTGAATTACACTTTTGAGCATTACATGCATTTGTTCTCAAATAGGAAAAAAAAATTTAGCACTGTTAAATCTATATCTATATTATATATATAAATAAAATAGCCGTCACAAAAAATACACACACACACTTTCCCGCCTAAAATTACTTATTAAATTTGGAAAGTTCTTGCAAAAAAAAAAAGAAAGAAAGAAAGATTCATTAAAGTGTAATGAGAATTAGAACAATTTCAAAATGTAATGATTGAACAATACAAACTCCAAAGTGTAATAATTACAAATTTGTATTACACTTTTGTGGTAGTTAATTTTTTTTTCTTCAAAACATCTTGATGTTTTCGAGATAAAAATTAGTGGTTGAAAATTTGAGAGAAAAATATGTGTGATTAAAAAGTAGTTTAAAAATGTGTTGTTTAAAAATATTTTGTCAAATAGAGATGCTTCGTTCCAATTCAAAAAAATGGACAATTTGAAATTATTTTTTTATTTTTTCAAAACAAAAAACAAATGTATTTTTAATTGTTAAACGGAGATGCTTCATTATTTTATTTTATTTTTTGTGAAAAAATGTGAAAAATTTATATCAAAAGCATTATAAATTTAATTTAAAAATAAATAGATAATTTTTTATTGTTATAAAAAAGTATTCAAAATCGGTATTTTAGAAATTTTGTTAAATTTATAAAAAAAAAAATAGATTATTCAAAAATATTCTACTTAATCATAGTGTAATTAATTTGGTAAAGTAATATTTAATTATTTCCAGAAATATATAAAATTATATTATAAAATGTATTGAAAAACATTTAAAAATATTTTAGTTTAAAGAACGAAAAATGTTTTAGTTTAAAGAACTTAAGAACATTCCTTATATTGTGTATTTTTTATAAGTTTTCAATTAGATTATATAGGGAAAAAAAACTAAATGATTAATCCAGAAAGTTTCTTCCAAAATAAATAAGCTCATACTTGATTGAATATAATTTTCTTTCAGATCGAATAATTTCATACTTGATTGAATATTTTATAAATATATATTTTTTTTGAAATATAGTGTTCATTTATATTATTCTTAATTTATTATTACTATTTTTTTTTTGTGCAATGACAATGTTTTAATTTGGAAAACACTATTAAAAATTCTATAAAATTATATCTAAGCAATACATTAAAAAATAAACTTCATTAAAAGTTAAAATATATTTTGTTCGGAATCAAATTAACTATTTTTTTTTTTGGCATTGTTATTAAAAATTTAGTTTGATTGCGTCATATGCAATAATAATTAACGATAAGTTTAATACAAAATAACAAGTGACAACAAATTATAAACACTTTGTCCGTTAAAAGTCACAAATATCAAATATAAAAGTTTATTATATATTTTTTAACTTTTCCTTAATATCTCATTTATTTTAAATTATATCATTTAAGTTATATAATACTCAGTATTTAGAAAACTTAAAATCGGTTCGATCCGAAAAAGGCAACATATCAAAGATCGAAGGTTGAATCAGGTCAAAATAAAATAATTTAACATATAAAAAAATAAGTTAAAAATAACTTATTTAAAAGAAAAAGCCAAACAAATAATAAATAAATAAAAATTTTAAAAGAAAAAAGAAAAATACCTTAAAGATCAGGATTTCCTAATTTTGATTAGTTTTGTAGATGTCTCATTTCCTATTTCGATTAGGGTTTTTTCTTTTTTCTTTTTTAAGTTTTGAATTCGATAATATTTTGTATTAAAACGTTATTGTATTATTATGTTTTTATTTGATAAGATTGTATAATTAACATATTTTTATAAATTTTGATCGAAATTACTATTACAAATATATTCTCATGCATCGCACGGATTAAAATACTAGTAATAGTATATATAAAAACAAAGTCTTTGCCAAAAATAACACACAAACACTTTCCCGCCAAAATGTACTTGCTAAATTTGGAAAGGTTTTACCTAGAAAACAATAATTAAAAAATATAAATAAAAAATGATTGCATTTTGGAAAGTATAATTATTGCAATTTTGAATTACATTTTTTAGTACTACGTGCATTTGTTCCCAAATAAATAAAAAAATAAATCGTTTTGAGCATTGTTAAATTATATAAAAAAATAATGGTAGTTAAAATTTTTATTTAAAAACAAAGAATGTGATGTTTTCGAGGTAAAATTAGTGATTGAAAAGTTGAGAGAAAAAATATGTGTGATTAATAAGTAGTTTAAAAAGTTAGTTGTTTAAAAATATTTTATCAAAAAGAGATGCCTCATTCCAATTTCAAAAATGACAATTTAAATTTTTCTATAATCTTATTATGAATCTAACTTCATTTTTTCTTTTTTGTGAAAAATCTATATATATATATATATATATATATATATATATATAACCAAAGTATTTTCCAAAATAACACACACACTTTCCCGCCAAAATGTACTTGCTAAATTTGGAAATTTTTACCAAAAACACAAAAATTAAAAAATAAATAAAAAATGATTGCATTTTGGAAAGTGTAATGATTGCAAATTTGAATTACACTTTTGAACACTACATGCATTTGTTCCCAAATTTAAAAAATAAAAAAATAAAAAAATAACTGTTTTTAGCATTGTTAAATCTATATGTATATGTATATGTATAAAAAAAGTATTTGCCAAAAATAACACACACACTTTCCCGCCAAAATGTACTTGCTAAATTTGGAAAGGTTTTGCCTAAAACACAAGAATTAAAAAATACAAATAAAAAATGATTGTATTTTGAAAAATGTAATGATTGCAAATTTGAATTGCACTTTTGAGCACTACATGCATTTATTCCAAATAAATAAATAAAAATCATTTTGAGCACTGTTAAATTATATAAAAATAATAATGCTAGTTAAATTTTTTTTTAAAAAAAACAAATAATGTGATGTTTTCGAGATAAAAATTAGTGATTGAAAAGTGGAGAGAAAAAATATGTGTGATTAAAAAGTAGTTTAAAAAGTTAGTTGTTTAAAAATATTTTGTTAAATAGAGATACTTCGTTCCAATTTCAAAAAATGACAATTTAAAATTGTCTATAATCTTATTATGAATCTTAACTTCATTTTTTTTTTTTTTTTTTGAAAAATGTGAAAAATTTACATCAAAAGCATCATAAGTCTAATTTAAAAAATAAATAGATAATTCTCTATTGTTATAAAAAAGTATTTGAGATCCGTAATTTAGAAAATTTGTTTAATTAATTAAAAAAAAAATTATTCAAAAATATTCTGCTTAATCATAGCGTAACTAATTTGGTAAAGTAACATTAAATTATTTCTAAAGATATAAAATTATATTATAAAATGTGTTGAAAAATATTTAAATAACTCGAAAATCTTTTAGTTTAAAGAACGAAAAATGTTTTAATTTAAAGAACATTCCTTATATTGTGTATTTTTTTTTATAAGTTTTCCAATTAGATTATATAAAAAAATAAAAAAAATTAAATTACTAATCCAAAAATTTTCTTTCAAATCGAATAATTTCAAACTTGATTGAATATAATTTTTTGTCATATGTAATGACAATTAACAAGAGTTAGTAATAATCGCTCTCGTATGTTAGAATGTATTTGAAAAATCCTATAGGTAACTATCAGTATTAAAATTATGTTTAAGTATGTGTTCGATAAACTTGCAAAAATGGTTTATAAATCATTTCGAATCGATTTTAATTAAAAAATAAATAATTATTTCAAAGATCAAAAAAATTTCTAAAAAAAATTATTTTAGAAATAAAACAACATTTACTCATTTGGAGTAAAATTAAATAAACAAAATATATAACAACAATATTCTTTACCAATTCAAAGCAAATATAGATTTATAGTTGTAAATAATTTAATATATATATATATATATATATATATAATATAAAAATAACTTTTTAAAAAAAGAAAGTTTAACAAACAAATAAATAGTAAATAAAACTATTTTTTTAAGATACAAACAATTTTAAAAAGAAAAAGAAAATTTATAATGATCATAATTTCTTATTTTTTATTATTTTTGTAAATGTTGCATTTCCTATTTTGATTACTTATTTTTCTTAAGTTTTGAATTCGATAATATATTATATTTAAATGTTATTGTACTATATTTTTATTTGATATGATTGTATAATTAATATATTTTCATAAATTTTGATCGAAATCACTATCAAAACTATATTCATATGCATCGCATTGGTGAAAATACTAGTTATAATAAACAAAAGACTTTAGATCCAAATCATTTTTTTTCACTCGTTCCGTCATTCAACTTCAAGTCTTCATCTGGCAAGAAATATTCACTCTTCATCTCAAAATCAGTTAATATTTGTTATCTCTTTTTAAGAATTTGCAGCATTTATGCGACTTTTCTTTTAGTATGTGAAGAATTACGAGCAGAAATTAAATAATTTTTACAAAGAGCACATATACGGAGTCTAGGAGATACATTAATGTCTATAAGGGAGTGAATATTTTAATGTTAGAGATAAATATGACCGTTGAATTTACATCTTGATCAAGACCAATGACCTTACAGTCATAAGATTATTATCAATCGAAATTTATAATCGCTTCATCGCTTAAGCTTGAAAATGTTAGTTTAGGGAACTAGAACCAAACCGGAACCGAATGGTTTGATTCTTCTCTTTTCATTGATTCTTATTTTGGTTCAATTCGATTTCCTTTAAACTAGAACCATATAAAACCACCATAAGGCCTAAGAATGAGTTTTATAATATTCATTTGTAAAAAATAAGAAATAGGAAAATATTTATAAATTCTCCTAGTAGTTAAAAATGAAAGGAAAAAAATGGTTTAAAAATTAGGACATTAAATAATGTCTAAGAGCATATGCATTTGATGTATTAAAGTAGATGTTAGTAGAATAAGTTATTAAAGAGTTGAATTAATGTTTACATTAAATATGTTGAAACACAAGTTAAGAGAATATTTTAGTCAAAAGTTAACTTTTTTGTTAATTTTAGCTAGCATTTTAATTGATAACATGACAATAAGTTGAAAATGTCCAATGGTCGTCCTTCCCCCCACCCACTAACTGTTCAATTTTCTTTTTCCTCTTTCTTCTTAAATTTCTTAACATTGATAAAAATAAAAAATAAAAAATATTGATTTTATATTATGTGATTTAACGAGATCTTCAAAATGAGTATCATATTAATGTATAAATTTGGCTATTTTAAAAATAGACATTTATCATATTTTTTGACTTAACTAAAAATTAACATACCTACATGTACATGTGTCATTTAATATCTATTTTTACCTATGTGGGTAGATTTAACACATCAAATGCAGATGTTTTAAGTTCTTATTTGATGTTTTGTTTAAAAAAAGTTTAGACTGTGTTTAATTCACATTTATTTACTTAGAAAATGTCAAATCGTGGAAAATATTTTCAACCTTTTGCATTTATTTGATCTCTGATTGAAAAATTTGTCATGGAAAATATTTTATAAGGTACAACCAGTTAAAGTACACTTAACTTAAATCATTTGTCTTGAAAATATTTTCTTACTTATTTGCTGAAAAAACATTTTCCATCTTAGGTGAAAAATGCATTTTTGTCACGTTTGATCATTTTTATTATTATTAATTGATTTATTTTTCTAGAAATTAAAGTTTGTCATTATTAAGTACAATGAGTGAAAAATAATAAAAAAATTGATTAAAATAACTAAATTTTGCTTTATTTATTATGAAAAATAATATCAATCAAACAACAAAATTAGAAAAATTTACTATTTTTTCACCTAAAAAATTAATCCAATCAAACACTTCCAATTGACATTTTCCAGGAAAATAATTTCCAACATCAATTCCTAAAAAATGTTTTCTTAACATCAATTTTCCATCTGTTTAATCAAACACAACCTTATTTGAAATGAATAATGATTTTTAGAAGATTGTGCGGTTAAAAAGAAGTAACTTTTTGTGTTTACGGTTAATATTATTTTATTGATCAATGTATGATTAAAAAGAACATAGAAAAAATGAGTTAAAAATTTGAAGGGGACTAAATAGGATTAAATAAAAACTATCACAAATCTTTGTACCTCTCATTAATGGTCATTAGCTAGTGCTCATCCGCACAAATTATAGTGCCCCCTAGGGCACCATAATTTTCTTGCTTTAAATTATGATGTTTATTAATGTTTCGTAAAAAAGATCCTTATTATAAATAAAGAATATTATGTTTTGAGGTAATATATGAAGTTGAGAAATAGTATATAGAAACGTATTGTTAAAGTTAGTGATTGGTCTGTGATTTTTACTTTGTCTAATTACTTGGAGTTTGTTTGGTGTATGTAGTTTTTGAAAAAGAATTGGTAATTTTTGAGTTTTTTTTTTTTTTTAAAGAATGTATAGTTAAAAACTAATTGAAAAATGTAAAAAGTGATGCATCTCATAAAAATTTGTGGTAAAATTGTGTTTGAAGGAATGTTGAAAATCTCTGTGTAGAAGCAAACAAGTTCTTATTCACCTATTTTGAAATGTACCTGTTCACAAAACTTAAGAATGTACCTTAGTTCCTAATCCCCTGTTTGGCATACATGTTTAAGATCATGTTTTCTACAACACAATTTTTGAAATCACTTTTTAACCACATATATTTTATCTCTTTATCTTTCAATCACACATTTTATCTTGAAAGCATAAAAAATATGTTTTTAAATACAAAATTTTAACAAATGGTGTCTAAAGTATCAACAACATAACTCATCTATCATTGAGATTTGAAAGTTGTCAAGCCTTTGTTTGGTAAGAATTTTTTGTTTATATAAATGGAAAATGTATTGTTTTCGATTTAAAATATGTAGTCTAAAAGTGATTTAAAGAAATACGCATGCTTAAACGGTGATTTAAAGAATTGTGTTTTTATAAATTTGTTAATAAACATTTTACCAAACGGAGTCTAAAACTTAAATGTTTTCTAGAAATCACTCTCAAATAAACATTAATGTTGATAGTTTCGTTGAAGCATTCAAACTGATTCCATCTTAGCCTCTATTTGGTAAGAACTTTTTTTATAAACAAAAAAAAGTGATGTTTTCGAGGTAAAAAATATGGTTGAAAAGTGATTTTGAAAAATGTGTGTGATTAAAAAGTTGTTTGAAAAAATGCTTTGATAAACAAGTATACCAAACATAGGCTTAATTATGAATTGATTGTGTTTATGATATTTGAGTAAGCAAAACATTGAGTTATGTTTTAAAGTTTGATTAGTAAGCATATATACAAAAAGTTCAGTAACCAATCATTTACTTTATCCAACATCACGACCATAATTTGACCTCTGTTTGGTAAACTTTTTTGTTTATAAATAAAGAACTTGACGTTTTAGAGGTAAAATATGTGATTGAAAATGATTTAGGAAAATGTGTTAAGTTAAAAAGTTATTTTGAGAATTGTGTTGTTTATAAACAAATTATCAAACAGATGCTTAGGAGGGGTCTCATCCTCTATTAAAAGACTACCTCATATTTTATAACATCTTTGACAACCTATTTATAAATAGTTACGAGCAAGATTTCGTTGGTTGGTTCATTGTTTTTTTAAGTAGAAAATGATGGCGTGAATTTCGATCAGCCAAAAAATTAGACTTAAAAGAAATGTTTCGATGAGATGTTGCAACGTAACGGTTCATGAACAATATCTATAAATAAGATCACCTGTGCGATGCACTGGGAAGAAACGTCTAGATAAAGATAATTCAATGTGAAATTAGATGAATCCTTTATATAAAATCAATAAATTTTGCAAATAAGAGATACGATCATCATTTATTGGTTTCTTATGACTACAAATTTTGGAATACTTCTTTATACACAACATTGTTTGTTGATTTTGTTGGACTTCCATTCTTACCACAAATCAACATCTTTAATCCGGAACAATATGTCACCCTAGAAATTGCAACATAAAGTTGTCCATGTGTAAATATCAACCGTTTAAGAAGAAATCTCACATGCGAGAGTGATTTTCCATGACTCTTATTGATAGATATCCTAGAATCAAAAGGGTTCAATGACGTCCTTTGAATAAAGAACGTGTGTCCTACATTGCTGACATAAAGAATTTGACCTTCTAGATCATGGTCGCCAAGTTTTGTAACTACCAACCTTGTTTCATTGCACAATCCTTATGTATAATCATTATTTCTCAGAAAGAGTAATGGATACTGCAAATGAAAATAAAGAGGATGCACTTCACTTATCCGCAACAACAGTCTACCAATCCTTGTGTTCAGGTTGTGTATCAAAATCCACCAACAATCAATCCAATAATTTCATCGATAACATGCAAATCATATCGCTTATCATCGATCACCCATCGACCAATAAGTATAACTCTTACACTTGAAGTGTTTTCCTCAACCATTTTTTCTCTAACCGACCTAAACTGCCTTACCAATTTGTTGTATTTGTCTAGTATATCATTTAAATCAGAAACTATACAATCATGCAACATTGATCGCATGATTCACTCCTATCGGGGGACATTGAAAGACATAAATTAAATTTTAGACTATCACAACAAAATATAAATATTTAAGCAATAAATATATAATACGTACCCCACGGCCCTTTTTATGCTTTCAAGCTCATTCGCATTCTCAACAACGTAAAATTGAGCAAATTGTGGAGCTGAACCGTAATCCAGCAATAGACTCCTAATCTTATGACAATTTTAATCATGTAATCTGAAGACGGGAGTCCCTTTACTATCATTCAGCTCATTATCGATTCCCCCCATAGAAGTGAACGAAAACATCATATTATATGTCCGAATGTTCTCAACAGAATTCTTAATCCCGTCGTCCCTACCATATAACAAATCTTTCAAAATCAATAAGATGATGATCTTCCATAAGAGGAATCACTTTTCCTTGCGTACAACAAAGTAGGGGTGAACAAATAAATCTCAAAACTGAACTAAACAGGAATAAATGGTATGGTATGGTTTGGTTTGGTTCGATTTCAAAAGTGAAATTATTTGGTTCGATTTGAAAAAATTCTAAACCGCCTTAAATGGTTTGTTTTAGGTTTTAATTTGCGGTTTCAAACAGCCAACCAGCAAAATTTTTAAAGATTAAAAAAAATAAAGACAAAACGTTAAATTAAAAAAAAAATGCAACACACTTCTTGTTGTCAACATATCAAAATTAAGGAGTCAAAGATTAATTTGTTCAAATTCACAACCGTTTGGAAATAATTCTTGCTCCTATAGTTAATAACTAAATACAATTTATTTAAGAAAATTTTAAATGTTTGCTTTTATATAATTAGTTTGTTTATCAACATGAATTGATTCACAATAAAGTACTCAATTAGAAACTGAATACTATTATTGAGTTAGTTTCAACTCGAGATTTTAGACGAATATGTGTCTTTGAGCTCGCTTTGGAATATACTAATTCATTTGTTGGCAATCAACAGTGTCAAAGCACACCAAACTGCAAAAAATGGTTTATTTTTGTTTTGTTTAGAAAATGAAATGGTTTGAAAAAACTCCAAATCGTTTTAAATAATTTGGTTTGAAATATTATTACAAACTGCCCAAACCAAACTGTGTTCACCCATACAACAAAGTTAGAACTTCAGATTCGACATGTTTGATAATGCTTATCCACTCTCTCCTCGAACAAAAAATTTGTCTTTCAAAATGAATACTTAAATATAGGATCTCCAATGTCCATGTACTCTAAACAATCAAACAATAGATGAAAATGTTAAAAATATAGACCATGCGTATAAAAGATAAGATTTACTATTTTAACCAATAACAATGGAAAATAACACGTATAAGAAACAAATTCGATAATCATAAAAAAAGAAAAAAAAAACTAAAATTGTGAGATTGACAAAGATGCATCCATGATTTTCAATATTTATACAACGTAATTATTTTTTGATGAAAATTATAATATAACATTGATCATCTCAATTTTCAGTTAAGTAAATTGGGAGACAGTGTAGACATTTAAGAATAATAAATATTGAATTAAAATATAACAATTAATATCTTAGCATAGTTTATTATTTTTTAAAATTTAGACTTAACAGTTAGGACAAAAAATCATTAATAACTATATTATTTCAAAACAATATAAATAAATTTGTTAATCGTTAATGTTAAAAAGTATGATATGAGACTTTCTGGAATAAAAAATTAAATAACAATTAAATGTAATTGTAAATAAAATTATTTTGATAAACAATCTAATATTGAAAAGAACGTTATTATGTATATGTAACAAAGAACTTAAAAGTGGGATTATTTATAGCAAAATTTAATACAGCTTGTTAAAATATTAGATATAAATGTAAATGAAAATTCGACATTGAATTTGTATGACTGAACAAAATTATTTGTCCATAAGATTAAGACCAATAAAATATCACAATTATTAAATATAATTTTCCATAAAAATACTCATTAATTTAATAAAACGCAATACAAAGGAGCTCGAATTTTCGGATGTACTAAATAACTGAAAAAAATATTATTTATAAAAAGTTTTATATGATAAAGTTTATTTGGTATTTGACGTGTAATACAAGTTCGATATAATTTTGAACTGAAATATGACTAAAAACAAATACTTATTTGAAAAATTCAAAACATTAAAAGATCAGAATAATTTTTTGAAAAGAGAGTTTTAAACACAAATAACCAAATATAAATAAGAAAAATTTCTCTATAATTGAGTCTCATTCCATCATTTGTTGGAAGTAGCAGCAGTGTGAACACAATAAAAGGTGAGTTTCATGTCAAAACTCAACTTCTAATATATATATATATGAGGCAAAACGAAGGCTTAAATAAGCAAAGAAAATATTAAGAAAGGAAAATTAGTTAAAATCTTGTTTTTATGATGCCTGATCCCATATATTCTGCATAGCAAACATTAACTCAACTTTTAATTACTACGCCATGGACTCATTGTTTCAATAGAAAGGCTCATAGGTGAATATAGAAAGTGACTCTTTTAATTCTGTAAGGTTTCGATACATATATGCACAGCGGAAATTAAACAAACACGAAACCATAGTCCGGATCAACCTTGCACTTAGATAGAATTTGTGATTAGAACAATACCTTTGATGAACGCCGTGAATCTGAAATCTGAAACAGGAGGTACAAGCTTGTCACCACCAGCTGTCCAATTGTCCAGCCTCTAACAGAAATCCACACAGGGAGTTGATTCTGGAACTCCATCAATCTCCAACCTTTGGAATGGATTCGAGAGAATTGATTTTTCTCTTTTTGCTAGCAAGAGAAAAATCTGCGCTAGAATATTATGAAAAGCGACTGTCTTGATTTCTCTACAATATTGCACATATTAATATGTGCATCTCAAAAACCCTAACCCTAATGACAATAGGGCTTTTAATGGGCCTTGATTAATTAATCATATTAATTAATCTAATTGTAAAGTCCGGCCCAACAATTGGGCTTGTACATTAATTCTAACAATCTCCCACTTGGACAAGATCCAATTCCAGATGTTCAATTCTCGCCTTTTGTGTGTGACCCATTAGGTTCCATTCACAATGGCAAACGTCGTGTTATTATTATTATTATTATTATTATTATTCCAATCTGATTGGAATAAGATGAATTTAAATCTCTATCTCTAATTCATCTTCGACTCACCAAGATCGATTAATTCACGTCGCCGTCCTAGATTGACATCTAGCAATGTGTCAAGGCAATCCATGTGAAAGGAAAAGTCATGTGGCATGACAAGACCAGTTCATGTGCGGTTACCATGGAAATACAATCCCTTCATCAATATAACCCAATTGGTTAAGAGATATGGATAGCGTCAATCTCATTTCAACCAATTATGTTATTCACTTCTTATCTTAGTTGATCTTGTTATGACTGAAAACACATTTTCAACTCATAACTTCACCCCGGCCGAGGAATTTACATCAACTTAAGTGAGTGAAATACAGGTTATAATCTCCTACTACCCAGGAGTGACGAATCCTCATATTGGACATACACAACCTTCATATGACTCTCACTATACCCGTACGACGTCATCCTGATGACTCCCTCTCAAGAACCAACATCAACGCTCGCCAAAACATAGTAATCCTCATATAAGATTCTATGACGTCCTCAAGTCAAAGGACCAAATCCACAACCGCGCATTAGAGATTCACCACTGACGCTTGGATAGTTATCCATGTGGAATCTCTAGGCGGGTCATCCAATGCTTTGTTCATCTAACAATGCATCCACGTGTTCATTCGAATGTCCCTCTACATTCTAGCTTGTGAGATAAGCTACTTTCTTCATAAGAAAGAAATGCAACACATGCTAGTCTAACTGCAACAACAATATCCGTATCTTGTTGTTACTTCGACTAGGGACAATTTTAGAATAAGATATTAATGACTTATATCTCACAGTCACAACACCTTGTGACTTACAAGTTAATTAAACTTACTCTACGGACTCTATTATCTAAATAATGAGTTAAACTCAATTTAATAATAGATCTGCCTTTATTGTAACAGTGATAATATGTGTTATGCTATCTCAACTATTGGATTTAGAGCATAACACTGACATTCTCCCACTCGATCCAATAACTCATGTATCTTATACATAACGAGTTCATGTGACAATCACATTCCCGTTGGGATAGTGGATTTACAGGTGGATCTTAGACATGTGACTCTTCACATATTCAACCTTTGCAAGGTTAGTGGGCGTGAATACTATTTTTCTACAATCTTCGAATAAGATAGTAGCCCCTAAATACATACTTAGATCATCGATGAGACTCAGTTCCCTCGCTTGCGCGATGGCTCCATTGTCGTCACAGTACTCATTACTGGAGCTACAATGCTAGGAATAGTTATAGTTCACTAATGAACTTAACGATCGATATTGCTTCACAAGCACTTATGTATTTGGTCTCGGTTGTATAGTTAGCAGTCTTTCTTGTTTGAATCATTTCAAACTGACTACACCACTACTATGAGTTAATTAACAATTAGACTGAATATTCCTTCATTCCTTTCCGGACTAAAGGATGGTATCTATGTACCTGAAGACTGTAAGTCTACATTTCTCCTCATGTCTTCTGTATTCTTAGTACTTCTCAAGTTCTCAATAATACAAAAGGTGTTGTACATAGTGTGGCATTTAAGAAGATCTTATTGTCAAACAATCAAGTATCTTCTCCACATCATTCTTTCTCAATACGTGTTCTAAACACCATTTTGAAAAGATTAACCCCAAAAATTTTGGGATAGAATCCTACATTGGATTCACTCATGCTAACCCCATTAGCATTACATCTATGTACGTGGATTGAGAAATCAAAACAACCTTCCTAATCTATCTCTATAGATTCTGGTTTCCAAAGTAAAGGTTTTATTTCTCAAATCCATCATGGAGAAATTCAAAAAATAATTGCACTTTCATTTTAAAGGTTAGAGACTCAACTTCTGATCAATAATATGTCATCTACATATAGTATCAGAAATATTGAATACTCCCACTAAACTTTTATATACACACATGATTAATCTGCAATTTTGATAAAATCAAACATTTTGATTATCTCATCAAAATTAAGATTCTAGCTCTGTGAGGCTTGCTTTAATCTATGATAGATATTTGTAGCTAGTATACTATGTTTAAGGATTCAAAAAAATCCCACAGTTACATCATGTTGCTACTACAAGCAGAATTCGAATTGATTCAGAGTAAACGTATTTACAGTCTATGGGTCTTACCCATTTCAGGTGAATCAAATAAGTTCCAAAACTTATTTTTATCTCGAATTCTATGGTTTCCTGCCATCTCGTATAGTCAACACTTGACTTAGCTACTATGTAAATATAGGTTCATTATCCTTGATGACTAATACAATATTAGCAATCAGGGATGTATAACTCAATGGAGTACGCGTGATCCTAATGTCTTTACATGGAGCTAGTGCGTTCTTAGTCGTCACCACATCCTAAGTAATGATTGTGTCCCAAGCATCGATTTGTGCCTTATCCAATACAAACACATATTCGAGCTTATTTAATCGGTTAAGTATATGTGTAATCATGAACTCTTTCATGTTCTACTTTTACTCCCACTGTCTTCTCTTAGATGAACTGTTTCTCTAAGACAATGATAGAATTCGAGATAGACTTTCTTTCTCGATAGGAATGTAGAAATAATATCCAATCATCTTTTGGATATCCCACAAATATACATATTGGACTAAGGCTATTGCTTATCCAAATTTGGTATACTTCTAATAAGTATCGAGGTCTTAAATCTTAACGCGAGGAAGATTAGACATTTGAAATCCATATCTTATATGGACCTTCATCAACCGATTATCATGGAACATGACTAAGTGTGTAATATAAAGTTTTTAGTGCAAGGCTCCAAAAACTGTTTTGGAGATTTTTGCGTGGCTTCATCAATGATTGCATCAATTACAATCTTTGTCCTTTCGTATTCGTCATTGTGCAGAGACGTATATGAAAGAGTTATCTATGCGAAAATTATGTTCTCATAACATAATATTGAAGTCAATCACTTTAAAATATTCTTCACTTTGGTCAAATCTATGTGCTTAGAATATTTCTCATTTTGGTACTCTAATTTATATCTGTATTATTTGAAATTTTCAAACTTACAGATTTAAACTTTATTATAGATAACAATGACAATCATGGTTATCTAATGATTAAAGACCATTCTGACATATGTCCCCTTACATCCAAATGTAACAGGCTCAGTGGATCAACCATCCCACTTTCCCTTTTCAAAGAAAATTGACTTATCAATTTACCTCCAAGGTGAGATATACACATATCTCTATTAATTGAACAAGTCAAGTGTCAGATTTAAGTGTGACTTCTTCTTTGCCAATATTCAGAACGTAGACTGTTTGTTATTTACCTCACTTCCATAATATCCCATTTAAGTTATCGAATAACTATTATTCTTAATTAAAAAGGATAATCACTTCATGTCCAAACATAAAGTGGAAGTGTCGTTCTTCATAAGAACTGTAATTAACAATTGTCTAATTTTAAACCGAATCAGAAGGCAAAGAAAAGTGATAGCTTCTTAAGCTGTTCAAGAAACATTTGCTTTATTACCTACAAATAGGTATATCACCATTTTTCGCATTTATTCTACTTTTAGCCATTGTATACTATCAGTATCTAATACTCGATTGGCTAAGTAGATTATTTAACCTCTATCAAGTAGAAAACTGAAGTAGAAGATTCACCAAACTTCTCACTTCTTCAGTTCGGTTAAAGAAGCCTCGCAATTATAAATTTAGTATCCTATTATTGGCATGTTCGAGAAGAGTATTTTCGATCATATCGTGTTTTGAGATCATTTCTCAAAGAACGATGCCAATTCAAGGATTTCAGTCTAATAAACTTACAGAGTGTCAATTATACTCCATAAGTTCAAGTAACAACTCAAATTTTAAAACTCATACAACAACAATAATAATTACAATAGAATCACATATTATCATACATACATAAATCAATTTAATAAGGTTTTTTATTAAATCGATTGCTCCCACTGTTTTACTTGAATTAATGACCCTCAACATTAATCTCGTAGAATCCTGTTAGATTCACAGTAGGCTAGGATCCCGTTTATTTCATTAGAACCTTAAGTGACTCAACAAGCTCTAATGAAACATTCAGGTAGATACTCCTATCAATCACATCTCCATGTGACTCCTAGATCATCAAGTAGACAACTCTTTGTCACACACATCTTATGTATTTACTTGATTGTGCCTCCAAAACCTCATCTCCTTGAGTGACTCAACAAAAGATAGATTTCGGTTAAATTCTACCCATTGTTCAGAAACATCTTATGTTTCATAGTGATAAACACACCTTCCCACTTGCAGCCTTGAGTGACTCAACAAACCGCATCGAGGGTGGATTCTGGTTTTTCACTATAACAACGGAAGGCACTTTGCATTAACCAATTAATACGAATTTAATAAATTGCTTCCAAAATTATATCACTTTCGATTGATTCAAAAAATGATATTGTTTTGGTTAAGTCTGACCCATTGTTCAGAAGTATCTAATACTTCATAATGAGAAACATATCTACCAGCGAGTAGCCTTGAGTGACTCAACAAGCTGACATCGACAGTAAACTCTGATTTTTCATTATAACAATGGAAAGCGTATGACTTAATATAATATTAAGTGAGGGGTTTGTCTCATCATTCCTATGTATATTAACTAACATCTACCATGCAATTAATCATACATATAATATTATTATGGATGATTATGGATGATATCTATCTAGTCTTCTCGAGCCATGAAGAAGACTAGTTGGTCAATTCCTAGGGGACATTGCATTCGATCATCGAATGCTAAATGCAATAATCTCCATCTGCTGCTGCAACCTGTATCCTATACTAGTTGTTTTCTTGTGACTAGCTCCAACCTGTATCCTATACTAGTTGGCACACAGGCCTGTATCAAAGGACGCGCAGGCCCATATCTACAAACTAGAGCTCGCAAGCCCAAATAAATTAAATAATATACACGCAAGCCCAATTAATTAATAATAGGCTCGCAGACCCAACCAACAAAGCATAATAAATTAACCATACATTCAACCAATCACATGGGTCGAGTCCATAATCATCCACTAAATACACATTCATCATATAAATGTATTATAATATAATATCTAATATTATATAAACAAATTTCAAGTTTCTAGCAATTTAGGTCGTCTAAACTAATTTAGATAAAATGGATCGGAACAATAATTAATTAATCAAATTAATTAATTAACTTTAGTTAGCGAGACTTATTTAATTAAAATCATATTTTAATCAATTGCCAAATTAGAGTCCAACTCTAATTCCAAAAGAGGCAAATTAAATTAACATCTTAATTTAAGATAAAACTCTTAAAATAAAATAAAATTCAATTTAGAAATTAATTAATCAAATTAATCAATTACTTTAATTGATGAGTTTATTTAATTAAAATCAAATTTTAATTAAATAACAAATTAGAGTCCAACTCCAATATCAAGATTTTAGGGCTAATTGAATTTAGGATCAAATCCTAAATAAAATTCAACTAATAATCAATTAATCGAATTATCCAGTTATTAAATCAAATTTAATTAAAATCGAATTTTAATTAAACACCAAATTAGAGTCCAAACTCTAATTATAAAATTAGGGCAAATTGAATTAGTATTTAAATTTAGGATAAAACTCCTAAATAAAATAAAATTCAATTTTGGGTCAATTATTAATTTTGTTAAAATCCAATTTTAACATTAATTTAAAAGTCATGAATTTTAAAATAAAATTTTGAATTGGGTCAAAATTAAAATCTTGTCAAAGTTTTAAATTGGGTCAAACCCATTCAAAATCAAATTTTAAGCATTTTTCAAAATTGTATTCAAAGTCCATTTGAAAATTTGCATTTTGACTCATTTCAAAATATCACAAAGAAACCCTCAATTTCGGAAATTGCTTGACAGGTCCTCCATTTATAAAATTATAAATTGACCCTTATTTCATAATTGCACACGGGGGCCTACAATTTCATAAATTGCACAAGAGGCCCCCGCCTCCAAATCAAACCCTAATTCAAATATTGGAAATAAGCCCTTGCAAATTCCAAAATTGCAGAGGAAGCCCCCGTCCCCAAAAATCTGAAAAACGTCTGAAGCTTCTCGTCCTTCGTTGGCGGCGCCGCGCCTCATACAGAGATCGGCTGTCTCACGTTGCCATTGTGCTGCAGCGCGACCTTCGCGCTCCAGCCGCTGCAATTGCAGCGGTGCTGCTACTGTCTGTAAGATAGCCGGTGCTGCTACTACTCTTAGCAGCAGCGTGCGGCGCTACACCTTAATGGCAGCAGACTGCTGCCATTACCAGCTACGAGGGGCGCCGCTGCGAGATGCGGCGCCATTCCTGCTGCTACGAAAACGTGCAGCGGTGTAGGCCGCTGCCATATCCCGCCGCGCCGCCGTCATCTCCGACGACTTTTCCGCCTCTTCTTCCAATCCGTATTTTGATCCATTTTTCGACCCAAAATTAATTTTTCTTCTCTCAAACCAGATTTGAACAAGAAAAATAATTTTCTCAAAAGCCAAAAACAAGAAATCAAAATTCAATCATATTGAATTCATCAAAGAATTAAACAAATTCTAACAAGTAACAAGGTAGTCTCTGATACCACTGTAAGGTTTCGATACATATATGCACAGCGGAAATTAAACAAACACGAAACCATAGCTCGGATCAACCTTGCACTTAGATAGAATTTGTGATTAGAACAATACCTTTGATGAACGCCGTGAATCTGAAATCTGAAACAGGAGGTACAAGCTTGTCACCACCAGCTGTCCAATTGTCCAGCCTCTAACAGAAATCCACACAGGGAGTTGATTCTGGAACTCCATCAATCTCCAACCTTTGGAATGGATTCGAGAGAATTGATTTTTCTCTTTTTGCTAGCAAGAGAAAAATCTGCGCTAGAATATTATGAAAAGCGACTGTCTTGATTTCTCTACAATATTGCACATATTAATATGTGCATCTCAAAAACCCTAACCCTAATGACAATAGGGCTTTTAATGGGCCTTGATTAATTAATCATATTAATTAATCTAATTGTAAAGTCCGGCCCAACAATTGGGCTTGTACATTAATTCTAACAAATTCATCAGATAAGAAAAGCATGAGTTGTGTGATTTGACTGTATATATGTTTGATGTACATGAACAAGCTGAGTACGCCACTTAAGTGCTCGCTGAGTTGGAGTATCTATCAGCATGTTCTTAAGTCTAAAGAACGGTGAAAAGATACTGATTATTATAGTATAAAACACCATCAATTTGGTACGAGACGAGGGAATGCAGATTCTGCACGGACTCTCATCATTTGGCAGTACTGGAAGTATTCCTGAAGTTCCATTCACACGGCCAAGATGTTCTTCTTGGTCATTCAATTTCAATGATGGAGGTCATCATAGAAGATAATGGTCAGTAGAGGATGCAAATTCTACACTTAAAATTGCACCATTTGGCACTGGAAGAATTCCAGAAGTTTCATTCACACAGACATAAACTAGTGTGAAAAAATACCGTGGTAGTATTTGTTTGAAAGATTTGTGATTGATTTCATTAAAACTTTATTTTATGAATTCATTTTCTTAGTCAACAATCTTGGAAATCTTAGTGTTTTAGATCACTGTAACAGTGATTTATTATGGTTTTGAAGTGAAATATATTTTTGAAAAGTTGAAAAATAAAATGTTTGTGATCAATAAGTGCTTTTTGAGGAGGCCAAGTGCTACCTAGTGGTGAGGACATCACTTACTTGGCTCAATGCTTGGGTTCGAGCCTCAGGGAAGGGTTGGGGTTGGGAATCTTGTTGTAATGGGGGAAAAAAACGACTTCGAGAAATTGCGTTATGTCGAAATCCTGTACAAATTTAGTTTTTTCCCTTTTTAGTGTAGGATTGATTTAGATTGATTTTAGGTGATTTCATTTTCCTTTTTAGTCATATCTTGTAATTATATATTGTAACATGTTTTCACATAATTGAATATGGGAGAATAATTTCTCTCTACAATGTTCCTTCCCCATTTCAACATGGTATCAGAGATATCGTAAATTAGGGTTCCAAAAATTTGAGATTGGAAATCAGGAATCATACCTCGTGGTCGAAGAGATCCGACTCAGATCGTGAATCAATCGCGATAAATTCAGTGGCGACAATCTGACTTCCGGTGCCAACCATTCTGCCTCGCGAAGATAAATCGACGGTCGAACAAGGTGGGAAACTCCATTTCGCAACACCAATGTGTCTCAACTGCCCTTTCTTTCTTGTTTACGACATCAGTAGACAGTGAAAAAACTCTTCACCACTACTCCCAGAAGCCGACGAGTCTCCGGCGACATCCTTAGAAGCCGACAACCCTCGAAGACATCCCTGGTCTCCGATCTGCGTGAAGTTCGACTTATTGTTTAGGCTGCTTTAGATAGCGAGAGTGAAATTTTCGTGGAAAGAAAATGAATTCCAGGGAATCGAATTCCTGAGAATTAGAAGTTTAATGTGTTGATTGGTTTAATTTTTTAGGTGGAAAAAGTAGGAAATTTTTCAAATTTTGTTATTATTGTCCATGGAAAATAAAGGAAAATTTATCTATTTTAATAAATAAATAAAAAATCACATATTTGTACTTGATAATATTAATTTTAATTTTTAGAAAAAAATAAAATCAATTAACAACGACAAAAAGGATAAAACGTAACGAAAAATGGTATAAGATTTTCCAGGGAAAATAAAACCTCCTCCCTCCCTTGGAAAACGAATTCATTCAAAACAAGGAAAATACCGGATTTCAAGGCAAGTGGAAAAATGAATTCTATGGAAAATTTAGGCAACCAAACAGCGCAAAGTTGGAAAATTACATGAAAAATCATATCTTCCATGGAAAATAATGCGTATCAAACGCACCCTTACAGTTGTTTAGACAATATATTTCAACCCTAGAATCTTCTATTATATGGGTTGTTCATTTTTTGGTCCTTGATATCTTATTTCATTGTCTCTTGTCACATTTTTTTAGAAAGTACAATTCAGACTCCACAACTTTCAAGAAGCACATTTCAGTACCATATTTTCAAAAATGTTCAAATTGGCCCCTTTAAATTGTGGAATTGCTCATTCAACTTGCTTCAATGCAAGTAATGTGTCAGGTACCCCTTGGAGCCACTAATCATGTGACTAGTCATTCTAACCTTTTTACCTCTTATACTCCATGTTCAGGCAAACAAAAGATTAAAGTTGCTGATGGTTCACTATCTTCCATTGCTGGAAAAGGGAGCACTCCCATTTCAAATTCTATTTCACTTGATTCTACTCTTCATGTTCCACAATTGTCATGCAATCTTTATCTCAATTAGTAAAATCACTAAAAGTCTGGACTGTGTTGCTATATTTTTTCATGGTTATTGTGAATTTCAGGACCTGGGCACGGGAAAGGTGATTGGTACTGGAAAGGAGGTTGATGGACTTTATTACTTCGAGGGTGAATTCTTTAGTTCAAGAACCTTGCATCATACACATTTGAGTCCCTCCTTATCTGCTCCCGAACAAGATATTGAGCTTTTACATCAAAGGTCAGGTCATCCAAGTTTCCCATATTTGAAAACATTATTTCCTATCCTCTTTAAAGGAAAAAATATTCATAATCTGCAATGTGAAGCATGTGAATTAGCTAAACCTCACCGCACTCATTTTCCTCCACACACTTATAAAAAGTCACGGCCCTTTTCATTAATTCATAGAGATATTTGGGGCCCATCCCGTGTCAATAATATCTCTGGGGCTAGATGGTTTATTACATTCATAGATGACCATACCCGTGTCAGTTGGGTCTATTTACTTAAAGAAAAGTCTGAAGCTGTAACAACATTTCAGACGTTTCATCAAATGATTAAGACCCAATTTGATGCCAATATTCAATTACTTCGAACTGACAACGGTGGAGAGTATTTCTCCCAAATTCTTGGTTCATATCTCCAAAAAAAATGGGATTGTCCATCATAGTTCTTGTGTTGACACACCTCAACAAAATGGGGTAGCTAAACGAAAAAATAGACATCTCCTTGAAGTAACTAGAGCTTTAATGTTTATCACGTCTATTCCTAAACATTTATGGGGAGAAGCTATCCTTACTGCTGCCTATCTAATCAACAGAGTGCCATCAAGGGTCTTAAAATTCAAAACACCTCTTGACACCCTAAAAGAAAAATATAAATCGTCACACATTTTTTCAGTTCTTCCACCAAAAGTGTTTGGTTGTGTAGCTTATGTTCATGTTCATAACCAACATCGAGGAAAATTAGATCCCAAGCACTTCGATGTATTTTCTTAGGTTATTCACCTACTCAAAAAGGGTATAAATGTTATCATCCTCCATCGTGAAAATTTTTTGTCTTTAAATGTCACATTCTATGAGAGAACTTCTTTCTTTACCAAATCTTCTCTTTAGGGGGAGAGGCGAGATGTTGAAGAACCATTTTGGACTTCTCTTTCTTCATTGCCTTATAGTGGGCCTATAATACCAAACTTTATTCCTGAATTATCAGTCATTTCTGAAGATCTTCCTCATTACTCCCCTCCTTCACATTCACCTCTAGCTCCTAAGATCTCAATACCTAAAATTCCAATCGAATGTGTTCAAGATAAAGATAATGATCAAGAGCTAAAGGTTTATTCGAGAAGGAACAAGACACAGCCTCCTCAATAGAACCAAGCACCAGAACCGAACACGGGAACTCTGGAAAACACGGGTAATCCTTCTACATCTACACCCATGAATATATTGATATTCCTATTACTCATAGAAAAGGTGTTAGATCTTGCACATTACATCCCATTTCAAAATTCGTGTCGTATAATAAATTGTCTACTGCCTTTCATACCTTCACATCTAAACTGGATAGTATAGAAATTCCTGAAAATATACAGGAGGCTTTGGCGATACTTGAATGAAAAAAATGTAGTAATGGAGGAAATGAGAGCCATACAAAAGAATGAAACTTGGGATATAGTGGGATTGCCGTCGAAAAAAAACAGTCGGGAGTAAATGGGTGTTCACAGTAAAATACAAAGCAGATGGGACTGTGGAACGATACAAAGCTCGCTTAGTAGCTAAAGGATTTATGCAAACCTATGGCATTGACTACACATAAAATTTGCTCCTGTGGCAAAGTTAAACACAGTCAGAGTCCTCTTATCCTTGGCAGCTAATTTACACTGGCCTCTTTAGTGGCTTGACGTGAAAAATGCATTTCTAAATGGCAAATTGGAAGAGGAAATATACATGGAAATGCCACCAGGTTTTTGCATGGGAAATGAAAATAGCATGGTGTGCAGACTCAAAAAATCACACTACGGTCTTAAGTAATCCCAGAGAGCTTGGTTTGACAGATTTAGCAGGGCAATAAAAGGTCAAGGATATCAGCAATGTCAATCAGATCACACTATGTTCTTTAAGCAAGCCAAAGATGGGAAGAAGACTATTTTGATCGTATATGTTGATGATATTATCCTTACTGGGGATAACAATGTAAAGATAGAGCGGTTAAAGAGTGTCTTAGCCAGAGAATTTGAAACTAAAGATATGGGGCAGATGAAATACTTTCTGGGGATGGTTCTTGCTAGATCAGAAAATTGGACCAACGTTTATTAAAGAAAATACATTCTTGACCTTATCACAGAGTCCGGCATGCTTGGATGCAAACCAAGCGACACTCCAATAGAAACATGAAAAATGACATATAATGTTGGAGAACCAGTTGACATAGGTAAATATCAGAGACTTGTTGGTAAGCTCATCTACTTATCCCACACTAGACCTGACATTGCATTTGCAATAAGCATGGTAAGCCAACATATGCATTCTCCAAAGGAAGCTCACTTAGAAGCTGCGTATAAGGTTCTGAGATATCTTAAACGTTCTCCAGGAAAGGGATTGTTCTTCAAGAAGAATGACCGTCGAAAGATAAAAATGTATACATATGCAGATTGGGCTGCTCAGTAGAAGATAGACATTCCACTACAGGTTACTGTACCTTTGTATTGGGAAATTTAGTAACGTGGAGAGGTAAAAAACAAAATGTAGTGGCTCGAAGCAGTGCAGAAGTAAAGTTTAGAGCAGTTGCACAAGGGATGTGTGAAGCTCTGTGGATAAAGAAGATATTAGAAAAATTGAAAATCAAGGTAGAACTTCCTATCAAGTTGTACTGTGACAACAAAGCAGCCATAAATATATCTTTGACGGGATACAGCATGGTCAGACTAAACATGTGGAGGTCGACAGACACTTTATTAAAGAAAAATTGGAAACATGGATTTTTTGCATGACTTATATTCCTACAAATGACCAGACAGCCGACATCTTCACCAAATGTCTTCCAAGACAAACGTTTGATAATTTTGTTAGCAAGTTGGACATGATAAACATTTATGATCCAACTTTAGGGGGAGTGTCGAAATCCTGTACAAATTTAGTTTTTTTCCTTTTTTAGTGTAGGGTTGATTTAGATTGACTTGGTTTGGTTTGATTTAGATTGATTTTAGGTGATTTCATTTTCCTTTTCGGTCGTATCTTGTAATTATATATTGTAACCTATTTTCACACAATTGAACATGGAAGAATAATTGCTCTCTACAATGTTCCTTTCCCATTTCCACATGTTATTTATGAATTGATTTATAAATTGTAATGATTGCGTTAAAGAATAGATGTTTAGTTTTTGCCAAGGCTTTCGTAAATACGATGACCGATCATTGTTTTTCTTAAAGGTATGGCTTCGTTCTTTACTGTGCTTCTGTTTGGTAACACTATAGTTGTTTATGAACTAGTTTATTTATGATTTTGAGGTAAAAATGTGTGGTAGAAAAGTAGAGAAAAAATGTGTGTAATTAAAAAGTGATTTAAGAAATTGTGCGACTTATAAACTGATTTATAAACCAATTTATTTGGTTTACCAAACGAAAATGTAATTATTACAATTTATAAATAACATAATTTTTCAAACAACTTTTTAACCATACGTATTTTCACTCTACTTTTAATTGCACATTTTTCCTAAAAAATATAAATAAACAAATTTACAATTTTTACATGGTTACCAAATGGAACCAATCACATCTACATTCTCCTCGTTGCAATTAATGGTCCGTTTGATAGCAAATGTGGAATTTAAGTGGAAAGAAAATGAATTATTGGGAACTTATTTTCATGGAAATTGGAAATTTAATATATTTGATTGGTTTAATTTTCTATGTGAAAAAAATGGAGAATTTTTCAAGTTTTGTTGTTTGATTGACATTGTTTTCAATGGAAAATAAAGCAACATTTTGCTATTTTAATCAATTTTTTTTCACACTCTTGTACTTAATAATAATAATGTTAATTTTTTTTTAAAAAAATCAATTAACAACAACAAATATGACAAAATGAGTCGAAAATTATTTTCCACCTAAGGTGGAAAATCAACTCCCACCAAAATGATGGGAATTTGTTTTCATTGCAAAAAAGGAAAATCAACATCACTTGACCAAAGATGGAAAGCGAATTCCATAAAAATTTTAATCAATCAAACAAAAAAAAAAGCTAGAAAATTGCAAAATTTTTCCTAGTTCCAAAAAAAATTGTGATTATCAAACACGTAAAGTGAATTTTTATGTATCACTGCTGGATAGGATAATTTGTTCCGGTCAAGAAAAAATCGACCATTTACAAACGTAATAGTCCTTGTTTTCCTAAAGTTCCTTAAAATCACGAAAGTAAATTAATTATCTCTTATTTGACAACGATTAAAACGAGATTTTTTTATTTATTATTATTTTTTTAATTATAAGAAAATTTGAGTTTTTTAATAATAGTTTTTTTAAAACTTGTTATTAAAAATTAGATTTTTTGAGTTTATGTACAAAATATTTTATTGTGAGAATTCGTGATTGAAAATGAATTTAAGAAAAAAATTATTTTAACAGTTTTCAAACATGAACTTCACAATAGGTGATTGGAAAGGTCTATTGACATTCGAATAAATTTGATGGTCAATCAGACATCGCTAGTGTTCTTCAAGTTTAAAGTTCTCGGATGATCGTGGGAGTCATTGAGCTTCAATTTCTTTATCGTTTCGTAAAATCTTTCGATTAGCAAAGTATTAGCTACGCGCATATTAATTTTCGCAAATCGAGCTGCCATGCCTAGGTCATCGTCCTGGAGCGTGCTCTCTCGCTTACGATATTTTGTCTTTTCAATTTTTGAAGTTTGGCTTAGAAGATTGAGGATTTTGCTTAAAGTTTATTTAAATTTCAATAATAAAATCTTAGGTGGCGTTCTGTTTGTATTTTATTTTGTATTTTTATTTTCGAAAATGTTTTGTATTTTGTGTTTTCATTTTTGTTTTCAAATTTGCTGAAAACGCGTTTGGTTTGTCATTTCTGAAAACTATTTTTGAAAATGAAAAACTAGAAAACACGTTCTGTTTGAAATTTTGCAGAACACTATTTAAACTATTTTTAATTAATTTGCTTGCAGAATACTACTAACTCCAACTCAAATTTCCTTTCACAATACACTAAAAATATGGTTACATGCAACACACTAATGTGAGCATTAAGAATCTTTATTAACACAGCTTGGTCAGGTTCGGGACTTGAGAAAGCTCTACTTCTATTAAAATCCAGAAAATACAAGTTCTTTCAAAACCACTAGAGTCCATTTATCATTACATTTTTTGAAATATAACAACAAGAATTCTCATTTAATTTTTTTTTTTGTAATGTTGATATTGAATTGAATAAAACTTTATTTAAACTAAGTTCCAAGTTAGGATAATTTTCAAAAAAAAAAAACTTTATTTAGGCTTAGTTCCAAGCTAGGATAATTATAAAAAAAATAAAAAAAAAATAAAAACTTTATATTATGCTTAGTTCTAAGTTAAGATAATTCTATATAAAAAAATAATAATAATAATTTCCCAAAACGCGTTTTCCGCGTTTTGGACATTTTTTGTCGAAATACACACAAAACGCCCAAAACGATGTTTCGGACGTTTTCCGTTTTGTGTACAAATTTTTTTTTTGTTTTCCAAAATGCGTTTTCGAAAATAAAAACAGAAAACGACCTCAAAACAGTAAAGAGAACAGGGGCTTAGGTTGTGTTCACTTTATATTTCAGTTTTCTATTTTTCGTTTTAGAAAATGTTTTCTGTTTTCTATTTTCAGTGTTGTTTTCAAAATTGTTGAAAACACGTTTGATTTATTATTTTTGAAAACTGTTTTCGAAAATGAAAAGTTGAAAAACATGTTATGTTTGAAATTTTACAGAAAACTTTTTTGTATACTTGTAATTATAATATTTGTGAATAAATTTATAAAATGACATTTTGTGCATTGGAACAACCTTTTTGATCAAAGAGAATGATACTTTATTTAGCTACAAATCACTCATCATTCAAATATGGTTGGAATAATTTGATAAGTAAAGTATTGAAATATGTAACCAATTAAATTATATCATTATAAAGTAAAAATAGAAAATGAATTCCGATTTTCTAAATTTGAAGAGTCAAATGCATTCTTTATTTTAAAAAGGTAAAAAATAGAACTTTTAAAAATTTATTATTAAATAGACTCTTTAAAATAAAATAAAAAATATTTTGTATTTCGAGGGTTTTTGAATGAGGAAAATTATTCTTATTTAGCTAACTTTGAGAGTTTTGTAAAAATAAATTTTAACTATAAATAATACTAGAAATGATAATTTGTAAAAGAAAAAAATTAGCTATAAATAAATAATATTATAAATGATAATTTTTAAATAATACTAGAAATAAACTTTAGCTAAAAATAATACTAGAAATGATAATTCGTAAATAATACTAGAAATAAACTTCAACTATAAATAATATTAGAAATGATAATTTGTAAAAGGAAAAAAAGTGGTGTTGGCTGAATTAAAAAAGAAGTGAAAACGCGCGTTTTCGAATTTGTAAAGAAAATGCGAAAAACGTCAAAGTTGCGCGTTCTGTTTTCTTTACCAAATCTATTTTCTATTTTTATTTTTGAAAACAAAAAATAGAAAACAGCAAAGAGAATGCAACATTAGTTTTTTCAAACTTGATCCAACGACAATTTAATTGAATGGCAAACTTTGCTGTGTGAATTTTCCAATAAAATCTTAATAGATGATACCCACCGAATTAATTGTTGACTGTGTTGCAAATTGTAATTAATCAACTCTAAGCAGGGACCACAAGGGCACAAGGCCGACTCCCGAGTCAACAACTATAACTCGCCCGAGTTCCCACCCACTGAGTAAGCATATATATATAGACGCACACTATTCAAATATTTACACAGTAACACACACTATATTATTTTTTGAATTATATTTGAAACATCCGCCCATTCTATTCCCGACTTTTTCGCACCAAATTATTTGCCAATTTCACATTAAAATATAGGGAATTACGTTATTAGTCCTCAACCTAAGATTCTAATAGCAGGTTGGGTCCTCAACATTTATAATGGATGGCTTGATCCTCAAATTTCTATCATAACTGTGCAATCAGTCATAAATCTATATATATATATATATATCATAACTGTGCAATCAGTCATAAATCTATATATATATATATATATATATATATATACATACACACTACCTTAAAAGTATAGATAAGGGAGAATCTTTGACTTCACGATTTTGCCCTCACATATTTTGCTTTAAATCAACTATGCCCTCTTATATTAATTAATTAATTAAGTTAAAAAAATAAAGAGACTTATTTTGTGCACCCCTCATATTCTATTTTTTACAATATATAAAAATTGGGATTTAGGAGAAACTTTTAATTACCAATTTTTTATTCATGCCATTAAATATTTTATTTCATTATAATCTTTCAATTATTTATTATTAAAATATTTTTATTGTCTAACAATTCGCAATGTTATTATAATATAATTTTACATTATTATACTTTCTTATAATATTATACTATCGCGTTTATTTAGTATTAAAAAAATTATGTTTTATTTTTGCTTATATCTAATTTCAAAAATTGAATTGTCTACTCAAATTCCATAGTTTACACTAAATATATTATAAATGTATAATCTAATGATATTCAATTCAAAAGTTTGCAATTTCATTAATCTGTGACTTTAATGTCATGTGTTACACATGAAAAAAAAATATTGTTCAAATTTAATTCAAATTTACCTCTTTTTTATCTTTTTATTATTTGGGTCATCTTCTCAATAATTTTTAGAGTTTTTAATGATTTGTTGTTAGAGTTGAAGGGAGTGATTTTGTACATCCCTCATATTTTATTTCAATATATAAAAAATTAGGGTTTAGGAGAAACTTTTGATTACAATTTTTTTATTCATACCATTAAATATTTTATTTCATTATAATCTTTCATTTATTTATTATTAAAATATTATACTATCTAACAATTTACAATGTTATAAAATTTTATGTTATTATACTTTCTCATATTATTATACTCTCGCGTTTATTAAGTATTAAAAAATTATTTGTTGTTAGAGTTCGTATTTCTGATTTATAAGAAAAAATATCTTATAATTTTTACAACGTCCTTTAATAATAATTTATTCAATATTTTCATTCACAATGGTTTCATTTCATGTGTATTCTATTTAATAATTTTAACATTAACAATATCATTCATAATATATATAAGTTGTGCAATGCACATAATAATAATAATAATAATAATAATAATAATAATAATAATAATAATATAGAATTCACATAAATCCGTACATAGTTTTCTGTCTATTTTTATTTTAGGTAATTTCGAATTTTATCAACTTATTTTAATAATTGGATTAGGGGAGTTTAATTAATGTAAAATCAATTTATATGTGATATATAGTAAATTATTTATAAATTTGTGAAAAATAAAATATCTATAAAAGTCAAATCATAGATTATTTTTATTCTTTTGTTAATTATTGCATAATTCTCTTTTGTCATAACGCTCTAAAATTGTTAGGCTTTTTGTCAATATTATTCTCAATTTTTTTCTTTTATTAGTCCGTAATATTAATCTACAATAAATTTAAATATTCTGTAATAATTTTCTTTACAAGGGTTGGATATGTGTTTTTGAAGTTATTAAAATTAAAGGGAAAAATGACTAAAATGAGTAGTAAATAAGTTTTTTCACAATTTTTGTGATAATCCAAATCGCATAAAGCGTGTGTCATGGTAAACTCTTTTCTCAATTCAAAACATGGAATTTAACAACCAATAGTTTGTGAAATTTATTGAAAAATCTGCATTATTGAATTTTCCTTACAAATTTCCAATTATTAATCAAATGATAAAAAAAGAAAAATATGATTGAAATTTGAATGATTTTGTAACTTCCTGTTATTCAATACCTATTTTCATATTCAATAATATCTAAATTCTTACATACGTTTGCAAATTCATTGAAGAAATTATAATATCCTTTATTACTATACAAAGCCTACAACATGTCATCGGTATTTTTTTCAAATTAATTTTCGAACACACTGCTTACTATTTTTTTGTTCAAATTTACATAGTTTTTTATTTTCATTTTCGGCTGATTACCTCTCACATTGAGATTTATTACCTCAGCAACTTTCAAAAGATTATATTATTTGTGAAGATATTATGTATCACATTTTTCACATTTATCATATACGTAAGACGTACAACACACTTGCTTACTACTAGTTACACAAAATGTCAAAATCTTGTCATGCAAAGAATGACTCGCATAGCCATATTACTAAGGCTCCGTTCAGCACCCTATTTAAATAGAATTTGAAAAAATTGAAGAGAAAAAATATATTTAATTAAAAAATAGCATGAAAAATTGTGCCAATTATATAATTTGAATTATAATAGGTAGAACACAACACAACACAACACAACACAACTCAACCTAACTTATACTTGTCTAGTCCTTATTTGAGACACAATATTTTACAGTGTGTTTGGCAGCTTTAGGGCACGGTTTTTTTGTGTTATTTATATTTTCTAGGTAAAATGTGTAGTTGAAAATTAGAGAGAGAAAATGTGTGTGGTTGAAAAGTTGTTTGAGAAATTATGTAGATTATAATTTGGGTTATAATCCATCAACCGAAAACACTGTAAATGATTCGATTTGTAATAGTAAATTTTTGAAAAATGTGTAATTGAAAATAATGTTTAAAAAATGAGGTTTGAATAATAGATAACCAAACAGAGGCATAATGTAATATATTATTTTTTTTTATCTAATTTTCTCTAATTATTGCTATTTTAGGCTTCTAGCTTAGCAACTTCAATATTGTCACTGATGCTCGAAAGATTATTTTCCTGACATTTCAGCAATTTCAGGATCGAGTAACAACTGCCTTTTAATTTAATCAAAGTAAAGTAAAGAATTGAACTAATAGTCAATTGTATTATCTGTAATGGTACAAGTGATTTAACATGTCAAAGACATCGCATTTAAGGAAATCTTATGCTCAATAAGTGTACGAAAGTGAGCATAATTTCAAATGGGATGAGAGATGAGGCAACACAAATTGGGCTATTTCAATCAAATAGTCTAATGTTGAAATCGAGAATAAAGAGGAAATGCTAACAGACGCAACATATGAATAGTGTTTGATATCCTATTATTTTTCATGAAAAATCAACTTTTCACCTAAATTTTCCACCCTAATTGTTTGATACACTATATTTTCCCTATAATTCTTTTGCATGGTACAATACATTAATACATGTTTGAGCATATTTTCCATGAAAAATTGGTTTTAGTGTCTTGTTGGTTTTTGTTTTCCATGCAACTTGGAAAATGTTGAAATTCTTTTCCATGGAAAAGAATTGCTATCAAACACAACATTAAGTTTTGTTTCTAAACTCGAGTCTTAAACCGGTGCCTACAAATTTGAAGTGAGATATGTTTTGCTAACTGATCGGTATATTTTTGGTCATTTCATTATCAGAATATTACTTTTCACCTTAAGGCTCAATGTCATGCTTTGGGCTGGCCTTCTATCTTGCACAACATCACACTTTGGATCGACCTCTCTATGGCTCGACGCCCGAGGTCACCATTTTGGCTCTATTTGTTCATAGAAGCATTGTAGTCTTATTACGAGCCAACCCTAGCCCCAAAATACGTTAATGGGCTATGTCTTTAGCCTTACATCCTAGAAAATCAAGTGATCAGTACAAATTCATGACGCCCTAAAATAAGCTAGGGATTTGGAGTATAACATGTATAAATCGGGATTGTTGCTCGGCCTCGCTAGGTTACTATCCGTTTATTCAACATATTTACTCGGGTTTATCCTATCACTACATAGGTCAGTCACTCCCGACCTTATCAAAAATCTCATTGATGATAAGATATATGGTCGTCCTGTCCCGATCACATCACGCTTAGAAGCCCAGCACAGATAGGACTTCGAACATTCTTCATTAATGGGCTTCATTCATGGACCTCCTTCTTGGGCCTCCATAACAAGATGTATCTTATAAGGAAACCTCCTAAAAAAGGGGAACTCTATTCTTTTAAAGATAGAATTCTCCTTGAAAGGTAAGTTTGTATCAAAAAGACTCCTTCGATTAAAGAAGGTTATGGACTTTTTTCAGCCCTATAAATACAGCTTTTATGATCACAATATTCATTCATAATTCTTTACATATATTCCAGTTATATATTTTTCTACTTCTCTCCAAAATACTAATTCTCACACCGGAGGGGCGAGAGGGCATCACTCGTTGCCTTTTTTGCAGGTTTCTTGGAAGCTTGGATCCTCATCTCGAACAAAATATCAGCTTTTGATCTCGCCACGTCAATGTCAGAAAAATTACCGAAACAATTGGTGCCGTCTGTGGGAAGTCGATCAAAAAACTATGTTGTTCAAAGATCGATCTTAAAAACTTCTTTTCTGGTGGGTCCAGTCGTTGAAACGAAATTGGCCTCAATTATAGTGGTAGCTAACGAATTTAAAATTGACCACAATTATAGTGGTAGCCAACGAACTCAACCTTTTCACATATATAATTAATTATAACGAAATTAGTTATAATTAATTAACCAAATCACTTATAGTTACAAGATCTATCCCCGCGAATTGACCCAATAAAAACCAGTATCCCACTGAGCCCTCACTACTTGTACTCTTGACAGTTGATATATATATATATATATATATATATATATATATATATATAGACACACACATACATTCTCTATATCTATATTTACGTATGATGAAGGATGCAGGTGTGGCAGAGCACGGGTTGTTCATGGCCAAGAACTACCATGATCTACCCGCAAAATCAAAATTTCAAAGAACATCTTATCTCATCTCTTCGTTTTTGTTGGTTATTTGAATCGGGAACGCCATCCTTTCTTCATCAACAATTGATAAGGACGAGCATATCAAGATCACAATTGAAGAATCACCTACGAAACTTCATTCGACGTCCTAGGAAGGCTACTGAACATCCACAAGAAGCTAACTTCGTCATATTTCTGGCTTTCGGGATAACCAGAGACGATAAGTTCAAGATTGTCCTTCTTCCAGTCAATAAGGTCGAGATAATCTGAATGGTCGAAGTTCATCTGGTAGTTATATGGGTCCATGGTCGAACCGGGCATGTTTGTATAGGGATAAATCTCAGCCATGTTTATAACCTGAATGTGCTTGCAAATCTTCATATTTATACCTGCTTTTTTGAGACTTCAATTTGGGGGAACTAGCAGCTATCATGAAGATCCTAACCTCATTGCAGCATCAGGAGATGGTGGAAGTGTTTGGGTATACTTGATGATGGCTTCAAGTGTATAAAGTATGGAAAAAAGATGGCAGAGATTTTAAGTCGAACCTGCCCTTTAGGCCTGACCTGACCTGACCAGCCGGCCAGCTTTAAAAGAGTGTCATGAGTGAATAAGATTCTCACCTTCGTCATCCGCTCACACCTCTCCAGATCTTGTGATAATACATCAGCAGCCAAACCGTAATTGTCAATGACAAAAATTGGAAAAGTTCTCGTTGTCTCTTCCATTGGAGTCAATTACATCAGGAGAATACCTTATTCAAATATATGATCACACCTGGGTTTGTCCTGGGCATATTAATCACACCAAACATCGGATTGTGTCCAGAGCGTGACTAGCTCAGATCCAACCTCTCCAACGACTACTAAAATAAGGTGTACTCTTACCCTACTCATCAATTCTTGTGCAAAATTTGGTGTAAGAAAAATTGTGCAAATTTTCGTGATACCATTACATCAAGCATATTTTGACAAGGTTCGACTATTATCATACCTAAAATGAATCTCTCTTGCTGAAATTTAGGCAAAACCATTATGATAATTGTTGATTTTTGTAGGAGATAACGATTCAATTAGTGATATTAGTTTGTGATCTTTTTTTATCTTTTTCTATTCTAGCAACGAAGTTCGAGTCAATCAAAGTTGTTGCTAGCAATTAAACTGGGGTAGTGGAAATCAGAGTTATTATATGCGGCTAATTTCTAAACTGCTTGACAATTCAATTTCCTTATCAGGCAACCGTAACACCCCATTCCCATCTTATGCACATTTAAAACTTGCAAAGGCCTTGGCCTTCTATACCATTGTAGTGACTAAGGGCGCACATGAAACCGCTATATTTCTATCAGCAGGATCCCTGCCAACATTTGAGACAAGTCCTTTCTCATTCCATGGCGGGTTGACCATCACCAGTTGCAAAAACTGTCAGAGTAGTAAGAATTAAGTCACAAATCTGTTGTCAAAGTAAAATCAAGAGCAGTTAAAACAAGTAGGAAAGGAAGTAACCATTTTATCTATTCCATCTTCCTTCCTACTTTTATAGCTGCAATTTTCTTTTGCCAACTCCTATTGCTCGGTACATTTGCAAAGTTTTTCACTTGTGACTCACTTCATCTCTTGTCGACCACTACAATGTTCTCAATTAATAATTTTCAAATGTAAAGAAAGTACAAGACCATTGCTGAAAGTATTATTTTCATTTAGAAAATTTAGAATGATGATGTGCGAATACATGACTATCAGATTTAATTTTCATGCTATACCCCGGGCGGTACATATATGAACAAAAAATCAAAGTGGATAGGTAGTATATGCAAAGCCCAATTCAATCATTTTTCTTGACAGCTTTGACTGTTATTCAAATAAAGAAAAACATAGGTCATCAACCTTGATTCCTTTATTTTATTTAACCAATTCATCACCTTTCATAAATGAGAATCCATAAAGCACCAAAATATGTTTTCTATTATTCCCATTCGAGTCAATCTCTTTGGCATTAGCATATATTTCACTATCATTATTTCCATCTATAATTTAGCTAGGATAGGTGCAAGATGACTCCGAACACAAATCCTCTGTGTCACATGCTGCACTTCTATATTGAGCGCCATTTTTTGCATCATTTACTAGACTCGTTCACCACGTTTTGCAGAATTTAGCATTTGAGACTTTCTTGGCTGAGCCTCTAGTCGCTATGTTGTTACTCTCTTGTTGACATTAATAAAGAGGGGAGATATTGAGATGTTTTCATTCATTTGTTTCCATCGAAGAATAGAAAATTTTTAAATCTATATCATTAGTTATTTGACATTTTATTGGATTTGATAAAATTGTAGTAACCTTAATTTGATTTCGATTTATCTCCCAAATGCGAGATGTTGGGTAAAACGCCTCAATCGGATCTCTTATCAATTTTGGTGCAATATGGCCTCCAGAGGTCCTTGGTCATCTCTGAATCTGCTCGAGGAATTGCAAAAACAAGGTGTACCCTAACACTCTTTACTAATCCAATAATCATTGCATAATCTCGATCATGTGTTAAGGCTAAAAAATTTTGCAACCCCATATTACCTGTGGTTAGTGCTAAATAAAGAGCTAATCAACTCTAAATATGATTACTTATTTTTTCCCATCTGATGATCTATTTGGTAACTTGTGATTAATTTATTAAATCTCCAATAGCTTGTGAGCAAAAAGTACTGTGATGGGTGAACTTGAGAAATATGCTTTCCGATCACAAAATATTTGTTGGTCCCTCTATTTCTTAGAACAAGTTGAGAGCTGTGACCAAGGGTCAGAATGGAATATTCTTGGTACAATTCTGACAAAAACAATTATAATCTATGAACAATATGCCTAAGGATTACAATCAATTAATTATTGATCTTTGCGAAAATCGTGAAAGCCTCATAATCTATTAATATGCTAATTTAATTGATGAAATCCGATTGTAATTTTGGTTCATTATTTAAACAACATCAAGTATGATCTGATCAATAATACCCAAGTTAAACTCAAATTGCTTGCAGAATTTGAAGTTATTTGATTCATTCACATGATGATTCATGTTATTTTTTGTGATCTAAAGTTTATATAACTTGAAAATTAGCTGATTTAAGTAGCAAATTATAAAGTAATTCACACAGTGACCAATTATGTAAAACATCATATTTCTATGTAATCATCAATATAAACACTTAAAATATTTTAGCATGACCTTCCTAGGTACAATCTACATTGATTAAAACACTCCAACCTTTTTCAATAGCTAATTATATTAATTGAAAAAAGGTTTGCTTCGAATCAATTAAATTCCCGCTAAAACAAGTTTGGGCTTATTACTCAACATAAGCTCGGCTTACCATTCCTTAACGTTGACGTGAGCTCATTACTTAAACATGAGCTAGACCTATTATTTTCTAACACCATCTCGGGCTTATGTGGTAACATGAGCTTGACCTATAACTCCCGCAATAACAAGCTCATTATTTCTTAACATGAGCTCAGCTTATTGCGTCTCAACATAAGTTAGAGGTTATTACTTAACGTAATCTCGACTTATTGCTTCTCAACATAAGTTAAAGATTATTACTTAACATAATCTCGACTTATTCCTTGCTTAAACATATCAATAAGCTCTATTATCAATGCAAGCCATAATCCCTCGTCAATCTGAGGTTAGCTTCTATGCCCTCCAGTTATCAAACGAAAACAACTGTGATAATTAAAGAAAACCTACCATACCACATTGGGAATGATTTACAACGTCGACCACAAAGCATGACTTTACAAATTATCTCCCAAAAACACAAGGTCAAATAATTTACAATGTCAGGTGTTACAAATTATTTCCTCGCAAATAATTTACAATGTCTCATATGGCAAGGCGTTACAAATTATTTCCTTACGAATAATTTACAATGTCTTATATGGCAAGGCGTTACAAATTATTTCATCGCAAATAATTTATAATGTCTCATATGGAAAGGCGTTACAAATTATTTCCTCGCAAATAATTTACAATGTCTCATATGGCAAGGCGTTACAAATTATTTCCTGGAAAATAATTTACAATGTCTCATATGGTAAGGCGTTACAAATTATTTCCTTACGAATAATTTACAATGTCTCGTATGGCAAGGCGTTACAAATTATTTCCTTACGAATAATTTACAATGTCTCGTATGGCAAGGCGTTACAAATTATTTCCTTACGAATAATTTACAATGTCTCGTATGGCAAGGCGTTACAAATTATTTCCTTACGAATAATTTACAATGTCTCATATGGCAAGGCGTTACAAATTATTTCTTTACGAATAATTTACAATGTCTCATATGACAAGACGTTACAAATTATTTCCTCGCGAATAATTTACAATGTCTCATATGACAACCAAAACACGTTAATGGGCTATGTCTTTAGCCTTACATCCTAGAAAATCAAGTGATCAGTACAAATTCACGGCGCCCTAAAATAAGCTAGGGATTTGAAGTAAAACAGGTCGGGCAATAATGCCCGGCCATGTATAGATCGGGATTGTTGCTTGGCCTCGCTAGGTTACTATCCGTTTATTCAATATATTTGCCCGGGTTTATCCTATCACTACATAGGTCGGTCACTCCCGACCTTATCAAAAATCTCATTGATGATAAGATATATGGTCGGCCTGTCCCGGTCACATCACGCTTAGAAGCCCAGCACAGATAGGACTTCGAACCTTCTTCATTAATGGGCTTCATTCATGGACTTCCTTCTTGGGCCTCCATAACAAGACGTATCTTATAAGGAAACCTCCTAAAAAAGGGGAACTCTATTCTTGTAAAGATAGAATTCTCCTTGAAAGGTAAGTTTGTATCAAAAAGACTCCTTCTTCGATTAAAGAAGGTTATGGGCTTTTTTCAGCCCTATAAATACAGCTCTTATGATCACAATATTCATTCATAATTTTTTACATATATTCCAGTTATATAGTTTTCTACTTCTCTCCAAAATACTAATTCTCACACCGGAGGGGCGACGAGGGCATCCCTCGTTGCCTTTTTTGCAGGTTTCTTGGAAACTTAGATCATCATTTCCAACACAATATCAACTTTTGATCTCGCCACGTCAAGGTCAGAAAAATTACTGAAACACTAACAATGATAGTGGAATTAGAAAAATACACAATTAATCTGTGGTGTGTCACGAGTAACAACAAAAAAATTACCCGACACCAATTATATGTTGGTTGATATACAAATAAAAAATTTCCTTCTTAAACACGGGCAACTTTTAAAATACTTGACACCAATCTTGTGTTGACACATGGATAAAAAAAAATCTTATTCTCAAGATCCCACTTCTGAGTTCCTAAGAGCATCCAAAATGAATATGTTAAATATAACTAGCCACATAAGGATAAAGTTACATGTTAAATGCCATACCCTCTTGTTAAAATTAACATGTAAAAATTGCTACGATAGATAAGTTAATTTTTAATTAATTCCAAAAATAGAATAAATATATATTTTTAAAATAGAAAAATTTAAATATTAATCTGGTACTTATTTTGAAAATCTCATTAAATTATATAATATGAAATTAACAAAAAAATTATTTTATTTATCAACATTAAAAAATTTAAAGAAGAAAGAAGAAAAGAAAAAAATAAATTTTTGGGAAAATTTTTCAACTTAACATTGTAATGTCATCCGCTAAATTGTTAACCAAATTTAACATACAAGTTAACATTTGCTAAAAAATATTCCCTTAATATTTGTTCTAGCATATTCATTATACACATTTTTTCAACTACATCATAACTTACTTCACTAACATGTACTTTAGTTCATCCATTGTGGATGCTCTAAATATGACTTTACGCGGCACCTAATAATTGGTTCTAGGTGAGTGTTAAGAACTAAAGAACAAAATATTATTAAAAAATTGCTATTTTTAAAAGTTTAAGGTGAATTTGTTATCGAGTCAAAAGGATGAGGATCAATGCACAAGTAGTTACAAGTAGCCAGTCATTTTTAGAGTATTTGCTTATTATTATTATATCGGCGGCCCCAACAAATATATGCTTCTGTGCAGCCTGCCTCCAGTGCACTCTATCTAATCAATTCACTTCTTCTTTATCTCTCTCACTCCACTTTAGCTATCTTTTTCGTGCCACATTTCGGGAAAAATGTCTGGCTACACCAGATTTCCATGTATACGAGTAATATTTTATGTATAATCTGTATAGCGTGCTTTCTTTAAACCCTAAAGGTAAAAAAGTCCGAGTGTGGTTCAACTGTCTTGCTTTCTTGATGGGCTCAATCTACTCCACCAGATCTACACTCTTTTGAGGTATGGAATGCCCAAAATAAAGTAGATTTTCTTGGATTAATCTGTAATGTGGATTAAGACTAAAGAGCTTGATTTTGTGGTAGGAAAGAGAAGTTCTTGAAATGATATGTTTATGGTTCCATTTTCCTTTTCCTCTCTCTCTCTCTCTCTTCCGTGCTTTGTTTTGCTGAATTTGAATGCCGTGGGTGGAAAGAGTTTTAAGTTTTGAACCGGGGCTGGCAAATTGTTAATTTTGGAGCAAGGTAAATTTTTCAAGCACAAGGAGCGTGTTTGGGTAAGCTTTTAAACTCTACTTATAAGTTACAGGTAAAAAAAAGATTTTTTTTGGTTAGGCAAGTTGGAAATGATTAACTAATTTCTATGATTTCAACCATATGAGTTTTGATTTTGAGAAAGGTAACTTCTTTTGTTAATTGCCAAAAAAAAAATATTATCCATACATGTCTGGGGAGTTAAAGTTTTTTTAAAGCTTGGCAAACATGATCCTTAACTGCGACATTGATGTTGTATGGCATGCTTCTGACTTCAGGGATTGTTTTTATGTCTGCTCAGCATGATAGAGGGTTAATATGTTCTTAAGTTAGCAGAGAAAATGATAATGGAATTAAAGACTGTATAAGGTATTCAATTTAATGTTTGGTATTTGTGCAGTTTTTATTCAAAGAAGGGAGATTTTAGAATTGGATATTTATAGCCTAAGAAAATGTTGACTTGCTGCATCTTTTATCTGTCTAGACTTGAAAACTGAGCAGAGTATTGGTGATCTCAACCTCATATGGAATTCTAGTCTACTGGAGCTTTTGGCTGTGTCGAACCAAAATGGAGGTTTCATTACTGCAATCTGCTGGAGATTCAGTGGAAATGCACCAAAGTACAATACACAATCACTCTTCTGCTGAAGATTCTGTGGATAAGCCACATAGTCCGGAGTTATCAAAAGAACCTTCCACCGAGAGTGTGAAGAAAGCATCAAAGGGTTCAAGACTGAATTCCACAACACCAGCAAAGGGTGCTACTATCGGTGTGGTTGCAAAAAAGAAGATGGATGCTAAGAGTGGTACCTCTACTAATTCTAGTGGTACCAAGTCAACTTTGACCAAACCAACGATGAGCAGTGCCTTGCACAATTCGGGATCAGCTCCCGTGAGTAGAAGGATCAGCACTGGAGGTTTACCTGAAAAGCAGACTATGTCACTTACAAAACGTCCGAACAGTGGGATTAGTTCTGTGGGTAAGAAGACAAACTCTTTGGCCTCAGAACCTCTGAGGAAAGCTCTTCCGGAAATGCGGAGGAGCTCAATGCCTTCTCTTGGTGCTAAACCTGCAAGCAGGACGAGTATTCCAAAAGCACAAAGGTCCTTTCCTGCTTCACCTTCATCTGTTTCTAAAACACTTACAACATCAACCAATTCTGATGCTAGCAAACAAGAATCTAACCGAAGGACTTCATTGAGATCCTCACCTTCTTCAGTCTCTTCAAAAAGGATTGCTTCTTCATCAATGGATAGCACTGGCAGCAGCAGTTCAGTTAGGAAGTCAGTTTCAAAGATTTCTTCCCCTTCTACCCGAGTCTCCAGTGGGACCAGGGCTGGGGTATTGTCAACCTCAATAGACAGAAGTTCCAATTTATCTGGCCGTAGAAAAGTGGGAACTCCTGAAAATCGGGATTCACATCTAATTATGCTTCCTCAAGTGGAGGTTCGAGCTGGTGATGACATGGTATGAATTTTAGCCAATAAGCTCCAGATGAGTTCATTAATAATTCTTGATATGAACTCTTGTCTCATTTATCAAAGTTGTCAGATATTTAATTTTCCATATTAATCTATGGAAAAAAAAAAAAAACTGGAATTTATGCCTTCCAAGATTAATATGAAACACCTACTATCTGTGTAAGCCTGCTCCACTATTTTTGTCATGTCGGGCTGTGCTTAAGGCCTCATGATGAATTTGGGGTTGCACAAACATCACTCTCTATTATTAGAGCTGCAGGGGGCATGGGTATTTTTGTTGATATTGATTCCCCTGAAAGTCATATATATCATTTGCTATTATACATTTAGGTTTAGGAATATTTGGTACACTCTCACTCTGCAATCCTTGCCACCGTCATTTTTTAGTAATTCATGAATCCCTTTTTTCAATTTTGTACAAAGAGGTTGGATCTCCGGGGCCACAAGATACGCAGTCTCAACAGTAGTGGATTGAATTTGTCAACAAATCTAGAGGTACCTTGATCTTTCTATACTGCTATATTTTTAATCGAATGGATTTCATTTTTTCTCACTTCCACCAATTATTAGTTACTAACACGATACAAATAGAAATCGTTGAATACTTCATTCTTTTCTTTTCTATTTTATAGATATAGATATAGTGAAAAGTGTTTAGGTCTTTGTAAATAACTTCTTTTACATGGGGCATTTGCCACTCAATGATGCATAGCTGGTGATAGTAACCCGGTCAAGGTGCCAAGCTTACCATTTCTTTAGTAAAATGAATATGTATGCCGAGGAAGCAAAATTAATTGGTTGCTTGTAATTATATAGTTTCATAGGGTTTTGATATCACGTCAGTGATAAATAGCACAAAAAATGTGAGGAGCAGATTCTAGGTCTCTGATATCTTTTCTATTTTTTTCTGGACAAGGACTTCTATAATACAAAGACGTAATAATTTTCTTTGAATCAGGACTTAAATTTGGAAACAAGAATTTTTTGAATGGATCCTTTCGGTTATCACCAGAGTCCAAACATTACTTTTACCCTTCTCCAGAAAATTTAGTGTCTGGATTACCTTATTGGCCTCAAGTTATTCAGCTACACCGTGGTACTACGTGATAGAGAAAATCCACATGATTGCTTCTAAACTGAATTTCCATTTTTGTAGTTTGTTTATCTCAGAGACAATCTCTTGTCTACATTGGATGGCATTGAAGTTTTAAAGCGGGTGAAGGTTGTACAAATTACCACATTCTATACTCTTAAAGGAACACAGTCAGGTTTCAATTGTTTATCCACATCCGCTAATAACTATCTTGTATCTATATTGCTTTCAGGTTCTTGATTTGAGCTTCAACAACTTTAAAGGACCTGGTTTTGAACCACTTGAGAATTGCAAAGCACTTCAGGTGATTATTTTACTATACTGTGTTCTCCGAAAAGAAAAGAATTATAGACTGCTTTAGCCCCTGTTTGGTACGAATTAAAATCTAGATTTTAATCTAAGTCAAAGTCAACAATCAATCTAAATCACAGATTTCGTGGGACCTACAACTTTTCAACCACACATCTTATCAACTTTTATCAAAATCTACTAAAAATCTAATTTTAATCTCCACCAAACAGGGGCTTAATCTAATATGTCATTACATTTTAAGATGTCTCTTTTGTTTGTAGCAACTCTATCTTGCTGGAAACCAAATCACATCACTGACCAGCCTTCCCGAGCTTCCAAACTTGGAGGTGAACCTCTGTGAAATGTTTGAACTTTTTCTTTTCTCAAGTTGTCGACATTGTCAGATTTTGAACTTTAATGGATCTGGCACTAATTCTTTTGGTTTATTGTTATTTTTTACAGTTTCTCTCTGTTGCCCAGAATAAGCTAAAGTCCCTTTCAATGGCGAGTCAACCTCGTTTACAGGTTTTTGTTTGTTTCTTTACTGACCTAATGCTCGTGATTTATTATTTTCTGCTAAACTTCACTTCCATTTTTACAGGTATTAGCTGCTAGCAAGAATAAAATATCAACATTGAAAGGCTTCCCGTATCTGCCAGCGCTTGAGGTTTGTTGAACAAATCTGAACGATTTTTTTTTTTCATTTTTATTGACAAGGCAGACTTTATTATCTGCTCCTTTGGATTTTGTAATATTTAGATGCCATACAGGCATCCAGGTTAGCATAATATGAGTTTCCGGAATCTATATAATTTGGGGACTTTTTAGAAATTATGTGTATCTGTAACTAAGATAATAAGATAACACAATGGTTTGTTTGAGGGAGTTGAATAGTGGTTTTTACATAGGATGAGTATTCAATTTTTTAGTTTTTTCTTGTGGCGACTTTTCGATGTTTTAGTTTGTGACTTTGTTCTATAAATTACTTAGAGGCGCTGTATAATTCAATTAATCATTCTTAAATGTGTCAAAGTGTTCCAACGCTTTTGCTTATGATTTCTAATCGCATTGATGTACTGATTTTACCATGATGACATGTAGAGTTTACGCATGGAGGAGAATCCCATACTTAAGATGCCTCATCTAGCAGCAGCTTCCATCTTGCTTGTTGGCCCAACTTTAAAAAAGTTCAATGACAAGGGTAATTCTGATCGTTTCACTTAATTCCTTACTATTTTCTTCATCAAAATCTTAGTCTGTATTATCTCTCCTCGTTCACATTTGGATACTACACCTCACAATTTCCTAAAAATTTCGTCCCAATTCTCACCTTGCATCATGTCTTTTGAGATCTAGTTCCATTTCTAGCTTAAAAGTATTCTCTCTCCCAATATACTTTCTCATTCCCTCTAACATAAATTATATTATTTTCTGTAATTCATTTGTGAAAATACTTTTTGTAGACCTTTCCCGTGAAGAGATAGCATCTGCCAAGCGGTATCCCGCTCATACTGCCTTGTGCATTCGTGGTGGTTGGGATCTTTGCCGTCCTGACCAGGCCGTAGGTGAGTATTTGGACAATGTTCTTGTTTTGGTGGCCAATGGACTTGTATGGTTGTCTTACCTTATGCAGTCAATCTATTGTCTCATTAAATTTTGATGAAGGTGGTCTAACAAAGAGAATCTTTTATTTACTAGATACTAGAAACAACATAGCACCAGGTTCTTCATTTTAGCAATGAGGAATACACTTCAATTTGAAGTTTTTGCAAAGAGTTTTGAGACTAGAATTTATATTATAGATGGGAAAAATGGTATCTGTGTGTGAAGTATAAGAGAGGACATATTGTTCGTAAATTGCAGTTGTATATTAGTATACCGGACTCTAATCACCTGCTGAGAGTAAATGTCCATTTTTGAAAGGTCGTGTATGTTGTTTTGATGTTGGGCATGGGTATAATGATATATGAAGTGCTAGAGTAGAGTATATAATTCTTCTAAGATCAAGGCACATGCCCCCAGTATGAATCCTGAAAAATGAAATCTAGTTCTTCCATCATTATGCTCCAGATTTAAAAAATATTTCTTTTGAATCTTTGGGGAGCACAACGTGTATTACTAAATTACCAGGACTGGTTTTGGGTGCTAATGAAATGTAAAATTAGCGCACTGAGTAAGTTGGGACTAGCTCAATCTTTCACAAGCTCGAACCATGGGGCATGAGTTTGCATTTCTTGATGTGACTGGATGCAAAGATTGTCCAAATTAAATTGCAAGGATGATGTTTTTTCTTCTTTCTTTATGCCTAAACATACCGCTTTCAACAGATTCAACATTTAAGTTTCTGCTAGAACAATGGAGAGAACAACTTCCTCCTGGATACCTGCTTAAAGAAGCCCTCACAGACCAACCATTTGAGGGAGATGCTTGCTTTTGCCACTTTGAGTTCATCAGAGACAATACTGAGAGTAGCATTTCCGAATTAAACTTGAAATACCAGTGGTTTATAGGAGAGAAAACTCCATCTAATTTTACAGCAATACCTGGTGCAATAGCAGAGGTTTGTTATTGGTTTCCAGATGTTTCATAATTTTTGAACTTCAGAATGTTATCTGATTTTTCATTTAAAGGTATAATAATTGCTTGGATCCCTTGTTAGGTCTACTTTCCGAAGCACGATGACATTGGAAGAATATTGAAAGTGGAATGCACACCTGTTCTGGGAGAGACTGAATATCCCACAATATTTGCCATATCCTCACCGGTTTCTCCGGGTATTATTTCTCACATAATCGAGGGAGTAAATTTGACTGCTGAACATGTTTCCCCCATAAGTTGAAATTTACTAAATCATGCTATATACATTACCAGTAAGTTATTGTAATGATGGATGAATCTTCTTGCTCATGTCCCTGCAGTTCACATTTGTATAATCATGATAAGCTGGCATGAAAGTTGAACTGGTTGAATAACATAGCAATGAGCTAGTACACGGGCTCCGGTACAAATTAATGTCAATATGTTTTAGATAATATGAAGGCATAAAATATTTTCCCGGTAACTACATGAATTATTTGAAGTAACAATATAATCAGGAGATTGTCTCCTACCCGGCAGGCTTGTTTCTCATCAATTTGATCATGGGATAGGCTTGATAGATAGTGTTAGGATGCACTGGATTGGAGGACCCTCCATATTTGGGGCCTAGGCTCGGCATTTATCAGTTCTCCACTCACGTTTCTTCATCTTTGAACCTTTTGCTATTATGTTCTTTTGTGGTCATTCTGGTCTGGAGTAAGTTTTGTCCTTTTATGTTTTTCTTTTTCAAACCTAGTACTTGGCCTTCGTGGTTTTCATTTTGATCATAACTAGTTTATATTCCTTAATTATTACAACAATAAATATAGTTTTGGTCTTCCAAGAAAGTAAAACTTCACATAATTTGGAAGAGTTTCATGCGGTGATTGCCCATTGTTTTATGCCTATTATCTAAGTACTCTAGTGTTTCTTTGTGAAGGAACTAGAATCCCCAAGGTCTTAAAGATCGATATGCATGGGGAGCTGGTGCAGGGAAACACAATCAAAGGCCACGTGGAGGTTGCATGGTGTGGAGGGAATCCAGGGAAAGGTGTTGCAAGGTATGTCTATCTTTGATAATTCGATGGAGCACTTTGATTTTAACTATTCCTTTTTCTCCCACATGCACTTGTTTTCCTCTTCTTGACTGAGAGAATTGTTTTTTGTTGCTTTAGTTGGCTAAGGAAAAGATGGAATAGCAGCCCTGTGGTAATTGCTGGTGCAGAGGATGAGGAATATCAGTTGACCTTAGATGACATTGACTCGTGTTTGGTCTATATGTACACCCCTGTAACCGAAGAAGGCGCCAAAGGGGAGCCTCAATATTCAATCACTGATTATGTAAAAGCAGGTGTGAAGTTTGATGAACCTGTAGCTTGCATCTCTATGAGTTAAAGCCTTTTTATCAATTATGTTATGTCACATGTCAAAACAGCTGTTGGGTCGTGAAAATTGTGTCATGCATATTGATTGACAAATCACGTTTGATGAGTTATGATTACATTACACAAGTAATTTGTTCATTACTGCTGGACTTGAAGCAAAGGCAGGACCTTGAACCAACAAGAAGGTGCAAGATGATAGTGTCAACTTGAAACTTATATCTAGACACCCCAGAACATAACACATAGATTGGTTACTTTATTTTTTATAGGTCCTCAACATTCTCCTTTGCACTATGGATGTGTAAAGATAATTTCTATTCTATAGCAACATCCCTTCATTTTATGTGAAATTGTGGAATGTTTTAGCCGTGCTATAAGAAATCATATTGTAACTTCAGCTCTTACTGCTTATGTTGGATATGTTTGTGATGACCGTTGAATGTAGATGTAGAGAAGTGTGAAGCTTGAGGCAAGGATAATGTATGTACTTACTGATGGACGGAATGTCGAAGCTTGTATTCAAGTCTTCAAACACAAATGATATTTTTGTGTCCGACGTGAACCTTTTTTTTTGTAGTTGTACTCAAGCATCTTAGATTCTGCTTGCTCAAAAATACTTGCTGTCTACTAATCTCTAGATCTCTATGTTGCTTTATACAACTTGTTCCAGACTTTATGTGTCTTTATATGCAGCTCCTCCATCAGTGAATAATCTACAAATTATCGGAGATGCCGTCGAAGGAAGTATCATTAGAGGGGTAGGGGACTATTTTGGAGGAAAAGAAGGCCCCAGCAAGTTTGAGTGGCATCGTGACGATAATGACACTGGGTTAGCATTTATCCATCAATTGGTTTAATCATTTACTGCTTCCTGCTTTAACCAGTTGGTTTTCTGGTAACCAGCCCTACTAGTGGTGATAAAAAACTGCAATGGAGATTACTTGTTCTCTGTTTTCTGTTAGATCTTAATATCCCTTGATATGGCTGGGATATATCTGCGGAAGCAATCTTTTTATTTCTTTATGGCCTAGTTAATTGGTTCACGGCATTTCGTTACTACATGATGTGATACCAGCATTGACCTCAAGGCTTGTGTACTTGGTTTACAAGCCCTCGTGCTTGTGTATAAGCCCCATACACATTTCCCAAAACCACTTTTCAACCACATATTTTACCTAAAAAACATCACATTCTTTGTATATAAACCAAAAAAAAATTAGCAAACAGAGGCTTAGTATTGGCCAATTCTTGTCTTAAGAGAGCATATTTTCAAATCTGTGAATTTTTTGGCATGATCATATGCTCTCATCACCTTAATGTTCCTGACAACTGAATCATTTTAAGTTTTATCCTACTTGTATCTTCCTTTTTCAGAGAGTTTGCTTTGGTATTAACTGGTACGAATGAGTATACTGTAACTAAAGATGACATTGGACGACAGTTGGCTTTTGTTTACATACCTGTGAACTTCGAAGGTTAGCTCATTTTTATAGTATTGACTAGTCTAGCAATATTGCTCATTTAGCATTCCCTGGTTTTTTTTAGCTGATATTAACTCATGTTTTTGGACTATTTTTCAGGACAGGAAGGAAAGTCTATGTCAATAATGTCTCAGATAGTTAAGCCAGGTCCTTTAGTACCTTACTTTTGAATGCTTTGTGCTATGATAGTACCATATTTCACTTGGTTGCCATTTTTTAACTTCTTGTTCCCATTTCATCTTTTATCTTTATTTGAATTACAGCTCCCCCGAAAGTATCAAATGTGAAAATAATTGGTGAATTAAGGGAAGGGAGTAAGGTTACTGTGACTGGTATTGTCACTGGAGGAACTGAAGCGTCCAGCAGAGTTCAGTGGTTTAAAACAGGTTCTTCTACCTTCGAGGTTGAAAAGAATCTTGAAGTGTTGAGTGCATCAAAAATAGCTAAAGTAATATAAGCTCAACCTTTAGCATCTATATTTCAGTTAATCTCTGTGATGCATGATCTCAGTTGAGCTTGTGGCTTCTCTTAGGCATTTCGCGTACCTTTAGGAGCTGTTGGCTATTACATTGTCGCAAAATTTATCCCAATGACTCCAGATGGTGAAGCTGGCGAGGCAGCTTATGTCATATCTGACGCAGTAATTGAGAGTGAGTATTCCTTTGAAATTTGATAAGGATTTAGTAGAATGCTGGAGTTGTGTAAACAATATGGTTCTTAAACAATCATGTCATTAATTTTTGCAGACCTTCCACCCAGCCTAAACTTTTTGTCTATAACTGGTGATTACTCTGAAGGTGAAATGTTGACTGCATCATATGGGTACATCGGGGGTCATGAAGGAAAGAGTATCTATAATTGGTATCTACATGAGGTATATGCTATTCTTAATAATATTGATTGGTGTGTAATAATTTAATACTTCAAAAGTCTCTACATCAACTATTGAAGGGGACAGACGGAATATTAAGGAAAAACTGCATAACATTAATGACAAAACATAACAAAAGAAGAAAGAGATTAAAAAAAAAAATGTAAAATGTTTACAGTAAAAGGTGAAGTTAAATATCCCCATTGACATCATTAGCCAATACAAAATAATTAAAGCTTGATGAACGAGTCAAACCCAAAGAAAATCTTAATGCATTAACTCACCAGCTTGTATTTTTGCAGCTTTTGGGGCTTCCAGTTTATTTCTTTATCAAGTTCTCAATTCTTGAATTTTCTGCAGGTTGAGAATGATCTGGGTGCTCTAATACCTGAGGTTTCAGGTCTTCTCCAATATCGTATCACAAAAGATGCCATTGGTAAATTTGTATCTTTTATATGTAATCCAGTACGCTGTGATGGAATCGTAGGTGAGCCAAGAACTGTCATGGGAAAAGGACGTGTACGGCCAGGTAGCTACATTTATAACTAGATGTTAATTTTATTTGAAGAAAGTATGCTGATACTTGCAATGCAATATGCCGTGCTCTGGCTTATTGAGATGACTCTGATTTTGCATTTTTTTCTTGGGGACGGGAGGTTTAAGCGGGTATATGGAATTTTTGAATTCATTTATCTATGAAATCTTTTTGAGTATGGAGACGTGTCTTTGCAATTCATTTGAGAACACTGAAGAAGAATGTAAAAATAATTATGATTCTAAGCAGAATGGTTCATATAATACCTTGAAATATTGAACATGGATGGATAATAGTTAATGTTGATTTTTGGAAGAAGAGTACTGGCTAATGACCTATTTATTGCTGGATTAGTGCTTATGGTGAATGTACTAATAAGTTCTAGGAGTTCCATTTGGATCTTCAAAAGAGTTGTTTCATTTTTTCCTCTTATCCTCCTTGAAAATGAAGTAGCTAGAAACTGATTTTCTCAGGGTGGCTTCAGATGTTACGAATTGAACTTCTCTACTTGTTGAATTGTGGAGTTAGTTTCGAACCGTTAAATGTTGTATTAGATTCATTTCAATTACCTTGGACCAAAATTTTCAAGATATAAACAATTGATACGATTAACACCTTGAAATCTGGCAATTAAGCCCCTGTTTGAGATCCATTATTTCAAATAAGGTGATTTGTAATGATACATTTTTGGAGAATGTGTGGTTAAAAAGTTTGGAATTTTTTTGGATTTGTGTGTTGATTATTTTATTGGTAGAATGTATGGTTGAAAATGTGTTTTGAAAAAAATGAGGTTTTGAATAATGGATACCAAACAGAGCCTAAATATCCATATTATTGATGTCACACGAACTGTGAATCTGTGATAGTATTTAATCTTTTTATTATTTAATTCATCTTCGATTACAATTAATTCATATATCTGCTCTATTTTATGTTTAGCAGGTGCTCTATGCCTAGATTCATCTATGTTATATCCTGTCTTATCAACTGTTTTATAGAAAACTTTACGGGGGATTCTGTATGTGGAAATCGAGTTTTCTTACAATTTTTTTTACTTACTCCTATTTAGGTAGCCCAAGGTTGCTTTCTCTACAAATTGTTGGAACTGCTGTTGAAGGAACTACTCTTACCGTAGAAAAAAAATATTGGGGAGGTGAAGAAGGAGAATCCATTTACCGCTGGTTCCGGGTATATAATTTGACTTAAAGCATCATTGACCTGTTAATTTCTTTCAGTGGTTGTAAACTGAATACTGGAGTTCGATAATGAACTCTTCTATACTGTTAAAGTATTGTGAGACATAGCTACCAATTTTGATGGCATACCTTCTTTTCAATTGCAATGAATTAACATCATCTTATGACCAATTTGTGAAAAAGTATTCTATATCATGTGATCTTTTGCCTACAGACTAAACTGTAGAAAATTGCACTGCAGACTAGTTTGGATGGCACTCACATTGAAATTACTGGTGCCACTGCTTCGTCATACATGCTTTCTGTAGTTGATATTGGCTACTTCATATCATTGTCCTGTGAACCTGTTCGAAGTGATTGGGCTCGTGGCCCTATTGTCCTTTCTGAACAAGTTGGACCAATTGTGCCAGGTATTATGCATGGTTGCATTTTTACTTTCAACGTTCTCTTCCTGACTATGAGCATTATACTGTTCTTTCTCCTTGGAAAATGTACTAGCGAGCAAATCACTTTACATACAGGTCTGATAGACATGGAGTCAAGCCAATAGTTTTCGATGTTATTCCAAAAGCATCATTATTTTTCCTGGAAGTAACTGTAAATTAGCTGCAATCTTTTACTGCAGGACTACCAACTTGTCATTCACTTGAGTTCCTCGGTTCCTTGGTTGAAGGAACACGTTTAAGCTTCATTGCTTCTTATAGTGGAGGGTGAGTCTTTGATAAAAGCCTTAATTCTAACTACATTATAGCTACTTTCTGGACTTGTTTAAGCATTGTATTTGTGGTAATACTTTTCTTCAGGACGCAGGGAGATTGCTTGTTCGAGTGGTTGAGCGTGAAGGGCAATGGTCAGAAGGATAAACTTACTGTTGAGGGTAAACTTGAAGTTTTCATTTGTCTCACCTTCCTCGTGTTGTATGATGGACCGATTTAACAGGAAACATTGTACTTTAATAGATTTTTTAGATTTGACTCTTGACTATGTGGGAGGATCTGTGGAGCTTGTTTATACACCTGTACGGGATGATGGACTGAAAGGGAGCCCTAAGACTCTGGTTTCTGGTCCTGTTGCTCCTGGTGAGTGATTCTTCTATTTTATTTATGCTATTCATTTCCATGGAGGCTATACTCTCCTCTTAAGAATATTTCTGGTCTTTTAGCAAAAATCATTCGGATCTTCAGATAAAGCTCCTTGTCTTGCATGGAACTCTTCCATCAGCGAGCCCTTAAACTACGTGACATGAAATTTGCTGATTCTGTACCAAAGTGGTCTCATCTTTTCAATGATGATTTTTTACTTTTTGCCATTCATTATTTTCATGGGACATAGCAGCAATCATGCTCATTTTTCTGATTTGTGACTTTTTTTTAATTCACTATTCATTTTATACCCTGTCTCGAGACTCTCGACCAATACATCCAACACCTCAATTCAAAATCTAAAAGTTACTTGAACACAGGGGAGCCTCTAGGTATTAATTTGGTCATTCCTGATTGCTGTGAGGGCCAGAAAGTGGTCCCTCGTACGAGATATTTTGGGGGACAAGAAGGTGTTGGAGAATATATTTGGTATAGATTAAAGGATAAGCTTCATGGACCCTTTCTGCTTGAATTGTCAACCAATTCTGAGAATGTTGATATATGCGGCAAGACATTGTAAGTACTGTCTGAGGGATGAATTCGACGTTGTAGTATCTATTGCATAAGTTCTGGTAAATGAACTTATGTATTTATGCTGCAGGACATATACTCCATCTCTTGATGATGTGGGTGCTTATCTGGCCTTGCATTGGGTGCCAACTCGGTCAGATGGAAAATGTGGAGAACCTTTGGTATCAATATCTGAATTTCCAGTCACTCCAGGTAGAATCTTAGCTCCCTTGCATATTCCAGCTTGGTTCATTTTACTAATAGCACGCAAAAATGCTCTTCTTGTAAGATTTTATTTCTCTCTGGCTTTACTTGATGCCATAAATTGTAGATAACTGCAATTTGACTTGATGATTTATGGGATTTCTTGGTTTTCTTTTTTCCCTCTCTTGATCTCTTTCCCCTGTGGACGAAATGAGTAGCTAGTTCTTTTCACTGATTTTCCAAAGATTTTCAATTTTTTCATCTGCTTTGAATGTGTATTAATTAGAAATAAAAATATGTGGCAGCTCTTCCTATAGTTTCTAATGTCTGCGTGAAAAAGTTGTCCTCAAATACTTATATCGGGGAAGGAGAATATTTTGGTGGATACGAGGGAGCAAGCTTGTTTAGCTGGTATAGAGAAACTGATGAGGGAACAATTGTTCTCATCAATGGAGCTAATTCTAAAACTTATGAAGTCACAGATGAAGATTACAACTGCCGGTTGTTGTTCGGGTAACCATTTTACCTCTCCTTTCTTTTGGTTCAACCACTGGATAAAGATGATTAAAAGTATTTATTATTGACTAGGTCTTTTCTAAAAGTTCCAAGACCGCCACTTTAGAAAATTCACCCACTGTTCTGTTGCTAATGCCTTGAGTTTGTTGCATCATGTAATTTTCTTTTGATATTGCTTGTCTGAAGTTTAAACAAATACCTATTTTTTTCCATGAAAGGAGAATCATTTTGTTTGTACCACAAATCTCAAAAGATATTTAAGGCCATAAATTTATTCACAAAATTAGGGCGTAGAAAGAAATAAAAATGCAGGGATTCATTTTTAAGAGGAGCTGTTTTTGCATTGTGTTTTACACAATAATAGTGATTTGGTCCTACCTACTACAAAGAAAAATCAGAATACATCTTAGGAGTTAGGACATGTATTCATTGCATGCAACTGTGTTCTCATTTTATTATTTACAATCATGATTCATCTTTAGCGATTTTTCCTTCTAGATAATTGCAATAATCTATTTAAGCAAACATTTTATGGGACTTCACTTGCAGATATACCCCAGTCCGTATAGATTCAGTTGTGGGAGAACTTGTATTATCTGAGGTGACTGGTATTATTTTACCAGGTATCAATCTCATCTTGCTCTATTTCTGCTGCTTTTTGGCAATGAGCCATAATTGGTGATTAGTCTTCTATTTTAAGCATGTACATTTTGTTGTATCATCACGGTTTTTAACATTCATGCTCTGTAATCAAAACCAGTTCTCCTGGTTTAGTCTGCTGTTTTTTTTTTTACTTCAACTTCATCCTATAAATGTATATGACATTTGAAGTAATACTTGATTTAACCCTTTCCGGATCAGGCTCTTCCCCTATTCCAAGTCTTCTATTTTGTACCAGTTTATTGAAATCTTTGAATTTGCACCTTGACATTTCAGAATTGCCTAGAATTGAGATGCTAGCTCTTACGGGCAAGGCTGTTGAAGGAGAAGTAGTGACTGCTGTTGAAGTTATTCCAGAGAGTGAGAGTCAACAGCATGTTTGGGGGAAGTACAAGAAAGAAGTCAGATACCAGTGGTACTGCTCTACAGTTAGCTGATTGATATTTATTTGAATCAAATGCTGTCTCACAGTTTGGGATTTAGAACTTACTTTTTTCACTTGCTATGGTAGTCACAGTTTCCTGTTCAGTCCTGTAGATTATCAATTATAATTTTTTTTTATACTAGATTCATTTAGAGATATTAAATTTAGTCCCATGTATAATCCATATGATCCCATATATTTTGCAGGTTTTACTCATCTGAAATTGGAAACGAAAAATCCTTTGAGCCATTCCTGTCGCAATATTCTTGCTCCTATAAGGTGCGATTTGAGGACATTGGCCGCTATCTGAGGTGTGAATGCATTGTCACTGATGTGTTTGGAAGATTGAGTGAACCAGCATTTGCAGAAACTACAGTGATTTTACCAGGTGTTTATTCTCTGAATGCAAAATATTTTGTTTCTAATTAATCGCAGCTTGTAATCAATTTGATATTGGATTAAAGACCTTCATTAAACTATTTTCTGGAATTACACGTTATGAAAGTGCATTATGGCAAGGAGCCTTCACATGTATTGTTATACTTGAAGTCTTTGTAAATCGTCTGTTCTTATCAGGATTACCTAGAATGGGTAAACTGGAGATTGAAGGCCGAGGTTTCCACACCAATTTATACGCTGTCCGTGGATTTTATAGCGGGGGAAAGGAGGGCAAAAGTAGAATCCAGTGGCTTAGATCAATGGTTGGAAGCCCTGATCTCATCTCCATTCCTGGTACTGCATATTTCCTGCTGATTCCGCCATTGTTATCCAATATGTGCATTAGAAATAAGAAGGATGCGCTATGTTGTTGCAGGGGAGACAGGAAGGATGTACGAGGCTAATGTTGATGATGTAGGCTACAGACTGGTTGTACTTTATACGCCAGTAAGGGAGGACGGAGTTGAGGGGCAACCTGTCTCTGTATCAACAGAGCTGATTGCAGTTGGTAATTTTAGAATCCCTATTTTATTTTTCAGTTCTGCTTCCTTATTTTTCAACTGGACTTGTTCACGATGTAAAATTAGAAAAAAAAATTGTTTTTAAAGACTTCATCGTTCCACTAATCTAGACTCTAGAGTTCTGCGATATATGTGACAAATGATGGTATATAACATGTATCTGATTGATAAAGTTGAATTTAGCTTATTAAAATGCTTATATAACTTGCAGAGCCTGATGTTCTTAAAGAAGTGAAGCAAAAGCTTGATCTTGGATCAGTAAAGTTTGAGGTGTTATGTCTTCTCAACAGTTTGTTTCATTCTGTTTCCATTTTCCCATTCACTTTAGTGAAATACGGATAGTATTTTTCATATATTGCTGTTTAAAAAGTTTGCGAGAATCCAAGACTTCCTCCCAGTTTATCTTAGTTCAGTGCTTAAAATTTTTCAACCTTTCAAAAAACTAATAATTACAATATTTTTGAAACAGGCACTGTGCGACAAGGATCGATCTTCTAAAAAGGTGCTTATTTTTCCCAGTATTTTCCTGATTTACTACACAGCTTTGATATCATCAAGAAAGGCAGAAAACAATGGATCTCTCAGTATTATACCATTTTTAACATTGCAGATTCCTGGAGTTGGAACTCTGGAGAGAAGAATTCTTGAAGTCAATAGAAAGAGGATCAAGGTTGTGAAACCGGGGTCTAAAACTTCTTTCCCAACAACAGAAATTCGTGGAACTTATGCTCCTCCTTTTCATGTATGCCTTATTCAACCCTGATCTGCCCTAATTTTGTAGTACAAATTGTTTTGACTACGAACATAACCTATTTTGCTGATCTTATTTTTCACCTCACTAACTCTAATCGACAGTCTAAACTTAACAAATTTTCTTTTATGGTATGCACCCGGTAGCATGTTTGTGGTGGTTTATAAATAATTACTTTTTCAAAGCACCCCAAACATGCTCCTCCTTCATAGGCAAACTGATACTTGCTTTGTCGAGTGAAGGTGGTCTTGAGAGTTTCACGCTTTCTCACTTTCGCAAATTACACACTACTGCAATTCCATGTTTAAACATTATGAACTGCGATGGTCCGACCATCATTGGATTCGGAACATCTTATCAATGATGGGAAAAAAAAATCCCAAAATTAGGTTGTGCACGTAATTCTGAAACTGTGCATTATGTTGAGGCACATATAGCATGTGCTGGTTCCATGCATTTCCTATCTTCTTAAATGCACGTTCTTGTGTAGCTGGAGCTGTTCAGAAACGACCAACATCGTCTTAAAATTGTTGTAGACAGTGAAAACGAAGTGGACTTAATGGTGCAGACGAGGCACCTGCGCGATGTCATTGTCCTAGTCATCCGAGGCCTTGCACAGCGATTCAACAGTACATCACTTAATACTCTCCTCAAAATAGATACATAACCTCTTGCGAAGCAAAGTGTAAAATAGCCCGTAGTCATCAAGCGTGTCAGAGGTTTTGCTTCGTGCCAGTTTCTTTTCCCCTTACCTTTCAATTCCGGGTGGACACAATTCTGCATGTTTGAAGTTTCTGAGTAGTTTGTAAGAAGTGATTTATCAACAAAAGGGTATATGGTGTTACATTACTATTCTTGTACTTTTGATTTGATGATTGTAATGTATAGAAATCTGTCATGTCTTGAGTTTCAAGTATACCATAATGTCTTATGTTGTATGCGTCTTATGTTGTATGCACGATCTGTATCTATTTAGAACAGCATTAGAGGTAAAATTAAAAATATTAGGCCCTTTTCTCTTTATTGTTTTGGGGTATTTTCTGTTTTTATTTTCGAAAACACTAAAAATGCGTTCTCTTTACCATTTTAAAAATGTATTTTGGAAAACGAAAAAAAAAATTGTACACAAAACTCAAAACGCTCAAAACCTTGTTTTGGGAGTTTTATGTGTGTTTCAATAAAAAAATTTTATTTTTTATTTTTGTTATTATTATTTTTTTAAAGAATTATCCTAATTTGAAACTAAGTTTAAATAAAGTTTTATTGAATTTAATATGAACATTACAAAAACAATTAAATGAGAATTGAATTCAATATCAACATTACAAAAAAAATTGAGAATTCTTGTTATATTTCAAAAAAATGTTTAGATAAATTGACTCTGGTAGTTTTGAAAAGTCTTATTTTTTGGATTTTAATATAAACAGAGCCGCCTCAAATTCTGAACCTGACTAAATTGTGTTAATAATATACTCTTAGTGTTCACATTAGTGTGTTGCAAGTAATAATGTTTTCAATGTATTGTGAAAGAAAATTTGAGTTTGAGTCAGTAAGCAAATTAATTAAAAATAGTCTAAGTAATATTCGACAAAATTTCAAACAGAACGTATTTTTTAGTTTTTCATTTTCAAAAATAGTTTTCAGAAATGACAAATCTCAGCAAATTTGAAAACAAAAATAAAAATAAGAAATACAAAATATTTTCGAAAATGAAAATACAAAATAAAATACAAATAGAACGTCACCTTAAAATTCTTTAAAAGTAACTTTGAAAGCTTTGGCGATTGAATTAATCCATTTGTACATAATTTTTGTCCAGATTGGTTTACCGATCATGTGTTGGAAAAATTGTGAATGTTGATTGTGAAGGTGATGTGATGGGTAAGTTAATGGATGATTGTAGAAATGTATAATTTGTACACCAAGATGTAAATAAATGTGTACAAATAGCTTAGCTCTTGGCGATTAATGTCAGAATTTTATCTTTATTCCGATTCAACCCTTTTATCCTTGGCCTTGTAAATTTTTAGGGTTGAGAATTTTGAAGTATACTCACTGGGTTTCAATGGAAACTAAGCAATAATATGAAGCCAAAAGAAGATGATGGAATTTAACACAAAATAATTAGTTATTAACAGGCTCACTTAGAATTAAATTTAGAGGGCACCAATGTTCTTGAGGCCAAGTACAACCCCAACCCCAATAATGTGACCCACAGTCCCACATGCCAATGTATCTGCCAGGGTAAAACCAGCTGGATCCCCAGTCTGCAGCCCAGAGTCCCTCACCTCAAGCTTTAGTCCTGCAGTGGCCTTCCTGTTTGCAGATGGAGCCAAACCGAACCGACCGGCAAAAAGCATCAGGCTGGTTGAAGTCACCATTATCTGATATACGTGTACAAAGATTTATAATGGGTAACGACCCAGCAAAATTTACTTTACAGATACATTCATTAATAATGCAGAAATCTCACCAAGTTAGTTGGGGAGCCGATGAAATCGCAGCGGGCTCCCAAAGCTCCCCGCCCTTTACACTTGATTGGTTGAGCAGCTACCTGAAGAGGATTGGAACAATATCATATTTATTTATGTCACAGTCGAAAAGCACTTGATGTTCTCATTTATACAATCTCATTTATACAAGTAAAATAAGAGAAACTGACCAAGCTTTTGACAGGGGATGCTGATGCTGGTTTGGGTCTGAGACCACTGAACTGTGGAAGAGAGGTCATTACTGCAGTAGCCATTTTTGCTTAGCTTAGATATTGATCAAAGAATGCTTTGAGTGATGTGATGCCATTTTGAAATATTATAAATTAACTCCGTATGAAGATTTTGTGGCTTCAATGTTGGATAGGTTTAGATGCTTGTTGATGATATGCCAATATATTATTGGATGAATTCAAGTGGATAAGATTTTATGAATTGATTGGTGTGGGGAATGACTAATGAGAGAACAAATCTCGTAAAACGAGGGTCAGCTTAACCCCTCAATTGTTAATTTTCAAACACCCCCCTCCCCCCCCCCCCCCCCAAACTCATTTCTCTCTCTCTCTCTCTCTCTCTCTCTCTCTCTCTAACACACGTTACACGGTCTCCCCATTCTTATCTTTTAAACACTTTTTCTTCATTTTCTTTTTTCTTAAATATGTGAAAATCGATATTAAAAATAATATTTTTTATCTATTTCATATTATACAATTTAATGAGAGCTTCAATATGAATATAGTGTTAATATAATATTTTTTGTTATTTTAAAAAATAAATATTCATCACATACAAATTTTCGGCTCAATTTAAAGCATTAGTCTCTGTTTGGTAAAAAAATTTGTTTTTAAGAAAAATATGATTTTTTTCAAGATAAAATATGTTGTTAAAAATTAATTTTGAAAAACGTGTATGATTTAAAACGTGAATCGTTTAAAAGTGGCTTGAAAATATGTATATTATAGGATCAATAAATTAATTTTTGCTAATTTAAAAATAAATACTTATCACATACAAATTTTCAGTTCAATTTAAAGCACGAGCCTTTGTTTAGTAAAACATTTTTGTTTTTAAAAAAAGAATATTATGTTTTCGAGATAAAATATGTAGTTAAAAAATGATTTTGAAAAATATGTGTACATTGTTAAAAAATGGCTTGAAAATGTGTATTTTCAAACGGTTTGGTTTGGTCTGGTTTGGTTTGATTTGAAAATATTAGAGGTGTCAAGACAGGCGGGCCAACCAGACTCGTGAAAATCGGCCCGAATTGACCCGGGACTGCGGGCCGACCCGTGACCCGTGCGGACAGTTCACGGGTCAAGAAGTTGTGAACCACGGGTTTTGCGGGTCAAACCTTCGCGGGCCGCGGTTAACCCGCTGGCCCGTAAAAAAAATAAAAATAAAAATAAATTGTTTTATTAAATATGGTAACATTGAAAATTTCTCTTCTTGTACAAACTCTAATACAACTTTTAAAGTAAAATCTTATTTTTTTCTCCCTAATTGTTAAAAAAGTAATGTTTTTTGATAATGGTAATTAGAAATACATTTATCATTTAATTGTTATTTGTTTATGTTTTATTTAAATTTGCAAATTTAGAAGTAATTCATATAACATAAACTATAATTTTAAATTCTATGTAAATATTTTATGGTATAAATATGAATTTATCATTTTAATCATTTTGTATTTAGAAACTTGACAAAAAATTTGCTATAAATATGAAAAAATCTATATTTTTATTCATACAAGCCAAATCAGAACAAACCGTGACCTGCATGGGCTGAACCCGGATGGGCCAGCGGGCGGGCCTGGGTTGTAGTTCAAAATTTGTGGGCTGACCCGTAACCCGTAACGGGCGGGCTTTTTTCAAGCGGGCCGTTACCGGGCTTTTTATTGGCGGGTCGACCCGGCCCGGACCACCCGGATGGACACCTCTAGAAAATATTGACGGGTTCACGTGAAATCGAAACAATGGTTTCTAGTCAAACCAAACCAAACCATTTGAAAATACACATTTTCAAGCAACTTTTTAGCAATACACATATTTTTTCAAAATCACTTTTTAATTACATATTTTATCTCGAAAACATCATATTCTTTTTTTAAAAAACAAAATTATTTTACCAAACAAAGGTCGTGCTTTAAATTGAACTGGAAATTTATATGTGATAAATATTTATTTTTAAACTAGCAAAAATTAATTTATTGATCCTATAATATACACATTTTCAAGCCACTTTTTAACGATTCACGTTTTAAATCATACACGTTTTTCAAAATTAATTTTTAACCACATATTTTATCTCGAAAACATCATATTTTTATTAAAAGTAATTTTTTTTACCAAATAGAGACTCATGCTTTAAATTGAATCGAAAACTTGTATGTGATGAATATTTATTTTTAAAATAGCAAAAATTAATATATTGATACTATACTCATATTGAAGCTCTCATTAAATAGTATATATGAAATAAACGAAAATATTATTTTTAATATCGATTTGCAGATATTTAAGGGAAAAAATGGGGAAAAAGTCTTTAAAAGGATTGAATGGGGGGCTTTATGTGTGTAACGTGTGTGTGTGTGTGTGTGAGAGAGAGAGAGAGAGAGAGAGGTTTGAAAATTAACAGCAAGCGAGGGTGAGCAAATAATGCTTTAAGCTGAAAATTAACAGCAAGCGAGGGTGAGCAAATAATGCTTTAAGCTGATTGTTGCTCTTTTTTTTTTTTTTATCACAAAGTAAACCAAAACTAAATAAAATCCCAAATTCCCTATTCAGACAAGTTGGTCGTATCCAATGTAGAATACTGACACTCATTCTGAAAAGAGTGCCCGAGATTTACTTCATTTGTTGTAAAATGATAGACTCAAGTGGGCTTTAAATTTAAACCGCCAAATCGTTAAATCGAATTGAAACCGTAATTTTGAAATCGTTGGTTCAAGTCCATGCGGACCCGTCAAAGTTTTGATTTTGACCCAAATCGAACCGCTTTTAAATGGTTTGGTTTAAGTTTCACTTTTTAAAACCATTTAAAACCGTTAATCCGCAAAATCCACTTTTGTTATTTTGATTCTTGTATAATTTGTCATTTTATTAGGAAAAAATCTTAGCACTGTCATCATACTATATTGCTGTGGAAAATGGACATTTAAAATATTTTGGTGGCGTTCTGTTTGTATTTTATTTTGTATTTTCATTTTCGAAAATGTTTTGTGTTTCCTGTTTTCATTTATGTTTTCAAATTTGCTGAAAACGCGTTTGGTTTGTTATTTCTGAAAACTGTTTTTGAAAATAAAAAGCTGGAATATACGTTTTGTTTGAAATTTTGTAGAATACTACTTAAATTATTTTTAATTAATTTGCTTGCAGAATAATACTGACTCAAACTCAAATTTCTTTTCACAATATACTGAAAACATGGTTACATGCAACACACCAATGTGATCATTAAGAGTCTATATTAACACAGTTTGGTCAGGTTCGGGAATTGAGAAAGCTCTAGTTCTATTAAAATACAGAAAATACAAGTTCTTTCAAAATCAATAGAGTCTATTTATCAAGGCTTTTTTTGAAACTTAACAACAATAATTCTCACTAAATTCTTTTTTTTGTAATGTTGATATTGAATTCAATAAAACTTTATTTAAGCTTAGTTCCAAGTTAAGATAATTTAAAAAAAAAATCTTTATTTAGGCTTAGTTCCAAGATAGGATAATTCTAAAAAAAATAATAAATAAATAAAAAAAATAAAAACTTTATATTAAGCTTAGTTCCAAGTTAAGATAATTCTTAAAAAAAAAAAAAAAAATCCCAAAACGCGTTTTCCACGTTTTGGACATTTTTTGTCGAAATACACATAAAACGCCCAAAACGAGATTTTGGGCGTTTTGCGTTTTGTGTACAATTTTTTTTTCTTTCCAAAATGCGTTTTCGAAAATGGTAAAGAGAACGCGCTTTTAGCGTTTTCGAAAATAAAAACAAAAAACGACCTCAAAACAGTAAAGAGAGTAAGACATTTTAATTCTACCTTCATTTTAAATGAAGGCGTATAAATGTGATTAAGTTGAAGGCATTTTATTCTTTTCATCATTTTCTAGATTTAGGCTCTGTTCGGTTGGATGGTGTGTTAAATTAAATTTTGTGTTGGATTTATTTGTATTTTCTAGGTAAGATGTGGAGTTGAAAATTGATTTGAGAAATTGTATAATTGGAGAGAGAAAATATGGATGGTTAAAAAGTGATTTAGGAAATTATGTAAATTAAATTTGTTGTCTTTTTTGTCTTTTAGCCAATTAATTTGGCAAAATAAATCTAAACGAACGAACCCTTAGTAAAAAGACTAAATCCAATTCTAAATTTGACACACATTTTTGCTAATTCAAATCTAATTTCTTTTCGACAGTAATATTCTTGATGTTTAATTTTTAATTAATGTGTAACTTATCGAGTTTATTTAATGGATCATCACTCAACTTTACTTTTGATAACTGCTTGCTCACATAATTCAAATGGTTACTCAATGCTGACCGAACTTTTCATCATTTTACCCAATGCTCACCCAAGCCAATTTTATTTGTATAATTGACAAATATTTACAAGTGATGGACAAAAATAATTACGTGGCCAAAAAAAAAAATGTGTTGTAGGCTTCAATTGGACCTGCAATGCAACAAATGCAAGGGTTAATTCAATTAAAACCAAGAAAAATTACACTAAAATGAAAGAGGAAGAAACTAGGTTAGAAAATTTGATTTCTCCCCTTTTTGATTTTGGCTCAGAAAATCATTCCAACCACCACAAGTGCAACACCACAATTTGGAGGTTTGTACAACCACGAAGGAAGTACGGGTAATCACAAACCGAAACCGATCACTGAGAAATGACAGCCCATGAAGGTCACGAAAGGAAGCAGCCGTGTGTCACGAAGAAGCACAAGAAGAGAGGCTGAATACTTAAGCAAATGAACACGAAGAAGGCACACTAAATGCATAGCTGGGCTCGGTTATTTATAGGTGAAGAGTCCTATGCCATAGATGAAACCGAACAGAATGGAGGAGAGTAAGGAATGGGATGATACTTATCAAAATCAAGATAAAGATTATCTTGATAATTAACCAACCGAGGATAATGAGATAAAAGATATTGATAAGCTTTGTTCGATTTTTATCTCCTTTTTCCAACATTTTCTCCAAAGTCGAGTATCGAGCACCAATCCCAATTGGGTTGACTCCCTCAAGATACCCGATCAAGTGGGCTACAAACAATTATGGTGTGAACTTAACTGATCTTCAATATTGACTTATAAAAGCCTGAAGTTAAAACGGGTCTCGATTTTTCATCATCGCCAAAGGGGTTAATTTTTGGTAACACATTACCTAGGGATGGCAAAACGGCTCGTCGGCTCAGGCCGCTCGGGCTCGGCTCGAAAAAAGCTCGGGCTAAGCTCGGCTCGCGGCTCAAGATTTTAAGCCAAAGCTCGAGCCGAGCTTTTTTTTTGAGAGACGGGCTTTGGCTCGGCTCGGCTCGAGTAAAAAAAAGCCAGCTAAAAAAGCTCGATAAGAACTTGAACAATGAATTTTGACCACGCGTTCGGCTCAACTTGCTATATATACACATTTTCAATAAAATTTTTATGAATTTTTGCTATAAAAATAAGAAAAAAAAAATAAAAGCTCGAGACTTGGCTCGGCTCGACTCGGAAAAAGCTCGAGTCGAGCCTTATTTTTGGGGACGAGCTTTAGCTTGGCTCTGCTCGGGCCAAAAAAGCTCGAGCCAAGTTCGAGCCTTGATCTTCGGCTCGCGAGCCAGCTCGGCTCGGCTCTGCTCGTTGACATCCTTAACATTACCTAACAAAATGATATATATCCACATCATCCAACCACTTACTCTCTCCTCTTCCACTGAAGTCATCTTCCTCTCTCCTCCTCTCCATCGCCATCGTCTGGTTGCGAGGGTTGGTGGTAAAATGGAAAATTAATTAATGCAATTTTACGTCCTCACACGTTCATTTCCCTACTTCTCTCTCCTTCCCTACCCTTAAGCAGGGGACGACTCAAACAACTGCAACTACCGCATCAAAACTAAGTTCTACCCTTCTGCGAGTCGACTTCATTTCAGCAGATTTGTGCAGTTCATCTAGAGGGTTTTTAATGCTTAAAACTTCTTTCGTCTCCGAATTAGCTTCTTAATAAACCTCTACCATCTTTTTTCTTATAAGGGAAAATAGCCACCGACCTCTCTTGTTCGTGATTAATTGTACTTGAAGTTGAATTGGTAAACCTTCCCTGAGACTCTATTGCCACATCAGTGCTGACAACAGAATGGCTGACTCCATCTTGAATTTGTTCTTTGCTTGAAGAAAAACCAAGATCGCATAATTTAACATTATCCTCGGCTAGTCGATTGCATGTTGTCGAATATGGACGATCTCTGGCTGATATTCCTTTTAGGTGGATGGTCAACAATAGTTTGAAATAAAGAATTTACAGTTTGGAAAATTCAAATTTTTTGTATTCGAAGCACAACTTTGATATTTTGATAGTTCAAGAAAAATAAAGATTTGTATATTTTCTTGTTTAATGTTCATACGTGACACAAGCCATCACCACTAGCAGATGATGTAGGAGAAAGTGTGGGATGGTGAGGATGCGGGGCCTTGGGCAGAGGGAGAGAGCTGCTAGGAGTTGGGTGAGGCAGGCAAGGAAAGTGTAGCAGGTGCAGGTGCAAACGCAGTGGCTTCAGGGGAGAGGATGCAACTTCAGACTTCAGTGGGGGAGGAGAGAGGAATTAGTGAATGATGTGGATATATTCACACTTTTTTATGCCACGTCATTTTTCTTCTGCTACCTCAAAATATTTGTCTAATTATACAAATAAAATTGGGAAGGGTGAGCATTGAGGAACCATTTGAAGTTCAGTGAGCAAGTAGTTACCATGAGCAAAATTGAGTGATGATTCGTTAAATTAACTCGTAACTTATCTATGAGCTTTATCACAATACGTTACTATGTTATGTTAGTGAAAAACCTCTTAACAAGATGATAAGTGTGTTTTATACACTTATCTGCATGTCTAAATTAGAAGAAATTATTGTCGTTTTAGAATATATGCTCCTTAATTTGTGTTTATTTGTTTACTTTTCAGAAAATCTCCCAATTGAAGAAGAATGAAACAATTAATGAAAAAAACGGCAATATTTGATGTTAATTGGAGCTTAATTGAGCAAGTGAGAGATATGTGACTTCAACCGGGAAGGTTCATGGTGCTCAAGTGAACAAATCAGAGGTTGGAGGTCCCAATTGAAGGAATTGAGAGCTTAATTAAGAAATTCAAGAAGAATATAAAGTTTGGGGACTAAATCGCAATAATTAAAAGTGGAGGACTAAGGCTACAATTAAAGGTCGGGGACTAACTTATACAGCCGAGAAAATATGGAAATTACATGTCACGCGATCGCTAATATCCTACTGCGCGATCGCGAATTACCTCAAATTCATAACCCGAGAGTTTTAGTGTCTACCACGCGATCGTGCAGTTATTCGACTGGGCCGCAGATCAGATTTTTCTCGCGATTCTTAACAGACTTTGGGCTTTTTGACCTAGATTTTCTCCAAAACCTATATATATATAACACATGACCCACGAAATCTGGACTTTTGCCTCTCCATAGAACAAGCCACAATCAAGCTTTTCACGTAAAATTCTTGGGAGATCAGAGCATTGCAGAGGGGCGAGAATTGAAGATAATAGAAGAATTGATAATTGGTGCAATATTTCCATTCTTCTTTATTTTCAATGAACGTCATTATATTTTGTTTTTGCTATTTAAATATGATGTGTAACTAAATTCTATGTTGTGATGAACGATGTAACCTAGTTAATTATTTTAATGTCATATTCCTTATTTTAACACTTTAATGCATGTGTTGATTTATTATTGTGTTTAATGCGTGAATGAACTTGATGCAAACCACGTAGCAATTGTAGCTACGCAACCCACAAAATATTGAAATCGACCCAAGAACGCCAAGAAACCACGATTTATGAATCCAATTAAAATTAATTGAACCAAGTAACTAATACAATCACTAGGATATATTGACCTCTTGATCACAAGCAATAATAATTCTCATCGAGATTTGAACAAACAAGAATAACTCACAAGTTCGGATTTTATTCAATGAAGAATAAGATTGTGAAAGCAAAATAGCCTCTCAATTATAATATCAAAGTTGTGTGTAAAATAATGAAAATTACATCCCTATAAATATGGTCAAAACCTAGCTTAAGAGTTTTAATTATATTAGGAAAGAAATACCTAAAAATAAGGAAATAATTAAAAATCCTAAAATTACGGATATTGCCTTTTACGGCCGTGACTAACTCCCTTACGGCCGTAACCTTGTTACTGATTCACACTTACGGCCGTGACAATATGACTTACGGCCGTAAGTCCAAAAACGTCCAAATTCCAGTTTTAAGCAGTGCTTTCATTACGGCCGTGATCCCCAGCTTTTACGACCGTAATCCCAATTCCTCGCAATATGAATTTCAGCAGTGAGCTTGTTACGGCCGTGAGAAAATATATGTTACGGTCGTAACATTGAAATTTCACTATTTTCTTCGACGCATTGAATGAGGTTGATCCACTCGTCGTTTTGGCTTGGTCCCAACATGGAACTTGCTTCTTTTGATGATACGAACATTGTTTTGGCCATTGTTTCTTGTACTACCTTGTCCATTGCTTCATTGGCCCTCTTAGTTTTCAATCGAGTCATCGGTCCCCCTTTGATCATCAACGGATCTTTGTGCGGGCTTGTATTCGTGGTCTGGATCACATCATCCCCTCCCTCTTCGAAAGGATTCGACCTCGAATCTGTACCTGCATCAAACGGAGATAGATCAGAAACATTAAATGAAGCCGAAACATTATACTCACCAGGAAGATCGAGTTTATAGGCATTGTCGTTGATCCTTTTAATCACTTGGAATGGACCATCCTCTTGCGGTTGTAACTTTAACTTGCGTTGTTCTGGAAACCGCTTCTTTCTCAAATGTACCCAAACCCAATCACCGGGTTCAAATATGACGCCCTTTCTTCTTTTGTTAGCCTGCGAAGCATAATGTTCATTTTTCTTTTCAATCGCCAACCTCACCTTGTCGTGGAGTGATTTAACCATCTCAGCCTTTTTCTTTCCATCTAAATTACTTCGTTCATTCACAGGTAAATGAATTAAATCCAATGGTGTTAGCGGATTAAAACCATAAACAATTTCAAATGGTGAACAAGAAGTAGTAGAATGTATAGCCCTATTATATGCAAATTCAATAAATGGTAAACACTCTTCCCAATTTTTCAGATTTTTATTGATTATGGTGCGCAATAATTGAATCATCGTCCTATTTACTACCTCGGTCTGTCCATCAGTCTGTGGGTGACAAGTTGTAGAAAAAAGTAGTTTTGTTCCTAGTTTGTTCCACAAGACTCTCCAAAAATGACTAAGGAATTTAACATCCCTATCCGAGACTATACTCTTAGGAACCCCATGTAAGCGCACGACTTCCCTAAAGAAAATATCAGCTATGTTGGTAGCATCATCAGTTTTATGGCATGGTATGAAATGTGCCATTTTACTAAAGGGATCTACCACCACAAAAATCGAGTCTCTGCCCTTCTTAGTCCTAGGTAATCCCAAAACAAATTCCATAGAGATATCGACCCAATGTTCACTAGGGACGGGTAAAGACATATATAATCCATGAGGTTTAATCCTAGATTTTGCCTTCTTGCAAGTAAGGCATCTACTACAAACCCGAACCACATCAATCTTCATCTTAGGCCAATAGAAATGTTCACTTAGGATTTCAATGGTCTTTTTAATTCCAAAATGACCCATTAGACCTCCACTATGGGCCTCTCTCACAAGTAACTCCCTCATTGAACACCTAGGGACACACAATTTATTTTCTCGGAATAAATAATCATCATGTTTAAAAAACTTATCCACAGCCCCTTTACCACATGAATCATAAATATTAGAAAAGTCCGGATCATTAGCATACATGTCCTTAACGTATTCAAACCCAAGCAATTTAGAATGCAAAGAAGTTAAAAGAATATACCTTCGAGACAATGCATCTGCCACCACATTTTCCTTACCTTGTTTGTACCGGATGACATAGGGAAAGGTTTCGATGAACTCTACCCATCTTGCATGTCTCTTACTCAGCTTAGCTTGACCCCTCAAATGCTTCAAGGACTCATGATCGGTGTTAATCACGAACTCCCGTGGCCACAAGTAATGTTGCCATGTCTCTAAAGCGCGCACTAGTGAGTATAACTCCTTATCATATGTGGGATAATTAAGAGCATCCCCCTTTAGCTTTTCGCTAAAATAGGCTATTGGCCTTCGATCCTGCATTAAAACGCTCCAATGCCTAGCCCTGATGCATCACATTCAATCTCAAAAGCCTTGTCAAAGTTAGGAAGTGATAAAACCGGTGCTTCACACAACATATTTTTAATAATCTCAAATGCATGCTCCTGTTCTACTCCCCTTTTAAACCCTACACTCTTTTTGACAATTTCTGTGAGTGGTGCAGCAATTGTGCTAAAATCCTTAACAAAACGCCTATAAAAACTAGCCAACCCATGAAAACTTCTAACCTCAGTTATACTTTTAGGTGTTGGCCATTCTTTAATAGCTTTGACTTTCTCTTCATCTACTTCTATTCCTTTAGCACTAACCACATAGCCAAGAAACACAACTTTCTTCATACAAAAATTAAACTTTTTAAAATTAGCAAAAAGTTGCTCTTGCCTCAAAACCACAAGCACACACTTACATGCTCCACATGTTCATTCAAAGTTTTACTATATATCAAGATATCATCGAAGTAAACTACAACGAATTTACCTATAAATGCACGTAAAACATGATTCATTAAACGCATAAATGTGCTAGGTGCATTAGTAAGTCCAATCGGCATAACTAACCATTCATATAAGCCATATTTAGTTTTAAAAGCAGTTTTCCACTCATCTCCTTCCTTCATTCTAATTTGATGATAACCACTCTTAAGATCAATTTTACTAAATATGCTAGAGCCATGCAATTCATCCAACATATCATCTAACCTAGGAATAGGATGACGATACTTTACCGTTATGTTGTTGATGACTCTACAATCAACACACATTCTCCAAGTCTCGTCCTTCTTTGGTACAAGTAACACGGGTACATCACATGGACTCATGCTCTCCCTTATGTACCCCTTGCTCATCAACTCCTCCACTTGCTTTTGAAGCTCCTTCGTCTCCTCGGGATTACTCCTATAAGCAGGACGGTTTGGAATGACTGCTCCAGGTACAAAATCAATCTGATGCTCAATACCTCGAATGGGTGGCAACCCACTAGGTATATCCTCTGGAAATACATCGTCAAATTCCTGCAATAGAGAAATAGCCAAACTAGGGAGGGGTTTGTTAGCTTCATCAAGGGCAATGAATGTCTCCTTGTACAATAAAAGGACCATTGGTCGATTTTCCAAGAAAGCCTTCTTGATTTCATTACTTTTGGCATAGAAGCTCACTCTTGGTTTTTCTTTTCTGGCACTCTTCGCTCCCTCTCCATTTTCTGAGGTATGTACCCCAACACTTTTTTTTTCTCTCGCCTCTCCTTTTTCTTGAGTCGTGGCTCCAACCCTCTTTTCCTCTCATTTTTCTGAGGTCGTGGCCTCAACTCTCTTTTTCTCAATATTCCTCACCTTTTGTTCTTCATCATTTTTCAATTTAACTTGATCTGCATAAACTTGTGATGGTTTCAATGGTGTAAGTGTAATTTTTCTCCCATCCTTGGTAAAACTATATCTATTTTTATACCCATCATGTGTCACATTCCTATCATACTGCCAAGGCCTACCCAACAAAATGTGCCCGGCTTGCATAGGAACCACATCACACATCACTTCATCCATATAGCTACCAATCGAAAAATTTACTAACACCCTCCTATTCACCTTAATTTCACCACTATCATTTAACCACTGAAGTCTATAAGGTGATGGATGCTTTAACAATGGTAACCCTAATTTCTCAATTAGTGTGGTACTAGCAACATTTGTACAACTACCACCATCAATAATCATACTACGTACCTTGTCTTGGATGCGACACCGCGTATGAAATATGTTCTCCCTCTGTTGCTCCACGTCATCCACGTTGACTTTAGCACTAAGGGCTCGCCTCGCTACTAATAACGTCCCATGCTCTCCGGATAACAATTCCTCATTATCACTAACTTCCTCCAAAGCGGGCATGTCGCTGTAGTCTTTCTCATCGCTGCCACTTTCCCAAGCCCCCTCTGCTCGCAAGGTAATAACACGCCTATTAGGGCATTGAGAAGCCACATGTCCTCTTCCCAAGCATTTGAAGCATTGGATATCTCTACTCCTAGATGGTTGAGACTCCCCTTTGGGCGAAAATTTGTTAACGGACTCCTCCTTTCCCTTTGGTACTTCAAACTTTCCTTTTGGTGCCTCAAACTTCCCTTTAGAAACAGCCCCATCCCCTTTATTTTCCCACTTCGGCTTCCAAGACGGATTAGAACCCGACTGATACTTAGCTGTCCCTTTTCTCTTCAATTGTTTCTCCACTTTCATGGCCATATGTAGCATATCTTCTAACTCCACATAGTGTTGCAATTCGACCATATTTGCTATATCTCTATTCATCCCATTTAAGAAACGGGCCATAGTAGCCTCTTCATCCTCCTCTACATTGGCTCTAAGCATTAACATCTCCATCTCCTTATGATAATCCTCAACACTCTTAGAACCTTGGTAAAGACTTTGCCGTTTTTGATGAAGTTCTCTATGGTAATGACTAGGAACAAACCTCTTCCTCATGACAGCCTTTAATTCACCCCATGTACTAATAGGTCTCTCACGATTTCGCCTCCTAGAGGTTGCTAATTGATCCCACCAAGTAAGTGCATAATCAGTGAATTCAAGGACTGCAACCTTAACCTTTTTCTCCTCCGTATAGCTGTAGCAATCGAATATCAACTCAATCATTTTCTCCCACTCTAAATATTGTTCCAGATCACTCCGACCCTTAAAGGAAGGAATAGTTGTTTTGATATTACCCATGCCACGATCCTGTCGATCCCCAACATCCTCTCTACCTCGTCGTTCATGCCTAACATCTTTATCCATAAGTGCCCCATCATCATACCCATCAAATTCATCTTCTTCCTCTGTCTGTATCCTATGACCACGCCCCACTTGTCTCCTCACATTGGGCGCTTCCCTAGGCCGCTCTAACCTTTCAATCCTGCTTGACATAGCCCCAAGCATTTTCTCAAAGCGTTGTGCCAATTCTTCCACCATGTTGACTTGATCGTCGTTCTTTGCTGTAGTAGAATTTTTCGACATCCTAAACTAAGTAATATATGCCTCACATGTATTTCGCTCGTGTATCACTCAGTTTTTGGCTTTTACCCTCTATTGATCTCACCTCTCTGCCTTTTTCCACTCAATGGCTTTCACCCCAATTGCTTCAAAGAACGAACCCGAACTCAAACAAGTTTAAGCCCGAATGATTCAAATCGAGTATGCGTGAGAATTTATGAATGTGTTGGAAAACTCGAAGAAGACCTTTAGAGAATGGAATTCGACTCTATATAGGACTTGATACTTTTATGGGAAATAAGATTGTTTCAAGAAAGTATTTCTTGAAATCAAATAACAACTTTTTCTTTTGCTGTTGAAATTTTCGTTTTTTTTTTAAATTTCTCGAAAATTCAACTACGAGAATAACGAAACAAACGAAATTTAATTTGGATAACAAACGAAGGAAATAACGACTATTGAATTTTTATTTTTATTTTGTGACACTTTTTGGATTAAAGACTCAAGAACTGGAAGAACACGAAGAACAAGATTAAAGAAGACTCAAGAAAACAAAACAGAGATATAACCTTGATTTTTGGAGCCTAAGCTCTGATACCAAATGATGCAAACCACGTAGCAATTGTAGCTACGCAATCCACAAAATATTGAAATCGACCCAAGAACGCCAAGAAACCACGATTTATGGATCCAATTAAAATTAATTGAACCAAGCAACTGATAAGTGTATTTTATACACTTATTTCTATCTTAAAAGTAGGATTTTATATGTTTGTTTTAGAATATTCGCTATTTATTTTGTGTTATTTGTTTACATTTCAGAAATAATCCCAAAGTCGAGAAAATAAAGGAATTGAAGCGAAAATTGGGCAATTGGATGTACAAAGTGTCAAAGTGAGCAAAACAAGAATTGATGCAGTCAATCAAATGGTTAATTTGAAGAAAAAATCGAATTTGGAAGAAATCAGAAGTTCAGGGGTTAAATTGCAACAATCAGAAGTTGGAGGACTTGCTGTGCAATTAAAAGACAGGGACCAAGTTGCAGAATTTAAAAGATAAAAATTACAGCCGAAATTACAACCGTGCGGCCGCACGGTTGAAAAAGGCGTGCGGTCGCACGGTCAAAAAATTCGGCGACTGAAGTTTACCTGCAGAGTCATGCGACCGCGTGTTTTTGAACCGTGCGGCCGCACGGTAGTCCCGACTGGGCCGTAGCTGGGCTTTTTGCGCGGAATTCAGCAATTTTCTCCTCCATTAACCTAATTCTCGGGAAAATCTATATATACCAGACCTAAGGCACGAAATTGGAGGTTCCCAATCTTCATAATTCATGCCAAAACGCTGTCGAAGTGCCGAGGAATCCAAACCACGCCAAGATCAAGATTGAAGATACAATTGCAAGGAGATGAATTGGGTTACATCTTTTCATATCTCTTGTTATTTATTTTCTATTATGTTTCTAGGCTAGGTTTTCATTGTTAGAATTGTGATGAAGCATTAATTTATTGATTCCATGTTTTGACTTTATATTTATATTATGCAATTTATAAGATTGATGTAATTAATTATGTTATTATTATCGTCTATGATTGTAGACGCATAATTATTGATACTTGTGATAGATTTCTATGTTCGAAAGAGTGGAAATTTATTAGACCTTGATTAATTGCCGCGAAGTCCGATAGGGGATAGAAATATACCCCTATGCTTCGTGTTATCCTTAAAAGTGTTCATAATTCGTTAATGCTTTTCTACATGTTTGGATTTGTCATAGAAATATAGGCTCATCTCATGTAGGAAAAGGTATTTATGCATCGCTCGAAAGGGGACATAAATAAATATAGGAACACGGGTTTTCAATACTCATACCTTGTTATTAAATGTTTAAGTCAAATACATGGTTGATATGATTAATGTGGATTCATAATTCTAACATATTCATCTCATCGTTTTCATAAATCAAATTTTCTTATTTCTTTAGTTTAATTTTTAATTTGTTTTTCAAAATCAAGATTTCCAAATCCTAAATCTTCTTGTTCTGGTTAAGGTAGTATTCTAAAAATACGATTTAAAACAATCTCTGTGGGAACGATATTCGGACTTAAAATCCACTTTATTACTTGCGCAACCCGTGCACTTGCGGATCGTCATCAGCAACCAATACAATCACTGGGATATATTGACCTCTTGATCACAAGCAATAATAATTCTCACCGAGATTTGAACAAACAAGAATAACTCGCAAGTTCGGATTTTATTCAATGAAGAATAAGATCGTGAAAGCAAAATAGCCTCTCAATTATAATATCAAAGTTGTGTGTATAATAATGAAAATTACATCCCTATAAATAGGGTCAAAACCTAGTTTAAGAGTTTTAATTATATTAGGAAAGAAATACCTAAAAATAAGGAAATAATTAAAAATCCTAAAATTACGAATATTGCCTTTTACGGCCGTGACTAACTCCCTTACGGCCGTAACCTTGTTACTGATTCACACTTACGGCCGTGACAATATGACTTACGACCATAAGTCCAAAAACGTCCAAATTCCAGTTTTAAGCAGTGCTTTCATTACGGCCGTGATCCCCAGCTTTTACGATCGTAATCCCAATTCCTCGCAATATGAATTTCAGCAGTGAGCTTGATACGACCGTGAGGAAATATATTGATGTGATCCGGACCAGGCATCGAAGGGCGAAGTCGAGCCATCGGCAATATGATAGTGATCTACGTGCAAAACGGAGCAAGTTCCGTGTTGGGGTCGAGCCGAAAAGAGGGACGGATCGAGCCGAATCAAGAAAAAGAAGTAATTTGGGCAGAAAATACCTTACGGCCGTAATACATATCTTCACGGCCGTAACACTTATTATCACGGCCGTAACAAGTTATCGAAGGAAAAGGCAGAATTTCAGGCAGAAAAGGTCTTACGGCCGTAATGTCCAGTCTTACGGCCGTAACATGCAGACCGAAGGAAATTCACGGCCGTAAGCATTGTGTCACGGCCGTAACTAATAGCACAATTTTGAATAGAAAGGTCTTTACGGCCGTAAGATCGTTCGTCACGGCCGTAAACAAGCAGCGCCAGATTTTCCGGAATTTTCAATTATTTTATTTCCTTTTTAGTTTTTGGTTATTTTCCTATTTTAGAATTTTAGTCTAATTAGGATTCTATTTTGAGTAAATTAGATGCTAGGTTATTTTGCTTATTTATACGCTTTTTCAATTCATTGTAAAGAAGTTGAGTTTGATTAATAAAATTTGTGAGAGGATTCTCTAAAATTGAGAGGTTGAGTTTATTCCCTTTTTCTTGAACTTATCAAAGATCCGATCTTTGTGGCTTCTTCTAGCAAACTTATCAAATATTCGCAAGAATATTTGTGGCGTTTCCGAATTCGAAACTTATCAAGGAAATTGACAAGTCCTTTCCTTGTGGCGTTCACCAATCTTGGTTCTTCAATCCGCATCGCCATAAATTGCGTCGTGATTGTCGGGTCAAGGTTTTACCGTCGTTCTATCCTTATTTTCGTTGTTTGTCTTGTGTCAGTTTTGATTTAGATCTTTCCTAGGTTTTAATTGTCGTTATTCCGCGTGTTCGACGAGATTCCCCGACTGGGATCTCATCATATATGTTACGGCCGTAACATTGAAATTTCACTATTTTCTTCGACGCATTGAATGAGGTTGATCCACTCGTCGTTTTGGCTTGGTCCCAACATAGAACTTGCTTCTTTTGATGACACGAACATTGTTTTGGTCATTGTTTCTTGTACTAGCTTGTCCATTGCTTCATTGGCCCTCTTTGTTTGCAATCGAGTCATCGGTCCCCCTTTGATCATCAACGGATCTTTGTGCAGGCTTGTATTCGTGGTCTGGATCACATCAGAACTGGCCACTCTTTCATGATTTCATGTGTTATTTTCATAATCCGAGAGGTGAGTTAATAACATATATCTAGGTAATAAATTCGGTAATTGAACGAGAGATAGAGATATACTCTTGTTATTAATGCGATTGTGTGTTAATTCGTGTGTGTAATGCATCTAGATAAGGAATATTCGGACATACTGTAGAGATACAATATTAACTTATTTAGGTAGGATTGATTTAAACTCGATAGAAGAATCTCAATTTGAATCAGTTAATTCGATCGAGCACATATTTATAAAATAAAATCTGGAATTGGAATTGATTTAATTGGATAGGTGAATTCGTGAATCCCAACTATCTTACAATCATTTTTAAAACAAAAACAGATTCGCAAATTTAATTCTTTTGTTTAATTTCTTAGTTTTAGTTCACAATCACAAATTCTCTTTGTCTGTTAAAATAAATTGTAAATCTAAAATATTTCGGTACTTAGTAAACAGTTCTCGTGGAAACGATCACTCGACTCAAAAGTCACTTTATTACTTGATTACGATATCGTACACTTGGAATTTTACACAACACTATTTTATATGATTTTCGTGATTTGAAATTTTTTTTTGATTAATTTCATTTGCAAACCATGTTTTGAACCCGTACCAAATCGCAAAAAAAGATTTGATTTGATTTAGAAAATTAAATAGTTTGATTTTGTTTAAATTGAAAAAACGTCAAACCGCTTTAAATGATTTGGTTTGAAAATTTATCAAAAACCGCCCATATCGAACCACTTACACCCCTTGACTCATGGATACTATGAAGATAAAAACCAACCTAAATTATGATCCACAGCCTTGCATAAAAATAGCTCTATTTTACAAACTTGCACTGGAAAAGAAAGGTCGTTGAGCAAAAATATTTGTAGTTATTGGCTGTCACACAATTCAAAACGACACATTTATTTTGTCCAGGCTCATTGTTCATATTTCACATCATAAGTCACTACGTGAATGAAAACATTTCACGACATGCCAATTGGAAAAATAGGAAACCCGCCTTACTAAGGCAAAATTTGGTCAAGCCACGATCATGGGCATCTTATGTGTGCCCATCATCGGTACCTCACTGCATCGCCACGTATAACCTCACCAATTCGATATGCTGTATTTGCAAAATGTTCTTCACCAAGTATTCTATGAGCTGTCTCCTTGTTCACCACTAGAACCATCCCAATCCCCATATTAAAAGTCCGTCTCATTTCAGAGTCTTCGATTCTTCCAACCTAAAGTTTGATTCCAAAAAATAGTAGAATTAAGTGAGGTTGCAAAAGAAAACAACTGAAGAGAAATGAAGTACAGAATGAAAAATACATTGAAGTACCACAATTAGGTAGCCACATATACAATTTCTCACCTCTTGAATCCAATTGAAAACAGGAGGAACCACCCACGAGTTCTTGTATATGGTAGCTCCAAGTCCTTTCGGCAACACACGAGGTATGTTATCTGTAAAACCACCACCTGTGATGTGAGCTATCCCTTTAACGCCACCTTTGCTAATAATCTCAAGAACCTGAATTCATCAATCAATTGAGAAGATTAATGCATTCCCATGAAACAAAACAATGCAATATCATTAGACACTGCTACTTCAGATGGAGCTCAAAGTATGACCTGCTTGACATATATGCAAGTAGGTGCCATTAGAGCTTCACCTAGGGTCACATATGAACCAGGAAGTTGGTCCTTCAATGAAAGACCACTTTGCTTGAGAACCCTGCAGCAAGTGGCAGAAATTCAGCTGGATAAGATACGAGGCAGAACAAGAAATGGAATGGAGTTAAATTAAATATATGCTGCAGCAACCCCTCCATTCTAATACTTGCGAGTGGTTAAGATTTTCAAGGGCATTGGATGCTGACACAGTAAAAAGGTTTGCTTTCAGAGTCGAAGTAAAAACCTTCTAACAAGAGAAAACCCATTTGAATGAACTCCACTGGATGGCAGGCCAAGGAGAACGTCCCCAACCGTAATGTTTTTCCCATCGATAACAGACTCCTTTTTCACAATTCCCACAGCAAAACCACTGAGGTCGTATTCACCATCTGCGTAAAAATCTGGCATCTCTGCAGTCTAAAAGAAGCATGCACTTTATTACGAACCCATTTACTTGAAATACATAGAAAGAAAGGAAAAAAAATGTCACAAGTACCTCTCCCCCTAAAAGAGCACAGTCAGATTGCTGGCAACCACTGACTATTCCTTTTATAATCTGCATCAGGGAATACAAAGTTGATGGAACTGTCAATAAAAAATATCTAATTCTATGAATTTTTAAAGCCAAAGGAAACTGGTATGCTCATAGAAGTACAATACCTTCTCTGCAAGATCGACGTCCAAATGACTTGTAGCAAAGTAATCAAGGAAAAAAAGAGGCCTTGCTCCCGAGGTGACTATGTCATTTACACTCATAGCAACCTGATCAAAATTGAAGTTTAATCCTGGCGATAGTATAGAACAAATACAGAAACCAGTAATATTTACCAAATCAATTCCAATTGTCTCATGGATCCCAGTCTCAAATGCTAGCTTAAGTTTTGTTCCCACTCCATCTGTGCCAGCAACAAGATAAGAATCCCCTGAAGAATAATTGAAATAAAAGATGGTCATGTCCATGAAATTAAGATGGGAGAGACTGTTAAAAAATACAAAACAAGAGCTAGAGAAAATGTACAGAAGGAAGGTAAACAACTTTACAAAATGCATAAATGATTCATGCAAACTAAAAAAAAAAAAAATTAATCCAACTTGTAGGGTTTCGTTCCTAGTTTGAGCTAGTGGAAATGTTGGATCACTTTAATTAGTTCATGAGTCAGGCTAATCACCTTCTTGTTCCAAAAAATTGAGAAGCAGTAATATTCCAAATGGGGTACTGATTTCCATCTTAAACACACAGTAGGCGTTGATACCTTTCAACATGAATTTGATTCTAATCTAATCTAATTGTGTTTCAATTCAGGGGGAAATGGAACTTTAGACATGTCTTCTAGGTGTGATAGAGGATTGTCAAAGACTCAAAAGCACAAATATGACCATTCTAGAAAAAAGAACTATGATTTTGTCCTGTGCTACAAAAAATAACAACAAACATCTCTAAAATAAAGAATAAAAACTTCAATTTAAACTGTGTCGAGGAATGATAATCATAATACCCTTTTAAGAGTCTGTTTGGTAATGGAAGGGGAAAAAAGAAATTTTGAGGGAATGTGTGGTTGGAATGTGATTGAAAAATGGTGAGTCCATAAAATTCTGTGATTGAAAATTAGTTTGGAAAAAAACTTGGAAAAATCTTCCAGTAGCAAACAGGGCCTAGAAGTCAACTGACAAAATGCATAAATCACATAGATAATTATTTTCCTCTTCTTCCACCTTCAACTCCATTTATCACATGACACAGTGTTATCAAATGTTTTGTGCACTCACAAGTAAAATAAATATTCAAGCCTTCAAGGAAAAGAAGAAAATAGGTTATTTACATAGATTCCCATTCATATTCACGATAACCACTCTTCAGGGAATACATCACATTGATAATTCATGTTCCAAAAGTAGATTAATGAACAATACATCAGATCATTTATTTTGGAAGAACCCCTTCAAGCTTTGAGGGCTGCAATCTTATTATGGCATTACGCCATTACTGTCACTGGCCTGAGACTATTAGAAGGAGCTTGATTAAGATTTACTCCAGCTACTACTCCCCAAGTGGAGCGATTCAGAAAACATTCACAATCTAGACATGTAAGCAGAGTGACAACTCAGAAGATAAATATCATATCACTGATAACACATATATAAACCATAAACTATAATTACAAGTTTATGTGATAAGGAGTCAATAATACCTAAGGGAAAGAGGCCACCAAAACCTCCAATTCCAGGGGCCATCTTGGCTATTCTTTTCACAAGTTCTGAACCCGCATCTATGTCAACACCAGCATCCTTGTACGTAAGGCCATCAGCCCTACTTCCTTCGGCAGTTTCAACCTCGTTTTTAGTACCGGAGCCGGAAACCGATAACAAGATTCCACTTTTCGTATGCCCAACTTTCGCTTCTTTAATAATAAAATTATTGGAGAATAATGGTAAAAGCCTCGTGCCCAAATTACTGGCATTAAACTTGGCCAAGCCTAATTGCGGGTTAAATAAATTCGTAACACAACGAGATAGTTCTGTATTTGCTCCGCATAATGTATTCATGATCTTTAAGAAGTAATTAACAATATCTTCAAAAATAAAAATAAAAAAAATGATACAGCTTACTAGGTAATTTAATAGCAATAAATTTAATTTCTTAGTTTAATTTAAAAGAATATTGACGAAGTACCAGAGAATTACAAGTAAAACGGTAGCGGCGGAACAGGAGGCTGAATGCAGCAAAGGAGGCGGAGGGAACTTTCACTTTGGGTTTTCTTGAGAAGCGAAAATTCTGAAATGGGTTTTTGCATTATTATTAGAAAAAAAATCAGTGGAGGTCATATGCTTGTAAGTTTGTTCTGTGTTAGTCACCAAACTTCAATTCATTTAAAAGGGTTAATAGCGCAAAAAGTCCCAATTTTTGACATGTATTGTGCAAAACGTCCCAACGTTTTGATTTTTGACGCTAAACATCCCAACATTTACAATTTTTGGTAGAAGACATCATTTCTGTCAATTTTAACTCCATTTCACCGTTAACTTCAAATTGAACAGTAAATGTCAAGGGCATTTTCGTCCAAAAAAAAAAAGCAGCTCATTCATAGTTGGGTAATTGACACAAAACGTCCCTACGTTTGACACTTATTGTGGAAAAACGTCCATACGTTTATTTTTTTGACGAATAACGTCCCTACCTTTAAATTTTCTTGTTCATTAGTCCCCAAATTTTACTTTTCTTTCAATTTAGTCATTCCGTATTTTATTTAAAGGTAATTGTCTTCAAACGTGTATAACTTTTGATCTACAACTCCGAATTGCACTCCGTTTTTTGCGTTGAACTCCAAATTCAACCATCTTTCTTATGATGTATCATGTGCTCATTTATTAAACATTTCGTTTTGACTTTTGTATAGTAGATACTTATTTTGTTATGGCATAATTGATTGACGTAAATTGATTTCTGTAAATTTTATTGAAACAGTGAAATTTTAATTTTAGTGTGTGTTCGGCGGCCAGCGGAATTTATAAATTGGATTTATTTGACTTTGTAATCTTTTTAAGGTAAAATATTTGGTTAAAAATTGGTATGTTTAGCCCCTGTTTGAACCATGTTATAATCTCTAATAACTTTCTGAACAACACACAATTTCTTTCTCCAATTTTTAAAAAGTGATTTGAAGAGAGAGATTGTGTGTTGTTCAGAAAGTTATTAGAGATTATAATATAGCTCAAACAGGGGCTAAACATACCAATTTTTAACCAAATATTTTACCTTAAAAAGATTAAAAAGTCAAATAAATCCAATTTATAAATTCCGATGGCCGCCGAACACACACTAAAATTAAAATTTCACTGTTTCAATAAAATTTACAGAAATCAATTTACGTCAATCAATTATGCCCTAATAAAATAAGTATCTACTATACAAAAGTCAAAACAAAATGTTTAATAAATGAGCACATGATACATCATAAGAAAGATTGTTGAATTTGGAGTTCAACGCAAAAAACGGAGTGCAATTCGGAGTTGTAGATCAAAAGTTATACACGTTTGAAGACAATTACCTTTAAATAAAATACAGAATGACTAAATTGAAAGAAAAGTAAAATTTGAGGACTAATGAACAAGAAAATTTAAAGGTATGGACGTTATTCGCCAAAAAAATAAACGTAGGGACGTTATTCGCCAAAAAAATAAATGTAGGGACGTTTTTCCACAATAAGTGTCAAACGTAGGGACGTTTTGTGTCAATTACCCAATTATGAATGGGCTGCTTTTTTTTGGATGAAAATGCCCTTGACGTTTACTGTTCAGTTTGAAGTTAACGGTGAAATGGGGTTAAAATTGACAGAAAGGATGTCTTCTACCAAAAATTGTAAAGGTTGGGATGTTTAGCGTCAAAAATCAAAACGTTGGGACGTTTTGCACAATACATGTCAAACGTTTGGACGTTTTGTGCTATTAACCCCATTTAAAAATGCTCGCCTAATTTATATTTTTGCTCAGTTTGACCATTTCAGATATCTAAAAACTTAGGCCATGTTTGGTCCTACAACGATTTTTCAACATTTCCCTCAAATTCAGTTTTAATCACATATTTTTCTAAAAACCATCACTTTTCACATTTTCTAATAACTTTTCAATCACACATTATCTCTAAAATCCAAAAATCATCAAAATTTTTTAAAAAAAAGGGTACTTACACAAAACATGCACTTAATGACCCATATGAGGAGTTGATGATGTCTCCCCGAGGCCTCTCGCTATGGTTACCTCAGCCCTTGACCTTTTCTTTGACTTCTTTGTAGGAGAGGGTCGAGCACCTGCCCCAGCAACCTTACCTTACAAAAATCCCAAAGTGCGGAGGAATCAAACAACATATTATCTGTGCAAAATGATACAAGGCATTAGCATGAACACAAGGTTGAGTATATAAAATCAATAAACGAAAAATAGAGATTTGACTCCTACCCCCTACGCCTCTAATACCAGCAAGGTCAAGGATCTCATCCTCGAGGAGTTCATTCAAGTTATATACCACAGTCTAGAGGTCCTCCAACATCTACTTATCTCACTCTAATACCTTAAAATAAACTTGGTCCTCATTAAACTTAACAGTGTCCGGAATAACCCATCTCAAGCAAAAGGGATGCCCGAGCTCTTAAGGAATCACATAAAAGAACCTCTCATTCCAACCCAAATAGAGCTCAGCATCTTAGGTGATGAGTACCTGAGTGGCCCAACGAGCAAGGATCCGTTGCATGTGCCGGTGGGACCAATAACGAGGCAAAGGGCTAAGAAGATCAAGCAAGCAATGCAGGGGTTTATGCAAGCTTGGGTGGATGAATATTCAAATGCATGGTCAAAGACTCCAATTTCATTGTATGACAATATGGGAAATGCGCCAAAACCGTTACAAGTCATTTGGGTTAAAGAACAAGAAGAAAAGAATTCAGAAGACCCTTTACGGCCGTAAAAACCCATTCACGGCCGTAAAAGACCTTTTACGGCCGTAACAACCCATTCACGGCCGTAAAAGAGTTAGGCAGTTTTTTTTTGCAGAAGGTGTCTTACGACCGTAAGATTCCATGTCACGGCCGTAAGACACAAAATCAATTTTAGACCCGAGGGTCAATTACGGCCGTAAACGCATATGTTACGGCCGTAAACATGCGCCGCTTCTTATTTTAGGGTTTTTGCGGCTAGGTTATTTTGGACGCGTTTTTGGACTATATTAGTTTTTCTTTGTCATTGTAAACAATACAACTTTTATGATTAATGAGATTGCTTGAATTAGGTGAGTTATCCCTGTTCTTCTTCGTTCTTGATTGAATCCCTCGAACTTATCAAAGGATTTGACAACCTTTGTGACGTTCACTCCTTTATGGTTCTTCATTCCGCATCTTAACGGGTCTTGGATTTGATACATCCTTGGTTCTTGAGTCGTGAGTGTCGGGTCATATTGTTATCGTCAATTAATCTGGATTTGGAACTTTCCAAGTGTTTAATTCAATTTTCGCGAGATCCCGTGATTCCCCAACAAGAATCACATCATTTGGTATCAGAGCTTGGCTCTAAATCCAGGTTTTGATATAATTCTTGTTTTTGGTTTCATATTTCTTTTTTTTCTTCATTAGATTTCATTGTTCTTGAAAATTCTGCACGGTTACTAAACTGATCTTAGTTTCAATTCTTGTCGTTATTGCTTGTTCTTGATTAAGAAAAAAAAAAGTACAAAATTCAGAGAAAAAAAAGTGATTATTATTGAAGAGTAAGATCAAGAACATCATTCCATAGTCAAGAAGACCTTTCTTGATACCTTTTAATTTTTCCCACATTCATAGTAGTTTCGTCATCCATCACTACCTGCAAATTCGTTCATTTCGTTACATCAGTTTCTTGAGTCCAATATTCCATCAAATCTTCTTTTTCATCTGTTGTGTCTTGCACCTTGGGTTAATTCCACAAGGACCAAGTCCGTGACTAGTTCGGTGGGTTCTTTGAGAACTTGAGGAACGGGATAGAGAGGAAAAAGGCAGAGTGGTGAGATCAATAGAGGGAAAAAGCCGAATAGAGTGATACACGAGTGCTAAACACGTGAGGATATATTTTTCTTGAAAAATTATATTTTTTTTTCTTTTGATCACTAACCATGTCACAGAAAGACGCATCATCGACAGGGGAGGATAACCAACAGTTCCACTTCCTTGCAATGTTGGAAAAACGATTCGAGAAGTTGGATGCGAGGTTGGGGGAAATTAAAAACTCTGTGGACACGAATAGTGCGGATATTGCCCAACTACATAGAGGACAACCGCGCACGGCTCCTAATATCCGGAGGCCGCAAAGGTATGACCATAATCCTAGAAATGGAGCTCGGGATGATGATGATGTTGAGATAGGAGATAGTGTTGACGATGATAGTGAAAATGTGTCAGTGGCTAGCGTGGGTAGGAGAAGAGGCCGAGGTGGTCGGCGTGGAAGAGGGAATAGGCGTGAAAATAGGGATGATGATGGGATGGATAGAAGCCTGGGAAACATTAAAATGTATATACCAGCTTTTCAGGGTAAAAGTGATTCGGAGGTGTACCTTGAGTGGGAGAAGAAGGTCGAACTAATTTTTGAGTGCCATAACTACTCAGAGGAAAAGAAGGTGAAGTTAGTCGTTATAGAGTTCGCAGATTATGCACTTGTGTGGTGGGATCAATTAGTGACAAGTAGGAGGAGAAACCGTGAACGACCTGTTGAGGCCTGGAACGAGTTGAAGGGTTTGATGAGAAAAAGGTTTGTGCCCAACCATTACTATAGGGACTTGTACCAGAAACTCCAAACTTTGTCTCAGGGTTCGAAGAGTGTCGAGGAATACCATAAAGAGATGGAGATTGCTATGATCCGAGCGAATATTGAGGAGGATGTGGAGGCCACAATGGCCAGGTTTTTGAGTGGTTTGAACAGGGACATTGAAAATGTAATAGAACTGCAACATTATGTTGAACTGGAGGAGATGTTGCACATGGCGATGAAGGTGGAGAGGCAGTTGAAGAGGAAAGGAACAGCGAAGTACTCGTCGGGTTCCACTCCTTGGAAACCTACGTGGAGTGGAAATAACAAAAATGAAGGAGCTGCTCAAAAGGGGAAGCCAGAACCACCAAAGGCTCGAGAGGAGTCTACCAATAAAGGTAACCCCGCTTCTAACTTTCAACCTCCTAGAAGTAGGGACATCAAGTGTTTTAGGTGTATGGGAATCGGACACATTGCATCACAATGCCCGAACAAGAAAATAATGCTTGTGCGCAATGGGGTGGTGGTGTCGGAGGATGAGGTTGAGGATGATGATGAGTTTAGGGACATGCCTGCCTTAGAAGAAGCTAGTGATTGTGATGATGGAGATTATGCGGTAGCTCAATCCCTTATTACTAGGCGTGCCCTTAGTACCCAAATTAAGGTGGAGGAATCGGGTGAGCAAAGGGAAAACATATTCCATACTAGATGCTTTGTTAATAATAAAGTGTGTAGTCTGGTCATTGATGGGGGGAGTTGTACCAACGTGGTTAGTACCACTCTTGTTGAGAAATTGTGTTTACCTATTATCAAACACCCCAGGCCTTATAAATTACAGTGGCTGAATGAGTCCGGTGAGATAAAAGTAAATAAGCAGGTGTTAATCAACCTTTCTATCGGGAAATACGAGGATGAGTTAATTTGTGATGTGGTTCCAATGCATGCTGGACACATCCTGTTGGGTCGGCCATGGCAATATGACTGGAGGGTGGTACATGATGGGTACAAAAATAGATACAGTTTTACGAAGGATGGGAAAAGCATTCGACTTATGCCATTAACTCCACAGCAAGTTTATGAGGATCAGCTGAAACTAAAAAGTGAGGAAGAGAAGACAAAGAGAGTTGGGACCCCGATCCCAGAAAAAGGAGAGCTGAGTGTTCAAAGGAGAGTTGGGACCACGATCCCAGAAAAATGGGAGCTGAGAGAAAAACAGAGAGTTGAGGGTTCCACCTCAGAAAAAGGAGAGCGAGTGACGAGTGCCAGAAAAGAAAGAGGAGAGAAAACCAAAGTGAGCTTCCTAGCCAAAAAGAGTGATATCAAAAGAGCTGCCCTTGACCACCAACCAATGGTCTTACTAATGTACAAGGACTCCTTCCTTGCGCTCGGTGACACTAACTCTTCCCTTCCCCATTTAGTTGTTTCTCTTTTACAGGAATTTGATGATGTATTCCCGGAAGACATACCCAGTGGGCTGCCACCCATTCGGGGCATCGAGCACCAGATTGATTTTGCACCGGGAGCTGTCATTCCAAATAGGCCTGCATATAGAAGCAATCCCGAGGAAACAAAGAAGCTTCAGCGGCAAGTTGACGAGTTGTTGAGCAAGGGCTACGTTCGAGAAAGCATGAGTCCATGCGCGGTGCCGGTCTTATTGGTGCCCAAGAAGGATGGAACCTGGAGGATGTGCTGGATTGTAGGGCCATCAACAATATCACGGTAAAGTATCGTCATCCTATACCTAGGTTAGATGACATGCTTGATGAATTGTATGGTTCATGCGTCTTTAGTAAAATTGACCTTAAGAGTGGATATCACCAAATACGCATGAAAGAGGGGGACGAATGGAAAACTGCATTCAAGACCAAATACGGGCTTTATGAATGGTTAGTTATGCCGTTTGGACTCACCAATGCACCTAGTACATTCATGAGGTTGATGAACCATGTTTTACGAGCTTTCATTGGTAAATTTGTGGTCGTGTATTTTGATGACATTTTAATTTATAGTAAGAATGTAGAAGAGTATGTTAGGCATTTGAGGTCTGTACTTGATGTTTTACGCACTGAAAAATTGTATGCTAACTTTAAAAAGTGTACATTTTGCATCGATAAGGTCATATTCCTTGGTTATGTTGTTGGTAAGGATGGTATCGTGGTTGATGAGGAGAAAATCCGAGCTATTAGGGAATGGCCAACACCAAAGAGTGTAACCGAGGTAAGGAGTTTTCATGGGTTAGCAAGTTTTTATAGGAGGTTTGTGAAAGATTTCAGTACAATTGCCACACCACTCACTGAGGTAATTAAAAAGAGTGTGGGTTTCCGTTGGGGGGATGAACAGGAAAATGCCTTTGCGTTGCTTAAAGATGCCTTATGTTCTGCACCAGTCTTAGCATTACCTAATTTTAACCAAACTTTCGAGATTGAATGTGATGCATCAGGAATAGGGATTGGAGCTGTTCTTATGCAGGAAAAGAGGCCGATAGCTTATTTCAGTGAAAAGCCGAGCGGGGCAGCGTTGAACTATCCAACGTATGATAAAGAGCTTTATGCTCTTGTCAGGGCATTGGAGACTTGGCAACATTACCTCTGGCCAAAAGAATTTGTCATCCACAAGGATCACGAGTTATTAAAGCACCTCAAGGGGCAAGGTAAGTTAAACAAAAGACATGCCCGATGGATGGAGTTTGTGGAGACTTTTCCTTATGTCATTCAATACAAACACGGTAAGGAAAATATAGTTGCAGATGCGTTGTCAAGACGGTATGTGCTCCTTAATTCATTGAATGCTAAATTATTGGGATTTGAATATGTTCGAGATTTGTATGCGAACGATCATGATTTTTCCTCTATTTATGTCTCTTGCGAAAAGGGAGCATTTGATAGATTTTATAGGCATGATGGTTATTTGTTTAAGGAAAATAAATTGTGTGTGCCTAACTGTTCTATGCGTGAGTTGTTAGTACGTGAAGCTCACGGGGGTGGTTTGATGGGTCATTTTGGTATTTTAAAAACATTGGAAACATTAAAGGAACATTTTTATTGGCCTAGGATGAAACGGGATGTTCACCAAATTTGTAATAAATGCATAACTTGTAAACAGGCCAAGTCTAAGGTATTACCACATGGCTTGTACACTCCTCTACCAGTTCCTAGTGAGCCTTGGGTAGACATATCCATGGACTTTGTGTTAGGATTGCCTAGGACCAACAAAGGTCGGGATTCCATTTTTTTGGTGGTGGACAGGTTTAGTAAAATGGCACACTTCATTCCTTGCCATAAAACTGATGATGCCGTGAACATAGCTGACTTATTCTTTAGGGAAGTTGTCAGACTACATGGGGTGCCTAGGAGTATAGTGTCCGACAGAGATGTCAAATTCCTTAGTTACTTCTGGAAGGTTCTGTGGGGAAAAATGGGTACTAAACTATTGTTTTCCACTACTTGCCATCCTCAGACGGATGGTCAGACAGAAGTAGTCAATAGGACGTTAACACAACTCTTGCGTGTTGTCATAAATAAAAATTTGAAGAGTTGGGAGGAATGTTTACCTTTTGTGGAGTTTGCATATAACAGGGCTGTACATTCTACTACTACTTACTCTCCTTTTGAAATTGTGTATGGCTTCAATCCACTAACCCCTTTGGACCTAATCCCTTTGCCTGTAGATGACAGGAACAGTTTGGATGGCAAGAAGAAAGTCGAGCTTGTGAAGTCACTCCATGAAAAAGTCCGGCTACAAATAGAAAGGAAGAATGAGCACTATGCGTCCCATGCGAATAAGGGCAGAAAGCAGGTGATTTTTGAACCAGGCGATTGGGTGTGGGTTCACATGCGAAAGGAACGATTTCCAGCACAACGGAAATCTAAGCTGCAGCCTAGAGGAGATGGGCCGTTTCAAGTCATTGAGAGAGTCAATGATAATGCTTATAAGTTGGATCTCCCAGGTGAGTATAATATATCTGCTACATTCAACGTTGCTGATCTCTCTTTGTTTGATGCAGGTGATGATTCGAGGACGAATCCTTTTCAACAGGGAGGGAATGATGAGTACCTGAGTGGCCCAACGAGCAAGGATCCGTTGCATGTGCCGGTGGGACCAATAACGAGGCAAAGGGCTAAGAAGATCAAGTAAGCAATGCAGGGGTTTATGCAAGCTTGGGTGGATGAATATTCAAATGCATGGTCAAAGACTCCAATTTCATTGTATGACAATATGGGAAATGCGCCAAAACCGTTACAAGTCATTTGGGTTAAAGAACAAGAAGAAAAGAATTCAGAAGACCCTTTACGGTCGTAAAAACCCATTCACGGCCGTAAAAGACCTTTTACGGCCGTAACAACCCATTCACGGCCGTAAAAGAGTTAGGCAGTTTTTTTTGCAGAAGGTGTCTTACCCAAGGCTTTTGAAGATGATTCTATCAGCCACATTAACCCAGGATCCAAGCAAGCTTGCACAGCTTGATCTTCACCATCCTTTGTTCTTGACTACAGGATCAAGGCGATACCAGCTTCCCGAACAACTAAAACCCCTTATAGTGGTATGGACCGGCAATACACCAGCCTTTCACTTGTGCAATCATGCTCTTTCTTGTGTAATATTTAATTAACACACGCTTTTACTTTACATTTCAGATATTGTTACATGGTTCAAGTTTTGTGGGTAGATCAATGCTTAAACAAGCACTCTTATATTTTCTTACGACTCTTTATTGTTTCGTATTTGTTCTCTTCTTATAGCTTCTGTTTTGTTTTATTTTTAAGTTGAAAAATATATTATGGTATGTAGTACATATGAAATGCAGTACATTCCAGAGGTGAATTATTGAAGAGACCCAAAAACTTGATTCATAAATTTTTGGTAGTTGTTTGTTCCATTTCTTTTTGTTCAAGAGTTTTGCTTTTTAAATAATTATATTTGGCTGTAATTTTGACTAGTCGAGTAGTAACATTTTTCTTTATGTTTATGTTGATTATCTCCTTCATTTGAGTGCAGATATGAGAACCAAAGCTTAAACCACTTTATCTACTTATCCTATTGCAAACTTTGCAAGGGGAGAAGTGTATTGTTTTCACGTCATCTGTGGAGTCAAGTCATAGGCTGTGCACGTTACTAAATTTCTTTGGTGATCGACAAATCAAGATCAAAGAATATTCACGTCTTCAACGCCAGACCATAAGAAGGTAGTCTATGCCCACTTTATTTATATAATTTTTTTTTCTGTTTATTCTGAATGTCTTCCATAAATGGAACTCGAGAGGGAGAGGGTGGGATAAATGTGGTAAATTTGATCCCCCCCTCCCCCCTTCTCTCTCAGTGATACGTATTTGCTTTTGAAGGTTTAACGCCATATCTTCTTCTTGGAAAGGATTCTTTTTGGGAGGGAACGTGAACTAAGCTCAAGGGAATGCTTGTACATCTTACTGGAAAGCGACTTTCTGATATTTCTAGTCACATTAAGCCTCTATTTGGTAGCACTAGAAATTTAGATTTTAATCTAATTCAAAATTAATATTTAATCTTAACCACATATTTTTTGGTTCCACAACTTTTCAATCACACATCTCATTAATTTTTATCAAAATGTACTAAAAATTTGATTTTTATCAATACCAAACAGGGGCTAAATAATTGTTCAAAATAGATCGTCATATATTTCTCATTTTTAGTCAACAACTGTCGCTCTAATTTGATCATGTGATGATGGGTTATATTACATGTCAAAACTTTTCAGGTCTACTTATGTGTGTATGAAGTTGCATTCTTTGTTATGTAGATTTTTTCGTCTGTTTTAGATAGAAAATTGAATAAACGGATTTTCTGGTACTTTAAGATTATTATTATGCCACACACTAATATTTTGCTTTGCTCATTATGGGGGATGAGAATGGGGATATATTCTCAAGCTGTGAACTAGATATACTATAAGCATTTTTAGGTTTTCTAGGTGGAAGGTCATAATTTTTCTTAGGGGAAAAACTAGTCACTAAAATCTGATCAGTTATAAAGATTCTGATTGATGATCTAAATATCCAGTACTTGATAGATTCATGGTCATTGGTTATAGAGTTATGCATGATTGCTTTCTAATGTGCCGAGAGTTATGTCTTGCAGTAAGACATTGAGGGCATTCCGGTCCGGAGAAATACAAGTGCTAGTTTCCTCTGATGCGATGACTCGTGGAATGGATGTTGAAGGGGGTGAAAAATGTAATCAATTATGATATGCCTGCATATATCAAAACATACATTCACCGGGCTGGTCGAACTGCAAGAGCATGTCAAGCTGGGTGTTGCTTCACATTGTTGCTCAAAGATGAGGTCTTTTTCTTCCTTGTTCTCTGGTTCTTCAGCCTGTGTTTGGAAACAGTAAAAGAACATGCTTATAAACCAATTTATACACTACATCATTTTTCAAATCACTTTTTAACCACATTTTCTCTCTCCAATTTTCAACCACATTTTACCTAGAAAACACACAAAAAAAAAAAAAAAAAAGGAAGAAAGATTTTGTAACCACCAAACAGAGTGGTCAGTTGCTTTTTCTTCCCCATCCTTTTCCTCTTCTTTTTATTGATCTGCTTTTCTCATTCTTTGTATATTCCTTTATTTATATGTTTTGTGACCGTGCATTCTGTAGCAATATTGAATATTATTTGCATGTTTATAACATGAATTAAGCCCTTGTTTGATACCGCTAAAAAATCTGATTAAGATTCACATTAAAGTCAATAGTTAATTATAACCACATATTTCATTTGACCAACAACTGCACATTACATCAACTTTTATCAACATTTACTAAAAATCTGATTTTAATCCATTCAAAAAGCTTTTGCAGAAAGCTGATAATGACTCATGTCCAGTTTATTCTATCCCGTCTGAATCAATAGAGTCGCTTCATTCTATGTATACTAAAGGTAATTCTTGCATTATTTCATCTACCGACTTATGGAAGTTATTTATCTCGATTTGACTTATGGAAGTTATTTATCTCGGTTTAACTCATCCTGTGGGTAATTCAAGTAATTCAAACTTGACGTATTCCAGAATATGTTACCTTTTTTCTTTTTCCATGCAAAAGAAAAATGAATAATGCATACATATTGATCCTAATCATGTCATGTGATGCATTTTCTATTCTTTTTTGATTCATTTATCATTCTTTTGAACCAGCTTTGAAGAAGTTGAAAGAGAGTATTAAATCAGAAAAGCATAGAAAACGCAAGGTTAGCACAAAACATTCTACTGTGATGAGAAAGAAAGAAAAATCTGTTTGAATGAACAAGTGTCATTTTCTTGGAACCAAATCTCTCCATCTGTTGAACTATCATGCCGGACACAAACTTCATCAGAGCCATACTCCATTTTCAGTTAACCTTCGAACAATGTATGAACAAATAGCAAATCAAGAGCCACTGAAATTAACCAGAGTTGATGAAGAAGGAAGAATTTTTTTTGTGCGTAGCCTTCAACCATAAATAGATTGTGGCTCTAGTAGCTCTATCCTATTGAAGATAATCTCTTCTAGAAAGTGTGTATAAATTCTTGTCCTTTGACTAGTCCAAGAATATTTTATTATATTCAAATGGAAATTCCATGAATTTGACTACTATGGTGCCTTACTCTGTGGGGAATTGAGGAGGAAGATACTATCTGGAAACAATAGAGACTTGGCATTCTAATTTTCCATGAGTTTCTTGATACTCCGAAGATTTTTCCCAATCGCAGGTTCCAAAACAGGTTTATTTAAACCACATATGCATGAATTCTTCTCCATCCAACCAATTTCTCTTAGCTTTGATCGTCTAGAAATCCCTCTCAAAGGCCTCCTAGAAAAGGAAAAGTAGACCAAGAAAAAGCAGCATTTTTTTGTCACAAGTGATTATGGGAAAACCAATGAGATACATGCACAATTGGGTTGAGGTTGCACCATCTCCTGTGATTTCTCTTAAAAAACTTTCTAATGCACCAAAGCTTGAGACTATTGCAGAGGAAGTATCGGAAACAACGGATGTTATGAGCAAGAAGATGATCTACTTTGTTCCTTCTTTGCTTTCTTTCACACATTATTTATTGAATTTTCACATCGAATGGTCTGTACGTTAGCTTCCTTTTCCTCTTATTGTGCACTACAATTCTCTTCATCCAATTTCTCTATCTATCTCCCATTGACATACCTCCATGTACAAACTGACAGTCACAAGTTTCATATATATTAGTTCTCAACAAACGCGTGCTAGCTTTACGCTTTCCGAGGAGAAATAAAGGAAGAAATATAATTTGATCAAAGAGAAAATAGCTAGGGAAGAACTTTATGTATCATTTGCTTCTATCGAGGACAATGTCGGTGCATTGAGGATGCGTGGAAAAGCCATTAGTGTCATCTTCCTGCAATCTTTCGCGAGAGGTTGGTATCATAATGAAAGAGATGATTAGGAGGGGACGAGGAGTGATTTTTGTGTCATATGTTAGGCATTTGACATGGTTGATTTGCTTAGAGTTGTTCATGTTATTCATGTGATGTAAAATCAAATGCTATCAACTTCGATTTTTATTTTCCCTAAAAAAAGTAAGTTTATAAATGGTGTTGCTTCCTTAGTTTGCGCATGCGAGTTTGTGAAAATAACTTATCGACGTTGCTTCAATTAAGTGCATGTTTGATAATTATTCGTTTTTACTCTTTTCCCTATAGTACTCAATTTTAACCATATTTTATCAATAAAATATTCTACACATAAATTTAACACTTTTCTCTCATGGTTTAGTGTGAATGCAAAATTTGGATTAGTGTGAACACATCTATTGCCTTATATATATATATATATATATATATATATATTATGAATACTAAATAATGGTTGAAATTTTTTTAATCAATTTTAATTTTATTATTAACATTAATACTGAACGAGTTCAATTAATATTTTTAGTTATCAGTATTAAAATTATTATTTAATGATTATTTTTTTATTTATTTGTTGTTCTTAATATTATAAATTCTATGTATAGCCGTCAATATAAGAATTATGTTTTAATTATTAATGGTCAAATAATTTGTTATCTTTAATATTGAAAATCCTATTTTTCGAAATATATATGTGGTTGAAAAAATGCGATACTTATAAATAATTTATAGAAAAAGTTATTGAACGAAGAGTAATATTGAATAATTAATACTTTGATTTCTTTTTAATTAATAATATCAATAGAATGATTAATATTTTTTTAATCATTCTTAATTTTAATAAATTTTTAAAGGTTATAGGGTATAAAATTTTCTATATAATTTCGTGATCTCCAACTTTACTCGGTTATCGTATCATGATAATTGCGAGATTTTTCAATTATTATTTTGACTACTTATTTTAGTAAATGAAGTTTTATTGGTTAAATTCAAATATATATATACTTATTTTTTAATTATTGTGATTGATGTTTTTGAATAAAGTTGAAAAGTATGTTAAATACGAAAATCAAATGTAGAAGTTATAAGAAATATATTAATATATTTCACATGCATCAATATTTGTACACATAATATTACATCAAACATGATATATACAATTAAAAAAATTATTAAATTTGCATTTTTAATGAAGTTATTAATAATTCATAAAAATTATTGAAATCAATAGACATTTATTATTTAAATATATAAATTTGATTTTTTGAGAATTGTTTTTGTACAAAAGTTATTTTTTAGAATGTATAGTTAAAAACTAGTATGAAAATTGTAAAAATAATTTTTTAAGGAATGTGTGATTAAAAATGATTGTTCAGAAAATTGATTCTTGAAAAATCAATTCCATATGGGTAAGTGATAAAGTATTATTTAATAAAAGCGTTCATCAATTTATTTTTCTTTTCCTATTCGTTTTAATAAATTTATGAGTATATATCACAGATATATCTATTTTTTTACTTATTACGAAATCTATTTAAATGTAATTTTTATTTTACATTTTAAATTTTAAATCAATTCAAATTACAATATTTGAAGAAATTCCTGGAATAATAAACATACAAATAGTAAAAAAAAATAAAAAAAAATATTAAGGTATGTGTAATTTATCTTTTTAGTAATTAATTGTTTTCCTTCGTTTCTCATTTTTTTATTAAATATTCATTTCATATGTTAATGTATAAATTTAATATATATGTGAGTAACAAATAATCGTACATTGTGATAAGTGTTATATTAACGTTTATTTTATATACTTATATCCTCGAATATGCCATAATGTGATTCTATCTAAGTATTATTAATGCATTTTATATTTTATATTGTATAGGATCATAAAAGAAGAAAAAAGGACAAAAATGCACGCAAAACTGAAGATTGGGGACTTAGATGCAAAATTGGTTACGGCCGTAAGGTTACATATTCACGACCGTAAAAGTGGTAACCGTGTTAAGACAAATCAGCAGAAACACATTCACGGTCGTAAATCAGAATTTACGGCCGTAACCTTCAAAGGGTGAAAAATGCGCAGAAACATAATTACGGACGTAAATGGACATGTCACGGCCGTAACTTCAAATTAAGGAAAATATTCAGAAACCGTGTTACGACCGTAAAAGGAAATTCACGGCCGTAACTATTCAAGTCAAAAATTTCCATAATTCAATTCTTTCCATAATTTTGGGATTTCTTGGTCCCAAAGCTAGGGCACGAAATTGAGGCTATAAAAAGGGAATTTCATGACAAGAAAAAGAGACTTTTATTATTTTGAAAGAGGCTACACATTGAGGAAAATTGAGAGAAAAATATAGAGCATTCTTTGGAGATTTTCAAGCGCAAGAATATCAACAACAATGAAATTCATTAAGCAACTTGAAGAATCTACCACAATCATGCTAGGCTAAATTCCATATCTTGTTCAAAGGGGAAGTTGTGTCAATTTAATTATGTTATTTTCTTTTCCTACAAATTAGTAGCGTGAATTTATTCCTTTATTTCAATTGTTGGATTATTATGTTTTGAATGTTCAATTGAGTTTATTTGATTAATAGTTTAATTTGGCCAATTGGATTATTGATCTTTGGATTCATGAATATGCTATGTTTAGATTCTTGATCCGTAATTGTCATTGAATCTTTACTTTAGTAGCAAATAAATCTCGTGCAGGTTTAGTAATAATTCAACTTGGATTGATTAATTCGAGCTTGTGTAATTAACGATCCAATTCAATCTATTCTTCTAGATTTTCATACTAGTCGTGCATTAAATCCTAAGAGCTTGTTTAGGATTGTCCATGGCTAGAATTGGTTCAAAGAGCTTATTTTGAATCAATACACATAAGGAAGAATTTAGATAATTAGAGCTTGTTGATTATTTATGATTGATAATTGAATTAGGAATAGAAATACGTTACAAGGAAAAGTATAACATTAATTGAGGGCACAACCGAACCTGAGAACAAGATTTATTCTCATATTATTTCTCTAGTCATATTTAATTGTTTATTTTTATGCATAGTTTTCATTCAAGAAATTTCAAACAACAAAACCCCCCATGCCATTCTAATTGATCGAACAACTAAAATTAGTTTCCGTTTCTCGTGGGATCGACCCTTACTCTCGCTACTACATTATTAATTAATATTTGACGAGTAAGGAATTATTTATTATTTTGGTGCATTACGACACGCATCACATTGCACAGGTGTAACACTAATAATAATAATAAAAAAATTGTTTATTGTTAGACCCAAACATAGACACCACCCTCTAATGGTTGAAATTCGAATCCGACATCCCTTCTCTCTTCCGTCACCGCCGCCGTCGCTTCCTCCTCCTCCTCTTCCGTTGCCTTCGATATCACCTGGCGATCCCCCACCAGCCTCATCACCGCCTTCTACCCCGACTCCTTTCGATCCCAGCCTAAGTAAGCCTCTCTTAAATTTTTATAAGATGTCCATTAGTATTTTTTATTTTTATTTTTCTTTGTCTAAGTTTCATGATGTGATTCTTTACGAAAACCCCTTTTTCTTGATGATTATAGAACCATTCTGATTTTAATTTATTCTATCGAGGATGTGTTTACTAGTTTCTTTCATTATTTGTTTAATGTCTTCTGGGTTCTTGAATCATAAATTGTACTTGCCTCATTAGTGTATATGATGTGCATGGTTTAGCATTTTTTATTTTAACTGAAGGATTTGTGTAGTAGAACTTTTGATTTCCAAATGCACAGCTGAGGTTTTGGTAGACCCCAAAAGTATGTAGATTATTCAAAAGCTTATATTGGTGAAAGTAATTGATTTTATTGAAATTATTTTGAGAATGATATTCTGAACACTGATTCAAGGGAAATAAATGAATTCAATATAGACAATTCTGTAGGGATCATAATTGATATTCAAAATTTGTTGTGGAAATTAATACTTGGATATGATTCTTTAAGTTTTTTACAGTGTGATTCTTTGACCAACCTTCAGGTTGCGAAGTGTGTGTAGTTTATAATGCAATGACAATTATACGTGTTAGTGAACTTTTTTTTTTTTGCAGGTTCTTGTAAATGATTGGTATTATCAGAAGGAAGGTGTTGATTAAAGAATTGGCAACCGCATACAATGCAGAGTGCCTCACATACTGCCAGGAACTTTTGGAACTTCAAAGCAAACTTGAAGATGTAAGAAATATTACACTAATTCTATTGTATTAGGATTCTGCCCTTTGAAGTACGAAGTGTCCTAGAGTTTATTTTTCCATTTCTGAACTACTAGAGTTTGTCTGGGTAATAAAATATAGATGGATGCTTTATAATTTATTTTATTTTTTTGGTGGAAGTTGATGAGTCACCTTACCTAAAGAATTATGAATTATTACTTATCAGGAAGTCACCTTACCTAAAGAATTATGAATTATTACTTATTATGAAGTACGTGGTTGTTCACTGATATTTCGCGATGCAAAATATTTTGGCAAGTGTACGAGTCGTGAGAAATAATAAAGTTGACCGAGGAGTCCGAATTATCGTCCCACAGAGATTGCTTATTAAGTACCGAAATATGTTAATTTTTATCCCTATATGAACGGACGAATACGATTGGTTGTTTAAACTAAAACTAAAGAATTAAAAATTTACAGAATTATTTTGTTTTAAAGATGATTGTAAAGTAGTTGGGATTCACGATTTCACCTAGTCGATTAAATTAACTCCAATTCCATATTTTATTTCCTAAATATGTACTTGGTCGAATTCACTAATCTATATTGAAATTTCTCTCTCGAGTTTAAAAAAATTCTACCTAAATAAGTCAACTATGTATCTCTACAGAGGGTCTGAATATTCCTTATCTAGATGCATAACACACAAGAATTCACACACGACCGCAATAATAACAAGCGTATATCTCTATCTCTTGTCCAATTACTGAATTTATTACCTTGATCTAAGTTATTAACTCACATCTCGGATTATGGAAATAACTCATTATATCAAGAATTGGTGATCAAGCAACTCAAGCATTAAAATCAATAATAAATCAACACATGCAACAACTCATTAAAACAATGGAATATTGGAATTAAAATAATAAAGTTAAGCTACATCGTTCAACCCAACATTGAAATTAGTTACGAATCATGAATAAAGAACAAGAACAATAAAAATAATAATAACACATAATGAGGTTTATGAAATTAACAACAAGAAAAGAAATCTTGCACCAAGAGTTGAATTCTCATGTTAATCTTCTAGTCTCCATGCCTTTTTCCTTGTTTGAATCTTTCAAATAATTGATGTAAAATCGTCAAGAAATTTTATTAGGAGGCTGAGCAAAAGTCCCAAAATCGTGCCCCCAATGTTTTGTATATATCTTAGTGAGAAAACCTGGTGGAAACGAGCCAAAATTATGTCAAAAGGCTCGCAAAACGGCCCAAGATTATCCTAGTCTGGAACCCACGTGATCGCGTGGTTATGAAACCAGCGATAGTGTGGAGTAGCCATTTTGAATCTGTTGAAAAATTTCGCACAAGGGGCGATCGCGTCTAGGTCAAGGCAGCGATCGCGTGGTTACGCGTCTTGGCGCAAGTCCCAGCTTTCCTTTGCCTTTCAAGTCAGTCCCCGAGTTTTATTTGTGCAGTGCGTCCCCATCTTCTAATTTGATCAATTGTCCCCAAAACTTCTGGTTTTCTTCAATTGAGCCCTTTCTTCTCTGAATTTCTCCAATTTAGCTTTCAATCTTTTAACTTCTTCCAAGTTAAGACCAATTTTGCTCCAATTGTATGTAATTTGACCTTTATTTCGCTCAATTGCTTCATTTTCTCACTTTTGGGATAAAATTTGAAATAACAATAAATAAACACAACTTAGGTAGAATTTATTCTCAAACCACAATGAAACATACATATAAAGGAGTGTATTTTTATACACTTATCAGTGGTAAAGCTAGATAAGAGGAAAATTTTGATGGGATGGGTTCCTTGATGGTAGCTCACATGAATGAAGAGGATAAAGCTATCAACTTTTAGACCATATATGGTAAAAAAAAAAATTTAGATGTAGAAAGACTCGACAGAACATGTGCACATTCATGTTGACTGCAAAATCTTTGCTAGTTAGGTCCTAGATAACTAGTAGTGCCTAAAGTGTGGCGCTGCTATCTTTTATAGTTAGGTCCTAGTGGATTTTATCTTCGACACGCTGCCCTCCTCAATTCCCAAATAATTACTTAAAAAGCAACCAGCCACTTCATATTGACAATTTTAGTCACATTGTCTCTCATTTTTTGAACTTATGACATATCATTGACATACCAAAAATCTTGTGGAAGCAACAAAATCACAGCTACCCCCAAGTTATAGTACTTCAGCCTGCAAGTATGTTTACCACCGAAAAAGTGATGCCGTATACATGCAAGTGCTATTAAAAATGGCAATAGGACCAATAATTGTGTGCTAAATATATAAAATGGCTAAGTAGATTTTGGTGCCAATAGGACCAATAATTGTGTGCTACTATAAAAAATTGGCAGCCAACAAAATCGATCTATTGAAACTCTGATCATGAGCAAGTCCATAAATATACTATTGAAAGATAAGTGGATATAATGGAAAATATCCCGAATAATACAAAAAAAAGTCATTATCATGTCCTCTCTTAAGAAAAAAAATGAATTTGAATTGGCGGGAACTCTGTGAATCACTAAGCCAATGTGAAGCTACTATAAATGTCACATGTTATGCATGTGGTCACTCTTTCGGTGGTTACATGGGATGGGAAATGGTTGGTGAAAATTGCTACATATTAAACTATTTGTTGATGTTTGGCTGTATTTTTTTGTTCCAATTCCCAAAATATAGAATTTTGTTGTTCATGTGTCAAACGCTCAAGAAGTGAAGTTGGGTTTGGGTTGGTGTGGCATGCCCTGCCAAAATTGTTTCTTCTGCTAGGGGTTGGGTGGTGCGCGTCGCGATGCACCAAGAATTAATTAAATTTCCTTACTTGCCAAAACTCAAATTTAAATGTGATAGCGGAAGCAAGGGTCGATCCCACAAGGAACGGGAACTAATTTAATGCCATGTCAATTAGAATTATAAGGGGGGTTTTGAGTTGAAAATTGCAATTAATCTAAATAATCAAATAAAGATGTAAAATAGCTGGAATAAAAATCAAATAATAAAGAATCCCAGTTTTGTCAGATGTCGCGTCGTTCAGAACAGACGTGACGTTTGGCAGACCACGTGGCAGCGGGATCGTTGACATGTGTCGTTGTTTATGGCTCAGATCACGCAACCTTTGGTATCCGCGCGCTTTTCACCTTTATAAACAGGGATTGTCCTCATTTTCACGCGTACAAATCCTTGAGAGCTTAAGTCAGTTGATCGTGCTCGGGCTAGGTGGTGTGTTTTCTTTCGAGGTAAGAGTTCGATTTTTAGTGTTAATTTTCAGTTTTTATATAGGAAATGTCTAGTAGTGATAGCAGTTCGACCAGTAGTAATAGCACGAGCTCCTCGAGCAGCTCGAGTAGCTATCAGAATAGGCCTGAGGACATAGGAAACACCTTAATCCCTATGATTGACCCAGTAGATGTTAGGCCCCGGGTTCATACCGAGGAGATTCCTCTTACCTACCCCGACGTTAGATGTGTGTATAAGGAGCATAAGATTATCGAGGTTGCGCGGGAATTTGGATTGATGCCTAGGTGCGATGTTAGGGCCCCGACCACTGAGGATAGGGTTGTTAGTGCTCGTGAGGGGGAGTTCTTGGTTTATAGGGATGCTTTGAAGGCTGGGCTGAGATGGCCACTGCATCCTTTTTTTATTCAGTTTTTGATCGAGCATTCTATGTGCCCGGGGCAACTAGTGCCGAATGGGTGGAGGATGGTCGTGTATTTTTTCATTGCTTGTAAATTTCTGTCCATCGTACCCCGATTAGATCTCTGTAGGATGGTGCTCGAGCTCAAACAACTTTCCCATTTTTCATGCTTTGCCTACTTATCTAGTCGGGGTAGATTCAAAACACCTAGGATGCCGAGCTCTCTCCGGGGTTGGAAAGGGAGATTCTTCTATGTTGTTCCTCAGGAGCTCGGGCATCCCTTTTGGTCTGAATGGGTTGTCCCGGACATTGCTAAGTTCAACGAGGGTCAGGCCTACTTTGAATCCTTAGAGCGGGATAGGCAATTGCTCGAGGGGTTAGAGCCCTTAGTCACAAACTTGGATGACTTGCTCGGGGATGAAGTCCTCGATCATGCCGGAGTGGTGAATTTCGGGGGTAGGAGCCTGGTCACCTTCCTCTCTTTCTTCTATTCTTTTGAAAAAATGCTCGAACTAATACCTTGTCTTATTTTGCAGAAGGAGCCATGATTTTTTATCCATCATCCTTGAGGAATTTCATCCAAGGAAAGGCCGGGGGAGCAGGAGTTCGGCCCCCGACTAAAAAGGCAAAGAAGAGGCCCCGAGCTCAGGTTACTAGCGGACCCGGAGAAGGGTCTAACACTCTGCTACGAGACGAGGATCGGGAACCTACTCCACCTCCTCGTGTTCCCCCGACCGAGAAGTCTCCCGCCCCCGACTTCATTGACCTCGAAGACGACCCAGTACGAGCAGGGTCGCAAGCCCTCGACGTTGTGACAAAGTACAGGAGCGAGGTCAGCCCTGGCGAGGGTATTAGGCACCTCGAGGCCTATTTCACCAAGGTAAAAGTTTGTTAAGTTTACCAATCTTTCGATCTCGATCTTAACTGAATTCAAATGTGTAGGCCCTCAATATTGCCCAAGGTCTTGCCCTTGCCCTGAGGGCAATTGACGAGGAAGATAAAGTCCAGGGGCTGGGTCGATCTATTGCTAGGCGCTAGATTAGGGTAAGGGAGCTCGAGGACGAGCAGAAGAAAATGAAGCAGGAGCATGATATGTTGAAAATCCAGCTCGGGGAGTCCAAGGATGAGGCTGAGCAATTGAGGCTCGAGCTCGAGCGGACACAAAAAGATTTCGAAGAGAAGCTGTCCGCAGTCGAAACTGCTCGAGCGCTGGCGATAGAAGATTTCAAGAAGTTTGCAGAGTTCAGCCTCCTCCAAGGGGAGTATGCGTCGGGATCATACAATTATGCTTTCAAGCAAGCTCGTGCTTTAGTAAGAGCTAGAGGTGCAGGGGTTCGACCCGAGGACCTCAGGGCTGAACCTGATCTTACTGAAGGGTTGATTTTGTCAGAATCGGAAGATGGCCCCGACGATGAGGATAACGAGGAAGAACTTGACGTTGTGGACAAAAATACCTCGAACTAGATTCTGTATCCCCGCCCCTCCAGTATGTACAAAACAATTGAAATATTTTGTGATTTGAATACATGTATTTGTCTCGAGCTTTTGTCTAATCACGTGCGTTGCATGTACGACCAATCAAATAAAGCTAACCCCGAGAAAGGGTTAATAATGAACATTATCTACAAACCCCGAACATGGGATTAATAATGAATGCTGTGTATTAACCCCGAACATGGGATTAACAATGAACATTGTCTAGTAACCCCGAACATGGGATTAACAATGAACATTATGTACTAACCCCGAACAAGGGATTAATAATGAACATTTTCTAGTTACCCCGAACATGGGATTAACAATGAACATTATGTACTAACCCCGAACAAGGGATTAAGAATGAACATTATGTACTAAACCCGAACAGGGGATTAATAATGAACACGGTGTATTAACCCCGAACATGGGATTGACAATGAACATTGTCTAGTAACCCCGAACATGGGATTAACAATGAACATTATGTACTAACCCCGAACAAGGGATTAATAATGGACATTGTCTAGTTACCCCGAACATGGGATTAACAATGAACATTATGTGGTACCCCCGAGCATGGGCAATAATGAACATGTAACGACCCCGATCATCAAGAACCGTAATTATGACGGAATCGTTATTGATGGTGCTCGGGGCTAGTCGTTGTGATGCCTGACTCGGGGTCGGCTTCCTCGCGTGGAAGTGCTTCCTCGTGGGGAAGGCTTTCGAGTGCTTGCTCGTGGGCAAGGCTTCGAGTGCTTGCTCGTGGGCAAGGATTCGAGTGCTTCCTCATGGGGAAGGCTTTGCGTGCTTCCTCGTGGGGAAGGCTTTCGAGTGCTTGCTCGTGGGCAAGGCTTCGAGTGCTTCCTCGTGGGGAAGGCTTTGTGTGTTTCCTCGTGGGGAAGGCTTTCGAGTGCTTGCTCGTGGGCAAGGCTTTGAGTGCTTGCTCGTGGGCAAGGCTTTGAGTGCTTGCTCGTGGGCAAGGCTTTGAGGGCTTCCTCGTGGGGAAGGCTTTGGAGTTCAACAACATAATTGGAGAGAAATATCTTTTATTTACATGTCTTCGGGGAAATAAAAGCTGGCTCGCAGGCCGTAACTAAAATTAAATTTAAAAAAATAAAATGTACTGAAAATTAAAGAGAATGAACTACAAAGTTTGTTTGACTCTGCTACTTGTAGAAGATTTTCAGGTTGTCTGCACTCCAAGTTCTTGGGAGTGGCGTTCATGTGAGATCCCGAAGACTGTATGATCCTCCTCGGGTCTGTCGTATAACTTCATAGGGTCCTTCCCAAGCTACCCCGAGCTTCCCTGGTGGATGACCAACTGCTTCTGCTTTCCTCAGCACAAGGTCTCCTGCCCTAAACTTCCTTGGTGTGACCTTTCTGTTGAAGTACTTGGACGCTCTACTCTAGTATGATGCTATCCTTGTGCTTTCCTGCTCACGAACTTCCTCGAGAAAGTCAAGGTGCTCGCTCGTACATTCCCCTTCAATATTTGGGAAAAGACGCCTGTAACTGGGCATGCCTACTTCAATGGGGATTGTTGCCTCTATCCCGAAGGCAAGCATGAATGGAGTCTCCCCAGTAGCTGTTCGGTGTGTGGTCCTGTAAGACCAAAGTATGGCTGGTAGTTCCTCGGGCCAAGATCCTCGTGGATCTCCTATCCTCGTGCGAATGTCTTGGAGTATTATCCTGTTCGTCACTTCTGCGAGCCCATTACTCTGGGGGTGTGCAACTGATGTCTGACGATGATCAATATGAAGACTTGCACAGAAATTTTTGAACTGCGCGTTATCAAACTGCCTGCCATTTTCCGTTATCAATACTCTCGGTAGGCCAAACCTGCATATGATAGATTTCCAAACGAAAGATCTTAGTTTGGTTTTGAAATTGTTGCTAGGGGTTCAGCCTCAACCCACTTAGTGAAATATTCAACTGCTACTGCTATGAACTTCAACTGTCCCCGTGCAATGGGAAAAGGGCCCAAGATATCGATTCTCCACTGTTCAAACGGTCCTAAACACTGGACTGGAGTTTGATCATTAGCTGGTCGGTGTATCTGGATGGCAATGAGTCGGGTTCGGGGCGGGTCAGGGCCGCCCCGTCCCGGACCCGAAAACATGTAACCCTGCCCCGCCCCGCCCCGCGACCCGCGAAGTCGCGGGTCGGGTCTCGGGGAGGGGCGACCTCCCGCCCCGCTAATGACCCGAAATATATTTTTTTTATATATAAATAAATTGGTAATGAAATTTTACTAGAAAAAAATAGGCATTGAATTAGTTAGAATTTTTAAGTTTGAATTTTAAAAATAATATGTATATATTTGAAGAAAAAAATCAATAAACAATATAATGGTATAGTGGTTGTATATTCTCATATCCCTAAATTCCACCAAGGTTCAATTCTTCTGGATTTCATCAAATTTATTTTAGTTTCTCATTTCATTATTTAAATAAAAATAATAATAAAACTTACCGGGTTACGGGGTGAGGCGGGTCTGCCCCGAACGCGCCCCGCCTACCCGACGGGCCGGGTAATTTTCGGGGCGGGTCCTTCGGGTTTTTTTGCCATCCCTATCGGTGTATGACATTCCCGTGCTTCTGACACTTATCACACTTCTTCACATAATTTACGGCATCTATTCTCATGGTCGGCCAATAGTATCCGTATTTGAGGAGTCTATGAGCTAATGACCTAGCACCTTGGTGATTCCCACACATGCCTTCATGTACTTCTGCAAGAGCTTGAGCAGCTTCAGAAGCTTTGAGACATCTGAGATAGGGCAGTGTAAAACTCCTCCTGAAAAGAACTCCGTTTATAATGCAGTATCTTGCTGCTCTTTGTTTGACGGTCCTAGCCTCCTTCTGGTCACCGGGAAGACTTCCCTCAGTTAAAAACTTGGTGTGGGGTCCATCTAGGATGGCTCATGATCAATGTCCATGATCGCAGGCCTCGGGTCAATACTGGGGGTGTGACACATATTTCATATGAACTGTTCTCTCAAGATTATCAACACTCATGAACACAAGTCTAGAGAGTGAATCGGCCTTGATGTTTTCTGATCTAGTTATTTTCATGATCTCACAACTTCCGAACATTCTCTGCAGGTCGTGAACACACAGGCAGTATAAGCTCATCTTCTCCTCTTTCTTCTCGAATGTGCCATCGATTTGTCCTACTACAAGCTGGGAATCACTGTAGACCTTTACATGATTAAGTTTAAGGCCGTGAGCAACCTCAAGCCCAATGATGACGGCTTCATATTCTGCTTCGTTGTTTGTTATTTCAAATTCAAATCTCAAAGCACACTGTATTTCAACATGTCCGTTCGGGCTTATAAGTATGACCCCTGCACCCGAGACCGAGGAGTTGGATGCTCCATCCACAAAAATTTTCCAACAACAATCAGATATGGTCGAGCTATCTACTGGCCCCCGAGGCCTTGGCGTGAGTTCCACAATAAAGTCCGCCAAGGCCTGTGCCTTTATCGATGGTCGGGGCTTGATCTCGATATCAAACTCACCAAGTTCAATGGCCCATTTTAGCAATCTCCCGGATACATCGGGCTTCTGAAGTATATGCTTCAAGGGCTGATTTGTAAGTACCACGATCGTATGTGATTGGAAGTACTGCCTCAACTTCCTTGCAGCCACAACTAGTGCCAATGCCAATTGCTCTACAAGGGTGTAACGGGTTTCAGCGTCAAGGAGGACTTTGCTGACATAATATATGGGTTTCTGGGCTCGACCAACCTCCTTGACGAGCACTGCGCTTACTGCATTTTGGGAGACAGCCAAGTATAGGGATAACACGTCTCCTGGACTTAGTTTTGTAAGCACATGAGGCATTGCTAGGAAATCTTTCAGATGTTGCAGCGCATGCTCACATTCCTCATTCCATTCGAAGCTCTTATTTCCCCTAAGTATTCTGAAAAAGGGGAAACACTTGTCAGTTGCTCTTGACATAAATCTGTTAAGTGCTGCTACTCGACCTGTCAGCTTCTGAACATCTTTTCTATTTTTGGGAGACTCCATTGAAATTAGAGCCTGTATCTTATCGAGGTTGGCCTCTATACCCCGATGAGTGATCATGCAGCCTAAGAACTTTCCTGACGATACCCCGAACACACATTTAGCGGGGTTCAATTTCATCATGTACTTTCTGAGCGTGAAGAACACTTCCTCGAGGTTATGAACGTGTCTGTCAGCTTCTGTGCTTTTGACAACCATGTCATCAACATACGCTTCAATGTTTTTCCCAATCAATCCTGCAAACACCTTGTTTATCAACCTCTGGTAGGTTGCCCCAGCATTCTTTAGGATAAAGGGCATGACCTTATAACAATAGATCGCCGAATCAGCCATGAATGATGTTTTTTCCTGATCATCATCTGCCATTGAGATTTGGTGGTAACCTGAAAATGCGTCAAGGAAGCTGTACATCTTATGGACCGAGGTACTGTCCACGAGGTTGTCAATTCTTGGTAATGGATAGCTATCCTTGGGGCATGCCTTATTAAGATCAGTATAGTCCACACAAACTTGCCACTTGCCATTGCTCTTCTTTACCAAGACCACATTTGCAAGCCAGTCTGGGTAATGGACCTCCCTGATGAATCCTGCCTTTAAGAGCTTACCAATCTCTTCTTGAATCACAATTCGACGATCAGGGGCGAACTGTCTCTTCCTTTGTTTAATGGGTCGTGCGTCGAGATTTACGTTTAAACTGTGCGCGGAAATCTTGGGCTCAATTCCAGGCATGTCCTCAACACTCCAGGAGAATACATCAATGTTCTCTTTCAAACACTGTGTGAGCATGATTTTCAGACCGTCATCGAGATCCCGACCAATGATGACATTCTTCCCTGGTCCGACCTCGACCTCCAACAATTCCTCAACTGGCGAAAGCCTACCTCGATGCTCGAGGTCGGGCTCAATAGCATCTACCTGTGCGACCTCTGCTGGGAGATTCTTGACACTAGTAACATAACACTGCTTGACTACTATTTGGTCTCCCCGAACAACCCCCACACCTTCTGTTGTCGGAAATTTCATGGCGAGATGGAATGTTGACACTATTGCTTTGATGCTGTTCAATAGTGGTCGGCCATGTATTGCGTTGTATGTCATTGGAGCCCTCACAACATGAAATATTGTGATTTCTATTACCTGCTTGGGGTCTATCCCCAATGTCAAAGGGAGTTTGGTGGTGCCTTGGGGCATGATGATACTTCCCCCAAATCCCTGCAGGGGAGTCCTGATAGGCCTTAAGTTGCTTGCTGATATCCCCATTTTAATGAAAGCCTCATGCGATAACACATTAGCTGCGCTTCCATTGTCTACCAGTATTCTCCTCACCTCGTAGTTAGCTATGATTGCCGTAACTACCATAGCATCGTCGTGAGGAGTGATCACTCCTTCCATATCATCAGAGCCAAAGGTGATGTCAGGGTGACAAACATGCTTGATCATCGAGGACTGTCTAGCATATATTTTGCGCCCATTTTGTGAATCTCCTCCCGAGGCTATTCCACCTATGATAACGTTGATTGTTCCGACCGTTGGCTTGTTACTCCTTGGCGGTTGATCATGCTCATGATCATGCTTCTGTCGTTTGTCATTCCCCACATATGTTTTCAGGAAGCCCCTCTTGATCAATGCTTCTATCTCTCGCTGTAGGGCATAGCAAGTCTCTGTGGTGTGCCCATGATCACGATGAAAATCACAGTACTTGCTCTTGTCACGCTTATCTGGAGGGGACCTGATTCTGGCTGGCCACTTAAATTCCTTCATATCTTTGACTTCCATAAGAATGTCAGCCCGAGGGGTATTCAATGGAGTGAAAGAAGGCGGCTGCTCAATCCTTCCTTTTCCCCGATCATCTCGATCATGCCCCTGCCTCGAACTGTCCTCACGCTGTCTCTTTCGATCGTTTCTGCTATCCTTCCGTTCAGATTTTTCGGGGGTTGTATCGCTCTTCTTCGGATACATAGCTTCCTCCATATTCACGTACTTCTCAGCCCGAGTGAGAAGGTCAGTCACAGATTTTGGCAGTGTTTTTGATAGAGACATCTTGAAGGCCTCACACCTTACAGCCTGAGTAAGAGCTGATACGAAAGCAGAAATATGGAGGTCGGGAACTTGCAACCTTTCTGCGTTGAACCTGGTCATGAATTCGCGCAGTGTCTCATTCTGTCCTTGGCTGAGTCTCATGAGCGAAGCAGCTGTCTTCCTTATACGCTTACTACTTGCAAAGAAGGCCGAAAATTTATTAGCAAGGTCTGCGAATGTTGGAATGGAGTTTGGTTCAAGAGTAGAGAACCAATCTCTAGCGGCGCTTGTCAAAGTTTGGGGGAAAGCCTTGCACATAACCTGATCGGGGGCAACTTGCAGATTCATGACATCAGTGTATATATTAAGATGGTTCACCGGATCGGTTGTACCATCATACTCTTTTATCCTTGGGAACTTGAATTTGTCCGGTAGGGGAAAGGCCAAAACATCTGGCTGAATGGTGTGTTCGAGGTGAACCCTGCTGGGGCCTGTGTGTTTTGTCGCATACCTGCTACTATTCCATCCTGGATAATTCTCGCGAGTTCGGCAGGGGGCATGGCCACCGTTCTGGAACTCATAACGTTTGGTGGCGATGGCGGCAATCCCGAAGTACTGGCCCTACCAGTATTAGGGGCATGGTTCTGCGGCTGGACTCGTGAAGCATTCCCCTCCTCGGGCGTCGGGGTACCGCGTTGGCTCTGCTGCGTGAGCATCTGTGTAAGGGTAGCAACCTGTTGACGGAGCTCCTCCAATGCTGCCTGGGTATCAGCAGCGGGTTGGGGGTGTGACATCTGGTTTCCTGGTAGTGTGGACTGGTCTGGTGGTGTCGCTTGGGGCTCCTGCTGCCCCCGACAATGTGATCATAGGCAGGTAAGTTTGCTTGCGGGAGTCCAGAACGTGTATTAACCATGACTTCTAGTTCTGATTCCCACAGACGGCGCCAATGATGATGTAAAAAATCGTACCTCAGATATTCCGAGCTCGAGCAATAGACTGGCACGAACTTGAGCTTCGAATACCTGCAATAAAGGCGAGGAGGTGGATCCTCGTCGCCCCTCCGATTCTTAAGTCAGTAAATAGGAAGGAAAATTTATGCAAGAGGCTATAAACTGGGAAAATATGGATTGTCTACCTGAATTGTAATTGAGAGCCATGTATTTATAGAGATATCTAGACGAGTTATAATTGGTCTAAAATACCTTTATTGTATGAGTCCTGTTAGGAATCATCCTCCTAATTTTTGGGGATTGTGTCATCAGATGTTGGATTAGGAGATAACTTCTAGTATTCGTAGAAAATAGTTATTCCACGTCAGATGGGGGGGTCCCACAACCGGGTGCGAGTACAAACCTCGAGCAGTTAGGACCCCGACCAACATTTGAATTTGAATGTGCGAAGAAGTTCCTCGGGGTGTGCAATCCTTGAGGGTGATCGCTCCTCGGGGGTTGTCACATACGTCATGCGGATGATAGTGTATGGTCGGGGTTGCAGTATAGTTATGCTCGAGAAAAAAAATAATCGTTGCTCATCAATCGATTTTATACATTTAGCATGGTCATTGCAAAGCTCGAGCCACCCCCTTTTACTTCACCACTTATGACCTTACTTTTTTACAGAACTTGATTTATGGAACCGTAGAAAAGCCTTTAACTCTCTCTCTCTCTCTTATCTTCTCTATATATCTGTGTTGTAAGTATATGTCATTACAAAAGCCAAATTACTATCTGTGTAATCGTCATCAATGCAAAGGACACAGACCCACCACCCAACTGCGAACCACTGTTTAGAGTTTACTCTTTCTCTCTCTAAAACCCTAAAGCTAGAATAGTCTCCGTTAACACCAATCTCATTTATTGAGTGAAAAAGGAACAAAAAGGGGTTGAGAAAAAGGTATGAGAGTGGTGGCATGGAGGTGGATGAGATTCAAGCTCAAGGGTGTAAGTTTTCAAGAACCGGTAATGGAAGGCTTGATTCGGTAAAGTTAGGGTTGACTCATAAAGATTATGAAGATGGACAGCAGAAAAGGGGCGGCGGTGGAGTCGATATAACTGGTGGGGGTGGCGGACTTGGTAGGATTTACGGCTGGTCTTCCTCGAGAATCGTGAGGGTTTCTCGAGCTTCCGGAGGAAAAGATCGGCACAGCAAAGTTCTGACCTCGAAAGGTCTAAGGGACCGCCGTGTGCGCCTCTCTGTGAGTACGGCTATTCAATTCTATGATTTGCAGGATCGGCTAGGATATGATCAACCTAGCAAGGCTATAGAGTGGCTGCTGAAGAAGGCGGCCACCTCTATCTCGGATCTTCCACCTATGACTACTGCATTTTCAGACAATAACCCTAACCAGCTGATGGAGGAGAAATCCAGCGCTGGTGGCGCCGCCTATCAGCACCGGTTTGATTCACCTGAAGTTGAAATTGACGGTTGCGGCATTCCGAATTACAAAAATATTACAACGTTGTCCAAATCTTCTGCTTGTAGTAGTACTTCCGAAACTAGCAAAGGTTCCGGGTTGTCACTGTCCAGATCCGGAAATAGGGTCAAAGCTCGGGAGCGTGCTAAGGGAAGAGTAGCAGAAAAGGAGAAGGAGAAAGGCAACGAGTCACCCCAAGTTACTCATATGAACCCTATTTCCCAAACTACTTCTTTCACCGAGCTCTTAAGTACAGGCATCAATAATGTGAGCTGTAATACCACTAGAAGTCCTATGGATTACTTTACGAGTGGGCTATTAGGAACGGCCGTGGCGACTCGGCCGGGACAGATGCTCATGGGAAATCCGCTATCTTCACCACTAACCACAGTGTCCTCACCGCCGTTTAGCTTGGCTGGTGACCACCCCGAGCTCCACCACTTCTCACTCCCAGATCACTTCCCCTCTGTTCTCCCTCCTGCTAGGCGGAACGAAAACAATAATAGTCCCAACAATTACAATCTCGACTTCACAATGTCGCCGTCTTCTTCTACTTCCGGCCTTTCCGGATTCAATCGGGGGACCCTTCAGTCCAATTCGTCGTCTTTATTTCCTCCCCTCCACAGGTTTTCACCAATTGATCATGGACCACAAAGTTTCTTCACCGGCCCTGTTGCTGCACCTGTGGAGAATCACCACCATTTCCTGCCCGGCTTCGACTCTGGACTCCAGTTGTACCCTGGTGGCGGCGGTGCTCATGGTGGCAGCAGGTATTCCGGCCATGAGAGCAAAGGAAAGAACTAGAACTTTTCCCAGGTAAAACTTTCAATACACATCTGCCTTACATTTGTGCTTATCTGATTCGTTGCCTATACATTGATTTGAGGTTTTGTTTTTAGTGTTAACTTTAAGGAATCATGTTGCACTACAATGAACACTTACATTTCTTGGTTCTCCAAAAAGTATGGCCATAGGTGCATATATTTTAACAGACATTTCTATTGTGTTGTCTGTTTAATGATATTATTATTACATAGATAACTGCGAATAGGGTTCGGCTGATTGTCTCTTTGCTTGGTTCCCTTCTTTCTGACATTTCTATACATAGCCAAGATATTGGTCTGTGCGTCAATGCAGACCACTTTAGCATCGGCCATCGGCTGTATAAGCCCTAAAGTTATCAGATCAGAATGATTGATCAATACAAAACACACATATTATGGCTTTGTACAATTATTTGTATATTGGAATATTATGCTCTGTTCAGTAACACTGTAACAGTTTATAAACGAATTTTTTACTATTTAAAAATTAAGATGTGTGGTTAAAAAATGAAGTGAGAAAATTTGGATGGTTAAAAAATGATTTGAGAAATTGTGTTATTTATAAATTGATTTATATACAGTAATGTTTACGTTAGGGAACACATTGTTAAGCATCTGTTTGGAAAATAAATTGTTTATAAATTTTTATAATCAGGCATCTAATTGGACAATTTTTTTTTTTTTTTTTGGGTAAAAAGTAACCATTTTTTGCTATAAAAAAATGTCTGCATACCATTTTTTTGACTTTTCAAAAAAAAAAAAAAAAAAAAAAAAAAAAATAGAAAAAGGGCCCAATAAAATATTGAGACGTTATCAACATCAGTTTATAAATATTTACCGAACATAGGCTAAAAAAATATGGGTAAATATATTGACACCACACTTTTTGTTATTCACACCACATTTTAATTGCAATGAAGATTCCTAATTTTTCCTTATTTTCACATTTACCCCGCGAAGTTTTTTTTATTTTTTTAATATTTTTTTATCAACTTTTTATTAATTTCCATAACTTGTCTCATAACTTGTCTTTGGAGACGATTTTCGTTCAAAATATTTGTTATGAGTGCGAAAAATACTTATTTATCTCTTATAATTTTAAATAATCAACATAAATAACTAATACAAAAATTAAACAAAATATTTGCACATCATTTCAGTGCAAATTAGCAGAATATTTGAAAAGAAATTCGTGATTAGAAACAAAATATGTTAATTAATTGAATGTTATGAATAATAATGTAATTAAAAAGTTGAGGACACAAAAGCAAAAGTAAACAAATATTGAAGATCTTTCTTGCAATTAAAATATGGTGTAGATATAAAAAAGTGTGGTGTGAATATAATTACTCAAAAAAATATACACATATATTCTATGAAATCTATAGTCACGATGTCCAATGTCTTTTTGTTTCTTCCGCACCCATTAATAGTTCAGCAATAGGAAAACTTCCTGAAGCTTAACACCTGGCTTTGGATGAGTAAGAAGCTTTTAGGTTTGATTTTCATAACACCTTTTGGTAAAAAAAAAAAAATTGTTTATAAACAAAAAATTATTATTTTCGTGATAAAATATATGATTGGAAAGTAATTTAGAAAAAATAACCACGGAGAATTTGTTTATAAACAATTTTTTAATGTTATTAAAATAAAACATGTTGAAAAGTGAGTTTAAAAAAATGTATAGGATTAAAAATTGGTTTGAGGAAATGTGTTGTTTATATATTTGTTTATAAACAAAGTTACCAAGCATGCTAAAAAACAGTTTTGGAAAAATTTGTTGTTTATAAATTATTAAATTTGTTTATAAACAAGTTCACAAAACTTGGTTAACCTCTGTTTGATAATTAAAAAAAAAAATATTTATAAACAAAGAATGTGCTATTTTCAATGTAAAAAAAATATGTGATTAGAAAACTATTTGAAAAAATGTTTTATTTATAAGTTATCAAACATAGTACTTACTTTTATGTCGTTATTGAAAATAAGCAATTCATTTTCAAATCTTAATTTCAAAGTAGATAGTACGTTTTATTTTACTAGTTTTTTAAACTTGCTTTGCATATTGTATGATATGATAGAAGAATTTTTCCTTTGTGCTTTTTGTATTTTGTATTTTGTTTTTGGAAGTGTCATTAAAAAAAAATCCTACAAATGTCTTAAGAATTGAAAGTCTTGTGCTTGTAAAAGTAAATCAAGGATGCATTCATTACAACTTTACACCAGATAAAAAGTGGAACTAATGATACTTATTTTGTGAAAAAAAGAGAAAATAAAAATAAAACACATTCAATCAAGGTAATATTAAGGAGATGGAAAGTCTCTAGGGAGCATCAATTCTCCACCCTCTTTTGGAAACTCCAGTAAATTTGTTGAACTTTCGTAGGGAATTACCAATTTCCGACGGCTTAAGATACTCTTTGGACAGTTTTTACCTGGTATTTTCGATAACTTTTTGATGGAAAAAGTTCTCTGATGGCTTAAGAAACTCGTCGGAAAGTTTTTATCGATGAGAGTATTTTCAACAACTTTCCAATGGAAAATGTCCGTCGAAATTAATTAATTCCGAAGCTTTTTTTTTTTTTTTTTTTTTTTTTTGTGGTTTAACGATGGAAGGTAAAGGCACTTTTCCTGGTAGAGTGTAAGTACTTGTTTCACTTGCAAGTAAAAAAAAAAGTAATAGACCCGAAAATGTTATGACATAGAATTGTACAATTAAAAAGTGAACTTTCTATTAAGCTTAGCCAAGCTTGCTCTTAATAAGTAACAATATGTATTTCCTGCTTCCCTTTTCTCTTTCTTTTTTGGGTCAAGGGAATTTCTCAATGTTCTACCCGTGCAATCTAACTACAGTGACAAAATATCTTCATAAAGTGGAACTCGGAACGATTTGCTATGTTTACTTCACTAAGTTGACAATATTAGAATTAAGTGGAAAAAAAAGAAGATAAAATTTACCCTTAAACTATGTTGGATGCAGGTAAGTCGAGATGAGAAGTTGCCAAAGTCCCTGCTTGAGCTGCTTTCTTTGCAGCAGACTCTCTGTTGTTATTGTATGACTGAAATTATTACTCAAAATTGTCCATTTTCAAGTAATTCTGCTGGCATTGATGTATTCGGTTAATTTGTTAATCAAGTGCCAGTCCTTGTGTGTGTGATGAGAGAGAATATATGTAGTGATTGCAAGTTTTTTCTTTTCCCAGCATTTATCTGTGTTCTGAACTCCTTTTTTTATGATTGTTTTGAAAAAAGATGAACGAATCAGAATCTCCTTTTAAGTTTCTCAGTCTCAGCTTTGTTTTAGCATCGTTTCCCTCAATACGTTATCTTTATTTATAAATACACGATTGACATGTTCTGTAGAGAAATGGATAGTATTAGATGGTATCTTTTTGAGGTGAGTGACAAAATGTCCTGTAGTTGATGGTGTATTGATTTGATGCAACTCTGAGATTTTGTTTGGTGTCGTGTATGTTTCCTCCTTCCTTCCTTCCAGGGGATTTCTATATTCGTGGAAGGAAATTTGGTCGCCCATGTGAATTGACCCGATCGAATATAGAAATGGATTTTGGAGGGAGGACTTGGAATTTGAACTTTGAAAGTTAACCTCTCACAACCAACAACTATAACCTTCCATTATGCCTCTATTGCTAAGGATGAATGGAAAAACTCGTGAAAAGAGAGGGTTTGAGACTTGATTATTACAAGATTATCTTCTTCAAATCGGTTCTTGGGTTATGACAATCAAATTTTTGACCAAGAAGTGAGTACAAAGCAATGTAAAAAGCCAGCTATCGAAGGCAATTAATTCAACCTCATTTTTGAGATTTCAAGCAAGTTTTCAAACCCAAAACTTCGTTCCAAGCATGCAACGACTTTTTATGGTGTCGTGATCAACCTGTTATGATTTTGGTACAGATTGAACCTTAATTCAACTTCAAACAGTATCATCAACCAAAACAAAATCAGAAAATACATGCACAAGACTCCACTAGATGGATTGTGCATAATTTCACACCCTTATCTTCAAAGCAAAAGCATTTCTAGCATTTCTGAAATATCGAGTCTCGGTATTTTGGATCAATGGGAAATTGCCCCTTACTGTAAAGAGCTCAATTAATTAATTTTATGAGCCTCTTATTGTAGAGTTATCGCAGATGGCAATTCCCCACCGGCTTGAAGTACTTGATCTGCAGGAGTACTAGAAGTATTTTTAAGTAGGCATTCTTTTATCGAAAAAAAAATCAAAAATATCCAATTAACTCCTATTGCAATGCAACAATTCTTCATTAGCTAGAAGTACTGAGTTTCGATACTCCTAGAATACTAGAAATGTTCTAAGGTTTGTAATACTCAAATGCAGTGGCGAACGTAGACGTTTCATCTTAGTGGGGGCATAAAGATGGATTTGTGTTATTCGTGACGGAGTTTACGGGGTTCGGGAGCAGCGCCCTCGGATTTTTATTTTATTTTTAGGAGAGCTTTTAGAAAAGGCAAATTTACGTTTCAAATATCCATCCATAACTAATGCAAACAATCAAATAAACAATTTTAAATAGATATTCAACAAATACCAATCACCACAATCAAAATTGTATAAATGTTGCGAAAAATGAAGAGACACTTGAAATTTTATTATAATTTTATTTACCAATATCTGATACAAACAAACAAATAAACAATTGAAAAAATATATTCAATTCCCAATTGTAAATTTTAAAAGAGATCAATAGCACAAAATATTAATTTGAAAGTATAAACTCCAAACAAAAGTACATAATTTAACCTATGTTTGACAAACTATAAAAAACATGTTTTTAAATAATACAATTTCTCAAACCATTTTTTAACTTCACTAATTTTTTCTCCACTGTTCAACCACATATTTTACATTGAAAATATAAAAAAAAAATCTTTTTAAACACAAATTTTTAACAAACTAAAATCTCAAATTCTAAATTCTTTTTTTTTTTTAATTAAAAAAGAAGAAAAAACAGATTTTTTAGTAAGGCACGTACCTCACAATGATCCACAGTAGGTCCGACAATGCTCATATGTTGTCATCATTACACAAGACAAGACGATAGACAACATTTTAATCATTCCCCCCCACCCCACAAATATTGCTCCGCCCGGTTGCCAATATGTTACGACAACATTTTAACTATTTTTTCCCCCTTAACATTATCCATTAAGCTCCGCCCGGTTGCCAATCTGTTACTTGGTATTGAACTGTGAACATTCTGGACAGAATCAACTTTCTAGGCCTTCGCAAAACTGCCGTGATTGTTCAAATCCACAGGATATGGCTGGAAAATCTGAACCTAACTTTTCAAAAACTACTCTTTATCAACCAATACGTCATTAATAGAAATATCCATCGCAACTATCTCAAAGAAACAATGCTACACTAGCTGCCTCAGTATTCAACACTAGCAGACCGTTATTACTTGCAATGATCAGATTCACTACTTCTTGGATTGTTTCTTGCTACTTAAGGTACGCAGAGGATAATGGGACGCAGTATTATTACATAGGAAACTGTCAGCTGTAAGTATTGGAAGGACGAAAATCTACATGAATGAATGCTCAAACATATAAATATCTCAATGCATTTATTTTAAGCACGTGTCATTTACTACCAGAATCCTCCCCAAAGAGAGTCAGAAATGACTTCTAAATAAGATGTCTGCCATATTCACAAATTTTTTAAGTCATCGATCAACTAACATGAATACACAGCTGAAATTCAAGAAGATAAGTTGCTCAATGAACCTTTAAAGGGACATTGTGAGCAAAGATCTCAATAGCTAAAATATACACAGATTTGTAACTAGTAAGGTAGATGACAAACGTGTTAGCTCAAGGCTTTTGCAACATAATCCAGAATCACTTTCGTCACTCTTAAAAGCAGATGCCATCATCCATCAGTTCAAACTTTAACCTTAGGTGAACAGGTCTATGGCTCATAACCAACAAATGGCCGGCAGTCATTTGTATTAGCAATCAAAATTATCTTCTGTCAAGACAAAATTGGATTTTCTCTGCCTCTCAGAACATTTATATCCTCCTTTCTTGAAAAGGAAATCTTCAGCTTTGATTGAGAGACCTATACCAATGTATGAATCCCGAATAATCATATGAAACAATTCCCAGTTTAGAAAAAAAAAAAAAAAAACTATATGAGATATTCAAGTATTATAAATGCAAAATGAGATGGATCTAGAACAGTGTCAAAGCTAGCATGTGTATGTACAAATGAAGATTGCAAAGCACTGACCTTGGTTCAACAATTAGAGACGACCACTTGAAGCATTTTTACCAAAACAATATACACAAAAGATGCACATTAAAGGACGATAAATCTTTTGTGGTGTGAAAGCTAGCCTGCTATGGCAGTTGCAAATACTGGCTCTAGTTCAATGATATATGGTCGTAGTACATATTCTAGATGTGTTTTTATGTTCTCTAGTTTACAACAGAGAACTCATCAGTAAAACATTCATGATACGCATTCCAAATATTTAACATGCCGAGTTCCTAGAGAATTGTATGAACAAAAGTAAAAGCACGCAGAATTCATGTCTGGTAGCTTAATCTTGATTCAATACAGTTCACATAATGGCCTAAACTGACGATGATAAAAACGTTTAGCAATTTGCCATGTAATTACCTACCCAAGTACAAGGTTACTTCATTAATCAAGCCAATATGCTTTCAACCTTTAGATCAAAGAAAGAATATCTCTCTCTTAAACCAGTCACAAAAGACTGAAGACTACCCAAATTCAAAGGTCATAATAAGTATAAATGCATCGACCAAAGAACTTATTACTGAATAGATATAATATTAGAGAGAATGGGAAAATGCAATAACGGCTTCCTGTTATTGCAAAAATCAAGAGCACCATAAGTATAACTAAAAGTCTAAAAAACTAAGACAACTTACGAATGCCACATTGGAATCACAGACGTCAGATATCAAAGTTCTAATAAGTGAATTCATCAGTCTATAGGCCAAGCTAAACGACAAGAAACATACAATCGGAAGATGTAGATCACAGAATCAGAAAAAAAATGTAGATCTAAAATTTATTGACATCATAAGCAAGTTGAAGTCTAGATTGTGCCTGAGCAATAAATAAAAACTAAATTGACCAAGCAAATTTACATGTGATTCAGATACACTAAACGTCAACTTCTGAGAATGTATGCTACAAAGAAAGTGCAATGATGCCAATTCTGCTATTTAATGTGAAATCACAAACAGTTTCTTCCGTGGCTTTTAAATGCAGAAGAATGCTCACACATAAATATTATAAACCAACTGAAACTTTACACTAAATTCTATGAAAGACATTACCTCAGACACTCATTCACCGTATCCCAATTCAGAATGAGTTCATTTCCAGACAATAAGTCCTCCTCTTCACCAACATCCTCGCGGCTGTCCTAAAAGGCTCTTCAAAAGCTGACACGACCCAATTTCCTTCTGACCCCACCACCTCCTTCGGCTGCTCGCTAGGCCTGATGGCCACTAAAGTCGCTCCTTTCAGTACCATCCCATTGGGCAATTCCAAATGGGGAGCATACCACAACCGCATGTTCAATGCCGGAACCAGAGTCCTCTTGGAAGCTGAGGAGGCTGATAGAGGCTTCACCCTCAGCTCCTCCAACTGTTCCTCATTCATAGACAACATTCCCTGCCCATCGGCATCTGTCAAAACCAAGCTCTTTAGCGTCTTGTGCTCCGCTATTATCGGCTGCAGCAGATAATGCCTAGCAGATGCTGCAATCAAGGAGCTTATTGTCCACACTACACGTAATTTCAAGCCCCCATTAGTGTAAAATGATTCAGGTATGCTCCCATTATCGTTCTCGGCTCCAATATTATTCCCATTATTATCATTATTATTAAAGGTAGAAGCACCAGAAAATTCATTACTTTTCGAAGTCTGACTTACACTGGAGGCTCCAAGAATGACGCAATTATCCAGTGTCGACCCAAATTCCGCCTTCCACTTGAGCAAAATACCTTCATCAATCCCGAGCTCCCCGCTCGGCAATTCAATTCTCAGAAGCTTAATTTCGTTAAAATTCTTTAAGACCTGAGTAGGGGAATGGTGAGTCACACTGTTCCGGTCAGAATCAAGGTTCAAATCTTCTGAATTTGATGAAATTGAGTGGCAGCGTGTCGATGAAGTAATAATCTGGGTCAATGACTGAAGCGGCTTAAAGAGACCAGAGAATACGAATCGAAATAGAGAGGATACAGGGTTTCGGGACTTATAGGCGGCAGAAGAGCCAGACGAGGTCGAAGAAGAGACAGGATCATCGTCGGAGATGACGCAGTCAACCCGGACGATGACATTATCCACCTGAGGAACGAGCGAATGGAATCTTCCAGAAACCACGCAGCATCGGCCCAAAGCCTTGACATCTCCTATTCTGTTGAAGATCAAGAGAACTATAGAATCCGGTAGCCTGTCGAAGTGATCAATCGGTCCTGGATAAATTTTTCCACTCAGATCTAGCCGCATCGAACCCATCCTCACAACTCCTGTATATATACGTCTATAAGTGGATAATTATCAGTAGATTCTGTGAGAATTTATGGATCTGAGACAAACATTGGTAGGGAGATATTCTTAATTTTATAGGTAAAGCTCTCAGCTTTGAAAAATAGAAACAAGATTCTTCATTGTTTCTCAGCGGCTGGCGAAAGGAAATAGTTGCGTAGATGGATACACGGCCAGTGTGTGTATTGTGCGAGACAGAATATTGAGAGGGGATAAAATGTGAGTGGGGGAAATGGGAATGTAGAACGAAAAATTAGGGCTTGTGTAAATTGACTAATTTCATACTATTTATATTTTAAAATTGGTACATTGTTTGCTTACATAGACAAGAAAATATGCGTTTTATATATTTTTCATTCTTGGTGAAATGATTGGGAGGGGTGTTAATGTGTACGAGATTGGGAGAATAGGGTGTTTTTTGAGTATTAACAACACTTATAAAATAGAATTATAAAATCGAACTCAATTGAAGAAGAAGAGTAGTTATATATTCTATTTTGAATCTTTGTCAATCAAGTTGGTACTTTGACTTTCAGAAGAGTTTGATAGTGTTAAGAAATCATAATCGTGCTTGGGTATGAATCAGTGAGCAAGAGTGAGTAAGTTTATTTATACTTTTAGAATCCGACAAGTTACGTGAAGTTATATTTTGTGATATTCTGATAGATATGATGATAAAGAGTCACGTTGTTTGACAAAACTGACATGCAATTTTTCATTCTTAGATTTGCATGATTCACATGTCTATTTATATAACTTATTAGAGTTTGTATTACTGTAATATTATTCAACGTGATTAAGCTCAAATAAGTCAAATTGTTGTATTACTTTATCGATGTAGCTTGCTTTTCTTTTCTTTCATTTTAATTCTATATTTTAGCTCCACGATTTCATGTCATGATGGACCCAATCTCTAACGACATTTCTTTAGACTAAGATCATGAATTCTCTTTTATATACTTTGCTGAATTGTCTTGACGATTGACACTATGAGATTCTAATTTAAAGTTCTTTCATTCAACGAAGATGATATACGCTTAAATGTATCATTTTCAACCAAGCTAATGAGTTGGGGTTGTCTACTAAGGCTTCATCTTCAAAAATCCTAATGTAACTTCAATAATCAGAGGGCATCATCATAATCATATTTTTCCCTTTAACAATCATGCTTGTTGGACGTTGGCCCATATCAATTGCATTGAATGCTTTCATCAAAGACTCAACGAAGTAGCCTCAGAAAAAAAAAAAATTAAAAACAAAAACAAAATAAAAAATAAACAAAATATTGTGCTGGGTTAATTGCAAATAGAGTCCTTATACCTTAAAGAGGGTGTTGATTTGTTCCATAAATCGATAATCTTATCAATTTCATACTTGATCTTTTACATTTATTACGTTACTCTATTTGCCACCAAAAAGAAGATAAAAATAAAAAAACGAAAAACGCTTGAGTACACTCAATTTCGTATACATGCCATACTGCAATTCAAAATGGTATTCTTGTATACATTCTTGATGAATCAAACGTGACTCGCTTTAAAGTAAAAGTTTAAAGCACTAGAACTCAAATTTTGAATTTTATAATCTCTATCATGGAAAAAGAAAGCTCCCAATATCGTCAAGAAAAATAAACTTATAATTAGGAGATAAATTTTCCAACCTACCTATGAAGAAAGTGTACGTAAACAATTAATTTTAAGTACATATTTTATGAGATCACCAACTTTAATTTACTTTCAAGTTACACATATCATCATTTTTTTTTTTTATCAAAATCTATTAAAATTTCTATCAAAATTTTGTCAAATAATATGTATATTTTTAGAAAATTACTAAAAGTTCCGCACATCTCAAAAACCAAAATAATATAATTAAGCAATAATTTCATCCAAGGTCCCACATCTTTCAAATAGTCGCAGGTTTACCTGAACATTTATTTTGTTGCAACTGTCACCACAAACTTTTATAACCATTGTAGTGGAGGCCCAAACAAATGGAAACTGTAATTACGTTAGTTGACTTACATAATGTTTTTGACCACTTTTTAACAATTTTTTAAATGGTAGAATGGTAACTTTATATTTAAATCATATTATACAATTAAACCAAAAACAAGAAACATAAATATTCATTTATTCTTAATCAACCCCAACCCCTACCCTCAAACAATGGGGGAATTTTAAAAATACCCAAGTCAAACATGGACTAAGTCAAAATACCCTAATTTTTCAAAAACTAACCACAATACCCTTTTTCTTTAAAATATCGTTTATACCCTTAATAACCATATTTCTCTTATACCCTTCATTTATTTCATATTTCATATTTATATTAAACCGAAAACAATACAATTCTCAATTTTCATTATTCTCTCGTTTCTTTATCTGTTTGTGCTCAATACACAGATAAATTATTCTCTCTTTTTTATCTGGATGTGCTAAAAACAATCCGCAAAAAATATACAAATCTCAACTAAAAGATTTCATTCGCTACTTCTTATCGGTAAGTTGATTTAGCAATATTTATTATACTATATTTAATTTTGTTCTCGTTGTGTTAAACTTATTCAACAGATCTATAATTTCAGTAACAAGAAATTAACGAAAAATTCATATATTGTTAATTTTTTAGTTAATAATAATTATAGATTTATAATTATGTAGACTAAATAATGAAAATTAATATGGCGAAGTGTGATTTTTATCAGTTTAGTAACAAAATCGGAAGAATTGAACATTAGAGTGAAAAAAATGTCTGTCAATGGTCCGACCGGACCAAGCATTGGGTCCGTTTGGCCATCACACTTTAATCCCGTGATGAAGGAAAACTCAAATGTCGAGAATGTGACTATCTTGTCATCCCCGAAGCAAAAATTATATACACCACCATGTACTGGCTTCAGAAGTCGAAGTACCAGAGAATCTATAATCTGAGGTACAAACTGCATCGTGGCCAATTCTTTGAATCGCCATAGGAATGATCGCTTCAAGATATCTTGATGATACTCATCAAGAGTTTTTAGAACTGCGTCGAAGTCACATTCCCTGTACTGGGAAATTTTAGCTGGAAGCCCTCTCAGTTCAAGACCAACGGCATACTCCATCCTGCAATCATTTCAAATGTTAAAATCAAAATTCAAAAAAGTATGCCGCAATATTTAATCATTCTACATTGTAGACTACTGCACGTAAATGAACAAGTAGGAAAATTAAACATTACAGGGAAAACTTTATTATTATTATGGTTTATATATAAACATTATTAATTATTATTGTATTATTTATTTATTTTTATTAAAGTTGTGTAATTATAATTATAATTGTTATGAAACTATTAGATATATTTTTACATTTATGAAATTATAGTTCATATTTATTATTTCTAATTATTATGAAAAATATTAATAATTTTTTATCAACAATATTTAATTATTATTGTTGACCACAAAATCCGGATGGACCTTGGACCAACACGTCTCGGCTCCTCCCTTTTGACCACGTGGATCTCCTGCGCACTGTGACAAACAATCAGTTTGCAAAGGGGGCCGAGGTGGCTCCCGTTTGCACTCCGATGCCTAAGTCAGTACTCATTTTGGGCAAATGTATATTGGGTGCGGGAAATATAAATGTGTAGAAGAGAGAAAAGGGAGTGAGAGAAGTATAGAGTTAAGAGTGAGAAATTGCTAACCCTCTACTTGGAGATAATTGTGCTTCATTTATAGTGAAACTTCTTGTCTCGGATTGCGACACGTGGCATACTTTACACTTGTCATCACCCTAGCTTATGGATGTGACAATCTTGCTTTTCAACCGTAATCATTGCTACATTTTGTAGGGGATGGACGCCTGTCACGTCTGGGTAAAGGCAGTGTCCCATCACTGACTCCATCTCTCTCTCTTCTGGTCAACGCCATACAGCGCCCCGACTGAGTATAAAGTACATCGGCTGGGCGTTAACCAGGTAGGCTAAAAAGGATTGCTTGACATACCACCTCGGCATTCATCCCAAGGTGATATTCTAGGCCTTAGCTGTGGGTCAAGGTCCGTTGGGCCACTATTGGGCCTTCGCCGGTGGATCACTGTACCTTTCTTTGGGCCCGGATTCAACACTAGTCCCTCAAATCCTAAGGGATCATTCATGGTCGTGTAGGATTTGCCATGATTTCACAGCATTAACTTTTTAGGGAGTCAATAATGAAATTCCTTAGGTAAGGCTCGGATCCATATCATAGCCGACCTTCTGCCTCAGATTTTCTCTCCCTATTGGCCAGGATCATATCAGCGCATTTCCTAGGCGGCGCATTCAATTCGGAGGAGCTATCGGTATTTATTTCCAAGAAATATATATATAAAATTGGAGGGGGGTAGCATTTCGCAGCGCGTGGCATGCACTGTGGTAGCTGAACGGTTTTTGTCCCTCCCTCTGACGGCTGGCGCTTTGATTAGCTCATTTTCCAAGAAGCATGGGTTACCCACATTAATCATGCGGCTCATGAAACTCAAGGAATCTAGATCGTTAGGACGCCTATAAATCCTTCTTCATTTTACCATTTCACCTTTTACCATTTTCTTAGAATCTTTCCAGCCATACTTTCGCGAAAACTTGCGCCGTCTCTCTCTTCCTTGCGAGTTTCGTGTCTTTTCTTCAAGGGTTTTCTACCCAGCATCCACCCTTAACGTTCCACAATTTTCCTTGGAGAGTTCTTCATTTCAAGTGCACAGTGTCAAGCATTCGTCTTTAGAAGGTAAATCTCTTGATCCCCGTATATGCAAGACTTTCTTATTTTTAGTTTCTCATTGTGGGTTTGAGAATTCTGTTTTTGCACTTTGTTTTTCTTTTGTTGAGTCTGACTCTCCTTTAAAACAAAAAAGAAAAAATGGAAAGAGTTGGGGGAACGGGTTCACAGGAAATGTTAGCGATGTCGGTTTCCATTAGAGGTTTCTGCCCCATCTCTTTATCGGTTTTTAGTTCCCGTTTCTTTAGGGAGCAGGTTAAGAGGAGAAATAGGAAAACCTGTGGCATAATTTATTTGAGTGATTCTGACAGCGAAGAAGAAAAACACCAGAACTACATGGCTCATCTGTCATCCGAGGAGGAATCCGCGCTTAGGGAACTCCGAAGCAAACGAGACATGGACTTGGGAGGAGAAATGGCGGCGGGCTCCTCTTCAGGTCACCAGGACCTCGGCTTGATCGTTAGGGCACCGTTTAGGGCGCATAGGGAAGAGTTGGGTTTGACCGCTGAGGAGATCGCTCAGGTAGAAGATTGGGTTGACCAGGTCAACAAAGTTTCGGGCTACCATGTCGACCCCGATCCAAACCCAGAGTCATGGGAAAGCAGTGAGGTTGCTACTGAAATCCGAAGGATCGATTTGGCCTCGGCTTCGACAAAATTCAGGTTGCCAGAAGGGGTCCATCTGGTGCTCCCTACCCCTTCCTGCCGACCTTGCAGCCCTCCCCCGGGCCAGGCTGCTATATGCCACGATGCCCTTTATTGCTGGATGAGGCTCCCCCTGCATCCCTTTTTCAGGGCACTGCTTAGGAGCTATAACTTGTGCCCCTACCAGCTGGCCCCCAATTTCTGGACTCAGGCTGTGGGGACTTGGTTGGCGTGGCAAGAGGTCAACCCGGATCATCCCATCTCACTGCACATCATTCACACTCTCTATACTTTGAAGAAATCAGTCAGGAGGGAGAGAGACGTGAGATCGGATGTCAAGGATTGGTATTATTTGTCCCCCAGAGGTTCTTATACTCCCGTTATTACCGGTCACCCTACCTCAATAAAGAACTGGAGGAACCAGTGGTTCTGGGTTGTTGGGGAGTGGCAGAGTTTCCCTGTGGACCCTAGTCCAGAAATTACAGTTCCCCGAACTCTTTCCCTACCTAGTGAGTCTTATATTTGCTTTAGAGTCTTTAAGTGTCATGCGTCTTTTTCTCTTTCATCCATACTCACTTTTCTTGGCTGCTTCTTAACATATTATTGGCTTATGGCAGGGGACACTTTTGCCCATCTACTCCCTGACGCGGATCTAGCGGCAGTGAGGCGTCTATTTGCCTACAAGTGCACTTTCCAAGGGGTCATACAACAGAACAAATTATTCGTTAAACACGGTCTTATGCGAGCTATGAGTAAGTTCGCCTCCTTATTGCTGTTACATCTTGTGTTTGTTCGTTTTTTTTTTCTTCATATAACCCCCATTGTCCTCCTTTCCTTGCTAAGTTCCAAAGAATTCCCAAAGATTTCTTTAAAGGGCCTCATGTCTACGAAGGTTCTTCCGGCTCTGCGCCATGGGAGCGAGGTTGAAAGAAAGCAGAAAGCGGTCTTGGCCGACCTGCAAATTGGGGTGGCAAGAGAAGTGTCTGAGAAGTCTACTGCCCAACTTCAGGGCCCTCTCCCAGCTCTACTGCCACCGCCCACTTTGCTGCCAGTGGATCCCCAACAACCCAACATTGCTGGAGAGGCCGATCCTGAAAAAAGCGTCGCCAAAGGGAAAGGGAAGAGGTCAGATAGAGGCGGACCCAAGAGGGGCAGGGAGACTAAGGATGCCCCAGTGCCACCTTCCTTGTCCGAGGACATTTCTGAGCAAGCACTTGAGGATCACTGAAGTCTTGGGCCTTGCCTTGCTGGAAAAACACATGCAAACGAGGATCACTGAAGTCTTGGAACAGACCGTCGCAACACGGGTGGAGAATGCTTTAAAAATTAGAGTGTCGGAAGCTGTCCAGGACTTCAAGGACACCTTTGAAGAGACCCCTGAGTATGAGGCTATGCAGCGGTTTTTGGGAACTTAGGGGCTAGGATGGCCTTGGGGGACGTGAAGGAATCTTTTCCAACCTTGGACCTGTCCTCCATTGAAGCATTTTACCCCGAGCCTCAAGATGCTCCTGCAGATCCTTTAGACGCATCCAGCAAGGGTTTTCCAGAAGGAGTTCCTCCACAATGATCCTCTTCCATCTTTTATTTGATTTGATTTGTAAATGCCTCATTTTCATGAATGGAATGGTCTACTTATATTTCTGCTTAGCAACATTTCTAACTGTTTAAGCATGAATATTTCCAAGTGCGAGCGTTTCCTAATTGTATGATGATATGTGGGGCATTGTGAATGTCTGTCTGTAAATGTCTTGATTTGTGAAATGCACATATTGTAAATGTCTGTCTGTAAATGTCTTGATTTGTAAAATACACCTGATTTAGAGCACCTCGAATAGGCATAACTTAGTTCGGCTGAAGGGGCTGAAGGGGCTTCTGTGCCTTTCCTCCTCGGCCATTAGTCCAAGGCGATATCTAAACTTTGGTCATGGATGGCCATATGGCCATATTTTGGGCGTGCTAGTCCCTCAAATCCGATGTGGTCATTCATGAGCGGATCGAATTTGTCATCACTTCGCAGCAATAGTTCTATTCAAGTTTAATCATTCGCTATACCCCCAGACCCGACACAGTTGATATACTTACGTTTGCTAATTAGATCTGATATTGACCAACATTTGAGCGATTTCATCTTAAAACTTTGTGACATCTACATTTACAACTTTGTATGAACCTCTGTTAATGTCGCAGTGTAAATTCACCGGAGTCCCTTGTTTTTAACAAAGATCCTGCCTAGCGGAGGCGTGTGGTATTTGCAGCCAAAATAACATAAGAATTTTTTACGTTTTTCTTTTACGCTTATGCACACAGCACTTAGCATATATATATATATATATATATATCTTGCAGACGCTTTGTCCGGATGTATGAACTAACTTAACGCACCAAGGATTTTGTGACAACATTTGGTTATATTTGAATGATTCCAAACATATTGCGCGGTGAATGACGGTGAACGAGTGCAGCACTTTAGATTTGAGTGGTTCGAAGCATTTATTGTATTAAAACTCCCAATCCTTACGTGGTGATCGTAGTTTAGCCTTATGAGAGTCCCTTGTCCTTAACAATTTTTATGCATAGTGTGGACGTATGGCGTCATGACCAAAATAATTTTAGAATGTGCGTTTATCCGTTATGGTTGTCTAATAGAGATTGGCGTAATTTTTAACGCAGCTCGCCCACGATTTTTTGAAATAATATGATAATGTTGTAATCATAGAGGAATTTAGTTTTATTGAAAATAACGGCGAAGGTGGTTCGTGTTCCAAGGATTACATAGAGGTACTCCAGACAAGTCCCCAATTATGTATGTTCCGGGTACCACCTCGGCAACGACCTTGTAAGGGCCTTTCCAGTTAGGACCCAGAGTCCCTACTCATGGCTCCTGTGTTGAAGGAAGAACCTTTTTGAGGACCAAGTCCCCAATATTAAAGCGTCAGCTCTTCACCCTTTTGTTGTAGTATCGAGCCATCTTTTTCTGGTATTTGGCCATTACCTCTTGGGAATCATTCCGCTTTTCCATGAGGAAGTCTAAACCGGCCCTTTGCGCTTCCTCGTTCCTAACTTCGTCATAATGAATTTGACGGAGCGTAGGGATTCCGATTTCGACGGAGCATACCGCCTCGGCTCCGTAAGCCAGCGAGAAGGGTGTTTCACCAGTAGCGGTGTGCGGTGTGCGAGGTGGTTCGAAGCACCCATAACACTTGTGGTAGCTCGTCTACCCACGCGCCCTTTCTGAATTCCAACTTCCTTTTCAGGGTATTTTTTATGGTCTTGTTCACCTCTTCGACCTGCCCGTTGGCCTGTGGGTGATGTGGAGATGAGAACAGCTTCCTGATTCCCAAATCGTCACACAACTCATCCACGCTTCTGTTTTTGAACTGTTTTGCATTATCACTAACCAGCGAATGTGGTATCCCGAACCGGCATATGATATTTTTCCAAATGAACTTGGTGGTGTTGGCCTCGGTGATCTTCATCAAAGGTTCCGCTTCGACCCACTTGATGAAGTAGTCAATTGCTAATATCGCAAAGCAATTGTTACCAGATCCTCTAGGCATAGGACCAATAATGTCAACCCCCCATTTTGCAAAAGGCCAAGGGCTAGTTACCACAGTTAGCTTGTGATGTGGCTGATGTGGTATGGTTGCGTGTCTTTGGCATTTATCGCACTTGCGAACGAAGTCATGGGAATCCTTTCGCATAGTAGGCCAAAAATATCCCTGTTTAAGGGCTTTCCGGGCTAGCGATAACACCTCGGCATGGTTTCCACAGATGCCCTCATGGATTTCTCTCATCACATACTGCCCTTCCTCTGGTCCCACACATCTCAGCGAAGGAGAGGTGTAACTCCGCTTATAAAGTAGGTCGTCCAAGAGTACAAAATTCGCAGAGTATTTCTGCAATTTTCGAGCTGCTTCTGGCTCGTTTGGCACTATCTGATGTTTCAAATAGGCGACCAGGGGGTTCATCCAGGATCCCTCTTCTTCAATCGCAAAAAATCTCCGGTCCTTGCTCAATAGACGAAGTCAACATGCGCTCAACTGGGATTAGATTGTGTAACCCTGAATCGCTGCTACTTGCTAATTTGGACAATGCATCGGCGTTGGAATTTTCTGTTCTGGGGATGTGTTGCAACTCCATTTTTCTAAAGTGGGCGGCCAAATCTCTTACTTTATTCAAGTAAGCGACCATAGAAGGTTCTTTGGCAGAAAATTGCCCGTTGAATTGGCTCACAACAAGCTGCGAATCGCTATTGGCCACTACGGTTTTAACCTTCAAGGCTCTCGCAAGTCTTAACCCGGCTAGTAACGCCTCGTATTCGGAAACATTGTTTGAGGCCTTCTATCCAAAGTTCCAAGATGTTAGTAAGGAAAGTCCCCTTGAAAACGTCACTGGCGGCCCTTCTTCTAAAGAAGCCAACCTTTCCCGCGCTCCTGCTTAGGATGCCTGTTTTTGTCATTGTCTTTTGTGAATCTTCATCTACTTCACCTTTGATCTTTATATGTGAATTTTATGTATTGCTCTGCTATACACAAGTAGTTCGTATTGTAAGATGGTCATCATTCAATGTGAGATGGTCCATCATAGGATGAACATAGTTTAATACAGGATAGTCCGAAGCTTGTGCCGGTCCTTGGAGTCACTGGTGGATGTGATAGTCCCTCAAATCTAAGCGCTAAAGATATTTATGTCCATCGCTTAGCTTTGACTGAATGGGTCACAACTCGTACTTCCCCGTGAATCTCCTGTTTACGCCAGGGTGATTACATCGGGGCCATTTTTGGTTAAAAATCTAACATGGGCGATATGCCTTTAAATTGTACCATACATACTGCCTCTGACCCATTACCAGTGAGAATGGAGTTCCTCCCGTGGCAATGTGCAAGGTAATTCTGATTCCCCATAGGGCTCATGGAAGTTTATTTACCATTGTTTCTTTAATTGACTCTAATTTCTTCTTCAGGTTGTTTCATAGATTTATCAACCAAGTATGCTTCACCCTCATCTAATAGAATATTCACTCCGGAGTTAAAGGAGGACATCCACCTAGGAGTCCCATGTATTCATGCTTTATAGCCTCGTTTGTAAGTACTCAGTTTGTTAGTCCGGGGTGGATTCCATTGAATGGGGAAATCCCTTATTTGTGGGGGGTTTGCTAAGCTATTCATGTTTACTTGGAATTATGCTTGTTAGAAGCCCCTAGCGAGGACTTAGATTAATGATCTTATTCTTTTGTTAACTTGTAACGGTGTTACTTCAGTACATCAGGTTCGGGTTAAATCACGTCGACATATTACCTCGTCCGTGTTTTATCCGGTGTGAATTTCAGAAAAAAATTCTAAGGTCATGCCATTCTGGAGACGAGTGGGTAGGGCTCCCATAGCCGTGTCATTTTCGGAGACACTTAAGCCGAGGCTTAAGAATATAAGGTCTCTGAGACCGTGTGTCATGGAGACACTTAAGCCGAGCTTAATAATATATTCTCCGAACCGTTCCGCTTCGGCAATAAGCAAATCTTTTATTGTTTCACGAGTCTGCGTTGCCGCGACATTTAAATCAGACATGACTACAGGTGTCTTTTGACACTGTGTTGCTGCGACATTTATGAAGACGACCTTAGGAGAGGTACTTCGGAAGAAGTTCATGGAAGAGGTCCTTCGAGAGAGGTGCTTCGGAAGGAGTCCATGGAAAAGGTCCTTTGGAAAGGAGTCCACTTAGGCAATAAGAGGGAAGCCAATTCGGCCTTGCCACTTAGGCAATATCAGGGAAGCACTTCAGCCTTGCCGCTTAGGCAATATGAAGGAAGCACTTCGGCCGTGCCACTTAGGCAATACGAGGGAGAGCCACTTTGGCCATGCCACTTAGGCAATATGAAGGAAGTACTTCGGCCATGCCACTTGGGCAATATGAGGGAGCACTTCGGCCATGCCACTTAGGCAATATCAGGGAAGCACTTCGGCCTTGCCGCTTAGGCAATATGAGGGAGCCACTTAGGCAATATGAAGGAAGCCACTTCGGCCATGCCACTTAGGCAATATTAGGGAAGCACTTCGGCCTTGCCGCTTAGGCAATATGAAGGAAGCACTTCGGCCGTGCCACTTAGGCAATACGAGGGAGAGCCACTTTGGCCATACCACTTAGGCAATATGAGGGAGAGCCACTTTGGCCTTGCCGCTTAGGCAATATGAAGGAAGCACTTCGGCCGTGCCACTTAGGCAATATGAGGGAGAGCCACTTTGGCCATGCCACTTAGACAATATGAAGGAAGTACTTCGGCCATGTCACTTGGGCAATATGAGGGAGCACTTCGGCCATGCCACTTAGGCAATATCAGGGAAGTACTTCGGCCTTGCCGCTTAGGCAATATGAAGGAAGCACTTCGGCCGTGCCACTTAGGCAATACGAGGGAGAGCCACTTTGGCCATGCCACTTAGGCAATATGAGGGAGAGCCACTTTGCCCTTGCCGCTTAGGCAATATGAAGGAAGCACTTCGGTCGTACCACTTAGGCAATACGAGGGAGAGCCACTTTGGCCATGCCACTTAGGCAATATGAGGGAGAGCCACTTTGGTACAATAAGAAGGAGAGTCCCTCTTTTGAGGAGGACTTTCTTCAAGATATTTGTTACCAATCTTTTTCAAAATGTTTCCTTCCTTTTTCAAGGTTTTATGTAGTATTTTTCCTCTCTTTTTCAAGAGGTTCTTCACCTTTTTTCAAGGTTTTTGTGGTTCTGCACTCTTTTTCAAGATGTTATCAGCCCTTTTTCAAGGTTTTATGTAGGTTAACGGACTTGTCTTTCAAAGTTCTTACCTTCTTCAAGGTCAACCAGCTTATCTTTCAAAGCTCTTACCTTTTTCAAGGCCAACCAGCTTATCTTTCAAAGCTCTTACCTTTTTCAAGGCCAACCAGCTTATCTTTCAAAGCTCTTACCTTTTTCAAGGCCAACCTTTCTATGTGTGGCTTTTTACCATGTGTTTTCGTGGTTAGCAGTATGGTTTCCCACAGACGGCGCCAAAATGTTGACCACAAAATCCGGATGGACCTTGGACCAACACGTCTCAGCTCCTCCCTCTTGAACACGTGGATCTCCTGCGCACTGTGACAAACAATCAGTTTGCAAAGGGGGCCGAGGTGGCTCCCGTTTGCACTTCGATGCCTAAGTCAGTACTCATTTTGGGCAAATGTATATTGGGTACGGGAAATATAAATGTGTAGAAGAGAGAAAAGGGAGTGAGAGAAGTATAGAGTTAAGAGTGAGAAATTGCTAACCCTCTACTTGGAGACAATTGTGCTTCATTTATAGTGAAACTTCTTGTCTCGGATTGCGACACGTGGCATACTTTACACTTGTCATCACCCTAGCTTATGGATGTGACAATCTTGCTTTTCAACCGTAATCATTGCTACATTTTGTAGGGGATGGACGCCTGTCACGTCTGGGTAAAGGCAGTGTCCCATCACTGACTCCATCTCTCTCTTTTGGTCAACGCCATACAGCGCCCCGGCTGAGTATAAAGTACATCGACTGGGCGTTAACCAGGTCGGCTAAAAAGGTTTGCTTGACATACCACCTCGGCATTCATCCCAAGGTGATATTCTAGGCCTTAGCTGTGGGTCAAGGTCCGTTGGGCCACTATTGGGCCTTCGACGGTGGATCACTGTACCTTTCTTTGGGCCCGGATTCAACAATTATAATTATATTTAATTTGATATTATTAATAAATTTCTTATTTGCATTATGAAATTATAATTACATATCTTATTTCTAATTATTATGAAATTATTAATTCATTTTTATTAAGAAATTATGAAATTGTAATTACATATCTTATTTGTAATTATTATTAACAAATTATGACATTATAATTACATTTTCCAACATTGTGAAATTATAAAATTTTTGTTACAATTATGAAATCATAGTTAGCTATTTGTTAATTCTAATTATATTTAGTAATGAAATTATTTTTGTAATAAATGATAAATAATATTAAGAATAAAAAAATTATTTAGAATTTTATAATTTATTTATAATGTAAAAAAGATTTCTTCAAAAACTTTTTTATTATTATTATTATTATTATTATTATTATTATGGTTTGTATATAAACAATATTAATTATTATTGTATTATTTTTTTTTATTAAAGTTGAGTAATTATAATTATTAATGTTATGAAACTATTATATATATTTTTACATTTATGAAATTATAGTCCATATTTATTATTTCTAATTATTATGAAAAATATTAATAATTTTTATCAACATTATTTAATTATTATAATTACATTTATTTTGATATTATTAATAAATTTCTTATTTGCATTATGAAATTATAATTACATATCTTACTTCTAATTATTATGAAATTATTAATTCATTTTTATTAAGAAATTATGAAATTGTAATTACATATCTTATTTGTAATTATTATTAACAAATTATGACATTATAATTACATTTTCCAACATTGTGAAATTATTAAATTTTTGTTACAATTATGAAATCATAGTTAGCCATTTGTTAATTTTAATTATATTTAGTAATGAAATTATTTTTGTAATAAATGATAAATAATATTAAGAATAAAATAATTATTTAGAATTTTAAAATTTATTTATAATGTAAAAAAAAAGATGTAGTCAGAACAGTCCGACCGGACCAATTTCAAAAAGGTCCGGCCGGAGCTATTTTGTAAACGGAAATGGTCCGGCCGGACCATTACTTCATCTTCTTCACAAGCTCTTCACAAGCTCCAACGATGGCGGATCAAGAAAAATGCTTTTGTGAACCCAAACTCGATTTACACAAGAAAAATTTCTAACTTCAAGCTATAAATCTAGGAATCAAAGCTAAAAATGTAATCTAACCTAGTCTAAAGTTTGAATATTGAACAATTCGAAGTGAAGTTCTTCTTCTTTTGGACGACCGACTCTAGAATATGGTGAGGAGACTTTTTTTTTCGCCGGACCCGAACTCCAGAAATGGTAAGGAGGCTGGACTTTTTTGAATACTTATAAGGATATTTTAGACTTTGTCAATAATAAATCAATTTCGCCTTTTCTTTTTAACTTACAAACGGGTCAAAGGATATTTTGAAAAATGGGTCGGAGGATCTGGCTATTGGCCACTAATTCCTCTCCAAACAATATGTTCTTCCTCCTCCGCTAAAAAATAAGCTGCGTTCTCTTTGGCGTTTTCCAGCCGTTTTCCGTTTTCCATTTTTGAAAACGCGGAAAACGCGTTCTCTTGCGCTGTTTTCGAAAAAAAATTTCGAAAACGTTTTCAAAATTTGTAAAGGAAATGGAAAACGTGAAAATCACGTTTTTCGCGTTTTCCGAAATTTTTGCCTTGTAAGTGGAAAACGCGGAAAACGCGCGTTTTCCACTTTAAAAAAAAAATCAAAAAAATCAAAAAAATTTGAAATTTGTCAAAATTTATCATTTTTAATTACATTATTGGTCCCTAATTTTCAAAACTTGTCATTTTAATCCTCAAATTTTGAAATTTCTTTCGAAAATATCCTAATTTATTTGCAACTTAGGTCCCTCAACTTCAGATTTTGTTGCACATTAGTTCACAAATTTTACTTTTCTTTCAATTTAGTCCTTTTCGTATTTGCTTTATAGGTCATTGTCTTCAAACATGTATAACTTTTGATGTACAACTTCGAATTGCACTCTGTTTTTTGCATAGAACTCCAAATTCAACCATCTTTCTGATGATGTATCATTTGCTTAATTATTAAACATTTATTTTTTCTTTTGTATTGTAGACACTTATTTTGTAAGGGCATAATTAATTAACGTAAATTGATTTTTGCAAATTTTATTGAAACTTAAATTTTAAACGTTATGAGTGCTTACTAGAAGGATGTATCTATATAAAGTATTAAATGGAACGATTACTTTAGAAGGGAAAATTACTACTCAAATGTGGAACGATTACTTTAGAAGGGCAACATGAATTTTTGAACTTTTTTGGTATAACCAAATTGTGTGATAGGGATTATTTCATTTATTTTTTTTGTGTAACTCAAAATATGATATCTTTATTTAATTTATATTCACAAACAATATAAAATAATTTTCTTCAAAATTTTAAACAGAACGCGTTTTCCAGTTTTTCATTTTCGAAAACAGTTTTCAGAAATAACAAATCAAACGCGTTTTCAGCAATTTCGAAAAAAGTCACAGAAAATGGAAAACAGAAAACATTTTCAAAAATGAAAACAGGAAACTGAAATACAAAGAGAACGCAGCCTAAATTGCTCATTTCCCATTTTCTCCCAAATTCAATCACAAAGCCCTTTATCTTATCTCCAGTTTCAACTATTTTCATTGTCAAGAATGGCTACTTCATCGGCCTCTGCTACTTTCAGATCTTCCTCCATCAAGCCACCAGTTACACCCGTCGCTATCGCCAATTCACGGCTCAAAACAAAGGGCTTTGATGTATATCTCACTTTTGCTTTTAGGAAATTAAGGTTTAAATAGAGTTCCCTTTTCTATGGTTTCTTGTTAGATGGGCTAAACCAAAAAATTAACCCCTTGGATTGATTATTCTTTCTTAATATATCTCACAATCATATGAGATTGATTTTACACAATAGAATGAAAAAGGGCTTTGATGCATATCTCACTTTGAAAACTATTAACTCGCTGTGTTTCTCTAATCTTGGACAAAAGAACAGAAGAAAAGATGTTTTTGATCATTCAACAAGAAGAAATCATGAAAAGCCCTTTAATTTTGCGGAAATTGCGAGAGTAGAAGCTCGGAGAGGCTCACTAGGAAACATTTAAAAATGGGTTTCTTGTTAAATCCCAAAACGTGGCTTGTGAATTTGATTTCGATTTTTCATTCGAGTTCGATTTTGATTTTTTATTTGGGTTTGATTTAATAGGAGAAGATGGGGAAACTGGATGAAGGGTTGGGGGAGAAATGGTGACGGAGGTGGTGATTGTTTGTTTGGTGATGATTGTGGCGGTGGTGCCTGTGGATGGTGGCAAGAGATTGGATTTTGGATGGAGGAAGATAATGATGCCTTTTTTTTCCTTTATTTTAATTAGTTTAATTTTATGTTAAGTGACGATTTTTCACCCCTCATTTAATTAGTCAGAAAGTGTTTTTTTAATTTTCATTGGTTAACTAACAGAATTTTTAAAGATTTTCATCAATTTGGGCCTTCACTGTAATGGTTATAAAAGTTTGGGTTGACAATTGCAACAAAGTAAAGATTAGGGTAAAATCTGCAAATTTTTGAAAAGTTTGGGACCAAAAGTGCAATTATACCTATAATTAGTTATACGAGTAATAGCATATGCACACATAGTTGTGCTGTGTACCAACAATCTAAAATCCGAAAGATTGATAACGATAAAAAATAGTGTTCTAAGACGATTATGAAAGTTAATTACGTTATGTTTTCAATTATATCATCATGATTTTAATTAACTTTGTAACCCACCCAAGTATCATGTGCAATTGTGCAAACCCTAGATCCGGGGGGAGGGGAACTGTGGTTTTCTTTTACTTTGGATCTATAAAAAATCTAGTGCGTATTTGAAAATAGAATCAACATTACTTTTTAAATTCAGTAATAATTATCTAGTTTATACAGCACGTTAAGTAAGTTAAAAATATGATAAAATTATTTATTTTTAAACATAATTTTCAAAGTTTTTTTAATAAAAATAAATAAGTATAACCAAACACGTTCTTATCTTTCGTGAATTCAACATTACTTTAAAATTTATCTAGCTTATACTGCACGTTAATTCATTTAAAAGTAAGTTAAACTTATTTATTCATTAAACATAATTTTCAAAGTTTATTTTAATCAAAATATATAACTTTTAAGTATAACCAAACACGTTCTTATATTTCATGAATTCCCTCATAAAATCTTGAAAGGGACATCATAATTCATATTCATAATTTCACGTCATCCCCACAACTTCAAAAAAAAAAAAAAAAAAAAAAAAGATTGAAGGCCAAAGGCACACCCATCGTCCCTACTCTAAAGATTGGTGGAAAATGTAAATCGCAAATTATGCTCCAAACTGACAAGAGTTTGGATATCACCCACTGAAACGACAAAATGTCTACCAAATTCGAACATGACTTCTGAACTGTCAGCGATTGTGGATCCACAATTATAAATCCTTACCAAGAGGGTCAGTTACAAAATCTTGAAAAAGACTTGAAATTTATAATGTAAAATGATAGGGCATTCCAATTTTCATAATCAATTAGAGTTTGTTTGATAGCGATGATTGAATTTGGGAGGAAAGAAAACGAATTTCAGGGAATTGAATTTTTGGGAATTGGAAGTTTAATGCATTTGATTGATTTAATTTTTTAAGTGAAAAAAAATTCAACTTTTATCGTTTGATTGACATTATTTTTCATGGCAAATAATACAAAATTTAACTATTTTAAACAATTTTTTTTTTTTAATTTTTCACATATTAATTTGTACTTGATAATAATAATGTTAATTATGAAAAAAAAGTAAATTAATTAACAATAACAAAAATGATCAAATGAGACTTTAAAGTTTGTCATGTAAAGGTGAAACCAATCATCACCTATTAGCTAAGAATTCATTTGCCTTAAAAATAAGGAATTATACAACTTCCAACGAAGGTATGAAACCATTTCTAAGGTAAAACTTGTCAATCAAACAACAAAAATATATGAAAATGATAAATGAATTCCTACTTCCTAGACAAATCTATCTTATCAAACACTACCTTAATGCCAATCAAAGGAGACAATCTGCTTCTCTCAAACCCCACATGCCCTCCAAGTTGAGGATCCCATCATCATAGAAATGGACAAATTGAACATGGGGTTTTTTTTTAAGCTATGCACTAATAAAGTGGCTTTTAGGGAACACTAAAAAAGTCATTATCAACTTATAATTATTTAAGGCACAAAAAAGCAAACTTGGGTATTAACACAAGGAGAAGGAGACAACTAGACAAGACATAGTTAATGCAATGTGTATATCACTTCCATCCAATAATTGGCCTTAAAACAATTAGTGCATGGTTGGCCCACAAAATTCATAAGATTTGACGGTATAATGTAAATTTTTTAACTTGTGCTTGTGTTGAAAGTGATTTTTTTTGTCACACTCATTTTCAACTACACATTGACACAATCCAACCTTCAACGCAAAAGAAGCTTCTCACACATGAAAAATCAACCTCCAAAGATTTTTTTATCCGATCAGCGATCAAATGGGTAAATGTTCATACTTGCAAACATGTGTGACTAATATTAAAATTTCATGGAGTACTAAATCCAAGCATGCATTGAGAAGTAATATGCATTTTTACACCAGTTTTTGCAGATTCCAAAAGTGAACAAGTACTTTGAATCTACTCATCATAGAAAAAGACTTCAATCTAATCTTAAACCAATGGCAATGGATAAACATACTTAGTCATGAATTTTGGATCTTGGAAAATGACAGCATAGCTTCCCTATCAATATTGGCTTGGAATTATGAATATTCTAATGAAAGAAAGAACATTTCATAAAAAAATCATATGAAAGAAAAACACTGACAAACACAACATTTTAACTTCTTTTATTTTCAATCATGTCAGTAGTGTAAACATGAGGAACGCATTACACTGGACATGTCAAGGCAAAGAGAATAGAAACTTCAAAAACATACAATAATGAAATACAGCTGAGGATACCATTTCATTCTGATTATAGTGTTTTCATCTATGTTATGTACACATCTGCATGTGAATAAACTTGAAAAACAAGCAGTTCCAATGTTCCATACTTAAAAATGTACGTACTATTAATTTTATCTTATTTATAGTAGACTCAGATTTATCTCTAACAACCCTTTCACTAAGAAAAAGGTTTTACAATTTATAATGAAGAAAACATGGATCTTATAACTAGGAATGACAGGTAACAGATAAAATTAAAGGTTCTGAACCTTGAGCCTTGATATATAAACTATAGTTTTACAATCTATTATTACTTGATTTTATTTTATGTCACACAGGAGAAGTACAAATATTAAGGGCATGATTGAAATTACTCAATTGAGATAAATAATTTTTTGCTCCACCACGAAGTAAAACATATCACATAACCGTGATATCAAGAATTTTAAGAAGAATCATACAAGTTTAGCCACATCGATCACAGATACAAGAGGTCAATTCCTGGCATCTCTTTCAGCATCTTTGGTAGATCAAATTCAAACACATCCTGTAGTGCCTTTGTACCTTCTCGATGCTCATCGATACTGACAACAAAACAAGTGGTATTCCTTCAATATAGAATCAGTCATATCGAACAAAATTTATATAAATCTCAGGTCAATATGTAAGTTTCCACCTGAGATAATTATAGGCAGAACAATTTTGTTTTTCTGTTTTTAATGAGGAAAGAGTGAGAAATATCATCTTGTCAAAACTCCTAGCTCTTCATAGAGTCTAACCAATTTAATTGAAATCAGGATAACCACAAAGACAGATAAGAAGGCCATTCTACATACTCCACCACCCTTTTCTCTAAGATGTAGAAATATAAATAAAAAATATTAAAGAGAGAGAGAGAGAGAGAGAGGTCATCTATGACTTAGCACCACTACAACTACTGCATAATTACAGGGGACAAGGCCTTACTATTGAGTTCCACAGTTGAGCAGATCTGTCATATAATTGAACATTAGTACGGTATTATAATCAGTAAGTATTCAAGTTCAACAGTCACTTTCGATGTAAGATCAGCAGTGTGAGTAATAAGACAAAAGCACAGATAAACAACATTTTTTGAAGCACCATTTAGCACCAGTATGAGCGTGCTAAGATTTCAAATATCTTATTTTCTTTCCAGCAAACTCACTCTCCCCTACCAAAAGACTTATTTAGTAGTGGTTTGTGAACGTACACAAAATCCAAAACACAATTATTAAACCAGGATTGGCTGGGAAACCAGCGAAGAAGACCATGGTCCAGTCAGGCGCCCGTGTGAGGATCGTACTGCATTCAAAATGGATGAACTGGTTGGTTTTAAAAGAGAACCGAACCCGCCGTAATGTCCAAATTTTGGAGTTTTGGGTAATTGATCCCATCATCTTTTGGACATTATTACTGAGCACATATCACTAGGCCAGTATGTTTGTTTTTAAATAACTGAAACTAGAATATGTTGGATAAATTCAATAATATGGGGCCAAACATGTATAAAATAAAATGTGTGGTGCTATCTTAAGGATTTAGTCAATAAAGTGATCCACTAAAGATTATTCGGGACTAATGGGTATTAAGTGTCGTGAGATTAAAGTGTAGAGACGGATTCAATGTTTTAAATTGATGAGGGGCCAATTTAATAACATTGAAACATGATAGTTGCCCTACAACTATTTATACAGGTCATGGTTCCCAATTGAGCGTGGCTTTTCATAATTCTCTGCATCCCCGTCAACAGAGAAGAAACATAAGGAGAAAACCACGAATCAGTTGGAAGGCCATAACCCCGTTCAATCAAACACAACAATGAATTCAGGTACGCTTCCGCTTCAGTATCGATCTTGATAATTACAGCATGATGTTCGTGGATTTTAGATGAACATTCATCTATATCAAAATTAATTTAACAAGTGGTATCAGAGCCAACATCGTGTTGAATTATCAGATCAATTTTTGAACGAATGTATGTTAAAATTGATTCCGGCCGAATTCAGTATATTTTCAAGATTCATATTTCAAAACCAATTCAGTATATTTCCAAGATTCATATTTCAAAAGCAATGAATTCAGCAGATTTCGTAAGTAAAATTGAGAAACATGAATTCAGTTCACATTTTTTTTTCTCCAGCCTTATCGTTTTCTTCTGTGTGTATGTATACATGCGAAAATTGATCTTATACTTTATGCAACAATGAATTCAGATTCGAGATTTAGGAAATATGGATTCTTGTTCCTTTTTTCTATCCAGCGGGTCGTCTTTTCTGTGTGAATTATGTGCGAAAATCTTGGTTTAATAAAATGGTTTTTCAGTTTTGATTTTTGGGATATTTCGAATTGTTATGTACGGATTTGGATTATGTGTATTGTTGTGTATGAATTGTGGTTGAAGTTTGTTGTTGATGGAAACGAATTGGGTTGGAGATAAGGAGCCGCGCGCGATGGGGTTTGCAGGCAGTGGACGTCGCGTTTTGAGGGCTATACAGCGGCGCTGCGCGCGGCGGAATACAGCGTCGCCGCGCGCGCAGCGACGCAATTTTTTTTTTTTTTTTGGGCTGCAGCGCCGGTGATGGCGCTGCAGGTGACGGCGGCGCCAGCGATGGCGCCGCGTTCTTGAAAGGACACTGCGGCGGCTAGGGTTTCAAAACCCTAGCTGCGATATTCAGATTTTTGGGCAGGGGTTTCACTTGTAAATTTGAAGTCTTGAGGGACTTTTCTGCAATTCACGAAAATTAAGGTTATTTCACAATAGGTCCCCCTGGTTTGTTTTAAACATTATTTTAAACCCTAAGTTTATAAAACTTTTAAGTTGGCCCTCCAAACTTCTGAATTCACAAAATAAGTCCCTAATGTTAAGAAATCATTTAAGTTGGGTTTTAAGAATTCTGAATTTTACGATTCAGTCCCTAAAGTTTATGATTTTAATTAATTGGCCACTAAAGTTTGGGAAAATTGCAATTTAGTCCTTCAAGTTTAAAAATATTTCATAATTGGCCAATCAAGTTTAATTAAATTGCAATTTAACCATCCAACTTAATGATTACTTAATCCTAAAGTATTGCATTTCATAATTCAAATCCTAAAGCCTTAAATATATGCAAAACATTCAATTCAAGTTCAAATTTTGGTATGACGGACTCTTTTGAGAAATATAATATTTCGAAGTGAATTAATTGAAGCAACATGTTGCCAAAGCAATCTCTCTTGTGGAAATTAATTAACTTAGAATATTAGAAGGTTTTGTGTGTGTGTTGTTCATGCGGATATTGATCGGCCCAAAGGAAGGTCAATGTTTGGCTGGAATTTCACGTGCACCTGTGGTAATAAACGCGTGACGATTATTTGGTTTAACGTGTGATCAATAAATCGATCCAAAGAAAGGTTTATTGGTTGACATGTCTTATTGTCAGTGTTTGATTACTACATCGAGGTACCACTTACAAGTTAATATTTATGTCCAAAGACTAAATATTGATGTTGTGCTAGGTATCTTGTGATGGGCCTTACCATTATTTGAAATTATTATTTGCATAATAAAGTACTAATGTAAGCTATTTCCATCTTCTTCTCTATACAGTTAATTCATCTGCTACCACAATATCTGCAAATCTTAACTCAATCCCCATGCTTGATGGGTCAAACTTTCAAGGATTGGAAAGAGAACGCACTAATTGTTCTCGGCTGCATGGATCTTGACCTTGCTCTCAGGGTTGAGCAACCGGCTTCTCTTACGGATGCAAGTTCGCCTGATGACAGGAGGAACTTTGAGAAGTGGGAACGCTCAAATCGCATGAGTCTAATGATCATTAAGCGCGGAATTTCGGAAGCCTTTAGGGGCGCAGTATCTGAAGAGGTAACTAATGCCAAGCAATTCCTTGCCGAACTTGAAAAGCGTTTTGCTAAAAACGATAAGGCTGAAACAAGCACACTTCTGCAAAGCTTGATTTCAATGAAGTATAGAGGCAAGGGGAACATAAGGGAGTACATCATGAAGATGTCTCATACTGCTTCAAAACTTAAGGCACTAAAGCTCGACTTGTCTGATGACTTGCTCGTGCATTTAGTATTAATATCGCTTCCTGCACATTTCAGTCAGTTTAAGGTCAGTTACAACTGTCAAAGGGAGAAATGGACTCTAAATGAGCTCATTTCATATTGTGTGCAAGAGGAAGAAAGGCTGAAGCAGGATAGAACTGAAATTGCTAACTTGGCAAGTACCTCTAAGGATAAGGGCAAGAAAAGAAAAACAGAATATGAAGCTGTTAAGGGTCCAGATCAAAAGAAGCTACATAAGGACAAAGAGGGTTGTTTCTTTTGCCTGAAACCTGGACATTTAAAGAAGGATTGTACCAAATACAACGCTTGGCGTGCAAAGAAAGGTACATTTCTTAATTTGGTCTGTTCTGAGGTTAATTTAGCTTCAGTACCTAGAAACACTTGGTGGTTAGATTCTGGTGCTACTACTCACATAAGTGTTTCTATGCAGGGTTGCCTGTTCTGCCGAAAGCCAAGTGATGCTGAAAGATTCATCTTTGTGGGCGATGGAAAATCGGTGGAAGTTGAAGCAATAGGAACTTTTAGGTTATTATTGGGAACTGGTTTTTATTTGGATTTGAAAGACACTTTTGTTGTACCGTCATTTAGACGGAATTTGGTTTCTATTTCCTTATTGGACAAATCAGGATATTATTGTTCTTTTGGAAATTGTCAGTTTAGTCTTTCTTTAAATTCAAAAATTGTTGGTACTGGTTCATTATGTTCGTACGATAACCTATATTTGCTTGATACTATTGCATCATATAATGAAACCTTGTATGTGGAATCACGTGGTACTAAGCGAAAATTAAATAAAGAAAATTAGGCAAAACTATGGCACAAGCGCTTAGGTCACATCTCAAAAACTAGAGTTGAACGACTTGTGTCAGATGGCATTTTGGATTCCCTCGACTTTACGGACTTTGATGTTTGTATTGATTGTATCAAGGGAAAACAGACCAAAACGAGAAGGTTAGGTGCTAATAGAACTTCGGACGTCTTAGAATTGATACACACGGATATTTGTGGACCATTCCCTACGGCTTCCTGGAATGGTCAACAATACTTTATATCATTCATAGACGATTACTCACATTATGGGCATCTATATCTTATTCATGAAAAGTCTGAGTCACTGGACATGTTCAAAGCTTTCAAAGCTGAAGTTGAGAATCAACTCAACAAGAAAATTAAAAGCGTTAGATTTGATCGTGGTGGTGAGTACTACGGCAGATATGACGGTTCAGGTGAACAACGTCCAGGACCATTTGCTAGATTCCTAGAGGAATGTGGAATCGTCCCACAGTACACCATGCCAGGTTCTCCTAGCATGAATGGTGTAGCTGAAAGACGAAACAGAACTCTTAAGGATATGGTAAGGAGTATGATTAGTCATTCTACTTTACCAAAATCACTCTGGGGAGAAGCATTAAAGACTGCAGCTTATATTCTGAATAGAGTACCAACTAAAGCTGCTGCTAAAACACCTTATGAGCTTTGGACAGGCAGAAAGCCAAGTCTAAAGCATTTCCACATTTGGGGATGTCCAGCTGAGGCAAGGCCTTATAGGCCGCATGAGGATAAATTGGACTCCAAAACAGTTAGCAGCTACTTTATTGGTTATTCTGAGCGATCAAGGGGCTACAAATTTTATAATCCCACGCATAAGTCAATTTTTGAAACGGGAACTGCAACATTTTTTGAGGATGTTGAGTTTGGGGGGAGAAATAAGGTTAGAGACATTATCTTTGAGGAAGAAGCTGAGGAAGGATCGATTTCGATTCCTACTGTTACTTTTGACAATGTGCAGGTTTCTATACCTGTCATTGATCAAGAAGTACATCCGGAAACTCAGCATGATAATGTTGAAGAAACTCCCATCCAAAATCCAGAAATACAAACTCAACAACCTCAACAAACAATACCATTAAGGCGATCCACTTGAGAGAGGAAAAATGCTATTTCGGATGACTATGTAGTATTTCTCCAAGAACATGAGGAAAATAATGGAATGATGAAAAATGATCCAATTAATTTTCATCAGGCCATGAAGGGTTCTGACTCTCAAAAGTGGATTGATGCCATGAATGAGGAGTATAAGTCTATGCAAGACAATAAAGTTTGGGATCTTGTCCCATTACCAGAAGGTGCGAAACCCATTGGTTGTAAATGGATTTTTAAAACCAAAAGGGATTCGAAAGGTAGTGTGGAAAGATATAAGGCTCGTCTTGTAGCTAAAGGCTTTACACAAAAGGAAGGTATTGACTTCAAAGAGACTTTCTCTCCGGTTTCAACGAAAGACTCTTTCAGGACAGTCATGGCACTTGTTGCACATTTTGACCTTGAGTTACATCAGATGGATGTAAAGACGGCGTTTCTCAATGGAGACATTGATGAGACGATTTATATGGTGCAACCAGAAAACTTCGTGTCAGGAGACTCGAAGAATATGGTTTGCAAATTAAAGAAATCCATCTATGGACTCAAGCAAGCTTCCCGTCAGTGGTACTACAAATTTCATCAAGTGATCATCTCGTTTGGTTTTGAGATAAATGTTGTTGATGATTGTGTGTATCACAAGTTCAGTGGGAGTAAGCATATTTTCCTGGTTTTGTATGTCGATGACATACTGCTTGCCACTAATGATATAGGCATGTTGCACGAAACCAAGAGCTTTCTGTCAAGGAATTTTGAGATGAAAGATCTTGGGGACGCCTCTTTCATATTAGGAATTCAGATACACCGGGACCGCTCTCGGGGTATTCTTGGATTATCACAAAAGAGCTATATCGATAAAGTTCTTGTAAGGTTTGGCATGCAGGATAGTAAACCAGGGGACACCCCTGTTTCTAAGGGAGACAAATTTAGTCTCAATCAGTGCCCGAAAAATAATCTTGAAGTTAAGGAAATGCAAAAGATTCCCTATGCATCAGCTGTTGGGAGTCTGATGTATGCTCAAGTTTGTACACGTCCAGACATAGCGTTCATTGTTGGAATGCTAGGCAGATATTTAAGTAACCCTGAAATGGATCATTGGAAAGCAGCAAAGAGGGTTATGAGGTACTTGAAGAGAACAAGAGATTGCATGCTTACATACAGCAGATCGGATAAGTTAGAGATCGTAGGATACTCCGATTCTGATTTTGCGGGATGCCAAGACAGTAGAAGATCCACATCAGGCTACATATACCTGCTAGCTGGAGGAGCCATTTCCTGGAGGAGTGCTAAGCAGACACTCGTAGCTTCTTCCACTATGGTAGCAGAATTTGTAGCTTGTTATGAGGCATCTAATCATGGGATATGGCTGCGAAATTTTGTCACCGGGCTGCGCATTCTGAATGGAATTGAAAGACCATTAAAGTTATATTGTGACAATAACTCCGCAGTGCTGTATTCCAATAACAACAGGAGTTCAACTAAGTCAAAGCACATTGACATTAAGTTCCTGGTTGTGAAGGAAAGGGTACAGAGTAGACAGATTTCCATAGAGCATATTGGGACAAACTCCATGATTGCGGATCCGCTTACTAAGGGATTAGCACCCAAGGTCTTTCACGAGCACACTGCTCGTATGAGTGTAATATTTCTTGAGGATATCATGATTTAGTGGGAGTTTGTATTTTGGTTGCTTTATGTTTTGGTTTTGGACACATTTGTGTATTTGGATAATTTTCTGTACGGAAATAAAGTATTCAGTTCATTCTACTCTGTCACATTATGTTTGGTATTGATCTCACCTAAGGAATAAAGTCGGACCAATTGAAAATAGGCATGTTTGGATCACATAACATGTAATTTTCATACTACACTCTCATGATTGATCTATGTCATTTGGTTGTATTGGTATATGTGACCATTGATGGATTTAGTTACGATTAATGTAACGAAAGTCGCTTTGATCCTATATTGATATGATTGATGGACGAGATTGTTTGGAAATACCCTTAATAATGATAGCACATTTTTGAGCTCATAAGGTTGTACACATTTGTAAGGATACATGTATGGCCCAGTGGGAGATTGTTGGATAAATTCAATAATATGGGGCCAAACATGTATAAAATAAAATGTGTGGTGCTATCTTAAGGATTTAGTCAATAAAGTGATCCACTAAAGATTATTCGGGACTAATGGGTATTAAGTGTCGTGAGATTAAAGTGTAGAGACGGATTCAATGTTTTAAATTGATGAGGGGCCAATTTAATAACATTGAAACATGATAGTTGCCCTACAACTATTTATACAGGTCATGGTTCCCAATTGAGCGTGGCTTTTCATAATTCTCTGCATCCCCGTCAACAGAGAAGAAACATAAGGAGAAAATCACGAATCAGTTGGAAGGCCATAACCCCGTTCAATCAAACACAACAATGAATTCATGTACGCTTCCGCTTCAGTATCGATCTTGATAATTACACCATGATGTTCGTGAATTTTAGATGAACATTCATCTATATCAAAATTAATTTAACAGAATATGATACTAATTTTCAAGAATCTGATATCAAAGTGTAATATATAACTTGTATTGGCATTTTTTGAAGCAATTGTACATGAAAAATCAGAAGAGTGTGTTCATTATTTTTGTAATAAAAAACAAACTACTTAAAATTCTTTATTATTTTCAAAAATAAAAATTGTACACGTTCAACAGGTATAATCAATCTTTTTAAAAATTCCTGTGTATAAATATAAACCCATGGGTCTGACCAATTAATATAGCTGGATAATTCCCTAGAAGGGCTAATTATAACTATGATCCAAATGACTAAATCAAGTAAATTAAAAATCTTTATTGGGTGATGACTTTTATATATGCAACATTGTTAGAAAGTTGGGTACCTTTCAGCAAGTGTTTCTTCTCTTATCACATCTAGTGATGCAATGGCAAATGCAGTGACCAAAGGGTTTCCTCCAAAATCATCAAGTATCGTAATGTGCAATATGGAAGTCTAGTAACTATCAAGAGCAGTATGAAAGATGAATATACCAAGGACATAAAAAAGAATAAATTTCAACACATTAAAAATAGTTGTAGGGTTATTGGATGATGCTTATACAATGACCTTCCTTAATTGTCAGAGAAACAAATCGATGGAATACACCAATTATATATAATTTTGATGGCGTGGCATGGTTTACTAATTTTATAAAAAAGAAGAAAATAAATTAATAATGAGAATGCAGGGACCCGAAACAATTCTATCAGTGCTATCAGTTTTGTTGAAATATATTTTGCAATCGTTGTGGGTTGCCATATGTGCATGTTGCCTTTTCTTTATCGAAAGTAATACGGAAGAACATTTCTTGTTATCTATGCATCACCAAAAAATGGAATCTATGCCATCCTTGTTTCTTCTTTTCAAGCCAGAAAAAGTATTAGAAATCTCAAAATAAAGCAGCAAAAACAAGAAACTTGTACTTTTATTTATTACTAAACCAATCGTGGAATCGTCATATTATCAATAAAACTAAAGTTTAACAACAATCATGCTCTACAATGAAAACTAAAGTTTGATACCTCATCTCTTCATTTCCTTGCCAACTTCAACGCTAGCTGTTTCTACTCCTTCAGCACCTGTATTCATCGGCCAAACATGCATACTCGTCGAAATAGAAGGCTCTTTCAGCCTTTTCTACCATTAATGCTTTTATTATCTTTCGATGACGGTGCCCCTGTAGCAAAAGATTGGTTTAAATGCTTACTGTCCTTCTGTTTGAAATAGAAATATAATACTAGTGATCCCTTCTCTGCATCCATCATGAATTAAAATCTGCATTCTTATGAACAACTATCATTCTTTCCACTAGAAACTTGAAAGGCGTACAGAAATTGGTAATATAACAAGTTGAAGTTAACCAAATTAAGACGATCCCACTATGTTCTTCCTTCATTAACACCACAATAAGCTGAGAGGAAGTTTATATACTTTTTGCATTCTAGTTCTGGATCCCAGATAGATGATCCTTTTGTTTGAGAAAAAACTATAGCCTACAGGGATACGCTGCTAACTGCAACATAACCATAAGAATAATTCAATTACAGAATCAATGACCAAATATTTGAACCTTTTGGAAGTGCAGCCACAAAACATTCAACATATCATAAAAACCAATTCATATGCTTGCACTAATAATATTGAACATATACATAAATACAAATATAACCATTCTGTACACACAGGAAGAATGCCGAGATTCAAATTACTTGTGGACACTGCACTGATATTCCAAATTGATGAGTTTTTTTTTTTTATTTAATATTATGCCCTTGTTTGTTTTTCTTAAATTTTAATATTTTTTCTACAGTATTCAATCTCAACAATCCATTAAAAGTCAAGCTCATAATATTTGACTTTTCAACCAAATCTCAATCATTCATTCTCTTAAAAATCTCTATTCATTTCAAAAAAACCCCTTTTTAAATAATACCAAATACACACTATATTAGTTTTAATTTAATATATAAGTGATAGTTATTTTTATATTATATATAATATTTATTAATTTCAATTTAACACCTGGATTTTTTTTTTTTTAAAAATAAAATAAAATTGTTAGTTTTAAAAGAATCATCATATCATACTTCATATCACATTTCATACTATGCCCTTGTTTGATTCCCATTAAATTTATCTCTTTTTTCTACAGTATTCAATCTCAACTATCCATTAAAAATCAATCTCACAATATTTGACTTTTCAACCAAACCTCATCCATCTATTCTCCTAAAAATTACTATTCATTAAAAAAAAAAACTCTTTTTAACCAATACCAAACACACACTATATATAAAAGTAAGGCACTTCCCAAAAATAATTCTTGACCATTTTCTTGCTCATTTTTTGTTTCATATATATATATATATATATATAATGGTCGATATGTTTTTAATCAATTTTAATTTTATTATTATCTCTATGCATGTGTTTGGTAAACTTGCAAAAACATTTTATAACCTCCACAATTTCCCAAAACACTTTTTAACAGCATACATTTTCTCTATCCAATTTTCAAATACTAATTTTACTTCAAAATCATAAATAAATCAGTTTATAAACTAAACTGTGTTACGAAACAAAGACTAATACTGAATGTGTTCAATTAATATTTTTAGTTATCAGTATTAAAATTATCATTTAATTATTTTTTATTTATTTGTTATTCTTAATATTATAAATTCCATGTGTAGTCATCAAAATAAAATTTGTGTTTTAATTATTAATGGTCAAATCATGTGTTATCTTTAATATTAAAAATCATATTTTCTAAAATATATATGTGGTTGAAAAAATGCGTTGCTTATAAATAATTTATGAAAAAAGTTATTGAACGAAGACTAATATTGCTTTGATATTTTTTTAATTAATAATATCAATAGAATGATTAATAATTTTTAATCATTCTTAATTTAATAAATTTTTGAAGATTATATGATATAAGATTTTCGGTATAATTTTATAATCTCCAACTTTACTCGATTTTCGTATCATGATAATTGCGAGATTTTCAAATTATTATTTTGATTACTTATTTTAGTAAATAAAGCTTTATTTCTTAAATTCAAATATTTTGTTTATTTATTTTCTAATTATTGTGATTGATGTTTTTGAATGAAATTGAAAAGTATGTTAAATATGAGAGTCAAATGTAGAAGTTATGAGAAATATATTAATATATTTTACATGTATGAATATTTTTACACATAATATTACATCAAACATGATGTGATCCAAAGTAGGAGACCAAATGCCAAGTCTAGCCATTGGCAATATGAAAGTGATCTACGTGCAAAACGGAGCAAGTTCCATGTTGGGGTCGAACCGAGAAAAGGGACGGATCAAGCCAAATTAAAGAATCGGGGTCCAAAGGACAAGCTAAAGAAAGAGCAGAAGCCATCTCACGGCCGTAAAGGTGGAAGTTACGGCCGTAACACAACTATTGCAAATTTTGGGCAGAACCTGAATTACGGCCGTAAGGGACTAATTCACGACTGTAACTAGATTATGAATTTTGTTTCAGCGTATCAATTACGGCCGTAAATATCGATGTCACAGCTGTAACTAGTGCAATCACTTTTGGACTCGAGGGACGATTAATGCACATACAAAATAAAATTTCGCTTTCCCTACAAATAATGCGCATACAAAATAAAATTTGTATGTAAAGATTGTTTTTCCCCATAAAATGAGATTTTGTAGGCTTAAGAAATTGGCTCAAAAAATATGTATACTTAGCCTACAAAATTCCGCCTATAAAATTAGATTTGTAGGAGGAATTTATTTTTTCTCACAAAAATAAATTTTCGTTGGGATATAATTTGGCCTACAAAATTATAGAAGACAATTTTTAATTCGTGGCGGGAAAACAAACTTTATTCTTATTTTTTCCCTCTACAATTAAATGTTATAAAAAAGGATTATTTGAAAAACATTCTAAACCTATTTAAAAAAAAAAACACACACACACACACACACATTTATGTAATTAACATGTAATATCGTTTTACAAAAGTTTGAGGAATTGAATTGCAATTTTCAAAAATTAAATTCTAAACCTAGGCCAAAAAAAAAAAGCCCCCAAATCAAACCCCTCCCAAACCTCACTCATCTCTTTCTCGCCTCACGCACAAATATCCCACTCCTGCTCTCGGTCCCTCCCACCTCACCGCAGCCACCACCAACATCGCCACCACCTTCCTTCCTCCCCCTGCCGCTAAGCCCCTCTCTCTTCACTGCCCTACAGCCCGCTGCCTCCGTGACTCCTTATCCTCAGTAACGGCTTCGCCTTCTTTTCACCGTCTATGCCTTTGCGGTCACCACTCCGAGCCTTCGACCCTGAATCATCTTCTTCAGGTTTTCTCTAAAACTCAAATACCATTTCATTGAAGTTTCTAGTGAGGAAAACCCAGTTGGTTTTTGGGTTTCCCTATTTCTCGCATTTCTTCTGATTTCTACGTATCAATACATGTATATTTGCATTTGTTGAAAATTGAATCTGGAATTATAGTACTAGCTTTTCTTTGTTTAATTAAACTGGAATTTGTAATTTTCAAATATATAATTTTCAACTTTGGAAAATTGCTTTCTTGGTTCAACAATTTAAGCACAAGGGTTTGGTTAGTGGCTATTGCAAATTATCAGACCTATATGAAATGCCAAATGAAGCAACCTACACTTGATGTTCAATGGGATCTTCAACCAGTTTCTGTTCCATCTGGTGGATTTACTTGCAATTGTTAATTAAATTATCTAAATGTATGTATTACATCTTTTCATTTACATCCTTTTGGTTTTCTGTTAAAATTTGGTTGTCTAAACTTTGTGAACAAGCCCATTGCATGACAGTGAAAAAGTAATATACTGACCTCTATTACTTTCTTGCTTTGTTTCTCTATACATGCTGATAATGTTATCTATTATATTTGTTTTTGTCACTACTACACGTTATATGGTATACTAATGAGTTATGGCACCTTGATGACAGGCAAAATGAGAATCTTGGTTACTGGTGGCACCGGGTTCATTGGCTCTCACTTAATTGATGAACAGATGCAAAATGAGAAGAATGAGGTGAGCTTTACTCATTCGTTTCTTTGGTTTCTTACATGCACGGTGGATTTTAGCGAAGGATGTACTTCAATATGCAAATGTTCATGAGTTTGTTTTATTTCACTCCGGTTATTATTGTTGATTACTATTTTACTTGCTCAGAGGACAATTTATCTCGGTGGATTGGTCATCCAAGATTTGAGCTTATTAGTCATGGTAATGATTCCTTTTATCTCGGTGGATTGGTCATCTTGACTTTACTCACCATCCTTTCCCTCTATTTTTGCATTGAACTTGGTGGTGCTTCAACTGAGGTTCAAATTCAGCTTGAGTTATTGATTGCTTGTTTGATTATTGATTTTATTAGAGATTCATTCATTCATTATTCAGTAACTCTATACTCTGGCAGGACCATGCATTACATGATTTGTGTTATATATCTTGTGAATGTCTATTTATATATATCTTTTTTTTTTTTCTTTTCATATCTTGCAGGATGATATGTTTGTCAAAGATGATGAAAATCTCTTACAAAAGGCTAAGGAACAACTTCCAGAAGACACCCCTTAGGAGGAGATGGTCGTCTTCGAAACATTGGGACTAACTACTTCACATGTGTGCAATTTGGAACAGGAGTTGAAAGTCGAACGTACTGCTCGAAAGGCAGCCGATGCATTTCTAGAGTGAAAATGGAGAAAAGATATTTATGTTGTTATTATTATATAGATGTATTAATAGATAGCTAAAGAGCATGTTTATTAAATTGTTTTTAAGTTTACAATTACATTCAGTGTCAACGAGTTTTTAGTTGTAATTTAATACAATGTTTGGAGTTAGTAATATATTGGTTTATATTAGAAATTTTATTTTAATTTATTTTTCTACGTATTGTTATAATTCAATTTATTTTTCCTTACAAATACTATAATTGTTGGAAAAAATAAAAATTTGCTTTCCATACAAATAATTATTTGTGGCGAAAATTACAATTTAGCCTATAACATCATTTGTACTCTATGCCTACAAACATTTTTTGTAGGCTAACCCAACATTAAAATATGAACAATTGTATAGGGATATAAATTAGACGACAAATAATATTTGTCTCTAAAAGATTTATAGGCTCGAACTTTAGTCAACGAAACATATTTGGTAGGTAAAATAAACATTAGCATACAAATAATTTTGTTGGGAAAGATTTTAGACGACAAATGATTTTTGTAGCGAAAGGGTTCGTAGGCTCATACTTCCGTCGACAAAGGTACCAATTTTGTCGGCTTATATCTATCCCCTCGATGTTTGCCACACAAACTTCCCCACAAAATATCTTCGTCTGGAAAGGCTTTTACCTACAAATAAGAAGCTTTCCCTACAAACATATTTTGTATGCGGAATATAAAATTCTAGTAGTGATCTTGCTCAATATATATATATATATATATATATATATATATATATATATATATATATATATATATATATATATAATGGTCGATATGTTTTTAATCAATTTTAATTTTATTATTATCTCTATGCATGTGTTTGGTAAACTTGCAAAAACATTTTATAACCTCCACAATTTCCCAAAACACTTTTTAACCGCATACATTTTCTCTATCCAATTTTCAAATACTAATTTTACTTCAAAATCATAAATAAATCAGTTTATAAACTAAACTGTGTTACGAAACAAAGACTAATACTGAATGTGTTCAATTAATATTTTTAGTTATCAGTATTAAAATTATCATTTAATTATTTTTTATTTATTTGTTATTCTTAATATTATAAATTCCATGTGTAGTCATCAAAATAAAATTTGTGTTTTAATTATTAATGGTCAAATCATTTGTTATCTTTAATATTAAAAATCATATTTTCTAAAATATATATGTGGTTGAAAAAATGCGTTGCTTATAAATAATTTATGAAAAAAGTTATTGAACGAAGACTAATATTGCTTTGATATTTTTTTAATTAATAATATCAATAGAATGATTAATAATTTTTAATCATTCTTAATTTAATAAATTTTTGAAGATTATATGATATAAGATTTTCGGTATAATTTTATAATCTCCAACTTTACTCGATTTTCGTATCATGATAATTGCGAGATTTTCAAATTATTATTTTGATTACTTATTTTAGTAAATAAAGCTTTATTTCTTAAATTCAAATATTTTGTTTATTTATTTTCTAATTATTGTGATTGATGTTTTTGAATGAAATTGAAAAGTATGTTAAATATGAGAGTCAAATGTAGAAGTTATGAGAAATATATTAATATATTTTACATGTATGAATATTTTTACACATAATATTACATCAAACATGATGTGATCCAAAGTAGGAGACCAAATGCCAAGTCTAGCCATTGGCAATATGAAAGTGATCTACGTGCAAAACGGAGCAAGTTCCATGTTGGGGTCGAACCGAGAAAAGGGACGGATCAAGCCAAATTAAAGAATCGGGGTCCAAAGGACAAGCTAAAGAAAGAGCAGAAGCCATCTCACGGCCGTAAAGGTGGAAGTTACGGCCGTAACACAACTATTGCAAATTTTGGGCAGAACCTGAATTACGGCCGTAAGGGACTAATTCACGACTGTAACTAGATTATGAATTTTGTTTCAGCGTATCAATTACGGCCGTAAATATCGATGTCACAGCTGTAACTAGTGCAATCACTTTTGGACTCGAGGGACGATTACAGTCGTAAGGCCATATGTTACCGCCGTAACTTAGGAGCCGCATTTTGGACTATAGAGTTGCGGCTAGGGTTTATTTCTTTACATGTTTTTTTTTTACTATATTATGTTTCTTTTCCATTGTAAAAGACAATTTTGAGTTTATTGATTAAATTGAGAGATGATTCTCTTGTTGAAAGGTTGAGTTATTCCCTTTGTTTCGAACTTATCAAAGATTAAATCTTTTTAACGTTCACCCAGAGAACTTATCAAGGAATTGACAACTCTTGTGGCATTCACCGATCTTGGTCCTTTATTCCGTATCGATTCTCACGTCGTGAATATTGGGTCAAGGTTTTATCTTCAATCTATCTTTTAATTCTGTGATTTATTTCTTGGGTTCTTATTTTTCTTGTGTTTAATCCGAATTAGGTCTTTCCTAGGTCATTATTTTCATTATTCTGCGTTTTCGACGAGATTCCTGATTGGGATCGCGTCATTTGGTATCAGAACTTGTATCTATTTCAGATTCTTGCGTTTTTCTTGAATTTCTTGATTTTTCTTGTTTCTTCGTGCTATTAAATTTTTTTCAGCTTTTGATCCATAAAAATCCTACAGAAAATTCAAAAGTGTTTTTCGAGTTCCTTTTTTGTCCAAATCCAATTCCTTTTTTTTTTGTCGCATACTCGTAGTCAACTTTTCTAGTAGTTCAAAAAAAAAAATGTCTTACAAGGAGGAATCGACATCATCATCTTCTGTGGATGAAAGAAAACAATTTAGGGGTGTGAATAGGAAGGTTGAGCAGGGTAATGATGAGGTTACAATGACGTGGGAACATTTTGAGAAGTTAATGGCTCAGATGGAGGAACGGGGTGCAAAATGTGAACAACAACACCGGGATCAATCTCATAATGATTCTCTAAATAGGAGAGGTAATAGGCGTGAGGTTGGTATGGATGATGGGGGCATGGGCAGTGAGAGTGGTAGTATTTCTTCTGTGGGAAGTATGCGAAGGAGGGATAGAGAAGATAGGTATGATAGGGAACATCGTAATACTAGAGGGCATCGTAGAAGAGGTAGGGATGTTGTGGATGACAACCTTGGGAAAATTAAAATGAAAATACCATCATTCCAGGGTAGGAGTGATCAGGAGGCGTACCTGGATTGGGAAACCGAGGTTGAACGGTTATTTGATTGTCATAATTATTCAGAAAAAAGAAGGTGAAATTAGCAGTGATTGAATTCACAGATTATGCAAATATTTAGTGGGATCAGCTAGTGACAAGTAGGAGGAGGAACCTTGAGGAGTTGGTAGAGACTTGGGGTGAATTAAAGACCATAATGAGGAAGCGGTTTGTGCCAAACTCATTATTATAGAGATATTTACCAGATGCTGCAGGGTTTTACTCAGGGGTCGAGGAGCATAGAGGATTATCATAAGGATGTGGAAGTGGCGATGATTCAAGCCAATATGGTGGAGGATCGGGAAGCTACAATGGCTAGGTTCTTGAGTGGGTTGAATAGAGATGTTGCCAACATAATTGATCTGGAACATTACGTGGAAATAGAGGACATGGTACATATGGCAATGAAGGTGGAAAGACAATTGAAACGAAAAGGAGCATGAAGACACTTGTCGGGATCTTATCCTACATCACAATCGAAGCAAGAGCACAATGATGACCATGTTCCGAAAGGAAACGAGGAACCTACAACAAAAGATAAAAATATTTCTGAATCTCAACCTACTAGGGATAGAAATATTAAGTGCTTTAAGTGCTTGGGTTATGGTCATATAGCATCTCAGTGTCCAAATAAAAGGGTATTGTTTTTGCGTGATAACGGGAACGTTAGTTCGGAGGAAGAATTTAAGGGGATGCCTAGATTACTGGATGCTGGGGCTAGTAGTAGTGATGAGGAAGGGTTGACTTATGTTGTTAAAGGCTCACTTGTCAATCGGCGTGTCCTTAGTACTAGATTTAGGGTGGATGAAGTCGGTGAGCAAAGGGATAATCTGTTCCACACTAGGTGCTTAGTGGGAAAAAAAAGTTTGTGGTTTGGTGATTGACGAGGGGAATTGTACTAATGTTGTTAGTACAATGTTGGTTGAAAAATCGGGCTTGAGCTTGATGAAACACCTTAGGCATTATAAGTTACAATGGCTAACTGAGACGGGTGAAATTAAGGTGAACAAGTAGGTTTTGGTGGGTTTTTCGATTAGTGGGTGTAGGGATGAAGTTGTATGTGATGTAGTACCTATGCATGTTGGCCATATTTTGTTGGGGAGGCCATGGCAACATGATAGGAGGGTAGTACACGATGGGTTTAATAATCAATATTTGTGACGACCCGAATTCTCGACCATTCGAGTGCCACTAAAAGTGACTCATATCATATTATCGAGACTTAAATAGAAATGTAAAATTATTCAAAAGAATAATTAGAATCCCATAATTTTATTTGTGAATAAAATAGAACATAATTTTCTTACATAAAGTTCAACATAATTATCTCATCAATCTTAACCACTTTTGTCACTTCCATGTTGACCGCCTCGAACCTTCAATTATCTGAAAATGGTAAATATCGTGGAGTGAGATTTATAAAATCTCAGTAAGTATACCAAGCATAAATTTTCTTTTGAAAGCATATGGATCATTTTCATCATAACATAAGATAGGATCGAAATACTCATAAACATAGGGAGACACAAGAATTTTACCGAACTTAAATGGCAAGAATTCTTATGTGTAGCGCTACTAAACTCCGGTCCCCTTAGCATAATCATAAACATATCATATGGAACCCATAACAATCTTGTGAGATTGATTTCATAGCAATGATCCAAACATTTTCATAAAAACATAAGATATACTTACTTTTCATAAAAACATAAGGTGTATTTACCTTTCATAAAAACATACTTACTTTTCATAAAAACATAAGGTGTATTTACCTTTCATAAAAACATACTTACTTTTCATAAAAACATAAGATATACTTACTTGTCATAAAAACATACTTACTTTTCATAAAAACATAAGGTGTATTTACCTTTCATAAAAACATACTTACTTTTCATAAAAACATAAGATATACTTACTTGTCATAAAAACATACTTACTTTTCATAAAAACATAAGGTGTATTTACCTTTCATAAAAACATACTTACTTTTCATAAAAACATAAGATATACTTACTTGTCATAAAAACATACTTACTTTTCATAAAAACATAAGATATACTTACTTGTCATAAAAACATACTTACTTTTCATAAAAACATAAGGTGTATTTACCTTTCATAAAAACATACTTACTTTTCATAAAAATATAAGATATACTTACTTGTCATAAAAACATACTTACTTTTCATAAAAACATAAGGTGTATTTACCTTTCATAAAAACATACTTACTTTTCATAAAAACATAAGATATACTTACTTGTCATAAAAACATACTTACTTTTCATAAAAACATAAGGTGTATTTACCTTTCATAAAAACATACTTACTTTTCATAAAAACATAAGATATACTTACTTGTCATAAAAACATACTTACTTTTCATAAAAACATAAGGTAATACCTTTCATAAAAACATACTTACTTTTCATAAAAACATAAGGTATATTTACCTTTCATAAAAACATACTTACTTTTCATAAAAACATAAGATATACTTACATTTCATAACAACATACTTAATTTTCATAAAAACATAAGATATACTTACATTTCATAACAACATACTTAATTTTCATAAAAACATAAGATATACTTACATTTCATAACAACATACTTAATTTTCATAAAAACATAAGATATACTTACCTTTTAAAAGATTAAAATGAAGTGTAGTAGTAAATGGACCAAAACTTTCTTGACCACCTTGAATTTCTCTTACTTGTGGATTTTGTCAAGAGGTTGGAAATAAGTGTATATGTGTAGAGTTGTGTGTAAAAGAGATGGGTTTAAATAGATGTATAAAGTTGGCATATTGTAAACATAATCATTCAATTCTATTAATTTTAACACATCCTTTTCTTAAAGTAAAGCACCATTCATATACTTTTCCATATTTATACAAATATTATGCTCTTCATGATTACATATAATGGAGTCTTATCAACCATTCATATACTTTTCCATATTTATACAAATATTATGCTCTTCATGATTACATATAATGGAGTCTTATCAACCATTCATATACTTTTCCATATTTATACAAATATTATGCTCTTCATGATTACATATAATGGAATCTTATCAACCATTCATATACTTTTCCATATTTATACAAATATTATGCTCTTCATGATTACATATAATGGAGTCTATAATTCATTCATATACTTTTCCATATTTATACAAATATTATGCTCTTCATGATTACATATAATGGAGTATATAATTCATTCATATACTTTTCCATATTTATACAAATATTATGCTCTTCATGATTACATATAATGGAGTATATAATTCATTCATATACTTTTCCATATTTATTAAATTAAGATTCTCATAATTATTATATATAATGGAACCTCTCATGCTTGCATATATTTTCTTAATTTCAATAATAAAAATAATTTTTGTATAAATAAATATTGGGATAACATTGAATTAAGTACTTGGACTTAATATACTTTAAATCAAGAGAATGGAGATATTTTTAGAAATTCGGAATTTAATTTAAAATCGAACGATCTCGATTATTTCTTGACTTGGCTATACGAATACGTCGTGGCGTTAACTTAATAAAAATGGGTGAAATAGTAGCGACACGATTTTCTATTAAAATAATTATTAATCGCGTAAAAATTCTTGGTCGCTACAAACTTACCCCCTTAAAATAATTTCGTCCTCGAAATTAAACTTACTTGATCTTATGATTTCTGAACACTTAATCAGAATCTCTTCTTCTTCTTATGTAGCATCATCGCTACCATATTTAACTCAACCATATTTAACCCACTGGACTTTGACTAAATGCATCAATTTGTTTTCTTAAGACATGAACTTTTCTATCAATAATAGACATATGTCTACTCATAAATTCTTCTGAATCAAAATGAAAATTCCCAATCGTATGTGATATTTCATCATATCTTGTAGTATTCATGTAACCTGTCACTTATCATCGTATCATGTAACCTCAAATATTCGTATTAATATCTCTAAAATTTCAATAAATCTTTACTAACATATCATACCATAATAATTTGTCATTTCTTCTTATCACCAAATATTCCAAAATAATTAAAACGATTACCTGAATATTCTCTATGTAATATACCCAAACATGTTATTCACATATCAACATAATCATCAGTTTATCTTTCCAATATTTGTAACCCAAAATTTCTGCAAAATTCAATAAACAAATATCTCCCAAATAATTAAAATTCTTAACTCAAATATCATAACATTTCCCGTAAGGTATTCCTTTCACTTGCACAAACTTATTAATCCTGATTCAATACAGTCCTTATTTCACTTTCACGTATTCCCGTATTATTTCTATACCTTGATTATTATATCAAAATATCAGTACCCAAAATCCAAGAAAATATTCCATATCTCAAATCCCGTCATCATCAAATCTTCCTTTTATTAAGAAAGTAAACGGCGCATAACTCTTGTTCCCTCTTTTCCATTATTCTATTCCGCGCTTTCTTGCTGGAATCAATATCACGCGGATTTCCTCCGATCCTTAATGCTTTTAAATAGTTCATGCTGGGAAGAGGTTAGATCCATCAAAACATGGATATCATTCTTACAAACATTCGCAAGTATTATTCCAGTCTTCCAATGAATGATCTGAGGAAAATTTATCGAATAAGACTCGAAAGATTGAGGTTGCTGATGGCTCATGGTGTTTCAGAAGATGTTCGCTGGTTGATCGAAGCAAATGTTCGACTATCTGGTGAATTACCTATGACATTTCCAAAGCACATGCCTGGTTTAGGCAAAAGCACCTTCGCAAAGAAACGAAGAGCAAAAAGGCTGAATGGTTGCTACAAATGTGCTCGTTGGAACTGTGATACTCGTTGCAAAACAGTAGGATATTCTTCTACTAATCGGGATGATAAAATCAAATTCATAAAGGGTGGACTGAGTAAGGAGTCTTTGGATGATATTCGACTGACTCTTGAGACGCACCCAAGTGGTTATGTGCAACGTGAACTTTTCTCCTTATACGCTCAGTTTAACGGGGACAAAAATCGTTATAGTCTCCAAAATATAATAGCAAAAGATCCTGTTTGCCAGTCTGTTTTACAAAATGAGGCTTCTGGCAGTTCATCAATGATATAAGGTAAATCTCTTGATACACATTTAAAATATTTTGCTGTTTTCTTTCACGCGTTTTGGAAATAAAATATATTTTCCTTTCTCGAGTTTTGATAAAGCTGGAAATAAATATATTTTCCTTTCTCGAGGTTTGATAAAGCTGGAAATAAATATATTTTCCTTTCTCGAGGTTTGATAAAGCTGGAAATAAATCACCGAAAGGTGATATATTTGGTAAAACAGTCAAAAGTTGGCCGATTTTGTCAAAAGTAAATCTTTACTTTTTCAGAATCAATGAAAAACAGTAAGTTTTTTTCCGGCTTTAAATAGCCAAACATATTTCATAGTTCAGGCATCCCAAAATCACATCTTCTTCGTAAGTTTTCTCTTCTATACTATCAAAGATGGAAGCACCAAAACTTCGACAGATCAAAACTATTTGTGTATTTTGTGGATCAAAAGTGGGGAAAGGCTTCAGTTATCTAGAAGCGGCCGTAGATCTTGGAAAGAAACTGGGGGAAAAATGTATCACTCTTGTGTATGGGGGTGGTAGCAGTGGTCTAATGGGTTGTGTTTCCCAATCTGCTCTTGCAGAGAAATCAAAAGTAATCGGTGTCATACCTGTCCCTTTGGTAGATGTTGCAGGAAAAACACGAGGGCATGAAGTTCAAACCTTATCCATCCATGAACGCATAACTTGTATGCTATATGGTTCTGATGCCTTTATAGCCCTGCCCGGAGGTTTTGGTACCTTAGAAGAAATCTTTAACATTACCTCGTGGGCTCAACTAGATCTCCATACTAAGCCTATTGGGCTTCTGAATGTTAACAATTTCTTTGATGGCTTGTTAACCTTTCTTGATTATGCTGTGGAACAGGGATTCATCTCTCCATTTTCCAGAAGACTCCTTATTTCTGCTCCTACTATTGATGAATTACTGGATAAGCTGCAGTCATATATCTCAATACAAGATCCAGCAGGGGTTAAGATAGATTGGTCGCAAGGAAGGGGAATCAAGCGAAAATGGAGTCCGGTTAATGTAAACTTAACTTTATGAATCTTAGAATAGGTGGGGGTAGAGTACGGAGTATTCTTACTCTCGAGACACCCCTCTAATTTCCTAGGATTTCCTTAATGTTTAAATCTTGTGTGTACCTCAAAGGTTCCAGGTGGTAGATTACGGAGTATTCTTACTCTCGAAACACACCTCTTTGAAGGTTTCTTTATTTCCTCAAAAGGTCAGAGGTGGTAGGATACGGCTACTCCGGAAACACATCTCTCAATTTGAGGAATTTTCCATGTTGCTTTCTTTTGATTTTGCGTGTTTCATGTATTTCTTTCCAATGTGACTCTTGTGTGTTCTCCTTACGAGAAAATAATAAATATCTCTGTTATCATCTACTAAATCTCGTTTGTGATGTAAATGAATTTACATGTCTAACCTCAATTCTCTTAGTGATTGCATACCATACTATGCTCTTAATTCCAAACGATAAAATTCTAAGCAGAGTTTCCTTTGAAATTTGGACTTATTCAAACCGTAAGCATACTTCATAACTCACAATAATAAATAATTCCACATTTGATCACAACGATCTAAAAATTGACCACAATTTCATCAAACTTCAATATCATAAAAAAATATTCCAGAAAATCAATTCATAATTCCTCAACATAGAAATTTCAAATCATAGTCGTCAATATCACAATATCACTTCCTTCAATACCTTAATTGGCTCAAAAGATTACTCATACTTATATTTATAAGTCATAAATCATATTCCCAAAATTTAATCACAAGGCCAAAGTTCATAATAAATTTCTCTTCAATATAGAGGCATAATTCACTTACTCAACATAATATCCATTACTTAATTCCCAATAACCAAATCTTTAAATCTCTAACTTCATAATGCTTCTCATAAAAGTCTCATTAAAATCATATCACTTATAATCTTAACATCTCATAAAAATTCATAAAATTGGCTCGCTATTTCTCATTAAATCTAAATGATAGATAATCTGAACATATTTCTAATCATTTCTGTTGACTTCTCATACTTAATGCCATGTCTAAAATCAATTATGCAAAGTCCATTTAAGGTTTATCATTTCTAAACTCGAGGACAACAATTATTTTGAAAATCATTCTTAAGTCATATTATTCCCATTATGCTCAACACCCGTTCTCTTTCTTTCTTTTCTTTCTGAATTTTTTTTTTTTTTTTCAGAATTGAAACTTGAAGAGTGGTACCAATAATCATCCACAGTTTTTCCTTACTTTTAAGCAAAGGTAGTGATAAAGGGATAAATTATTGAACCGAAAATTGAAACTTGAAGAGGAAGTACTAATAACCATCCACAGTTTTTCCCTTGTTTTTACACAAAGGTAGTGATAAAGGGATAAATTATTGTACTAATTAATTATCAATTTTGTTTGTTTAATATATTATTCCATATATTTTGGGCAAAAGTTACAACCCAACTTAATTTCTAATTGAGTCAATCTTACTAAGCTTAATATGCACCAAAATTCATATAAATATCCTCTCTGTCTCATGATTCTACATTGAAAAGAATAAAAAAATTGAGTCTTCTATCAATTTATATCATACTTGACATGTATATTATGTGTAACACATAAAGATTCATAACATATGAAGATTTCATACTTAACATGTCTTAATAAAATCGTAAATGACTTGCAAAGCATATAACATACCTGGTTCGAGGAGTCAATACGTGGAGAGTGACATAGTAGAGTGATGAGTTAAAATATTTCATATAATCTTATTTTCCTTTAATCAACAATAATTTAATGTGGTTGCATCCAAATCAACATTTTCTTGAATCATAATTCCTAATTAATCACAGTCTTCAAAACAAATCCAATATCGATATAGTAATTATCTCCCCATCAATAATTAATAACTTAACCCAAATAAAATTTATCGTCAAATCTTATTTTTCCTTTAGTCCCCGAACTTCTAGAAATTTATCAAAGACATCAATATAAACATCATATCACTAACTAATTATATTCCATAAAATTTTCAGGACATTACAAACTCCCTTGCTTAAAATGAATTTTGTCCTTGAAATTCGCACATCAAATTTCATCATGCTTTTCAAAATCATAACCATACTTGACATGTGAAAATTCAACTTTTTTTTTATAATGAATAGTGATTTCGTTCACTGTTCATCATGAATAGCACGTCGTTTTACTGTTCACGTGAATAGTGATTTTTTTTTATTTTTTTTTTTTTATTAAAGAAATAAAATTTCAAAAATCTACAGAATCGTTTTTAAAACTCTTTGCTCTGATACCAACTGTGACGACCCGAATTCTCGACCATTCGAGTGCCACTAAAAGTGACTCATATCATATTATCGAGACTTAAATAGAAATGTAAAATTATTCAAAAGAATAATTAGAATCCCATAATTTTATTTGTGAATAAAATAGAACATAATTTTCTTACATAAAGTTCAACATAATTATCTCATCAATCTTAACCACTTTTGCCACTTCCATGTTGACCACCTCGAACCTTCAATTATCTGAAAATGGTAAATATCGTGGAGTGAGATTTATAAAATCTCAGTAAGTATACCAAGCATAAATTTTCTTTTGAAAGCATATGGATCATTTTCATCATAACATAAGATAGGATCGAAATACTCATAAACATAGGGAGACACAAGAATTTTACCGAACTTAAATGGCAAGAATTCTTATGTGTAGCGCTACTAAACTCCGGTCCCCTTAGCATAATCATAAACATATCATATGGAACCCATAACAATCTTGTGAGATTGATTTCATAGCAATGATCCAAACATTTTCATAAAAACATAAGATATACTTACTTTTCATAAAAACATAAGGTGTATTTACCTTTCATAAAAACATACTTACTTTTCATAAAAACATAAGGTGTATTTACCTTTCATAAAAACATACTTACTTTTCATAAAAACATAAGATATACTTACTTGTCATAAAAACATACTTACTTTTCATAAAAACATAAGGTGTATTTACCTTTCATAAAAACATACTTACTTTTCATAAAAACATAAGATATACTTACTTGTCATAAAAACATACTTACTTTTCATAAAAACATAAGGTGTATTTACCTTTCATAAAAACATACTTACTTTTCATAAAAACATAAGATATACTTACTTGTCATAAAAACATACTTACTTTTCATAAAAACATAAGATATACTTACTTGTCATAAAAACATACTTACTTTTCATAAAAACATAAGGTGTATTTACCTTTCATAAAAACATACTTAATTTTCATAAAAATATAAGATATACTTACTTGTCATAAAAACATACTTACTTTTCATAAAAACATAAGGTGTATTTACCTTTCATAAAAACATACTTACTTTTCATAAAAACATAAGATATACTTACTTGTCATAAAAACATACTTACTTTTCATAAAAACATAAGGTGTATTTACCTTTCATAAAAACATACTTACTTTTCATAAAAACATAAGATATACTTACTTGTCATAAAAACATACTTACTTTTCATAAAAACATAAGGTAATACCTTTCATAAAAACATACTTACTTTTCATAAAAACATAAGGTATATTTACCTTTCATAAAAACATACTTACTTTTCATAAAAACATAAGATATACTTACATTTCATAACAATATACTTAATTTTCATAAAAACATAAGATATACTTACATTTCATAACAACATACTTAATTTTCATAAAAACATAAGATATACTTACATTTCATAACAACATACTTAATTTTCATAAAAACATAAGATATACTTACCTTTTAAAAGATTAAAATGAAGTGTAGTAGTAAATGGACCAAAACTTTCTTGACCACCTTGAATTTCTCTTACTTGTGGATTTTGTCAAGAGGTTGGAAATAAGTGTATATGTGTAGAGTTGTGTGTAAAAGAGATGGGTTTAAATAGATGTATAAAGTTGGCATATTGTAAACATAATCATTCAATTCTATTAATTTTAACACATCCTTTTCTTAAAGTAAAGCACCATTCATATACTTTTCCATATTTATACAAATATTATGCTCTTCATGATTACATATAATGGAGTCTTATCAACCATTCATATACTTTTCCATATTTATACAAATATTATGCTCTTCATGATTACATATAATGGAGTCTTATCAACCATTCATATACTTTTCCATATTTATACAAATATTATGCTCTTCATGATTACATATAATGGAATCTTATCAACCATTCATATACTTTTCCATATTTATACAAATATTATGCTCTTCATGATTACATATAATAGAGTCTATAATTCATTCATATACTTTTCCATATTTATACAAATATTATGCTCTTCATGATTACATATAATGGAGTATATAATTCATTCATATACTTTTCCATATTTATACAAATATTATGCTCTTCATGATTACATATAATGGAGTATATAATTCATTCATATACTTTTCCATATTTATTAAATTAAGATTCTCATAATTATTATATATAATGGAACCTCTCATGCTTGCATATATTTTCTTAATTTCAATAATAAAAATAATTTTTGTATAAATAAATATTGGGATAACATTGAATTAAGTACTTGGACTTAATATACTTTAAATCAAGAGAATGGAGATATTTTTAGAAATTCGGAATTTAATTTAAAATCGAACGATCTCGATTATTTCTTGACTTGGCTATACGAATACGTCGTGGCGTTAACTTAATAAAAATGGGTGAAATAGTAGCGACACGATTTTCTATTAAAATAATTATTAATCGCGTAAAAATTCTTGGTCGCTACAATATTCATTTGTGAAGGGTGAGAAAAAATTTACCCTTGTGCCTTTATCCCCTAAGGAAGTCCAAGAGGATCAATTGGAAATCAAATGTGAGTTTGAGAGAAAAAATAAGAGTGTTGAGGCCACGACCTCAGAAAAAGGAGAGGGTGCAACATTTGAAAACAAGAGAGTTGAGGTCACGACTTCAGAAAAAGGAGAGAATGAGTGCAAAAAGAAAAGAGAGTCCACCCAAAATGAGTTTATTTGCACAACGGTTGAGCTACAAGGCACCTCCCTTGCACTTAACCAAGCTAACAATACCCTCCCCAGTTCTATTAAATCTGTTTTGCAGGTTCCTAAGTCAAACCATGAACTTAAGGTGGGGAAGAAATTCATTGGCAAAAATGAGCAGCCCAGAGGTTTAAAGAATCGCACGAGGCATAAGCATGATCGGAAAGCCTACAAAAAAGGAAGAGTTTGAAAAGCAGGACAAACTTTGATTCGAGGTTGAATCCTTTCCAAGAGAGGGGGGATGATGTGATCCAAAGTAGGAGACCAAAGGCCAAGTCTAGCAATTGGAAATATGACAGTGATCTACGTGCAAAACGAAGCAACTTCCATGTTGGGGTCGAGTCGAAAAGAGGGACGGATCAAGCCAAATCAAGGAATCGGGGGTCTAAAGGGCAAGCTAAAGAAAGAGCAGAAGCCATCTCACGGCCATAAAGGTGGAAGTTACGGCCGTAACACAGCTATCGCAAATTTTGGGCAGAACCTGAATTACGGTCGTAAGGGACTAATTCACGACCGTAACTAGATTATGACTTTTGTTTCAGCGTGTCGATTACGGCCGTAAATATCGATGTCACGGCCGTAAGTAGTGCAATCACTTTTGGACCCGAGGGACGATTACGCCCGTAAGGCTATTCTCACGTCGTGAATATTGAGTCAAAGTTTTATCGCCAATCTATCTTTTAATTCTGTTATTTAATTCTTGTGTTCTTGTTTTTCTTGTGTTTAATTTGAATTAAGTCTTTCCTAGGTCATTATTTTCGTTATTCCGCGTTTTCGACGAGATTTCTAATTGTGATCGCGTCAAAACATGATATACCATTAAAAAAAAAACTACTAAATTTGAATTTTTAATGAAATTAATATCAATTTATAAAAATTATTGAAATCAATAGTTATTTATTATTTAAATATATAAATTGACGTTTATTATTCAAAGAGATTTTTAATAATTTGAATTAGTTATGTCATTTTTTAAATTCTAATAATTATTGTAATAGAATTTTTTTTATACATATATTGATTATGTATAAGCATTAAAATTTTACGAATACTTATTGAAATTGATATTGTGGATAACAATTTTCGTGCATCCCACGGGTGAAATACTAGCTTTATATAAAGGGATAGTACATCCCAAAAACAAAATTTTGAACTTTTACAGCATAAAACGTCTTTCCTAAAATGGAAGTATTTCAATAAATTAGAATACTTTTGGTAATTATACTATTATTTTGAAATAAAAAAAATGTTCAATGTGGGTATTAAATCGAAGATCTCAATAAGAACTTTAATAAGAACTCACGAGTGAGAGTCAACTATAAACATGTTTTCCCTAAAATCACATCAAAGATTAAATGCAAAAGTGTTATTTTGTACATTTTACTTTTTTCCACATGTCACAATATTTTAAAATTGTTTTATTTAAGTAATGATATTTAGAATTTCTTAACTAAATTTAATTTGGTCATAAATAATTAATTTCAATTCGAATTGACACCCATATTATTCATTTTGTTCATTTATTTATTTGTTTAGTCATTTTATTTATTTATTTATTTAATTAGTTTTATTTATTCATTTTGTTCATATATTTATGTTTAATACTATAAATTTAAATAATAAAAATATACAAAATACATATTATTGAATTTAACAATTAGTTTAATTAATTTTTATCAAAATAAAAATAAAAGCATGTTAACAAACTCATAATATTTCCAAACATGGTGTTCTTAAATACATTTATTTAAAACGTATAAAAATAGTTTTTTTTCTGGGTAACATAATACTTTGACTACTAGGTGGAAAATGAAAAGTCACGTTCTATTGGAGATTAATTATTGAATAAATTTTGAATATTTTGATAGTTCGTATCTATAATTTTTTAATTTTTTTAAAATTTTGTCATTGATGATGGTTTCACGTTGTATATTGTTTTATACGAAATTTAATTATTTTATTTTGGTTTTTTTTCCATTTCGTTTTAATAAAAAAATTCTAAACGTATATCACAAATATATCTATTTTTTTTACTTATTATAAATTTTATTTAAATGTAATTTTTCTTTTCTATTTTAAGTTTTAAATCAATTCAAATTACAATATTTAAAAAAATTCCTGATATAATAAACATATGAACTGTAAAAAAAACTAAAGTATGTGTAATGTACATTTTTTATAATTAATTGTCTTCGTTCTTTTTTATTTTTAAATATTCATTTTATATGCTAACATATAAATTCAATATATGTCAGTAACAAATGATCGTGCATCGCACGAGTGTAACACTAATTAATTTGGGAGTTGTGTACTATTACCTTTATTTTACTAAGTCCTTGTTTGGCCATCATAAAAAAATTAACTTATTTTCTCTTTCTTCATTTCATCTATACATACATGATACCACACATTCTCTTTAAAATTACTATTCAAAAAAGTATTTTTTTCAAATAAACTTTTTAAAATGAACATTAAACAAGAACTAAATTCGTAAATCACATTCTAATTCTCTATTTTATTTACTTCATTCAAAAGACCAACTAGTGACATAAAAACAAGTAAACGAAAACATAAAATACAAAAACAAAGCCTTCATTATTTAAAAATTCATTTTATTCTAATTTATTTTTATTCACATTCTCCCCATAAAATAATTTAATATATAAACCTATGAATCCGATTCCACCAACTACGTAGACTATCATCTTTACTCTTACCCACGCTATCGTGACGTATATGAAGAAATTAAAATATTCTAAAAGCAAATATTGAATCCTTAATTTATTTTCTTCCATGATTAGAGGATTAACTAAAGATGATGATAAGGTTATGTTGGTTGAATCCGAGTCTTTCTCCTGTAGGAATCTCTGCGGCGATTTCTTCATATTCAATGGTGAACTTAGAATATGATATTGCTAATTGTATATTTATTTTGTTTGTTTTAGGAAAAATCAAAATTTGAATGCGTTTGGATGCGAAACGAAAAAAAATGGACTAAAGCTGTATAAAAAAGGGACAAAGTGGGACTCAAGTGCAACTTCCAAAAATTGAAGAACTTGAATTAAGGATTGAAGGAATTAATTGGAAATAACTTGCTGGAGCATAGATTGACATGGTTGGTTGAATTGGGTGGAATCCTTGGGTAGATGGAAGAGTGGCTCGGCTGGGAGTTATTGGAGAGACAGATTATATTCGGTTGGATTTTGGAAGCAAGACGGTGAGGAATTTACATGGAAGAACAAAGATTTCATCGCTTGGATTCGGATTTGAATGCGTTAATTTGAGGTTTTCATAGTTTAATAATTCGGGTGATGACTTCCTTTTATTTCTTGTGTATTTCCCACTTTAATATGCTAGGCTAATTTTTTTTATGTATTGGATGAAGATGAAACTTGTTATTAATTTATTTTGATTCGATAACTAGTAGTTTAATAATTTTTTGTGTTGTCTTGATTGATCTTGCATGCTTTATTGTTATTATTATTTGATTGAGTGGCCACCAGTTAAATATATCGTTACTTGTTGTAGTCTTGGAAAAGTCACAATAAGTTGGAACATTGCATGATCAACACATGAACACTAGATGTTAGGAATAACATTATGACATGTGCAATCTAATTGATAATTGTGTGATTTAATGCGTTCTAAACATTCGTATTCGGATTAGGAATAGATTCGTTTCATGTTTAGGATATATTTAATTTGTCTTGGAAAAGAAAATTAATTGCATGTGAATTATCGATTGTCAAGCAACGTATGAATGATTTAAATTACAAATTGATGAATTGAGATAGATGGTAACAAGTGGATTCGGATTCCAATACACGCTCCTCATTTATATTTTACTCCCCAACATTGTTATTTTCTTTTATTTATTGTTTTGCAATTTTTTAGTTAGAATAGCCAAACAAACCATCTTTTTATTAATTGTTTTCATTAATTGAATCGGCGATAGATTGATAATTAGGACTAAACATTATTTCTCGTGGGAACGATACTCTCAACTCATCATAATTATTACCTGTCAACGATCCCGTGCACTTGCGGGATTCGAACCGAACAAGTTTTGGCGCCGTTTCCGGGGAATAACGGATTTAGTATAATTATTAGTTTACCTTTAATTCAATTAAATTTTGATATTTAGTTTTTAGTTTTCATTATTTTTATTTTTATTTTTACTTTGTTTTGGTTATTCATAATTCCTTATTTTTCTCTTCACATTGGTCATTGAGTAGTATATGCTAGGTTTTAACGAGCCTGAACTATTACCAATAGATCCTGAAATAGAGAGAACCTTTAGACAACGTAGAAAAGAACAAAGAGAAAACAGAGATATGACAAATAATCAAAATCAAAATCAATTGCCCTTGCTCCTCATGAGCGAGAAGTGCAAATTCAATCAGGAGTAGTTCACGATAATGCTCAAGCGCTGGTTGGGGATTATGTAAATCCCGCGCCCGCCCCTGTACAACAAAGTATTGTTTATCCACCATTGGGGCAGGCAAATTACCACCATAGACCTGATGTCATAAACTTATTTCAAAATCATCAAGACATCAAGTTCTTTGGTAAGGCGACTGAAAATTCGCATGAGCACATTCAAGCCTTTTTAATACTATGCGATGTAATCAGTCACGAAGGGATGTCAGCAGACGCTTTTCGAATGCGTTTGTTTTCCCATACTTTAAAAGATAATGCTAGGGAATGACTACGCTCGTTAGCTCCTGGAAGCATTGTATCTTGGAATGATATGGTGCAAAAATTCACCATGAAATTTTTCCCTCCATCTCGAGTTTTCCAAATCAGAAATGAAGTTCACACTTTCAAACAACGAGACCTTGAGAGTTACTCTGAGGCATGGACGAGATTCAAGGACTATTTGAGAAAGTGTCCAAATTTGGACATACCAAAAAATGCTCAGGTTTACATCTTTTATTTAGGATTGCATCCTGAATACCGCAATATGTTTGATGCTTCGACAGGGGGATCAGTAATGAGATTAGATATTGACCGAGCACATGAACTATATGAGAGAATTGCGGAGAACCAGGCGATGTGGCCTATTGAAAGGGAAATTCCAAGAAAAGTATCTGGTGTCCACAATGTCGATGCAGTTACGCAATTGGCAGCCCAAATGGAAGTGATTTCAAAAAAGCTGGACAATTTAACTCAACCTGTGAACATGGTGCAACAACCAACACCAATTTGCGAAGGATGCGGGGCAGATCATGTTACAGCTAGCTATCCTTTAGCCTCAACACATGGAATGCAATGTGAGAATGTCAACTATGCCCAGAATTTTCAGAAGTATCAAAATAACCCCTATTCCAATACCTATAATCCAGGGTGGAGAAATCATCCAAATTTCTCTTGGTCTAACAATCAAAGTCGAAGTCATGAAAGAAATTTTCAAACAAAACCACCAGGTTTTCAACCTCAACAACAACAACAACCAAAGAAGCCATCGTTGGAAGACATGTTCGCACAGTACATGGCAAAGACTGAACAAGTTTTTCAATACCAACAGGCAGCTATAAAAAAATTTGGAAAATCAAATGGGACAGATGGCTGTAGCATTAACAAGCAGAAATCAAGGAACTCTACCAAGCAACACAGAGAAAAATCCTAAGGAACAGGTACAAGCTATTACCACTAGAAGTGGTATACAACTACCTGAAATAACTGTTAAGAGACCACCAATTACCACAGAGAAGGTACCTAATACTGAAAAGGAACAAGTGGACCAATTCGACGACTCAACAAAAGGAAATCAAGAATAAGCTTTAGAAACTCCACAAGTTAAAGCAATTGTTCCTGTAAAGGCATATGTACCTCCTATTCCATTCCCACAAAGGTTGCAAAGACACTAGCTTGATAAAAAATTTGCAAAATTTTTGGAGGTGTTCAAGAAATTGCACATCAACATACCATTTGCAGATGCCTTGGCACAAATGTCCAACTATGCTAAGTTTATGAAGGACATATTGTCAAACAAGAGAAGGCTGGAAGAGAATGAAACTGTGATCTTGACTGAGGATTGCAGTGCTAGACTATTACACAAGTTACCACCAAAATTGAAAGACCCTAGGAGTTTTATTATTCCCTGCAATATTGGTAACAAGTTTGTGGATGATGCACTTTGTGATTTAGGCGCAAGCATTAATTTGATGCCATTGTCTCTTTTCAAGAAGCTTGGTTTGGGGGAAGCAAAAGCCACTACTATCACCCTACAGCTAGCTAACAGGTCAATCAAACACCCTAGGGGGATAGTGGAAGATATTATGGTAAATGTTGATAAATTCATTTTTCCAGCAGATTTTGTAATCTTGGACATGGAAGAAGACAGAGACGTCCCCCTCATTTTGGGACGTCCATTTTTAGCCACTGGTAGAGCATTGATTGATGTGCAGAAGGGACAATTGATTTTTAGAATCAATGATGAAGAATTAAAAATCAATGTTTTCAACGCAATCAAATTTGGAGATGAAGTCAAATCCTGCTATCAAATTGATGCAATAGACAAAGTCGTGACAAAGGAGTTCATGCTTGATCACCATCAAGATCCGCTTGAGGCTTGTATGATGTACTCTGGAAAACGTCCATGTCCCTCTGAAAAAGTGGAGAAATGCATTCGAGATTTGGAAGCAATTACCCCATGCATAAAACAACCCATGTTGGAGCTGAGTGAAGGTTCTGAGAAATCTCTACCATCAAAAGGCTCCAACACTTGAGTTAAAACAACTTCCACCTCATCTGCGATATGCATACCTAGGAGAGAAGAACACACTTCCAGTTATCATATCTAACTCTCTTTCCGAGAACGAAGAAGATCAATTGCTTAGAGTTCTTCAAGATCACAAAACCGCAATTGGATGGACAATTTCTGACATAAAAGGAATTAGTCCTTCCCTTTGCATGCACAAGATTCTATTGGAAGATGAGTTCAAACCATCAATTGAACGACAGCGCAGATTGAACCCAAACATGCAGGAGGTTGTGAAAGCAGAAGTGCTGAAATTGTTGGATGCAGGAATGATTTATCCTATATCTGATAGCCATTGGGTAAGTCCTGTGCATGTAGTTCCCAAAAAGGGAGGAATTACAGTGGTCCCAAATGAAAATAATGAGCTCATTCCAACACGCACAGTAACAGGTTGGCGAGTTTGCATTGATTATCGCAAGCTCAATAATGCCACTAGGAAGGATCATTTTCCCTTTCCTTTCATTGATCAAATGCTGGAAAGACTTGCAGGGCATTCACATTATTGTTTCCTAGATGGGTATTCGGGATATAATCAGATTCCCATAACACCAGAAGATCAGGAGAAAACTACTTTCACTTGTTCTTATGGGACTTTTGCATACAGAAGAATGCCTTTTGGATTATGTAATGCTCTAGCTACTTTTCAGAGATGTATGACGTCCATCTTCTCTGATATGGTGGGTAAGCTCATTGAGGTATTCATGGATGATTTCTCAGTATTTGGGTCTTCATTCAATGAATGTTTAAGTCACTTAAAGACAGTGATGCAGAGGTGCGAAGAGACTAACCTAGTGCTCAACTAGGAGAAATGTCACTTTATGGTTCAGGAAGGAATTGTTTTAGGACACTTAATTTCAGCAAGAGGAATTGAGGTGGATAAGGCCAAGATACAAGTGATAGAGAAGTTACCTCCACCTAGTACCGTAAAAGGGATCAGAAGTTTCTTGGGACATGCTGGTTTCTATCGGCGTTTCATCAAAGATTTTTCAAAAATAACCAAACCTCTTTGCACACTGTTGGAAAAGGATGTCCTTTTTAACTTTTCTGAGGAGTGTTTGGATGCATTTAACACTTTAAAAGAAAAATTGGTCACGGCTCCAGTGTTATCTTCACCTGATTGGGGTTATCCATTCGAATTAATGTGTGATGCTAGTGACTATGCAATTGGAGCAATTTTGGGGCAACGAAAGAACAAAATCCTACATGTGATTTATTATGCCAGCAGGACTCTAGATGAAGCTCAGTTAAATTATGCCACCACAGAAAAAGAGCTTTTGACAGTGGTGTTTGCCTTTGATAAATTCAGATCTTATTTGATTGGATCAAATGTGATAATATACACGACCATTCAGCACTGAAGTACCTGTTTGAAAAGAAGGATGCAAAACCAAGACTTATCAGATGGATACTTCTATTGCAGGAATTCAATTTGGAAATTAGGGATAAAAAAGGTTGTGAGAACTTGGTAGCTGATCATTTATCTCGCATGGAGCAGCAAGAAGAAGATCCTCCAGGTGAAATCAATGAGATATTTCCAGATGAAACTCTTTTGAAAATCGAGATAGCACCTTGGTATGCTGATTATGTAAATTATTTGGCAAGTGCTGTGATTCCCCCAGAGTATTCAAGTCAACAGAAGAAGAAATTTTTCAGTGATCTTAAGCATTACTTTTAGGATGATCCATTCCTCTATAGAAGAGGCCCAGATCAAATCATACGTCGTTGCGTGCCAGAAGAAGAACAGGAACAGATTCTAGAACATTGTCACTCTGCTCCATACCGGGGTCACTTCGCAGCTACGAAAACAGCAGCTAAAGTCTTACAATCTGGTTTTTATTGGCCTACACTGTTTAGGGATGCTTATGCCTTAGTGAAAAAGTGTGATAAGTGCCAAAGACAAGGGAATATCTCAAGGAAGAATGAGATTCCTTTAAACAATATTTTAGAAGTTGAGTTATTTGATGTTTGGGACATTGACTTCATGGGACCATTCCCATCTTCATATGGTCAACAATATATTTTGGTGGCTGTAGATTATGTATCTAAATGGGTTGAGGCTGTTGCTTTTCCAACAAATGATGGACGAGTTGTGGCACAATTCATAAAGAAGAACATTTTCTCAAGGTATGGCACACCTCGAGCTATCATTAGTGATGGAAGAAAACACTTTTGCAACCGCCAATTCTCAGCATTGTTAGCTAAATATGGAGTCAAACATCGAGTTGCAACACCTTATCATCCTCAGACAAGTGGACAGGTTGAGATTTCCAATAGAGAGCTAAAAAAAATTCTTGAGGCAACAGTTAATACAACACGCACTGATTGGTCAAAGAAGCTGGATGATGCATTATGGGCATATCGCCCAGCCTTCAAGACACCAATTGGGATGTCCCCTTATCGGTTAGTCTTTGGAAAAGCATGTCACTTGCCAGTAGAGCTTGAGCATAAAGCATATTGGGCAACACATTTGCTGAATTTTGATATGATCAGCTGGAAAGAAGAGAATCCTACAACTAAATGAGCTTGACGAATTTAGATTGGGGGCATATGAGAATGCCAAGTAATATAAGGAAAAGACAAAAAAGTGGCATGATAAGCATATCAAAGAAAAAGAGTTTGTGGTTGGTCAACAAGTTTTGATGTTCAATTCTCGCCTCAAGCTCTTTCCAGGGAAGTTGAAATCCAGATGGTCAGGTCCATACAAAGTTGTGGCTGTTTATCCTTATGGGGCAGTGGAGGTTGTTTCACAAGATCATTTGAGACGATTCAAAATTAATGGCCAGAGGTTGAAAGCTTATTGGGGGGGTGATTACTCCAATGAGAAGACAATCATATCACTTGAAAATCCAAATGAAGAGTAGCCAAAATATCAAAGTCAAGCTAATGACTATAAACAAGGGCTTGTTGGGAGGCAACCCAATTTTCTTCTCTTTTATTTAGCTTTATATGCATTAGTTTGATTTATTTATTTATTTTTACGTCTTGATCCAATAACACTTCTAATGCCTGAATTTCATTTTTGCCTTGATAGGACTGATTCTGCAACAGGAAGATGATCAGGGAACTTTGGGAATGCATATCTCCATCACATTCAGATTGACCAGGGAAGTCCTTTAACCTCTCCTAGTTATACTTTTTATATACTTGATCTGATACATTGAGGACAATGTATATTTTAAGTTTGGGGGTGGGTAGTCCATTTTTCTGCTAAAGTTTTCTTTTTATTCAGCATGTATCCAAAAAAAAAAAAAAAAAAAGGAAAAATTTGTTGACATGTGTATTGCCTAGGATATAGTATGGATCAAATTTTGCTTTGATTTGAATTTTGAACAGCATGAAAACAAGAATTTTATGAACTAGTTACTACTTGCTAGATTTCATCTTCACGCGCACATAGCCATTGTTGGATTATTACTTGTGTAGGGATTTGTTTAATACATGTGGGGCAAATTTATGCAATTTGAACTTAGGAATGACTTGATAATCCCTAAACTTAGATGATGAGACATCCCAACCTTTAAAACTTAGAAACTAAACTTGCTCAAGAGCAGTTTGGGGGTGGAAAGAAGTGGTGAAGGTAGGCTTGAACTTTTAAGGGTCTGTAGTTCCTGAAATGTGTCATTGGTTGAAGAGGTCTTGGTCAACGAGTATAAATCATTGCCGGCATAAAAACAGAAAAATGCCGAAGGTCTTATTCTACTCTTCAAATGCCTTTTTGACTCGAGTAATTAAGTCCGAGGGGTCTTTCAAACCTGGTGCCCTAAAGCCGTCTGGCTTGGGAGCCACCTACCTAAAGCTTGCTACAGGGGTCAATTAGAAAACAAGTACGGAGAGTGGACTTACACATAAGACAATAAAACATCTTTAACTTTTTGATGTTGACTGTGTGACTCGAGTAATTAAGTCTGAGGGGTCTTTCAAAACTGGTGCCTTAAAGCCGTCTAGCTTGGAGCCACCGACCTAAAGCTCGCTACAGGGGTCACATAGAACGCAAATGAGAAAAGTATTGCACAACGATGGTAAAAGACATGGATATAAAAAGAAAAAGTCGTCCATAAAAATAAATAAATAAATTATTGTTTGGTATAAGCTTGTTGATTGAGACTTTGATACCAAAGGCATGGATTAGGGAACCGCTTACCATTGATTGTTTGGGCAGACTTAGCTAATTCTGATCACCTGGTGTGGAAAAATGCAAATTTTGATGTTTAGAAACCACATGAATAGAAGGAACCTTGGGATTCGAGAGAAAAATAGTAAGTTGTGATCATCCATGAGTGATGGAAGGAAAATCATTAGATAAATAGGGTTGACCACATGGGATTTGGGCTTAATATTGCATAATGAGCTACACAGTTTTAAGTATATCGTTGCATGAGTAGGAGTTTGACATTGGCTATTCAAACACACACTTGAAAATCTGGCATGAGATAACTAAAATTATTTTACCTTATTGTTCATAACTCTTGCTAAAGTACAAATTGATCTGGATTATTGAGGCATATGGTATACATGTTGACATAAAAAAAAAATATATATTTGTTATTTGCTATTTTGATTCATTAGTTTTATTCTATCTTATTCGAGGACGAACAAGAGTTTAAGTTTGAGGGGTTTGATAAGTACGTTTTGCGTACTTATCTTGGCTTTAAATTTAGACATTTGTAAGTGTTTTAGAATATGATATTGCTAATTATATATTTATTTTGTTTGTTTTAGGGAAAATCAAATTTTGAATGCGTTTGGATGCGAAACGGAAAAAATGGACTAAAGCCGTACAAAAAATGGACAAAGTGGGACTCAAGTGCAACTTCCAAAAATTGAAGAACTCGAAGTGACATAAATGGAGACATGTATTGCACAATTAAAAACACAAGGATCAATTTGATTTATTTGAGAAATTGAGTCTTTAAACATAACCCTACTTAGTGCAATTGAGCCTTGAATTAATTGATATATATATATATATATATATAATATGTACACACGGCAGAAGGAAGAGAGTCGGCGGCTGATGCATTAGAGAGAAAGAAAGTAGTAGCCGAGTGTGTAAAAAAAGAAAAGAAAGGAGAATGCACCAGAGAATTGGAGTCTCGGTTGGGAGCAAAAAAGGTGCCTACTTGAATTAAGGATTGAAGGAATTAATTGGAAATAACTTGCTGGAGTATAGATTGACATGGTTGGTTGAATTGGGTGGAATCCTTGGGTAGATGGAAGAGTGGCTCGGCTGGGAGTTATTGGAGAGACAGATTATATTCGGCTGGATTTTGGAAGCAAGACGGTGAGAAATTTACATGGAAGAACAAAGATTTCATCGCTTGGATTCAGATTTGAATGCGTTAATTTGAGGTTTTCATAGTTTAATAATTCGGGTGATGACTTCCTTTTATTTCTTGTGTATTTCCCACTTTAATATGCTAGGCTAATTTTCTTTATGTATTGGATGAAGATGAAACTTGTTATTAATTTATTTTGATTCGATAACTAGTAGTTTAATAATTTTTTGTGTTGTCTTGATTGATCTTGCATGCTTTATTGTTATTATTATTTGATTGAGTGGCCACCAGTTAAATATATCGTTACTTGTTGTAGTCTTGGAAAAGTCACAATAAGTCGGAACATTGCATGATCAACACATGAACACTAGATGTTAGGAATAACATTATGACATGTGCAATCTAATTGATAATTGTGTGATTTAATGCGTTCTAAACATTCGTATTCGGATTAGGAATAGATTCGTTTCATGTTTAGGATATATTTAATTTGTCTTGGAAAAGAAAATTAATTGCATGTGAATTATCGATTGTCAAGCAACGCATGAATGATTTAAATTACAAATTGATGAATTGAGATAGATGGTAACAAGTGAATTCGGATTCCAATACATGCTCCTCATTTATATTTTACTCCCCAACATTGTTATTTTCTTTTATTTATTATTTTGCAATTTTTTAGTTATAATAGCCAAACAAACCATCTTTTTACTAATGGTTTTCATTAATTGAATCGACGATAGACTGATAATTAGGACTAAACATTATTCCTCGTGGGAACGATACTCTCAACTCATCATAATTATTACTTGTCAACGATTCCGTGTACTTGCGGGATTCGAACCGAACATGTATTAGTTGTGGAGGAAGACCGCCCAAAGATTGACGTCAATCATCTTGAGAGTTTGTGTAAAATGAAATCCCGTCTTCTTCTAATACTTTGGAATTGAGTGTTGGAAAATCTGAATGAAAATTATGAGTTCCAGCCATCAGTTTCATCTGTTTTCCCCTGAATTTCATCTGCTCATCAGTTTCAAAAGTTCAGCTTAATGGTGATTAAATGCAAAACAAATAGCCAACCACGCCTCTCGGCTGAAACAAGAAGTAGAACACAGCAAACACAAGAAAAAAAATTTCAGCTTCCTCTTCCTCCATTTCAGCGGCCTTAAAATTTTTTTTTCTTCCTTCCTTAATTTTCGAAAGTGCTTCGAGAGAGAGACACGCTAATTCGATAGGCGGTTGACATAGTGCAACGTGAACCGACAATCGATTTTATCTTGGGAATATAACACCAATCAAAACCTCTTATTCCCAGTGAGGCGGCGAATTCGATTTAAAGAAACCGTGTAAAGACAGGCCTTCAGTTTGGTTACATTTCATTTCTTTGATTCTCTAAATTTTCCCCAACATTGAAGAGTGATATTGCAGAATTATGTTATTTACTATTGGCAATTCGAAATTCAGGTAAATGTCAATTGCATCCGATTGTATAGAACCTCTTAAATCACTCTCCCACAGGCAGTCGAACAAACAGATGACTTCCATGTATCTGGTTGGTGATTGTTAGACTGCATTTGTAATATATGGATATGGTAGTTAATCAGGAAAGAGACTGCACTAATTATATAGTGCAATTCCTAAGAAAACCTTCAGAGTATCTAAATTTCAATTTCAACTTGAAATATTTGGCTAATTATAGAACATGATGCCTTTGTAACGATAGACTCACCTTTGAAATTATTTACAACATGTCAATTTCTAATTAAGAGTTCAATCAAAGATATCTTTATATGGTATAACAAGTTGTTTAGCTACTTGTATCGATTTGTCACAATATGAGTAAATATTGAGTAATGATCAATTACAAATTTGCGAAAGTTTGAGATTAGTTCAATTTAAAAATTACACTCGTATAACATTGTATAATAAACAATTATACAACGTATTTTACAATCTTGAAAAAATTAAATAGTGTAATAATTACATATCGATAAAAGTTATGATAATTGTAAAAATTTTATGACTCATGTCACAAATTATAATTTATAAACTCATTTAATAAATTACAACTTACCCGATTTTGTAATATACTTGATTTTGATGAATACTTTCGATATTTTTTTTAATAGACTAGTTTTCTCCCCATGCTTCGCACATCTTATTTATGTGATAAAATAATTTATACTTTGTATTTTCTATGTAATGAAATATAAAATGAAAATCATTAAAACTATTTACCTTTCATGGTTGTGTCAAATTAAGTAATATTAGTAATTTTAGTTTTAATAATGAAATAATTATTTATATGAAAATTACTTATTTACTTACTTATTTATTTATTAATTTGTGAGAAAATTTATAATCGTTATTTTTTCAGTTTTTTGCAATTAACTATTTGTACATCATAGTGAACGAATTTTGAAAAGACCGAAGAGGTTGAAAATACATTCAACCATAAAAATAAATTCTTTTTTTTTTTTTTTTTTTTTTATCATATTTGAACAACACAAGATTTCATTTTTCATTTAACGTTCATCATATAAGTGAAAAATGAATACTTATTTATCTATAAATATATGTTAATAATTTACCTCTTATGCGCTTAATAAACAAAATTATCTTTCTTCAAAGTAACTCTCATTTTAGCGTCCAAATAAATAATTCACTTTATTTTTTACTTTGATTATTCAAAAGTTATTGGTTTTGTGAGATTATCTTAATTTAGTTATAATATTACCAAAATCTCATATTGTAAGAATATAAACTTCCGATGTCAATTTGTCATTAGAAAAGTTATAGTTTGTTCTTTAGCATTAAATATGATTAATCGTACAAATTTGAGATGATTTAAGGTTGTAATAATTGAATTTGAAAAATTGTATTAGCATATATGTTGAATTACAAAGTGGTAAAATAGTGAAAAAAACTTATCAATAGTGTAAGTTATATCATTGTTTAATTAAATCAAGGTAATTTGAAAAGTCACTCAACATTTATTTACATGGTGATGTGATCCGGACCAGGCATCGAAGGGCGAAGTCGAGCCATCGGCAATATGATAGTGATCTACGTGCAAAACGGAGCAAGTTTCGTGTTGGGGTCGAGCCGAGAAGGCGAAAGGATCGAGCCGAGGCAGGAAATCAAAAAACGGGCAGAAACTGGTTCACGGCCGTAAAAATGGAATTGAAATTGATCACGGCCGTAACCTCCATTCTTACGGCCGTAACACCAAACTGAAATTTGAGACAGAATATTAGTTACGGCCGTAAACTAGATATTTACGGCCGTAACTCAAGATTTTCCAGATTTTCCGGTTTTTTCAATTAATTTATTTCCTTTTATTATTTTAGGTTATTTTCCTATTTTAGAATTTTAGCATAATTAGAATTCTATTTTGAGTAAATTAGATGCTAGGTTTTCTTGCTTATTTATACGCTTTTCAATTCATTGTAAAAACAGTTAAGATTGATTTTGAGATTAATATAGTTGAGAGAGTTTTCTCCAATTGAAAGGTTGAGGAGTCCCTTTTGTGTTCTTCAAGAACAAATCCGACCTATCAAATATTGTGGAAATATTTGTGGCGTTGTACTTATCAAATATTCGCGAGAATATTTGTGGCGTGTCCGATTAGAATCTTATCAAGGAAATTGACAAGTCCTTGTGGTGTCTCGAAAACCTTGGATCTCGATTCCGCATCGTCAATTAATTGCGTCGTGAATCTTGGGTCAAGGTCCTATCGTCAATTTTATCTTTCTAGTATTTTAATTCTTGTTATTTTCGTGACAGATCTGATCTAAATCTTTCCTAGGGTTTTAAATTTCGTTATTCCGCGTTTTCGACGAGATTCCCCTCCCGGGATCGCGTCATCTGGTATCAGAGCTTGGATCTATTTCAAATTCTTGCGTTCCTTGATTTTCTTGATTTTTTTCGCGTTCTTCGTGTCAGTCATAAATTTTCTTCAGTTTGATCCATAAGAGTCAGTCCCAAAAATTCAAAAGTGTTTTTCTTGTTCGTTTCTCGTCCGAATCCAATTCCGTTTTTTCTGCCATACTTGTAGTCAAATTTTCTGGCAGATTAAAAAAAAATCCGAATTTTTCGAGAATTTTCTAATTTTTTTTTTTACCTTTCGTATCTTCCATAAATTCCTTAATTGTTGATCCTTGGTTTGTTCTTGGGTGAAATTTGAAAGGATTGAGTGTGATACACGAGTGAAAATAAACACGAGAGGAACTTTTGTTTGTCTTTGAAAGCTAACCATGTCTCGCAGGGAAAAATTTCCATCAACAGGTGACCACAAGAATTTTAAACAGATGGAGGCCATGAAGGTAAAATTTGAGAGATTGATGGCTAGGATGGAAAGAAGGGAAGCAGAACTTGCTCAATGGGAAAAGGAGCAACATCAGGCGGATTCTAGGGCTAGGAGGCATAAGGGGCGTGAAGCCAATTCTAGAGGTGGAGATGGGGGTGAAGAAAAGCCATTGAAGTATAAAGAGACATCCAAACGGGAGAGTAGTGATCATGTTCATAAAAGGAGGGAGGAACCGACAACCAAAGGTAAAAATAATTCTGATTCCAAGCCTCTCAAGGGTAAAAATGTTAAGCGCTTTAAATGTTTGGAACGGGGTCACATTGCACTTGATTGTCCACTTAAAAAGGTTAGAGGTGATAGTGAAGGGGCTAAAAGTGTTGTGGTGGATGAGTCAATTATTGATAGGCGTGCTCTTAGCATTAGACGTAAGATGGATGTTGTGGGTAATATGGATGAGCAGAAGGATAATATTTTTCGCACTAGATGCTTAGTGGATGAAAAAGTGTGTAGCTTGGTGATTGATGGGGGAAGTTGTACTAATGTAGTTAGTACAATGTTGGTGGAAAAATTAGGCTTACATTTAATAAAACATCCAACACCTTATAAATTACAATGGTTGACTGAGTCGGGGGAAGTTAAGGTGAAGAGACAGGCCTTGGTGAATTTTTCTTTGGGTGGGTATTCTAATGAGGTAATTTGTGACGTGGTGCCAATGCAAATTAGTCATATACTGTTGGGGAGACCTTGGCAACATGAAAGGGCTGTACTACATGATGAGTATACGAATAGATACAGCCTGGTAAAAGGGGGAAAAAAGTTTACTCTAATGCCACTATCTCCAACTGACGCCCTGAAAGATCAATTGAAAGTGAAAAGTGAGTTTGAGGGGAAACATAAGAGAGTTGAGGCCACGACCTCAGAAAAAGGAGAGGGAGTGAAAATTAAAGAAAAGAGAGTTGAGGCCACGACCTCAGAAAAAGGAGAGGGAGTGAAAAATAAAGAAAAGAGGGTTGAGGTTCAAACCTCAGAAAAAGGAGAGACTGAGTGCAAAAAGCAAAAGAAAAGAGAGTCTACCACAAAAATGAGTCTATTTGCACTTACTCACGCTAACACACCCCTCCCCAGTTCTTTAAATTCTGTTTTACAGGTACCGAAGTCAAACCATGAGCTTAAAACAGGAAAGAAACTTGTTGGCAAAAATGAGCAGCCCAAAAGTCTAAAGGATCGCATGAGGCATAAAAATGATCATCGAGCCCAGGAAAGCAGGAGGAATTTGAAAAGCCGACCAAAAATGGATTTGAGGTCGAATCCTTTTCAAGAGAGGGAGTATGATGTGATCCGGACCAGGCATCGAAGGGCGAAGTCGAGCCATCGGCAATATGATAGTGATCTACGTGCAAAACGGAGCAAGTTCCGTGTTGGGGTCGAGCCGAGAAGGCGAAAGGATCGAGCCGATGCAGGAAATCAAAAAACGAGCAGAAACTGGTTCACGGCCGTAAAGACATTCCTCACGGCCGTAAAAATGGAATTGAAATTGATCACGGCCGTAACCTCCATTCTTACTGCCGTAACACCAAACTGAAATTTGAGACAGAATATTAGTTACGGCCGTAAACTAGATATTCATGGCTGTAACTCAAGATTTTCCAGATTTTCCAGTTTTTTCAATTAAATTATTTCCTTTTATTATTTTAGGTTATTTTCCTATTTTAGAATTTTAGCATAATTAGAATTCTATTTTGAGTAAATTAGATGCTAGGTTTTCTTGCTTATTTATACGTTTTTCAATTCATTGTAAAAACAGTTAAGATTGATTTTGAGATTAATATAGTTGAGAGAGTTTTCTCCAATTGAAAGGTTGAGGAGTCCCTTTTGTGTTCTTCAAGAACAAATCCGACCTATCAAATATTGTGGAAATATTTGTGGCGTTGTATTTATCAAATATTCGCGAGAATATTTGTGGCGTGTCCGATTAGAATCTTATCAAGGAAATTGACAAGTCCTTGTGGTGTCTCGAAAACCTTGGATCTCGATTCCGCATCGTCAATTAATTGCATCGTGAATCTTGGGTCAAGGTCCTATCGTCAATTTTTTCTTTCCAGTATTTTAATTCTTGTTATTTTCGTGACAGATCTGATCTAGATCTTTCCTAGGGTTTTAAATTTCGTTATTCCGCGTTTTCGACGAGATTCCCCTCCCGGGATCGGGTCACATGGATTCTCCTTTTGATTATGACTATAATAGACAAAAGCAAAATAGATGTAGGAACATTATTGTCAATTAAAAATTTCGTCCACATCCCTATTTTTAGTGATTAGGGATTACAATTGACCCGATGAAATGTTATAAGGGTTAAATACACAAATACATAACTTCTAAGGGTCTATTTTTATATAACAGGTATTTCAAAACATATTTTAACAATATATAAACTTATTTCCAAAATCAGATATTCTATCCTACATATAAGTTGAAGATCCACTTTCGAAGCACAAAGCTATATGAGAGAGCAATAAAAAGAGCGTCCCAAAGATAGTTCATCATGTCGTCGGAGTAGAAGAAGAGAGGAGTACGATGGGAGATTGGGAGCTAAGGTCTTGGGGGGAAGTGGTATCTGGGAGCTAAGGTCTTGGGGGAAGTAGTATCGGAAAGGAGGTAGTTGCGGAGCTATTATTGGTGGAGATAGTGAGGGTTGGCGTTGGTGGCGTCGGTGGAGGTGGTTGTCAAGCCATTGAAGGATAAGGTGAAAAGAACTGATTTCTTATGAATGGAGGCAGAAGGTGGTGATCACTGTTTGAGCCCCTTTTTTGGAAGTGATCAAATCTTCTGGTTCTTCTTCTTTTTGGAATTCCAAATAAAGAGAGTTAAAATTTGAAGTATATAATAAAAAAGAAAAGTTCTATAATCAAAATATTCTAGAAGTACTGTTATTCAAAACAGATCAAAGTCAAACATGAATTCAAGAAAGAAGAAGAGAACGTGTTGACACGGGTGAATTCAAGGAAAAAGAAGAGTGAATTCAAGGAAAAAGAAGAGTGTCTCACACGGAAAAATAGAGGATATAACCCCATATATGGGGATTTATGCTGATATATCCCCATATATGGGGATAAGTGTGGATATCCAATATATCAAAATGTCGTTATATATCTTAAACAAATGACCATTTTTTATTGTAACTTAATTAATTTCTATTGTAGTTAATTATATATTATAAGTCACACAAAATTTCATTTTTTTTCTTGTAAAATTAATTGAATTAGTTATAAATTATAATTTGTAACTTAATTACATTCTACGAAATTGCAACTTAATTATATTTTGTAATTAATTACCATTTGTAATGAATCACAATTGTAACTTAATTTCAATTTTGTAACTAATTACAATTGTAACTAATTCTCGAAATTTCATTTTGCTTTTAAAATTAATTAAACTAGCTAAAAATTGTAATTAATTACAATCTTTAATGAATTATTACAATTTTTAATTAATTACAATTGTAATTTAGTTGTATATTACAAATTTTCTTAAATCATAATCAGGTTTTGTAATTATAATTAATTACAATTGTAACATTATTTCAATTTTGTAATTAATTACAATTGTAACTAATAAATTAGTAAAACGTTAGTGTAATTTGTAATTTGTAATCAGTCATCGCCACAATCGTCGTCGTTTGAAAATACAATTGTAATTTTATTTCAATTTTGTAATTAATTACAATTATAACTTTATTTTATGATTAGTTAGAATTGTAACTAATTATCACCATCACCTAAAATCATCACCACCAACCATTACCAATCACCATCACCACAAACCATTCAAGAACTGCTTAAACTTTAAACTGCAACTAATAGAATGTCAAAAGCATCTTGTTGTTTATCAATTTTCACCGTTGACTACGTCCATGACACTCTTCAAACCAGCATACATACCCAATCATCACTGCACCGTCCACCACCTCTACCTGCTTCGTCTTCACCAAAAACTTCACAGTTATTAATCCTCTGTCACCACCCCGAATCACCATCGAAAAATTCTCATGGCATAAAACTATATCCCAACTAATTTAGCTATTTGGAGCCCTCTCATGGTCACTGTAATCACTATATCTCACAATCACAGACTCAAATTTCTACAACCATCGCTACAATTTATACTTCATAGACAACCACAACTCCTGGATTACCTGTTGCTCCATTGCAATTTGAGGGGAAGTTTGAATGGAAAGGTTCAGCTGCAACCAGTGCTTTCCATCAACAAAAAGAGGATGTTAAGGCTTAACAAACATGGAAGACGTGCGAAAGAGAAATATGAATGATTAGGGTTTAATTTATATTTATTCACCTGATTTAGTAAATTAGTTTGGAATTAACTGATTTTAAAAATTTAAATATAAAATATATGAATAGGCCTAATTAGCCCATGTTATAATCATGAAATTATCCATTTCCATTATTTTATAAGCCCATTTCGAGATTGGGGTCAGGGAGAATTGGTAGAACTTTGTGGCTGGGCTCTAGAACTCGGCCCAGTAACCAGTTGAGTATGGGCTTTCATATGCGCTCAAAATATGATTTCTTGGTCTTGAGATTCTATGGGCTGAGAAGGGGGCAAACAATTTGCCGTTTCAAAGTGGGAAAGTTACACAATTACCTGGTTGTAATAATTTATAATTGAAAAATACGTAATGTTAATATTATTCATTATATTACACGATTTCATTCCTCGAATTTAGGAAAATATCGATTTTTGGAGAGAAGAAGTATTATTTAATTATGGTAACACTAAATGTAAGGATGTGGAGAGAAATGTAATTAATAATTAATTTAATAATATGTTTGACAAGTCAAATAAACTAGCTTATAGCTTATTTGGAGCCCTTAAAAGGTTCATCTACTAAAATAAGTTCCATTTGATTGATGAGCTTATTTGAGAAGTTAGAACTCTCTCAAAGAGCATTTTTTTTTTTAACAATCTTTTCAAAAAAGCTCTATGTACTTTTCATTTTTTATTCCATTGTTAGGCTCTTTATTTTTATTTTTTTAAATTATACCCCTATTCCATTAGGGTATTTAAAATATATTTTCGTTTTATGTTATTTTGTATTTTTGAGCAAGCTTTTCAGTTATCAGCTAGCTTATCAACTATCAGTTAGCTTATCTATTTGGTCTGCCAGATATAGCCTAATTAGTTATGGTAACTAAAGGTAGGCATTAACAGATCGAACCTGCCGAAATCGATCGGTTTGGATCGATTTTTCATGGAAATCGGGTTGAGTTCGGATTCTATTTAAATTTTTTTAATCGGATTGGGTTGCTGGTTGGATGAAAACCCGACCCGACCAGATTTTTTTTTTTTTTTTTTTTTTTATGAAACTTAACTTATTTAAATATTGATTGAACATATTTTAATTTTATTAGTAAGTGTTCAATTTATTGTATTTGGGGTTATTGTACTGTACATAATTGATTTGAGTTAATGATCGATTCATGAGATTTTTTTTAAACATTTTTTTACCAATTGAGCCAAAACTCAAACCGTCCAACCCGACCGAAACTTGGTAGAGTTGAGTTTAAACTCGTAGTAGGTTGAGTTAGGTTGATTTTTTATCAACTCGATCATAGTGAGTTGGGTTCGGGTTGGACAAAAAATCGACCCAACCAAACCCACGCCCACCTCTAATGGTAACCTTAATTTTAGGGATGTAAATACCTTTAAAATAAATTTACAATTATGGAAGTTACAATTAACTAGTTAATTTAATAATGTGGAAAGTTATCTTCAAGATCGGACATGATATTACATTGTCTGTAATATCATTGTATTTTATAGCCTCCAACTGTTTAGAAATATTGTAATACAATAGTGTCTGTAATATCGTGGTGTTTATTGCCTACAACATGTATAATAATGTCGTAATATTACAGTGTCTGTAATAATAACTTAATTTCATGATTTTGAAGTGATTACTGAGCATTACAGATATAGTAATAACAACCATCTCATTAAGTACCGTGCACATTACACATAATATAACTTAGGGCATTTGAAAATTCTAATTGACATAAATTATGGTTCCTCGTGGAATGATGTTACATTACACAATTTGTAATTGTTGGCAAAAAAATATTACACGACAGATTCATGTCATGAACTTTGTAAGCAAAATATATTCATGTTTGTATAAATCATTGTAATATGTATTTACTATATGAAACTTGTGCTATTACAACTATTACAATATTCGTTAAAATTACATTCTTTATATAAGATATATACGCTATTTGATGTGACACTAATTATGGAGTACTTTTGATTAAAAAATAATAATATTCGTCACACGTATTGTAATTTTATTGCATATATGATATGAATATTAAACTTAATGTAATATTTTCTATATGTATTGTAATCTTCATTACAATTATCGTTATAAATTTGTTTTAATTTTATAATATAATTATTAATATTAAAATTTTAAAATTTTGAATTAATTAGTTTGAAATGATATTTATATTTGATATTGATTCGTAATAACAATGTGAGAGACAAATAATTAGAGATTTCTTGTGAGAGATAATAGAGAAATGAATTAAAGAGAGGAGAGAGAGATAGAGAGAGAGAGAGAGAGAGAGTGTGTACAATAAGATAGAAATATAGAGCACGTTTGATTTTTGTTAAAATGAGTTTTTTTCAAATAAATAGTTATTTTTAAAGAATGAATGGTTAAAATTTGGTTAAAAAGTTAAATATTGTGAGTTTGACTTTTAGTGGATGGTTGAGATTGAATAGTGTAGAAAAATGAATTTTTTTTAATGAAAACCAAACATGGGTCTAAATAATATGTAAAATATGTTTTTATCTAATGACATTAGATAGAATTACTCTAAAGTCTAATTCATTATTTCAAATTCCTTATTCATGTATTCAACTACAAGTCAATGAATAATAGGAAAAAAATTGGGATTCTAGAGTGTGGTCCAGTGGTTCGCTGCCTGTGTCCCCATTTCTTGGCTCATGTCTCAAGCTCGAATCTCATTCTCTTTCTCTTGCGTTCTTCCCCTCCTCTATTCTCCCTACTGTGTAATTAAAAAAAAAAAAGAAAAAAAATTAAAGCATATAATAAATCATACATTATGATCATGTTCGGTGAAAATTAAAATAAGATTTTTAGTAAATTCTAATAAAAAATAATGGAACACGTGATTAAAAAGTTGTCAATTTTATAAAATATGTGATTAAAATTAATTGTTTACTTTAACTTAGATTACAATTTGGATTTTAAACCCTACCAAGGAGGGACTGTATAGTCTTAGCATTTTACATATACCTGTAAGGGATCCATTAAAATTAAAATGAGTTTCTCTATTCAATTTTCAATCAAACATTCTCTAATAAAATAATATCACAATCAAACCAAAAAGTTTGCATTATTTCTAATCACACATTCTTAAAAAAATACTATTAAAAAAGGGCTGTCTACAAAATACCCTACTTTTAGGGATCAAACTAAAATTTACTTAAATTTTATAAACTTGAAAATTACTTATAATAAAATCGTAAAAACTGAAAAATATCTCATAATTCAGTGAAGTATCACAATTTGATACTTATGATATTTCTCAACTATGTTAGTATCACATTATCATACTTATGATACTTTTCAATTTTTTTAAGTATCACAATATGATACTTTGTCTCACACATAAAATCAAACATTTTTCTACACTAATCACTACATTTTCATGTACAGAACAACTAACAACCACTTGTCTACCACCATCATTACCAAGTGCCAACCACATCAGAGAATTGGAGATGCTAATTTGAAATACGAAAATATCAGATCCAATTTTTTCTCTCATGAAAATCCCCCTTGTTGAGATCGTGCCCAAAATGTGGCACGTTGGGCCACCAGTGAAGGCCCAATGACGGCCCAATGGACTTTATCCCATGATTAAAGTTTAGGATATCGCCTTGAGTCAATGGCCGAGGTGGAAAAGCACACGAGCTCCTCTAGCCGAACTGATTTGTGCCTAGCAGACGCGCTTTATGCATAGCCGAGGTGCTTATGGTGGCGCCTCAAATGTAAAGATGAGACAATGGATGAAGTCAGAGATGTGACACCGCCGTTACCAAGATGTGACAGGCGTCCATCCCCTACGAAATGTAGCAATGATTACGATCAAAAAGCATGTCTGTCCCCTCCAAAAGTTAGGGTGAATACACGTGTAAAGTCCGCCATGTGTCACAATCCAAAATAACGAATCCTTCTATAAATAGAAGCCTCCTCCCGCCATGTAAGGGGTTAGAATTTTACTCTCTTAACTGAATATTTTACTTTCACTCCCTTTTCTCTCTTTTACACACTTATATTTCCCGCACTCAAATTATATTTGCTTGACATGGGCACTGACTTTTGGCATCAAAGTGCAAACGGGAGCCACCTCGGCCCCCTTTGCAAGTTGATTGTTTGTCCTAGTGCGCAAGAGATCCACGTGTTCAAGAGGGAGGAGTTGAGACGTGTTGGTACAAGGTCCAGCCGGATTTTGCGGTCAACAGCCCTCAGATCCAATTTTCTCTCTCGGAAATCACCTCTCTTCTAGGGGAGAGTAGAATCACTAGAAAGTATCATTTAACTTCGAGATGTTGGAGTATCTGTAGAAATCTTCATATGAACGGTGGTTGGGTGTTGTAAGAGTTCACACATTTGAGGTGCATCAAGTGAACTGCGGTCTGCGACTGAATTGAAGAGGTATTCACGGTCGACGTCAGTAGGCGTCCACGGTCGACGATGGACCGATGGTGTTTGAATGGTGGAGGAGGTGGAATCGTGTGGTGGCTGAGATGAAGCACAAGTATTTTTCATAATTTCTATTTTGCACATAAAACTTCAGTTTTACCTTTTAATGTAAAAACTCATTATTTTCCTACTAATTTTGAGGTGATTACTCTTAGCTCATGCACCACCTTTTCAAACAAAATAATAACAATAATTCAGACTCGACCTGTAACTTCTAAACTATTTATATAATTAAATAAATAAATTCTAAATTCTTTTAAATGCATTTTTAATACAAATTTGATGACACGACTCAAGTCAACTTCACTTATATCCATATATTTCGACACTTAAGTGCACTTTATATGCACGTACATTTTCCAATCCCGATACAATGCATCTTGTCGAATTAAATATGGCACGGGCCACCGTAAGAGACAAGTTGGCATCTATCCTAGGACAGCATTCCACGTGCAATTTTTTTCAACATGTCAGCTTATATTTTATAACAAACATTAGTCAGATTGCAAACAAAATGCAGGTGCAACAATGTGTCCCACAGTCCCAGGTAGGTCCATTTGACCCACCATATAGATTATTTTTTAATAAACATTACTTTCATATATCCAAAAAAATAAAATGAAAGATGATTCCCTTTTTTTTTTTTTTAATGTCTAAAAATTATATTCATTTCATAGTTCTGATTCTTCTGACCATGGAAGAAACGAAAGGGCGGGGAAAACCAATAATTTGTTATAAAGCACCCTTGTTCCCTGGATAATTTTGTGGGCTACCTCGGCTTTCATGATTGATCAACGTGGCTCGATTAGACGATTCCACAAATGCAAATTGATTAAGAAATAAAATTGTACACGTGTCGATTTATTTCCAAATCAGTAGGAGAATTGAATTTCTGTGCGCAATAATTAATAATAATAAATTAAATAAGTGGCACTTCCAGAAGACACGGATGTAGTGATAGTGTGCGAGGAGGCGACGAAAAATGTATGATTTAGGACAGTGATGAGTGATCCCATAATTATTATTACATAATAATAAAATAAGGCTCGGTGGATTATTTAAGGCCATTCGTTGTCATGGTACATATATGTATACATATACATACATACATACTAATGTGTGACGTTTCATGTTCCATTAAAGTATGTTTACTAAAGCGTCCGCATTTGATGTGTTAAATTTAGCTAGTCAAAAATAGATGTTAAATGATATATGTTAAAGTTAAAACATCTATTATTGTCACAATGAATGTGTTAATTTTTAGTTCAGTCTAAGAATATATATATTTTAAAATAACAAAATTTATATATTAATATGTTTGTCAACGATAGATGAACAACTTCAAGAGATTAAAGTTGGAATTGAAGCTCAGGCAGTAGAGGACATCAACATACATACCGAAGGATATGTTACATGTGACTAACTGGTTAAGAAGGATCTAGAAAGGGAATAACTACTTTGTTGAAATAGTTAGAGATCAAGGGTATATTTCTCTTTCATAGCTATCAGGTTTTAGATTCATTTTTCATTGTGTATATATAGAGCATTTGTATCAGTTTTGTAAATTTTTTTAAAAAAAGAGTGAAATACAAATTATATTTCTCTCAATCATTATTCTCTCAATTCTCAAATATATCATATTCAAAATGTTACATGGTATCAGAGCATGAATATGGAAGAAACCGGTGATAAAACTCCACCTTCTTCTCCAAGCACATAACAAATTCATCTAAACACCGCCCAAAATCAATCATCAACTTTAGTACACGATCCAACTAATCCCAGCAGTCCTTATTTTATTGGAAGCAATGATGGAACAGGAGCTACGCTTGTCACACACAATCTGGATTCAAGTAATTACCATTCCTAGACCAGATCTATGAAGAGAGCCTTAAGGGTCAAAAATAAATTGGGGTTCATAGATGATAGCATCTGTGAACCATTTGATCCAAATGATCATCTGATAGAACATTGGTTTTGGTGCAACGAAATTATGATAACTTGGATGCAAAATACTATGGCAGTGGATATTAAATGCAGCACAATTTATGTAGAGACTGCGCATCAGCTCTGTCTAGAACTCGAACAGCGTTTTGCACAACAAAATGCACCAAGGATCTTTGAGATAAAGCAAGCAATAATGTCACTACTGCAGAACTAGGAATCGATGAGCGTATACTTCTCTAAACTCAAGACTCTACTAGATGAATTACTAAATTATGAGTCAATTCCTAATTGTATCCGTGGAGGTTTGAAAGTGGTAGTTCAAAATTAACGAAGAGATTGGGTAATGAAGTTCTTAATGGGGCTGAATGAATTACACAAAGGGATTAAGGCACAAATTTTGTTGATTAAGCCCTTTCCTAGTTTGAATGAAGTTTATTTCATTATTCAACAAGAAGAGACGGGAAATCTCAAGTGATTACATGAACAATGAATCCATGACACTGATGAGTAGAGGGAGTTTTAGGGAAGTGGCTAAGCAATCTACCGGATCATACAAGAAGGATAGATATTACTGCACCTTTTGCAAAATGCCCGGACATTCTTTGGAAAGATTCTCTAAGGAAAATCCAAATAGGCCTGTGTGTTCTTACTGTCAAATTCCTGGACATAAGATAGATAAGTGCTACAAGCTGCACAGATATCCATCAAAATATAAATCTGATGGGAATAATAGACCAACTGTAAACCATTTATCTACAGTTATAATTTCTGAACAGGAGCATGTGAAAGAAAAACCTCTAGTGTCATTAACTCAAGAGCAATATTCTCGGCTTTTGGCACTCTTGAAATCGGTCCCTGATAATCATACATTCACTCCTTTAGCAAACAATGTTCAAACCATCATTTCACCTTCATCCATCGATGGAAATATTCATAAAATATCTGGTATATCTCTATGCTTATCTGTTTTCAATTCAAACTCTCATAATATTTCAGAAATTCCTTGGATCCTGGATACTTGAGCTACAGATCACATGATCTGCTCCAGCTCGCTGGTTCATTCAATTCAAGCTCGTGTATCATCTTCAGTTGCATTTCCAAACAGTGAATTGGTATTTGTCACTCATATAGGAACAACAAAAATAACAAAATGTCTCACAATTTGTGATGTCCTTTGTGTTCCCAATTTTTCTTTCAATTTAATCTCAGCTACGAAAATGGCTCAAGAACTAAACTGTTATCTTGTTTTCTTTTCTTTTCTTTCCTTTTCTGATTGTTGTTATATTTAGGATTTTAACTTGGAAAACGACTGGAATGGGTGAAATGAAGCAAGGGCTGTACCATATTCTGCAAAAGGAAGTCTCTCCCTCAGCCTTATCAGAAGATCTATCCAAATTTCTCTCCGTCAGCCTTATCAGAAGCACTATCCAAATAACTTCGACCTTTGTCATTATAGATTAGGTCACTCCTCTCATTCTGAACTTTGTTTAGATAAAGATATTTGTGTACCTAAATCTCCCGATGATAAACCCTGTATTATTTGTCCCAAGGCTAAGTTACACAAATTGCCTTTTTCTACAAGTGTGCACAAAACTGAAAAGTGCTTTCAATTGATACATTGTGATATTTGGGGTCCTTGCAATGAAATTAGCCACGATGGTTCTAGATATTTTTTAACTATTGTTGATAATTTTAGTAGATGCACTTTGGGCTTATATGCTAAAACTAAAATCAGAAGCTAGTGTTACATTATAAAACTTTTGCACTATGATAGAAACTCAATTTGAAACTAAAGTAAAAATTATTCGAAGTGATAATGGAGGAGAGTTTGACATGAAGAATTTCTTTCTTGAAAAGGGGATAATACATCAACGAACATGTGTGGATGTAGCGACCAAGAATTTTTACGCGATTAATAATTATTTTAATAGAAAATCGTGTCGCTACTATTTCACCCATTTTTATTAAGTTAACGCCACGACGTATTCGTATAGCCAAGTCAAGAAATAATCGAGATCGTTCGATTTTAAATTAAATTCCGAATTTCTAAAAATATCTCCATTCTCTTGATTTAAAGTATATTAAGTCCAAGTACTTAATTCAATGTTATCCCAATATTTATTTATACAAAAATTATTTTATTATTGAAATTAAGAAAATATATGCAAGCATGAGAGGTTCCATTATATATAATAATTATGAGAATCTTAATTTAATAAATATGGAAAAGTATATGAATGAATTATATACTCCATTATATGTAATCATGAAGAACATAATATTTGTATAAATATGGAAAAGTATATGAATGAATTATATACTCCATTATATGTAATCATGAAGAGCATAATATTTGTATAAATATGGAAAAGTATATGAATGAATTATAGACTCCATTATATGTAATCATGAAGAGCATAATATTTGTATAAATATGGAAAAGTATATGAATGGTTGATAAGACTCCATTATATGTAATCATGAAGAGCATAATATTTGTATAAATATGGAAAAGTATATGAATGGTGCTTTACTTTAAGAAAAGGATGTGTTAAAATTAATAGAATTGAATGATTATGTTTACAATATGCCAACTTTATACATCTATTTAAACCCATCTCTTTTACACACAACTCTACACATATACACTTATTTCCAATCTCTTGACAAAATCCACAAGTAAGAGAAATTCAAGGTGGTCAAGAAAGTTTTGGTCCATTTACTACTCACTTCATTTTAATCTTTTAAAAGGTAAGTATATCTTATGTTTTTATGAAAAGTAAGTATGTTTTTATGAAAGGTAAATACACCTTATGTTTTTATGAAAAGTAAGTATGTTTTTATGACAAGTAAGTATATCTTATGTTTTTATGAAAAGTAAGTATGTTTTTATGAAAGGTAAATACACCTTATGTTTTTATGAAAAGTAAGTATGTTTTTATGACAAGTAAGTATATCTTATGTTTTTATGAAAAGTAAGTATGTTTTTATGAAAGGTAAATACACCTTATGTTTTTATGAAAAGTAAGTATGTTTTTATGACAAGTAAGTATATCTTATGTTTTTATGAAAAGTAAGTATGTTTTTATGAAAGGTAAATACACCTTATGTTTTTATGAAAAGTAAGTATGTTTTTATGACAAGTAAGTATATCTTATGTTTTTATGAAAATGTTTGGATCATTGCTATGAAATCAATCTCACAAGATTGTTATGGGTTCCATATGATATGTTTATGATTATGCTAAGGGGACCGGAGTTTAGTAGCGCTACACATAAGAATTCTTGCCATTTAAGTTCGGTAAAATTCTTGTGTCTCCCTATGTTTATGAGTATTTCAATCCTATCCTATGTTATGATGAAAATGATCCATATGCATTCAAAAGAAAATTTATGCTTGGTATACTTACTGGGATTTTATAAATCTCACTCCACGATATTTACCATTTTCAGATAATTGAAGGTTCGAGGCGGTCAACATGGAAGTGGCAAAAGTGGTTAAGATTGATGAGATAATTATGTTGAACTTTATGTAAGAAAATTATGTTCTATTTTTATTCACAAAAAAAATTATGGGATTCTAATTATTCTTTTGAATAATTTTACATTATTATTTAAGTCTCGATAATATGATATGAGTCACTTTTTGTGGCACTCGAATGGAAGAGAATTCGGGTCGTTTCAGTTGGTATCAGAGCAAAGAGTTTTAAAAACGATTCTGTAGATTTTTGAAATTTTTTTTCTTTAAAAAAAAAAAAAAAAAAAAAATCACTATTCACGTGAACAGTAAAACGACGTGCTATTCATGATGAACAGTGAACGAAATCACTATTCATTATAAAAAAAAATTGAATTTTCACATGTCAAGTATGGTTATGATTTTGAAAAGCATGATGAAATTTGATGTGCGAATTTCAAGGACAAAATTCATTTTAAGCAAGGGAGTTTGTAATGTCCTGAAAATTTTATGGAATATAATTAGTTAGTGATATGATGTTTATATTGATGTCTTTGATAAATTTCTAGAAGTTCGGGGACTAAAGGAAAAATAAGATTTGACGATAAATTTTATTTGGGTTAAGTTATTAATTATTGATGGGGAGATAATTACTATATCGATATTGGATTTGTTTTGAAGACTGTGATTAATTAGGAATTATGATTCAAGAAAATGTTGATTTGGATACAACCACATTAAATTATTGTTGATTAAAGGAAAATAAGATTATATGAAATATTTTAACTCATCACTCTACTATGTCACTCTCCACGTATTGACTCCTCGAACCAGGTATGTTATATGCTTTGCAAGTCATTTACGATTTTATTAAGACATGTTAAGTATGAAATCTTCATATGTTATGAATCTTTATGTGTTACACATAATATACATGTCAAGTATGATATAAATTGATAGAAGACTCAATTTTTTTTATTCTTTTCAATGTAGAATCATGAGACAGAGAGGATATTTATATGAATTTTGGTGCATATTAAGCTTAGTAAGATTGACTCAATTAGAAATTAAGTTGGGTTGTAACTTTTGCCCAAAATATATGGAATAATATATTAAACAAACAAAATTGATAATGAATTCGTACAATAATTTATCCCTTTATCACTACCTTTGTGTAAAAACAAGGGAAAAACTGTGGATGGTTATTAGTACTTCCTCTTCAAGTTTCAATTTTCGGTTCAATAATTTATCCCTTTATCACTACCTTTGCTTAAAAGCAAGGAAAAACTGTGGATGATTATTGGTACCACTCTTCAAGTTTCAATTCTGAAAAAAAAAAAAAAAAAATTCAGAAAGAAAAGAAAGAAAGAGAACGGGTGTTGAGCATAATGGGAATAATATGACTTAAGAATGATTTTCAAAATAATTGTTGTCCTCGAGTTTAGAAATGATAAACCTTAAATGGACTTTCCATAATTGATTTTAGACATGACATTAAGTATGAGAAGTCAACAGAAATGATTAGAAATATGTTCAGATTATCTATCATTTAGATTTAATGAGAAATAGCGAGCCAATTTTATGAATTTTTATGAGATGTTAAGATTATAAGTGATATGATTTTAATGAGACTTTTATGAGAAGCATTATGAAGTTAGAGATTTAAAGATTTGGTTATTGGGAATTAAGTAATGGCTATTATGTTGAGTAAGTGAATTATGCCTCTATATTGAAGGGAAATTTATTATGAACTTTGGCCTTGTGATTAAATTTTGGGAATATGATTTATGACTTATAAATATAAGTATGAGTAATCTTTTGAGCCAATTAAGGTATTGAAGGAAGTGATATTGTGATATTGACGACTATGATTTGAAATTTCTATGTTGAGGAATTATGAATTGATTTTCTGGAATATTTTTTTTATGATATTGAAGTTTGATGAAATTGTGGTCAATTTTTAGATCGTTGTGATCAAATGTGGAATTATTTATTATTGTGAGTTATGAAGTATGCTTACGGTTTGAATAAGTCCAAATTTCAAAGGAAACTCTGCTTAGAATTTTATCGTTTGGAATTAAGAGCATAGTATGGTATGCAATCACTAAGAGAATTGAGGTTAGACATGCAAATTCATTTACATCACAAACGAGATTTAGTAGATGATAACAGAGATATTTATTATTTTCTCGTAAGGAGAACACACAAGAGTCACATTGGAAAGAAATACATGAAACACGCAAAATCAAAAGAAAGCAACATGGGAAATTCCTCAAATTGAGAGATGTGTTTCCGGAGTAGCCGTATCCTACCACCTCTGACCTTTTGAGGAAATAAAGAAACCTTCAAAGAGGTGTGTTTCGAGAGTAAGAATACTCCGTAATCTACCACCTTGAACCTTTGAGGTACACACAAGATTTAAACATTAAGGAAATCCTAGGAAATTAGAGGGGTGTCTCGAGAGTAAGAATACTCCGTACTCTACCCCCACCTATTCTAAGATTCATAAAGTTAAGTTTACATTAACCGGACTCCATTTTCGCTTGATTCCCCTTCCTTGCGACCAATCTATCTTAACCCCTGCTGGATCTTGTATTGAGATATATGACTGCAGCTTATCCAGTAGTTCATCAATAGTAGGAGCAGAAATAAGGAGCCTTCTGGAAAATGGAGAGATGAATCCCTGTTCCACAACATAATCAAGAAAGGTTAACAAGCCATCAAAGAAATTGTTAACATTCAGAAGCCCAATAGGCTTAGTATGGAGATCTAGTTGAGCCCACGAGGTAATGTTAAAGATTTCTTCTAAGGTACCAAAACCTCCGGGCAGGGCTATAAAGGCATCAGAACCATATAGCATACAAGTTATGCGTTCATGGATGGATAAGGTTTGAACTTCATGCCCTCGTGTTTTGCCTGCAACATCTACCAAAGGGACAGGTATGACACCGATTACTTTTGATTTCTCTGCAAGAGCAGATTGGGAAACACAACCCATTAGACCACTGCTACCACCCCCATACACAAGAGTGATACCTTTTTCCCCCAGTTTCTTTCCAAGATCTACGGCCGCTTCTAGATAACTGAAGCCTTTCCCCACTTTTGATCCACAAAATACACAAATAGTTTTGATCTGTCGAAGTTTTGGTGCTTCCATCTTTGATAGTATAGAAGAGAAAACTTACGAAGAAGATGTGATTTTGGGATGCCTGAACTATGAAATATGTTTGGCTATTTAAAGCCGAAAAAACTTACTGTTTTTGATTGATTCTAAAAAAAGTAAAGATTTACTTTTGACAAAATCGGCCAACTTTTGACTGTTTTACCAAAGATATCACCTTTCGGTGATTTATTTCCAGCTTTATCAAACCTCGAGAAAGGAAAATATATTTATTTCCAGCTTTATCAAAACTCGAGAAAGGAAAATATATTTTATTTCCAAAACGCGTGAAAGAAAACAGCAAAATATTTTAAATGTGTATCAAGAGATTTACCTTATATCATTGATGAACTGCCAGAAGCCTCATTTTGTAAAACAGACTGGCAAACAGGATCTTTTGCTATTATATTTTGGAGACTATAACGATTTTTGTCCTCGTTAAACTGAGCGTATAAGGAGAGAAGTTCACGTTGCACATAACCACTTGGGTGCGTCTCAAGAGTCAGTCGAATATCATCCAAAGATTCCTTACTCAGTCCACCCTTTATGAATTTGATTTTATCATCCCGATTAGTAGAAGAATATCCTACTGTTTTGCAACGAGTATCACAGTTCCAACGAGCACATTTGTAGCAACCATTCAGCCTTTTTGCTCTTCGTTTCTTTGCGAAGGTGCTTTTGCCTAAACCAGGCATGTGCTTTGGAAATGTCATAGGTAATTCACCAGATAGTCGAACCTTTGCTTCGATCAACCAGCAAACATCTTCTGAAACACCATGAGCCATCAGCAACCTCAATCTTTCGAGTCTTATTCGATAAATTTTCCTCAGATCATTCATTGGAAGACTGGAATAATACTTGCGAATGTTTGTAAGAATGATATCCATGTTTTGATGGATCTAACCTCTTCCCAGCATGAACTATTTAAAAGCATTAAGGATCGGAGGAAATCCGCGTGATATTGATTCCAGCAAGAAAGCGCGGAATAGAATAATGGAAAAGAGGGAACAAGAGTTATGCGCCGTTTACTTTCTTGATAAAAGGAAGATTTGATGATGACGGGATTTGAGATATGGAATATTTTCTTGGATTTTGGGTACTGATATTTTGATATAATAATCAAGGTATAGAAATAATACGGGGATACGTGAAAGTGAAATAAGGACTGTATTGAATCAGGATTAATAAGTTTGTGCAAGTGAAAGGAATACCTTACGGGAAATGTTATGATATTTGAGTTAAGAATTTTAATTATTTGGGAGATATTTGTTTATTGAATTTTGCAGAAATTTTGGGTTACAAATATTGGAAAGATAAACTGATGATTATGTTGATATGTGAATAACATGTTTGGGTATATTACATAGAGAATATTCAGGTAATCGTTTTAATTATTTTGGGATATTTGGTGATAAGAAGAAATGACAAATTATTATGGTATGATATGTTAGTAAAGATTTATTGAAATTTTAGAGATATTAATACGAATATTTGAGGTCACATGATACGATGATAAATGACAAGTTACATGAATACTACAAGATATGATGAAATATCACATACGATTGGGAATTTTCATTTTGATTCAGAAGAATTTATGAGTAGACATATGTCTATTATTGATAGAAAAGTCCATGTCTTAAGAAAACAAATTGATGCATTTAGTCAAAGTCCAGTGGGTTAAATATGGTTGGGTTAAATATGGTAGCGATGATGCTACATAAGAAGAAGAAGAAGAGATTCTGATTAAGTGTTCAGAAATCATAAGATCAAGTAAGATTAATTTCGAGGACGAAATTATTTTAAGGGGGTAAGTTTGTAGCGACCAAGAATTTTTACGCGATTAATAATTATTTTAATAGAAAATCGTGTCGCTACTATTTCACCCATTTTTATTAAGTTAACGCCACGACGTATTCGTATAGCCAAGTCAAGAAATAATCGAGATCGTTCGATTTTAAATTAAATTCCGAATTTCTAAAAATATCTCCATTCTCTTGATTTAAAGTATATTAAGTCCAAGTACTTAATTCAATGTTATCCCAATATTTATTTATACAAAAATTATTTTATTATTGAAATTAAGAAAATATATGCAAGCATGAGAGGTTCCATTATATATAATAATTATGAGAATCTTAATTTAATAAATATGGAAAAGTATATGAATGAATTATATACTCCATTATATGTAATCATGAAGAGCATAATATTTGTATAAATATGGAAAAGTATATGAATGAATTATATACTCCATTATATGTAATCATGAAGAGCATAATATTTGTATAAATATGGAAAAGTATATGAATGAATTATAGACTCCATTATATGTAATCATGAAGAGCATAATATTTGTATAAATATGGAAAAGTATATGAATGGTTGATAAGACTCCATTATATGTAATCATGAAGAGCATAATATTTGTATAAATATGGAAAAGTATATGAATGGTGCTTTACTTTAAGAAAAGGATGTGTTAAAATTAATAGAATTGAATGATTATGTTTACAATATGCCAACTTTATACATCTATTTAAACCCATCTCTTTTACACACAACTCTACACATATACACTTATTTCCAATCTCTTGACAAAATCCACAAGTAAGAGAAATTCAAGGTGGTCAAGAAAGTTTTGGTCCATTTACTACTCACTTCATTTTAATCTTTTAAAAGGTAAGTATATCTTATGTTTTTATGAAAAGTAAGTATGTTTTTATGAAAGGTAAATACACCTTATGTTTTTATGAAAAGTAAGTATGTTTTTATGACAAGTAAGTATATCTTATGTTTTTATGAAAAGTAAGTATGTTTTTATGAAAGGTAAATACACCTTATGTTTTTATGAAAAGTAAGTATGTTTTTATGACAAGTAAGTATATCTTATGTTTTTATGAAAAGTAAGTATGTTTTTATGAAAGGTAAATACACCTTATGTTTTTATGAAAAGTAAGTATGTTTTTATGACAAGTAAGTATATCTTATGTTTTTATGAAAAGTAAGTATGTTTTTATGAAAGGTAAATACACCTTATGTTTTTATGAAAAGTAAGTATGTTTTTATGACAAGTAAGTATATCTTATGTTTTTATGAAAAGTAAGTATGTTTTTATGAAAGGTAAATACACCTTATGTTTTTATGAAAAGTAAGTATGTTTTTATGACAAGTAAGTATATCTTATGTTTTTATGAAAATGTTTGGATCATTGCTATGAAATCAATCTCACAAGATTGTTATGGGTTCCATATGATATGTTTATGATTATGCTAAGGGGACCGGAGTTTAGTAGCGCTACACATAAGAATTCTTGCCATTTAAGTTCGGTAAAATTCTTGTGTCTCCCTATGTTTATGAGTATTTCAATCCTATCCTATGTTATGATGAAAATGATCCATATGCATTCAAAAGAAAATTTATGCTTGGTATACTTACTGAGATTTTATAAATCTCACTCCACGATATTTACCATTTTCAGATAATTGAAGGTTCGAGGCGGTCAACATGGAAGTGGCAAAAGTGGTTAAGATTGATGAGATAATTATGTTGAACTTTATGTAAGAAAATTATGTTCTATTTTTATTCACAAAAAAAATTATGGGATTCTAATTATTCTTTTGAATAATTTTACATTATTATTTAAGTCTCGATAATATGATATGAGTCACTTTTTGTGGCACTCGAATGGTCGAGAATTCGGGTCGTCACAGTGGAAACACCTCAACAAAATGCTATTGTTGAAAGAAAACATCAACACATTTTAAACGTTGCAAGAGTTTTAAAAGTTCAAAGTGGCATTTCACTGAGATATTGGAACCAATGCATTCTTATGGATGTATACCTCATTAACAGGACTCCAACACCATTGTTAAATCACAAGAGTCCATTTGAAATTTTGTTAAAAACCAAACCTAACTACACACACCTCAAAGTTTTTGGTTGTTTGGCTTTTGCCACCACACTTGCCAAATGAAGGCATAAACTTGATCCTAGAGCCACAAAATTTGTGTTCATTGGATACCCTTTTAGTATTAAGAGATATAGGTTATTGGACTTAGAAAGCAAAAGAATATTCATCTCTCGAAATGTTGTCTTTTATGAAACATTTTTTCCTTTAAAAGATGTTAACTCACCTAATCTTAACCTTTTACCAACTCCGAATGACCTGAGTTTTGTTAAATATCCTGTTATATCTATCTACAATCCTCCAACAAACAATGATTCTTTAGCCTCTGACATTCAAGATCACGTTTCAGACAACACAGCAAATATAGAATCACCAAGTTTTCAAAGAAATGAGGTACTTAGTCCTGCAAGCCAATCTGCATCTCAAGATGCATCAAATACTGATCAAAACATCCATTCACATTTACCTTGAAAATCAACCAGACTAAGGAGAACTCCAGCACATTTGCAAGACTTCATTTATCAACAGGCTACATCACTTTCTTCATTCCAGAAATTGGACAAGCAGGAGCCAAGAGTATATCAGGTAATCCTTTTCCACTTAGTGCTTGTATCTCTTATGAAAAATTGTCCATACCACATAAAGCCTTTGTAGCTTCAATAAATTCTCAAACAGAACCTAAACATTACCTAGAAGCAAAAACATCACATGAATGGAAAGTGGCCATGAAAGCTGAAATTAATGCTCTTGAACTTAATGACACATGGGTAGTAGTTGATTTACCTCCTGGAAAAGTAGCAATAAGCTGCAAATGAGTTTACAAAATCAAATTTAATGTTGATGGGAGTATAAAAAGGAACAAGGCCAGCTTTGTGGCAAAATAATACAGACAACAAGAGACTTGGAGGAGGAAGTTTACATGGAGTTACCACATGGATATCTTGGTGGAAATGGGAGAAACGTGTGTAAACTAAAAAAGAGTTTATATGGACTTAAACAAGCTTCACGTCAATGGTATTCAAAGCTTTCACAATTCATTATTCAGCATGGATATACACAATCTAAGGCTGATTACAACATTTTTACAAAGTCATCTTACTCTATTTTTACAGTTATCTTAGTGTATGTAGATGACATAATAGTTACTGGGAATTGCATGGAAACAATCAATCGGTTGAAGTGTGTGATGCCCCAAGTTCCGTAAAACCAGGGTTGCCACTTCGTCTCTTTAAAACTAACTATTTGACACATATTGCGGAAATAAATGAATTTTAAAAGATCACATTTATTTGAAAATTAGCAACGGAACCCAAATTTAAATAAATTCACTTGAAAAACATTCCATAAAATTCCAAACTCAAGCAGAATTAACAAGTTTCAATAATCTTAACAATTTCCAAAATAGCTTAAAATAAATGTTTGCCATAATTGCCCCTCATTCGCCACCGCCTCCGAACTCTGCAAATGTTGTTAAAAACGGAGTGTGTAGTTCAAAAAAAATACTCAGTAGACTCATCGCCAATAATTAATTTACAAGATAATTGAACAAGTAATTAAGCAAATAATATAGTGACATTCTCTTTTTAGTCATAAGCATCACGTAGTGAGTGCAATATGAACATATTCTTGTCTTGTTTTATGCAAATAAAGCATACAAGTTATGACATGCATAACATAATTTCTCTTCTTATCTCATAAGAGATTTTCTATTCTTGTCTCATGCAATTAAACATATAAATCACATAAATGGGATTACTAAATATATTCTCAAAGTTTTTATTTATGTATGCTCAAGATGGGAGTACTAAATATATTATCTCCATCTTGCGGGGGGCTATCAAAGATAGATGAACAAGTTCAAGAGATTAAAGTTGGAATTGAAGCTCAGCCAGCAGAGGACATCAGCATACCGAAAGGATTTGTTACATGTCATCAACTGGTTAAGAAGGATCTAGAAAGAGAATCACTACTTTGTTGAGATAGTTAGAGATCAATAGATTATTGTATATATTTCTCATTCATAGCTGTTAGTTTTTAGATCCTTTTTCATTGTGTACATATACATAGAGCATTTGTATCAGTTTTGTAAAGTTGAAAAAAAAGAGTGAAATACAAATTATATTTCTCTCAATCCTTATTCTCTTCATTCTCAAATATATCATATTCAAAATGTTATAGTATTCATTTTGAAAATCTCATTAAATCATTTAATATGAAATCAAGAATAATATTTTTTTTTTTTTTTTTTAAGAAATTTAAAAAGAAAAAAAAATAGAAAAATTATCATGTCATCAGTTAAAATGCTAACTAAATTTAACAAGAAAGTTAATACTTGGTTAAAAAGATTCTTTTAACTTTTATTTTAACATATCCAATGTAGACATTAATTCAACCCCTTAGAATATCCACATTGGATGTGTTAAAGTATTTGTTAGTAGAAGATGTTAACTAATAGTCATTTTATGTTTACATTGGATATGTTAACTTGTTTGCTAAATAAATTTTTTTAGCAACATGTTAATTTTTTTGTTAAATTTAGACAATTTTGTGTTAAAATTCTCCAATAGTATAAATACAACTCACCCCACTCACTCACAAACGCAATCCTTTATTTATTCATTTTTTCTTCTTAAATTTTTTAACATCCAAATGGTTTTTCTTTTATTGATTTCATATTAAATGATTTAATGATATCTTTAAAATGAGTACCATATTGATATATAATTTTTGCTAATTTAAAAATAAGTATTTATCATATTTATTGAACTTAACCAGAAATTAACATATCCATGGTGACAATAATGAATGTGTTAACTTTAACATGTATACATATCATTTAACATCTATTTTTTTTTTTTTTTTTTGCTTATGTGGCTAATTAAATTTAACACATCCAATGCGGATGCTCTTACTAACTTATGTCACTAACATCTACTTTAATACATCCAATGCAGATACTCTAAAAAGATTCTCTTAACTTATGTTTTAACATATTCAATATAGATATTAATTCAACTCCTTATCAACTTATCCTTCTAACATATACTTTAACACATTCAATGCGGATGCTCTAATGAGCTCGACATATTGATTCGAAGAAGCTAAGCCCCTATTCTCTTTACTGTTTTGAGGTCGTTTTCTGTTTTTTATTTTCGAAAAAGCTAAAAACGCGTTCTCTTTACCATTTTCGAAAACGCATTTTGGAAAACAAAAAAAAAAAAAAAATTTGTACACAAAACGCTCAAAACCTCGTTTTGGGCGTTTTGTGTGTATTTCGACAAAAAATGTCCAAAACGCGGAAACGCGTTTTAGGGTTTTTTTTTTTTTTTTTATAAAGAATTATCTTAATTTTGAATTAAGCTTAATATTGATTCGAAGAAGCTAAGCCCCTATTCTCTTTACTGTTTTGAGGTCGTTTTCTGTTTTTTATTTTCGAAAACGCTAAAAACGCGTTCTCTTTACCATTTTTGAAAACGCATTTTGGAAAACAAAAAAAAAAAAAAAATTTGTACACAAAACGCTCAAAACCTCGTTTTGGGCGTTTTGTGTGTATTTCGACAAAAAATGTCCAAAACGCGGAAACGCATTTTGGGGTTTTTTTTTTTTTTTTTATAAAGAATTATCTTAATTTTGAATTAAGCTTAATATAAAGTTTTTATTTTTTTTATTACTTTTTCTAGAATTATCCTAACTTGGAACTAAGCCTAAATAATTTTTTTTTAGAATTATCCTAACTTGGAACTAAGTTTAAATAAAGTTTTATTGAATTCAATATCAACATTACAAAAAAAAAAATTAAGTGAGAATTCTTGTTATTATATTTCAAAAAATGCACTGATAAATGGATTCTGGTGGTTTTGAAAGAACTTGCATTTTCTGAATTTTAATAGAAGTAGAGCTTTTTCAAATTCCGAACCTGACCAAGCTGTGTTAATATAGACTCTTAATTCTTACATTAGTGTGTTGCATGTAACCATGTTTTCAGTGTATTGTGAAAGGAAATTTGAGTTTGAATTAGTAGTACTTTGCAAACAAATTAATTAAAAATAGTTTAAGTAGTACTTGCAAAATTTCAAACAGAACGTGTTTTCCAACTTTTCATTTTCAAAAACAGTTTTCAGAAATGACAAATCAAACGCGTTTTCAGCAAATTTGAAAACAAAAATGAAAACAGGAAACACAAAACATTTTCGAAAATGAAAATACAAAATAAAATACAAACATAACGCCACTTAAATGATGGAATTTGAGTTTGAATTAGTAACCTAACCACCCCAATCCTTCGTTTTTTAGGTTGAAACGATTAGTATAAGTACTAACTGATTTTAAAGACATTGAATTTTAGTTTATTTATCTTTCATAAGATTGTTCAGTTTTATATAACTTTACTTTAGTACTGCTTGAGTGTGTGTCTATGCAAGTTAATATTTTAGATATGTAATACAACTATCAAAAAATGTACTGAATTGTCTCGATAGTTGTTTTTGAAATGATTCTACAAAGCTATTCCTATAATCTAATAGACATGTGATTACATTGTATTCCTTACGCTTACAGTAAGAAACCAAAGCACTTAACTTCAACAGTGCTTAAAAACACCACGATTTTATGGGATTATTTTGTCAAGTTCCATCGACATAATTTCTATATTAGAGTAAGATCAGTTCACCGAAGGATCGCCCTTCCAATTCTAGGTCAATACCGACAAGAGTTTTCTTTCTCAACTAAAAAATGGCCTATCAATCTATATCTGTCTATATGTTATTACAGCCAATTGGAATTTTGTCAATTTTGATTGGATTCTTAATTTTGAACGAAATCTGCATTGTGAAAAGAATCTTAATTTCCGCCAAAACACTATAATCTCGACGGTTTTTTCCTGTCCCATTTCCCATGTCTCAGACGTTTACTGACAGTTATTTACTATGGATGCATTTGATAGTAAGGGTGAAATTTAGGTGGAAAGAAAATGAATTCCAGGGAATTCAATTCCTGGGAATTTGAAGTTTAATGTGTTTGATTGGTTTAATTTTATAGGTGAAAAAAGTAGGGAATTTTTCAACTTTTGTTGTTTGATTGACATTATTTTCCATGTAAAATAAAGTAAAATTTATCTATTTTAATAATAATAAAAAAAATTCCTTACATTTGTACTTAATAATAATAATGTTAATTTTTAGAAAAAAAAATAAATCAATTAATAACAACAAAAATGATCAAACGTAACGAAAATGGTATAAGATTTTTCATGGAAAATAAAACCTCTCCCCCGGGAAAATGAATTCATCCAAAACAACGAAAATACCGAATTTCGAGGCAAGTGAAAAAATGAATTCTATAGAAAACTTAGGCAACCAAACAGCGCAAAGTTGAAAAATCACATAGAAAATCATATTTTTCCTGAAAAATCTCGCCTATCAAACATATCCTAAGTGAATTTTAGAATGACTGGAAGTTACATTTGAATTTAAGCCACCACAACAAAAAGCCCAAAGAAAATTTCTTCTTCAAGTTAATTACATTGGTCTCAATGTCTGAACTACCAATTTCTCTCATGTCCCTTTCAATTTCTCTCAATAGTGAAAGGAGACAAGCGACATAGATTTTCTTCTATTGTCATACTCTAAAAATTGATGCAAATCTCTCACACTACGAACCTGCAGCCGCGTTACCATAATTTCCCCACCCCAATTTAACTGGAGTCCCAAAAACCTTAAATCTACTGCTCTCCTTCCTCTCTGACTCTAACTTTCATGTTTCCAAAATCTGCTTGGATGTTTTGATTCATCCGTTGCAGAGATGATGGTGATGGGGTGTGTGTGGCATGGTGAATACATAGAAGTGGTTGCGAAAGTTATAGCGGCGATGTGCGATGGTGATTTGGTGGTGGTGCGGTTTCGATGGTGGTGAGTAGACCGTACTTGTGGATTTGGAGGAGGGTTTCGATGGAAGGGCCAACGATGGGGCATTGACATCATAAGGTTGTGCTGGCAGCGACGAAAGGTGGTGGTGGTAGTTAAAGCTGGTGTTGGTGGTAACATTTTTAGTGGTTCTGGCGTCTGTTTTCTGTAATTGGTCGGGCACTTTTTCATGGACAAGACAATTTTTCTTCTAAGTAATACCTTGAATGTTAGTTTGCTCAGTAGTGTGTTTATGTGTTATTAATATTACGAAATGGTTTGCAAAAACTTTTGATATGTGAATATGCAGTGAAATTTTCCTGGAGTTCAGTTGTTAATTAATTGATGCAGTAGATTTATTATTATTATTATTATTATTATTATTATTATTATTATTATTATTATTATTATTATTTATTTATTTATTTTTTGTGCTGGAACTTGCTTGAATATGGTTAGACAACTGAAAGTTCTAGGATCATGATTATAGGTATAATCCATATATGTGTGGTAGCAACGGTATCCTTTGTATTTCTCATGTTAAACTATATATATTTTCTATGGTTTTAACCTAATATGTTTTCTATGCTACCTTCTTGTTTATATAATTATATATACATGTATGGTAGATTTATGTTCTTTTCTGTGAGGGCTTATGCTAATTGTACTCAGATTCTTTTCAAGATTAAGCCTTTTTTATATGATGAAGTTGAAAATCTGATTCAAATTTTGTGACCATGGAGGATGAGCATGGAGATGTGGGTCCCGTGATTGGTGGTGTTTTAGAGCTCACCGAGAGTATTATTGTACCAAAAGAAACCTCATGGAAAACTTGGAATGTGAGAATCAAATTGATGAGTCTTATAGTGAGTGTCTAGCGCCCCGAGTTCTAAATACCCGGTTTGTCACGTAATTTTCTTGTCTAAATTTTAAAATAATATTCTAGTGGAAGAAATCACTGAAATTCGTTTTTGGCAACATTGATTCAACTGTAATGGTCGATAAAATTCGAGGACATTTATGAAATAATTCAAAATAACGAATCGAGCCATTAATAATACAAAACATTCGGCAATGCCATAATTTCTCAAATATTTGAAAATCTCAAAAATAGCCAAAGTTTAGAAATATGGATCATCAAAATAAGATTCTCAATTATTTAACGACTATTGCCACTATCGTCCATCATTGACCACATTCTCCGAAATCTGCAAATGTTGTTAAAAATAGACATGAGCATTTCATAGAAATATTCAGTAGACTCATCGCCAATTAATTAATCTACAATATAATTGAACACATAAATGCAGACTCTTTAGAAATATAGGGTGTGGGTAGTCTCATTTTGTGCATTAAAGCACGGGGCTTCTTTTTGAAAAATCATAAGCTCTTTAAAATCATAGGGTGTGGGTAGTCTCGTCTCGTGCACTTAAGGCACATATGTTATGCATAACATCATCATTTATCTTGCAAGATATTCTCTTCTTTCTTTCTCATGTATTTAAGCAAGTAAGTTATGACAAACATAACAACATAATTATTTCCGAAGAAATACATTCTCGTCTCTTTTCATAAAAATGACTTTCACATAAGTCACATAACATACAAATTCACATGCAATCATAATTTAAATTAATTAATAGGGGCGAGTCTACCTTAAACTTGACGAGTGCAAAGTTGAGCGGGAAACGACTTCAATTCTTTAATTCTCCGTTCGCTTCGTCTAGCCAATTAGAAAATAAGTTAAATTAGTCTTTTGAAATTTTATAGTTTAAAAATGATAATTTACCATTTAGAGACTGAAATTGATAATTTGAAAGTTGAGGGACTAAAATGAATAATTTGAAAGATGAGGGACCAAAATGAATATTTTGAAAGTTAGGGGACTAAAATGAATAATTTGAAAGATGAGGGACCAAAATGAATATTTTGAAAGTTAGGGGACTAAAATGAATAATTTGAAAGATGAGGGACAAAAATGAATATTTCTCAAACTTGAGGGACTAAAATGTAAAATTTCAAAAGTTGGGTCGGAGTTCAAAACGAATATTAAATTGTGGGGATTGAGATAAGAAATTTTAAAATGAAAGGCTTATAAGATCATTCAAGAACCTAAGGACTGAAATATGAGTTTTAAAAACTACAGGGACTGATTTAAAATCATTTGCAAAACTGGGGACCAAAGTGCAATTTTCGAAAATTAAAATATTAAAACCTAATTCTACTCCCTATTTTTACAATTCAGGCAGAGAGAAGAGAGAGAAGGGAGAGAGTGAAGCGCGCTGCATCGCGCCCTGTCCGCCGGTGATTCACCGGCGAAACGCCGGCGCAGAGAGGCAGCGAGCTGAGTGAAGGTGGGTTCAGGTCCTATGGGATTTTTCTGGTGCAATTTGGGGGCGAAAATGGGTGCAAAACAGAGGCTTGAATCGCGATTTTTCGGCGAGCTTACCGGCGGTCGAGGTAGGTAAGTATGGGTTATGTCTTATTTTGTGGTTTTGGGTTTTCTTTGGGTTCGATGGGTGGTATATTGGGTTGGGACCGTGGCCGGCTAAGGTGGCAGTGAAATGGTTGTGGTGTCTGTGTGTGGTGGTGGCGGCGGTTGTGGTCGTGGTTTGGGCGTGGTGATGATGGTGCTGATGATGAAGTGAACAAGCATGGGCAGTGGAGACGGTGGCTGGGTTGATACTGGATAATGGTGATGCTTGTGTGCGTATTTGGAAGGAGGCAGAGTGGTGGTGCTTGGTGGGTGTTTTGGTTTGGATTGTGCAGTTGGTGGTGGTTGCACGGTGGTGGAGGTGCCGTAGTGATGATGAAGATGATGGTGGTCCTAGGTGTGTGTTGGAAGTGGTGATGAAGTAGGAAAGGAACGTTACCTCTGCTGAATTGGGAGACTGGGATGGTGATGGTGATGCTGAAATGGGTGAGGTGTTGGGTTGAGTAGTGTATAAGAGGGATTGATAGGTATGGTGTAGTATTGGATTGATGTGATGGATGGGGTTGGTGGTGTGAAACTCTATACAAGCCTTGCACGTAGTTCGAGGTACACTCGTACGCGAATTGGACTGGGTCGGAAGAACGAAACTGATAAAATGAGATTGACGAAATTTGGAATTTTAAATAATTTTGAAAATAATAATTTAAATAAATAATTAAAATAATAAATTTTGGAAATTTCGAAATTTAATTTAAAATTGAATTAACTCGATATTTCTTGATGTGGCTAAACGAACGCGTCGTGACGTTAACTTAAAAATGGATTAGATCGCAGCGACATCGTTTTCATGATTTAAGAAATAATTATTAAATGCGTAAAATTCTTGGTCGCTACAGAATGGGATGGAGGTGGAGGTGGAGATGGAAGGGAGATAATGGTTGAAGTCTAATGTGTTTGTTGATGGAGTCAGTGATCTCAAAGAGGGTGATTTGGGGACAGGGGAAGGTGGAGAGTTGATGGGTTGTAAGATGAATAACATAAATGAAGCTGTGATGCAGGTTTTTAGGAGGTTACAAATGCTTCTACCTGAGTTCAGGAAAGTTAGGGAACTGAAAAAAAGGTTTTGGTTTAAGTGAAATTCCAAAGATGATATGGGGAAATGCTGATTGGACTACTCATGCTTGTATATGCTTTATGCTTGAAAAGTGTTGTTAAACCTCAAGGCATTCACTTATTTCTTCACCATTCTTTCATCTATTTCCTTCCAATTTTGCTTTTGGGGAGACTTCTAAATGCACATGAATTTGTGTTTGCAGATTCTAATTGACATTGTTTTATGTTTCAGGAATCAAATGAGATGGATTCTGTATGCAACAACCTAGAGTTCATGGCAATATTCTGCCTAATCTTGGTGACAAAACAGAGTTGCTGGACACTGGAAATGCCATATTTGCACTTGAAGAGGAGTTTGATGATTGTGATTTAGATGATGATATTGACCCTGCACTGAAAGAAGAATTTATAGGTAAGTCATGTTCAGTTGTTATAAAGTGCACTTGTTGGAATCATTAAGAATCAAAACACAAGTAATTTTGTTAATGGTTTATTATTAAGAATTCTGTTGCTATCCCTGGATATAATTTATTGTTTATTATTGTTGATCATTTTGGCTTCTACGGTTATTCAGTTGCTTGTGGTAAAAGTACCCTTTTAATATAAGTTCTTACAATAAGTTAATTTTTTTTTGTTTGACCTGTAATGGATTTGAAAATAAACCAGGTTCGTTAATGGACCAGAATTTGAATCTGAGGGACCTGTTTGATCCACATTTGCAACATTTGTTATATCCCCTTTGCTATAAACTTGATTATTGTCCTGGATGAGACAGATTTTCTTCCTGCATTGATCAGCATTTTTCATTAAGAAATTATCAGCAAACATAATTGAAATTTTGAGGGAGAAAAAATGTTCATACTCATAAGAGGCCCCAACAATTTTTTCTACTGGACATGACCAGAATTGCTGGAAATTGTTTATTCGCTGTCTTCATTATTTTTGTTTGAAAATAACCAGTAGGCTTTGAAAGATATTGTTCCTACAGCACAAAACAATATAAATGCTATGTTCATAATGTTGGATAAATGCAGAGTAACACTGGAAGGTGAGTTCTAATTAATTTGTCTTTCTTATACCTTGCTATGTGATGTGAGTTCTGTTTAATTTTTTTCTGTTTGGTTAAAGTACTTTCCTTGCTGAGAATTTTTTAGGTAATTTTTTGTTATATATTTATCCTTTTGTTCTGGGTTTGTTAGTTTGATGAATTCAGATTTTACGAGAATGCTATCTTAAACAACACAAAAAGTTTGATAAGTGAACTTCTAATGCTTTTGGTAGGACTATATTTATACATGATTGTAATATTGTTCGATACAATTATGTAATGCTTCAATTCATCATGTATAAAACTGATTTGTATTCATATTCTTTTTAGTTATACATTGTATTGGAGTTTAAGATTATAATTTATATTTGGATTAGTAGATATTTGATTTATTTTTAAGTTCATATTATGTAATCATCATTCTATTTGATTCACAGGTCTTGTGACTCATTTTGAGTTGGAGTATTTTTTCGGATGCGTTGAAGTCATTTCGACCGATGAAGATTGAAGATTTCATGATTTTAAGTGTTTGAATTAAAATTTGTGATATCATTGTAAACCAATTTGGAACAACAAAGTACCTTAATTTTTTTTTTTTTTTAATTATGTGGTCTAATTTGCTTTTAAATGCTTGTACTTTATTTTGAATAGTTGATTTTTTTTTTATTTATTTATAGGAAATGTGTTTAATAATTTACATATTAAGTATATGTTTGACAAATTTGTTGATTATCAGTGGAATTATCTACATGATTTGAGAAAAATTGAAAAAAAAAAATGTAAAAGATCAATCGCAACGCGCAATGAGTATTGCCAAAAGTATCAACCGCAATGCGCTGAGTGTTGCTAAAAGTATCAACGGCAACACTTAATGAACGTTACTAAAAGTATCAATTACAATACGCAAAGAACGTTGCAAAATGTTTACCGCAACGCATAATGAACGTTGTCAAAAGTATCAACAGTAACGTGCAATGAACGTTGTTAAAGGTCTATCGCAACGTACAATGAATATTTCCAAAGGTCTACCGCAATGCGTAATTCATCTTTTGCAACACGCAATGAACGTTGCCGTTTCCTTTCCCTCTACGGCAATACTGAGATTTGTAGCATGCGCACGAACGTTGCAAAAGGTCTTTTGCAACATTTTTTGTGCGTTGCCGTATGATGATTTTTTTTTTTTTTTTTTTTTTTGTAGTGATTCCTAATCTAAAATACACGTGTCCTTATAACTTTAAAGAATACTTCTTCAATTGTAAATTCCAGAGGTTCTGGTGGTTGAGGAAGGTTAGAATATAAGCAAAGAAAGTTAACAGGGACGGGGAGTTCTTGAAGTATCCACTTGAAAGAAGCATCAAAATTTGGAAGCTGCTGGAGGTAGCTTTATCTTGGATTAACAGGGGTATATTTGCGTTGTCTAGCAAGGGAAGCTGAAAGTAACCAAAATTGCTTATAGTGAAGGAAACTGACTTGGTTCCTGAGTTTTTCCTATGTTGGATTTATCCGTCATTATATTGTTGTGTTGATTATTTATTACTTTTCATTATTGAAATTGTGGTAATTTAACTTAGGATAATTAAACTTGCTTGAATAATCATATAGCAACAACTAATAAAGCGACGTATTCATTATTAATTGTGTTAATTCTGCACGTTAGGTCGGACTTTAGGATAACTCGGAAATTTCATTTATAATATAAAGTAGCTCTTCAAAACACAAGAAATTTTATGATTTAATCCATAAGCAAATTAATCATAAATAGTCAAAGTAACATTCTGCAAAATTTCAAATAGAATGTATTTTCAAGTTTTTTATTTTCAGAAACAATTTTCAGAAATGACAAACTAAACACAATTTCAGAAGAATTTCAGAAAATTTGAAAATAGAAAACGTTTTCAACAATGAAAAATAGAAAATAAAAATACAAACAAAACGCAGTCTTTGCAAGTGAGACTTTGTCACTTTGTTCCAATTTTGTCTTGAGTTTCAATTATCAACAAAATCTGAATTTCCATCCCGTCAATATTTTTATTGACTTTCCTCCGAGTCACTTTTTTTTTTTTTTTTCCCTAAATTCTTGGACTTCTTTACTAAGTGAGTTTTAATATTATTGGATGTTTACCACTGGATTTTCACACAAAAATTAGTGTTAATTTACTATTTTATTTGGGAATCAAATAAATGCGACGACAAATATTGTGTATAAAGATGTTTTCAAATTTTAAAATTATTTTGATAACAAAATGCTTATTATATTATTGACACTGGATGTTTGTACTTTTTGTTGCCCAATTGTGCTTTTTATATAACTTGAATTTTGTTAATGAAATATATTCGAACATCCTATGGTGTAAAATTAGAGTATGTTTGATTGGACCAAATTTTCCAAGAATAAAGAATTTTTTTTCCAACTTTGCTAACTTTAATTATTTGATTGTACAAGTTTTGATCGAAAAATATTTTCCTACTCCATCATCATTGCGCCAGTTCTATCTTTTTGCAAAGAAATTGTTTTCTTCAACAATTGGATGGAAAAGATTTTTAACTAACATGGAAAACTTTTTTGTCACGTTTGATCAGTTTTGTTATTGTTAATTAACTTATTTCTTTTCACAAAAAATAACATTATTATTATCAAATACAAATATGTTAAAAAAAAGTATTTTTTAATAAAATAACTAAAATTCACTTTATTTTTCATGTAAATAATGTCAATCAAACAACGAAACATGAAAAATTTTCCAATTTTTTCATCTAGAAAATTAAATCAATTAAACACTTTTAATTCATATTTTCCAAGAAATAATTTTCAGCCAAATATTTATTTTCTTTTTACCCATTTTCTACCATCGCAATCAAACACACCCTTAATATATGTGGGGGGTGGGGGGGGGGGATTTGGGAAGGGTGGAATGGGTTGGGGATTAGAAGCCGTATCACGACTCTAGATATTTCGACATAGAGTAATGTTAATTATCTCAAGGTTGAGATCAATCTCAACTCAATTGACACATATTCATTGGAGAATTGAGAGGTGTCAATGTGCACATACACAAGCCACCTCTTTAATTTTTAATAGGAGAGTGCCCTAGGTTGATATTTATCTCAACCTTGAAATATATAGCATGATTCATCGACATAACCTGCAGCAACATATAATGGCCGTTGTCAATTAAATAATAGAATACTATTCCAACATCTTGCTCTGGGATTCTAAAAGCATGTTTTCCACCCCTAGGGAACATCTCCCAGCGACAAAGGGGTTGGCCGATAACGTGCCCAGCACAGTCGTGTGCAGGGTTCGAATCATGATGGATGAATTTACGGCTGAATAATGAATTCGTTCCCTGTGGCAAGCAGGGGTTACCTTGTTTCGCGAGGCATTACTGAGTGTCATCCACCCTGGCTCTGGGGGGCATAACCTATAATTTACTTCTTGAATCAATGACCCAAGGTAGGGTCGATTCGGACCCCCAATATGTGGGTTACACCCCTAAAAGCATGTTTGCCTTACAGAAGACAGGCGTAATGTTACTTTTTAACTTTTTCTATGAAATATGCTTTACTTCCTGATATTTGTATTATGCAAGTAATGAGTCATTGTTGTGGATGAATAATGAAAGTCATGAAATGAATAGTGTTTGCTTAAAAATAGAACCATAATATTTAATTATTGTTCTATTCTTTTGATTAATTAGTTAAATTGTAATTCTTATTTCTAGATTAGTGGATTGAATTGCTTGGTTATCAAGTTGTAATTGGTCTATAACTAGCAATTAGGAACTATTGAATAAACATCATCAATTATAAGAAATTGTCTTCTTTCACTGTTTCTAATCTTCTTCCTTTCTTATGTTAGGATATTTGACCCAAATTAAGAATGAGAATATTTTGGATAATTGATTTTCTTGTTAAAGTGATTAACTTGAAGACCAAGTTAAATGTGAAAAGAAAAGGAAGATAATCTTTTAGCATGAATTTCTTTCCTTATTCTGATTATTCTACTTTAACAAGGAAATATCTTGGGGCACAAGTAATATATGTTTTTGGGTTATGTTTACCTATAAATATGTGTATTGAGGAGCCAATTAATTGCACATTGACTAGAGAGTATTGTGAGGAAAAATGTAGTCTAACATCTTGATTTTTCTTGAATTCTTTATGGGTTGTACAAAGAAGTAGAAATTGATAAATGTGATAAAGCTTGATTATTTTTCTTATAATACTTGAGGGTTGGTGAGTGCAAATTCTATATAATTATAACAATTTATTATATAGTGAAAAGTTTTGGCGATGATCCGTGGACGTAGGCAAGTTGTCGAACCACGTAAATTTCTGTGTTCGTATTTGTTTTCTTGTTGGCTCAATTATTTCTTGATCATAAAAAATCCCTGTGTAGTTAGTTAGAGAGAGAATTTGCGTGTAATTCCCAACAGTGGCGACGTGGACGGGGAAATTGACATCTAATTAACAGAGCATCAGGTGGTTCGAAGATTTTTTTTGGAGCAAAATAAAAAATGTTTGGAATGTATAATGTGGTAAGTACAAGTCATGTATATATTGATTCAGACGGGACTGCAGAAAGTTTTGAAGGAAAAACCAACCCTGAGTTTTGACAAAGAAACTGAATCCAGCACGAGAGATGAAGATTGTGAAGATTTGGATTTGAAGACTGCTGTCATGTTACAACTTTGTTTGGCCAAAAATGTTCTTGCGAATATTTATGGGATATTTCCTGTGAAGGAACTGTGGGAAAAACTGAAAGAGTTGTATCGGATGAAGAACTTGTCAAATAACTTATATCTGAAGGAGTGATTTCATTCTTTGAGAATGAATGCAGGTATGAAAATCTTAGATCATCTTAGTATTCTCAAAGGGATTGTTTCTGAACTGGAATATATTGGAGTTAAGATTGATGATGAGGATAATGTTCATCTGGTCTTTTCCATCCACGTTTGAGCACATCATGCTGATTTTGATGCACGGGAAGGAAATAGTGTAATTTTCAGAAGTTAAGTTGATTAGGTTGAAGTGACAGTTCATCTGAAAAACTTTGCTTGTTACTGAAACGTGGAAGATAGGTAACTCCATGAAGAAGAAGGTAATGTGTTGGAACTATGATAAATCTAGTCATGTGAGAAGAAATTGTCCAAAAGGTGGAGCAGAGTCGGCTAATTGTTCGGAGGTGGACAATGTGACTCTCCTGGTGGAGGGTGGTGATGATGTACTATAGTAAGTTAGGACTTCTTTATGGTATGAAACCAGTTGCCATGATAGAGGATGTGTTCTTGCTGACGGGTACATGTGTTTGCACACGGGCATTGGTTTGACGTTAATGCAAGATGTGTTGTGAAATTGATGTCAATGACTAATGAACTCCCAAGGAAAGCCAAACATGAGAGTTGCACCATAATTTTTCAGCAAGGTTTATTTCGACATGAGCGGATGAAAAGCTCGGAGTTCGTTAATAATTCTGAGTGCAAGTTATACTCATATGGTGGAGTATGAGATCGTCAAAGTAGAAAATTGCTTGTCTGTTACCCAATTGTTGATTTAAATATTTTGGCTAGAATGAATTTGTATCAAGGTGGATATTGTTAGGATATTTGATCTAAATTAAGAATGAGAATATCTTGGATAATTGATTTTCTTGTTAAAGTGATTAACTTGAAGACCAAGTTAAATGTGAAACGAAAAAGAAGATAATCTTTCGGCATGTATGTCTTTCCTTATTCTGATTATTCTACTTCAACAAGGAAATATCTTGGGGAACAAGTAATACAAATTTTTAAGTTATGTTTACCTATAAATATGTGTATTAAGGAGCCAATTAATTGCACATTGACTAGAGAGTATTGTGAAAAAAAAATGTAGTCTAACATCTTGATTTTTCTTAGATTCTTTGTGGGTTGTACAAAGAAGTAGAAATTGGTAGATGTGATAAAGATTGATTATTTTTCTTATAATACTTAGGGGTTGATGAGTGCAAATTCTATATAATTATAACAATTTATTATATAGTAAAAAGTTTTGGCGATGATCCGTGGACGTAGGCAAGTTGCCGAACTACGTAAATTTCTGTGTTCGTATTTCCTTTCTTGTTGGCTCAATTATTTTTTTGAACATAAAAAATTCATGTGCAATTAGAGAGAGAATTTGCGTGTAATTCCCAACATCTTACGCATAAAAAAATTCTAAACATATCACTTCCTTGCTCTGAACTAGTTATTTTACATAGCTAAAATTGTATTAGCTTACTAGTATTTGTTATAAAATTTGTATATTTACTTATAAATGATAGTTTTAAGCTTAGCCAAACATGTTCAATTCCATTTTAGCATTGATCCATGGTCCTCGGCAATTCACAGGAACTTAGAGCCTAGTAGATTTTTCTAAAGGGAGATTTTGGCACACTGAAATTTTAGAATCTTATTGACTCAAAATTGAGCGTTATCCTATTAGCTTAGAAGCACATCGTATGTCACTATTTCGAGTTCCATTTTGCTTCTAAAAATAATAACATAACAAAAATTTATAAGCTCAATCTCAAAATAAAAGAATTATTCCCCCCCCCCCCCACACCCCCCAAAAAAATAAATTAAGTAGTATCTAGTGGCTTGATCATGCATACCACTAAATCTTTGAATCGTCACATTTAAATAAATTTTGCCGTTCCCATACACTGCATCTTCAATTGACCTAAACCACAGATGAGTGACAAGCTGGATATATCCTATTCCTAGGACACCATTCAATATATATTTCACCATATATTTCTAATTTCTATGAAACAAAGTTGGGCTCTTTTTAGATGTGATTATAACACCACGACCCTTCACAAAATATCACAATATCATTGAACTTCGAGTTTCAAAGAGGCAAAGAATATTTATAAAGTACTATAAAGCACCTTAAGAGCCGGTATAGTAATATTGATTTTGAAAGAATTTTGAATTTTAAGAAGATTGTATAGTAAAAAATGAATGAAAAAATGTGAAAAATGATGGGTTCCATGGAAATGTGTAATTGAAAAATAAATTTGGGGAAAAATGATAAATAAATGTAAATATGTAATTGAAAATAAAATTTGGGGGAAAATGATATAAAAGAAAAAAAAAAAAAAAGGAACCAAACGGGCTATGAATATATGGATTACGTGTCAACTTATTTCCAAATCAGTAGTAGTTGTGTGTGCATACACCTCCAGAAGACAAGGTGGCGGTTGTGGTGTGTGAGCAAGTGATAATATTGATTTGGTCATTTTGACAGTGATTAATGATCTGGATTCATGAGAATAATATATATATATATATATATATATATATATATATATATATATATATATATATATGTATAAACATAATATATCAATTCGTATCAAGCGAAGATTGCCCCCAGGATATAGCTTATTGATTGAAAAGGTGAAAGTGAGAAATTTCAGCTAAATTGGCAACTGTAGAGTAGAAGTTCAAATCCTATATTTGGTATGAATAACAGGATGATGCTCCCTGCAAAAACAGTTAGTAAGCTCCCAACTCTACTCTACTCTACTGAGGCACAATCCTTATAATTTGCAAAAGCAGAGGTTGTAGGGGCTCGATCCTAAAGATTGGAGTTCAACTTTTTTTACGAAATTGCCAATTAGATCAAAATTTAACACAACTTTTATGTGCTTTCTAATGTCATTTTTAATTCTCTAGTGTGGCAATTATAAATTTTTGCGCCTACTTTGCTCGTAAGACGACTTCTCTTTACTGTTTATTTTATTATTTTAAGTAAATTCGTGTCTAGCCAATGTTAGGCAAAAATTTGACTATAAATAACGACAATAACCACATATCAATATTTTATTAGTCCATTTAATCTCAATTTGGTGAAAGTTTATTCATAAATTTTATTTATAAACGGTGACGTGACATCTTGTAATCAGTCGAAATTGTTAAATTCTCGAAAGAATGGTCTAATAAAATGTTATCATTGACCATTTATAAACAAAATTTATAAACAAACTATTACCAAACAGAGGCTTAGAGGCTGTTTGGAAGGGAGAGTTGTTGATATAGAATGTTTTAACATTTAAATATTACCGCATCAAATTTTCATATGTCCCATGTACAGCTCCGACAAAGCTTTCAAATGGATGTTATCTCGATGATGAATGATTTACGCTTATGATACTTGAGTGATCATTAAGCTACGTTTTAAAGTTTAGTTAATAATTAATAAACAGAGATTCATTTACCAATCATTTATTTTACCCGTTAACCTTTTTGGAGAATATGACAAGTTGCAATTCACCCGCATGAAGCGGAAGAAGCTACTAATCAATGACCATTTATTAGAAATATATAAAAATAGTTGAATTGATGGTTAAAAAAATACTTTTTGAGAGATCTCTTCCAAATCATTGATATGACTATCGAAAGAATTTTGATAAAAGTTTTTTATTTATAAATAAAGATCAATTTGTTGTTTTCAAGCCAAGGTAAAATATGTGATTGAAAAATAATTTGAAAAATGTGTGATTAAAAATTGATTTGAAGTAATATATTGTTTATAAAAAAGTTTAACATAGGCTAAATAAAATTTTCTATGGGACTGAATGCTCCACTTTCCATGGGCACTTATAATATTTTATTCCGAAGATAGAAAAATAATATATGTCACATAAACCGTGTTACATCTTGTAAAGTGATCAAATTCTAACAAGCTTAATTAACAACTGCATAATACACATTATCTGAATCTGAACTAAATAAAATAAGTAATCTTCATTAGTGCGATTTATTGGCTGAAATAAATTATCATTTGAACATTTGGCACGGACAGAATATTAATATTAATACTTCTCTGCACTATGCACTATTTTAATTGTTTTTTTGTCGATTTTGCCGTTATGACATAAAAATAAAAAGAAGGTATATTTTTTGACGTCTAGACTTGTATTGATGATCATGTTTTTTTTTTTTTTAACGTCTTTTTCTCATGTCCTTCACCTTTAAACTTTACAAAATTTACTATCTTTTAGAATATTGCTTGTTATTCGCTTAAACGCAACTATATTGCACCAATACCCAACCAAAAAGCGACGGGTTTTCTGTTCCTGTGGGGATGGAGCGACAGAAGTTTTGAGAATTCAAGAGAAGGTCATGGCGAGACGAACCGTTTATCATTACGATAAGAGAGCTCGGATCGAATCAGTATTTTTTTTTTGTATCATTATTATTATTCTAGGTAGCTTATACACACAAATAAGAACATGATCAAATAAGATCGAATTAGACCATCTTCTAATGTCTACAGAGTGTGACGATCTGCATGACTCGTTCTTGATTTAAATACGAGTCTTCCGTGTAATATTTGCTCCTAGAATCCGGGTATTTTGGCATTCATCAAGCTAAGTACATTACATTTGTCGGATGCATATTATAACCTTATCATTTTGGTGTGTTTTTGTGTTTCACCCTCAAATCTGGGTTTGACCTGCGTATTTCTTGGGATTGGCTTCTTCTCCTTGGCAACGTGTTTGTTGAATAGCTAGTATCACGTAGAATTATAGAATATAATAGATAAGATCTTAATTTAATTTAATTTTTTGTACAATTTTCAATGTTATATTGTTCACCCTATGAAACAAATTGACCTTGTCCATGTCTCTTTTTGGACAATAAAAACTTGGTTTCAGTCCTCACTGAAATTGAAAAATAAATAAAATGAGAAATAGATAAGTTGATCACTTTCTTATTAAAATTTTATGAGATCACATGCTTCTTCATGGTATCAATTAAAGCGGATATATATCTTTAGTTTATGTTTCAACATTATCATACTAATGAGAATTCTGCTGTATTATGCGTTAAATTGAAAAATATTTTTGGATTGCAGATTATGCAGGTGCGTTAAAGATAATAAATAAATAAATAAATAAACGTCTTAAGCTCTTGATATGTCAAACATTTAAAAGAAGTAGCTCGAGAACATCTTCAACCATGATGTAAATTTAGATATAAATTAATACCCCAAATTAAAAATCACTTTTACATCCAAATATGCACACCGGCGGATCTAAACTAAAATTATTCCAATGGATACATGTAAATTAAAACTTATAAATCTTATTACATTTTTCTTGCACAAATATTATTGTTAGTAAATTTCTTAAGTTAATTTATTTTCCTATATGCAGATATATCCATATCAATCAAGGCATTTTTTGTACATGCATGACAGCATAAGTGGGCTGTGGGAAGCTGTAAAATTGGATGTATTGTCCATCAAAATATACATTTTTTTGCTGGAAAGTTTATTTTCATCTAATTTACACCTCGAGATCATTCCGGTAGATTTCAAGATCTAAATCACTAATTAGATCTAATATACATCAAGGTTGAAGATGCTTTAACAATACTATATCCGACTTTACATAGCATTGTGCCTTCAAAAAATCTTAGTGGTTTCGTGAAATTTACAATCGCAAACATTTGAAGAGAAAGGAAAACTTGTGATGAATTAACCTCGCAAAAACACAAAGTAAATCGAAGTTAAACAATAGATTAGTAATATGATTTGAATCGAAATAACAACAATTAACTTAAGTAAGAAAACTCACTCATTTGCAAGAATATACCTGACTAAATGCCCTACTAAAAAACAGCTTTTTCACTAACGAATAATTAGTGACGGATTGTATCCGTTAGTAATTAACAACAGATAATTTGTTGGTAAAGTTAAGGTCTTCCATTTACGATAACTAGCAATGAGATTTCAGTTGGTAAATGTGATAGCACTTTACTAACAAAAAATATTTGGTGCCTAATGTATATTCACTTAATAATTATATCTTTTACCTTGGTAAATAATATTGGAATTCCCATTGGTAAATGTTAAGCTCTTTTCCAGCGGATATCGCGTTCTTAAAGTATTCCTATATTTTTCAAATACAATCATCGGAAACAGAATATTTGCTAATAAAGGTTTTATGTTTTAACAACGGAATATCCGTTGGTCAAATGCAAAACCTTACCAACGACAATTTCGTGGGTAAAAGATAAAACCTAAGAAAAATACTTTTACCAATGGAATATTCATTGATAAAAGGTAACTCTTTACTAACGAATATTCAGTTGGTAAAGGTAGATTTTTACCAACGGATATTCGATTAGTAAAATGATTTTTCTTATCAAGTAGAAATACTACATTTACCAACCTAACATCCTTCAGTAAAAGGAGAAATATTTACCAATGAAATTTTTCATTGATAAAATGCTAAATCTTTACCAACGAAAATTTCGTTAATGAGAAGTAAAAAAAAAAATATGTCTACAAGAATACAACTGCTCCTTTAATGGTTGGGTCGCATTTTCACAATCCTCAAGTTATGGGTTCGAGTCACATATAAACAATCCTCATTTGCATAAAAATCACATAAAATAGTTATTTGGGAAGGCTTGGTCATAGGGAACGTGTCGAATCAATTATATTATTTTCATTTTTTTAATTAAAGTTTGTATTTTATGATGACATATGTAGCCATCACCAATGGATGTTTTGTTGGTAAAAGTCCGTGACAATACCAACGGAATTTCTATTGGTAAAAGGGTGCACTATTACCAACAGAATTTTGGTTGATAAAAGTTATCAATGGAATTTGGTTGGTAAAATGGGTCTCTCAATACCAACGAAATCTCGATTGGTAAAAGTTATCAATGAAATTTCAATTGCTAAAAGACACACCATTACCAACGAGATTTCGATTGGTAAAAGTTACCAACGGAATTTTACTTGATAACTCTCAAACACCCTCAAGATACCAACAGATAATCAGTTGGAAAATTTTCATTGATGAAACCCATTAGGAATGGAATTCGAGGCTTTAGCAATGAAAAACTTGTGCTTGAAGATCCAATTTTTAGTAGTGATGGTGAAATCGTGGGCTCAATATTTTTCATAAAATCCACAAAAGCAACACCACAATCAAAGAGCTAGAGAACACTCCTAGACAAACTCAAAATATCCACTGGTATCACACAAGAAGGCACCGAACCGAAGGCTGCAAGTGTCAAAGGGAAGACACAAAGGGGACACATAGAACACAGTTCATACCACGAAAGGGGAACAGACATGTGTGGTTCCAGTCGCGAAGGGGAACGGCTAGGCAGAACGCAGTAGAGGACAACAACTGTGGTCACAAAAGGAAGGTAAGCTCCTATCACTATGAAGGAAAGGGAGAGACGTTGGCTGCAAGTTCACACAAGAAAGAGAGGCTCGAGATTAGTGAGTGTTCTAATTGTGAGAGAGAGGGTAAGAGAGAGTGAAATATATAGGAACCAATTAATTAGGTTAAGTAAATGTGCCCTAATTAACTTGGATCGTCTTCGAATCCATCCATCGAGCAATATGGCTAAAACTTAATTAAAAGGGTTAAGTACACAATTACAAACATTTATACTTGAAATTTTTTTTGTAATCAGACATTTTGTAACTAATTACACAAGTATCAAAAAAATTCAAAATCAGGTATTTTTTTTATTAATTTAGAATTAGGTTCTGTAATTAATTACAATTGTAACTTTATTTCAATTTGTAATTAGTTCAATTGTAAATTTAACTACAATTGCAATTTATTACCACCACCACCACCACCACCGATCACCACTTAATTTGTAATCAGCCATAGCCACAACTACCGTTGGAAATACAATTGTAATTTATGAATAGGACTTTATTCAATTTGTAATTAGTTACAATTGTAAATTTAATTACAATTGCAATTAATTACCACCACCACTAATCACCGCCTAATTAGTTATCCGCCACCGCCACAACCACCATCGAAAATACAATTGTAACTTATTTCAATTTTGTAATTAATTATAATTATAATTTTAATTTATGAATTATGATTTTATTTCAATTTGTAATTAATTACAATTGTAAATTTAACTACAATTAAAATTAATTACCCTCGCCGGCACCACCACCACCTAATTTGTAATCAACCACTGTCACGACCACCATCGAAAATACAATAGTAACTTATTTCAATTTTATAATTAATTACAATTGTAACTTTATTTCAATTTGTAATTAATTACAAATGCAATTAAATATCAATATCACCATCATCATCACCACCACCGTCGCTGCCACCGCCATCGCCTCCGCCCCTGCCACCGCTACATCAACCAAAAAATAAAATAAAACAAAAGCAGATGCAATCAAGGTTCAAATATACCCACACCGCACCGTCTCACCTCCACCACCTTCACAGTCATTCCCACGTACATCACTAGCATCGATGTGCACACAATTACCATCGCTGCACCCACCTCTACCACCTTCATAGACATTCATATTAGCCATAGAGACCACAACCAACCACAAGAATCCACCCTCACAGGCTCACACCAACACTAATTCTGAAAACCACAACTAACCACGAGAAATCACCCTCTCACCAACACCAAATCTGAAAACGATACCAACCAAATCAAATCCCACCACCATCAAAATTCTCAGCAGAACGCAAACATAAAAACAACCAAAATCTCCAATTGCACAACCAAAGCTCTAACTAACCATTGCAGAAACAAGTCAAAATCTCCAATTGCACAACCTGATCAATTCGTTCTGCGCACGTATGTCGTTGAGTTCTTTGCCCACTGAAGCCAGCACCAACAAATTTCGCTTCTTATCCCTTGGTTTAGAGGAATTCTTGACGGTGGAGGAGGGAGGTTTGAGGTGGTGGATGAAGGAAGGTTTGATGGTATTGTTAATGTTGGGTTTGGGTTTGGGTTTGGAGAGAGAGAAGAAAGATTGTGAGGATAGGGAGGCAATGATTTCTCTCTTTACCAGTGCAAAATGAGAATCCGTGATAGTGGTAATTGTGGTGGTGGTGGTGGTGGCGAGGCGGATGGTGGTGGTGCAAGTTTTTTGTGTGTGGTGGTGGTGGATGCTTGTTGCCATCGATCTGAATTTTTAGGGGGGAGAGAAATAAAGAGGAATTGTTAGGATTTTGTTTATATTTATACACATGATTTAGTATAAATAGTTTAGAATTAACTTATTTTAAAAATTTAAAGATTAAATATATTAATAGGGCTAATTATCCCTAATTAAAACCTCAAGATGGATAGTAAAGTTCCATAATCCGTCTAATTAAATGGGTTGTCTAGTTGTGGACATTGGACAATATTATAAATTTTCGGTCATGGGCTATAAGCCCACAAAGTACAAGTAATCCGATGCAATTTATGATCATCGTCTCCGAAATTTGTTTGGGACCAAATTTTCTAACAAAACCAAATAGAAATATGGGATTATATGTCCATGTCAAAAGTCTTTTTATCATCTATTTTATGTCTCGTCTTTACCTATATAAAATAATAACATTCATGATCTTAAGTTTCACCAACCACCAAGAGCTAGTGTCCGATAATATCTTATATCGGAAGAGAGTGGTAAAATGACTAGAAAAAAAATTGTTTATCGGTCCCATGTGAAAAGGTGATCGTTTAACAAAAAAAAAAAAAAAAAAAAAAGTGGAAACTCCAAAAAAGAAAGTTGACAATCTACGATAAGGTCAAGTGTGCCTTTTTGAATAACCTAATCTTTCTCACTTTTAAGTGTCACTATTTAGAGAGGAAAGTTGTGGCTTAAATTCAATCTCCGGCAAATTAAAATCTTTAGAAATGGTACCAAAAAAATGCATGTCTCTTTCTTTTTTCTTTTGAAGTAAATGTATGTCTCTTTCGCAACTTATTTATGTACAATTAATCTTCTCGTGGCTTTTAAAAGTTATAATTCTCTGAAAATACTCTACAAATTTTGAATAATGGCTCGTGTTATAAAATGTATAAAGAATCATAGTCACCTTTTTTTCACATATTTTGAGCAATTCACAAGTACTATTATTTTATTTATTTATCATTTTTATCTATTTATAATTCAAAACATTTTTAAACACTTTCCAAACATATATGTTATATATAGCTTTAAAAAGCGAAGAAAAATAATTATTTTTGAAGGAACTAGTTTCTTATGGAGGTTTAAACTTCAATTGTTTGAACGATATTTGATTTCTATATTAATTAGCTATTTTCACTAAGAAATCTATTTATTTAATTTTACTTCTTTTCCTGATTGATTTAGTACATTAAACGACATTACTTAAAAATCACATTGTTCGTGAGAATTAGTATATATTTATTAATTCTCATGTGTTCAACATGTTGTCATGTGTAGAGGCTGAATTCTTTTTTTCATCAAGTATCCAATACATATCTTGTCTTTATATCAAGGAAATCTATATATATACATATACATATACATATATAATAATAGCCATAGGATAATCGTCACCATTTTACGTACATAGTTTCCCGTTCATTTAAGTCATAAAATGACACATTTCATTTCTTACTTAAATTCAGTTTGATCTATGAATAATTTCGAATCTTTTTTTTATCAAATTGAAAGAAATAATAAATATTCGATATTTCTAAATAAATTTAATTACATCATTTAATTTTCTACAACTTTAGGTTCTCATTTCTTACCTAAATTCAGTTTGACCTAAATGAATAATTTTGGATCTTTTGTTTTTTTTTTTTTTTTTTTATCAAATTGAAAGAAATAATAAATATTCGATCTTTCTAAATAAATTTAATTACATCATTTAATTTTCTACAACTTTAGGTTCCAATAAACTCATTGATTCAATTTGTAAAATAGAAGATGTTATCAAAATCATTTTATTTAAAAATAGAATATTATCAACATGTTTATTTATCATGCACAAAAACAGTGTTTGCAATCGTGGAAAATGAGTTTTAAAGAATGTGTGGCTGAGAATGAACATTGAAAAAAATTATTTTCGAAAAATTAATTCCATACGAATAAGTGATAAAATCTTATGTCTTGTGGGTTAAACCCCCATTTATAAATTGAGATGTATAAATGATTTTTTGTATATAAAGTTAATTATATTTGTAATAGTCATTCAATAAAATTTAATTAAAATTTGTATTTCACATTATTTATTTATTACATTCATTTAAATATAGGACTATTATAACGTGTAAATTTAAAAAATTACAACATTTAATTAAGTTTGAGCAATTTTTTATTTTTTAAAATATTTGGTAAATTTTGTTCGTAATGTAATTGCTTTTTTACATGTAATTAAATGAAATATTTGTTTAATATATTTAAATATCAATTATTGCATTAAGATAGTATAAATTCTTATAGTGCTATACAGGGAGTCGATAAATTAATTCTGTAAATGTTTATTAGCAATTTTATTTTATTTTACGATTTGAAAATTGTAAACATTTCAAATTTAGAAATCAAAAAATCGTAAGCTCGACTTCAGTCATCAAATCAAAATTGTAAAGTACAGATTAAGTCACATCCCATATCTTACTTCGCCTAAATAGATTAAGAAAATTAGAAAATGAACAATTAACTGTTAAAAGAAATATGCAAGTCTCAATTTTATGTTTTACGTTTTTTAGTATTTTAATTATATATGAATGCAAAATTTATGTCCGGTGATGTAATATAAAATTTAGGATTTCAACGATGACTGGTCAAAATCTCCGAGTCCCTGGTTGCTTCCTTGACCCTGAAAGAAAAAGGCGGGGTCTTCTCCCCCGTTGTAACTCCGGTGTGGTAATTAGTATTATGAGAGAAAATATGGTGGCAGAATAGATTCTGTAATTCTAAAAATCATACCTCTCCCCTTTGTGAAAATGAAGAATTTATAGAGTGTGAAACGTAACTATCCCACTTAGAATTAATTGCCAATTATCTTGGTACTAACTGCCCATTATGTGGGAATAAGCGTTATTGAGATAGTGGGGGTGGGAAGTACTCCTTAAATTCAGCATCCACTTGTCTTGAAAATATATTAGATCGTGCTAGTACAACAATCGTGTCGAATAAGCGTGATCGTGGTTGTAAATCCTTAGGACACGGTCGAATATCATACAAGTATCAATAGTCCCCCCAGACGATGAGGATATCCTATATGGAAAATTGTAATCGTTTGATTGTCTTCTTCGAACGATTTGTGTCTTCCAGCCGTGATTGAACCTAGTGAATAGACTTGTATGTGTTCTCATGCCATTGATGCTCTAATTCCTAAAGGTTGCGTCAGACTCTGAAACGACACATTACTTCAGAAGCGGAACATCACCTCACCAGGAATTTTAAATATAAAAAGGTGGGATTATCTAGGGTTTTCGGATTCCTAGAGTACCATGCGTCATTTCCATATATGTGCGTGTGTGTGTGTGTACCAGTTTTGCAAAATCATTTAACTCGTTGCTTTGCGCTACTCCGACTCCATCACTCCTTTCTTCATCTTCCCGGCAAAGACTTCCGGCATTACCTCATGGTGAACTGCAACTTTCCTTTACAACAAGGTACTCTCTCATCAACTCTCTTTCCTTCTTCTTCCCGCGGTTGGGCCTTGGTTTACTTTATCAGAGCATAGTACTTCACAGCGGGTAGAAAGTGATATACCGGTGGGTTTGTAATTTCTTTCTTTTCCAAAAATGGATTTCATAATGATATTAGATAGTGATGAAGAAGAGGGGAGAGTATCTGTGCCATTAAGTAGGGTTCATGACAATTCGTCTTCTTCTTCGCCCTCTTATAATCAGATGTTTCATCGTGCATCGAGCCCAGCTTCATCTCCTTCTCATTCTTTTTCCCCTGATTATGCCGTTTTTGATAATTTACCTATTTCACCTCGAATGCAGCATTCCATGGCTCGAGCACGATCTTTTCGTCAACCACAAGAGGATCTAATCATCCCTGATTACAAAATCTGTTACAACGATCTTCGACTGGTAGAGGCGCTGAATCCTTCATTCTTTTTCCCGATCATTCTTTTCGAGCCCCTTTAGATAATGAGTGCATAGGGGAAGGAGAAGATGGTAAGGTAACGGTCTATCTAGATTCGATGAAGGGAGGTCTTCGATTCCCTCTTCATCAATTTCTTACAAAATTCCTTTGTTTTGTCGATCTAAATCCTGCTCAACTTGCCCCCAACTCTTGGAGGATTCTTGTTTATTTCTTGATCATTTTCATGAAAAACAATATCGGCCCATCGTTGAATCTTCTACGATCCTTCACTGAACTGAAACCACATCGTGACTACAACAGTCTAGTAGTTTTTAACACCAAGAATGACTTTAAAATTCCACATTGTCCCTCTTCCCAACATCGTTGGAAAACCAAGTTCTTCTATGCTAAAAGAAAAAAATGGGCCTTTTCCATTTCCTACTTCTTAGAATCGTCCGAATTTTGGAGCTTTCAACGATTCGATCACCTCTCTGAGAAAGAAGAGGAGGCCTTTTTAATGATTCAAGCCTGTGATCCTCTTGCTCATCGTATGAAAGATGCACTTACTGATGCTATCTTGATAGAACATCATATAAATTTTGCCCGAGGGTAAATTCTTCTATTTTCTTTTACTTATTGATATCATTCTTAAAAACAAGGCTAATATCACCTTCTCTGTTCTTTTAGACGAGATGAGTTTCAACTTCGATGAGGTTAATGCATTGCTGAAGATGAAAGCTAAAGGAAAAGGGCACAAAAGAAAAGCCAATGATAAAAATGATCCTTCGGTCGATGACCTCTCTGATCATGTAGCACCGGTTCCAATTCCGAGTCGTCCACCTACTCCACTTCAACCCATATCCAACCCTCAATTTGGAGGACAAGAATCTTCATCTTGTTCGACTGTTCGTGTTGATGAAGACGTACAATCCATCGCAAACACGCTCAATCATTCTTTGCTGGATGACATGAAAGAAAAGTTGTGCAACTATACATTGAGCATTTTCTGTTGAGATGAGAAGGGTTTGTCATAAACATATATCATATTCCTTCATTTTTTTCACATTATAATACACGATCTTATCTTTTAGGTTTTAACCATGGAGCGTGCTTTGCTGGATTCCCTTGAATTGACCTCCAAGAGCTATGCAGAGGTTGTTAATTCAAATTCTCGACGGAGCGAGAAATGGCTGAAATCAAGAAGCTTTTAGCCCAAAAAGACAAGTTATTGGGAGAAAAGGATACACTGACATCCTCAATGAGAGATGACTACGAGGGGAAATTTGAATCTTTATGGTCATGAAGTAGTTGAAGCTTATAAAACCTCTCCGGAGTTTGATGAGGTGGTGGGTATGTTTGGAGTAAAATCCATTATTCACGCCTATAAGAAAGTGAAGGAATGGCTACAACAAGACCACCCTGAGATCGACCTTTCAGAGTTCGAAAGTTTTACAGATGCAGAAGCTTTGGAGGAAGAACTCGAGCAGGAAGACAACACCTCTCACCCATCTCCTTCTCCAGATTGAAAAATCATCAAAAAGTTTTTTTGTCTATGTAACAGGATGGTAGGAAATGTTTTGATATGACTCTTGGTGTATTTCTTGTTTGTCTTTAATGAACTATTGCCTTAAAGTAAGCGTCATGTTTACGACTCTTTTACAATTATAAAGTTTCTTATGATCACAATTCATTGATTGTAACAATGTTTACTATGATCACTCTCTAATTGTATAATACAATGCCTCGTTTGTGACAAGGTCTTTGCGATCTCTTTATTAACTATGTGATGCCTTGCTCGTGACAAGGTCTTTGCGATCATTTTATTAACGATGTGTTTCCTTGCTTGTGACAAGGTCTTTGCGATCATTTTATTAACGATGTGTTTCCTTGCTCGTGACAAGGTCTTTGCGATCGTTTTATTAACGATGTGTTTCCTTGCTCGTGACAAGGTCTTTACAACTTCTTGAAATAAACATTGCTTCATTTCTTCATAATAAGAAATTACAATTTAAGAAGATAATATCTTCTATGTCACCGATCTATTGATAAAATTTCTTCAAGTGGTTGACATTCCATGGACGAGCCAATCTATTGCCATCCATAGTTTTTAGCCGATATGCACAATTGCCTAAAACTTCATCAATTTGAAATGGTCCTTCCCACTTTGCACCCAATTTCCCAGGGCTATGACCAGCTGCTGCCGCGGATCGAAGCACGAAATCATCTTTATTGAAACTCCTGATTTTTACTCTTTTTTCATGCGTTGCTTGTGACTTCCTTTACAATTGAAGCATTCTTCTCTCAACCTCATCTCTATCTTCATCGATTGTATCTATCTGAAATTTGTGATACCCAAAGTTAATAGGATCCACAGTGATCCGTGCAGAAGGAACGATGATTTCTTGTGGTATAACGGCTTCCAAACCAAAACATATTTTGAATGGGGTCATCATCGTAGACTCTCTTGGTGTCGTGTTGTATGCCCAAAGTACATTTGGTAACTCTTCAGCCCATTCATTTCCTCTTTCTTCTAACCTTGTTTTCAAATCCCATAAAATGTTCCTGTTCATGATCTCCACCTGTCCATTAGTTTGAGGATGCGCTACTGAAGAAAGTTGCAACTCGATGTGGTAGCTAGCACAAAAACTTCTGAATTCCCTGTTATCGAATTGCCTCCCATTATCAGAAACGATCACTTGAGGGATGCCAAAACGAAAAATAATCTGTCTCCATACAAAAGCTTGAACTTTAAGAGTAGAAATAGTGGCAAGAGATTTGGCTTCAACCCATTTAGTGAAATAGTCGACCACCACTAATAAAAATTTCCTTTCCCTTGGAAATTGGAAGTGGTCTCACGATTTCTAGTCCTCATTGATAAAACGGTTGTACCCAAAAATTGCATGTTGAGTTTCGACTGGAATCTGAATCAAATTTCCATGCTTCTGACAGATTTCACAGCGTTTAACCAACTCCTTAGCATCACTCTTTAAAGTAGGCCAAAAATAACCTTGCCTGAGTGTTTCAAAACCCAACATGTTTCCGCCTAAATGGTTTCCACAAGCACCAGAATGTATCTCCTCAAGAATTCGATGACCTTCTTCTTTTGTAACACATTTCAAATATGGCATTGAAACTCCTTTCTTGTATAACTCTCCATTGATCAAGCAAAAATTTGCTGCTTGCAGTTGTAACTTTCTTGCTTCCCCACGATATTGGGTGTCCATCCATGAAGCAAATCGGCTTTGATTCGATCCATCCAAGACTCTTCTCGAACCTCCCTTCCCTTACATCAATCATCAATATTCTGGGCTTTGTTATTGTTCAGACATTTACACTCGAGGGTAGTGATTCCCAATTAGTGATTTTTGATAATTGACCCGCATGCATGTTTGATTCTCTTGGAATTTTTTCAACCTGACATTGTTGAAACCCTCTTTGAAAATTTCTGACTTTCATCACATATTCAAGAATTCGGTCACTTTTGATATCGAACATTCCTGTTACTTGACCCAATACAAGTTGGGAATCACTGTAAGTAATCACTGAAGATGCTCCCATGCTGCTAACCATTTTAAGTCCCAAAATTAAAGTTTCATATTCTGCTTCATTGTTCGTGGCTTCAAACATCAATCGTATTCCGTATTCGAATTTTGATCCGTCTGGAGATACCAATAAGATTCCCACTCCTGCCCCCTTTTAGCTAGAGGATCCATCAACATAAATTTCCCTTTCGATCATTTTCCCTTTCGATCATTTCATCAATTGGTTGGAAGCAGGGAATCATCGTGCTCTCCTAACTTTCGATAACCATAACCGATCGTCGAATTTCCATGCTCTCCAAATAGCAGCATCTTGAATCCATCTGATTCCCTTTAATCTCCCCGATCCCTCTGGTCGTTGGAAACTTCATCTTCTGATAGTAAGTTGAGGCGACCCCTTCAACAGCATGTATCAAAGGATGACCATAAATTGCATTATATGCCATCCTCGTGTTGACGATTAAAAACTCGGCTCAAATTTCCATGGTAGCAGGATATGACCCCAAACAAATGGTCAAACATATCGAACCTTCAAATTTCACAGTTCCTCCTCCAAACCTATGTAATGGTGTTGTTACCGGCCTCATATCATTCCTTCGAAGGTTCAAGGCTTTGAAAACTTCACAGGTCATCACGTTCACTGCACTTCCATTTCGACATACGTCGTAGTTCGTAATGTCCCCTACAATCACCAAAGCATCATCATGAGGATATGCTACCCCTTTCTTGTCTTTATCCCCAAAAGTTATTTCACCTTCCAAAAGAGATCGTGAAGAAATAGCATGGATTTCTATTGAGCGAGCATAGCCTTTTTGTGAATTCTTTGAATCTCCTCCTAATGTCGGTCCACCTGAAATAACATTTATCACTCCAGCCCGTGTTCTATCTTCTTCAGCGGGCGTTGGGGCTGTCTTTCGTATCACGACCCAGAACATATTTGCTTAAAGATCCTCTCTGAATTAGCCTTTCAATCTCATCTCTTAAGATCTTGCAGTGCTCCGTATGATGCCCATGATCCTTGTGAAATTCACAGTATTTAGTCTTGTCATGCAAGTTCTATGGCATGGTCATCTGTCGTGGCCACTGTAAGTCTTTACGACCCTTTATATCTATTAGCACCTTGCCCTTGGCACATTCAGTGGCGTGTACTCGTTTGAACTCCGTGCTGCTTTAAAGTGATAATCCCTTCTTTTTCTGGGACTGGTTTCCTTATGCTCTTTTCCCTTTTTGTTCTTCCTCTTCGAACTTTCTGCACCTTGATCTTTGAAGCCTCTTGTTACATTCAGGGTTTCTTCGCAATCGATATATTTTTTGCTTCTTTGAAGAAGCTCAGTCATATTCTCCGGTGCCCTTTTTGATAAAGAAGTCCTGAATCCATGATTTCTCAGCACATTAATCATTGACGTAATCACTGAAGGCATTTGTAGATTTTTTACCCCCAATGCAGCCCTGTTGAATCGTGTAACATAGTCTCTCAATGATTCGTCTTTGTTCTGCATTACTTGCATTAAACCAACATCACTTTTCTTCTGTCGCGAATTGATGGCAAAAAAGACTGCAAATTTGGTAGTAAAATCTGAGAATGATTTTATTGACCTTGGAGGTAATGTATCAACCAATCCCTGGCCTCTTTTCTCAGAGTTGGAGGGAATGCGTGACAAGCTATGGCGTTCAGGATACCATGTAGGCACATCAAATCTTGAAATGCTCATAAATGATCGATGGGATCCGTTGTTCCATCGTATTTTTCAATACGAGGATTTTTGAAAGAATCTGGTAGAGGTACGACCATGACTTCCGGGGTAAAAGGATCTTCACTGATCAGTACTAGCCTTGGTGTTTTCTTCTTGTGCAGAACTTCTTCCAATTTACGATCAAGAGCCTCAAGCCTAGCTTCCAATAAAATATCATTTACCTGAGTACTTGGTCGTTGTGATGACTGTGCCACTTGAGAGGTTTGAATGCTGGCTGTTTGATCGTGTTGGTCTTCCTCAGGGATCGTATTTTGCACATTTTGTCCCGACGGCGCATTTTCTCCTTGATTATTTCCGTGAACTCGATCCACCAGTAATTGTATTTGCGTTTGTAAAGCTTGAAATTGTTCTTGCGTCACATAAGGAGGGTCTGGAGGTGGTGTCGGTGGTTCTGGTGGCTCGGGATTTCCTTGGTTGCGACGAGCGTTCCTTCGTGACATGATTAAATTGAAAAATTGTTCCCACAGACGGCGCCAATTTAAGTAATCTGAAATTTAGGATTTCAACGATAGCTGGTCAAAATCTCCAAGTCCCTGAGTTGCTTCCTTGACCCTGAAAGAAAAAGGCGGGGTCTTTTCCCCCGTTGTAACTCCGGTGTGACAATTAGTATTATGAGAGAAAATATTGTGGCAGAATAGATTCTGTAATTCTAAAAATCATACATCTCTTCTTTGTGGAAATGAAGAATTTATAGAGTGTGAATTGTAATTGTCCCACTTAGAATTATCTGCCCATTATCTTGGTACTAACTGCCCATTATGTGTGAATAAGCGTTATTGAGATAGTGGGGTGGGAAGTGCTCCTTAAATTCAATATCCACGTGTCTTGAAAATATATTAGATTGTGCTAGCACAACAATTGTGTCGAATTAGCGTGATCGTGGTCGTAAATCCTTAGGACACGGTCAAATATCATACAAGTATCATCGGACACTGTACCTTTACAACTTATTCAATAAATAATTGTCAATTTTATATATATATAAGAAAATGTGTATTTTTACCTTTCGTCTTCAATAAAATAGAATGGCAATTATGAATTCAAGGACTTCATGTATCACCGACAATTATTTTGCATAGTCAATAATCTAAAGTAGGTTAATAATCATAAAACGATATCTAAAATGCATGACATTCAAGATACATTGTATAATGTTGACAATCTTTCATATCTTTTGCACAATTTAAGGTTTGTCCTAATAAAGTTTTTTCTTTTTTCACAGCTTTATTGGTGTCACCTCATACATTTTTTTTCTTCTTAAAACCATATGAATACTTTCAACTTCTTGTTCGTTCATTGAATCTGCCCACTTTCGCACCGAACGAATTACCTCACAATATTGTACGTATATGATTTTATCTCAATGTCATATACTAAAATATAAATAAAAAAAATTATAATTATTTAATTATCATTGTTGGGTATATATGTTAGGTTAGACTTAGAGAGAACATTATGTTTAATATGAAAACGGTATACAAATAAAAGTAAGCATATTTTTGTTTAGATTATCTTTAGGGGGTGTATTCAATTTGCCAATTAAAAGATTTTTACAGTTTTTTTCTTTCTTTCTTTTAATAGACTACAAGAATTAACGAAAGTCTTTCATAGAAATTCTATAGACTTTGATAGTTCTATTTAATTTTGTAGAATTCATTTAACTTTTATACATTATCCTTTTAATAAAAAAAATCTTGTATTATAAATTTATGTCTATGACACTTATTGCAAATCATTATTTTTATTAAAGAATTACACACTACAGAATAATAATATTCCACATCTGCATGCATAATGAAATAATCACAAAACAGTTAAAATATTTCTTGAAAGAACGTAAAATATTAGTAACCCCAATTAGAAAATAAACAACCAAAATACAAATTTGAGCTAAAACATTTCAATTTGAATATATTTCTTAAAAGAACGTAAAAATATAAGTGACCTCAATTAGAAAAAAAACAACCAAAATACAAATTTAAGCTAAAACATTTCAATTCTCTACATGGTCATGAAAAAAAAAAGAAGGAATTTTTATATAATCATTAATATATATTAACTATCCATAGTCTCGATCACCTAACTAAGGTGGTCAAGTGTTAATGTGTCCACCATAAATGTGATGAGACACATGTTTAAAATTTTTAAAACATTGGACCCATATCAATATTACATACAAGGGCGGAGCCAGTTCAGGCCGAACATAGGCTCATGACCGCCCTGACTTTGGCTCCGCTCTTGAAAGATGAATTTCAGCCTACACTGAACTCCGAACCAGGAGGGAATAAGTAAGATGTAAGTAAATGAGAAAGAAAGAAATGCCCAAAATAGCTGAAAAAATTTGGGAATCTCTTTACCTAAAGCATCAAGGGGGAGAAATTCTCAGCACAAAAAACAGGAAGAAAAAAAAAAAAAAAGGTGCAGAAGAAGTCGCCAGAGCTTTTGACTGTATGTATGTGGCTGACTGTGAGAGAGAAGAGGGAGAGAAATGAACTAAACCAGTGGTTGGTATGTGCACGTGAGAGAGTTGAAAAGGGGATGTTTGGTACAAAAAGGGAGATGGACCCAGAATGACTTTTTCATTTTATTATTTCATAAACAATAAGGTTGGAAAAAATTAAAAAATGAAACTTGTATATTAATAGTTCGTCTAACATACACAAAGTAAAAAAATTAAATCATTTTGGTACTTAACTTCCAAAAATTGATTTTTTATATTTGTTATTTGTGAGTTAAAATTTATTTACTTACCATTTGTGAAATTAAGCCTCCGTTTGGTAACATAATCTTTTTTTGTTTATAAACATGTTTATAAATAACACAATTTCTTAAATAATTTTTTAACCACACATATTTTCTCTTTCCAATTTTTAAGATTTACTTTTTTACCTCAAAATCATAACTAAGCAAGTTTATAAATCAAATAGTGTTACCAAACGGAGGCAAATTTTCTCTTCATTTTTTTTTTCTTAGGAAAATTTTTTCGAGGGCGCTGCCCCCGAACCCCCGTTGCCCCAACCTCATTTAATTTTCGCTCGCGTTGACCTAAAATCCTGGCTTCGTCCCTGATTACATCCATGTGTGGTTCAACTTTGATGTTCATTTTCTATAATTCAAAATATCCAATCTATAGAGGGTGACAAGGTTGCCTTAAGCCTCTCCGTGATAGAAATTTTGAATTCAAATTTATTTAGGAAAATCTAACTCATTTTCAAACTGTTTATTAAAAGTTTTTTTTGTTTAAAAAAAAATATATTTTTAGATAAAATATATGATTGAAAAGTAAAGAAAAATACATGTGTACAATTAAAAAGTAATTTGAAAAAATGTTTAAGAAAAAACATGTTTTAAAATATGATTGCCATATTGAAGCTTTCCCAGCAGTCTCGGACAAAAAAATAAGAATATCTAGCCTCAAATACGATTTTATTTTTGACCTTGACTACGAATTAAAGGACTAATTTGAAATAAATTTTAAATTTCCCATCCCATTATAGTCACTTGAGCGTGGATATGTAGTAGGTCCATAAAAAACGTTGACTAGATGTTCGAGTGGAATAGGGTTTGAGTCAAAACTATACAATATATCGTAAAAAAATTATTTTATATTTTTTAAAATTAATATACTATCGAGTAATGTCCTTGTTTGATCACAATTATAATCTAAACTTTTATCAAAATTAAAGTGAACAATTAATTGTAACTACATATTTTATGGGTCTCCAGGGCGGATCCAGCACTGACGAGTGGGGCGGCTCGTCATGTAGTGGATCCGTCCAAAAAATAATATTAGTAAGAATTTTTGACATATTTTTGAAAAATACAATTATTTTACTGATGACCGCCCGTGTTGGAATTTTTTTTATCAATATCCTCCCGTACTAAACAGAATTTCTAGATTCGTCAATGTGAACCTCACAAATTTTCAACCACATATTTCATTAATTTTTATCAAAATATTTTTAAAATCTAATTTTAATCTCCACGAACAATTATATATATACAACCCTGTTTATAAAAAAAGTCAAACAAGGTTTAATGCTCATTCATGAAGGACTAGTAATAAACCACCATCTATTAAGCATAAGCACCAAGTGATGGGTAATTATACTCCTATTTTAGACATAATTTTAGGGTTAGATGTATTTAAACTCTAGTGATAACAATTATTAACACGATATATATTGATTTGAAAGGTCTATGCTATTGATTTAATAATAATAATAATAATAATAATAATAATAATAATAATAATAATAATAATAATAATAATAAAAGGTCTATGCTATTAAACTTGGCATAATATTTTTTTGATAAACATTGCAGATCGAGCAAGGTTGAGTAGATCATGACTGAATAAATAAAATAAATCAAAAGAGTCGTGTCAAAATATTGTTAAAACCCATAATCACTTTATATTTGGTAAAAGCTTAGAAATAATAGCAATATTCCATTTATTTAAAATTTCCATATGGAACATGCTAGTGAAGTAAAGTAGAAATGTTATGGCATCTCGCTAAACAAAGGGTACATAACAAAAAGAAAGATAAACCAGCTGAGCTCCATTCGTTCTACATACATCAAAGCTACAAGCTTGGCTCTCAAGAAAAAAAAATTAAAAAGCATTTTTTTTTTTTTAAATTAAAGGCTATTGGAAGAAGAATCCGGGGACTTCTAATCTACCATCCCTCTGCCTATCCCTCCTCCATAAATCGTGCATATACATATACTGCCATATATGATATATGTACTACACTTGATTTTCCAAGTCTTTTGAGCTTATGAATGTCCCATGGAACCCATATGGGACTCTTGATGGAAGCTTTACAGATGCTTCAGATCGTAAAGTCATGGCATTTATAATTTGCAGCTCGGACTTCCATGTCTTTTCGTCGTGTACAAATGCAAGAATATACCCTTCGTCTTCACCCTCACCGTCACTGTCACTGTGAGAAGTCATATTATTTGGTACGAAGAACGGCTCGCCCCCGTATTTACAATCACCGTAGATGAACTTTTGAACTTCTCCAGTCAAGAGGTCGACTTTAGCGAATCCCGAAACTTTAGGCCATGGTTCTGCAATCGCAAGGTACGCGTACTTTGTTTTGCGACCAAGCCGGTTCCGGTTCACCATACCAGCTTCTAAGTTAATTTGATCGGAGGACTCAATGATAGCCCGTCTTTTCGATTCACCAGTCTTCAGATTCAGCCGGATTTCAGACAAAACGCTCTTCAAATTTTCGTTACATTCGTTGAAAATTGAGTCCGGTGGAGTCATGCAAGAACCAATGACGACGATTTCGTCACTCTCCGGCTCCTCCCAAGCATTCCATAAGTGGAAACAAAAGGTTTCCGGGCAATCCACCCATGTAACATCCTCAGCATTTTTAGCATTCTTTAATAAAATCCCAAACCTTGATTTCTTGTTCTTGTCGTAAATCACTGGGGAGCCACCTTTAATCATTTCTTGAAGCTTGAACACCACTTGCTGGTCGGGAATTACGACGTACTTCTCAGTGATTGCGAAATCATGCATCATCGTCGGAACATCCAACGGAATATCAACGTCAGTTGACTTATTTCCGTCTGTGGAGAATTTGAAGTACTTGAGATATGGTTTTTTAACGACGTCGTAGCTTAAAGCGAAGAGCTCGCCGGTGATAGGATCAATCTTGGGGTGAGCAATCATGGTGCTTTTCAATTGGTGATCAAAATCATATCGGCCAACTGTTTCGAGATCGCCGGAGGATTTTATCCGCACTTGATAGGGAAGATCATCTTCAGACATGGCCAAGAGTCTTTGATTGAAGTAAACTAAACCGGCGTTGGCTACTCCGGTGCCTTGGCTGTGATCAACTAGCCCGAATAGGCCTCTGGCGTAGAAGAGAAGAAGCCGGCCGATGCCAGAATGGCCGTGAAGTTCTCCGATGGCTTTGGGAAACACTGGACGGCCTAATTCACGTTCTTGTGTCAGCCTTTGTGTTTCTGTAAATCTGCAAGAGTAACTCACCGAGTTTCCACCGTCAATGGTCACTGCATGGATCATGCCGTCGCCGTCGAATAAGTGGTGGCCGGCGACAGGTTCATGTAAAGGGTTTGCACCGTTCCGCACATAAACTCCATTTATGCATTCCGGGATTACTCCAGTGACAGTAAGTTCATGCTTCACCGGCTGCTCCGCCACAGGTGCGAAATTTCCAGCAATTTGAACTCGCGGGTCAGCAGTCTTAGGGAGTGGATGCTGTAACTCTCGTGACAACAAGGCGGCTTCCACCGTATCTAAAGCCTTGGCCGCCGCTTTCTGTATTATATTCCACTGTGGCTCCGGCGGCGCCGGCGGGTGAGTTGTTTTCTTCTTTGGCGGTGTTATTACACCTGTTTGCAAGGGCTGTTTTGGGAAGGTAAGCACAGAAGGAGAGTTCAAAGCACAGCAAATCCTCTTTCTTCTTTTCATTGTAGTGTATAAATTTGGGTTTGCACATGCAACAGAAGAAGCCATAATCTTGATTTTGTTTATGTCAACGTTGTAGTAATAGAAGAGAAAAATAAGCAGAAAATTTGGTTCCTATCTGCAGAATTTGAGAGAAGAATAAGTGAATTTTGGGGGGAGAAGTGAGAAGAGAAAATGGAATTTAAATAGACAAAGAAAATTTCGGTGGGGGAGGTTACGACAGTATTAGAAGACCACGTGGTATATTTGTGGGAAGGGCACTTGGGAATTACATTAAAAAAAAAAAAAAAAAAGATGTAGTATTCATATTAGCGTGACATGTGACATGACAAAAAGTAATGGTCTGGTCTGCCTATATAGCTATAAGAATTAGAGACAGATATAGTGGAGGTGTGGGGTTGAAAATCCAAAAGGTAACATATAACTGGAGGGTGGTTTAGATTAAGAACCAATAAATTTCATATTAAAAGGGAAGTGATATTAGTGCCTCCACTGGAATGGGGTTGGTCCATTACTTTCATACTTGCTTTTTTTTTTTTTTTCCCTTCTTATTTTCTGTCTTAATTAAAATAGTCAACTCCAAGATTGAAAAACAGGACTCGTTGAAAATGTAATGTAGGAAAATAAAGAAAATAATAAAAAACAATAAAAAATGATGAAGAAATATATAAGGTTCAAACACGTAGAACGTTGTCCTTAAACTATATTTGATCAAATGGGATTTGAGTTTGCTTTGAGGATTATAGCAAATAGGTTTCAAGAATTGATCAAGCTTTTTTTAAAGTTCAAACAAAGCAAAAGTAAAAACTTGAAACTAAAAACAAGATCACACTAGTCCCTGTTTGGCCCCCATTCTTTGAAAATTAAATTTATTCAATACTCAATCTTAACCATTCATCTTAGTCAAGTTTACTTTTTTTTACTTTTCAAACATTTTTATCCATACATCCTCCCAAAAATACTATTAAAAACCACAATTTTTTTCAACAAATAGAGGCCAAACACACTCTAAATAAGGAATGAAGAAATAGATATTTGAATATCAATTTTTGATTCAAGAATGTTTCAGAAGTGATTTGGAATGGAGTATTAACTCCTATTTATAGATATCCAAGCAACACCCATGAATTGGTGTCAACTTTCCATGAAAAGATGGATTATTTCATTAAAAGGTGCCAAATTTAAATTTAAATAAACCAGAAACATGGTCAAAATTTTACACCATGCGGTCACGTGGTTCAAATATGTGCCATCGCATGGTTATACCATTTAATAAAATTTAACCTAACATAAAAAATTGACGTGTGATCGCATGGTTTTTTGGATTTTGGCCACATTTAATTTTTTTCATTTCCATTTCTTTCCAATTTCATTACTTCTTTTTTATCATCAATCATTTTGAACAACACACACACACACACACACACACACACACAACAATTCTCTACTGTTCAAAATGTATTTTGATAAAATTTCAATACTTATTCATAAGGATTAGATATCTTTCGATTTGAATATATCCATTGTATAATCAATCACATGGTATCATTGAAATCCTAGGTGGCATGAAAGTTTTGAACTTATTATTCCTTTGTAATGATACCAGCGGGATCACACACACAAGTATCATTGTGTTCTAAGTTTTATCACAACTCGCTTAGCACTTTTATGTCCTTGTGCTCATTCTATTCATGAACTTTTAAGAAAGAAACTTCAACTCTCTATCGAGACGGCACCATCTCTAAGTTCATATAGGTAAAGTTCTTCTAGTATATTTGTCATATTTACAGATACTTGATCATTTTGATCCGAACTTGATTAGAAGTTAAAAACTTAGCCCTCCTTTCGATGACAATTAACACTTATCTTTATAAGTGTTGAATACTATCCACTTATTGAATGATTTGTTTTTACCCTTTGAACCTAAAATGTACTTTTTAGTAAGGTTAGGTAGGGTTGTCATCATTGGTGGATCTTTATGTCAGAAATTTTAACCCTATCATACTCGATGTGGTCCTCACTAATTCTTTAGTGAGTGGTTTTGTTAGTGGATCCACTAAATTATCACTTGATTTTAAATAAGTGATTGAAACTGTTCCATTTTTGATCAACTTCCTCAGCTAGTCATGTCTTAGACTCATATGTTTAGACTTTCCATTGTATACTTCATTATATGCTCTAGTTAAAGTGGCTTGACTGTCACATAGTACAAGAAAAGAATTTGTATTTTTATTTCCTAATGGAATTTCATACAAGAGATCTCTTAGCCACTTAGCTGCTTTTCCGACCTCTGCCAATGCTAAAAATTCGGATTTCATTGTTGAGTGTGTCATGCATGTTTGTTTCTTGGACCTCCATGAGACTGCTCCTCCTCCAAGAGTAAACACCCAACCTGAGGTGGATTTGTTCTCACCTGTACTAGATGTCCAACTTGCATCGATAAATCATTCTAGGATTGTCGGAAATCGGGAATATTGAAGACCTAAATCTTTGATTTTCTATAAATAACCAAGAATCCAACTTCCTTCCAATGTTCCTTATTTGGGTTACTAGTAAACCTGATAAGTTTACTAACTGCAAATGCTATATCCGGTCTAGTGCATTGCATCACATACATTAGAGAACCAATAGCACTTGCATATTCAAGTTGTGCTATTGCTCTTCCATCATTTTTTACAAGTTTGATATTTGCATCAAATGGGGTGTTTGCTTCTTTAATGTTCAAATGTTTGAACTTATTAATCACATTCTCAATATAATGTGATTGATTTAGCATAAAACCCTCATTTCTTCTTGTGACCTAGATACCTAATATGGTATCCACTTGCCAAAGATCTTTCATTTTAAATGTGGAAGTTAGAAACCTTTTTGTTTCATTTATGTCTTCCATATGATTGCTTATAATCAACATATCATCTACATAAAGGTATATAATCACAGCATGTTTTTCATGTTCCTTTGAATATAAGCACTTATCAACACTATTGTGTTTGAATCCAAATGACATAATTGCCAAATCGATTTCTCATGCCATTTTTTCGGTGCTTGTTTTAAATCATATAATGATTTAACTAATTTGCATACTTTATTTTTGTTTTCAGGGAGAACAAGACCTTCCGGTTGTTCCATATAAACTTCCTCATCGAGGTCCCCATTTAAGAAAGCGTTTTTTAACATCCATTTGATGTATATGCAAATTATAAATGGAAGCTAAGGAAAACATTATTCTTATAGATGTAATGAGTGCCACGGGTCATATGTGTCAAAACAATCTATTCCTTTTTTTCGATATCCCTTGGCTACTAGTGGGACTTTAAAAGTATTGAGAGTACCACCTGCATTGTACTTCTTTCTAAATAAACATTTGCAGCCTATTGGTTTAGAGCCATGTGGTAAATCAACAAGTTCCCAAGTATTATTCGACATTATTGAATTCATTTCATCATTTATAACACCTTTCCAAAAGATACTATCTCTAGATGACATAGCCTCTTTGTAAGTTTTAGGATCGGTTTCAGTTTGAAGAATATATGGTATTGTTCTTATGATACTCTTTATATTTCCTTCAACAATATAAAGAGAAATAAGTTGAGAGTCTATTTCATTCGATTCTAGTACCTTTTATTTTCGAGTTCTTTTGCTTCTACGAAATTCACTAGGATCATCAACATCTTTAAATGATGGTTCTCCAAGTGATTTTGTAGATTTTGGAATTTCTTTATTTGATTCCTCAATAGAATTATTATTCGAAGATAAGAATGTTCAAAGAACTCTACTTTACGTGACTCAATTATCACATTGGCCTTCAAATTCAATAATCGATATGCTTTACTATTTGAAGCATATCCAACAAATACACATTTGACCCATGTTGACGTCACTTTTTGTCGTAAAGCTAGTCAACAAGAATATAAGGTATGACTTTGACTTTTCACGTTAGGATATCTTGACTTTGGGATTTCTGGCTAAGCCTCTGTTTGTTAAAAGTTTTGTATTTAAAAACATATTTTTTTTATGTTTTCGAGGTACAATATATGGTTGAAAAATGGAGAGAGAAAATGCTTGTGGTTAAAAAATAGTTTGGGGAATTGTGTTGTTTAAAAGTTTTTTTTTTTTAGTTTGCCAAACAGAGGCTAAATAACCTGGTCATATAACTGAATTCTAGATAATATGTGAATTTATGCGAGGTGGAGCTTCAGATCACCAATGAAGGTTTGCATGTGTATGACCTAGCATTCAGGTATGTATTTTGTATGACTTGAAATTCAGGTCTACAAGCGTTTGGACCTGAGCATCACGTCTGCAAGTCATTTGAAGTTAAAGGTTTTTCTTTGAATCAATAAAAATGCTCTCCCTCAAATGAACATTAAATCCCCCTATTTATAGGCAAAATGGGGGTGAACATATTTATATATTTGGTCATTTATCTAATAATTATACAATGAGGCAATCTCTAATAGTTATAGGTAATTTCACACATATCTTCATATAATTATCATATTGACCATTTGAGTTTATCTTGAGTAGTCTTGGTCCTTAGTTTGACTTGGAATTTGACCAATAAACTTGTTGACCACTGAATAGGCGACTCTTAACCTTGACCCGAATTTATGGGGTGTAACCAGGGAGGCCTTTGGAATTCCTAAATTCCATAGGTCCAAGGGTCGAAATCCCATGGGGACGTGTCCACCTAGCGTGGAACAGAACCACTTATTCGGTAGACAATACTGTGTGTTGACGACCTATAAGCACCTCAAGGGCATGGTAACGTCAACAATGCCTCTTGGACCAAGTTTTGTTCATTTATGATCGGTGTTTTTGCAATAATCAAGACACCCCCACACTTTGAAGTAACCGATATTTGGTTTTCTTCCTTTCCATAATTCATATGGAGATACTTTTGTAGTTTTAGAAGGAACTCTATTCAATGTATGACATGAACTTAATAAAATTTCATCCCAAAGATTAAATGACAATTTAGAATATAACAACATTGCATCAATCATTTCAACAAGTGTTCTATTTTTTCTTTCTGCCAAACCGTTTTGTTCTCGTGTTCTAGGTGCACTACATTGATGAATTATGTCATGTTGTTCACAAAATAAGTTAAAATCACTAGAGAAGTATTCACCTCCTCTATCACTTCAAAGAGTTTCTATTTTCTTATTCAAGTGATTTTTAACTTCATTTTTATATGATTTGAAAGTTTCAAAAGTCTCATCCTTATGTCTTAATAAATAAACATAAGTAAATTGAGAACAATCATCAATGAAAGTTATGAAATATCTATTTCCACCTCTTGTCAACATACCATTTAACTCACATATGTCGATATGCACAAGATCTAATAATTGTGTTGTTCTAGTTACACTATGAAAAGACTTCTTAATCATATTAGATTCAACACTAGTCTTACATTTATAAATGTTATTTTTATCATAGGATATGTCACACCTTTTCATTCTTTTCAAAGTTGTTTCCTATATCCCCTAATCTATCATGCCATAAAGTAAAAGAGTCAAGCATACAAGTGGAATTCACTTTATTATTGTCAACGCTACACAGTTTGACCATTCCATCACTAAAATAGCTTTTTTCCAACAAAAAGCCCATTTCGGGATAATACAAGTTTACTGAATTCATAAAGACTTTTGATTCAGGGTTTTCCTAAGAGGTCACCACTAAGTTCCTATTCATGTCCAGAACAAGGAATACTTTAGTAAGAGTAACGATTTTTCTGGATGTGAAGATGATATCTACACTTCCTTTTCCAACCATTTTGAAGCAGCTTTCACTACCCATTTGTATTTCATGTCCATCTTCTAAGTCATATTAAGTTTTAAACAAAAACTTATCATGACACACATGTATGGTAGCACAAGTGTCATACCATCATCCTTGAACTTTTCCTCTAATAGTGTTGACTTCACATATTGTAACCACAATGTTGTCATCTTCAATGAAGTTTATTTTCTGTTCTTCATTGGATTTCTTCTTATGCCTGCACACCTTGGCCCAATGACAGGGTTTTTCACAAGCATAACATGGTCCTGATACGATTTGAGATGCGCAAAATAAACGTCGAAAAGTTTCGATCCCAGGTCGTGAATGGAAGGAGGAATCTTGACCCGACAATTACGATGCGAAATCGACAATGTGGATTGAAGAACCAAGATTTGCGAAACGCCACAAGGATTTGTCCAATTTTCCTTGACAAGTTTCTGGTTTTGAACGCCACAAATATTCTCGCGAATATTTGATTAGTTCAGAATATACGCTACAAGAAATAATCTTGATAAGTTCGAAGGGGAATATAGGAATCCACCTATAAATTTATTGAATCCTCAATAAAACAGTTTAGTAAACCAAAACTGTTTTACAATGAATGGAAATAACATATAAATAATGAAAAATAACCTATCAACTAACCCTAGCCGCTAATGGGCTCAAAACAGAGTTAAGAAATAATTAAAACGGAAAGTAACCCAAAAAAACTCGAAAACCCTAAATCTAGACTCACGTGAGCAGATCTAATGTTACGGTCGTGAGAGATTTCAGTTACGACCGTAATTTTAAATAGAAGCTGATTGACGGCCGTAATCTTCGTTCTGCCAAAATTGAAGATAATGGAGTTACGGCCGTGAATGAGTTAGTTGCGGCCGTAACTATCATCCTGTATAATTTTGCTATCCTTTTGACTAGCTTGATTTTTCTTTCCTTTGAGCTCCTATCTAGGATCACATCAGATTCTTTGGTTTTGGTTTGAACTTCCCATTGTCCTTTTTAGGACCAAGATGATTCACTTTAAACTTTTCTTTGTTAGAGTTTTCGGTCTTCTCAATGACATTCGCTTTTGATTTTTCTTCATAAGAGTTTTCATTCTTGTCCCTCATTCTCGATTCTTCTTCAATACGTAGATATTTTTGTAGACGTTCAAAAGAAATATCTTCGGAGTTATGAAAAACCTTCTTCCGGTATCCTTTCAAACATTTGGAAGTTTGGCAATAACTGGCCCCACTTGAAAAGATTACGGGAGTTCTATTTTTACCGCTTTTAATTTGTTGACATTTACTTGCAATTCATGTACTTTAGGAAGAATAGGAATATTTTCCAAAAATTTAAAATCAAAATATTGTGTAATTAAAAATTTCTTGATACCTTCTTCTTCCGCTTTATATTTGTTTTCCAACTCGTTTCAAATATCTTTTGTCGAAGAAGTGTTGATATAGAGATCAAATTACCGGTCCAACAAAGCATTCAAAATATGACCACGATATACTAATTCATCATCTTGTCTTTTCTTCCTTTCGGCCTTTAATGCATCCGTGTCCGTCTCCTCTGGTTCCGCTAAAGGTTCCAAATTCGGATCCAAAATGTAGAAAATCTTCGATGCGGTGAGTATGAGTTTTAACTTGTCTTGACAACGTGTGAAGTTTGTTGTGTTGTGTTGTATATTCTCACTCTCTTTTCAGTGTATTTGACCATTTGCACATCCATCTTAACATCTAAACTTTTACTTCGTCTATTTCCGAATAACTAAACACGTGGGATCATAAAGTAATACAAAATATGTCGCTCATCCGCCACATGACGGGTGAGAATTGGTTATCATACCGGGCCCCACCTGACAACCCCTCAATAGGAGGGGCACTTGTGAGCATTGAAGATTCAAGTGAACATCTTAAAATTCTCATACATCGTATGAGACTCTTTATATATCTAACACAATAAGTTGAAGTTAAATTGACTCAAAAAACTCATAATCCTTTTACTAGGGTTCTTTAAGTCTACTCAATCTTGACGAACGATAAATGTCATCTCGCATGACAATTAAGCAAGTGTTTGGGTAAATGATTTATAAATCGATTTATAAATTACACAATTTTTCAAATCATTTTTTTAATTACACACATTTTCTTTCTTCAATTCTCAATTACAGATTTTACTATCGTAAATAACAAATTAATAAGCGCTACAGTGTTATCAAACAGATGCTAAATAGCAACAACATAACGCCATGTCTGGCTATCCTCCAACCAAAACACATGACATTTGTTTCTTATGATCCTAAGATTAATGTAGTCTGAAGTGACCTTTTTCCTCTGCAAAATGGCTTGACCCCTCGTCTCTGCCAGCTCCTTTAATGTGTATCTATTTTACTGTTCAATATTGCACTGGACGTGCTCGTCAAGTGTTAATTTATCATCACTGTTTATGCCATTCTTTTATAGAGTCCAATAACAATCCGAAAAAATAAAGAAAAAAAAAAAAAAAAAATTGCATCCCCTCATTGGGACACATAGAAAAGTTGCTCATGTCGTCCAAATTGGGGTTTTTGCAGTGGTCCACACGGCCGAAAGGGTTAATCACCAGTGCTTTCAGGGACCTTCATAAAAGAGAAGAAAGACAATGATGGACGTTGATAATCTGTTTAAACTTTAAACCATGTACGAAGCAATATTGAGCCCCAGTTTTGTATAAATTTAAATTTAAATTTTAATCTTTAATAAAAGTCAAAGTCAACAATCAATTTCAACCACATATTTCATATCATCCACAACTTCTCAATTAAACACCTCATCAAATTTTATAAAAACAAAAGTTACTAAAAATCTAATTTTAATCTCCATCAAACATGACTTTAATAAATTAAACTACAAGTTTCTTTTTTGTTTAATCTACAAATCACCATGATTTTGAGTCGTTCAAAAGAGAAAATCGCAACTACTTATGGCGCTTCTTGGAACTTTAGTCCCCTAACTTATTTACATGGTTCTGAATTAATCGAAGGAATAAAGAGGGTTGAAAGCCATATTTTATTTCCAAATATTTCTAGTGGATGAAGACTATTTATCTATATCTCTAAGTTAGGACTAATTAATGATAAACCTAATGTCATTGATGACCTCCAAGATTTCACTAATTAATAGTGGATATATATGTGTGTAATGGGATCCCACCTTCTCTTAGAAACAAAAATCTTTTCAACATTAATTAATAAAATAACAAGAAACTTATTCTCGAGAAAAACTTCTATTTATTCATTTCTTGATGAAATATACATAAATATTTAACATTCACAATGTCACAATGGACTGTGAACCGCACATACATCCTCTTTTATTTGATTTCTAATTGATCATGGAAATAAAATGGAGACAAATTGTGAAATTTTCCGTTACGATAACTTTTGAAACAAGTATTCATCGAAAGATTGACCTAATTAATAGTTTTTTTGTTACAGAAGACTGCATACGCATATTTGATCGAGATGAATTATCTTGTATCGATCGTGTCTTAATTGCGGTCCTTCCAATTTCCATGAGAATCTACAATGGTCACGAAGTGATACCTTTTTTATTTAATGCATATAAATTTCAATATTCCATCTTAAATATTAAAAGTGCTGACTTTTACCAGCTAATTATAATTTACTTATCCGTGTGTGCATTAACCATAAAGTGCTTATTTTTGGCCACTTATTATGTAAGCAACGACGCGTAACAAGAATATATAAAATTGTTATATATGATTCCTAGTTAAACTTGCACTACAATATGATTAGATGAATGTGTACCAAAGTAGTATATAATTATTTATTTATCTAAATATCACTAAGCTTTTGCTCAAATTAAGTGCTCTTCCTGTCGCTTCATAGATTATGGGATTCAAAGTCAACTCTTAACTAACAAGTGGATTTTAATGAATTGAATATTGTTGGGATTTTTTGGTCCCAATCAAACCTCGGGGGCAATGATAATAAATAGTGTCGAATTTTAAGTTTCGTAGGCTCTCGGCCCATGATCGAAGTATTGCCCAATCTCCACAATTAGGCAGCCCACGAGCTAAGAGATTTACTATCCACGTCGAGGTTTTAATTGGGTCACGACCCTGTTGCTCGATGGGTAGGCTTCGGAGACGACCCATTTTAATTAGGGCTTCCCTAATTAAACCCTAAACCTATATCTACCCGAGCCTCCCCATTTGGCTAGATAGATCACCCTCGACCCTCTCCCCTCTCCACTCCCTCGGTGCGGCTACTCTCTCCCTTTCTTTGTGAAGAACCCGACCTTCTCTCCCCTTCTTCCTCTCTCGGTGATTGGAAGTGTGTCATCTTGTGACCGTGTTCTTGCTGCTGCTGTGGTTGGTTCCTTTGTGGTCCTTCCCTTGGTTCGGTTCCTGGGTTGTGGGTGTGTTCGACAGCCCGGTTCTTGGTTGTGGGAGGTGGTGTTCGGTCCTTGTCTTGGCCGAGTCTTGTTGTGGTTCCTCTTTCCGGCAGCGCCCCTTTATTGTGCAGTCCCAGGTTCTTGCGGTTGTGAGCCTGTGCCTCGGTTCTTGTTGTGACCGTGTGTTTCTTCTTGCTGTGAGCCTGTGCCTCGGTTCTTGTTGTGACCGTGTGTTTCTTCTTGTTGTGAGCCTGCGTTTTGGCTCTTGCTGTGATCACTTCCTTGCTGGTTTCGGTTCCTTTGTGGTTCCTCTTGTGCAGCCTGGTTTGTATTGTGTGGGAGGTGCGTTGGCAGTGGGTCTCTTGGCCGGTTTTGGGGGGTTGTCTTGGAGTGTTCTCTAGGCGGGTAGTGGTGTTACCATTGTGGGGACTGAGCTGAAATTTGAGCCCTCGATTTCACCCTGTGCAGTCCGCTAATTCGCTGAAAAAGGGAGTTATCATTATTTGTAATTATATTGTTTATGTATTGATTCAATTACATTGCTAATCATATTGTTTACTTCCGCTGCATTATTGACTAATCTCGATTACTTTGTATCTTGCGAGGTTGGATCGTTCAACAAATATAATCATAATTAGACTCTTTATTCGAGTGTACAATGATTTACACGAAATAAATTGACTATGGTTTATGGGTCGATAGCCCGGCCCTTCAAGTTTTAGGGTTCGATCACCACATAACTATTTCTATCATATATATATATATATATATATATATATATATATATATATATATATATATATATAGAGGACTGTATAGAAAGCTCGTGAAAGTTTGAAATTTAATTAAAACGAAAATTGCATGTAGTACTTTTTCATAATTTGGATATATAACTAAAGATTTCTGATCAATCTTCCAACATAAGGTTTTTTTTTTTTTTTCTCATTAAAAAAGTTAAATTTCATCTATTTTATTGTCTAGCTACAAATACGCGTGTTTTTATTTTTAATCAAAAGCCGCAATCAAACACTTTAAGGTGGCAATTATATCCATGGAGTTTTTGTATGGAAATTATTTTAACTAGTATTAACCACTAATCTTTCATCTTTTATTATTATATATATCTGCATTAGCAGAAGTTGGTTAGTTATTGATGTTGGCTCGGCAGTTGGAACATGAATCCACAATCAATAATATTATAATATATATACCACTAAACATTTAATTAATCAAATACTATAACTAATGACATATATTATGATTATCATATATAATATAATAATGTTATAAATTAAAAAACACAGTCTTAAATTGATCAGAGGTCTTATTTAGTTACTGATGAAAGGGGCTGCAAGTATACAACACACAACTCGACAATATAGTGGGGGAAAAAAAAAAACAATGTCGTTTAGTCGAGTTCCCTGGTGTACCCAAAATAAATGGCATGCATGACACAGACCAGTGCACATGCTTAGTATATGCAACGATCTAATTTTTGTCTCAAGATCGAACATGGGAATCATTTAAGGTTGAATAATGTTTGGTACTTTTGCAGTTGGCAAATTGAAGGAGAATTGTGTTAGGTGAGTTTTAAATTAAGCCTCATGTTTATTAATCTTAAGTCGAAGTTAATAATTAATTTTAATAATATAATTAATGGGACTCACAACGTTTCAATCACACATTTCATGAACTTTTATTAAAATTTACTAAAAATTTTAAAAAATTGATCGCATTATCTTGCAAGACTTTGGGTCTGTTTGACACAATTGTTGTGAATAGAGCTTTTTACTTTAAAACTTTTATTACTAGAGCTTTTTTAAATTGTCATTAACAAAAATCAGTTGACTGTTTGATTGTCAATCAAAAGGTACTATTAACATTAAATTGATTATTTGATAACAAAACTATAAAAATGCTTTTGTATAAACAAACATTTAATTATATCTCATAAATATAATATTTCACTATTTTTAATATATTTCATATTTTATTAATTAATTATGAAAAAGTATATTTTCAAAAGATTCCATATTTTGTTAATTAATAAATTATAATATTCAAAAGATTTTCATAATAGTACCAAAAAAAATGTCAATAAATTTCATATTTTATTAATTATTAAAATATAATTTCATATTAATTAATAAAAAATAAAATTTCAATATGAGTTATAGAAAATAATATATTTTCACCATATTTCAAATTTTATTAATTAATAAAATATAATTTCATATTAATCAATAAAATATAATATTCCAATACGAATTATGGAAAATAATATTAATTTCAAAAAGTAATTTTTCAACCAATTTAGTAATGGAGAGTTATTTAAGTTAATTTATTTGTGACCAATTTAGTAATTATGAAAATTGGGGTGTGATAAACAAAATTAGAGGCATCAATATAATTATCCCATTTTTTTTTTTAGTAAAACCACCTTCCAAAATCCCTACCAAACACGCACTTGCGTTTACTTGCATATACAATTTTAACTATACTGTAAGATTATTATAAGGCAACTTAAATCTCTGAATCTATATCTTCAAGGGGGAAAAAAAATAAATAAATAAATCCGTTAGAAATGCAATTGTAAGAATATTAAGGTGACCTAAAACATTAATTAATACGTCTAATATTCTCCCAAATCCAAACAACATTGATAACTAGCATAACCTAGTCCAAGAAACTTTTTGCAATTCAAAGGAAATTTTCTCAGAAATTGGAAAGGAACTGATTAAAAAGTCAAGTATTCTACAAATATTATTGACAAGTAAATTAAAGTTTGAACTATAATTTCATGTCGACTCAAAAAGAGTGGGATTGGATTAAATAAAAACTTCAATAAAATAGTTAACACTATAGATAGGATACGAATCAAAACCACCCATGTATGGATTGTTCGAAGGAAAAGTTTTAATTTTATTTATTTTGGAACATAATCTACAACTAGACTCCATTCATCCAATTTTGCACATGAATTTACATGTGCACAACCACATGAAATTATTATTTTAGATATTTTCCCTTCATTTATCTTTCATATTTGATTCCTAAAGACAATGGGACCATTTTTATGAGTTTTAAAAGCATTGCTCACCGTTTTTTCTTTCTTTCTTAATTTTCTTCTTTTTATTTGGCATTAAAATCACATAAAGTCGTAACAATAACTTCAAAGAATTGCGACTTTCAAAAGCATAAAAATAGAAGTAGGTCACTAATACATACTAATGCCAAATAGTTATGAAAATCTGGATAAATATGCGGTGACTCTGGTAACTACCTTGACTCGTTCAAATGAAAAAAAAAAAAAAAAAAAATATATATATTATAATTATAAAATAAAAAAAGTAAATTAATTTGGCTTGTCTGGTAAGATTATGTGAATCTTTTGATGCAGGCAAATTGGAGATATTTTTATGGTGAAAGCAACCAACAACAATAACTAGGCAGCATTGCCTGGGAAACGGGATGCAAATCATGTGGCATTCTTAATTATATTTCCAGTATTTAATTTGCTTAAAGTAATTCTAGGGAGATATTATTTAGGGAGATTTTTAAATAACATTATGACATGACATGTAACTTAATAATGTTCCAAAAAAATGTCTCCCTAGAATTATTAATTTACTTATGTATGGGAATGTCGAAATGTCCGTGGATATAAACATAGCCTAAACTTGGAAAAATATACTAAATACAGAAATTTGCAAGTTGGAACTTGCATTCGACACACGAATATGCTTTGATTCGTTGAAGATCACTCTCTCTTGAGCTAGACTTATCGTTCCATTTCATTGAATAATGACGTAACACTCTCGGAGTTAACTACATAATTTTCTGTTGAATGATTCTTATGATAGTTGATGAAAATTGTACTACGTCGATCATTTACCAATAATTCTAGGGAGATATTAATAAAAGACATTTTTAAGTGACATTGTGATTTGACACATATTCATTGGGTGATGAAAAAGTAAATGATGAGGTAATTATAATCATTACCCAATAATGTTTACCTAGAATTACTTATAATTTGCACCTATTTTAAAAATACCTTTTCACTTTTTGTTGTCGATGCCTTTTGGTAACAAAATTTTGGCATTGATGTTCGTTGCTAGAGCCAAACATAGTACGTGTTTGAATAGAAAAAATTAGCCCTATTTTATGCTTATTTTAAACTAAGGAAGCATAAATTTCTATAGAAATACATATTTGAATAGAAGCATTCAACGTCGAATCGACAAATTAAATTGCATCATGAGCAGAATTTCCAACAGTTAGGCATCCAAGAGCCCACAAACTGAAGGCAAAAACAACCTTCTTGAGAGTGTCTGTATTGGGATTTCGATTAATTGATTCAAGTATTCAATCTCATTCATTGTTTGAAGTAGTCGAGATCCAGACCATAACCCTCACTCTAATTCCAGAGCTCCCAAATGATTTAGCGGCATTGATTTTTAGCATTCATTCTGTATTCTCACCATTCTTGCGTCAAATCCACCTGTAATCATGGCCGGAATCGATTATTTTCGATCTTTTTTTTGTTGTATCTGGATCTCATATTGTTGAAAAATGGAGCTAAATGTGGAAAATAAAGCCAACTTTGTTGAAATTGGCAAGCCACCATTAATAGTCCATGTTCACACCTATTTGGTAAGACACCATTAGCCTACAATCCTCATATGTTCACACCTATTTTATTCCTTCCATTGTTGATTCTTTGTCCAAACTTTCCCTATAAATAGAGGGCAAAACCTCAATGAAAAATACACCACCACAACAAAGAGTGATCTTGTGTAGAGAGCAACACAAGAGAGGCATTTCACAAAATAGGGAGAAAAGTGAGTTGGAGAGAATAGCCTTTGCATAGGCAGATAAAAATACAGTGTAGTATTTTTGTACTCCTCATATTTCGAGTTAGTGAAATATATTGGTGTGGGTCCGTGGACGTAGGCAAATTGCTGAACCACGTAAATCTTTGTGTTTCGTATTTGCATTTTATTTTTGCGTATTTATATTTTCTCAGTCCAATTTATTTGTGTCACATCGATCCTGGGCGGGATTAGTTGCGTCCTAATTCCCAACAATTGGTATCAGAGCTTTGGCTCATTAAAATCTTTTGAAATTCTTAGTATGCTCTGTGGTTGCAGCTTTGACTGATCTTCCACATCAGAAAAGATTTCTTTAGACTGTTTTGTGATCGAGTGGGAGCAATGTCGACAGATGAGAAAATATCCAAAATTGACAAATTTGATGGTTCAAATTTTGGATTTTGGAAAATGCAAATGGAGGACTATCTGTACCAGAAGGATCTATACAAGCCACTAAAAGAAAAGCCAGAAGATATAAGCCAGGGGGATTGGGAGTTGCTTGATCGAAAAGCACTCGGCACAATCAGGCTGACGTTGTCAAAATCAGTGGCCTTCAACATAAAAAATGAGAAGACGACAGAGTCTCTCATGGCAGCCCTTTCTAGCATGTACGAACAGCCATCTGCAGCAAATAAAGTCCACTTAATTAAAAAGCTGTTCAATATGAAGATGGCCGAAGGCGGAAGATTTGGGGAGCACCTAAATGAATTCAATGAAGTGACGGACCAGCTAAACACAGTCGAAATCACTTTTAGTGATGAAGTTCGAGCTCTGTTAATTCTTGGGCAGTTGCCAGACAGCTGGAATGGTACAGTCACAGCAATTAGTGGCTCTGCCGGAAAGTCAAAATTGAAGTTCGATGATGTCGTAAGCATGATCTTAACGGAGGAGATCAGACGACAATCAGAAGGTGCCTCAACTTCAGGATCGGCGTTGAACGTGGAAAGCAGAGGCAGAAGTTCCAACAGAGGAAATGGGCGGGGCAACGGCAAATTCAGAAGTGGCAGATCGAGGTCCAGAAATCCAAACAATTCCAACAAAACTAAGGTTGTGGAATGTTGGAAGTGTGGGAAGACCGGTCATTACAAAAATCAGTGCACAGCACCTCCAAAAGAAAAGGAGGACAGGACAGAAGTCAATGTTGTGGAAGAGGAAGCGGACGATGCTTTGATATGCTCTTTGGAGAGAAAAACGGAATACTGGGTGATTGATTCCGGAGCATCTTTTCATGCTACCTCAAACAAGGAGTTTTTTGTAAACTATACGCGGGGTGATTTTGGTAGAGTCTATCTCGGTAATGATCAACCGTGTGACGTGGTCGGAAAGGGTGATGTACAGATCAAGATCAATGGATCTGTGTGGAAGCTGAAGGACGTGAGACATATTCCAGAATTGAGGAAGAACTTGATCTCCGTCAAGCAATTGTCGGGAGAAGGACATGTCACCACCTTCTCTGGTGATAACTGGAAGATCACCAAGGGCGCCATGATTATCGCTCGAGGCAAGGATACTGGCACCCTCTACACAACGGCGGATGCTTGTGTGACAATTGCAGTTGCTGAAAGCAAGGAGGGCCCAAACTTGTGGCACCAGAGACTTGGGCATATGAGTCAGAAGGGACTCAAGTATATGCATGCAAAGGGGAAACTACCAGAGCTTCAGTCTACTGATATAGACTTATGCGAGAGTTGCATCTTTGGGAAGCAAACCAGGGTGAGTTTCAACACTAGTGGTAGAACTCGGAAGCGAGAGAAGCTTGAGTTAGTCCACACAGACGTTTGGGGACCAACCGCAGTTTCATCTATTGGCGGAAAGTCATACTTTGTGACTTTCATTGATGACCACTCGAGAAAAGTGTGGGTTTATTTCTTGAGACACAAGTCCGAAGTATTCGATGTGTTCAAGAAATGGAAAGCCATGGTGGAAAATGAAACAGGATTGCGAGTAAAGAAGCTGAGGTCCGACAACGGAGGAGAATATACGGATATGGCGTTCAAGAAGTTCTGTTACCAGAATGGCATCAAAATGGAGAGGACGTTGCCAGGGACTCCACAGCAAAATGGAGTTGCAGAACGTATGAACCGGACATTAACGGAGAGAGCCAGAAGCATGAGGTTACATGCAGGCTTGCCCAAACAGTTTTGGGCAGAAGCAGTCAACACAGCGGTGTACTTGATCAATCGAGGACCCTCGGTACCGTTGGAGTACAGGATACCGGAGGAAGTATGGAGCAGAAAAGAAATAAAACTTTCCCACTTGAAAGTTTTTGGATGTGTCGCATATGCACATATTAGTGACCAGGCAAGGGGCAAGTTAGACCCCAAATCACTAAAGTGCACATTCATTGGATATGGAGGAGATGAGTTTGGCTACCGCTTATGGGATGACCAGAACAGAAAGGTCATCAGAAGCAGGGATGTCATATTCAACGAGAAGGTTATGTACAAGGACAGAAATGCAGTGCAGTCCGATGACACAGTACATGATGATCCAACATATGTTGAGTTGGATGCTCCAGAAAGTAGTACGTCGCAGCAGACAGAGGAGGATCTGCAGTTACAGGAGCCTGTTCTAGAGACTGATGCATCACAGTCTCCAGTCCCTGTTCTTAGAAGGTCAACCAGACCTCATGTTCCAAATAGAAAGTACATGAGCTACATGTTACTTACTGATGCAGGTGAACCTGAATGCTATCATGAGGCATGTCAGGTCGGTGATTCTGGCAAGTGGGAGCTTGCAATGAAAGATGAGATAAAGTCTCTCATCTCTAACCAGACGTGGGAACTAGCCGAGTTACCTACAGGAAAGAGAGCTCTACACAATAAGTGGGTGTACAGAATCAAGGAGGAACATGATGGATCAAAGAGATACAAGGCGAGGTTGGTGGTCAAAGGTTTCCAGCAGAAAGAAGGAATTGACTACACGGAAATATTTTCGCCAGTTGTGAAGCTGACAACAATCAGATCAGTCTTGAGTATTGTTGCAGCAGAGGGTTTGCACTTGGAGCAGTTAGATGTAAAAACTGCTTTCCTCCATGGTGACCTTGAGGAGGAAATATATATGCAGCAGCCAGAAGGCTTCTCAGTCAAAGGAAAGGAGAAGCTCATTTGCAAATTGAAGAAGAGCCTGTATGGCTTAAAGCAAGCCCCGAGACAGTGGTACAAGAAGTTCGACGGATTTATGCAGAAAAATGGCTACTTCAAATGTAATGCTGACCATTGTTGCTACTTCAGGAGATTCGAGTCCAGTTATATAATTTTGCTACTTTATGTCGATGATATGTTAGTAGCAGGCTCAGATATGGACGAAATCAAGAAGTTAAAGATGCAACTGTCAGCAGAATTCGAAATGAAGGACTTGGGTGCAGCGAAGCAGATTCTCGGAATGAGGATTTTCAGAGATAAGCAGAAGGGTATCTTGCAGTTATCTCAGGCCAAGTACATTAGTCAAGTTCTGCAGAGATTTAACATGTGCAGTGCGAAGGCTGTCAGCACGCCACTAGCTAATCACTTCCGTCTATCTAGTGATCAGAGTCCTAAGACAGAGGACGAGATAAACTTCATGGCTAAAATACCATATGCCTCAGCCATTGGAAGTTTGATGTATGCCATGGTTTGTACCAGACCAGATATTGCTCATGCAGTGGGAGTTGTGAGCAGGTTTATGGCAAATCCAGGAAAGCAGCATTGGGAAGCATTAAAGTGGATATTAAGATATCTACGGGGAACTACTGATAGATGCTTATGCTTTGGACGAGGCGAGGTGGCTCTACAAGGTTTTGTAGATGCAGATTTTGCTGGTGAGGTAGATCGCAGAAGGAGCACTACTGGTTATGTTTTCACAGTAGGTACTACTGCAGTTAGCTGGATTTCGCAGATACAGAAGATTGTTGCTCTATCCACTACAGAAGCAGAGTACGTGGCAGTAACCGAGGCTAGCAAAGAAATGATCTGGTTACAGGGTTTGTTGGCAGAATTGGGATTCAGTCAGGAGAAGAATGTTTTGCACAGTGATAGTCAGAGTGCGATACATCTGGCAAAGAATTCAGCATTTCATTCTAGAACCAAGCACATTGGACTCCGTTATCACTTCATCAGGTCTCTTCTAGAGGATGAAGTATTAACACTAGAGAAGATCCAGGGTAGCAAGAACCCAGCCGACATGATGACCAAGACAGTAACAAAGGAAAAATTGGAGCTGTGCTCAGCTTCAATTGGTCTTCTGAAGTGAAGACAAAGGAAATGACTCACACCATATTTCACAAAGAGTTGTAAGAAGGAGATATCTCAGGGGAAGCCACATTTATCCCCAAGTGGGAGATTGTTGAAAAATGGAGCTAAATGTGGAAAATAAAGCCAACTTTGTTGAAATTGGCAAGCCACCATTAATAGTCCATGTTCACACCTATTTGGTAAGACACCATTAGCCTACAATCCTCATATGTTCACACCTATTTTATTCCTTCCATTGTTGATTCTTTGTCCAAACTTTCCCTATAAATAGAGGGCAAAACCTCAATGAAAAATACACCACCACAACAAAGAGTGATCTTGTGTAGAGAGCAACACAAGAGAGGCATTTCACAAAATAGGGAGAAAAGTGAGTTGGAGAGAATAGCCTTTGCATAGGCAGATAAAAATACAGTGTAGTATTTTTGTACTCCTCATATTTCGAGTTAGTGAAATATATTGGTGTGGGTCCGTGGACGTAGGCAAATTGCTGAACCACGTAAATCTTTGTGTTTCGTATTTGCATTTTATTTTTGCGTATTTATATTTTCTCAGTCCAATTTATTTGTGTCACATCGATCCTGGGCGGGATTAGTTGCGTCCTAATTCCCAACACATATAACTAGTTGGATTCACAAAATGGATACCATGTTCTAATAAAGGTCCGTGTCATTTTGTTGCTAATTAAAAATAACTTAATATTATGTTAAGAAAAAAGGATATTAAGTGGAGAATTATTGATGATACTATATGTTAAAATTTTCATGACTTGATCATGTTCTTCGAACCACCAATAATTAATCTTTTTGGTATCACAAACTTCACTATTTAAAGGTCAATCTCTTCTAGATGAAAAACGTTAATGGATTAGGTAAAAAAAAAAAAAAATGTTTTAACAATATGAAATGAAATAACTTCTTAATACCTAGTCAAAGAAGCAAGGCAAATCGAGTTAGGCTCAAATAAAGAGAGAGAAAAATAGGATTAATTGACAACATTTTCTACAAACTAAGCTCATACTGCCTTTATCTAAATTACTTTTAATTTAATTGCATCAAGTCTAGGTTGCATAAATGAATTATTTGTCATCTCTTTAACGCTCAGTCACATCAATTGCAAATTTCCTCTTCTTGCTTTGAACTTTTAGAGAATGTGTTCATACTTAGCAGCAGGATGAAGCGGCCCTGATCAGTGGCTAAACTCGTCGTAGAGTTCAATAGTACTATCTCAATAAATGCAACTGGCTGCGGTGCTTTTCCCATTTTGGTATTCATTCAAAAGCGCTCGATAAAGGGATTTGTGCTTGAATGTCGAGATTAGGTTGGGACAACGGTACAAACAATATAGCCTCATCAATCCATTTTTGAGAATTCTGCCTATCACGTTATTGATTAAGAAAATGAATCGCATCCATAAGAAGAGGGCGTTCAAGACAATTTTTTTTAATAAATGAATATTTTCTTTTCAATTTTTTAATTAACTTCTCAACGAAATGTTTCAACACGAGAATCCATCACCCTATATAAATAAATATCAACATCTTGTCTTCTTGCTCCTTTGATTCTCCTCAAGAAAAGCTGGCAAGTTTCTGTCCTCGTACATGAACCAGAATCAAGAGCCAATCTATATATCTTTTAGGGTGGCTAGAGAAATTATATTCTTACAATTATTCCATGGTGCTTTCCACCTTTTAATTATTGTCAATTCAAACATAAGAGACATTGTCGGGTAATTATCCCGTTTTATATTTGAACCCGAATTTCAATAAATTTAATACCTAGAGAGGAAACCGTTAAAAATGGCTACTTTAATTTGTTTAGAAAAATGAAGGTTAATTACCCAAATATGAAAAAGGGAAAAAGATAAACATTTAGAGGTGGTATGTCACTTATTCCAATATCTTCATTCTACAAGTAAATAAAGCAAATCACCCTTCTTATAGTTTTAACATTAAATTTTCCTTCGCGGAATTATTCATTTCTCATTTCATAGTCATAATAAGAAGTAAAAGTCAATGTTCAGTTTGCTGAAAGAGACGTACAATAAAATTTATCTAGTACTCCTATTAATCTCGTGCTCTTTCAGTTCACGAAATAGTTTATTTTTAATAGATTATTATATTTAGAAGGTGCTTTTTTGAGTTTCATTATAACTTGCTAAAATTACAATGTCATAAAAATGTGTTATAGATAAATGAGTAATAATTTGTAAGTTTTGCGAACTGTGTGACTAAGATTAATAATGAAAGAGATTTCTTTATTATAATATAACATAATAATAACAAGTTTACCTAACGATTTTAATGTGCAAAAAAAAAAGGTAGAGACTTTTTGACTAAGGAATCGTGTTAATTTAGTTTAAAAATTCTTTTAGAATTGTATTATTAAGCGTGTAAACAACTTCAATAGCTAGAAAGTTTGGTATGAATCACTACTCCAAATTTTTCCGCAATTGTCAATAAATTCAAATAAGAGTTGTGGTTTGATCTTAAAATGTCAAATTTTTTAAAAGAAGTAATCCAAAGCTAGTTACGTGAAGCGAGGATAGACCAATATCCTAAACGAGATTGATCAGAATAATTGAAAAATGTTAATACATATTTCTTTTCAATAATAAACTTGACATTTTTAGTTTAGCGTACTAATCGTTGATTCTTTACGTAATTACGTGTAGAAAAAATATTTTGGATGTGCATCCATGTCAACATCAAATGAAATGTGGTGAAATATTTTGATCCTTTTGAATAAAATTGAAAAAAAATTCCTGAGGAAGAGTGTAATATTGAGATAGCCAAGGAGGTCTCTTAATTTATTGAGATCGAATTAGTCCCAACATAGTTTAAAAGAGGCTAAATCAATACCGAGGCATTTTATTTCTATACGGGAGCCTTAGGTCTCCGGACAAACCAATAAAATAATTCGACAGAATATAAAATACAAAAACATATTAAAAAATTAAAATAAAACCAATTTTAAAATTAAAAGTCTAACTTGAAAATAAAAATTACAATAAATTAATAAAGTATTGGATATGAGTTTTCAAACTACTAATCACAAAATAAAATTGTCATATACAAATGGAGGTATAAAAAATTTCTATGATATTTTGAGAGAATCATCAACGTCATGCTCATCATCACTATATGCATCTTCTCATTCTTTGTCATCAACAATCATGATTTATTTCGATAAAAAAAAAAAAAAAAAATCATGATTTATCATTTTTCCTTTTCCTTTCCGGCATGTGAAGGCACAAAAAGAAAAGAAAATAAAATAAACTCTTTTAAAACCATATCAAATATACATAAAATTTATAAACATTTTTTTTGCCAAACTGTATACATAAAATTTATAAACATTTTTTTTTACCAAACTGAGGTAGAGTTTTTTTTTTTTTAAAAAAATGAATAGTCATTTTTGACTTTAAAAAAAAAAAAAAAGGATAAACGAAATATTAGTATATCACTATTTACAAATAATATTTATAATAACTATTTTTAAACAGTTTACCAATCCGAGCCTAAAACATTCTTATAAAAAAAGGGGCCAAAAAGTTGGGGGCATATAATAAAGGCCCAAAAACAAAAGAAACACACAAGTCCAAACACCTTAGTCTTCTTGAGGCTTAGGCTCTGTTTGACAACAATTTAGCACTTATAAATTAATTTATTTATGTTCTTGAAATAAAATTTGTAATTAAAAAGTTGTGAAAGAGAATATGTGTAATTAAAATGTGATTTGAAAATTTGTGCTATTTTCTAAATTAGTTTATAATTATGAAGAAATTCTAACAATAAGTACTAGAAAATTCACATATTGTCCGTACAATCTAACTGGTCAAAGACATTCTACATCTTTTTAAATTAACCATTTGAATCCGAATCTCTGGTGAATAAGGATCTATCTTGTCTTGTAGAATATATCTAACTCCATTCACGATTTTTTTCTTTTTTCTTTTTAACAGCATAAGCTTTAAATCTTACCAAAACTAATTCAATGAAAATTTACTTCCCAGATGCTTAAAATATGGAAACATGGATGACAGTATTAAAACTAAAGAAAAAAAAAATAAACTGTGCAAACTATGCTTCATTATTTTCCCGGAAGATGTTTCAGTATCTTGACTGACGTTGATTTTTCTTATTTTTATTTTTTATCTGGGGTGGCATTGATTAACTATAAGAGTCTTAATTACGTGCCTGAGATCAAGAATAAACAAAGAGGACGCATGTTGACATAAGAAGGGATAATTGCATTTTTACCAATAAGTGGTTTAATCTTAAACACTGATGTAGTTCCACAGGAAATCAAGACTCCTGCAATTAAGCACACTAAGCATCCAGGTTGAAATTGTTATGTTTGATCTCTCGGTGGTGTAGAAATTAGTCTACCACTTCCAACTCTACTTCCTCTGTCCCATTACCCCGTCCCACAATTAATTTTAATGTAACTTGAGTGAGCTTAATAACTTAGTCGAATGTGGCAAAACTGCAGCAAAAGATCCCTACACAGATCTCAATCGTTGATCCATTGATAACTAATTGCAGATCTAGGAAACGAATCTTTTAAACCATGGTAGATACTCAACGGATTCAAACAAGCACAAAGCTTTAATGAAAAAGAGGTTCGCTCACGAAGACAAATTTAGGGAAGGTGAATAATGGTAGGCTTGGTCTGAATTGAGGTCAGCCCTACTAAATGAGAAGATTAGTCTTTCGGAAGGTCTTATTTTTTGACTCGGCTAATATAGAGTAGCTCTTTCTTGACTCGTCTTAGGTTGTTAATATGATTTAAAGACACCTACATATGATAACATACTTAGAGCATCTACAATTGATGTGTTAAAGTGTTTGTTAGTGTCATATATTAACTAATCGTCACTTTTATGTCCACATTGGATATATTAGCATGTTTGTTAAAGGAATCTTTTTAGGTATATTGTTAACTTGTTTGTTAAAGTTAACAAGCATTTTAACATGTGACATGACAATCTATATTGAATACAGGAGAGAGAAATATTAAATAGTCACTGATTGATTAATTTAATTATTGACGAGTAAATTTAACACATTCAATGTGATACTCATATAATAGTTAAAGTTTACATGTAAATGTGGCACTTAACATCTATTGTATTGTATATGTGACAGTGTTTAATTAATAAAAGTTAAGACATCCATTGTAGATGCTTTAAGCCCAGTGAAGTCACACACATGCCCAAACATCCACAATATGATTTTTGTTGTCATTTATTTAAGCAGAAAAAGGTAAGATTTTGAGATAAAAATAAATCACCTAATTATTCAAGCCTCAAGAGAAATGATTGAAACCTCGGGTAATGCAGTTTGCTCCATTCTCTTAAGTATAATAACTAAACAGAAAACAAACAAGACAATTCTCAACTATTGAAAACACAATGCACAATTATACAAACAAATTGAAAAGTGTTATAAATAATATATAAATATGTGAATGACATTATCATTATATCCCTGTAAGCTTTACAATATTACAATTGTGACATTGTCCACTCCTATAAATAGGAGCCATTTCCTTTGTAATAGAGACATCTCTGAAAGAGAAATTCTCTCTACTCTCTCATTCTCTCCATCCAAGATCTCTCTATCTATTTCTCGTTGTTATGATTTCGATGGTTTTATAACACGTTATCAGCACGAGTCTCTAGCCAATTGAGTAATACAACGGGAGTATGCTCTACAGTTGCATCTAAATGATGAACCTCTGTATCAGAAACCTGATTATTACAAATCAATGTTTTTCCTTTCCAAACCACATATTCAACATTGATTTTTCCGTCAAGAACAAATAGCTTTGATGAATCATCCGTCCGACTACAATAGTTGGAGTCACCTGTGTCGGCGTACGAGAATCATCGGCATATTATTACCTTCTTTATTCTCCAAAAGCTGCTCCTAATCTTCCCACCGTCCACCAAGCTGTTAATGTATATAAATAAAGCTCCCAGCAGCTCTCCCTCAAGAAGCCGATCGACGGATCAGACAGGGAAGGGACTGGGAAAGTTAAGAAAGAGGAGCTGGAAACTTTGTTGAGTTGCATTGGAACCGAGCCCCCGAGTCAAGAGGAGCTGACTATGATGTTAAACGAAGTGGATAGAGACGGCGACGGATGTATCAGCCTGGAAGAGTTATACTCAATCTGCTTTGGTCAGTTGGTGCATGAAAGTTCAGTCCCTTTTGGCCTCCAGGCTGAGCTGCAGAAAATGACTAGTCAAGAAATAATGGATGCCAAGGCTCTGGATGCTTCAAAGAGTCACAGTGAAGCTGAAAGGAGACGTCGAGAGAGAATCAATAACCATCTTGCAAAGCTTCGCAGCTTACTCCCTTATACTACAAAATCGTAGCTGCAGTCGTGCCGATCAGAATAACGATGATTAACACAGGAGCTCACCGCATCTGCATCTGAATCCGGTCATACCTACCTTCCTCCCGCAACCTGAGCAACGATTCACCTCTCACTTCACCGGCAAAAGCTCCGCCAATCCTCGCCTGACCACAGCAGTTGCGGAGCCAGCTGTGGTGGCGCTGAAACATTTCTTACACATATCATTGGCCGAGTTGAAAAGTTGGTGGACAACAAGCACGTGCAAAAGGTAATATTTCTCGTAACATGCTTTGGTCCACCAACATCTCTTAAAAGTGGAATGAGCCAAAGTGGAATGGAATATTGGTGAAATTGGTGGAATGCCAGTCGTGGGAAATGGTGGAATTTTCCACCAAGCAACAAAGAATAATGATTAAATTCGGTAGTGGTGGAAATAGTGGAAAGTTATACCATTACTGTAGCACCAACAGGAAATGGTGGAATATTATTATATTAGGTAGTGGAATTTGGTGGGGTTGGCGAAAGAAATACATTAAATTTCAAAAGGAAGTGAATCATTTGAGCCAATATGCATCAAGATGAGGGATGCAGTTCTTTTGGCTTCTAATTGCAGCTGGAAATTATTGCCAAGCATGTGCAAAGATAAGTATGCTCATCCATTAACCATATTTTATAATATTTGATTGACATGATTAATAATACTGAGTAATAATCATGTTAATCACACAATTGGAACATGCATGTGAATTAGAAATAACTTGTGGAGCCCAAACTAATTATTATTAGAGGTTAATATTATTATTATTATTGAATGTTGATAAAAATATTTTATCAAATGGTACCAGAAGTTACCAATATCTGTATTTGAAAGGGTGGATGAAAATTATTCAACAAGAGAATGTTGATGTATGATAAAATAATATCACATAATAGCACGGATATGGCTAATGTGAAAATAATCTCATCAGTATTATGAGATGAATATTAGATGATAAATGTCTGGAAAAGTTCTTGCACGAGCACTTATATATTCCAGAAGAAGTACATTTTTACTCCAGAAAAGTTCTTGCACAAGCACTTATGTATTCCAGAAGAAGTACATATTTACTCCAGAAGAAGTAAAAATTATCATCTAAACATACTGAAATGATATTATTATTGCTCCTGAAGAAGTATAAACGAGTCATACATGCAAAATACAAAGGAGGAAACATTTATGATCCTCAAAATTAGAGATGTATTTCGGGAGTAGCCGTATCCTAAGAAATACTCAATACTCTAGTCGTATCCTACCACCTCTGATATTTTGAGGAACATAAAGAGGTGTGTTTCAAGAGTAAGAATACTCTGTATTCTACCACCATTTATTCTAGGGTTCACAAAGTTAAATTTATATTAAGCGGACTCCATTTTCGCTTGGTTCCAATTTCCTAAATCCACGGCTGCTTCTAGATACCCAAAACATTTTCCTACTTTTGATCCACAAAATATACAGATAGTTTTGATCTGTCGAAGTTTTGGTCCTTACATTTTTGAAAGTAAACTTACGAGAAAATGTTATTTTGGGATGCATGAACTATGAAAAATGTTTGGCTATTTAAAAGCGAAAAAACTTCACTATTTCCGCTCGTCTTTTGAAAAAATGAAGAGTTACTTTTGACTAAATCATCCTACTCACCTTTCGTTGATTTATTTTTCTAGCCTTTATAAAAACTCGAGAAATGAAGATTTGATGATAAAATTTGAGATATGGAATATTTCCTTGGATATTGTACCTGATTTTTTTTTCGATATACTAAAATGAATACTTTATTGAACCAGAAGTTCATACATATGTACAAGTAAAATATCTTGTTGAATCAGAAGTTCTATAATGATTGGTTAGATTCCAATTCAATAAATGAGATTTATTGAGAATTCAAAATGGTATTCATTAAAAAACCAGAAGATTCAGGTTAACAAGTTATCATTGCTGCTTGTTCTCAAAAGCAAATTAATTATCTCACTAAGAAAATGAATGACTGATTATTTGCTCAAGTAATGATATTACGAGCAAAGTGATAAATGCTAGCATTTATCACTTCTTAAAATCATTAATGATTTTACGAATTAAGTTGAGATAATAGAATATTATATTGCTAATGGATTAGCAGATTAAAAGCCTCAAGTTATTTGCTATGAGAATAATTTGAATATTTCTCATGCAGCAATATTTTACAAACATGTCAATACTATGAAAATTTGCTTATGAAGCTTTATGATTTGTAAAAGTGCGACATGTATACAATCCACCAAAGCGCACTTAGATATATGATTGAGATTATATCTCTAAAAGAATGACATGTGTTATGGCATTTTTAGCCGATTGATATAATATAATGTTTATGAACATTATGTGGAAAACACGCCTGAAGCGTAATTATGCCTGAAGCATAATGACTATCGATTCCAAAAATAAATATCTCTTGAATGATTAAAATGATCCCTTTGAGGCTAAATACTCATAGTGAGTAAAAGGGACATAGTTAAATGATGAGAGACTCAGGTACCTGATGATAAAACATATAAAGAGATCTCTCTATGTTATATTGAGATGGAATCGATAAATAAGTCGACTGCATACCCTCTTATGAAAATGAGGTTGATGAAATTATAATACTTTGGCCAAGTATGAAACCCTAATGTAGGGATTATTGTTCAAGGACCAGAAGTCCAAATTGCGACCTGAAGTCCAAATGCTTAAATGTGTAAAGCCAGTAATTATATGTACAAATGAAAAATATTTCACAGTCGTAAAAGACGACTCGTTGCGACCTGAAGTCCAAATACTTAAATGTGTAAAGCCAGTAACTATATGTACAAATGAAAAATATTTCACAGTCGTAAAAGACGACTCGTTGCGCGCAAATTTTTTCATTGAACTGGCATGACATATGGTGGATAGACTATAGTCTAAATCACTAGCTTGAGCTCTTTGATATACCAATGAGTGAGATCAAAATGTATGTTTCTCATCTCGGTACTTTGGGAGTATTCTTTGATGTACCAGTTGATCGCGGTACGTTGGGATTTCAAGTAAAATGATTGTAGATTATATGTCGAAATTGATATCTATTTCAATGATTGATTATGCTCCTGCAAATTAGAAATTGCAGTTTATAAAGTGCAAGAACATACATGTATAAATCATTGAAAGGTTCAATATGCCCATATTAGTATCACTATAGAATGATACAAATGACTCCATGATATAATATGTTGAAAGTGAAATTGGAGTGTACTATTATTATATTTGGGCATGCAATTGATTTTCAATATGCAAAATTATATTATCCACCAGAAAATGAATATTCACAAGAAGTGAATCCTGAAAATGAATATTCACCAGAAGTGAATTTGGAAAATGAATATTCACCAGAAGTGAATTTGAAAATGAATATTTAATTATTCATCTGAAGTGAATTCTAGATTTTGATAAGAGTGAATCAATTCTAGATTTGATTATTCACCAGAAGTGAAAATAAAAATGAATATGTTTAATTATTCACCAGAAGTGAATTCTAGATTTTATTATTCACTAGAAGTGAATTCTAGATTTGATTATTCATCAAAAGTGAATTCTAAATTTGATTATTCACCAGAAGTGAAAAATGCAATATTTGATTATTCACCGAAGTGAAAGATGCAATATTTGATTATTCACCAGAAGTGAAAGATGCAATCAATAAATTAGTACAACATTGCTTAATATAGCATGTTATGACATCATGAGCTATGAACGATTTATATAAAGCTCATCATAAATTATAAGATGAAAAGATTCGTGATTGCATCAATATACTTGTGATATTCCATGAAAAGGAATAAATACGCGTTGCACTCTTTTTCCCTTAGCTGAGGTTTTGTCCCACAGGGTTTTCCTAGCAAGGTTTTTAATGAGGCAACAGTTGAGGCGTATTGATGAAAATTAATGAGAATACTGCACTCTTTTTCCCTTCGCTGAGGTTTTGTCCCACAGGGTTTTCCTAGCAAGGTTTTTGAGGCATCATCATAGCTATCAACAAGCTATAATTCAGCAACACATTGTTATACTGGAATGATATCAACAAATGAAGAAAATCATACACATCTTATGAAGAATGTTATGATATCGGCTACACACAGGAAGATTTTCATATATATTCCAGAAGAAAGATGATATCATTATTCAAAAGGTTCATGAATACTTGATTGCACACTTCAGGGGGAGAATCATGCTGTCATGTTGTACTCTTTTTCCTTCGTCCAGGTTTTGTCCCACAGGGTTTTCCTGACAAGGTTTTAACGAGGCAGCGGTTGTACTCTTTTTCCTTCGTTCAGATTTTGTCCCATTGGGTTTTACTGACAAGGTTTTAACGAGGCAGCACTAAAGCACTAAAGCACTGAAGCAGTGAAGTACTTCAGATTTCAGTACATGATTTGTACTACTTATCATTGATGTCATTTTGGATATTAGACTCAATGATTAATGATGGCCAACATCAGGGGGAGCAGCTGTACTCTTTTTCCTTCTCTCAAGTTTTATCCCACTGGGTTTTCTTAGCAAGGTTTTAATGAGGCAGACAATTGCGGAATATGTCATTCAAGGGGGAGTGTTATAAATAATATATAAATATGTGAATGACATTATCATTATATCCCTGTAAGCTTTACAATATTACAATTGTGACATTGTCCACTCCTATAAATAGGAGCCATTTCCTTTGTAATAGAGACATCTCTGAAAGAGAAATTCTCTCTACTCTCTCATTCTCTCCATCCAAGATCTCTCTATCTATTTCTCGTTGTTATGATTTCGATGGTTTTATAACAAAAAGCATTAGTTACACAATATCTACAGAAGCATAACAATCAAACCCATAATCTAACAAATAAATTAAACGAAATACACAACACACATACTAAAATAATCACCTTTGACACGTTCTCTTATCCAATTCTTGAATTCCAAACTATCAATCAGCTTTGAGCACAAAGGTAAAAGCAGCATATATATATATATATATATATATATATATATATATATATATTATTAAAGATAATATATCGAATTCACACAACTTATGTTCGATTAGGCCTCAGCAAAATAACACTTTTGAAGCTATAACATTACAAATAAACACATACATAAAGAACCCCAAACAATTCTTCATTTTCCCTTCACTTTCTTTCCCCTTAACCATTAAAAAAACTATCTCGCTGTAAGGGAATCAATAGAACTGAAGATAAACAAAAATAACTTCAAAGTTATAGCAGTACCCAACAGTGGAGACCCCCAATGTAAGCAAAATCAAACAGCCTTGGTGATAGTAGAAGAGATAGTGGCATCATCAGACGATGCAGGATTGGTATGTGGATCTGGATTTAAAGGGGAGTAAATTGTTCGATCAGTAGCATCATCAGGGTCGTAATCTGGGTTGAGGTCGCGATCAACGGCTTCCCGGCCTTTTTCAAGACAGGGCTTGCAGGCTATTTCTATAGTAATCCACCCCAGAACCACCCCTACAATTGCTATCAACGCCGTCGTCAACGCCCCCATCTCCCTCTCTTCCTCCTCTCCCTCTCTCGATCTTGAATGTCAACCGCTTGACAGTTTATGGCTCCCGTCTGAAATCGCATGTTGATCCATCACGATTTTACTGGTCTAACGTCTTTCATTAACTGGCTCGAAAGTCTAGTGAATGGCTTACATAGCCTAATTACACTTTGAGCTATATATTTTGTGAAATGAATAATTAGGTGACGTTCTGTTTGTATTTTATTCTGTATTTTTATTCTCGAAAATATTTTATATTTCTTGTTTTTATTTTTGTTTTCAAATTTGTTGAAAATGCGTTTGGTTTGTCATTTCTGAAAATTGATTTTGAAAATGAAAGTTAAAAAACACGTTCTGTTTGAAATTTAGGTAATTGGCGCAAAACATTCCTACCTTTGGACTCTCTTGCTAAATTCATCCCTACCTTTGATTTTTTGACAATTTCATCCTCACCTTCACACTTTCTTGCTGAATTGGTCACTGTCGTCCAAAAATTTGTTAGTTGACTGTTAAATCATATATTGACCATTTTTTATGAAGCGCAAAAAAGTCTTTGTATATTCTTTAATTGACTAAATGGCGCAATTGGTTCCTACCTTTCACATTTCTTGTGGAATTCGTCTCAACGTTTATTTTTTTGACAAATTCATCATTATCTTCACATTTTCTTGCTAAAAACGTCCATACCGTCTAATTTCATCCAAAAATTCATTAGTTGACCCAAAAATCACCTATTGACTATTTTTTTTATAATCTTATTGACTATTTTAATGAAGGACAAACAAGTCATTTCCTATTATTTAATTTAAAATAATGTAAAAGAAATAATAAAATAAAAACAAACAAACAAAATATTTTTTACTGTTCATCTTCTTCCCAAGCCAATTCACACTCGTTCAGTTCAATTAAATCCTCTTTATTTTTTTTCCAATTGCTGTAATTGACCCCCGGGGCATCTTTTTGGTGTTAAGGCAGGAAAGGATTCAGATTGATATGGTAGAAAACAACCATTTTTGTGCATTTAATTTATTGGTGGGAATTTAGGGTTTCACATGTTTAGGTCTGAAATTGATGCAAAGAAAATGACAGGTTCGAGGGAGACGATTAGGGTTCCATCTATGATCTACATCCGGATGCCTCGAGCACAGTTACAGCAATTAGAAAAAAATAAAGAGAGTAATTGAACTAAACGAGTGAGAATGGGGTTGGGAAGAAGATGAACAGTAAAAAATATTTTTTTGTTTTTGTTTGTTTGTTTTTATTATTTCTTTTACATCATTTTAAATTAAATAATAGGAAATGACTTGTTTGCTCTTTATTAAAATAGTCAATAAGATTAAAAAAATAGTCAATAGGTGATTTTTTGGTCAACTAACTGATTTTTGGATGAAATAAGACGGTAATGACGTTTTTAACAAGAAAAGGTAAAGGTATGGGTGAATTTTTAAAAAAAAAAAAAAAAAAACGTTGGGATGAATTACACAAGAAATGTGAAAAGTAAGGACCAATTGCGCCAATTACCCAATTAAAGAATATACAAAAACTTTTTTGCCATTCATAAAAAATGGTCAATAGATGATTTAACAGTCAACTAATAGATTTTTGGATGGCAAGGACCAATTCAGCAAGAAAGTGTGAAGGTGAGAATGAAATTACCAAAAAATCAAAGGTAGAGATGAATTTAGCAAGAAAGTCCAAAGGTAGGGACGTTTTTCGCCAATTACCCTTGAAATTTTACAGAATACTACTTAGATTATTTTTAATTAATTTTCTTGTGGATTAAATTAAACAATCTATATTGTTTAACTAATTTTTGTTGGACTAATTAATAATGTCATTAATGTTCAACTCCAAAAAATATTATAAGAAATTAATAACATAATTTTCAAGTCCAAATTACTTCCCCAATACATGTAACTCAAATTAATCACACAAAGTTTGACTAAATAAATCAAAATCATCTTGATCTTCTGGATAAAGTTATTAACAATTAACAGACTGAATTATAAATTAACAATTAATAATAATTATTAATAATATAATTAATAAACTGAATTATAAATCAACAAGTAATAATTATTGTTAATAATAAAATTAACAAACTGAATTATAAATCAACAACTTAATTTTATAAATTAACAACTAACAATTAAATATTTCTATTTTTGTAATTTTGACGAACATATTTGATAATTCATTTTCCAACCATTATTTTTGTTAATGTTGTCGTTACATGAGATATATGTTCAAGAAATACGCCACAATGTGTGTGTGTGTGTGAGAGATAAATGCAAGACAAACAATTGCCAACATCATTTGGCAACTTGATTGGCTGGTTGAAGTGTATTTTTGAGGTTTTGAGTTCGAACCTGTTCCACTGTTTTAATTTTTAAGTTCTTTTTTTTTTTTTTTTTTTTTTTTTTTTTTTTTTTTTTTTTTTTTTTTTCAAACGTAAAATATGTATGTATAAAAAAAAAGAAAGGTTTGGTGCTTTTCCTCAATTTTGAATTTGAACCGCCGACATATGGTAATACTGAGACTCAACCGATTGAGCTACGACACAGTTGTTGGTAAATTCCGTTTTCCGCGTTTTTAACTTTTTGATTCGATTATAGTGTAAAACGCCCAAAACAACTTTTTTCTCGTTTTGCCTTTTCTTTACAATTTTTCTCCTTTTTTGGAAAATGCATTTTCGGAAATGACAAAGAGAACGCGTTTTAGCCGTTTTGAAAAATAAAAACAGAAAATGACTCGAAAACGGCAAAGAGAGCAGGGCCTTAGGCTCTACACTAATTACTCATACCCTCAATAGATAAATACCAGGTTTCTAAAGTATTAGAATTATATGTAATCTCTCTCTCTCTCTCTCTCTCTCTCTCTCTCACTTCGAATCCCTAAATCTCGCTCTTCTCTCTATTCCATTTATATCTCTTCAATCTTTCCCCAAAAATCGCACTTTATCCTTCATGCAAAAATTGACCAAAAGCTGAGTTTCCATATCTCGGCTCACAAAATCCCCCAACAAATTTCAATAATCACGCACAAATTGTGTAAAAGTTTTAGAAAATGCTTCATTATTTTGAAATCCCCATTTCCAATTCACATGAACTAGTCTTAGGGTGGATTTATTCAATGACCTATGTCTTCATTCTTTGGAAATTTAGGGGATTCGAGATTCCACAGGGACCACTGAGATTCTGAGAGCAACGATTCTATCCGTGGGCCTTGACGACATAAACAGAGTCTGCAGCTGCAACAGGAGCTGCTGACGCAGTACAAGACTGCCTTGCCGGTGAAAATGTGCAAGCGGCCAAGGAAATTGCAAACACTATGTGTGCAAATATTATTGAGGTGATCTCAGCGTTTTGGGTTTAGTTGTTAAAAGATTGGACAGTGACTTGGAATCTGCGACTCCAGATGGTGGTTTTTGAGCAGATAAGCATGGTGAATAAAAAAATGAAGCTGTAATCGTTGACGTGATGGCTCCTTCGTTGTAGAGTGGAGGTTGAAGCTGGAGGGGAGTTTTCTTGATCAATGATCATGTTCTTTTGCATTTTGGGAAATCTAGTACTTGCAAATGACAAATGACAACTGGCAATTTAGAGATTGAAATAAATTAATTAGTCATGATTTTGTGCTATATTTTCTGTCTTGTAACACTTTTATTGAATTAGGTGTTACAAGTTAAGTTTCGTGTGTGCAGAGTTATTTTGGTTGTTATTACATTTTTTGTTACAAGAAATCTCAGATTTATCACAGTTGAAAAGAGTAGGTGCTTTTTCCATGTTACGAACACAATTAAAGAAAATTACAGATCTATCATATTCAAAATTACATTAAGTTATAGTAGATTATAGAGGATAACATTCGAAATTTCAGATTACACAGGATAACATTCGGAATTACATCATGTACATGTGTTGATATTTTTTTTGTTAGCCTTTACAATGCTTACAAAACAATAAGATACAATTACACAACATTACAATGATTGTAACACTGCTTCAATTTGAACCGACATGAAAAAAAATAATAGTAATGAATATTACACAACAGTGGTTGTAAATTACAATACGTTACATAACATTACAGAACGATAACTATTAATTAATGACTGTAACATTACATGACATTACATAATGTAATCGCCTAAAAACCTGGTACTATTTTACCTGTAACGGCCTCTGAAAATATGATGACTTGGGATGTTGAAGATGACAGATTGGGAAGAGAGAGAAAGTGAGTTGGGAGATTTTTTCGAAAACTACTTAAATTAATCCTTAAACAAATGATAACTACTTCCTAATTAATAGGTTTCATATCTATTTAAAGAATCAAATAATATACACTCTCACTCATATGAGAATCTGGCAATTCTCTCTCTCATGAGAATCTGGTATTTTTCTAAAGTTATGATAAGAAATTCAATAATATTATGAATAGTTTGAAAACCTGGTATTTTTCAATTACAAGAGGTTACACCTAGGTAGTTATGTAATTTACCCTGTGAAATTTACACAAGTAGACCTAGAAAATAAAATTATTTCAATATTACTATTCAATTAGTTATTTGTTTATTTATTTTTCTTGTCAAAATAAGGTATTGTTCCATAAATTTTGAAATTACCCGGATTCTCATAAATACGTTAATTTAGGAATCTATCTCCACAAAATGGAAAATTGGAGCATCTAGTCCCTAATTGTTTGCTTATGTATATAATGAGTCTCTAACATTTCATCATTTTTCACAACGGCTCTTAAACATTGCACTTTTTTGGAGCAACAGGTTATTTTGGATGGTTTCCTTCCATTGCACCGTTAATTTTTTAAAACAAGACTAGAACTCTCCTATAATAATTGGCACAATTAGTCTCTCAACGACTCAATGTTGACATTTCTGCGCAATAAGTACTTAACCTTTTAATTTTGGTTCCGAAGTCCCAAAATGTTGCATTCTTTAGCGTCACAAGTCCTCTTAGGTTGTTTTCCTCAATTTCACTTTTAAGAATTCAGTTTTTTTATTCAAAAGTATTAAAATACTCTTATATTAATAAATACATAAATAATTAAATAAAATGAACATAGGAAATTAAACAGCATATTTGATGAAATTAATACATGACACATATTATTTGATAATACCAATGTTGTCAAACTCCACCCAGTCTATTCGAACAAAAAAAATTGATACCCTCTCCCTCTCTCGATCTTGAACGTCAACCACTTGACAGTTTTTGGCTCCTGTCTGAAATCGCTGTTGATCCATTACGATTTTAATTGGTTTAACATCTTTCATTAAGGCTCGAAAGTCTAATGAATGGGCTTACATAGCCAAAATACATTTTGCGCTATATATTTTTATGGAATTTACACATGTAGACCTAGAAAATAAAATTATTTCAATGTTACTGTTTGATGATGCCAAAAAATTGCACCCAGAGGTTTTCGAGCTTGTGCAGTGAACAAGCACAAATTGGATGTCCAAGTACCTAAAACAAAGACGGTGACGTGTGACGTTGTTGCCTCTCTGATGCTTAAGTCGGTGAAAGGAGAGAAAATATCAAGAGGAAGGCTATGAACTGTAAATAATAATTATGCTTGTGTACTTGAATAATGGTGTAGACCTTGTATTTATATCTGAAAATAGTAGAATCCGAGTAGGACTAGATTACTTGGATGGTTTGGAGTCTTAGGAGTTCCATTAAAAGTAGGAGTGATATAATCCGAACCAGGCATTGAAGGGTGAAGTCGAGCCATCGGAAATATGACAGTGATCTACGTGCAAAACGGAGCAAATTTCATGTTGGGATCGAGTCGGGAAGAAGAAAGGATCAAGCCGAGTTGAGTGCTCGAAGTTATTTGTGCAGAAAAGTCATTACGGCCGTAATGAAGAATCTTCACGGCCGTAACTCTTATAATTACGGCTGTAAAAGCTATTATCACGGCCGTAACCAATTCTCGGGGAAAAAGGAAGAATTTCAGCAGAACAAGGCTTACGGCCGTAACTTCCAGACTTACGGCCGTAACATCCAAGTCGGTGGCATTTCACGGCTGTAATCAAATTCGTCACGGCCGTAACTATTGAAGCAGTTTTGGACTTGAGAGGCCTTTACGGCCGTAACTTTATTCTTCATGGCCGTAACTGAGGAGCGGGCCAGATTTTGCGGGATTTTTAATTATTTTGTTTCTTTTTTGGTTTTTAAGTTATTTGCCCATTTTAGTATTTTAGTTTAATTAGAATTCTATTTTGAACCCAATTAGCGACTAGGTTATTTTTCTTATTTATATTCCTTTTCATGATTGTAAAGAACAGTTTAGTTTTGAGAATATTGAATTTGAGTTGAGAGAGTTTTCTCCAATTGAAAGGTTGAGGAGTCCCTTTTGTGTTCTTCGAGAACAAATCCAACTTATCAAATATTGTGAAATATTTGTGGCGTTGAACTTATCAAATATTCACGAGAATATTTGTGGCGTTTCCAATTAGAATCTTATCAAGGAAATTGACGAGTCCTTGTGGCGTTCATCAATCTTGGTTCTTCAATCCGCATCGTCATTCATTGCGTCGTGATTGTCGGGTCAAGGTTTTATCGTCGATCTATCGTTAATTCCATTATTTATTTCCTATGTTTTTGTTTATTTTTGTGTTTAAATCTGATCTAGATCTTTCTTAGGTTTTAATTTTGTTATTCCACGAGTTTATCGAGATTCCCCTATTGGGATCTCATCATCTGGTATCAGAGCTTGGATCTATTTCAGATTCTTGCGTTTCTTGTTAATTCTTGATTTTCTTGATTTTTTTCGTATTCTTCGTGTCAGTCCTAATTTTCTTCAATTTGATCCATAAGAGTTAGTCCCAAAAATTTAAAAGTGTTTTTCTTGTTCGTTTTTCGTCCAAATCCAATTCCCCTTTTTCTGCCATACTCATAGTCCAATTCTCTGGCAAAAGATTAAAAAAAAATCGAAAATTTAATTTTTTTCCATATTCCAAATTTCTTCAATTCTTCAATTTGTTCTTATTCGTGACTTGTTTATCTACCATTGATAAAGAGTTCTTGGATTGATTATCGGAGTTCTTGAGAAGGAAAAAGAGTGATACACAAGTGATAAGATTTGTGAGGAATTTTATTTCTTCTTCTTGTTATAAACCATGTCTCGCTGGGAGAGATCTTCATCAATGGGTGACAACAAACGGCCCGAAAGAGGGAATAGGATATTGGAGCAGGGTGTTGAATTATTGGCGGAGATGCAGGAAAAATTTAAGATGGTAATGGTTAGGATGGATAAAAGAGATGCGATGATTGCCCAATTGAAAAAGGAGCAATCGCGAGCGGACTCTATGGCTAGGAGGAGTAGTAGGCGTGAATGTCATGCTAGGTACGGAGATGGGATGGATGAAAGGCCATTGAAGCGAAAAGAGACATCAAAACGGGAGAGTAGTGATCATATTCACAAAAGGAGGGAGGAACCGACAACCAAAGGTAAAAATGATTCTGATTCCAAGCCTCTTAAGGATAAAAATGTTAAGTGCTTTAAATGTTTGGAACGGGGTCACATTGCACTTGATTGTCCACGTAAAAAGGTTAGGTGTGATAGTGAAGGGGTGAAAAGTGTTGTGGTGGATGAGTCAATTATTGATAGGCATGCTCTTAGCATTAGGCGTAAGGTGAATGTTTTGGATAATGTGGAAGGGCAGAAGGATAATATTTTTCCCACTAGATGCATCGTGAATGATAAAGTGTGTAGCATGGTGATTGACGGGGGAAGTTGTACTAATGTAGTTAGTACAATGTTGGTAGAAAAATTAGGCTTACCTTTAATGAAACATCCAACACCTTATAAATTACAATGTTTGACTGAGTCGGGGGAAGTTAAGGTGAAGAGACAGGCCTTGGTAACTTTTTCTTTTGGTGGATATACTGATGAGGTAATTTGTGACGTGGTGCATATGCAAATTAGTCACATATTGTTGGGTAGGTTTTAGCAACATGAAAGGGCTGTGCTACATGATGGGAATACGAATAGATACAGCTTGGTAAATGGGGGAAAAAGTTTACTCTAATGCCACTATCTCCAACTGAAGCCCTGAAAGATCAATTGAAAGTGAAAAGTGAGTTTGAGGGAAAAAATAATAGAGTTGAGGCCACGACCTCAGAAAAAGGAGAGGGAGTGGAAATTAAAGAAAAGAGAGTTGAGGTCACGACCTCAGAAAAAGGAGAGACTGAATGTAAAAAGCCAAAGAAAAGAGAGTCTACCATAAAAATGAGTCTATTTACACTTACTCACGCTAACACACCCCTCCCGAGTTCTTTAAAATTTGTTTTACAGGTACCGGAGTCAAACCATGAGCTTGAAAAGGAAAAAAACACTTATTGGCACAAATGAGCAGCCCAAAAAGTCGAGAAATTTGAAGGAGAATAATGGGCAGCCCAAAAGGTTGAAAGCAAGCACAAGGCATAAGCATGATTATCGAGCCCAGAAAAGCAGGAGGAGTTTGAAAAGCCGACCAAAATTGGATTCGATGTCGAATCCTTTTCAAGAGAGGGAGTATGATATGATCCGGACCATGCATCGAAGGGCGAAGTCGAGCCATCGACAATATGACAGTGATCTACGTGCAAAACGGAGCAAGTTTCATGTTGGGATCGAGCCGGGAAGAAGAAAGGATCAAGCCAAGTCGAGTGATCGAAGTTATTTGTGCAAAAAAGTCATTATGGCCGTAATGAAGAATCTTCACGGACGTAACTCTTATAATCACGACCGTAAAAGCTATTATCACGGCTGTAACCAATTCTCAGGGAAAAAGGAAGAATTTCAACAGAACAAGGCTTACGGCCGTAACTTCCAGATTTACGGCTGTAACATCCAAGCCGGGGGCATTTCATGGCCGTAACTATTGAAGCAGTTTTGGACCCGAGAGGCCTTTATGACCGTAACTTTATTCTTCACGGTCGTAACTGAGGAGCGGGCCAGATTTTGCGGGATTTTTAATTATTTTGTTTCCTTTTTGGTTTTTAAGTTATTTTCCTATTTTAGTTTAATTAGAATTCTATTTTGAGCTCAATTAGCGGTTAGGTTATTTTTCTTATTTATATTCCTTTTCATGATTGTAAAGAACAGTTTAGGTTTGAGAATATTGAATTTGAGTTGAGAGAGTTTTCTCCAATTGAAAGGTTGAGGAGTCCCTTTTGTGTTCTTCGAGAACAAATCCAACTTATCAAATATTGTGAAATATTTGTGGCGTTGAACTTATCAAATATTCACGAGAATATTTGTGGCGTTTCCAATTAAAATCTTATCAAGGAAATTGACGAGTCCTTGTGGTGTTCACCAATCTTGGTTCTTCAATCCGCATCGTCATTCATTGCGTCGTGATTGTCGGGTCAAGGTTTTATCGTCGATCTATCGTTAATTCCGTTTTTTTATTTTCTGTGTTCTTGTTTATTTTCTGTTTAAATCTGATCTTGATCTTTTTTTAAATTTCGTTATTCCGCGTGTTTGTCGAGATTCCCCGATTGGGATCTCATCTAGGAGTCTCGTTGATGGGATCCGGATAAGTTTGTGCAATGTTAGCGGTCATGTTAGAATAAGACTTGTGAACCAAGAGTCCTATTGCACCATGTTGAACAAACAAACGCAAGAATGAGATCCCTGAGCATGGAATTTTACTGTATGGGTCAAGAGTATGCTTGAGGTTCATATGTTGCTCGAAGGTTAATATGGCATTTTACCACATGGGTTATGTTCGGGCTTCAATGTCCTCAGGGGTATCAAGGGCTAAGCATGTGTTCAGGGTATAATACATCCTCGGGGGTGTGACAATGTTGTATGGAATCTTATTTGAGTGCTCGGGGTTGAGGCCTTATGGACAAAATTTATGCTGATCACTGCTCAATTACTTATTTGTTTATTTATTTTTCTTGTCAAAATAAGGTATTGTTCCATAATTTTTTAAATAACCCGGAATCTCATAAATATGTTAAATTTAGGAATCTATCTGCACAAAAATGACAAATTGGAGTATTTAGTCCCTAAACGTTTGCTCTTCTGTGCAATGGATCCCTAACTTTTCATCATTTTTCACAACAGTTCTTAAACATTGCATTTTTTGTGCAACAAGTCATTTTGGATGGTTTCCTTCCATTACATCGTTCATTTTTTAAAATAAGACTAAAATTCTCTTATAATAATTGGCGCAGTTAGTCTCTCAACATTGACAGTTCTATGCAATACATACTTAACCTTTCAATTTTGGTGCAGAAGTCCCAAAATGTTGCATTCTTTAGCGTCACAAGTCCTTTTAGATGGTTTTACTCAATTTTACTTTTAAAAATTCATTTTTTTATCAAAAAATATTAAAATATTCTTATATATTAATAAATATATAAACACAGGATATCCTATGTGAGCCCCTTTAATTTTTTTTAACACATTTTTCTCTATCTTCTTTTCAACCATGCATTTATTAATAAAATAATAATATTACACATAAGCCCAAAAAAGATTCTCTACATTTTAACCACATATTCTCCTAAAAATCACTATTTATTTCAAATAAACTCTTTTAAACAACATCAAACAGGGGCTAAACAACATATTTGATGAAATTAATACGTGAATATCAACTCTTATTATCTGATAATACCAATGTTGTCAAACTTAGCTCAACCAATTCGAACAAAAATTTGACACCCCTAAAACCTTTATTGGTCAATCTCAGTTTAAAACCCGAGAAACCGATGAACCCGTGATGCGAACCCCTTTAGTGTTTTGACCAAAAAATTCCACAATAATTTTGTATCAACCCAAGAAAGCAAAAATGGTAAAATAAGTGATGAAACATCTTAACCCAAGTTTAGCACAACCAAAATTCAAAGGTTAAGTAATCTAACCCTATGGATGAAGATCAAACAAATTTCAAGATGATGAAAAAAAACAACAATACAAGAATAATATACTCAAAATGTATTTGATTAACTTCCAAAGATTACAAGATAAAAGAGTAGGGTTTTATCTCACTCAAAGGAGTCTGTCCAAAACCATTTCCATGAACATCCAAGTTATTTAGGGTTTGGGGGAAATGGGGGTATATAGTACAAAATAATGGAAATAAAATAAAAATCGAAAATGAACTAAAATCCTGCGAATTTTGTCTTCAGTTTAACTGCACGACCTTGCAGGAGGAAACCTCATGGCTCGCAGGCGACCATTTTTTGTTCTGTTGATTTGGCTCAGGAGCGCGCGACCGCGCACCATTTCAACCACGCGGCCGCATGGTTGTATTTTCAACACTCCGTGATTTTGAACTCCAACTTGATTCTTGGTACTATTCTTTGATGTCTCGGGAGTCCGTTAAAATGTACTTAAATTTTTTTTGGCTCGCACGATTGATTTTTCCTTGTCGAGCCTTCTATGATTCTCATCATACCCTCCTTCTTCAGGATGATTCGTCCCGAATCATAGGTTTGTTCATGATGTTTCATTGCACCTCCTAGATCAAATGCAAAATTATGGACTCCAAGTCTCTTGATCAACCAATAGTACTTGGCAACTTTGGAGATGTGGAATGATCGAATCATGAACTCCTTTGGACATATGTGGTGAGGCCCAAAGTCCAAAGTGCAATTAACGTGCAAAATATACTTAAGCAAAATGGGGTGGGAAATGTTAGTTTCTCCATGTACAAAGTACGAATCCTTGTATTCATGATGAGTCACCACTACTCCATCAAATTCAACAAGGCTCTTCACTTCACCTCCTTTCTTCTTCTCACCCTCTTGCTCATCCAACACCTCAAAACTCTTATTTTCATGTCCATTCACTAAGCCCACACTTTCAACCAAATCTCCCACACTTTTACTCTCAACAACCCCCTCTACATTGGTAAGCTCATGCACCTCCTCAACAAGATTTTTATCATCCACATGAGGAATTGGAGTTTTATCAATTATCCCTAATTTTAACCTCCCTCCCCCCACCCTTCCTTCTTCTCATTTTCCTTATCTATTCTCAACATTAACCATTTTCCTTATTGATTACTTGTCTTTTATCAATTCCCTTTTGAATTTGAACGCTTGAAAACATTGTCACATAAATCCAAGGTTCTCCTTCTTTGTTAAAGCAAGCCACAAATTCCACTTGCAATTTATTCAATCAATTCCTATATATCTTCTTTTATTGTGGTTTCATGCTTCACAAGAATGATAATTCTCTCATGGTAGTTGATTACTTTCTTTGGGAGCTTGAAAATTGACTGTAAACACGAGTGAAAAAATTATGCGAACCCCTTTGATGTTTGGACAAAAAATTTCCACAACAATTTAATACCAATTCAAGAAAGCTAAAATGGTAAAATAAACCTAAACCTAGCTTAATCTAACCAAAATTCCAAGGAAAAATCCTTTACCAATGAAGAGAAATAAGCAAGTTCAAAGATTTCTTTCAACAACACAAGAATCATAACATTCTACATGAAATTGAGAATAATACCTCAAAGAGGCTACAAGATTTGAAGAGGAATTTTTACCTCTAATTTGCTCCCAAGGAGGCTTCAATATTCATATATTCTAAGCTTTTTTAGGGTTTGAGAGAAATATGTATTTATATTACTAGACATTGGGCAATAATAAAATAAATAAAAGAAATCGATATTAAGTCAAAACTCACGAAATCCCGCCTCCAGTATAAGCCTGTGGCCGCGTGGTTCACCATCGCGTGGCCGCGAGAAAATTAAGGCGTCATTCTGCCAAGCTGGCTTGTGCAGCTACGTGACTATTGTACTACACGGCCACGTGATGAAAAGTCTGGCAGTCATGATTTGGACTCCAAATTGATTCTTGGCTTGTTTTTTGACTTTAATCACTTGTTTTAGCCTCAAATACTATTGTTTTATACCTCGGGAGTCCTTCAAAATGTACTCAAAATTTGTTTGACTCACATGATTGATTTTTCCTTGTCAAACCTCCTATGATTCTCATCATACCCTCCTTCTTCAGGATGATTCATCCTGAATCATAGGTTTGTTCATAATGTTTCATTGTATCTCATGGATCAAATGGAAAATTATGGACTCCAAGTCTCTTGATCAACCAATAGTACTTGGAAACTTTGGAGATGTAAAATGATCGAATCATGAACTCTTTTGGACATATATGGTGTGGTCCAAAGTCCAAAGTGCATTTAACCTGCAAAATATACTTAAGCAAAATGGGTTGGGAAATGTTAGTTTCTTCATGTACAAGGTACAGACCCTTGTATTCATGAGGAGTCACCACCACTCCACCAAATTCAACAAAAAGGCTCTTCAATTCACCTCCTATATTCTTCTTACCCTCTTGCTCATCCGACACCTCAAAATTCTTATTTCCATGTCCATTCACTGCCCCACTCTTTCAACCAACTCTCCCACATTTTTACTCTCAATAACCCCCTCTACATTGGTAAGCTCATACACCCCCTCAACAAGGTTTTTATCATCCACATGAGAAATTGGGGTTTTATCAATTGTCCCTAATTTTAACTCCCCCCTCCTTCTTCTCATTTTCCTCATCTAGGGGCACCTCTTACAATTCAACCACCGCCTTCTTTCAATCCTTTTATGCTCCCATGCCATAAACTTTTCTTCAAAAATTTTCATTTGCCCTTTAAAGTCCAACATTGGATCACTCTTATTCTCCACCGTTTTTGCATCTTATAGTGTTTGCTCTAGTGTTAAACCATTAAGTGTGAATGATCTCTCATCCTTATGAAGTCGATATATGTGCATACTCTTATCATAAGTTTCCATCGTCTCACGTCTCCATGGTTTACCCAACAATATATGACAAGATGTTAGAGGTATTACATCACACCAGACTTCATCGCTATATTTTCCATGAGTGATAGTCATTAGAGCTTGCTTGGTCACACTACACTCCCCACATTCCTTCATCCATGTAATCTTATAAGGTCTAGAGTGTGGGATTAGAGCCAATCTCAATTTCCCAACCAAGGTGTTACTAACCAAATTAGAGTGTCCCCTATCAATAACTACACTACACACCTTATCACCAATATAACACCTAGTTTTGAACATAGAATCCGAGTTGCAATCCATCCCTTATGTGGTGATTCAAAAGATTGTGGACATGAAGTGTAAGTATGAAAATGTACTCACAAATAATGTTTCCACTCGTGTTTCACTCAAGCTCCAAGGAACATGAAACTACAACCAAGAAGAGATATAGGAATTGATGGGCACAAATAGCAAGTGGAATTTAGCTTGCTAAAACAAAGGAAGATATATTATGGATTTATGGGACAATGTATTGAAGTACAAAAATTCACAAAGGCTTGGCAAAGAACAAGGAATTACCAAGGACTAGTTTGGTGCTGAGAAAAGTGGATTCTCTTAGAGGCAATTTATCAAACACTTGGTTGGCACACTTTGGAAGTTATGAAAATGCAAGTGTTTCGTTATGAAAAAATCCCAACAATCTCAACAATGATAGCAATGATAATACCCAATATGTGAGAATCAACAAATATTCATGGGCATACAATTTTCCCCAAAAATTTTTTGCATTTTTTTTTTGTATTTTTTTTGCATTTTTTTTTTTTGTATTTTTTTTTTTATTAATATGAAGAACAACAACAATACAAGAATGTGAAGATAGGATTACCAATTTTAGATCCAAGCTCTGATACCAAATAATGCGAATCCCTTTGATGTTTGGACCAAAAATTCCCATCAACAATTTAATACCAACCCAAGAAAGCTAAAATGATAAAATAACCTAAACCCAAGATTAATCTAACAAAAATTACAAGGAAAAATCTCCAATGGAGAGAAATAAGCAAGTTCAAAGGTTTCTTCTAACACAAAAATCATAACATTCTACATGAAGTTGAGAATAATGCCTCGAAGAGGAAGATCTGAAGAGGAATTCTTACCTCTAATTTGCTCCCAAGAATGCATCAATATTTATACATTCTAAGCTTTTTTAGGGTTTGAGAGAAATATGTATTTATATTACAAGACATTGGGCAATAATAAAATAAATAAAAGAAATCGAAATTAAGTCAAAACTCGCGAAATCCCGCATCCAGTATAAGCCTGTGGCCGCGAAAAAATTAAGGCATCATTTTGCTAAGCTGGCCTGCGCGGCCACGTGACTATTGTACTGCGCGACTGCTTGGTGAAAAGTCCGACAGTCATGATTTGGACTCCAACTTGATTCTTGACTTGTTTCTTGACTTTAATCACTTGTTTTAACCTTGAATACTATTCTTTTATGCCTCAGGGGTCCTTTAAAATATATTCAAAATTTGTTTCGCTCACATAATTGATTTTTCCTTGTCGAGCCTCCTATGACTCTCATCAACAGGGCTTGATCTGAGTTTTTAATTTTTGAAAAAAAAAACATTATGATATTTTTATATTTTAATTATCGGGTCAATACTGAGTCGACTCTGAGTTGACCCTCTAATCCTTGATCCAGTCTTTTGATTACACTACAACAAAGTTACCCTTTTACGGCGTGCAGCCGCACTCCGTAAAAAGTCACGCCGTGAAATTTTACGACGTACAAATTCACATGCCGTAAACTAATTGTAAATGCACGCCGTGAAATGTAGTTATGGCGTGCATCTTTGCATGCCGAATATATTTACGGCGTACGGCTTTGCACGACGTATAAGTTTACGGCGTGCAGAATTGTAGGCCGTGAAATGTCTTCACGGCGTGCAATCTCGCACGCTGTAAACTAGGATTTTATTTATTTTTTAAAAAAAAATTATAAATTATAATTTCAAAAAAACTATAATAATAAAAAAATACACATTAATGCACATATAATCAATAAATGTGATTTCGATGAACAAACAATTTCTTAGTAAGATTCAATACAATATACAAAAATTTTGATCTCACATAACCTACTCAAAAATTTATATAGGAATTAATGTCAAAAGTGCATAGACAACTACTTCAAAAAAAAACTTAAAATGTCCTAAAAAATAAAAGTATCCATATCGAAGCTTCTTCTTTGACCAATAGTGCCATGCTAAAAATAATCAACTTCCTGCGCATCACATAAATAATAAATTTATAATTATCATATCAAAAGTATATCAAAAAGTGAAGCATACCTTTGTTGTGATTTCAACTAATCCACTTCAATGTACCTAATTAGCCATGCAATTGTACTTCCTAATGCATCTTCAAGAAGAAAAAGCTCACGTGTAGGACGATATATACTGACATTATCAATCACTTCAATAACTCAGACTTTCCAACATTCTTTAATTTCGTCTCTCAAATCTTGGAGTTGAGATTGGACATTATGATTATGCACCAAAGCATTCAACATTGAAGGAGTCGCACCAAAACCAAGACCTCTTACACGTCCCCTACGTTCTGGACCAAGTACTTTTGCAACGCCATCATCTTTTAGAGAGTGTTTGCTTGGAGAGTTCACCGTTTCTGAACATGCTTTTATTTTTTGCTGATATTGAGAAATAAATAAATTCATTAAACTTAAATAAATAGAGACTTTGAATATATCTTAAAAAATTAACAGTCAACATTTATTAATGTTTCTCCAACTAATTCATTAATTAGTTCACCATTTCTCCGTGTGTGTCCTCGAATATACACATAATCTCTTGTAATGGAATCGGGGTCTTCACTTTCAACACGCTGCAATTTTTTACGCATTTTATATATGCGATATTTGTAGACATGATTTTTCAAACAAATTTAACATTTTTTTTTACCAATTCAGCTTCTAAGCGAGCAAAGCCCTTTCTACTCGTTGTATGTGTTATAGTTTGACTAGCCCTCATCTTTTTGAATATTTCACTCTTTTCCTGAAAAATCAATAAAGACTCACGTCAATAACAAGCTATGACCATTCACAAAGAACATTTAAACTCAAATGCATGCATTAAAAAAAGAAGTGTAGACACATTAAGTATACTTCTCTGGTTTCTTATGGCAAACAAACCTACTGAATATTAAAATTGTCATTTTTCTATTATAAATTTTATAAAAATTTCTGCAAAATCTCCCCTACAAATTGAACTTAGCAAACCTGTAGAGGGACATCATAATACCATAAACAATCAATACTTAACCACAATGATTCCAAACATCAACCATAACTCAATCAAACCTCAACGTCATTAACTACTTAAAAAACAATCGTCAACTCCTCAACGTAACAAATTCAAATCCGAACAATAGAATTTAAATCAACATGCAATGCAATAATTGAATGAACAGGCGAATAAATAAATAACCAATGAAAAACTACATAAATAGTCCAACAATAGTGCTTCAACTAAGTAAGTCATATTCAATATATTAAAGAATTTGTTGTCTTCGAGTGAAGCAATGGACGCTTACCTTGTATGGTTGAGAATTGCATTCTTTGACAAATGCTTGCCATTCTTCCATTGAGCTAACATTATCGGGCTTGAGGAGAGCAGCAGCTCTTGTTATGCTATCTTTCATTCCTAAGTTATTGATTACTTTAAGAACATTAGATCTATGATCTCGCCAATGCTTTCCAAGTTTTTGCATGATGTACTTTCTATGACAATTATCAACGTCAAACTTTTGCTGGCATCAAAATACACAACATTAATAGTAATTCCACTTAAATCATATATGTGAATTGAAGTTATTATCACCTGCACATGCTCTCATATGTCATCAAGAAATCTTCCGTTGATATCTTTCCAACTTTTCCATGTAATTGGTATAAGTTTTCTTGCATTTGTTCCAAAAAATGATGACAGCTTATTTGAACCTTTACAAATTGGCCGACCTCTTTCATTAAACTCTATAGTTAACTTTTCACCCTTCTCCCTATTGAGACAATTCACTTTCGCTCGACCTCTTCCCTTATTTCTCTTTTCAGTATTGCTAGGTAGGAGTTCTACATCATGTTGCAAATAATTTTCTTGTCTTTCAGGAATAGAATTAGAACCTCCTTCTGATATTCTTATACTTTCATTTCCTTCTCTTGTTGCAGCAGCAATTGAAGCCTTTTTAGCTCGTTTCGATTTCTTACCTCCTTGATTAGATGACTGTAATAAACAAATAAGATAAAACACATTTACTCAAATTTAATACAAAAACAAAAAGAAGCTTATATATATATATATGCTGAGAACTTACTTCGCTAGGATATGTCATCTTATGGCCACTTATATGAACATCAGCATCCACTGAACTCAACTTTCATCATTTGTATCTACAAATAAAGGAAGACAAAACTGGAATTAGAGATATTAACATCTACGTAATGTCACATAAATTTAAATTTAAATTAATTAATAAATAATCTTAAAGATATACAATTATCATATTCAATATCAATGCCCTCACAATCATGTCTTACATAACCTTCATCTTCAATAATAATATCAAGTCGTAATACATCTAATGTGGTTGGAATATAAGCCTCCTCATCAAAATTTTCTAATTCATGAAATCCTATAGGAGGTGCCTTTAATACAATATACCAATTAGATGTATCGCTTTCTCTAGAATAAAAAACTTGTTTTGCTTGTGATACTAAAATAAATGGATCTCTTTCAAATTGAAGTTGTCCTCTATGAAGTTTTACCAACGTAAATCCTTCTTCAATCTTGACTCCACTGTCTATATTTGCCCAATCACAATGAAACACAGGAACTTTAAAATTATGATAGTCTAGTAAAATTATGTCTCTTATCACCCCATAATAAGAAATTTTACCAACTACATGACTTGTATCCTTCACACTAGAACGACAAATAGTTTGTGTTTCAATAGAAACACCACTATTTTGTGTACATATGCTAACATCAGTTGTATGAAATCGATTCCCATTGATAATATAACCAGAATGTGACATCACACATCTAGGTCGACGTGAAAGCCACTTCAATATACTTGACATATTACAGTTGTCTTGTTTGCCTTTTTCAGTAAACCAAGATGTAAAAGTCTCTATATGTCTCATTTGTAATAAAGTTTCATTCCTGGCAATACGACTATCTGAATTCTTAATCTCCTCCTTATGCATCCTAAATGAAAATAAATAAAGAAAAATAAGATAAGTTTACGGGTAAATATTAATTATTCTTAAATAAATTAACTAACTCTACATTATATATGGTTCAACTGCATCGCTGTTAAACAACACATATCGATGAACGACCTCAAGCATTTCTTGACTCAAATTTTTTGACTTTCCTTTCGAAATTGTACGTCGATCAATAATTGTTTCATTCTCGAAATCTTCATTTCGAGTATGTCGAACACCAACTTCAACAGCTTGTTTCATATAACCACTACAAAAATGCGTACATTCATCAGCTAAATAACGCTCTGCTATACAGCCCTCAGGTCTTGAACGATTTCTAACATATCCCTTAAGTGTCTTCATAAACCTAATTCAAAACATAATATGTATGATATACATAAACAATTAGGGGAAGAAACGTTGAATAAATACCTACATACAAAAGTGTAAAAGTAAGTTACCTCTCAAATGGGTACATCCAACGATACTGTACAGGTCCACCAATACAGACTTTACGCCCAATGTGGATGGTTAAATGAATCATTATGTCAAAAAAAGATGGGGGAAAATACCTTTCTAGCATATAGAAAGTCACCGCAACATCCTCCTCAAGCTGTTCTAATTTATTTTTATCGACTACTCTTTGACATATTTCATTGAAAAACACAGATAGTCGAAAAATCGCATTTCTTGGTCATATAGGTAGAAGTTCTCTTAATGCAATTGATAACAATTGTTGTATGAGCACATGACAATCATGAGACTTAAAATTTAAAATCTTATTATCTACTAATGAGATACATTTTGAAATGTTGGATCTATAACCATCGGGTAATCTTAAATCAAACAGCCTCTTACAAAATAACTCTTTCTCCTTTTTGGATAGCATGTAAGATGCTGCGGGTAGGTAATAAGTATTTCCTTTCAATTCTGGATGAAGATCCTTTCTAATACCCATATTGAGCAAATCCTTACGAGAATTAAGCCCATCTTTTGTTTTTCCCTTCACATTCAAAATAGTGCCAAGAAATGCTGTCGCAAACATTCTTCTCAACGTGCATTACATCCAAATTATAACGCAAAAGTAGTGTCTGTAAAATAATACTATAAAATTAGAAAAACATTAAGAAAAGAAATAGATAATGTAAAATAGCTTGAAATGGCTAACCTCTCAATATGGTAGCTCAAAGAATATTGATTTTTTTTCCATGGCCAATCAGAATCTGATTTTTTCTTTTTTCTTTTTTTACCTATTTTCCCCCAATTATTATCAACATTCTTGATTGTCTGCATCACTTCTTGACCAGTTAATATTTTAGGACTAGGCATATGTTCCTTATTCCCATCAAACAAAGCTTCTTTCGATCGATAATGACGATTATATGCAAGAAATTTTCCTTGACCCATGTACGCAAACTTTCGACTAAATTTCAACCATTTTACACATGTGGATAAACCACATACTGGACAAGCTGCTTTGCCTTTTGTAGGATATCCTGATAAGTTTCCATAAGCTAGAAAATCATTAATTGTCCACATCAATACAGCCTTCAATTGAATTTACACTTTGTAAACCCATCATATACTTCAACGCCAATATTCCACATCACTTTTAAGTCTTCAATTAGTGGTTGTAAATACACATCTATATCATTCCCTGGTTGTTTTGGACCTAGGATTAACAAAGTCAACAACAAATTTTCCTTGGACATGCATATCCAAGGAGGGAGATTATATATAACTAGTATCACATGCCAACAACTATACCTAGAACTTAGGTCACCAAATGGATTAAATCCGTCAAATGAAAGACCAAGCCTAAGATTGCGTGGTTCTGATGTAAAACAAGGCCACTTTTGATCAATTCTCTCCCAAGCTAATGAATCAACTGGATGACGCATTTTTCCATCTTGACTTTTGTGATTTAAGTGCCATATTAGTTGTTCTGCCTTATCAAGTTACCTAAACATTCTTCTAAATCGTGGTATAATCGAAAAATATCTAAAAACCTTTGCAAGTATCCCCTTTTGAATTTTTTTTTGTTCGTTCATTAAATTTCCATTGTGAAGATGCACATATTGGACATGTCTCCAAATCCTCTAGATCATTCTTAAACAAACAACAATCATTAACACATGCATGTATCTTCTCGTACCCAAGATCAAAAGTGTTCAATAACTTTTTCGTTGAATTACAAGAATCAAGAAGGGTGTTCCCATCTAGTAAAATGTCTCTGATAATATCAAGAAGTTCATTGAAACCATTGTCAGATATACCATGTATAGCCTTAAGCTTGTATAAGACAACAATGGCAGATATCCTTGTGTACTTTGTGCAACCGGGGTATAGAGGAATTTCAACGCCCTCATATAAATTTGAAAAGTCCCTCTCTATTTTCATTCTCGGGTTCCACAATATTTTCATCCTCAAAAAATGCATCCCTATACATCTTATATGTCTCTAGATTTTCTCTATTTTGATGAGGCAATGATGTTGCATTCAATTTTTCCCCATGGAACACTCATGTAGTATAGGTAGGATCCATCCCATTAATGATCAAATGCCCATACATTGTATCAAAATGTTGGTGGAATAAGTTTTTACAACATTTACAGGGGCATAAGACCTTTTCTGGATTTCCCGCATTGGCTTGTACCATATTTGCAAACTTTCTTGCACCATATTTGCAAACTTTCTTGCACCATAAATCTTCTAAATGCATTTATAGGCTTATATTCAAAATTTCTAAAACTAAGGAGATAAAATAACCTTGATAGATGAATCAAATCTTTATCTATGATAATGTACCAACACTATGAAGATATAACCTGCTATAAATATAGTAAAAAGAATAAGCAAAAAATGATTATTTTTTAATAACAACGAAATCAAGTTCAAATTAAGGAGATCGTGTCATGTTAAATCAGACATCTTTGTTATGATCTCTCTACTTGGAAAAAAAAGGCTCAAACCTAATACCCTTTCTATAGGAGGAAATATTAGGACAACCTATTATATATGTTAACTTATCAAAGTGTGTGTGTCATAGTAGCATCAAAGTTTCCATCATACATTTTGAGAACTACAAATATGGTTCTGTTAAATGAATTAAATGTAACTACTAACCAATACTAAATCTAAATCTGCATCAGAGGGCCTAAAATTCTAAGAATGAAAAGTATTTAACTATAAAGGATAACAAGACTTTAGAACACCATAAATTATTCAAAACTCTGGCCGATAAATCACTTCACTAATGGCAGAAATATTCACTATACCAGGTGGACGTATATTTACAGCCAATATATGCAAATAATTCACAAAAGTTAACAAAAAAATGCATTAATCAATCAAACATTAAACATTTAAAAATAAGAAAATATATAATGGATCAAAATAAGAACATCTACCATTCCATGCTGCCAAAAGTTAACAAAATGGACAAACAAGTTATGAAACTCACAGGTAATTGGTACCCGCAAGCATCCTAGTAAGAAAACATTTTTTTCTATAACAAAACAAAATTTTCTTGTATTAGATGGAGGTGCAATTTCCAAGGTGCAAGTTGTTTTCCAGAATATGTTCGACTTTCAATATGGTTTAACAATAGACATAAAAACACTTCTCACCTTCAAAAGGATTTGTAGTAACAATTCCTCATATAACAACACCCTTTTTCCAGCTTAACTAAATATTTTCAGCATTATTTTTGTTCCCGACCGTGTTTTCAAAGAAAATATTTTATGGGCTGAAATGGAAAAGCAAGATTTCACATATAAAAATGGAGATAAATAAGGTCAATGTTAAACAAGAATGTATTTCCAAGACATAACAAATTAGTTCAAGGTGGAGGAGTAAAGCCAAGACAAAAACAAATATCAATCCCCTATTTTTCCCTTAATCAAATTCAAGTTTCCGAGAGCCAGGCTTCAGGTAAAAATCAATTTCATATACTGTGAACTTTTTTCTGCCCATTTCAACACGCTAAACACTAAAATAGCTCTATTTTTACAGATGTATCCAAAGGAGATGTGCTTCCTGATGAGGAAACAAGTAAGGAAACACAGAAGCTGTAGACTAGTCGACAACATTTATTGTACATGATATAGATATAGGCGTATATACGTATATATACATGTATTTCAGTACTTTTCTTGGTGATATAAGAGCGTGTATCGAAATCTCCTCAAACACGTAAATATTTCATGCATGTATTCAAGAGCTGCTGCTGGTGTGTACTTGTATGCCCTGTTTTGAGGCTTGCTACCGCGGGGTACAGATAGATTAAAAGTTCAAGTTTTTGTCTCATAAAATATGATAGCTTTCAATCTCCAAATCATTCCTTTGTGTTGAAAATCTTTGTGTAAGTTAGATAACACAGAGGTATAATCGACAAAATATTTCATGGTCAGAAAGACAACACGGTGGAATTCACATTTTCTGGCAGGCTTAAACGCGGATAATTGCTTAGAGAAATCATTCACATAAATTCAGAATTGGATACCCCTTTCAAGTTTCAGTAATCTCTCCAAAGGTACATAACATCTAATTTGGATTCGAAACGATGATAACCTCATAATTCACACAAATTCAGAATTGGGAATTCATCTAATACTATATTTTATAATTTCCAAAACAAATAGATTAATTATAATATATATTTTTAATATTTCCATAATCAGAAGAAACTGGAAGAACGAAAGAATAACGAACTGACCTCAAAGCAACCCTTAATCTGCCCTCTACTGTCGCTGCTGTTGTGTAATTATTTGGTAAATAGAATTTTAGCCTTAATCGCCTATCTGCTCTCGCACGTTGTGGAACTTGGTATTTGGCTACTAGAGATTGAAGAAGAAAACAAGAAATCAGGAGGAAGAAGAAGAAGAAGAAGAAGAAGAGAATTCCCAACCTCAATCACCACCTGCGCCTCTACTCTCGCCGCTGAAGACCTTCAGGTGTGGAGTTATGGGCTGCTGAAGGTTGAAATTGGAAGAAGGGAATTGTGGCGCTCCATAATTTGGCCCATCTCAGCGTAGCACACGAATTAATTTGGTTTCCTGTATTTTAACGGCGTGCTAACTGCACGCTGTTTAAATTTTATATTTTTGAAATTTTATGGCATTTTTCTTTTGCACACCGTAAAAGGTGTCAGTTCATGATATTTTACGGTGTGCTTAAAGTGCACGTCGTAAATCACATGTTTTTACGGCTTGTAATTGTTGCACGCTGTAAATAATCTAATTTTAAGGCATGCCAAATTTGCACGCCGTAAATGCATGTCGTAAAAAATCACTTTTGTTGTAGTGTTAGGTCGAAGGACAATCGGGTCTCGAAATATTTAATAATATTCTACGGCAGCCGATTCTTGTGAAAAATTCAAGTTTTGATGAGATTGACTTTCTCCTATGCTACACGGCCTCCACCCGCATCATCATCCTTATTATTCAATTATTTATTTATTAATATAAGGGCATTTCACTTATTTGATAAAAAAAATTGAATCTTTATAGATTTAGCAATTTAGCCTCTGTTCGGATAAAAGCAAATGTTATTTGTCTTTTTAGGTAAAATGTGTAGTTGAAAAGTAGGAAGAGAAAACGTGTATGGTTAAAAAGTGGTTTAGGAAAATGTGTCGATTATAAATTGATTTATAATCCAAAAAAATGAAACTTACCGAATAGAGGTTTAGTTGAGAGAGACCATCTAAAAGACTTGTGGGGCTAAAGAATGCAACATCAAAGAGTGTAACATTTAAGAATTGCTGCATAAAAAAAAAAAAAAAAAAAAAGATTAGAGACCCATGTATACAAAGGAAAACATTTAGAGACTAAACACGTCGATTCCCCCCCCCCCCCCACCCACAAAATTATAATTTGATAATGTCAAGTGAATCGTTGGAAATGTGTGAAGTGTTTGGCTAACCCAATAACGAAAGTTTAGACGACTGGAGTTAGCTACCATGAGACAAATATTTTTTTTCCTAAAGAGATTAGATTCGAAACTTTTATATGTCAAATGTTCAATATGAAAATAATTTCAGAGGTGTTCCACACTTCTTCCATTTCAACATACACTTCAAAAATATACCTCCATTTTTTTGGACAAGTTAGAATTAAATGGCAATGATACGAAACACTTCTTTTTACACTATTTCGGAAACACAAGAACACAAACGATGATTATGTAAAATATAGGATTTTCATTCCTAGTATGAAATGGAGGGAAACGTATACTCAAGTTATAGTGAGTAAACAGAATCCCATGTCTATCTCGAAGATACATATAGAATTATCTAGAAAGTCGTATGTGTAGCTTGGAGGGAGATCTTTCATATCTTTTGAGATCCACCCTACAATATCATCTTCCAAGAAATTAATTAAAATTATATAATAGATCATATAATCGATAATACCCATGTTTTGTTCTAATTAAAATTTGATTTTGATCTATAATGTAATACATGTAAAACATTATGTAATGCATTATATGCATATAACAGAAAGTATAATAGACTTAACCAACGACGGATCCAATCGGTGGCGAGCACTAGCGGCATGGCTAGCTGACCATTTTTTTCCCATTTTTTTCGTGATCTACTATTCTTTGGTTTTGAATGGAGGCTGGGTCTTTCAAATTGACAGTGAATGTAGGATTTGGGTGTTTGAATCTTGTTCTCCTAGCTACATTCAACCTTAATCTTCTCATCTTCGAACAAATCCGTCCCATTTCGAATCTGGGAATTTGATGGGTACTGTACATTCACAAGCTTCGTGGAGTTTGGTGTGGTTGTTTGGAGCTTTGCATGTTAGTCGTGAGTGTTCTTCAACCTTGGTTCTATCATTTTTCATCATATACACATATTTTCAAAATGATTGAGATTGGATTTTGTGGTATTGTTGTTCTATAGTGGCAACCCAAAAATTGCAACATGCCAAGGTATTTTTCCCATGTTTTTCAATTGGTATTTTATAAATTTGGTCTGTAAACATGGCAACCAAGATTTTGGGTTGTTGTTTTACACCTCGACTATTGCTTGATAGACTGAAGATTTAAGTATGTAGGATCAGGATCTAGAAGTTGGTTTATTTTCAGTAGCAATTATATGGTGGTTGGATATAAGCCTGCTTGGGCTTGGCTTGGATGTGTTTTGTCTATTGATCTAGTTGCTAATTATGCTATTTTCTTTGCACTTGTCAATGATTTTTAGCAAGTTCCACATAATTTAGAAATATTATATGCTGCAAGAATGAATATTTATGTTTTTATTGTGAATATTGCACTTGATATACCTTCAATTTTATTTCTATATAGTTCCACGTAGCGTTGTCCATTGATCTAGTTGCTAATGCTGTTTTCTTTGCACTGATTTCTTTTCTGCTTGGTTTGCATTCCAAAGTGATGAAAAAAAATAAAAAAATATCACGTTTTTGTGGTTAAAATTAATATCAGATAACTCATAATTCTTCATAAAATTTTGAACATCTAGGCAAACCATAAATGCACAACATGGAGCAAAAAGAAAAAGAAAGCAAAATTGCAACGTGTTATTCATAGCATGAAGCAGTTGCAGCGGCTCTGCTATGAAAATAGTAATAATTCAAATTAATTTGCATTAAACCACTTGGAAGATGCACAATTTATTTGATTATTGTCTGTATTTTGTTGTGATATGTTCTATTGAAAAGTTAGAAAACATTCATCTCATGTTCTTCCCACAGGCTTTGCTGAAAAAGTTGTTTTAATTTCATGCCTCCAAAAATAATTATTGACATAGTCCAACGAATTTGAGTTAGATTCTCTGAGTATTTCTCGCATAATTCAGCATTAAGTACTACAAAAATACAAAATTACATATTAGTTAGGTACATGATTGTCTGGGATGATGTTGGTAAGTGCAATAAAAGATGATGTTGATCATATTTCGTAAAATCAACAAGTGACATTTTAAATTAAGCAAATAAGTTTCAACTTTAATATGACGTTGCAACATGTACATTATTACCATGTTACAATAAGTTGTTTAATGATTATTATGAAACTCTGGAAGAAATGTTCGATTTACTGCATTGCAAATGACAATTAATTTGTATACAAATGAACATATTAGGTTTCAAAAAAAATATATTTAACTTCTGCCTCACAACATGAGTTTAATATGTTTACATTATGAAGCCTTAATAATCTTGTATTCTATACTACACCTACTTACATTCAATTATCTGAAAAAATTTCTGATCCTCGCAAAACATAAAGTACTAAACAAAGTTATTGTGGGATTAATGGCTTAGAACCAAACAAACAAGTCCTTAGAAATGCTATCTTGTTTAACATAAACTTGTATGGCATTTCAAGAATTACTTAAAGTAATCGGGGCAAAAAAAAAAAAAAAGGCTTACAACCGTTAAAACCAATTGAGAACTAATTTTTTAGTAGTTGCATAAATTTGTCAAATGTTTTTACAAGTTATTTTGGACTTGAGTATTTTTACTAAAAGAGGTCAAGTTTTATAAAGATGGTGCAACGAGTTTTTCAAAGAGGCGGTGCATTTCTCTAGAAAGGGTTTCTAGTTTTCTCTCTTAAAAATAGAACTTTAGTTTTTCTTCAATATACAATAAGATAGTTTATCTTCTTGGTTTTTGATAGAGAGTGCATGATTTTGGTTTCCCAATGGTATGGTTGTGAGCCATAATTTCGGTTGATAATCGAATTCATTGTTTTTGGTATTCTTGGAGAATTATTCTTGGTATTCTTGATTGTAAATCAAGGTAAAGATCCTACAGTGGTATCAGAGCTTGGTGGAATAATTGCCAAGGGAAAGAATTTCCGAGAAGAAAAAATCTGTTGAAGGAGCACCGACTGGAGAAAGAAAAAAAAAACAAAACAGAGGCAGAAGAAATTAGTACACAGTCCAAAATCGAAATAAGTGAGTCTGGCAGGATATCAAAAGTTGGTGCCGATCAGAAATCTTTTGGTGAAGCCAGGCTGACCAGTGAAGTGATTCAGCCAGTGAAGAAGCAAAACTGACCGAAGGAAGCAAAAATCTGTGGAAGAAATCATAGCACCCTCCAAACCGAAGCAAGAAGGGAAGAAAGGTTTCTGCCATTTTTCAAAATCCTATCTCCGGCCGATCAATCGGCGATCCAAGACCACTAGAAGAACCGCGGGGTCAAAGAGAATACTCGACCTGAAGTTCGACGGGATCCGGCTGATGGACGGTGGCGATTTGGCCGGAAATAGAAAAGTTCAACTGGAGCTAAAAACTGAAATTCCAGCCAGTCTAAAACTCCGATCGAGAAACGGTTTGCGCCATTGGACTCGTGATGGAAAGGAGAATCTTCTTGTGTGTCGGGCAAAATTCCCGGCGGCGGCAGCAGTGGCGGTGTTTTCCGGCGGGGCTCCGGCGACAAATTTTGACAGATTGTTCTATAGGACCTACAGAGTCCATATTCGAAGTTCGTTTAATCAAATTCAATTTCGATATTGTTTGAGGTTTGCAAATGGTTTTTTGCATGAGTCTTTAGTTTGATTTTTTGAGATTGAACTGTGCATTGAAGGCTCCTATTGTAGTTGTACGGACATTTAGGATAATTTCTGAGATCGGGGTTTTGTGAACAAATCGGGGAAGGGCTAGAAGTTGGGGATTCCTTGAGGTTTGGGTTTGACAAGATTAGGTTTTAATCTTGGGTGTATTGAATTTGACAAGATTAGGTATTAATCTTGGGTTTGATAGGAGATCTTCATGCTGATTTGACGTGAGAATTATATCCACGGGGATATTTTTACAAGATTAGGTGTTAATCTTGGGGATATGCAAGGTTACAAGATTGTGTGTTAATCTTGGGTATTAAATTCTGCATTGTATACCGGTTTTGTTGCTGTGGTTATTTTATGTGCTGGAATTTGTAAAGGGGAGTGATAAGTATCATTCGATGAGCAACAATGTTTTTTGAATAATGGTTTCAAGAATGAGATCTAGGGTTGAGCTGGAGAAGTTCGATGGTAAAGGGGATTTCTCCCTTTGGAAAAAGAAAATGAAAGCAATATTGGTGCAACAAAAGGTTGCAAAGGCATTGGAGGAACAATCCGAATGGCCGGAGGCATTATTAGCCAAAGATGATGAAGTAGCTGAAATTCAAGAAGTGGCATATAGCACTTTGATTCTTCATCTCTCAGATAACGTTTTGAGGTAGGTAAACGATTCTAAAACTACTTTAGAAATCTGGAATAAGCTAGATGAAATTTATGCTACTAAAACTGTTCCTAATAAGATTTTTATCTTAGAAAGAATTTTTGGTTTCAAAATGGATCCCCTCCAAATATATTGAAACAAATTTAAATGTATTTTCTGCAATGACTTTAGATTTAACGAACAATAGACAGAAAATCGAAGATGATCAATTAGCTATAATTTTGGTAAATTTCCTTCCAGAATCTTTCAAAGAACTTAAAAATGTTATTAAATATGGAAGGGATACCATCACTCTTACAAATGTCACTGCTTCGATTAGGTCTAAAGCATTTGAAATCAATTTGGAGGAGAAAGTTGTCCATATTGAAACGGCTTATTTTTTTAAAGATAAATTTGGTAAGAAAGAGTCAAATGCTATGAACTTTAACAAGAATAAGGGTAAGAGTAAGGAACAGTGAAATGGCAAGGGTAGTGGTAGAGATGGAGATAAGTGTTTTCATTGTGGTAAAGCAAGACACTTTAAGAAAGATTGCTACAAGTGGCTAAGGAAGAAAGAGGGGCTGCGGGATGTAGCTGAAAGTAATACTGCTTTTGGGAATGATGATGATCAATTGAATGTGTTAAATGTGATATTAGGTGAGCGAAATCAAGAGTGGATGCTTGACTCAGGGTGTTCCTATCATATGACCTCCCATAAGGCTTGGTTTAAGACCTATAGAGAGATAGATGGGGAGCATGTGTTTTTAGGGAATGGTGAGTCTTGTACTGTGATGGGAATAGGTGAAGTTGTGGTCAAGATGTATAATGGGGTGGTTAGAGTTCTAATTGGGGTGAGGCATATACCTGTTTTATCCAAAAATCTTATTTTTTTGAGTACATTGCATATGTCTGGTTTTCATTATGAAACAAAGAATGATAATATGTTAGTATGTAAAGGCAATGACATTGTGATTAAAGGAATATTGAGAAATAGACTTTATTATATGCTTGGCACAATGGTAATTCAAGATCATTCATGCTCACACATAATTCAAAAAGATAACACTCAATTGAGCGACAAAATGATAGCCCATAAAGGAAATAAATTTCCTTGTATTTCTGTTGCTACTAACAATGTTGCAGGTTTAGCTCCAAATTCACTTGAAAGTGAGTTTTTGGAGGGTAAGGAGTTTGGAATAAACTCAAGTGACCAAAGAACAAGTGGTCAAAGATGTGAAATTCAAAATTAGCTACAAAACAGTGATTTTGAATCAATTGTTGAGGAAATTCAGCAAGAAAATGATGAAGAAGTTGTTGAAAATGATGGAGTTCAACAAGAAGCTAGTCAAGAAAACTTGTATGACTATCTATTAGTCATAGACGGTGAAAAGAGACGGGTAAACTCTAATCCTAGTTTTTATTCCATTAGTCTAAAAGAGCGTTCTCTTTTGACAGGTATTAAGGAATTACAAGTTGTGGAGAAGTTAGGAAGATTCAAAGTTCAATGCAAGAGAAGATGTTTTCTCTTAAACCATCAAGTCAAAAGGTTTGGAAGGATGAAAGCTTCCAAGAGAACTTTCGAAATAGGTAAAGGTAAATTTAGATTAGGTGGAGGTTTGGTTTAAGCCAAGGTGAAGGAATGTAGGATTATTGGCTTAGAACCAAACAAACAAGCTCTTAGAAATGCTATCTTGTTTAATATAAACCTGTGTGGCATTTCGAGGATTACTTAAAGTAATCAGGGGCAAAAAAAAGGGGGGGGGGGGGGCTTACGACTGTTAAAACCAATTGGGAACTAATTTTTTAGTAGTTGCATAAATTTGTCAAATGTTTTTATAAGTTATTTTGAACTTGGGTATTTTTACTAAAAGTGGTCAAGTTTTATAAAGATGGTGCAACAAGTTTTTCCAAAGAGGTGGTGCATTTCTCTAGAAAGGGTTTCTAGTTTTCTCTCTTAAAAATAGAACTTGAGTTTTTCTTCAATATACAATAAGATAGTTTATCTTCTTGGTTTTTGATAGAGAGTGCATGGTTTTGGTTTCCCAATGGTATGGTTGTGAGCCTACATTTCGGTTGATAATCGAATTCATTATTTTTGGTATTCTTTGAGAATTATTCTTGGTATTCTTGATTGTAAATCAAGGTAAAGATCCTACAGTTATGATAATTGAGTGTTTATACATCTTGGATTGCAATTTTTGAAATTTGATGGCAATTTAAGGGTCCGTTCGGTAAGTGAATTAAAGTAGCAATGATTTCCCAAATTAATTTACACAATTTCTCAAACAATTTTTTGACCACATACATTTTCTCTATCTAATTTTTAATCACACATCTTATCTAAAAAATCCAAATAAATCAACATTATAATTCCTAATTAATGTTAGTAAATAGTTAACCATCGGAATTATGTTCTCGCGACATTATAATATTCGTATTTGGATGATTTCCCTATCTATGACGATGTATCGTAACTTGCAAGTCCCTTTCACGGCTCTGAATCTTTTTAGCAATTTTTTGGAAACTGCGCGCCTTTATCTTTCACTGACTGGATTGAAATTTACAATGTTACGTACCAAAAGGGAAAGGAAAAAGCAAGAAACCTGATAGATCGGTTTCACTTATCTACCATTTTTCAGATCTTCAAACTTGATTGCTTATCAAAAACTTCTTGATGAAATCAATACAAAAAAAAAGTTTGATACATCCTTTTTTGACTCCTATAAACATTATGAAATAGCATTCAACCATGGCTAAATTCTGGATAGGGCCACACCATTATTGATTTGCATTTGAACATAACTGAATCCTTGAAAAGAAACATGACTTTGAGCAAATGCAAAATATTTCATTCATGCACCCTTGATTCTTTTTCACCTCTTTTTTATGCCTCCTTTACCTCAAATCCATGCCTTTATCAAAAGCCACTTTTTTTTCTTTATGATCATATCTATCTATGAAATCCTTTAATATTTCCTTTAGAGGATAAACAGCAAAAGGAAATAGTTTGCATTGACGAGTCGACAAAGATACAGTTAGGCCCCCACTAGTTTTAAGTATGATTCATCTTCAATATGAAGAAATTGTAATGTCCCTTCTTCATGTTATGTGTCTGATCGCTTTAATCGTTTAGCTAATGAGAAGTGATACACGTATACGATATATATATTTTACACGTTGATAACACAATGCTCCACCTAAGCTAAATTAACAACCAAAGCCCCATTAGCATGGTGCAGTGGTAAAATATGAGGAGTTGAAACTAGATGATTGGAGGTTCGAATCTTGACTCTTGAAAGACTGCATTTAAATGTTCGAAGACAAGTGCTCATGGAGGCAGGAATGTGCCATGTCACCCTCTGGGATCCCGTCCACACGACTTATATGAAGGTTCGTGGGAGGAGAACCGTTATCCGAATGTCTACGTACTCCAAGTGTGCATAAGTTCTATCTATATTCGGATCGATTTACATGGAAGGTGAACCAAATGGGAAGGTCGTCCTCTCCTCGGATAGTCGACGAAACTTGGACACTTGAATTATCAAAAAAAAAAAGGTGACAACCAAGAAAATATTCCGAGACAACAGCCAACACATTCATAAGGTTCACCAAGAAAACTCCTTGACTTTGTTTTCTATATATGGAAACGTGATGCATTAGTATATGGTCTTGACAACCTTGACACGATGCAGGGGTAAGACATGGCAGTGTGTCATTGAATGTCATCGACAACTGCATCTCCATTTCTTTCAATGGGAAGATATATAGCTAGGCCAATGTTATTGGCTCGATCGAAGGTCCCACAACCATGAGGGTTCTCGATTTCGAGAAATGCTTAGCAAATCTAGATGATATATACTACCATCTCATGATCCATTTATTTACTTTTAAAACTACTTTGGTTATTTTCTCAAAGGGTGTTTTCTGACGCAAGCCTTTCTTTTTATCCCTTTATTACTAGTCTCTTCACATGCAAGGCTGGGGGTTAGGCCATTTCCTTACCACACCTCGTGTTGGATCCAAGTGGAAAAAGCTATCACTACGAGAAAAAAGAGTGAAAAAGACGAAAAATTAGAGACGACACGAAAAGTCGTCCCTATTGATCGACCAATAAAGACGACTTTTTAAGTTGTCTCTATTAATTGTCAACCAATAGAGACGACATTACAATGTCGTCTCTATTGACCGACAAATAGAGACGACATTATGGAGTCGTCTCTATAGGTTGCTAATTAATAGATCGACTAATAGAGGAGACTTTTTTGTCGTCTCTATTGATCGACCAATAGAGACGACATAGTCGTCTCTATTCTGTTTTTTTTTTTTTTTTAAATTATTCTTATTTTTTAAAATTTTGCAATTTTTTTGTTGACCTTTTTAATTATTTACATTTATATAATTAATATTAAAATTAATTTGTTAAGAAAATATTATTAAGTTAACTAATATATATTATTTAAAACAAAATTTAACATAAGAATTCAATTGCCTTAGTGGTTGGGACATCACCACCCAACACTTAGGTCCCGAGTTCGAATCCTTGTCATTCACAATTATCATATGAATTAAAGAAAATTTGTGGGTTGACGGTTCAGATCAAGATTTGGGTCGGGTTAAAAAGAGATTGAATCGGGTCAAAATAAATAAATAGAAAATTAATTAAATATTTTCACAAATTGAGACGACAATGTCGTCTTTAAAGGTCGTCTCAATTGAGGAAACAGAGACGACTCTGTCGTCTGTCGTCTCTAATTATCTTCAGTCACGGACCTACAGAGACGACTCATTGAGACGACTTTAGGTCCTTTAGAGACGATTTTTGTTGTCTCTGTTGGGCCGGATTCTTGTAGTGTATGTACATTCTTGTTAGTCTATATGCACCAGTACCACTTTCAAACTGAACAATTAATTGGTGGATTCCTTTATAATTGATTAATTTTACAGATCTGCATCTGTTTGGTAATATTTTTTTTGTTTATATATAAAAAATGTAATTTCGAGGTAAGCTATATGGTAGAAAAGTGATTTAATTGAGAAAATATGTGTAGTTGAAAAATAATTTGGGAAAATGGGAAATCGGAGGCGAAAAAATATTCCAACCTCCAGATAGTATATACAATGTATTTCTCGGGCTGATTGGAATTCCTTGACGTTGCATGATAGAATCATTAAAACCCTATTTCCATCATTATGCTAAAATATTAAAGGAGTGAGAAATGAGAAAGTACTCAGAAGATATGAACTTGTGCCCTGCAACAGTGAGAAATTTTTTACGGTACGTAGAATGTGAAGCTAATGTATGGTGTTGGAGTTTGAAGATGAGATAGATAGGATATTGATCAAGAAAATGGGGGTTTCAATCAAACGATTATAACTTTTTGCACCAGTGTCAGAACCTTATTATAATATGTTTTAGGAATCGTCTCGCAACACTCTAAATCATGCCAACCCGGGTTCCTCAGTTGAGGTCGTTTTCAGATTCAAAAATGCAGTTTAAGGGCAGTTACCGACCACTTGAAATTTTTGTTGTTTTATTTAAATTTTCTTTTGAGTCATTTATTTTAATTAGATGTCTATTTTCATCTTTTGTTTAAAATTAGGGTTTACGGAGACAATTTAAGCGACTGTTAGGAGGCTAAAAAATTGATTCTTTTTTTTTTTTTTGCACTACTAGAAAACAGATTTTTAGTAATGGATTTTTTTCCGACGACGGTCGGGACTGTCGGAAATTTCCGACTGAATGAAAATGCCGTCGGAAATTTTCGACGGCCAACATTTTTCGTCTGAAATTTCCGACGGACAAAATGCCGTTGAAAATTTCCGACGAAATGTTTTCGGCCGTCGAAAAATTCCGACGGACAACATTTTCTGTCAGAAATTTCCGACGGCTGAAATTGCCGTCGAAAATTTCCGACGGCATTTCCGACGAAATACGTATTCCATCGGAAATTTTCAAAAATGTAATTAAAGATTTAATTAACAATGTAATTATTTTTTACAAATTATAACTATCATTTTTAAAATGCAATTAATTTAAAATAATTGAGTTCAATTAACTAACATAAATAACTAATATATATTTATGGAAAAAAAAAATCATTAACAAAAACTCAATTAGCCCAATGGTTTGTTGCTTCCTTCTTACACTTTAGTCAAGGGTCCGAATCCCCACAACTACACATTTTGTAAAAAACAACAAAACAATTGAAGTCCAAGATAGAATTTCCGGAGCGAGGCAGGCGGGTCGGGTTGAGGCTTTTTTTTAAAAAAAAAAATTGGAAGTTTTTGACGGCATATAGTAGTCGTCGAAAATTTTCGACGAAAATAATTTTCCTGTCAGAAAAGTGTTACCGACGCGTACGTCTCCGACGAATTTCCGACCGGTTGAAGTCCGTTGGAAAAAGACATTTCCAACGGAAATTGCCCTTTTACCGACGGATTTTTTCCTCAGAAAAAAGTCATTTTTTTTGTAGTGTTGGTTTTTTTCGCGGATCTCGAGGTAGGCGTAGGTAGGGGTGAACAAGGTTTGGTTTGGATGATTTTTGACAAAATTTCAAACCAAACTATTTAAAGCGGGTTGTGATTTTTCCAACCCAAGTCAAACCCTTTCATTTTGTAAATCAAACTACACCAAACCTTTTTTTAGCGGTTTTGTGCGGTTTCAAACCGTCGTTTACAAACGAAATAAATTGACACGTTCTAAATAAGTTTAAGCATATATATTTGACTAGAATTTCGACTTAAAGCATTGATATAAATCAAAATAATATATTATATCACTAATAGAGAACAAAAAAAAATACAAGATGAAGTATTAATTTTCACTTCTAATTACATAATAAAGCAAGATTCAGTCAGCAAGAAGAGAAGTTTGGAAAACATATTTCAGAAGCGTGTATCGGCTTCCAGCTCCTCACCAAGAAAGCAAGTCTGAATCCTTTGGCAGCTTATCAGTATAACAAAAATGTTATTTTTTACTCCATACATATATTTACTTATTTACATTGGTGGAATATAAGTTTCTACTGCATTTTTTATTAAATTGAAAGTTGGCATTTATTAAAGAAATCAATACAGTATTACCACAATTTGCATCCTAGAAGTAATTGTAGTTAATTCATCTGCAATTTTAATAAGTTAAATGCTATAAAAATACGGATGAGTCATTTCATTATTAGGAAGACTAGCAACTAAATCATTTGACAGCTTATCACTATATAAAAAATGTTATTTTTCCTCCATACACATGTTTATTCATTATAAGTTTTTGCTGCATTTTTTTTTAAAATTGAAAGTTCTCATTTATTTTTTATTTTTATAATTTTTTAAATTTTAGCAGGTTGGCGGTTTGAAACCACGGTTTTGAAAATTGAAACCTAAACCAAACCGTTTAATTCTTGATTTTCTTGATTTTTTTTCGTATTCTTCGTGTCAGTCATAATTTTCTTCAGTTTGATCCATAAGAGTCAGTCCCGAAAATTCAAAATTATTTTTCTTGTTCGTTTTTCGTCCAAGTCCAGTTTTGTTTTTTCTGCCATACTCGTAGCCTATTCTCTGGCAGATTAAAAAAAATTTCGAAAATTACATTTTTTTTTCCATATTTCAAATTTCCTCAATTCTTCAATTTGTTCTTATTCGTGTCTTGTTTATCTACCCTTGATAAAGAGTCCTTGGATTTATTATCGGAGTTCTCGAGAAGGAAAAATAGTGATACACGAGTGATAAAGATTTGTGCAGAATTTTATTTCTCCTTCTTGTTATAAACCATATCTCGCGGGGAGAGATCTTCATCAATGAGTGACAACAAACGGCCCAAAAAAGGGGATAGGATATTGGAGCAGGGTATTTAATTATTGACAGAGATGCAGGAAAAATTTAAGAAGGTAATTGCTAGAATGGATAAAAGAGATGCGATGATTGCCCAATTGAAAAAGGAGCAATCGCGGGCGGACTCTATGGTTAGGAGGAGTAGTAAGCGTGAATGTCATGCCAGGTACGGAGATGAGATGGATGAAAGGCCATTGAAGCGAAAAGAGACATCAAAACGGGAGGGTAGTGATCATGTTCACAAAAGGAGGGAGGAACCGACAACCAAAGGTAAAAATAATTCTGATTCCAAGCCTCTTAAGGATAAAAATGTTAAGTGCTTTAAATATTTGGAACGGGGTCACATTGCACTTGATTGTCCACGTAAAAAGGTTAGGTTTGATAGTGAAGGGGCGAAAAGTGTTGTGGTGGATGAGTCAATTATTGATAGGCATGCTCTTAGCGTTAGGCGTAAGGTGAATGTTTTGGATAATGTGGAAGGGCAGAAGGATAATATTTTTCGCACTAGATGCATCGTAAATGATAAAGTGTGTAGCATGGTGATTGACGGGAGAAGTTGTACTAATGTAGTTAGTACAATGTTGGTGGAAAAATTAGTCTTACCTTTAATGAAACATCCAACACCTTATAAATTACAATGGTTGACTGAGTCGGGGGAAGTTAAGGTGAAGAGACAGGCCTTGGTGACTTTTTCTTTTGGTGGATATGCTGATGAGGTAGTTTATAACGTGGTACCTATGCAAATTAGTCACATATTGTTGGGGAGGCCTTGGCAACATTAAAGGGTTGTGCTACACGATGAGTATACGAATAGATATAGCCTGATAAAAGGGGGAAAAAAGTTTACTCTAATGCCACTATCTCCAACTGAAACCCTAAAAGATCAATTGAAAGTGAAAAGTGAGTTTGAGGGAAAAAATAAGAGAGTTGAGGCCATGACCTCAGAAAAAGGAGAGTGAGTGGAAATTAAAGATAAGAGAGTTGAGGCCACGACCTCAGGAAAAGGAGAGGAAGTGAAAAATAAAGAAAAGATGGTTGATGTTCAAACCTCAGAAAAAGGAGAGACTTAGTGGAAAAAGCAAAAGAAAATAGAGTCTACCACAAAAATGAGTCTATTTGCACTTATTCATGCTAACACACCCCTCCCCAGTTCTTTAAAATATGTTTTACAGGTACCGAAGTCAAACTATGAACTTAAAATAGGAAAAAAACTTGTTGGCACAAATGAGCAGCCCAAAAGGTTAAAAGCAAGCACGAGGCATAAACATAATCATTGAGCCTAGAAAAGCAGGAGGAGTTTGAAAAGCCGACCAAAATTGGATTCGAGGTCGAATCCTTTTCAAGAAAAGGAGTATGATACGTTCCGGACCAGGCATTGAAGGGCGAAGTCGAGCTATCAGCAATGTGACAGTGATCTACGTACAAAACGGAGCAAGTTTCATGTTGGAATCGAGTCGAGAGGGCGAATGGATCGAACCGAACCCAAGGAGCAAAGTTTGATGACCAGAAGCTTCATTACGGCCGTAAAGAATAATCCTCACGACCGTAACTCCGCCTCGGGTTTAAATGAAGAATTACAGAATTTCATAGTTACGGCCGTAAGCCTTAAACAGAAAGTCATTTACGGCTGTAAATGAGTTCATCACGGCCGTAAATCTGATTTTTCCGAATTTTGCTTTGTTTTTTATTATTATTTTTCCGTTTTTAAGTTATTTGTCTATTTTAATATTTTATTTTAATTAGAATTCTATTTTGAGCCCAATTAGCGATTATGTTATTTTTCTTATTTATATTCCTTTTCATGATTGTAAAAGACAGATTAGTTTGATTTTATGAATTAAATTGAGAGAGGATTCTTCAAAATTGAAAGGTTGAGTTATTTCCTTTTTCTTGAACTTATCAAAGATCCGATCTTTGTGGCGTTCACCCAACGAACTTATCAAGGAATTGACAACCCTTGTGGCATTCACTAATCTTGATTATTCAATCCGCATCGTCATTAATTGCGTCGTGATTGTCGGGTCAAGGTTTTATCGTCGATCTATCCTTAATTCCGTTGTTTATTTTCTCGTGTTCTTGTTTATTTTCGTGTTTGATCTGATTTAGGTCTTTCTTAGGTTTTAATTGTGTTATTTCCGCGTGTTTGTCGAGATTTTCCGATTGGGATCTCATCAAAATCTTTACTTCTACTCTTCGTCAGAAGCATTATTATCTAACCATGAACATAACATGAAAAGTCGATCTGTATTAATGAGAATATGCTCTAAAGAACAATCACTTCCGTAAACCATCTTATCCCAACAAAGGATCTGTGATGTAATGGATCTCAACATGCAGCACTTGAAGACAAACTTGTTTGATTAAAAATAAGGTCATTAGATCAGACAGCCTCTCTGTAAAGTTGATATGTTGATTAGGACTTCATGGAAATGTCAAAAATGGTTATTCTTATAATTTTCAAATAATTAAAATTGATACTAATTAAATGTTCTTAAGTGTTAAGCAAAAGATCAATTGGTTTTCTATTTTCTAATTGAAAAGGGACAATCAAGAAAGGTCTGCATGATATACACGTACATTCTTGATTAGTAATATCGGTCTGCAGCCGGTGGCTAAATTAATTTGTCAGCATGCTATTTTGAAATTTCAATAGGTTTCCTATAATCAAATTGACATCTGTAAGCTGCGGCTAAATTAATTTGTCAGCATGCTATTTTGAAATTTCAATAGGTTTTCCTATGATCAAATTGACATCTGCAATAGATAAAAATTGATTATTATGAAATCCATGGATTCCAAGACATCAAATCATAGTTTACCAGTCTAAGCAGAATTTCTAAAAATATTGGAAACATTGTGGGAATTATCAGATATGTTGCTCTTATAACCGACCGTGCATCTACTGTATGCAATATTAGATAGAATAACGAACAGAGTTTTAGACTGCGTTCGGAAACTGATGTGTTATAATCAACACAAATGCTCAAACAATTTTTTAATCACAAACATTTTTTCAAATCATTTTTTAACCACAAACTCTATCTAGAAAACACAAATAACACCAATCATTATATGTTATAACAATTGCTGAACGGAGGCTTATTTTCTTCTTGTCAATTTAATCTTCCTTGCAAAACATGACATAAATGTTGATGATCACTAGGAATTGTAGGTCGATTTTTCCCTTAAATATGTGGCTTTTATAGAACGTATTTAGTAGAAATTATAATCTAGATTTTAATCTAAATCAAAATCAACAATTAATATCAACCACATATTTTATAAGACTCACAACCATGCTTTTCATTTTCTTATATCAAAATCTACTGAAAAATCTGATTTTAATCTGTACCAAACAAAACATAATTTCAAAAAGTTGCTTCACATCCAATCTTTTGAGTTCAGAAAACCTCAGAGCAGGACAACTATTGCTTGTTAGAAAATCAATTTAATCTTTTCTAAGGAGTTTGGGAATCTCAGAAACCTCAAGAAAAGAAATTTTTAGATAATCCATTTTGTAGAATTATTTATATAATATATTATTTATGCAAATGTAATATTGCATTGGCCACAAGAAAAAGTTACTGCATATATTGCAAAATGATAAATACTGGTGCCAAGAAAATAACTTTTTTTCTGTACCATGTGTTTTTTTCGTTTTTGCATCAAGACAAGAACATCAAAGTCTATCATTCTGACGTATACAATTCCTTATCCACTAGCCCCCAGAGCATATCTCCAAGTGGCAAAGGGGATGGGCGGTAAGTGCTCAGTGCAGCTGTGTGCTTAGTTCGATTCTCCGCAAGGTGGAATTGGTCTTGTGACAAGCGGGAGTTATTGAGATTTGCTCATACTTACCATAAGCCCTTCCACTCTGGTTACTTGGAGGCATAACTTGGATTTACGTTCCCGAACCAAGGGTCTTGGGCGTGGTCTACACCTTATCCACTTAATTACCAAACACTTCTACTTTTCAATATGATTACATAATTGGTCCGCTAAATTACGCAGGTTATCTTTGAAATCCCCCACCAAAATGCATAAAAAAAGGGTCAAATTTAACAATTTTTATTTTTATTTTTTATGGAGAGAAATTTGATGTTTATAATTTATTACAAACACCTTTTTTTTTTTTGTCTTCTTTCTTTAAAGGATTCTTGTAACTTTATGCCCCCGTTTGGCAAAACATGTTTTTTTTTACACGATTCTCCAAATCACTTTTTAACCATATACATTTTCTCTCTCCATTTTTCAACCATATATTTTACCTAAAAAACATAAAAAAACATGTTTTTAAACCAAAAATTTTTAACAAACAGAGACTATTATGCTGGAAGAAATTAATTCAATTAATATTCTCCATTAGAATTCCACCAGAGATTTTTTAATTACTTTTCTTCTTCTTTAGGATGCTGGATCTAATCAGGATAACTTGTTTAAGATTGATGGATTCAAAGAAAAACGCATGATAATTAGTTATAATGATTATGGTTATGATTTTGATTATCATGAATTTTTGACACTATTGTCATATACTGTATTGTATAATAATATTGAAACTTTTATGAGTTAAATTTTATTTTAATACATCTCTTTACGTATTATTTAGATTTTTTTTTTTTTTTTTTGACAAACAATTATAAACTTTCAATTTTATAGTTGATTTTGATAAAAATTGTGTTCAATAATTGCCTCAAATTGTCAAAGTTGGACGACTTTAATTGTAATTGGAGAATACGTTTTGTAATGCAATTGGATTATGATATGAATTCTAATGAAAAGTAAATTATAAAATTTGTTGCTATTGATTATGTGTCTTAGGTGAAATAAATCTTGAGAAGAACAATTGATCAAGGAACCAATTCACCGTCCATGTCGAAATGAAATATAAACATGACGTGGTTTGTTCTATATAAATATACATGTTATTCTCTTTTATTGTAGAACACATTGATTAGAGAGTATTGTGAGAAAAATGTAGCCTAGCATCTTGATTTTTCTTGATTTCTGAGTTTGTACAAAGAAGTAGCATGATTGGTAGATGTGGTAAAATTTGATTATTTTTTCTATAATATTTGTAGGGTTTGGTGAGTGCAAAGTCTATATAATTGTAATAATTTATTATATAGTACAAAAGTTTTGGAGATCCTTAAATTTTACGTTGTTGTTTTATTTTCTTATTAGTTCAATTATTTCTTGAATATCAAAAATTCATGTGGGGTTAATTAGAGAGAATTTGTGTGTAATTCCCAAAAAATTAATGAGATGTGTGATTAAAAAGTTGTGAATTGCATAAAATTTGTTGTTAAAATTAATTATCGACTTTGAATTGAGATTAAAATCAAATTTAATCAGAACCAAACACCACAATAATGTTCCTCGGTTTCTTTCTACAAGATTATTGCATGCTTTATTAGAAGTTAGAACTATAACCATGTTTTTTTTTTTTTCAGAAGAACTTTATAATTAATATGATCAGTACTTTATGCCATGCTATATATTGCGTGTCTAAAGCAAATTAATATATATTATCAGCATGTTACGTTACAACCCCATGAAAACATTGTCAAAAAGTCGTATAATTAATTATATAATTCTTTTATCTGTTATAAATAATGTATATATGTGAATGACATTACCATTATATCCCTGTAAACTTTACAATATTACGATTGTGCCATTGTCCACTCCTATAAATAGGAGCCTATACTTACCAATTTATTACACCAATTCTTGAAGAGAAATTCTCTCCTCTAAACTCTTTCCATTTCTCTCTCTATGTTGTTCTTATGATTTCGATGATTTTATAACACGTTATCAGCACGAGTCTCTAACCAATTGAGTAATAACGGGAGTATGCTCTACAGTTGCATCTAAATGATGAGCCTCTGTATCAGAAACCTGATTATTACTAACCAATGTTTCCTTTTCTCTCAAACTGAAAAAGAATGATTCTGGCCGATCCAGATATCCGATCGACGATCAGCCACCGCCATCAGAACGGGCTTGTCAAGGAGAAGACTCGCCTAAAATTTGGCGCAGAACCAACGGCTGAAACAAAAGATATCGACCGAAGAAGAAAATCTGAAAAACTGTGCAAAAACAGATATCTGACCGAAAATTGAAATGCTTATTCCGGACGATTCTGAACTCCGATCGACGATCGGCCAGCGGCATATCAACGGGTTTTTCTAGGAGAAGACTCGACTGAAATTTGGCGCAAATCCAACGGTTAAAACGGAAGTTATTGTCCGGAGAAGAAGATGCTGGCGGACTGAAAAATGATGATTCCGGCCAAACGGTTGATCTTTTGGAAAATCGGAGACCACCGGCATGTTCAGGACGCCGAGGCACATATTATGGTGATGGGTCAATTTTTCCGATCACCGGCGCATGGCGGCCGGCGGCGGCGGCGCGTGGCGGATCCGGCGATGACGAAAGGCAGTTTGTCCGTTTTGATGAATTGGATTTTTCTATGATCTTATTTTTCTGTTTTGTGCAGTTTTTAAAATATTCCGGCGGTCGAATATGGCGGTTTTCTTAAAAACTGTTTTTGGAGCAATCCTGACGAGATTTTGAACTTCGGACCAAAAGTAAGTTTGTTCTAAATTAAATTTTAAACCTATTGACGGTTTCAATTTATTCATATGAGCAATATATTAAAATATGGACGATTTTGCCCTTAATAATACATACAAGTATAATAATCGTAAATTAACGATTAATATGTGATCAATTGAATTATATTATGCTGCCACCTACATGGTTGGTTTTACCACCTACATGGTTGGCTTTACCCGGTTTAATTATTTCATTATGTCGATTCCGCCTATATGGCCGGTTTAATTGTTTCATCTCGTTGATACCGTCTATATGGCTGGTTTAATTATTTCATCACGTTGACACCGCCTATATGGTCGGTATATCAATTGAATACATATAAACACCTCAGTTGTTGGTTAATTCTAACATATTAGAGGGTTGTTGTCAACATATATACTTGGTGGTATAACCCCAGTATCGTTATTGTTAATATATATATACAATATTATTGTTATTTGATACTTCATTAAATGATACCAGAAGTTATCAATACTAAAGTTAGAAAATATTTTATCAAATGATACCAGAAGTTATCATTACCAAAAGGTTGATAAATATTAATAAAATGTTTTATCCAATGGTACCAGAAGTTACCAATATCTGAATTTGAATGGGTGGATGAAAATTATTCAACAAGAGAATGTTGATGTATGATAAGATAATATCACATGATAGCACGGATATAGCTAATGTGAAAATAATCTCATCAGTATTATGAGATGAATGTTAGATGATAAGTGCCTGGAAAAGTTCTTGCACGAGCACTTATATATTCCAGAAGAAGTACATATTTACTCCAGAAGAAGTAAAAATTATCATCTAAACATACTGAAATGATATTATTATTGCTCCTGAAGAAGCATAAACGAGACATACATGCAAAATGCAAAAGGGGAAAACATTTATGATCCTCAAAATTAGAGATGTGTTTCGGGAGTAGCCGTATCCTACCACCTCTGACCTTTTGAGGAAATAAAGAAAAAAGTGTGTTTCAAGAGTAAGAAATACTCCATACTCTACCACTTTAAATCTTTGAGGTACACAAGATTAATACATTGATAAAATCCTAGAAATTTATGGTGTGTCTCAAGAGTGAGAATACTCCGTACTCTATCACCACCTATTCTAGAGTTCACAAAGATAAATTTACATTAACCGGACTCCATTTTCGCTTGATTCCCCTTCCTTGCGACCAATCTATCTTTACTCCTGCTGGATCTTGTATTGGAATATATGATTGCAACTTATCCAGCAGTTCCTCGATAGTAGGAGCAGAAATAAGGATTCTCCTAGAAAATGGAGATATGAATCCCTGTTCCACAGCATAATCAAGAAATGTTAGCAAACCATCAAAGAAATTGTTTACATTTAAAAGCCCTATAGGCTTAGTATGGAGATCTAGTTGAGCCCATGAAGTAATATTAAAGATTTCTTCTAAAGTACCAAAACCTCCAGGCAGGGCTATGAAGGCATCAGAACCATATAACATGCAAGTTATGCGTTCATGGATAGATAAGGTTTGTACTTCATGCCCTCGTGTTTTGCCTGCAATATCAGCTAAAGGAGTAGGTATAACACCTATCACTCTTGCTTTCTCTACTAGAGCGGATTGTGAAACACAACCCATCAATCCACTGCTACCTCCTCCATACACGAGAGTGATACCTTTCTCTCCCAATTTCTTTCCTAAATCCACGGCTGCTTCTAGATACCCAAAACCTTTTCCCACTTTTGATCCACAAAATACACAGATAGTTTTGATCTGTCGAAATTTTGGTCCTTCCATTTTTGAAAGTAAAGAAGGAAAATGTTATTTTGGGATGCATGAACTATGAAAAATGTTTGGCTATTTAAAATCGAAAAACTTCACTATTTACTGGTCGTTTTTCGAAAAAGTGAAGATTTACTTTTGACAAAATCATCCTACTCACCTTTCGGCGATTTAATATTTTTAACCAGCCTTTATCAAAACTCGTGAAAGGAAACAGAAAAAATATTTTATATGTGCATATATATCAAATGATTTACCTTGTATTAATGCTGCATAGCCAAAGCATCATTGTTTATAACAGCATGGCAAACATGATCTTTTGCTATTATATTTTTGAGACTATATCTCTCTTTATCGCTGATGAATTTAGCCCATAAAGATAGTAGCTCACGCTGCACATATCCACTAGGGTGCGTCTCAAGAGTCAATCGGATATCATCCAATGACTCCTTACTCAGTCCACCCTTAATGAAGTCTATCTTATCATCTCGATTTATGGATGAATATCCTATTGATTTACAACGGGTATCACATGTCCATCGAGCACATTTGTAGCAACTATTTAATCTTTTTGCTCTTCGCTTCTTTGCAAAAGTACTCTTACCTAAGCCAGGCTTGTGCTTAGAAAATGAATCTGGTAATTCACCAGCTAATCGAACTTTTGCTTCGATCAACCAGCGAACATCTTCTGGCATGCCATGATCCATCAGCAACCTCAATCTTTCGAGCCTAATTCGATAAATTTTTCTCAAATCATTTACTGGAAGATTGGAATAATATTTGCGAATATTTGAAAGTATGATATCCATTTTTGATGGATCTAGCCTTCTTCCCAAATCATCTATTTAAATGCATTATTCAACGCGTAAAAGAGCGGCGGCTCCGCGTGTCAGTGATATGGATTCCATCAAGAAATAATGGAATAAATTATTGAAAAGGTGAGATAATATGCCATTACCTTTTTCGATATAAGGGAAGATTTGGCGACAAGATTGAGATTAGGAGATATTTCCTTGGATATTGTACCTGATTTTTCGGTATACTAAAAGTAATAAAGGTATACTGATTTGAACTATATAGAATACTGATGAAATAAATGTTGTATTGAACCAGAAGTTCATACATATGTACAAGTGAAATATCTTATTGAACCAGAAGTTCATACGTACAAGTGAAATATGTATATAGTATGAACCAGAAGCTCATAAATGAAATATACATTGTATTGAACCAGAAGTTTAGCGATATTGTATTGAATCAAATATTCATACATAGAAATGAAATAAAACCGTATAGAACCAGAAGTTCTATAATAAACGGTTAGATTATCAAAAGTTCCAAATTATTTTCTATGAGAATAACTTATTCAGAAATTGTTTATCATACAACAATATTCTATGTCAAACAGGGAATAGCTCAAGAAGCTTTATTATTTGTAAAAGTGCGATATGCATACACTCCACCAAAGCGCACTGAGATATATGATTGAAATTACATCCCTAAAAGAATGACATGTGTTATGGCATTTTAGCCGATTGATAATATTTGAGAACATTATGGTGAAAACACGCCTGAAGCGTAATTATGCCTGAAGCATAATGACTATCGATTCCAAAAATAAATATCTCTTGAATGATTGAAATGATTCCTTTGAGGCTAAATACTCAAAGTAAGTAAAAGGGACATAGTCAAATGATGAGATATTCAGGTACCTGATGATAGAACATATAAAGAGATCTCTCCACGTTATATTGAGATGGAATCGATAAATAAGTCGACTGCATACCCTCTTATGAAATAAGATTGATGAAATCATAATTCTTTGGCCAAGTATGAAACCCTAATGTAGGGATTATTGTTCAAGGACCTGAAGTCCAAATGCTTAAATGTGTAAAGCCAGTAATTATATGTACAAATGAAAAATATTTCACAGTCGTAAAAGACGACTAGTTGCGCGCGAAATTTTTCATAGAACTGGCATGACATATGGTGGATAGACTATAGTCTAAATCACTAGCTTGAGCTCCTTGATATACCAATGAGTGAGATCAAAATGTATGATTCTCATCTCGGTACTTTGGGAGTATTCTTTGATGTACCAGTTGATCGCGGTACGTTGGGATTTCAAGTAAAATGATTGTAGATTATATGTCGAAATTGATATCTATTTCAATGATTGATTATGCTCCTGCAAAATTAGAAATTGCAGTTTATAAAGTGCAAGAACATACATGTATAAATCATTGAAAGATTCAATATGCCCAGATTAGTATCACTATAGAATGATACAAATGACTCCATGATATAATATGTTGAAAGTGAAATTGGAGTGTACTATTTATGACATCTGGGAAATTGATTATTCACTAGAAGTGAATACGAAAATGAATATTCACCAGAAGTGAATTTGAAATTGATTATTCACTAGAAGTGAATTTGAAAATGAATATTTAATTATTCACTAGAAGTGAAAGATGCAATCTATGAAAGTGAATTATAGATTTGATTATTCACCAGAAGTGAATTCTAAATTTGATTATTCACCAGAAGTGAAAAATACAATGAAAAGATTCGTGATTGCACCAATATACATGTAATATTCCATGAAAGGAATAAATACGCGTTGCACTCTTTTTTCCTTAGATGAGGTTTTGTCCCACAGGGTTTTCATAGCAAGTTTTTTAATGAGGCAACAGTTGAGGCGTATTGATGAAAATTAATGAGAATAATGCACTCTTTTTCCCTTCGCTGAGGTTTTGTCCCACAGGGTTTTCCTAGCAAGGTTTTTGAGGCATCATCATAGCTATCAACAAGCTATAATTCAGCAACACATTGTTATACTGGAATGATATCAACAAATGAAGAAAATCATACACATCTTATGAAGAATGTTATGATATCGACTACACACAAGAAGATTTTCATATATATTCCAGAAGAAAGATGATATCATTATTCAAAAGGTTCATGAATACTTGATTGCACACTTCAGGGGGAGAATCATGCTGTCATGCTGTACTCTTTTTCCTTCGTCCAGGTTTTGTCCCACAGGGTTTTCCTGACAAGGTTTTAACGAGGCAGCGGCTGTACTCTTTTTCCTTCGTTCAGATTTTGTCCCATTGGGTTTTACTGACAAGGTTTTAACGAGGCAGCACTGAAGCACTGAAGAACTTCAAAGATTCAATACATGATTTGTTCTACTTGAACATTAAGACTCAACGATTGACGATGGCCAATATCAGGGGGAGCAACTGTACTCTTTTTCCTTCGCTCAAGTTTTATCCCATTGGGTTTTCTTAGCAAGGTTTTAACGAGGCAGACAATTGCGTAATATGTCATTCAAGGGGGAGTGTTATAAATAATGTATATATGTGAATGACATTACCATTATATCCCTGTAAACTTTACAATATTACGATTGTGCCATTGTCCACTCCTATAAATAGGAGCCTATACTTACCAATTTATTACACCAATTCTTGAAGAGAAATTCTCTCCTCTAAACTCTCTCCATTTCTCTCTCTATGTTGTTCTTATGATTTCGATGATTTTATAACATTATCAACTTTTTCGACAAACAATTGAACTTTTTTCCCGAATACTTAATATAAAATTCATATGGCCAATATAGTGGAAATCTGAAGTTGGAATCGAAGCCTTTTTATCAATCACCGTTTTCTTGCGGTTGAAATTTCTGCTATAATAGAACTCACAACTCAAAAATTATTTTTATGAAAATAATATAGGTATCTGTAAAAGAAAATAATGAGCTCCATATGAGATCACTATGGATTCAATTTCGATCAAAACGGATAAAGTTATGATTTTTTTCTCAGAAAATTTATTACAGATAATTATTTATCTATTATCCAAAATCATTATGTTAGAATTATCAAGAATTAAATAACTGAAGCGGAAGCGTACCTTAATCAGATATGATTCACGATGAACGATTCGGTTGGTTGGATCTTTTAAATCAATACGTAGTCCTTATTTTCTCTTTGATGATGAGATGTCAAAAAGAATGAAACCGTGTTTATATACTGAATTACCTGTTAACCTAATTCGGCTCATCATGAATTAGGTAATGGTCTGGTATCTACGCATAAAAGTCCATACATTAATTAGATGTATTAAACCCCGATATATATAAAATCCTTATTAGATCACTTTAAATGAGCTTAACCAAATTTGATAGTCTTTTATTCAATACATAATAATTCACATATAAGCCCACACGATTGATTAAAATCCTTACAATCTCCCACTTGGGCTATATCTGTAACCTTACAATTGTGTATCAATCATAACCTTATGAGTACTCAGAATTTTACTATCATTACTGAATGCATTCTCAAACAATCCGGTTCATCAATTATATCAACATAGGATCAAAGCGACTTTCGCTACATTAATCGTAACTAAACCTATCAATGGTCACGTATATCAACATAACTGAATGACATGGATCAAGTATGGATGTGTAACATAGAAATTACATGTAATGTGATCTTCAACATGCCTATTTCCAACTGGTCCAACTTTAGCGAGATCATCCTCAAACGAAGTATGGATGTGTAACATAGAAATTACATGTAATGTGATCTTCAACATGCCTATTTCCAACTGGTCCAACTTTAGCGAGATCATCCTCAAACGAGTTCAGAGATAATAAACCTGAAACCTTACAGTTGTAAATAACTTTAACTTTAAACTGTATCCAAAAGGACAGTAAATGTGTCTAATGCACCCAAAATACAAACTCCCACTGAAACCAAATATCCTTAAGAAATACAATACCCATATGAGTATTGTGCTCATGAAAAACCTTGGGTTGTAATACTTTAGTAAGCGGATCCGCAATTATGGAGTTTGTCCCAATGTGCTCTTATTGACACATGTCCACTCTGAATTGTATCCTTCACAACCAGGAACTTATGTCAATGTATTTTGACTTAGTTGAGCTCCTGCTGTTACTGGAATATGAATCTCCTGAATTATTGTCACAATATAACTTTAGTGGTCTTTCTATACTGTACAGAATATGCAGCCCAGTGACAAAATTTCACAGCTATATTCCATAATTAGATGCCCCCAAAATTGCTACAAACTGTGCTGCCAAGTGAAAGAAGCTAAAGTGTTTGTTAAGCACTCCTTCCGGAAATATCTCCTCCTACAACCAAATAGATGTAGCCTGATATGGATCTTCTACTGTTTTAGCATCTAGCAAAAATCGGAATCATGATATCATATGATCTCCAACTGATCCGATTTTCTGTATGTGAGCATGTAATCTTTTGTTCTCTTTAAATACCTTATAACCCATGTTTGGCTGCTTTCCAAATGATCCATCCTAGGGTTACTTAAATATCTCATTAGTATCCCAGTAATGTATGCATTATCCGAACGCATACATCAGATTTTCTATAGCTTAACTATATGGGATCATCTCCATTTCTTTAACTTCAAGATCACTTTTCGGGTATTAGTTGAGACTAATTTGTCTCCCTTAGCGATAGGGGTTTCCCCTAATTTACTGTCTTTCATGCCAAACCTCTTAAGTACTTTATTGATATAGCCCTTTTGTGACAATCCAAGAATACCCTGAGAGCAATTCCGGTGTATCTGAATCCCTAATATAAAAGAGATGTCACCAAGATTTTTAATCTCAAAATTCCTTGACCAAAAATCTCATAATTTTATGTGACATGCCTATATCATTGGTGGCAAGCAATAATCAACATATAAAACCAGGAAAATATACTTACTCCCACTGAACTTGTAATACACACAACCATCAACAACATTAATCTCAAGACCAAATGAGATAATTGCTTGATGAAATTTGTATTACCCTTAACGAGAAGCTGGCTTGAGCACATAAATGGATTTCTTTAATTTGCAAACCGTCTCATCAATGTCTCCATTGAGAAACGTCGTCTTAACATCCATTTGATGTAACTCGAGGTCAAAATGTGCAACAACCTGACTTTCCTGAAAGAGTCTTTCGTAGAAACCAAAGGGAATGTCTCTTTATAATCAATGCCATCATTCTATGTAAAGCATTTAGATACAAGACGAACTTTATATCTTTCCACATTACCTTTCGAATCCCCCTTGGTTTAAAAATTCATTTAAGACCAATGGGCTTCGCACCTTCTGGCAATGGGACAAGATCCCAAAACTTTATTGTCTTGCATATGCTTATACTTCTTTTTTATGGCATCAATCCACTTTTGAGAGTTAGAACCCTGCATGGCCTGATGGAATTGATTGGACCATCTTCCACCATTCCATTATTTCCTTATGTTCTTGGAGAAATACTATTTAAATTATCCTGAATAGCATTTTCCCTTCTCTCGTGGATCTTCTTAATGGCTTTAGTTATTGAGGTTGTTGAGTTTGTACTTCTAAAATTTACCTTATTTTGGATGGGAAGTTCTTCAACATTGTCCAGTTGAGGTTCCGAATATGCTTCTTGATCAATGATATGCATAGAAACTTGCACTTTGTCAAAAGCAATAATAGGAATCGAAACCGATCATTCCTCAACTTCTTCCTTAAAGACAATTTCTCTAACTTATTTCTCCCCCAAACTCAACATCCTCAAAAAATGTTGCAGTTCCTGTTTCAAAAAATTGACTTAAGTGTGGGATCATAAAATTAATAGCCCCTTAAACGCTCAGAATAACCAATAAAGTAGCTGCTGACTGTTTTGGAGTCCAATTTCTTTATGTGGCCTATAAAGCCTAGCCTTAGCTGGACATCTCCAAATGTGAAAATGTTTTAGACTAAGCTTTAAGCCTGTTAAAAGCTCATAAGGTGTTTTAGTAGCTACTTTAGTTGGTATTATGTATGATCTTTATTCAAATGTCCAGATTTCTGACAAAAGAAACAACCCTTAATGTGTTTATGTGGTTTCTTTTATTCTGAACCCTTAGCAATTTTATGTTCTTGTTTTGATCCTTGAAGTTTGTTCCATAAATATAGGGATTAAATTTGAGCTTGTAGATATACTACTAGCAGAATTTGAAACCGAATAGAGAACACATAAATAAAATAGCTCACATAAGTACTTATTATGCAAATCATACTTTCAAACAATGGTAGGGCCCATCACAAGATACCAGCACAACATCAATATTTAGTCTTTGGACAGAAATATTGACTTGTGAGTGGTACTCTTGGTGTAGTGATCAAGCACTGACAGTAAGACATGTCAACCGATAAACCTTTCTTTGGACCGATTTATTGATCACACGTTAAACCAAATAACCGTCACCTGTTTATCACCACAAGTTCATGTGAAATTCGAGCCATGTATTGACCTTCCTTTGGGCCGATCAATATCTGCATGAAATAACACACAAACACCTAATTTTTCCCTTAGTGTAGTGATCAAATACTGACAATAAGACATGTTAACCAATAAACATTTCTTTGGACCAATTTATTGGTCACACGTTAAACCAAATAATTGCCACGTGTTTATCACCAAAGGTGCATGTGAAATTCGAGCCAAATATTGACCTTCCTTTGGGCCGATCAATATCCGCAATGAATAACACACACAAATACCTTCTGATATTCAAAGTTAGTTAATATCCACAAGAGATGTTGCTTTGGCAACATGTTACTTCAACTAACTTACTTTCGAATATTATATCTCTCAAAAGATTCTGATGTACTAAGATTTGAAACTGAAATCACTAATTTGCATATATTTTGACTTTAGAATTTGAATTATAGAATTCAAAACTTTAGAATAAAGCAATCCTTAAGTTGAGAGAGTCAATTTCAATATTCTTAAACCTCAGGTGGCCAATTATGTGAAATTTTAAGCTTGAAGGGTTTAAATTACAATTTTTCCAAAACCTTACTGGCCAATTTAGAGAAATTCCAAACTTTAGGTCCCAATTTGAAAGAAAATCAAACTTTAGAGGTCCAAAATAGTGAATTTGGAAACTTTAAGGACTAAAAATGAAAATTTTATGAAAATTTTCAAACTATATGGACCAAATTAGAGAATTTTAAGACTTTAGGTGCTATATTAGAAAATTTTCAAACTTTAAGGACCGAAAATGAAAAATTTTCAAACTTTAGGGACTAAAATTGAAAATTTTCAAACTTTAGGGACTGAAAATGAAAATTTTCAAACTTTTGGGACCAAATTAGAAAAAATTTCAAACATTAGGGGACTGCATTAGAAAATTTTCAAACTTTAGGACAGAAAATGAAAATTTTCAAACTTTAAGGGACCAAATTAGAGAATTTTCAAGCTTTAGGGACCAGTTTTGAAAATTCTCAAACATTAGGGGGCAGAATCCAAAAATTTTAAAACTTTAGGGACTGAATTATATAATTCAGAGCTTGAAATGCCAACTTAAATAATTTCATAACTTTAGGGGCTAAAGTTACAAATTTCAGAACTTTAGGGTTTAAACTTTATTTCATAATAACCTTTAGGGACTTGGTCTGCAATAAACCCAAAAATCCGAAATTGCACAATGGGTCCCTGAAATCACCAAATTTCCAGCCAAAAGTCCTTGTCCCCAAAAAAAAAAAAAAAAAAAAAACGATTACAGCAGCTACTAGGGTTTGTAAACCCTAGCTTCCTCCGCTCCTCAATCCCTCAAAACGCGACGGCCACCATCAGCGGCCTTCCTCCGCGCCGTTAGACGCTGATTACCTGCGCGTTGCACGCAGAGCCAGCCTCGGCGCTACGCGCCTGCACGAGGCGTCGGGTCATTCATCGCCGGCAGTGCCAGCAGCGGTGCAGCTGCCGGTCCAAACTTCTTTCAATTGCCCAAAATCCAACTCCAAAAAAAAAAAACCATATTCAACCGAACATACGAACTTGAAAAATACATACACAACGTATTTCACAAAACCAGATCTGGAACCTTAATCAAACATTCGAATTTCAGATATATCCAACCAATATTCATCACCCTCTTCATCCATAAATCCAAAACCGAATAATATTTTTACAGATTAAAATGTATTATTCATCATCCAAGGAATAGTTGATGTAAAATACATACTGGCAGATTCAATCCCATGCGAAAATACCGAATTCAAAATCCAACAAAAACATTTCAGATTAAACAAGCCAAATTCAACATGAACCCAAAACGATTTCAAACCAATTCGAAAGATCAATTTACAGATCCGTATATTCAATTTTCGAAATCAAAATTTCGCATATACACATACACAAACGTTCGATTTGGTTGAGACCCAAATTCCAAAATGAAGGCCTGAATTCATGAACTCTAGATGAAATGGCAGAGAGTATATAGGCTTAAGATTAAAAACCAAAATTTTCAACAAAATGCGAACTTAATCAGATCGATAATATTTCCAGAATCATATAAAACCTGAACTATCAACCCAAATCATACGTTAATATAGATCTGATAATCCAACATGATTTTAGCTTTGATACCACTTCTTAGAAAATTTATTACAGATAATTATTTATCTATGATCCAAAATCATCATGTTGGAATTATAAAGAATTAAATAACTGAAGCGGAAGCGTACCTTAATCAGATATGATTCACGATGAACGATTCGGTTGGTTGGATCTTCTAAATCAATACGTAGTCCTTATTTTCTCTTTGATGATGAGATGTCAAAAAGAATGAACAATACGTATAATTCAGGGATCATAATCGTGTTTATATACTGAATTGTCTGTTAACCTAATTCGGCTCATCATGAATTAGGTAATGGTCTGGTATCTACACATAAAAGTCCATACATTAATTAGATGCATTAAAGCCCGATATATATAAAATCCTTATTAGATCACTTTAAATGGGCTTAACCAAATTTGATAGCATTTTATTCAATACACAATAATTCACATATAAGCCCACACGATTGATTAAAATCCTTACATTTTTTTTTTTAATACTACTAGTCTTGGTAATATTACTTTTATGAGATGAAATTAACCGGGTTTGAGTCACCCCTCCCCCCGACCCTCGCCATTAAAAGTCCCTCTTATGTTAACTCCGAATTTACCCCTGGATTGATTGTTTACTGTGAATTAGATTAAAATTTAGAATTTAAAAATATCGTTTAGAATTTAAAAATGTCGAAGAGTCAAGCGAGAATAGAAAGGTTAGCCTCCTTGGAAAGACAATTGCATTGAGGCCATCAAATTAAAGAACCAATGAAAGATGAATATATGTAGACCAAGTCATCCAAAACCAGTATATAAGGTTTACTCCCAAAGCCATTATTAACAAGGCAAGGCAACCCAAGGCAACAAAAAAACAGAAAAAATAAACAAGCAAGCAAAGAAAGGAATTCGTACAGAAGATACCTATTATATATCTCTCTTTGCACATCTTTTTCATTTCCCCTTCTTCCCTTTGTCAGCAAAGAGAAGGACTCTCTCTCTCTCTCTCTCTCTCTCTCTCTCTCTCTCTCTCTCTCATCCCCTTCTCCTTGAAGAAAACTCTCTGTATCTAATGGAAGCATTTCTACACAAGATTGCAATATTGCATATATTTCTTGGATTCTTTCTAACTTTATCAGGTATGTATAAATCATGCTTGTAGCCATGAAAGTTTCGTAGATGAAAGTCCTGTATCTTCAGAGTGGGACGGAATTTTATAGGTAAGTACATATGTATATGTGTGTGTATTGATTGCTGATTTTGGATTGAACAGGTTTTGGTTCTGTAACAGAAGTAGAATCCCTCGGCATTAATTATGGTCAAGTGGCCAACAATTTACCACCCCCTGATAAAGTTCTTGAGCTCCTGCACGCACTTAGGATAACAAAAACCCGAATTTACGACACGAATCCTCAAGTTTTGACAGCATTTGCCAACTCCAACATAGAACTCATGGTGACAGTTGAAAACCAAGTTCTAACAACCTTAACGGATCAACAACAAGCTCTTCAATGGGTAGGGACCCATATTAGGCCTTATTTTCCTGCCACGAGGATCACGGGAATCGCTGTGGGAAATGAGCTTTTCACCGGCGGTGACATGACATTAATAACTAACGTCGTACCAGCCATGGTGAGCATTCATGCAGCTTTAGTGAAATTAGGTTTGGATCAATACATTCAGGTTACTACACCCCATTCTTTAGCAGTTCTTGCGGCATCATATCCACCTTCGGCCGGAAGTTTCCAATCCCAACTCAGTGGCGTAATGACGCAAATTTTAAAGTTTCTGGCAGATACAAAGGCACCATTTTTGATCAATGCCTACCCCTATTTTGCGTACAAAGATGATCCCAATAGGATCCCTATAGATTATGTATTGTTCAACCGTAATCCCGGAATGGTCGATCCTTACACGAAACTACATTATGACAACATGCTGTATGCTCAAGTGGATGCAGCGATATTTGCCATGGCTAGATTAGGGTTTCAAGGGATTGAAGTTAGAGTTACAGAAACAGGGTGGCCATCAAAGGGTAATCCAGATGAAATAGGGGCAACGGTCCAAAATGCCGGTATTTATAATCGGAATCTGATGAGAAGGCAGTTGAAAAATGAGGGGACGCCATTAAGGCCTAACATGAGACTTGAAATTTATATTTTCGCATTGTTTAACGAAGACATGAAGCCTGGACCGACATCGGAGAGAAATTACGGAGTCTTCCAGCCCGATGGAACAATGGTATACAATGTCGGGATTTCCGCCTTGTCGAGTACTTCATCAACTTCGACGTCCACTTCATCCGCGTCTGTATCGCTCACATCAAATGCCAACCAGGTAAATGTAAAGCCATAGATTTAATTTTTTTTCTTTCTTTTCGATTTATTTAGAGATTTTACTACAAAATATGCCAATTGAGGGAGAAATAAATGTACAAAAAATAACGTAAATAACAATTTTTATTCGTTATGTACGATCTAACATTTGTATGCTGATTTCATTTCTCATCAAATGTCTGACATTTGAAACCGTTCCATTATAACGGGATATAGCTAATTAGCGAAATTCAATATCAATTGATGCAATGCAATGCGATACGATATTTATTCCAAGTTCAACTTATTAGAACCCGGAAAATTAATCTTCTGTGGTTTGCATAAAAGCATAGATACGTCAAATCGAATTTATGATGATCTCACTTATCCATATTTTTGTGCATCGGCTCATAAGTGAAAAGTCATTCATCTTATAAATAAAATTCTACATTTAGCCAAAGCCAACATCCCATTTATCAAGAATAGTCTTTCAAGAGTTGATTTTGACACTTTTATCATTTTCTTCCAAAAGATATTATAAATATTTCAAGATAGATACATACTATGAAATTTATTATCTTTTGAATATTAAATTAATTCTCTCTCTCTCTCTCTCTCTCTCTGGTTGTGAAACAGGTTAAGATGAAGAGAATGGGATATAAAAGCTTGGTGTACTCAATATTTCTATATTTGCTGGTCTTCATAGTTTTTTATGAGAAGACAGGGAGTCTTATTAATCCATAGGCAACGCTACTAAATATCACTTTTGGGAGAGGAAATTAATGGGTGTCTAATTTTTGCACACTTTGCAAAAAATTATAAGATAACCGGTTTCGAAGAAGATCCAATTGTTGAACCACATTATCCCCACACACATATATATGTGTATGTATGTATGTATATTTATTTCATCAATATTGCCTCATCTACTATTGATTTGGAACCAATTCTTGAATGATCATAGGTTGTGATGCACCATTGTAATAAATTGTAGGACGTATGTATCAATAGACTATTAGCTTTTAATTATCTAGCTCGAGATATAATATATTAATTTTATTATTCTTGAATCGTCTTTATTTATTTATTTTTTTGCATAAAAGAAGCAAATCATTTGACAAATCCGCGGTTGATGCCTGTTTTCTCGTAGTGTTTGCTTTAACTTTTAGACTCTAAGAAACATATATTTGCAAATTATAATAAGAAAAAGAGAGACGGTCTTTATACTTTTGGACGTGGATTGCATAACTGCCGCTCTATATAAAAAGCAATTATCGTCAGATGCTTTCCTTTCACTGCTGCACATTTATTCCTAATGTATGTATCTACAAAAATGCTAAATGAACAACATTTTTAAACAATAAGGTGAATAACACTCTCATCTATTATTATTTATGGTATAAAGTTTAAGAAAAACAAATTAAAGAAAATGCTACCCTTATTGAAAAAGGCTTAATTTTGTATAGTTGTTGAGCGTACCGGCTTTATTCCCCGCCAATAACCGTCAGCATTCGTCAACCAGTGCCATCTTTTGTGTGTATCAAAAGCCGTAAACTTTTTATATTTTCATGATCAATTTCTTGCGATAACTTACAATATTCACTTGCATTCTGATACTCATGGTATGTTACTCGAACATCTACATATATCTAGAACTCAAAAAACCCTTAATCTATAGATATGATCTACTAAAATTACTAAAACCTTACTGTTCAAAATCTACTAACTTTATTATTAAAAAATGTGCGGACGAAACTCACTTTGATTAGACATGAAATAAAAAGAATTTGACTAATCCACCTAATAGGTTAATCTTTTGGGAGTGGCATCTGAGACTAATTATCCATGTAGACCCACAAGAGAGATTCTGATTACAAACGAATGAAAGTGGTGGGCTTCAAATTAGATTGCGATGGTCGGAAAAATATATGGTTAATTAGTACTAAAGGTAGTTGTGCCCATGTTAGGCACTGACTCAAACGCAGTGAAATATTTGGGCCTTGATAGAACATATATATCTTTCAAGTTGGAGGAAGAAAGATTTATAGACTATCGATGGAAGATGGCCAAAAAAGTTATATGGTATACTTCGTTTGAATTAAGGGATTCATGAGCTACTCCACCTAATAGGTTGAACTTTTGGGATGAAACCTCAGTTCTCTAAAAAAAAATTGTCACACAATCGGGGGGTGGATGCATGTTAGGGAAAGATAGGGCATTTAATTGCCACATTAAATTTATTGTGATTTGAGAAAAAAAATTAATAAAAATGAATTAGATTGGCTACTTAATTTCATCTTATTTTTCAACTGACTCTTACTATTGTCAAAACTAGACTTTCAATATATCATTTTGAAATACTCACAATTTAGTTTCACATCTTTGTCGGAACCCAATACAGTCAACCGAAAAAAAAAGTTACGACTCTTCAAAATATGTCATTTCAAGCTAGAATTTTCAAAATGTCAACCTTCTTTATTAAAGATTTTGGAGCATGTACGTTAATATGCCATTTCAAATGACATTCAAAACTCTATATGTAATTGTGCATGCTCTTGAATCGTCAAGACACATAACAAAACTAAGAATTTTTCGCTTCCTGAATTAATATTTATAATTTATAGTTAATAAGTTATAAATAAAATATTTGTGTGTGGACATCACTTTGCAGGCAAGCTCTCTCTCTCACACACACACACACACACAAGTTGGGGTTATTTTGAAGGAAGTTTCGAAATTGGACTATTTCAACCTTTATATGACAATCCAATTATATATATTAGTACTCGAAATCGTCGATTTTAATAATTTGGTTCAAAAAAATTGGGCATCCCCTCTCCAACCCCCATATTTTTCGCCTCATAATATGTAAATCTTGGGTCCGTCAATGCATATACAACCCTCTATAAAGAAAATTTGTTAAAAATCAGAGTGGGTTTAGTTATTAAATGATCATACTAGAATATGATGAGATTTATATCATGGTGCACATGAAGCGCAATAACTTTATACCTTTTAACTTGTACAGTAGTTTGACAAATCCTCGCATAATAATAATAATAGTGTAATAACATGCTTTTCTTTAATTTGGCTCAGAGAAAGAACAAGAACTTTCTTTTTTGAGAACTCTCGACTGAACATGATAAAAATGGAGACCCCATCTCCACGTCTATTAGCATGTGGATTTGTCACATAAAAGACATGCATGTTCAAGTTGCCTTACTAAACCGCTTTTTATCCATGTAAATCGTATAGTTTAAGTTACCGCAAACTGGTCGATCTTAGTGCTGAACTGGTTAGCTTTTTAATTATCCAGGAATTGTTGTTTGTCACAGACTCTTTTATCTTTTTAGTGCCTTTAATTAGCTTAATTTCAGGGAGATTCTTTAATAGAGAAACATTCTTTTTTATCCTATGGAAGTGTAGTACGGTTATGATCATGGTATGTTAAAGTGCTTGGGACTTGGACCCAAATTCGTAGCTTTCTGAGAATTAACAAATCGTGACATATAATTGAGAATTATTAATTTCGAAGTTTTGAACCAAAATGCCAGGTTTAACATAATCTTAGGTATCTGATCATTCTTGGGGAATTAACTAAATTCTAATGACACTAGTTAAGGATTAGAACCTTGAGCTCTTACAAAGATGTTTGGTTAAGTTTAAGAATAAGTTAAAAAATATATATACTTTTTATTTTAAATGACTGTTTAAGTACTTATAAATTTTTTAATTGAGGAATTAAGTCTTATATTAGAATTTTATTGATGGTGAAAATAAAATCGTGCAAATCCACACAATAATTCAAAAAGAATAAAATTAATATTTTCCTGATTTTAGACAGCTAGCATTGGCATTTATGGACAATTAGCATCGTCCCAAGGACAAGGTCGAACCAGGGGAGGATCGAGGATACATGGACAGGAGACGGACAAACCTCGGACTGCTTTAATTCTTGCATCGCAATTTTTATTGTATTATTTTGATTTATTTTGTGGTTGGCGGTCCTTTCCCTAAGCTTGACAGCCTGGATTCGAGTTTCATGAGGAAATTTGGGTGGGGTTTATTTGTAATAAAATAAAGATTGATTTAAAAATAATAAAAAATTATAGGAAGTTTTGCGTTCAAATAACAAATAGGTAAGATAATTTTTAATAAAAGCTGAGTTTCAAGATTTAACATAAGCTATGATCCTCTACCTCTAGCTAGGTATGAAATTGCTTCTTAAATTGGGCTAATTTATTCCAACATTTTAACTTTTAACCAATCATGTTCTAAAAGTTTTTTGTCAGGGTCCATTACGGTTAGGCTCGAGACTCGACAAGTAATTGATTTAAGTATCGGAAGGACAATAACTTAAACATGAGCCCACAGATTTATAGCAGACAAATTCTCAATATCTTCATTCTTATATTGTTGAAAATACATTTTTCGGCATATAACTGTCAGAATTTGTAAATACACATTTTAAGAAACAAAGGCATGCAGATTGGTGAATTTATAACATGATGAGACTTATTTAAAGGCTCTAGGATGTCCAAACACGTTTACGATATTCTCCGAGGGCCCACAGTGGAAAAATATTCTTGTATAGCGTGTAATGCAGAATACAGTTCTTCATGTAAACTCCAGTTATCTCCTGTGATTATGAGTTCATTTTTATTTAAAACTTACGAGTAATGTAGAAATCGATAATTTCAAAGTCATATAATAAGAGCTATATGTGGCTACCTGTTGTGGAAAATCTCCGTTATGCATCTGTGCATTAATCAACAACTTTGCTGCCTTGTGCAAAGGTGTTGGATCCCTTTTCGCCTAGTTTTTAAGAAAAGAGATATATAAGGGTTTTTAATCTTGTGACTTGTAAGAAACTTGCTAATAATAGTTTATGAATAATTGTTTGTAAATATTGTTTATAAAAGATAAATTTCATAGCAAGGACCAAAAGTCACAAAAAGTGAAGTCAGAGGATGACATTGAATATAAGGCAAAACTTGATAAAACGTAGATTCATCCTTCTTCAGCTTCTGTTGTGCAGCTGCAACGAATCCTAGTCATCATCTAGGGTTTCCTATTATTAAAGGATTTCATACTGAGTGAGGACATACATAAAGACAATTGTGATATGGAATAACGATTTTCTTGTTTTTTGTATGTATTGTTTGTATAGGTTTTGGGTCTATATATCTTGATCTCTTGTAATTCACTTAGTGAGTTGTGTAGATTAATTGAAAGCTGAAAATTCGATCCATTATTTCGTTCTTGGTATCAGAGCTTAGAGAAATGGATGCTTCTTCAACTCAATCTCAAACCAGCTCAACTATCCTTGCTATAATTTCCTCTACCCCTCTTCATTCATCTCATCTGCACCTAACCCAAACTCTTTCAATCAAGCTTGACAGAGACAATTTCTTACTCTGGAAAAAACATGATTATGCCTATAGTTAAAGGGCATAACCTTGAAGGTCATCTTCTTGGAACAAAGGTGTGCCCATTAGAATTCAATACAATTCAAATTACCACCGAGTTAGGAACCATAGCTAAAGTTAAAGCTAATCCAAAATATAGTAAGTGGATTTCGAATGATTCACTTATTATGGCATGGCTATATGCCTCTATGTCTCCTGATATTATTATGAGAGTAATGAAAAGCAACACAACTTCTCAATCTCTGGTCTGCGATTCAGCAAGTTTTGTAGTCCTCAATACATCCAAACTCACTTTTCTGTCAGGAGAATTATAAAGACTCAGGAAAGGATCCATGAGCATGGATTAGTACCTCACGAAGGTAAAGAAATTAGCATACAATCTTGAGGTATTCGAAAAATCAGTCAATGAAGAAGACTTGATTAATCATGTTCTCACTGGTCTTGATGAGGACTATACCCCAGTTATTGTTGTTCAACTGAATGGGAGAGAAGAGTTGAACTTGCATGAGATAACATCAGTTCTACTCACGTTTGAAAAGCAGACTCGACTAACTAAATGAAGTTAGGATTGGTATGGATTCGATTAATCTCAGTCAAGGCTATAATATAGGAAACTTTAGAGGAAGATCAAGGTGAAATGGGAGAAACTCTGGAAGCAAAGGTAGATTCAGAGGCACGGGGAGAAACAATTGACAAACAGATTATAGAAATCCTTGTCAAATTTCCGGACTAACAAATCATCAGGAAGGTTTGTGTTTTAAGAGGTGCAATGAAAGCTTCTCTGGAATAAAAATGGTGAATCTGCTATGTCAAAATCAAAACACCAATACAAGTCACTCAGCTTACTTTGCTTCACCAAACACACTGGAAGATCCTACTTGGTATGCAGATTTAGGAGCAAGCACACATGTGACTAATGATATTAACCTGTCTGAGGCTCAAGTCTATACTTGTAAAGAAGGAATCAAATTTGGTAATGGTAAGTCTCTTCCCATTGCTCATATAGGCTCTAAGACTTTAACTGATGGAGGAAGAAGTTTTGTTCTAAATAAATTGCTACATGTTCCTGGCATTAAAAAGAACTTGCTTAGTGTGTCTCAGTTTACCAATGATAATGCAGTGTTTATTGAATTTCATCCTAATTTTTGTGCTGTGAAGGAATTGCTAGCGGGGAAACCAGTAGCTCTAGGAATGCTTAAGGATGTCCTTTACCACCTAACTCTATCAAATACTTAGAGACAAGATCCAACCTTCACTGTATCCAAGTTTCCATTCTTTGTTCTTACTACTAGTTGTAATAGCCTTCAAACAAAACCTAGTGAATTTGAGATTTGGCATAATAGACTATGCCATCCATCATCTCAGGTGTTGAGTCATGTTTTGAAATCTTGTAATAAACATGTCTGGTTTAATGGTTATCTTCATTCTGTGACTCTTATCAACTTGGGAAAATTCAAAAACTTCCTTTTAAACTTTCCAATTCTCGTGCATCAAATCACTTAGATCTCATTCATATCGATATTTGGGGTCCATCACCTATAAAATCAACCATGGGATTCGATACTTTATACTTTTGTAGATGATTTTATTAGGTACTCTTGAACCTATCCTCTTAAACACAAATCAGAGTGCCTTAAAACCTTTATGCAATTTAGAAACATTGTTGAAAAACAATTTGAAAGAAAAATAAAGACTGTGTAGGCAGACTATGGAGGTGAGTTTAGGGTGTTTGAAAAGTTTGCATTAGAAAATGGCATAAACTTGAGGTTTTCATGTCCATATACATCAATCCAAAAAGGAAGGGCAGAAAGAAAGCATAGACACTTAACAAAAACTACCCTTACCTTGCTGTCCCAAGCCAATATGCCATTACATTATTGGTGGGAAGCTTTTCTATGGCAACTTGTCTTATAAACCGATTACCAATACCAATTCTTCACCTAAAAATTCTTTATCAATCTTGTTCAATAAGTAAAATATAACACGTTGAGAGTGTTTGGCTGCACTTCCTTTCCTTACCTTAGACCATATAATAAGCATAAGTTTTCTTTTCATTCTCAAAAATGTGTGAACTTAGGATTCAGTACATCACATAAAGGATATAAGTGTCTAAGTCCCATGGGTATGATCTATATCTCGAGGCATGTAGTATTCAATGAAGCTGAGTTCCCATTCAAAACAGGGTTCCTGAACAAATCCTCCAACATCACTGATACTACTGTTGTTACATATCCCCTGCCACTAAATTCTTGTCATGAAATTCCTACTTCCAATGATACTTCAATGAATAATGTTTCATCTCAGGCTCCAATTGCTCAATTGCATAGTCCAGTGTCTTCATCTCCCTTTCTACCAACTGAAAAAAGATCATTCTTCAGCATTTCAGGAGCCACCAATCTCCATCAATGATCTTAACAACGTTGAAGTTGGTGATGGAACTTCATTACAGTTTGAAGGTATGAGAAATTTATCTGCTGATGATTTCAAACTAAGTGAAACAGAAACAAGGATGGAAAATACTGGAGAAGAAGATTTGGAGTCACCTCAAACTAGGCATTCAATGATAACAAGAGGAAAACATGGAATATTCAAACCTAAGATCTACTCAGCTGAGCTCTCAGAACCTTCTACTGTTAGAGAAGCCCTAATGAATGTTAAATGGAGAAGGGCAATGCAAGCTGAATTTGAAGCTCTGCATAGAAAATCAAACCTGGATTTTGGTTCCACCTGAAAAGGCTGCCAAAGTGATAGGGTGTAAGTGGATCTTTAAGATCAAATATGATGTTAATGGGAATATAGAAAGGTATAAAGCACGACTGGTTGCACAAGGTTTCCTTCAAACATATGGAATTGATTAAGAGACGTTCAGTCCAGTGGTGGAAGCTTCAACCATCAAAATTGTGCTGACATTGACAGTGTATTTTGGTTGGGACATAAGGAAAATTGATGTGAATAATGCCCTTTTGAATGGGAAGCTCAATGAAGAAGTATTTATGTGTCAACTAGAAGGATTTCAAGGCATTAAATTTCTAAGTTTCGTGTGCAAGTTAAACAAAGCTATCTATTGTTTAAGCAGGCACCAAGGGCATGGAATGATGAAGTGAAGGGAACTCTAATTGACTGGGGACTCACTCAACGAAGGCAGACAATTCACTCTTCTATCAACTGGAAGAGAAGAACACAATTTTGATTATAATATATGTTGATGACATTATTGTCACAGGTAGTAACAAATTGCACTTATAGGACTTCATCAACAAATTCAATGACAAGTTTTCACTTAAGGATATGGGAAGTCTCGAGAAATTTGTGGGAATGGAGATCAAAAGAGATGGATCAGGGCTGCTGTTTTCACAGAGTAAATATGCTCAGGATATCATCAAAAGATTTGGGTTTGAAAATCTAAAATCTGTGACAACACCTATGGTTTCAGGTAAGCTAGTGCCAAAGGAAGAAGGTATGCAGATGAGTAATCTATCTTTATTCAAAAGCTTAGTGGGTTCATTGCAGCGCTTAGTTCACTCCAGACCAGATATCTCTTTTGCAATTAATCGCCTCAGTCAATTTCTACAGACACCTACAGATATACATTGGAATCTACTGAAAAGAGTTCTGAGATATTCGAAAGGAAACTTGGATTATGGAATAAAAATTCAGAATAATGGTGATCTTAATTTAACAGCTTTTCGTGACCCTGATTGGGGCTCCTTCCCATATGATAGACGCTCTATTGTCGGTTATTGTGTGTATCTTGGAGGTAATTTGATTTCTTGGAGTGCAAAGAAACAAAACGTCGTAGCTCGTTCAAGTACCGAAGTCAAATATAGAGCTTTAGCTCATGTTACTTCAGAAGTTTGCTGGACACAGTCTTTGCTTGGTGAACTGAAGATTAATTCTTAAAGTGTCCCTATTCTGTGGTGTGACAATTTGGGAGCAAAAGATCTGGCTTTGAATCCTGTGTTTCATGCTAGGATGAAGCACATCGAACTTAATGTTCACTTCGTACGAGATAAGGTTGTAACTCAAGAACTAGAAGTTAAATACATTCCAACATCAGATCAAATAGTTAATTTATTCACTAAACCGCTGCCAACATCTAGATTTCTGATTTTGGGAGACAAGGTAGGAGATCAACACACTCCACCTTGAAGGGGGGGAGATAAATTTGAGAGTAAGGACCAAAAGTCACAAAGAGAAAAGCCCAATGATGACATTGAATATAAGGCAAAACTTGATAAAACGTAATGGTAAGAAGTGCAACTTTCTTGTAAGCACTGCTCGTGATTCATCCTTGTTCAGCTTCTGTTGTGCAGCTGCAACGAACCCTAGTCATCATCTAGTTTCCTATTATTAAGGGATTTCGTACTAAGTGAGGACATACATGAAGACAATTGTGATATGGAATAACAATTTTCTTGTTTTTTGTATGTATTCTTTGTATAGGTTTTGGGTCTATATATCTTGATCTCTTGTAATTCACTTAGTGATTTGTGTAGATTAATTGAAAGCTGAAAATCTGATCTATTAGTTCTTTCTATAAATAGTGACATGTCAATATTTTGTTTTGGTCCACTTTTGAAAAGTCAAAAAATGGTGAGCGAAAATCTTTGACCATGCAAATTTTTTTAACTTTAAAAAAAAAAAAAAAAAGAACTAATGAGATATTGTCATGTGGCAATTTATAAACAAAATTTAGAAGCAATTAGTACCACTTTTCTAAAAAGCGCGTATAGGCATACGCCTAAGTGCAAAGCTCGCCCTTCACACTTTGTCACTCTTCTCACTTTGCTCACGTATTGTCGGGCTTTTTCGCGCCTAAGCGAGCTTAAGTGTGACGCTCAACATTTCCAATTCATCACGTTTTATGCTTCTTATAAAATTGATTTTTACCAAATTTTTACCAAACAGAGGTCACATTGCAGAAATACTACAAGACATGCGAGCTCAAATTGATGATACCAACCTGTCCAGTGTACATTAGACCTAGCATTGCCCATGATGTTTGTACCAAGTTTGTTCGGTTTCCTTCCAATGGTGTGTATTTCTATCACAAAATTATCGTGTAGGATTTCATTTAATAGATAGCGCCAAAAAAAAAAATTTTAAAAATGTTTTATACGAAAATGTTCCAAATCAATACCATGGTTAGGCAGGATTTGTGGCTTTCTCCCCATCCACCTTCTTCATTTTGGGTTGACAAGAAAAAATTGACGCCTTTTCGAACTGTATCACTGTTGTCATATGTCTTCCCTGCAGCTGCTAACCCTCCTAGCCCAAAGAATGTGCCATAGAGGAAGCAAATTCCCCAATAGCCATACCTGTCACATATGTCACATATATCTCAGATTAGATTGAAATCCTGAATCTATAATTATACAAGTCAAAGCCTAGCTTTAAGTCACCAAGAACTAGGACTGCACAAAAAAAACCTCGAAATTGCAAACCGAACCTAACTCGTTAGTTTGAGACCGCATGAACCCGTGATTTCTTTTCTCTCAAATCGAACCAAACCATTTCAAAATGGTTAGATTTAGGTTTTGATTTTCAAAAACCGAAACAAATCGATTTTAATTTTTTAATTAAGAATTAATTTTATTAATTTGAATTTATCTTTTCCCACTTAAAAAAAAAGTCAAATCTAACTATGAAATAAAATTGTCATGTATATCTTTTCTCGTTTTCATTGCATTGTAATAATCCCAGAAAAAATGTATAGAAGTTTCCTATCTTCCAGTTTAGGCCATGCATGCACTGAAGGAAAAAAATTGTACTCAGCAAAAAAATTGACCAAGATAATGCAACATTAAGCCGTAATTACAACGAACTGCTGAAAATGAAGAAGAACTAAAATCCTTGACTAGAGCTATCAAACTTTCAAATGATGTGTAGTACATATCGACAATTGACAGTCTGAAAATCATACTCCCACATTTCAGTGAAATTATTCACTCATCATTATGCTTTTATTATCAATCTAGTGTAAAGGTAATGAAATAAGAAATGAATCAAAGAATGTTAACATATGTTAGCTTATACTAACTTTTAATTTAGCTTTATATATATATTAAAAAATACGGATTAATTTGACACCTAAAATATATTATATTATATTATATTATATTATATTATATTATATTAATAGATAAACCGTGGATTAAAACCGAACCAAACCACAAAAAATGGTTTGGTATGTAAAATGAAATGGTTTGTTTTGGTTTGAAAAAATGTAAAACCGCTAAAAATGGTATGGTTTGAAAATATGTCAAAAATATCTCAAATCGAAACGCGTTCACCCCTACCAAGAACCATCGAGCCATTGTCTTTCTTCTAGGAATCGCACGGATTTTGACACGGATATTTCTATTTCTTCCTCCCAATGGCCTGGATGCATAAGTTTGAATGATAATAGAGCTTGGATTATAGAAGTTGTGCACTCAACATGCCTGAACAACCAAAATGATCATAAATGTTATCAATTTGTCTCTTTATCAATATGGGAAACTGAAAAAGAAAAGGTTTAAGTACTTACTCTTGCTCCACGATTATGTCAGCAAAAAGTTCTGTAGGATTCAACGCCTGAAAACAATGTCCTTTTAGTATGTTAAAGTAAACTTATAGTACCATTTTCTGTGATATCCCCTTTTTATTCTAGTCAAAAGTCGAGAAATGATTTTGTCAAGTCAATGATTTAAATTGTCAAAGTCAAGTAAGGGCTTAAGTTGAAGAAATGATTTTATTGGGACTTAAATTATAGTTACAAAAGTTTGAAGGTTGAGATGATAGAAGATATAAATTTTTAAGGATTTAGTTTTCAATTAATTGAATATAAGGACTTAATCTTATTTTGTATGGAAGTTTGGGGGCTTGAATAGCACTTACACTATAGTTATCCACTAAATTGAGGATAAGAGCATCTCTAATGGCCTATTCATTGGGAAAAAATAGATTGACACATAGGAAAAACAAATAATGGCATGAAAATTTAATCTCCAATGGTTAATTTGCATACTTATGTGGCGCTGACATGGCATGGATATTATCTTATACTATATCTAGATGTAGATAACTTGTTAGACAATGTTGAATTTGATTTTCTGTTCCATTTTTTGTTGTTGACTGAATTTTTCTTTGCAATTTGAAGGAACTTTGTTAATTGAGATGTTGCTAATTTGAATATCCATGTATACATAAAAAAAAAAATAGACAAATACCATTGGGAATAAGCTTTAAAATTCACTATCTATTTTTTCAATATATGTGAGATAATTATCTATTTAAATGCCACATAGGTTAAAATGCCCATAAACCATTAGAGATGCTCTAAGATATACTTCTCCTTTTCTTTCTTGTCTTGGGGATTAAACACAAACAGAGCACTGGAGATGCTAGAAATGAACGAAACAGGGAAGAAAAATGAGAAGAAAATGGAAAGAAAAGGAAAGAAAGAAGAGGAAGGAAGGAAGGAAAGGAAAAAGAGAAAAGGGGAAAAATGGTGTCAATTTCTCTAGCCTTGATTCTAAGTTGTCCTCAATTTGTAAGAGGTAAACAAATTCTTTGTTAATGAATATTTCTATATTTAGTTTTTGATTAGTGTTTTAAATTTGAAGAATTAGAAGAGAGTATACATATTAGGGAAGATTGGTGTTGAATAAAGTGTAAGTTGAAAATTGGTTTGTAAATTATTGCTTCAATCCTTAAGTTTATTGTGTTTATATGATATCAAATACGCGATTATGATGTATTAGAGTTGGATAAGGATTTGTCATTTGGGTATGATTTTGCTTATTTTTCCTTGATTTTTCTCTTAATTTTAGTCCAAATAAAGTGCTATTCTGTCAATAGTTTGGAGACAGATTTCCATACACAGAAATTAGTACTAGCTTTCAAAATTCTGAAAATATGGTATTATTTTTGTCAACCATGGGTTTTCTTGGAAATTTTAGTATGGAAATTAGATTAAGTGTTATTTATTAGGGATATGATGTTGAAAGAATTCTTGTAAAGAATTTAAATGTTAGTGATTTTAATTGGGATAAGAAGTTTGAAAGTTTATTCATAAAGTTATTATTAATTAATTCTTATTCCAAATTATAGGAATATTGTTTGAGGTAATTATATGAGTAAACATGATCTCTTGGACAAGTAAGAGATTCCAAACTTGGCACGAAGTAAGAGATTCCAAACTTGGCACGATGAATTAAGGAGGTAACTAGAAGATTGAGATTGTCTAAAAACATAGCTAGTTCATTGACGAGAACTCGATGAGTGGAAAATTTTAAAGATTTTCAAATATTGATAAATCGTTATACGATTGCATTAAATATGATTATGTGAATTATTTGTCCAATTTATGTGATTATATTGAAATGTTATCAGAATATGGCATTTGTGGAATTAAAGAGATTACGAAAGATTTTTTGTTAAAAGAAATATGAGATATGTGATATTGAAATCTATCAAAAAGTACCCCTGATTGTATTGATTATTTTAGTGCACTGAGGGGTCTTGTCCGTGCCAATAGAGCACTGAGGGGTCTTGGTCATGTACTATATGCACTGACGGGTCTTGACCGTGTACTAAAATGGATGACTTGAGGTCTTGATACCCATATATTGATATTTGCCCATAAAGGCAGAGTATACAGATTATATTCAGTGGATACATTTTGGTAAGATTTGTTAGGATATGGCCATACCTAGAGATTACAGACTGTGTTGACAATATATTATGGATGATGTTAGATTACAGATTGTGATGACAGTGTAAACAAATGATGATATTAAGATGATATTTTTCGGCATGAAGAGTATGTCACTTTTCTTGACTACGATATATGAGATTACATTGTAAACTCGATTTTGGGTAAATTCATATAAATGAAAAAGTATAGTTATTTTTAAATTCTCCACTTACTGAGCTATTAACTCATTATTTTTCCACCATTTTATTAATAGGTAACAGTTGAGTTCTAAAAGCCTGAAGAGTCTGTTGATTTTGGAGTCACACCAGTATGACATGTCAAGGTTATCATTTCATTTAAACTAAGTATTTCATATCAGTTGGAGTCCACATTATTTTAACGTAAAATGATTTTTCAAAATTTAGCACATGATTGATAGTAGTTAACAGTTAGCCTTGGTGAAGGGTCTGGCGTCTAGTTGGTATTTATTATCGGCGCACATTATGTCTCGAGTCCATTAGGGTGATTCGAGACGGGTCGTGTCATTTTCTCAATGGAAACTAATACTTGTTTAGCAAGAATGAGGAATCCTAACAAGTGATACACATCTAACGGTATATGTAAATGTTTGCCTGCAAATATATCTGTGGAATTGGGGGCTCCCAGATTCCAAACCCTCCACTGTCAGGATTCTGGATAGATAAGGATAAAAGGCAATTAGTTATCATCCATTGTCTTATAATATATAAATCATGTATATATTTTCAGTCGAGTTCAACTGACTTTCAAGATATAGAAGCCATACTTGTAGAGAAAGAAGGACATTTACAGCATCATACAAGCGCTCAGCCTCAGCCTCTTCTCCAGCAATTTCAGTAGGGAATTGTGAGAGCAGAAGTAGACACTGTAGAACATATATATGTAAGTCCAGTCCAGGCTTCTTTTAGAGATTATTGAAGAAATGAAAAAAATACTACGTACGTACCTTAAGTGCCTCAGCTGTGCAATCTGATACCGCCCATCCGTGATCTTGATCAGAGAAAGTCCATCCACCTTTAGTAAAGTGACGATACATACGTTTGAAGTCGCCACTTGGGTTATCTTTGATCTGCATAGTTTGAAATTAAAGGTAAATTTTCATCCAGTGCTTTACATACAATTCATTAAGCCCCTACTTAAAAATCAGCTAGATTTTAATAAAAGTTGATGAGATGTATGGTTGAAAAGTTACGGTCCATAAAAAATGTGATTAAGATTAAATGTTGACTTTAATTTAGATTAAAATCTAAATTTTCTAGTTGTACTAAACAGGGGCTAAATTTGTTGCTCCCTCAGAATAAACCTGAGATTCTTTTATGTAGAAGTGTGCCTTCTTAAGGCCATCGCCATATTCCTCAACCATGCCAGTCGCGATGACAGCTTGAGTGGCAAGAGCACAGTCCCATAATTGACTACCAAAAGTCTGCAGGTTAAAGAAAAATATTTAGCCTGCCAGTGCCACCACCCCGGCCCCTAATGTTCCTTGTTCTTTACCAATTATATTTCGTTCAAACAATGCACCTGCATTTTCATTCCATCTTCAGCAAGCCACAAAAAGTCAGGAACTCGTGAGAGATGACGCTTGAATTCATCACCATGTGGATCATGTGCCCACCAGCACATCATTTGGAGACTCTGCATAAAGAAATATTGGTCATACCCATTTCTGTGGTGCAATATTTTGATCCCATCAACCAAAAAAATTAAAAAAAAAAAAAAAAAAATCTAAGTGTATTATAATCCTCATTTTTTTTTTTTAATAAAACACCAACACAGCCCCAGCGTAGTTTCCTCCGCCAAAGCAGGTTGATGGGGGTTAGGATTCCCCTACCGTTTTATGCATAATAAAATGAAAAGAACAGAAAAGGAGGGGGACATAAATTTGAAGTCCAAAAAATGTGAATTACAAAGAGCATTAAAAAATTTACTAACCTTTGATATACATCCACTGGTAATGTATCTAGTTTCCTCAGCCTCGTAGCGCATGTGTTCGAGTGCCTTTTCGATGGATTTTTGTCTAGTCTTGTTCAAGGGCCAACGCCTCATTACTGGCTCACTAAGGTAGTTGAGAGTATCCCAGAGAAGATCTTGTATGAAGGTGTGGGGATAATAGACATCATCCTTCATTTTCGAAATTAGCATAAGCCTCAGTACTTAGTCTAGTGCCTGGACACAACCTTAAGCCTACAAAGGCAATCTCCAAAATTTGAAACCTTCTCTTAATAGAAATCATTTATTGGTGATTTTCCAAAAAAAAAATAGTTTTAAGAAAATTAACTATATCTTTGTCCTCGAATCAAGCGTCAAACTTTGAAGCTTTGAGTTCCAATCTTTATAGAGCGTGAAAACGGCAAGACTTGCTATATCCTACTTCTCCTATATAAAAGAGGTTATGAAAATCACCATTCATTTACGAGTCTTTTTTGTCTCCTAGCAAGTCACTATTTTTGACTTCATTTAATTAATTCGAAGCTTAATCAGAATGTGGAAGTCTTGGGCAATATTTATTTGTTAAAAATTTTGTGTTTAAAAATATGTTTTTTTATGTTTTGTTGGTAAAATGTGTGATTAAAAAATGGAGAAAGAAAATATGTGTGATTAAAAAGTGATTTGTGGAATTGTGTTAATTCACATTTAACACGCTAATATTACCTTAAAAATAACACATCCTGTCCATTGGACGGGCATAAGACTAGTATCATAAGAAAATTATTTGTTAAATTGAATTGTCAACAAAAGAAGAAACCAGACCAACCTTACAGCAATCATGGCGTGCTTTATTCCAATTTATCTTATCATATGGTTTGACATGAATTTCTTGTCTAAGAGATAAAACAAGGTCAGTGAGCGGTCCATGATATCTTTTTCCGTACAAGTACGACATGGGCATGTAAGCTGTACGACAATAACACCACATTTTTGCTGCATTTTAAAAAAGTTATTAGATATATCTCCAATGGAAGCTTCAGAATTAAGAAATTGTGGGGTAGAATAGAATTACCTGGATGAAAAGGCAAAAATGAAGGGAGAAGCCAGAATTCTGGAGGTAATGGGTTGCAGCCGTCCCAATCATACACACCAAGAACCTATATATTCCAAATTACATTTTGCTGAATACCAAACTCAAAAGCTTTTTAAATTTTGCTGTCTGCTACGATCGAGTAAAATTGAGAATTCTTACTGAAAGATAGATCTTTCCCCAAGAGGAAATTCCAGTTGCGCCGCCATGATCAAGGATCCACTTGCGGCCTCTGGTAACTGTCTCATTACCATCGTCAACTCCTTCTCCCAATAGACGTAATGCGACATAGTTTAGTGCAGAGCCTATCATGGTGCTACGGCCTTCAATATATAATCCCCATCCGCCATCGTCGTTCTATGATTCACATTCCTTTACGTTAGATTATCCATTCTTAGCTGAACCTTGCTTCTTGTTCACAAGGGGGTTGACAAAAACATTTATGTGAAGGGGTTCTCCTTGTCAAGTATATTGTACAAGAACAATAATTGTTCCTAATTAGCTATATATATAATAATAATAATAATAATAATAATAATAATAATAATAATAATAATAATAATAATAATAATAATTGCAATATGCATGTGGGTGAAATGGCTAACTCAACTCATGGTCATGGAAGACTAAACGAAATTTATTAATTGGTACCCACTTGGTGATTGTAGATATAGCGAATAATTTCTTTCTTGTGTTCTGGTGTCAAGACGGCGTTAATTTTTCCACTGATATACAAGGCAATGATCTGCAAGTATAAACAAGAAGGCGTTTCACGTAAAGTCAGCTCGAGAAAAAAAAAGTCGATAGTATTTTATTTTGTACATACTAATGGAGGGGTGAAAAACAAAGGGCCTGCATTTTCGGCTGGCCAATGTCCATCACTTGCTTGCAACGCAATATTTAACCGTAAAGCTTTCTTCACGGATAGGGTAGCTGCCTCATAGGTTACTTCTTCATTTTTATCCAATCTTACTGGCGGAAGGCTTAACAGATCAATGCCACTTTCTTTTATAAGCTGTGAGAAAACAAGATCCAATTAGTTAAATGGAACAGCTAGCATATATAAGTATATAAGGAAAAAATAAGAAGTTAGAATCTTCGTATCCTCCAGCATATACGCACTGAGGATTAATTCACCTGAATTCTCGTAAACAAGTCTCCACAGCCATGGATTCCCTTCTTCCGATTCTTCCGAAATTCTTCGCGCGCCTTTTCATATTCTTCGCGCTCTTCGACCGTTCCTCCATTAGGATCATGCTCCCAAATTTGTCTGCCTACAAAATCATTGGTGCTGTACAAGTACCGTCCATTGCCTTGAGCAATCTTGAGCTTCCACATTTTTTTAGCCTTCAGTGATAAAGCAAGCTTCTGATCAACCTTTGTGGTAATTCACAGACACTGTCCATTCAGGAAAAATATTTAAGCTTATATAAATACACATACATATGTATCCACTTTTTGAGAAAAGCTGGTTCAACACGTATGCATGCAATCTCCAGTGCCTTGCCCTTGCTAATGAATTAAAATAATGACTATTAGTTCACCAAATCTTTAGATATCAACGTTTTTTGATAAATTTATTTAACACGTCTTCCATCTCCAATGCCCTCGCTAATTAAAATAGTGACTATTGCCCCCATGGGCATGGTGCAGCGATAAAGTAGTAGAAGTTGAAACTAGAGGATCAGAGATTTGAACTTTGCTCATAGAAGACAACATTTAAATACTGAAAGACAAGTGCTTATATAGAAATAGAGTCATAATGTGCCTCGTCACCCCTCCGGGGGGTTCCATCAGCACAACATAAAGGGGTGTTCATGGGGAGAAGAACAGTTGCACGAATGTCTACTTCAAGTATGCATAGATTCTATCTACATTCGGATTAAACTGGAGGGCAAACTAGATGGAAGACTGCTAACTAGGATTAGACGAAACTTCAATACCAATAAAAAAATGACTGTTAGTTCACCACATTTTTTAACTTAATTATCGATACTTTTAGATAAATTGATTTAACACGTCTTCCATCTCCAATCCCCTCCATAATGGCAAGAGTGAGTCAGATAATCTTAGCAAATGGGAATTTCTTTTTCTATTTAGAGGGGGATATGCTGATGATCACACTTTAGCATCAATGTCGAAACATGGAAAAAAGAATCAATGGAACAACTCGTTTATCCATTTCTATCACTATTTTTTGGAGTTTTTCCTTTAAAAAATAATCCAAATTGAGGATTAAGGTAAACAATCAATATCAAAAGGTCTAAAAAAGGTTGAACTGCTGATAGAAATAAAATTAAATAAATTATGTAAAGAAAAATTTACTTGAGAGTGAATTGGCCAATTTTGGGAGTGGACAATCAGTAAACCATTTATTAGGGACAATCGGAAATTTTATTATTCATTAATTTATTGCAAATATTATCTAGATTGTATTAAAACGAAAGGAGAGTTAAATAAATAAAATTATCACGAAATAGATAGTAGTTGATCAATCAATTCAAATGATACTAATAATGGAAGAAGATTAATCGGCTAGCTAGTTTATTTAATTCTTATAACATTACTAGAAATCCAGCTTTTACCAATTGAATTTTTCAATTTTCCATCACTAAAGGCCTAATTTCCATCAGAAATTATCAATATATACCAACGGACAAAGTCTGTCGAAAATTTTGTCGGAGAAAGCTGCGTCGCTAACGGATTTCCGAAGTTGTTAAAAGTAATAAACTGGACCGAACTAGCTCCATAGCCCGCAATGTTGGGGAGCTTTAAAAAGTATCTATATTAATTAAGTAAAATCGAAAACCAATTGCAATGAAATTTTAATCAAGTTGAGAGCGACAATCTGCTTAACAATTTTAATTAGTATAGAAAGTTCTTCAATCCATTAAGCGATTATCATATTCGAGGCTTCAAATGCACCAACTTTTTGGATTTAAATAATTTTCTGCCAATCACAAACATAATATAAGTCTATTCTTCTGTCTACATATTAAGAAATTTTAAAGCTCAAAGAAGCTGTAGAAACCTAATCCACTTTTCTTCTGTAAACAAGAAAATGGGTTGTAAATTTGCTCGTTTTAAACGTTAAAATGCAATAAGCAGATAATATATGTTTTATCATGCTGCAAAACTTTGGAACTCCTTATTGCAAAAGATAAAAGCAAATACCTAGTTTTTCTGGTGGACATTTTTCAATAATAAGTACTATATATAATCACAAAATTATGCTCCTATGCTCAAATTGAAATAAATTGCTTTTATATTTTTATACGTGAGCTGTAAGCATCAGCAACACACCCATGTTTGCTATACTGAATTGGACTTTGCTACAGCACCCGGCTACCGCCCCCATGTGAGGGGGCAGTAGCCCGCATGGTACAATGCGCGGGTGAAGTAGCAAAATTCTACTGGATTAGACAATTGGCGAACTTTGTCACGTGCCACTCTTGCCTAATCCTTTCCCGTAACCACCAAATACGCCCTCGGTTTTTTTTAATGATTTTTTCTTGTAGCTTTATTTCTTCAGAGGACTGCAATACTGTATTTCTCGTGGTAGAAATTAAGAGACATACCATCCTCAGGTACGAGTTCTTGTTTGTCCTCAAGAAGTTACATTAGCCATCTCAGGAGCTACATTGCAGCCTCTTTGCACAATAGCCGAATATCAGAAGTCAGAACCCGAAAAACCTTCAGTGTTTTCCACCAAGAAATTGTAAGTGTAATGACCAAGTTTTGAAAAAATAAAAAATAAATAAACACCGAGAGAAAGAGAGAGAAGAGGAAAGTCAATTGTTGAATGGTCAATCATGTCAAGATTTGATTTCAAAAAAAAAAAAAGGAATGAAAGGCGGTGGACTTTTGTACATATTATTCCACTTTTTCCTTTTCATTACACACACTCACACACAATTACATATGTACAAACAGAAATATCGGACAGAGAAATTGACGGAAAAAAAAAAAAAGGGAGAAAAGAATAAAGGAAAAGAGGTATCGTCGACAACGTGGTTTATATTACTAAGCTTTTATTAGTCGATTTTGTAAATTAACAAAAAGGTTATTATTTCAAAGTTTTGTTAAAATTAGGTTTATTAGACTATTAGTTTAAATTTAATTTTATCAAAAAGGAAATTTGCCTAAAAATAATAAGATTATATTTTATTTTTGCATTTTTTAATTATTGAGGTAGTTGATATGGTTAGTTGTTGATTTGAATATTATATCATTTTCAGGCTGTAAGAAATCGGTTGGAACAGCTTATCAGCCGATTTAATTTGCACATACATAGACTATGAGTGGAAAAAATTTAATTATTTTCAAATATTGATAAATTGCTTATATAATTATGTTAAATGTGATTATGTGATTTATTTGTCCAATTAAGTGATTATTGTGAAATATTATATGAATATGATTTTTGTAGAATTACAAAAATTGTGAAATGATTATTTGTGAAAAATAATGTGATATTGAAATCCACCAAAAAATAGTCATGATTATATACTTCTTCTAGTTCACTGAGAGGCTTTGACTGTGTTCGATACTGCATTGATAGGTCTTGATCGGGTATGATATTTCCCTAAGTCGATCTGATCGTGTATTATATAGTTCACCACATTTTTTAAATTAATTATCGATACTTTTAGATAAATTGATTTAACACGTCTTCCATCTCCAATCCCCTCCATAATGACAAGAGTGAGTCCAGATAATCTTTGCAAATGGGAATTCTTTTTTCTATTTAGCGGGGGATATGCTGATGCTCACACTTTAGCATCAATGTCGAAACATGGAAAAATGAATCAATGGAACAACTCGTTTGTCCATTTCTATCACTATTCTTTGGAGTTTTTTCTTTCAGAAATAATCCAAATTGAGGATTAAGGTAAACAATCAATATCAAAATGTCTAAAAAAGATTGAACTGCTGATAGAAATAAAATTAAATAAATTATGTAAAGAAAAATTTACTTGAGAGTGAATTGGCCAATTTTGGGAGTGGGCAATCAGTAACCATTTATCAGGGACGATCGGAAATTTTATTAATATTTAATTTGTTGCAAATATTATCTAGATTGTATTAAAACGAAGTGAGAGTTACATAAATGAATAAAATCATCACACAATAGATAGTGATTGATCAATGATGCGTGTCGCGATATATCAAAATAATAAATAATTCCTTACTCGCTAAATATTAATTAATAATGTAGTAGTGAGAGTAAGGGTCGATCCCACGAGGAACGGAAACTAATTTTAGTTGTTCGATCAATTAGAATGGAATGGGGGTCTTGTTGTTTGGAAATTATTTGAATGAAAACTATGCATAAAATAAATAATTAAATATGACTAGAGAAATAATATGAGAAGAAATCTTGTTCTCGGGTTCGATTGTACCCCCAATTAATGTTATACCTTTCCTTGTAACGTGTTTCTATCCCTAATTCAATTATCAATCATAAATAATCAACAAGCTCAGATTATCTAAATTCTTCCTTATGTATATTGATTCAAAACAAGTTCTTCGAACCAATTTTAGCCACGGACAATCCTAAACAAGCTCTTAGGATTTAATGCACGACTAGTATGAAAATTTAGAAGAATAGATTGAATTGGATCGTTAATTACATAAGCTCGAATTAATCAATCCAAGTTGAATTATTACTAAACCTGCACGAGATTTATTTGCTACTAAAGTAAAGATTCAATGACAATTACGGATCAAGAATCAAAAATAGCATATTCATGAATCCAAAGATCAATAATCCAATTGGCCAAATTAAACTATTAATCAAATAAACTCAATTGAAAATTCAAAACATAATAATCCAACAATTGAAATAAAGGAATAAATTCACGCTACTAATTTGTAGGAAAAGAAAATAACATAATTAAGTTAACACAACTTCCCCTTTGAACAAGATATGGAATTTAGCCTAGCATGGTTGTGGTAGATTCTTCAAGTTGCTTCATGGATTCCCCTTGCATTTGATGCTCTTGTGCTCAAAAAATTTCCCAAGAATGCTCTCTATTTTTCCCTAGTTTGTCTCTATTTTTCTTCAATGTCCAGCTTCCTTTTTGTGGCTATTTTGCTCCTTTAATACTCCCAAAATCGTGCCCTAACTTTACCCCAAAGATATACCAAAAATAGACTTGAATCATATAAGGAAATTCCTTGGCGACCAAGTTACGGCCGTAACTTTCATTATTACGGCCGTAATTGGGATTCTGAAAATTTCCGGAATTTGAAAGTTACGGCCGTAACTTTATCATTTACGGCCGTAAATACATTTCTACTGAGAAGCGCCTATGCTCGATGTTTTTGTCATAACTTTCTCTCCCAAAGTCCGATTGTGGTTATTCAAGTTGCATTGGAAAGAAAACTCAAATATATACAATTTCTTGTGAAATAGCTCTTCCAAAATTAGAAAGTCTTCTATGACAAAATTGAGCTTCAATGTATAACTAAAATTCATGATCACAATCCTTGCGAGTTTTTGATTTCCAACTTCATCCCAAACCTTCTTTGACCATAATTTTTGCATCTAATCTTCTTCCCACATGCCATTATTGATTTGGAGCTCTTTGAATATGCCCTTGAACCTCACTTCTTGATTTTTTTGTATTTCTTTGGTCATGTTTCCTTTCTTTTTCTTCTTTTTGACCTTACATAGCACAATAAGTGAAAATGCATTAAACGATGCTTCAATAGGATCAAACCAATAACAAAATAAGATAATAAGTGAATTAAATATGTGCTAATAAAGCACTTATCAAATCCCCCCGCACTTAAACCATTGTTCGTTCTCGAATAATGATGTGAAAGAAAAGAAACATAACTCAAACAAAAAGATAGACCTACAATTGGAAAGTCAAGGTTACAGCACACTTCTCTTTTAGCATGAAAATTCAATTGCATAACCGGAGTGTGTTAGTGTGTGCAAGAGATGCATCATCTAATATCCTCTGAACATAAATGAAAATCAATACCCCTGGCCCAATTCATTTCCCAATGTGGCTTGTATCCTCCCACCTCTCGTGAGTTCTCTCTTAACCTCTATCATTGATTTACTACATGGGTGTTAGTTTTTGGCCAACTTGAAAGCACAGAATATAGACCAAGCAATTCAAACCACTCATAAGCATATGTAATGGGAGTTAACACCCTCACTAGATATTTCTCTCTTCGCACAAAGTGTATAAGGGCGAGAATTTTCACTCAACTCACTGCATGGAGAATCTATTACCACAGACTGCTCAAATGTCATAACCGGAGCCAACAATAACACAAGTGCAAAGTAAAGGTCTTTATTTGGTTGTAACGGGGCTTCGGGTTAGGTAGGATAAAAGGATATATTTAGGCTGAGTCGAGAAGGAATTTTGCAAGCTAAGTCAATTCAAAATGACATTACTTCCTTCACTTTCAATATGAACTTCATTGTTTCACTCTACCCAACTTTGTTCACACTTGAATCTCTTCTTTTCTTTTCTTTTCTTTTTTTTCACAAGTTGAGTGTTTGACATCCTCAACTACTAATTTTCATGACTAAACTTCATTTTCATTACTTTTTCTCTTTCGATTTTTTTTTCAAGTACAGACTACAACTTTTTCTTTTCTTTTTTGTTCAAATCATTACGCAGTCACCAATTGGCTTGAGATAGAATTACATTCCCTTGAATTCAGTCCATTACACAACCATCGCTCAACAAAAGATAATCATTGCAACTTCTTAGACATAGACCACAGCACGATCCTTAATCAACAAAAGCTTGCGAATCCCTTCTCTATGGGTTCAAAACAGAGACAATGCAAAAGAAATGGTATTTCTTGGCTTGTAGCGTGGCATCAAAATTTCAAGGAAAGGCTAAGGCTCAAAAGGGCTTCTATTGGTACATGTATCATGGTAGGCCCTTTTAGTAGGTCAAATTTGGTTTAACCTAATAACTCTACTATATTTTGCACTTGAGTCAAGAAGCTACAACGGCATGCACAAAAGAGCACATCTAAGTACAAACCAACCATACAGGACACACATCAAAAAAAGCTTAATATAAAGAGTAAAAGTAGCTCATAGGCTCAAAAACTCACAAATTATGGTTTATATGTGCTTCTCCCATCCAATTATGAGTTATAGGTCATCGCTCAGTCTTCATTCCGAACTCAAAATCTAGGGGATAAGGATAGAATGAAGTTACTCGGGGCGGTATTTTATCATATCAATTTTGGTTTGACTCAATTAGGTTGCAGAAATTTTTCAATTTGTCCCCATTTTCAAACTAATTTAGAAATTATTGGAAAACTCATCTCTATGTGCTCATTGTTTATCCGATTATGCAATTTAGGAAGTTGGTGGTTCAAAAATAATCATAAGTGGGGTTGCTTCATATTAAACCGAAATGTGGGTCTAAGCACAATTAAAGCTAACTAACAAAAAAAATTGAATGAAGATGAATAAAATAGGGATAACAAAAGATAATAGATAATCATCCCCCCACACTTGAATTCCACATTGTCCTCAATGTGGAGCGTGACAATACAAAACAAAATAGGGGAATGTGAATGGAATCAGAAGAAGGGACATGATTTTTTTTTTTTTTTTTTGATAATTACGGTCGTGAAGATATTAATTACGACCGTAAGTAACAATCTGAAGAAAAAAAAAAGTTGAAAGAATCAACTACGGTCGTAAACAATATAGTTACGGCCGTAATTAAGCCTTTGTGAAATTAATTAATAAGAAAAATGACAAAAATGAAAATAAAAAAATAACAATTTGAGGGAGTAAAGAAACTCCCCTCTCGGGTTGCCTCCCGAGCAGCGCCTTTGTTTACTGTCTTTGGCTAGACTTGTTGTTTCTCCCTTCAACCGGGATTAGGTGGATTTCCAAAGCTCAACTTCTTTTTCATATTTTTCATTAGGGCCTGCAAGACAGGGGGCAAAAGCATGTCATCAGAAGTTGGCAATGTAATACACGAGATTTTACCTGACTTTTCACCATTTCTACCAAGTTTGAAAGTTTCCTATACTGAAGAATCAATAACATTAACAGAATGAACAGGATTATCATCATCAAGGTAGTTCACAGAATCATAAATATTAAACTGAATAATCTCATTATCAAATTCCATGGTAAGTGAGCCACTACTAACATCTATCTTGGTCTTAAATGTTTTTAGAAATGGTCTGCCTAACAAAATAGGAGTAGAGTTGGGGGAGTGGTCATCATTCATGTCCAATACATAAAAATCTGCAGGAAATACTAACCCGCCTACTTGCACTAGAATGTCTTCAACTACCCCGTCAGGATAAGCATTAGAACGATCGGCTAGTTGAATTATAACATTGGTTTCATTCAGTTTGGCAAGTTTTAAGGAAGCATAGGTGGACCTAGGCATTACATTGATAGATGCTCCTAAGTCTATTAAAGCAGGATTTATTTTCTTATTGCCTATTTGAAAAGGTATGGTAAACATACCTGGATTCTTACACTTGGGAGGTAATTTTCTGTAAAGAAGTGCAGATACAGACTCACCCATTCTTACCATCTCATTTCCCTTTAGCTTTCTCTTATTGGTGCACAGATCCTTCAAAAAGTGGGATGTTGATTTCCACCTTCTTTAACATCTCCAGGGTTTCTTTTTCCTTGCCCTCCTTGTTCGCTTTTGCTAACATGCTGGGAAAGGGAGGTAAAGTTAGTTTAACATTTAAAGTGGAATCTGTTTTTACCTGCGAGCTTTTTGAGGTGCTGTCGTTCTTCCCGACTTCCCTTCCCTCAACTTCCTTCTCTTCGATTGCGGTAGGTTTCAGTTGCGGTTCTTCAAGCTCTTTTCCACCTCGGAGAGTAATTGAACTCACATTCTTTAGATTTACTTCAGGTTGAGATGGTAGCTTTCCTCCGGTTTGTGCCTCAAGTCTGTTGATGGCAGTAGCCATTTGACCCATTTGGTTTTCCAGATTTTGAATGCTAGACTTGGTGTCCTGTTGAAATTGAAGTGTGTTAGATGCCAAGGCTTTAACCATGTCTTCAAGGGATATACCTGAGCCTTGAGGTTTTTGCTGATACTGCCCCTGTTGTTGGAAGGTTCCTTCTTGTTGAAATTGCCCTCGAGGTTTGTTTGAAATGAAACCTGGGGGATTGTTAATTCCGTAGCTTAGGTTGGGGTGATCCCTCCATCCTGGATTGTAGGTATTAGAGTACGGATTGTACTGTTGTCTTTGGAACGAAAAACTCTCTACAGCACTTACCTGTTCACCATTTCCCTCTTGCAACACCGGACAAGTATCTGTTGGATGTCCGAATTTTGAACATATCCCACAAGCTTTGACCTGTTGTTCCTTCCCTACAGCAAGTTGTTTAACGAGATTTGTTAGTTCAAACAATTGACTTTCAATATTAGAACTACTTACCTCATTCACGCGCCGAACTTGCATATCCATGTTGGAGTTGAACTGCTGAGTGTTCTCAGCCATATTGGAGATTAAAGCTCGTGCTTGTTCCGGTGTCTTGTCCATCAATGCACCTCCGCTTGCGGCATCTATCATGCTTCTATCCATCGGTGCCAGACCTTCATAAAAATATTGCACCAAGAGTTGCTCACTGATCTGATGATGGGGGCAGCTCGAGATGAGCTTTTTGAAGCGCTCCCAATACGCGTACAATATTTCGTTGTTGTTCTGGCGTACCCCACATATCTCCTTTCTGATTGTACTAGCTCTCGATGCAGGGAAGTATTTTTCCAAGAAAAGTCTTTTCATGTCGTTCCAAGTAGTAACTGTTCCTGATGGTAGACAATAAAGCCAGTCGGTGGCGGCATCCTTTAACGAGAATGGAAAAGCTCTCATTTTTATTTGTTCCTCAGTAATACCCGTGGGTCTCATGCTATCACAAATGACATGGAACTCCTTCAGATGTCTGTATGGGTCCTCACCGGGATGTCCTCTGAAAGTTGGTAGAAGATGGATCAGTCCGGATTTTAGCTCAAAAGTTCTACCTTCTTCCACTGCCGGAAAAGTGATGCATAGCGGTTGTTGAGCAACATCCGGGGTAGCTAGTTGCTTGAGAGTCAGATTATTGTTAGCTCTGCCATTGGTTGTGTAGCTCTTCTTTACTGTTGAAAGATTCTCTCGATTTCTGGGTCAAAATCAAAAAATTCAAAATAAGTTTATCGAGTTTTACGCAAATAAGAAAAGAAGTAGACAGGCAAGAATTTTTTTTTTTTTTTTTTGAAAAATTATAGAAATAAAGTGAAAAAAAAATTAATAAAAAAAAATGCAGAAAAAAAATTCTAATTAATTAAACAATTAAATTGATTGACCGTTCCCCGGCAACGGCGCCAAAGATTTGATGCGTGTCGCGATACACCAAAATAATAAATAATTCCTTACTCGCTAAATATTAATTAATAATGTAGTAGTGAGAGTAAGGGTCGATCCCACGAGGAACGGAAACTAATTTTAGTTGTTCGATCAATTAGAATGGAATGGGGGGTCTTGTTGTTTGGAAATTATTTGAATGAAAACTATGCATAAAATAAATAATTAAATATGACTAGAGAAATAATATGAGAAGAAATCTTGTTCTCGGGTTCAGTTGTACCCCCAATTAATGTTATATCTTTCCTTGTAACGTGTTTATATCCCTAATTCAATTATCAATCATAAATAATCAACAAGCTCTGATTATATAAATTCTTCCTTATGTATATTGATTCAAAACAAGTTCTTCGAACCAATTCTAGCCACGGACAATCCTAAACAAGCTCTTAGGATTTAATGCACGACTAGTATGAAAATTTAGAATCGGACTTGGCTATTGTCGATCTCATCGGGAACACATGCTCATGTCGAGAATTCCAACTACGTGAAATGCCGTGTGCTCATGCATGTCGTGCGGCCTGTTCAAAACAAATTTCTTTGTACGCTTTATGCTCCCCTTACTACACTGCTTCACATTGGAGAGCTTCCTACAGCGAAGTAATAAATCCAGTCGGAAACCAATATCAATGGATTGTTCCACATGATATCCGTTCCATAGTCATATCACCTCCAAACTACGAAGACTGCCCGATCGACCTGCTACCCAACGTCGACGCTCGAGAACCGAAACTTCTACTAGATCGCGAAAGTGTGGCCGTTGTGGAAATTATGGTCACAATAGGCTCACGTGTAGAAATCTTACACCATCGAGTAACATGAGAAGATAATTAATATCGTATTTTTGGCTTTTAAGTACTACACAAGATTTTCACGTTCCCTGGTATTTTAGTTGTATTTATCAGAAATGTATTTTGTTGGCACTATTTCGTAGGACATGGTCAGTTACCATAGCTTGTGCAGTATTTCATGTTGCAAAATAGCTTAATGTTTTGCTGCTTTTGTTTCATTCTCTACATTCTGTAATGGATGAGTTAAACTCGACGTATCAAGTGTCCAGAGCGACAGTTAATGTGGCATAATTTCGTCCAATATTCAACTTGCATTCACATCAACGTAATATTACAGTTCAATACAAATCTTCTTGCTCGTAGTTCACTAGCTTCATTGCAAGACAAATATATTTACGAAGACACAAAAGAAAATGCTTATTAACCTACATAAACATTAGTACGGAAATTAGTTTGATTAGTCTTCAACAGTGGAAATTCTTGAAACCTCACTAGCCTCGTCCTCATCGGAGCTAATAACGATGACCTCTTCCATGTTCACGAGAGGTGGTCCATCTTCGTCACCGGACTCATTGACATAATGAACCCCAAAAAGAACATCAACTTCTTCTGCCGTCAAACCCGCTAGCTTGTTCAGTGGTTCATATTCGTCCAAAAACATTGGAAATGGAATTGGATGTACACTCACCCTGTGACGAGGGGCCCATCGTTGCACAGCATCAAGTTCCCCCTCATCATCAGAGTCGATGATAATTGGATTTTCAGTAGAAGACCCAGGAGGAGAGTTGTGTACTCCATTCTCGAGATTGTTGTGTGGAGGCGGCGTGTGTTCAAAATCTGGTTGGCCTTCAAGCTCATTGGTATTGTTAGTAGTACACCCAACTGTGGATTTACTCATACTTGTATGAATAAATAAAACAGTAGAATATTGGATTGCAGTGGGTTGCCAAGATTTCTAACATGCACAAGTGCAATACTTATAGAGGGCAACTATAACAATATTCAATGACAACCACCAACTCCTTATTGAATGCATTAAACCATGATTGGCATATACTTTCATTTCATGATTTTCGAAATCTGTACTTTTTGATTTCACTACAATACATGTCAATCATACCGTCTCTACGTATTCATGATACTCAAAATGCCTATTCTCGACATTACGAGTTATCATTCTCGACAGTTGTTCCCTGTTTTTCTAGACGCTTGACAATTCTAACTGTATAGATTTACGAAATCTGTTCAGAATATCTAATGCATGCATACAATACGTGGAAGCCACTACCTATTCTTCAAACTCCAACTGTTAAGGATAACATAAGTATCTTTTAAATGCACTTCAACATAGGATTAAGAACGCTGCTATAATTAATTGGAGTTTGGCCAACAATCAAAACATAATATTACATGTGGTATTGCTGCTTTAGTGTTTAAGGAGGCAATTTGAGATAATACTAAAAAACTCGAGATGTATCAAAAGGTTCATGACAATAACAACGTTCTCGACATTCCAAATTATCATTCTCGATATTTGTTCCCTACTTTTCCAGACGCTTGACATTTCCAAATGTCTAGATGTACAAAATCTGTTCGAAATAGGTAATGCATGCAAAAAAATCATTGAACCCCATTGAACTGTGAGAACAAAACACTAACTCTATCCACGAACTAGAAAACCTGTGTTTAAATCATGGTAAAATTTCATAATAGATACTCTTCCACGAAGGGGTGCCTAACCCAAAACGGTACATGGATAAAATGTGTCTAACTCTTTCTTTTATGATCATACTTGACATTCTTTCGTCCACTGCATGTGTAAGGAGTCTTCGTGCTAGCACTTGGAATTTTTTTCCGGCTGGAACGTGCTCTTCGAGGCGGTGCACCACAAGGCTTGCTTCCTTCTTCACATGCAACCATCTCTTTGTTGCTTGTTGTCGTGGCCAATACTGTGGCAGTTGCAAATCCCTCCACTTCTACTGCATTTTCATCTGGTTGAGCCTGCAAGGTTAGTCATGAAATGAATGGGTGAGACCGTTTACCATAACAGTGTACATGAGAAATTAAATTTGCAAATTTAAAATACCTCTTTTCCCACAGCATCTCCAACATCCGTGTTCCCTACTTCTTGTTCATTTTCCCCCTCACCTGCACCAGTCATTCGAATCTCACCTTCTCATAAATGTTTGTCATCATGTGCATCACCTCCATCGTAATTATTACCACCCAAATCGTAATGGCCATCAATATTAGCAAAAGGATCATTTTGTGTCGTCATTTTCTTACCCAGCTCATCGACTTTGGAACGGATCTCCCTAGTTTCCTCTGATACATATTCACGAATTCCGTGTGCATGATTTTCTAATCTTGATTCAACCCTATCAAATCGAGCTCTGATCTCCTCAGTCAAATCAGAAAACCTCCTTTCCATTGTTTCGTTGTGTTCTTTAAGTATACCCTTCACCTCCTCCAAAAATTCTTCAACCTGCACAAGACCTTGTCCAGACCCCGACGCTTGGTCCTTATTACAAGTTGCATCCGATTCTAATTCCGAACTATCGTCACTGTATGCCCGTTCACGGTGACGACATCTACCAACACAACTCTTCCCAATCTCCTTACCCTTGGACACCGCGGCTGCTTGCCCAATGGTCTCGTCTTCAGGTCGGTCATCTTGTATTTCAATTGCATCCCTCACAACAGAGTCCAGTACGCAATCTTCAACATCCACACATGGTACTAGATCCGTTTAGTACGGTAACAATGCTTCTTCGGGCGAGGGTCGTAGAGTTACCCATACATGCAACTACATTATCAAATCATATCGATCAAGTAGTTAGCAAATGACAAAATAAATATGAATTTGTGAATTTCATACCAAAAATTACATTAACAAAGCATGCATTAGTAACATCCTCGACCGATGAGATTAGTCACTCACTCGTGTCTTGTCCAAGAATTCTGAATACGTGCGAGACTGGGGCTGTCTGGAGGCCGACCACCACAACATCCTCGGGAGCTCATCCCCAAGTTTGGTTGCAAAACGAGTCCCAACTTCAGGGATCACCTCGTAAACCCACAACTGCACAACGAAAATGCTTACTTTAGTATGCAATAAAGTAATGTACACAAGTAAACGCTATGCAAGGGCAGACTAGGAATTTCGAAGAGGATAATTACCTGAATAGCGAGTGGAAATCCGTACAAAGTGTAAGACATTCTGTCCACACTGTTTATCTTCGCCAAATCTGCCTTTTTACCCCAACCACGTTTAATTATTTTAATTAGAGCTCGGTAGCAAACTGTTCCCCATGGGTATGAGTTGAAAAGGTCCAAGTCATCCGCTATTGACAATGTGTCCGGATGTATACCCACATTTCGATCTCAAGCATTGAATATACCTTCAATGATCAAAGCAAGTCCTAACTTGTAGCGATCATTCCTATTCGAGCACTTTAGGAAGACCTTTTCCAAATCAGTACTAGTTACCCTGTTGCTGGAACTGAAATATTTGCCCCACAGCCGGGTTTTCTCAATTATTTTTTTTGATTGCTCGTCCATGGGAACTGCACCGCACCTCAAGCCCGTGATTAGTGAATATTCAGGCATCCCAAATCGGCAATAGCATTGGTTAACATTGAACCATGCCTCATGCTCTTTCCGGAAAACTATGAGGCGGTTGATCATCTCGTGGATCAACTGTACAGATAATTTTATGTCCGGAAGTTTAGCAACATGGCCTATGCAACTCTCTTCGAACATTCATTTCTGTTGTACGTCTAATTTATCCAGCACGATTTTTATGTACTTTGTGTTGCTAACTTGGGATACCTGTGTCGGCACCCGCTCTTCTCTCGGAACGACGTATCTGTGTGAGATCTTCATCTACAAAGACAATTTTCATAACATAAGTAATAAATAAGATATCCAACATGAATAAAGTACATAACATTAATGTTGCACATACTATTATAGCTATTCCTGCATTTGACACTATTCTGGACAGTTCAAATATATATCTTGACATTTGAAACGTCGTTCCTAAAATTTCAAATATATGTTCCAGACATTCGAACTCAACTCAGTAACCAAATCAAATAATCACATGCAAATAGACGGGCCAAAATACTTACAGATAAACATCCAATAGTATGACACCTCCAATAACTAACCAATTTACCGAATCCAACATAACCAGATATAATTCCATGATGAACAAAACTAAGTTCAACCCCTTGACTTCACTTCCATGAAAAGAGTACGGTTTAAAAGCATATTCACTTCACTTAAGCAAGCAATGAAGGTCGCCAATCAAGTTAGGTAGACAACTTCCAAAATATAGTAATGTGTTTAAAATGAAGGTGGCCCTTTTTGAAATTCAGAACAAGGTAAGCCTATAAAAGAAAAAGCAAGTTTGAACGTTTAAGATAACCATGGTTTGGTAGAGACATTCTCTCCAAAATAATTTAGAATGGAATTTTTGTACGCTTAGAGTAATTCAGGATACTCTTCTTAGTGAATAAAAAACAAAAGTGAAAAAGGTCTGAAGTAAAGCAATATTAGTGGTTCCCCAAGTCCCTTAATTGAAGCCATTGCATGGAATTACAAAATTATATATCAATGTATCATTAATCTGCTCCACTCAAGAAGATGTGTACAACATCCTATGAAAGAAATGAAATTCCAGAAAACATACATAACCCCTTTTATGAAGTATATAAGAATAAAAACTGAGTCATCACAGGAAAAATAAAAAAACTCATCAATTATTGAACAAATCATACCATTGCACCTCACCTAAATCATACTATTCAGGTCTATGGTCTAACCACAAACACACCCATTGTAGAGAAGAGTACATCTGATTGGGTTCGAATTCTTTGATCCAACAGCAAGGTTTTGATATCACACTAGCTTGTTATCTTTTCAGAATACCCCAAAAGCATCCAAACACTTTTAACCCTCTAATCCCTAAACCCACAAATCGTAAACCCTAAACCCATAAATCGAACAAATAACATAAAGAATCTCAAAAAATGAAAGTGCTAAATATGAAGAGGATGGTGACTTTCTTACCGAGAGGAGGAAATAGTGAGAAGCAATTGCAGTAGAGGCAAGAAATGGACTGCAAAACACGAACTCTAATGTCGCTCACGGTCGGCAATGACGATTTCAGTCGGGATTTCAAGTGTGAGTTAGGATGAAGAAGAAAATGTTCCTGCACAGACAGATTTCATACAGAAACAAGGATTTTTCCTTGTTACTTTGGGTTTTCGCTTCTGTGACTGTGGGGCTACCGACGGAGAGTGAGAGACGAGTGAATCGGTGGCTGCGAACGGAAAAGTTGGATGGATGCGTAGAGGGTTTCTTCAACGATCGATTGGAAGGAGAGTGTTGTGAGAGGATTGAATTGAAATTAGGGCTTCACGGTTTCCAAATAATTTCAAATGAACTGCTGGGTAATAAAATGGACTATGTAATAGTATATAGAATAGGTTAGGTGTCAAATTTTCATTGATTGGCACAATAAAAAATTATAGTCAAAATTTGGTCCAGAATGTGGAATTTCAAATTTTTGATAAGGGCATTTATGTCCAAAATTGAAGAAAATGGACATTACAAAAAATTGGGACATTTTTTCAAGTAACATTGTGAAAATGGACATTTTATGTAATTTCCTCTTAAATTGGAGAGTGCACTGGTATATATATTTCAAATTGCTCGGCTGGTTTGGAAAAAACAAAGGGTAGAACACGACTGGGGGCAGCCAATTGGTGGAGCAAGGAGCGATGCTTTTACTTTCATTATTTATTGATTTTTTTCCCAATAATATGAGTAGCTAAATTGTTAATCGGGATTGACGATATAGATTTAATGTTTTTAGTTTGATTTTGATTCTCACGTTGGTGCTTTATTTTTATGTATTGATTTTATTATTGCTTTTAATGATTGAATTGCTTAATCACCAATTCATGATTTAATGATTGTTTTCATAATCCGAGAGGTGAGTTAACAATTAGATCACGTAATAAAATTCGGAAATTTCAACAAAAAAATAGAGATATGAATTATTGGTTGTCGTGGTCACTTATGAATTTCTAGGTAATTTAATGCATTTAGATAAGGAGAACTCTAATTCGCTGTAGAGATACAATGTTGACTTAGTTAAATAGGCTTAATTTGAACTTGAGATAAGTAAATTAGATACAAGCGTGAATTCGACCAAATACAATTTTAGAAAACAACTTGAGATGAGAAATTAAGTTAGAACATTATTTTGAAATCGTTAGTCCTGACATTCATTTAATTGTTTGAAAATACACCATATTATTTCTTGTTTTGTTAGTTGCTTTTAGTTTTAGATTTCTGTTTTTATTGAATTGTTAATTTCATTTATTCTCAATTATTCGTTGTTTTAGGATTATTCGGCAATTTTATTTTCTTAGTTAGTTTTGGTTTTCGTTTAAGAATTTTAGAATTGAAGTAAATTTATAATGAATAAATAGTTCTCGTGGGATCTACAACTTGGACTTAAAAGTTCACTTTTACTACTTATTTACGATATCGTGCACTTTCAATTTCAAACCAACAATAATATTACTAAAAGGTTTGAGGGTATAATAATAATAATAATAATAATAATAATAATAATAATAATAATAATAATAATAATAATAATAAGGCAAAAGCATTTTAGATTTAGTTTTTTTTTTCAAAAAAAAAAAATTTATTATATACATGTAAAAAAAAATAATTCAAGAGCTATATATATTTTTTCTCATATTAATTGTAATTGAAGGACGTATTAGAAACTATAAATTATATGAGAGTTATTGATTTTATTTAAAAGATTTTTTCTGAAAAAAGTGAAGATTTTAGATTACAAATGTATGAAAATATTTTTATTGACAATACGAAAATAAAAAAAATGAAATAATAAAAAATGTACATTAATTAAAACTAAGATTGAATGAAATTATTAAAAAGATGTGAGAGTAAAATAGTCCAAAAAAGTTTTCCCCTTTTAGGGACTTTTAAAAGTGGTATAGAAAATTTGTACGTTAATTAAAATTAATAGTAAATATGATGTTATTAAAAGCTTTGAGGGTAAAATAATTATAATAATAATAATAATATACTTTTAAGGCCTTTTAGAAGTTTCTTTAAAAAAAAAAAAAAATTATTATATGCAAGTAAAAAAATTAATTCAAGAAGTACACATTTTTTCTCATATTAATTGTAATTGAATGACGTATTAGAAACTATAAATTATATGAGAGTTATTGATTTTGTTTAAAAGATTTTCAGTGAAAAATTGAAGCGTTTAGATTATAAATGTATGAAAAATATTTTTATGGACAATACAAAAATTAAAAATAAAATATTAAAAAATGGACATTAATTAAAACTAAGGCTGCGTTTGATAGCTAGTGTAGAATTTGGTTGAAAAGAAAACGAATATCAGGAAATTGAATTCCAGGAAATTGGATGTTTAATGTGTTTGATTATTTTAATTTTCTAGGTAAAAAAGTGGGGAATTTTTCAGTTTTTTTTTTTTTGTTTGATTTGCATTATTTTCTACGAAAAATAAAGCAAAATTTAGCTATTTTAATCAAAAAATATTTTTTTATTTTTTACACATTTGTACTTGATAATAATAATGTTAATTTTTAAAATATAAATAAATCAATTAACAACAACAAAAATGATCAAATGTTGTAAAAAAAAAACCTAAAGTTGCCAGGAAAATAAAATCCACCCCTGAGCCAAGATTGAAATTCCTCATTTTTAGGAAAATGCATCACGTGATTAGAGTTGGTGGAAACCATTTTCAGGGAAAACAATGTCTAACCAAACAATGAAAGATGAAAAATTTACATGAAATTGGCTATTTTCCATAGAAAATCATGGAAATCAAACACACCCTAAGGGTTGAAATTATTAAAAAGATGTGAGGGTAAAATTGTTCAAAAAAGTTTCTCCATTTAAAGGACTTTTAAAAGTGGTATATGTATAGATAAGTTAATTTTTATTTATAAATAGGTTTTTATATTTTACAAGTGAGTTTTTGTCTTATTATTAGTAGTAACTAGTTGATTACCCGTGCGATGCACGGAATATATAATTTTTAAATCATAAGTTTGAAAATATCTTGATTCAATCATATTAAATAAAAAACATAATTTAAAATAATTTTAATAAAAAATGTTATTCAATTTTAAACTTTAAAAAAATAAAAATATTCAAAATAAAAAATGATACATGTACACTAAGTATACCACGCCATTCAAAATTTGGCATTCGTTTAAATTTTTTATATAATTTTTTTTTTCTTTTAATTACGTTTTTTCTGAAAATTTGCCCACCTCATCACCTATTTTTCTTTAATATGTTATAATTTTTTATTAACTATATTTTTTTAATGTGTTGCTTACATATATTTTATTTGAAATCCAATATATTAATTAATATATTTTATTTTTCCTTATTTTTTAAACTTGTCAATTTTTGTCAAAATTGTGAAATGATAAAGCCTCCGTTTGGTAATTTTTAGTTTATAAACTTGTTTATTTATGATTTTGAGGTAAAAAGTAGTTGCTATAAATTGGAGAAAGAAAATACGTATGGTTAAAAAGTTGATAAAAAATAATTAATTATTTTTTTAACATGCGTATTGAAGAGCCTACTCATTTATTGATATAATAGAAAGTAAAGTTTTAATAATTCTATTTATTTATTTTCAAAATATATTAATTCAATTTTTTTCATTTCTAACTTAACAAATTTATATATATCATAAACTTATTTATTTTAAAATATATTAATCCAAGTTATTCATTTTCAATGTAACACATTTACATAGAAAAGATATGACATTTATTTATATTCAAATATATTAATCCAATTTTTTCATTTCCTACATAACACATGTTATTCAATTTGAAACTTTTAAAAAAAATTTAATCAAAATAGAAAATTCTGCATGTACACTCAGTGTACCGCGCCATTCAAAATTTGACACTTAATTAATTTTTTATATAAAATTTCTTTTAACTTTTATTTACGTTTTTTCTCAAAAAATTTGCCCACCTTATCACCTATTTTCCTTTTAATATGTTATAATTTTTAATTAACTTTATTATTTTTCCTTATTTTTTAAACATACCAATTTTTGTCAAAATGATGAAATGATTAAATTTTTTATCAATTTATCATTGGTGGTAAAAGGTTGAGAGCAAATAATTAATTATTTTTGTAATATGATTATTGAAGAACCTACTCATTTATTGACATATTAGGAAGTAAAATTTCAATAATTTTATTTATTTATTTTTAAAATATATTGATTTAAAATTTTCATTTCAAACTTAAATAAATTTATATATCATGTATTTATTTATTTACATATATATATTAATGGAACACATTTACATAGATATGATATTTATTTATGTTCAAATATATTAATACAATTTTTTTATTTCCTATATAACACATTTAAATAGATATCACATTTATTTATGTTCAAATATATTAATCTAATTTTTTCAAATTTTCATTGTTACACATTTTCACATAGTACATTTATTACAATTCTTACTAAATATGTAATAAATAATAATTTTTCCTACAAAAATATTTGAATAATTCTAGAGGGACGTTTTTAATTGACATTGTGACATGCCAAAAATATATTGGATGGTATAAATAACTACCCTACTACTTAGTTTTTCATCACCCAATGTATGTGCATCATGTCACAATGTTACTTAAAAATGTCAATTAAAAATTTCTTTCTAGAAGTACACAAAATCTTTATCTTTTATTTATTTATTTTTATATATAAATATATAAGTGAGGAGAGAGAGTCATTAAATGAAATTTTCCCTCCAAAATGACTCTCTCTCCTCACTTCTACTTTTATATATACTAGTGAATCATCCCGTGCGATGCACGGGAAGAAACGTCTAAATAAAAATAATCCAATTCGAAATTAAATGAATCCTTAAACAAAATAAATAACATTCACAAATAAGATATAAGTTCATCATTTATTAGTTTCATGTATAAATATCAACCTTTTAGGGAGAAGTCATACATGCGAAAATGATTGTGCCCGACTCTTATTGATAGTCATGACATATGACACAATCAATGAAAATTGTTTTTTTTTTAAATCTAATAAGTATCCTAAAATTCGAATAGCTCAACGACATCCTTGAAATAAAGAACTTGTGTCCTTCATTTCTGTCAGATAGAATTTGACCTTATAGAATATGATCGTCAAGTTTTGTAACGATTATTCACTATCTCCTCAAACCAAAAATTCACCTTGCAAAATGAACACTTAAATGTAGGATCTCCAGTATTCAGATACTCTGAACATCCAAACAATAGATGAAAAAGTTAATAATAGAAATCATGCATATAAAAGATAAAATTCAATATTTTGACCATTAATAATGAAAAACAACATGCATAATAATAAATAAATAAAATTGCGAGGTTGACAAAGATATTGCATTAAATTTATGATATTTTAGGTTTTCAATATTTATACAACGTAATTATTTTCTGATTGAAATTATAATTTAGTATTGATCATCTCAATTTTTAGTTAAGTAAATTGGGAGACAATTTATATATTATTGTGGAAAAATATCATAAAATTTGAATTAAAATATAGCAAAGAATATCTTGGTATGGTTAATTACTTTTTAAAATTTTAAAATTAACAGTTATGACAAAAATCATTAATAACTATATCATTTCAAACAATATAGATAAATTTGTTAACCGTTAATGTTAAAAAATGTGATATGAGACTTTTTGAAATAAAAAATTATTTAAGAATTAAATGTAATTGTCATTGAAATAATTTTGATAAATAATGCAATATAGGAAAGAACTTTAATATGTATATGTAATAAATAACTTAAAAATAGGATTTAGTTATAAAAATTTCAATACAACGTGATTTATAAAAATACGAATGTGTATAAATTTTAAATATAATTTTAATTGAGAATTTGACATTAGATCTGTATGAATGAACCAAATATTTATCCATAAAATTAAGACCAATAAAATATCATGATTATTATAAGAAATTAATTACGTATTAAATGTAATCATCTATAAAAAATATTTAATAATACGCTATAAAAAATAGCTCCAATTTTTAGATGTATTAAATAACTAAAAATAAGATTATTTATAAAAAAACTATACGTATGATGTGATTTATAATTTAGTACTACATCCGTCTCATAAAGATAGTTCTCTAATCATTTTCACACAGATTAAGGATAAAAAGGAATATAAAATATTAATTTCACTCTTAAAAAATAAAGTAAACTATCTTTTTTAGACGGACAAAAAAAAAATAGCAGACTATCTTTGTAGAATGGAGAGAGTATTATCTAGTAATAAAATTTTAACATAATTTTTAACTGAAAATTTTACTTTGAGTTTGTATAACTGAACACAATTTTTTATTTGTAACATTGAAAACGTTAGAAGAACACTTTTTTTTTTTTATGAAAAGAGAGATTTTGATACAAAAAAAAAAGCCAAATATAAATAAGTAAAACCAAACAAATTATCGTTCTTATATCATAAAAAATAAAAAACAACTTCTCGGTAAAAGCAAATTTAAAAAAAATAATAATTCTAGTTTCTTGTTTTTATTATTTTTTATACAATGTGATATACAATTTCATCAAATATATATACTGACACATGAATAATATGTTTTTTCTTCACTCAACGACCGAAACCATTAACATATCTATCTAACCCAAAGTTATTCTAAATAGCTCAACATTAGTTAACACATTGCAACCCCAACAGAGAAATCTAGAACATAATATAAATAGACAATTAAAAAATCCTCTTATTAGTCCAAAATAATTTTGCATTCTATATTTTTTCGAAGCTTTCTCTACAATATTATTTTTTTAATATTTTTTCTTTTTTGTCAGAAACTCAAATCTATGTTTAACGACTCAAAATATCACAGGTCTTGAAGAAAAGAGTAGTGACAATTCTTTTTACTTTTTCAAAAAACAATTTACGATTTTTTATTTTCAACTGGTTTGTAATATTAATAACTAATAAGCATTACCACAGCACCAGAAACTTTGAATCATAAAACGTTATAAATAGAAAGTGGAGTAGAGGGGCAATGTTAAACAGTACACATTTTTTCAAAGAAATAACCATTTAATTGAATCTTTTATTATTGTGTATATCTTCATAATAATTATATATAACAGAAATGAAAGAGGTTGTATATCGGGAAATGGAAAAAAAAAAAAAAGATATAGAAAACAAAAATGAATAAACAGATTTTGAAAAACGGGAAAAAAATCAAATAAACTCTGAAAAAGGGGAAAAAAACTGATTTTCCAGTGTAATTAGGCGGCGAAAAATAGAAGTCATATAAATACAATAAATATTGAAGAATGTAAGTAGATGTCAGCAATTTTGAAAATAATAAATAAATATTGAAGGCCCAACTATTTTTGAAGTGGGTTTTGAAGTTGATTATTGGATGAGAGATGAGTTGTGTGAACATGATAAATATTGAAGTCCCCAAAAATTGAAAAAAAAAATAATTAAAATCCGCACATAGTACAAGAGTTTTGGAGGGAAACAGTGAAGTTGACTGAGGTTGACTCAGCTACTTTTATATATAGAATAGATAAAGATTTTATTTTATTATTTTTGTATATATATAAAGTCATTTTATATCTTAGATTAGATGTGATTTCTTCAACTATAATGTAATTTTTTGCTTAAAAATAATTTTTTAATTAATTATTTTAATTTACAAGTGAGTTCTAAACAGTAGCGAATTCAGAAGTTTTTTTTAGTACAGGCAGATATCAATAAAAAAATTTCAGCACGGGCGGACTTCTGTAATTTTTCAAGTCGTAACAAAAAAAATGTCAAAAACTCCTACTATTTTTTTTTTTTTTTTTTGCTTGAGGATCCAGCACGAGGAAGCGCGTCAACTCGTCATGCCATGAATCCGCCCCTGGTTCTAAATAAAATATATTGGTCAAAATTTATAGAGACTAAAATCATAAGAGATTATGAGAAACGAGGCAGAATAGAGTGCACCAATTTAAGAGTTGAGAGAATCAATCAAAATTATACTAACATTGAGTTTGAAATCTTTGATTGAATTTAAATCATTCAAAAATAATGCCCAAAAAACTAGTAAGCACGTTGAGGGGAATTAGCTGGGATAATCCTCACTCACAAAACTTTTGTCCAACTAACCCCTTGACTAAAATAAGAATATAAAAAAAAAGAAAAACATTTTAAAGTATCAAATGACCTTTTTATCCTTGATGGAAAAACTAAAAAATATATTTCCTTCTTTTAGGTGTGCAAAGATTCGAACCCTACACCTATAGGTAAAACTTTGAGAACTCAACCACTTCAACCAACAACATTATGTGTTCAAATTATCTCTAACATATATATATTGTATTCTAAAAAATTGTATTTCATTTTCCATAAATATAAAGTTGCAAGAAATTGAACCTTGAATATTTTAAAAACTCAACCACTTGAACCAATAATAATTTATGTAATGAATTATAGCTAATAAATATATATTATATTCCAAAAATATTTTAAATTTAATATTGCAAGGAATTGAAAATTTAATATCTAGTAAACATATAAGCAGTGTTGGACGCAGACAATTAGTAATAGTAAGACACAGAGATGAACGTGTATTTTTTGCGATGAATATTTCGGGGCTTTGGGGATAGCGCCCCCAAATTTTTTTTTTAAAGAGACCGAACATAAGGGAAAAAAATTCAAATTCACACAATACAAATGCACTAAATAATATGCAAACTCACCCGTATGTGTAGATTTTTATCTTGAAAATCAAGCCTCTGTTTGATAAATAATTTTTGCTTACAAACAAGGAATGTGATAATTTCGAGGTATATTATGTGGTTCAAAAGTGGTTTGAGAAATTTATGTGATTAAAAAGTTATTTGAAAAAATGTGCTATGTATTGCTATAGATGAGTTTTTGTCGCTATATGTACCTTGTAATGGAACTCATAACGATATGAGAACTATTTCGATGTCTAAATCGTTACTTTGCACATGTAACAAGTTCAATGTCGTTATAGTTGAAAAAATGTAGTAACGAGATTGAAGTCGTTATTGTGTATGCATAACGAATTCAATGTACTACTTCAAATCTATTCATAACAAGGTCTAAATCGTTACTTTGTATACATAACGAGTTAAATGTCGTTATAGTTACTGCTTCAGATCTATTCATAACAACATTGAAGTCGTTACTTTTTACACATAACGAGGTTTATGTCGTTACGACATATTTATAATAATGCCCTCGTCGTCCATAAATCCAAACAATCAACAAACTTGCACAAATTTTGTCGTAACGATGTTTAAGTCGTTGTAACGATTTCAAAATCGTGATCATTTGATAAATCGTTCCAATGTAATAATAACGATTTTGAGATCGTTGGAGTTGAAAATAAAATTAAAACGATATATATGTCGTTTCATTTTACATATAACGAGTTAAATAACGTTCTAATTCAGCATATGAAAATAACATAACGACGATTATGTCGTTTCTGTACAAATTGAACGACATCAAGATCGTTATAGTTGAAATGTTAGCTAAAACGATTTTTACATCGTTTCTTTGCAAAATAACGATATTAAAATCGTTTTGTCAAAAATCGACAAACCATCATAACGTCTTCCATATCGTTATAGTGTTAAATTAACGAAATGCATCTCGTTCCAGTGTAAATTATAACTATAACGGCTTAGATATCGTTTCTTCATGTGGAACACGACTTGTGTGTCGTTATGGATGAAATCGATGATTCGATCGTTCTTTACCATCCGAAATGCTTCCAACAGGCGTAATCTAACAAAAATGGATCGTAAAAGGTGATTCAAATACTTTGTAAATCGACATAATTAGAAAGATATAATCATTTTTCCCAAGTGTAGAAGTTCCAAGGTAATAGATAACTAAAGGAACTTCATCTCATATTGATCCTATCTTTCTAATCATGTCAATTTACAAAGTGTTTGAATCACTTTTTATGACCCATTTTTGTTAGATTACGTCTATTGGAGGCACTTCGGACAGCAAAAAATGATCGGATCGACGATTTGAGTCATAAAGATATACATGTCGTGTTGCGATTGAAGAAACGATACAAACAACGTTATAGTAATAATTTATACTGAAACGATATAGAGTTCGCCAAACTTACGAAAGAACGACATTTAACTCGTTATGATATTTATTCGGCTATGAACATAACGATTCCAATATCGTTTTGTTATCGAAAAAACGACATTGACATTGTTTTGGTAATATAGTACACTGGAACGATCTTAATGTCGTCAAATTTGTAAACAAACGACATAATTATCGTTACGTGACTTTTTGAGCCTGAAACATAACGATCTCGAACTCGTTCAACAGAAACAGTAACGAGTTCCACATCGTTTTAGGCTATTTTCTACACAAACGAGCTCAATGTTGTTACGATTACAATGAAACGATCTTCCAAACGATAACGAATTTGAAGTCGTTACAACGATTTAAACATCGTTTTTGAAAAGTTAGTGCGACTTTGTTGACTGTTGGGAATTTTGGATGACGAGGGCATGTCCGTAAATATATGTAACGACATTTATGTCGTTATTTTTATGAAGTAATGATTTCAATGTCGTTATAAACAACAGTAAAGCAGTAAGGTATTTTCAACTGTAACGACATTAATATCGTTACGAACGACTTCGAAGCAGTAACTATAACGACATTTAAGTCGTTACGTGTACACATTAACGAGTTCAACCTCGTTATGGACAGATATAAAGCAGTAATGTTTTTTCAAAAGGAACGATGTTGAACACGTAATGTTTATGAAGTAACGATTTATACCTCGTTACTATTTTTTTTAGACGGGAACGACGTTAAAGTCGTTATGTGTGCAAATTAACAAATTAAACCTCGTTATAGTTTAAAATCAAATGAATAACATCCTGCTAAAAATCAATCATTCTTATTCCAACAAAAATTGATAAACATAGTTCCTAATACAAACCAAACAAATAAACAACTACACAAAAAGATTCTTAATTAGATAAACAAAATCCAGATTCATCACTACAAACTAAGGCTCGAAGTTCCATGCCAATAACTCCATTGTCAATTTCTTCCTCCACATATAAACAACAACACAAAAAGATTCTTAACTAGACAAACAAAATCCAGATTCATCAATACAAACTAAGGCTCGAAGTTCCATGCCAATAACTCCACTGTCAATTTCTTCCTCTACATTGGTACGCATTTCAAGCGATTGCATTCACGTCCATATTTCCTTGGAGAAATTCAATGTACTTCAAGTTCTTATCAAGTGGAACGATATTGAACTCTCAAGCAAATCATTCAGTAACCTGGCGTTGTACATAACTGCAATTCAACATAACTTTTTTAAGAAAACGAGACAAACTCTAACAGTTAATGAAACACATATGTAACGAAAAATGTTCTCAAATGATGTTGCACTTTAAATATCACGAGAAGCTTGTAGATACCATCATATATGGTACTTTAATTAAACACAGTGTGATACATTCATAATTGAAATGTTACAGCTATCATTTAAATCCTGTACATGATCATTGAACACAAATTCATAACAACATAAATTGAATTTAACATCGTTTCAATACAACAAATACAATAACAAAAGAGCAAATGAAAATGAAATTATAATATCAAAAGAAGCTTGTCACTCCACACATTATTGCTAATCCGTAGCTCCTAAGCTCGTACAAGTGGACCGATTATTGGAACATGACACGTCATCTCCATTTCATGTATCCTTAAATCAATGTTCAGCAGCTGTTTCACTGTGTCATGTAATTTCACATATGAAATTGTCCTCGAAACAAGAATATGCAATGTTCTCCCTCTTGCATTCCCCAGATATTTTCATATCTACAAACATTCGAGATTCTACTCAAACTCAACTAGTAACATGTTGATATCCATACCATATCCACATTGCCCATAGCTGCAATTCAACATAGCATTTTTATGTATAACATGTAATATCTAACTGCTATGAAACACAAATGTAAAGAACATGCTCCAGTTATTGTTCCAAATTTAGATATCATGAGAAGCTTGTATTTACCAACATATAAATTACTTCAACTATCAAAAATAGTTAAAAACAAGAACAGATTAATAATAACGACATCAATATATCCAAAACGATTTCGAACTCGTTACGCGCGGATTAAGAGCAAATCAGCAAAATTACATCAGTATGAATTGATTCAGATATTGCTTAACTAAAATGGTTAAAAATTGTTTAAATTCAACATTACCTTCTCTTTTTCTCCAAATACTCAATATTAATGTTGGAAAATGGATTTTCAATACACTAAATAAAATGTGGGTTTGGATAAAATGGAGTACAATGTCCATTTTTGGAGAAAAAGAATATGAAGGAACTGATTTTGAAGAAAAGGAAGAGCACAGAGAAGAAGGGCATGAACCTGATTGGAGAAGAAGCCACTTTTGCAGAGGAAATCAACTGGGATGGCGAACGTGAAATGAACCAGAGAAAAAAATTAAGTTTTGTTTGGCAAGGACATTTGGGTAATTGTATAAATCATTTTCTTATTTTTTTCAACTAAGAGACTATTGAACTAATAAATTATGAAAGAAATCTTTTTAAATGAAACTTTTGTTTGACCATGCCTTTTAAACAAAGAGGCCATTTTTTAACTCCTCATAAACGGTGCGGTGCAACGAGAAACCGTGAGAAACAATTTCACTGGTTATGTTTTCGTACTTTGAACAACGTAGAGAATTTGGCTGTTGACTTGGAAAACAACTTTTCCCTTCGCCTTCGGTAACAAATCAGAAGAACAAACCCCCTTAATAGTAACAGAGGAGAGGGGCAAGCTCTCTGGTTCTGAACACAAATCAAAATTTGCGTGACGTCTGAATTCTCGCAATTCCAAATAGATTCCCTCTATTACTCAAATTCTCTCCCTCCATTTTCGCACAATCACCCAGTTACTCGAAGGTACAGAGATACCGTACATTTTAATTTCGGATTTCAATAGCTGAAATTCGATCAAAGAGAGCATGTCGAAATCTTTACCCTATTCAATGAAAGATGTACACTACGATAACGCTAAGTTTCGCCAGCGATCCTTCTTCAAGGTCCTCTTAACTTTGTGTATTCAGTTTGTCTGATCTCTTGTTGATTTGTTGTGGTTTGAGTTCTTTGCTTTCACCATCTGATTGGGTTACTCCGCGGTTTTTTGGATCCAATTTAAAGTGATTCACTATCTTACATATTGTAATTAGAGAAATTTTTTAATTGATTCGCGTCTCCATGACCCTGTATTCGTGATAATCCGAGATGCAGTCATGGTGGCTTTAATACTAATTAATTCACTGAGCATATCATTGTAGTAACGCTGTTAATAAGATTCCAACTCAATTGGAGATGTAGACAAGTCTCCTTAGAACGAATGGTTACAAGAACTTTTTTAGGTGCTTTAAAGCTCAAGATTTTAAATTTATGAAAATTGTGAATAGAGAAATAGACTTATGTGTACCTTAAGTATATAAGTAGTCTGAGAAGTAAGTATTTTGATGCGGTTTCTTCAGAGTTATTCTATTTGTCATTTCTGATGCTGTATTTTGTCAAATTAATTTCACCTGATATTTCTTTTCATTTCTCCAGGTCATTACCCAGAATATGTTAACTTGTAATCTCAAACGTGAATGTGTAAAATGTAGCACGGGAAAGTTTCTCTTGTTACTAATGATTTGTGGTTTAGCGTATCTAATGCTGACACGTATGAGTTCTATTCATCCTTCTACTGATGGTGCAGCTAAAAATAATGGGGATCAGGAAGGGGAAAATCTCATCACGGATACAAGCGGTAGATTAGGAAGACTTTGGAGAAAGCCGCCTAGGCTTCCTCCAATGTTAACACCAGATGAAATCACTAGAAGGAATAGATCAATTCATAACTCTGGCAATTTAAATGTGGGACCAGACTGGAAGGCCAGGCAACATAAGGTTAAAGAGGCCTTTATGCATGCATGGTCTGGCTATAAAAACTATGCAATGGGTTATGATGAACTTATGCCACTGAGTCGGAGAGGAGTTGATGGGTTAGGGGGTCTAGGAGCCACCATTATAGATGCTCTTGACACTGCCATGATAATGGGAGCTGAAGAAGTTGTTATTGAAGCTGGCTCTTGGATTGAAAAAAACCTTCCCGAGAGGATCGAAGGAAAAGGCCAAGTAAATTTGTTTGAAACTACCATACGCGTTGTGGGAGGTCTTTTGAGTGCTTATCATTTAAGTGGCGGTGGTGAAGATAGTAGTGCTTCACAAAATGGAACCAAACCAGTTGTCTATCTGGAAAATGCTAGGAAATTAGCCGATCATTTGCTAATTGCTTTTACATCAAGTCCTTCTGACATTCCCTTCAGCGATGTGGTTCTACGCGACCGATCTTCCCATCCTGCTCCTGATGGCCTGAGTAGCACTTCTGAAGTTTCTACTTTACAGCTTGAGTTCAATTATCTCAGTTCTCTAACTGGTGATCCAAAGTATAGTGTGGAATCTATGAAGGTCTTGGAACACTTGAAGACCCTGCCAAAGGTAGAGGGACTGGTGCCTATATACATAAGGTAAGGGCAAGTATTTTACTTTCATTCTTCCAACAATTATGCGCACAAAATTACATTGAACGATTAGGCATTCCATCACATCTTTTGAAATAGCGTGCATTGAGAATTTCTGTTATTATGCCTTCAGCCAGTCTGGTGGTCCTTGTACTTTAAAAGTATTGTTACGCATTTGTTTTGGGCTGTTGAAACTTCTTGAATTGTAAAAAAAATGATGCACAAACTAGAGAAACCATATGTGGAGGCGAACTACATAAGACTAAGGGCTATAAATTTTTCAACACTAGCGGCCAAAACATGAGTTTCTTTGAGTGTAAGTGCACTAAACATTGCCAAAATGTTCATTAAAAAAAAACTCTGTTTTTGAGGATCCATTCACAAGTACACAAAAAGGATCTAAAAATTATTCCCTGTAGAAAGACTTTGCTCATGTGACGTGTCAGTATCTCATACTGGATTCAACTTGTCATGATTGCAGCCCTGACTCTGGTGCATTTAGTGGAGAGAACATTAGACTTGGATCTCGTGGTGACAGCTACTACGAGTACCTCATTAAAGTCTGGCTTCAGAATCAAGGAAGTAATTGGACATACTTGCACAATATGTATGAAGAATCAATTAAAGGAGTGAAGCACCTTCTTGTACGGAAATCTGTGCCCAACGGATTGGTTTTCGTGGGAGAATTGCCACATGGGCCTCGAGGTTCTTTCAGTCCCAAGATGGATCACCTGGTACGTTAGTTTTGTTTTTTCGCCATAACACTTTGTGTCATGAATTATACGAGCACCCTATTTACTACTAGAAAGCAAAGCATAATGTTTCCATAGATTTGTTGAGTTATTGAGCTTTGAATAAAAAGAAATGTGAATGTCCTACTTTCCCTCCCGTTTATGCCAAAAGAGGAACACAAGTTTCATGCTTGCAAATCCGGTGTTTTAGTTTTTTTGTGGTTCTATGTGACTCTTCTATGCAGGTGTGTTTTCTACCTGGGACTCTTGCACTTGGTGCAACAAAGGGCATTTCAAAGGAGAAAGCTATGAAAGAAAACTTGCTCTCATTTGAAGATCTAGAAAATTTGAAGTTGGCAGAAGATCTGGCTAAGACGTGTGTTGAGATGTATTCAGTAACTTCTACTGGTCTTGCTTCAGAAATAGTATACTTCAACATGGAGGTGAAAATTTTGTCATTGCCTATCCTATACAATTTCGACATTGTGCATGCCCATGGATAGCAATATTCTGATGATGCAGTAAAGTTTGAGACATTTGTACACGACTTTAAAGATCAAGTAGACAAGCATTCAGTGTGAAAAAAATTGCTGGATGTTTCATGAATCATTATCTTAGTTATTCGTCTGTCTATTCTTGTTATGCTAATAATTTGTTGCCTAAATTATTTGGTTTTTACTCTTAACAGGGAGAAAGTGATAGTGGTCCTGGCGGTGGAAACAAGGATTCAAAATATGCTAAAGATATAATTATAAAACCTGCTGATCGTCACAATCTTTTGCGTCCCGAAACTGTTGAATCATTGTTCATCTTGTTCCGCATCACAGAAGATCCAAAGTAAGTCCTAGTAACCAGCCCTCCCGTGAGTATTTCCTGGAGTTAGCTGTAAGATATTTGCTAATATCTTTGCCTACGTATATTGAACCTCTCAACCATTATAATTGGGACATTTGCATAAAAAAAGAATATTAAAGTCCCCTTCTTGTTTCTTTAAAACCCCATATATTATCAATGAACCGAAAGTGCCGTCTTTTGTAAAATTTTACCATTTTATTTTAACAATGATTTGTAAATGAATCCAAAAATGCACTCTTGTGCATTTACCTTCTTATGGTTTTTATAACTGTGCTCGATTCTTGCAATTACCTGCAGATATCGCAAGTGGGGTTGGGAAATCTTTGAGGCGTTTGAGAAGTACACGAAGGTTGATTCTGGAGGTTACAGTTCACTGGACGATGTTACAACACTTCCTCCACAACGAAGAGACAAGATGGAGACCTTTTTCTTGGGCGAAACTCTAAAATATTTGTATTTATTGTTTGCAGACACGAATGTTATTCCATTGGATGAGTATGTGTTCAACACGGAAGCTCATCCCTTTCCTATCCGCGGCGGTAGTAGAAAGTATTGAGGCTTTCACCATAATAACAATTTTGAACTAGAATGCAGACTTTTTGAATCCAATGTTGGCCGGCTCAGATTGAAATTAAGTAAATTATATGTACTTTTGCTGATGCACTGGCAGACCGTGGAAGCTCGGCTACGAGTTGAGAAAGGTGACATAATTCCTGCTTTCAGCAATTCTTCAGAGACATTCATGGATGGGATTTTACATTCAGATTCTTGATTATCACTGCCAACAGATTGTTGAAATTTTATGTAACAGTTTTTAAAACAGAAACTGCTGAGCTATTCGATTGGATAGAATTTTACTCCTGTTGTGGGTTGTAAGGCAACCATGTATTTGACAATACCAGATCACCGATATAATTCTCAACTTGTTAACGGATTTGTGTTGAGATGTTTGTTCATTGTCGAGTTTAGTATACAAAATTTGGAGTAAAAAGAGCTCCTGACACACAATTTTATAATGATATTTCATTATTTGGTTTTCAACAATTTTATTGACAGATGAAAACGTAAGTGATGGAGTAGTCATATCTATTATCCAATAAAATTGTGCCACCTCCAATGGCTCCAAAAAAATGTTCCATAATAATGCTCCCAAGAATTATTGTTTTGTTTTAGGGTTAAATATGTAGGATAAAACTACCAAAAAGAAATTCTAGAGAATGATGTTTTGCTGTGGAAGATATATTATTTCATTGATATGAGTGGATTAAATACAAGAAAAATGATCATGCTTACAAATATTTTTGCATGAAAATCTCAACAATTTATTTGCTACTCCTGGATTTAAGGAACCAGCTACTATTGAGTATTGACTAGTGAATAGAATAATTAAAAATAATCAAAAGAAAACATAAATTCAGTGATGATTTCAAAAAATCAGCAAAGTGAAGTCTCAGTAAGTCAACAATTATACTTAATGTCACATTGGACACTCAAATTGATTTTATTTCACCATGATCAATATATAAATAAATAAAAAATCAATTTGGATGGTCGTGGTGAAACAAAATCAAATTCAATGATTATAGTGACACCGAGTATAATGTATAGTAGGAGTGGCCAATAGAGTATTTAACCCTTCCGATTTAACCTAATGTTCAGTGATGTTTCTTTTATGTGATTGTCTAAAATTTTAGTATTATTTTTAGCTCTAGATTATATTCCTTCCGTCCCACAAAAATAGATTTATTTTCCTTTTTTATTTGTCTCATAAAGATAGACCACTTTCTTTTTTTAGAGTATATTAAAGTCTTCATTTTCTAATATACACGTATTTAATATGCATTGTTATCAACAAATATGAACAACTCATTCTTTAATATAGGTGTATATTAGGTAGAATATAGGTAAATTTATAATTTCAACATATATTAATTATGTTTTCTTAATTCATGTGAAAATATAAGTAAGTCTATCTTTGTGGGACGGAAGGAGTACATGAATGATGACGAATGACCTCTTTGTTAGAATGTGTCATGTAGTATAAATCAAAATTTAATAATTCTATTGAAAAAATAAGTACAAAATATCAATATATTTAACAAAAATAATTTATAGGTGAATTCTTTTACGTACTATTATTAAATTAATTAATAGTAACTAATAGTACTAGAAGTAGAAACACAAACACGACACGACGTAAAATCGAGTTAAACCCACCACATAATAATGGATACAATATCTCAAATAAGTCAACCAAAGAGCCCTCAAAAACCAATTCCTAAACCTTGTGTAAAGGAAAATGCTAGAGGAACCAAAAAGGTGACCGAATTCATGTGAGCTACTCCTTCCGTCCAACAAAAATAGTTCACTATTCCTTTTTTATCCGTTCCAAAAAAATAGTTCACTTTTCGTTTTTAGAGTGAAATTAATATTTTATGTTCCATTTTATCCTTATTTAATGGGACTCTTATTAATCTAAATGAATTTATATTCTTTTAATTTTGTGGAAAATTGCAAAATTTATTAGGGTTATGTTAGGAAAATGGAGTGTAAAACTTGTTTTTTTTCAATAACATTAAGCTCCTGTTTGGCCTCCATTATTTGGGAAAATAATGTGGTTTTGAATAGTATTTTTGGAGAATGTGTAGTTAAAAAATGTTTGAAAAGTAAAATATGGTAGGCTTGACTAAAAATGAATGGTTGAAATTGAGTATTGAATAAATTTTATTGTAGAAAAATGAGGGTCAAATGGGAACTAATTAACATTTCTTAATCTCTGTGAAAATGGGTAGAAACTATCTTTATGAATATCTTTATGAAGGTTGGAATATTTATTTGGACATTGAGTGGATCGAAAATTATATGGAACCAGGTACTTGGTTCATTATGAAATAAGGTGATGAGATGGCTGCCTAGTCAGCTACTAATTAAACATGATTTGTGGGCTCCAATTTTGATTTTAAAACTCTAATTGGGCTGACTAGACAATCATCTCATCACATGATTCCACAAGTACCTGGTTCCATAGAATTTTCGTTGAGTGGATTGATGTCAAGTTTGATGGCATGCAACTTTGAACCAAAAATCCGTGCTCTGTAGCACGGTTCGTGTGTAAATCACAACACCCCAAGGGCATCTCCAACCCAAAAACTTTATATTGAGCCCTACACCTAATAAAAAATATTATTTCTTATAATTTTCAATAGCCAACCACATAAACAATATATTCTTCAAAATATGAATTCTAATATCAACCATTTATGGTATTGAAAATTAGTTAATTATATATTGGAACGTATTATAAAAAATAATTATTTATTATTAGACAAAAAATAAATAATATATGATGTTTTGTTAATCACATACATGAATTGAAGGAAACATCGAGATAATTATATTAATTATTGTCACACAAAACGAAACACCAACAAACCGATAGACTCCATAGAAGAACGGAAAAGGAAAACAATAAAAGACATTGGCAAAGGAAACTCGCAAGATAATATAACAAAGTACGAGAAACGATTATTATCATCGGCACTAGTCCTCGGCGTTAGTGTATTGCTCCCACAAATGTTCAATCAAGGCATCTCGTAGTGCAAAGTGTGTCGTCTTATCTTTGATCTGCTTATGTCGAGATAGAAACTCTCGAAATTCCTGATTACGATCCCTTATTATCTCAACCTCTTGTTCATGCGTCACATGATTTTCCAAGATCGGAGCATCTACATCACGTTCATCTTCTATAGTCATATTGTGCATGATTATACATGCAGTCATGATATCATGAAGAGCATGTTTGCTCCAACTTCGTGCGGGGCCAGTGATTATGTGCCATTTAGATTGTAGACGTCCGAACGCACATTTTACGTCCTTTCTGCAACTTTCTTGTCTTGCAAGAAAATATTTCTTCTTCCGCCCTTGTGGTTCATGAATTGTCTGCACGATGGTAGCCCACTTTGGGTAAATGCCATCGACTAAGTAGTAACCCATGTTATACTCTTTTCCTCGAATAACATAACTAGCGGGGGGTGCAACAACATTTGCTAGGTTTGCAAATAGAGGTGATGTCCCCAACACATTAATATCGTTGTTAGAATCAGGCATGCCAAAATGAGCATGCCATATCCCATTCAGTAGTGCTTGGTTATGCTGTAGCTGTTCGAGTTGCATCCCTCCCCACGAGGAAATTTTGAACTCATTGTTCACTATGGACGTTTACATGAAGTACCTCCTTTTATTGAAATTTGAAGACAAGGACAGGATATCTAACCGAGGGCTAGGATTTAAGCAATCCATCCAACGGTCCAGATTTCGCAGAGGTAGATATTTTAAGATTTGGGTAGGATATCCATCCAAGGGCTAGGATTTAAGCAATCCATCCAACGGTTCAGATTTCGCAAAGGTAGATAAGATTATGTCCCGATATGAATTGGGGTCTTCTATATAAGATGCTATTTTGTTTAACTACAACACAAAGTATTTTTACTACATCAGAAAAATGAATTTTTATTTTGGTAGCCCCTCGAATGAGTGTCATTCATCATCTTCCAGCTACTTATCCGGGGATGAACTGGCGGATAAGTACCTGCAGATGCAACTCGAACAGCAACAGCATAACCAAGCACTACTGAATGGGATATGGCATGCCTGTTTCTAACAACGATATTAATGTGTTGGGGATATCACCTCTATTTGCAAACCTAGCAAATGGTGTTGCACCCCCCGCTAATTATGTCATTCAAGGAAAAGAGTATAACATAGGTTACTACTTAGTCGATGGCATTTACCCAAAGTGGGCTACCATCGTGCAGAAAATTCTTGAACCACAAGGGCGGAAGAAGAAATTTTTCGCTTCAAGGCAAGAAAGTTGCAGAAAGGACATGGAATGTGCGTTCGGACGTCTACAATCAAAATGGCACATAATCACTGGCCCCGCACGAAGTTGGAGCAGACGTGCTCTTCACGATATCATGACTGCATGTATAATCATGCACAATATGACTATAGAAGATGAACGTGATGTGGATGCTCCAATCGTTGAAAATCATGTGACGCATGAACAAGAGGTTGAGATAATAAGGGATCGTAATCAGGAATTTCGAGAGTTTCTATCTCGACATAAGCAGATCAAAGATAAGACGACACACTTTGCACTACGAGATGCCTTGATTGAACATTTGTGGGAGCAATACACTAACGCCGAGGACTAGTGCCGATGATAATAATCGTTTCTCGTACTTTGTTATATTATCCTGCGAGTTTCCTTTGCCAATGTCTTTTATTGTTTTCCTTTTCCGTTCTTCTATGGAGACGAGTCTATCGGTTTGTTGGTGTTTCGTTTTGTGTGACAATAATTAATATAATTATCTCGATATTTCCTTCAATTTATGTATGTGATTAACAAAACATCATATATTTTTTTTTGTTTTTGTCTAATAATAAATAATTATTTTTTATAATACGTCCCAATATATAATTAACTAATTTTCAATACTATAAATGGTTGATATTAGAATTTATATTTTGAAGAATATATTGTTTATATGGTTGGATATTGAAAATTATAAGAAATAATATATTTTATTAGGTGTGGGGCTCAATATAAAGTTTTTGGGTTGAAGAGGATTTTCGAAATGGAGTGCGCAAAACTTCAAAATGGAGTTTTTGAACCGCCAAAATAGCAATTTGGGTTGGAGATGCCCCAATGGTTGAAGAAAGAAAAACTCCAAATTATGGAAAAATTATGGTGAATGTTGTGTGCCTTCAATCTTTAATTTACAAAGTCGAGGGAATATGAATGCACAAACAGTTGTAAATGGTTCCTATCTTGGTACACTCTGCACTTTTTGCCTCTTGTTTTGGTTCCTGTTCAAATGCGAGCTAAAATTTAGTATAAAGAACGCTATAGCTGTTAATATTGTGGATTTTATTAATTATTAATATGGCCTCTATGAGATTTTGAGATCGTGAAACGTAGTTAAATAATTTTATTGAAATTTAACAAGGATATGAATGGCGATTGATATGAATTCGATTCTGAAATCCTTTATCTGTAACTCTTTTTGTTATTAGTTGTACTGTAATTCTTGTCTAATGCATTAGTGATTGTCTTCTCTTGATTCTAAGAAAAATTCACCAGTTTTGGGTATGAATGTACAGTGGGAGTTCCTATATAAGAAACTGGGATGGGATGTTCAATGACTGAATTAGAATATATTATACAATGATCCTTTCCACAATTAATTTTATTTTTGTTGCTGCAAACACTACAGGACAGATTCCTGGCCATTCTTGGACGAGTTGCAATAGTTATAAGCTAGCCATAATGAAAGGCACAGTATTAGAGTGCTAAACGTGATTTGATGATAGAATGATCAAAATTCATTAAAATAATATGGAGTCTTGCCCAGTAATTTGTTCCAAACATGCCCTTAGTTTACTGTTAACTGATTATAAGAACAGATTGCATGTTTGATGTTTTCATATGTTTTTCTTTCATTTATTGGAGAATTTGATGGACTTTTTTCAAATCATCAGTGTTCGATCTCCTTCTTTTCAAAAGTTCATTTTGCTTCTTGAGCTAACTTTATGAGAACTGTGTGACAAAATATTATCCTTTTTGTAGATTTTTGTGAAGAACCCGACCACAATCACGAACTACGGCATTTGGTTGCGATACCAAAGCAGAACTGGGTATCACAACATGTACAAGGAGTACCGTGATACCACTCTGAATGGTGCTGTTGAGCAGATGTACACTGAGATGGCTTCTCGTCACGGGTCCATTCCCATTGCATTCAAATTATCAAGACTGCCACTGTACCTTCCAAGCTCTGCAAGGGAGAGAGTACAAAACAATTCCATAACTCCAAGATTAAGTTCCCCTTGGTTTTCAGGAAGGTGAGGCCACCAAGCAGGAAGCTCAAGACAACCTACAAGGCATCTCGACCCAACTTTTTTAAGTAACGTGTTTGGTCTGTACGTGCTTCATATGGGAAAGTTTTGTCCGATGTTTGGCTTTTAAGATTGTTTTACATTTCCAAGGAACATTTTTTTGCTTAATTCCGCAAGTTTTGTGTTCAAACTCAAACTAGATAAATATTCTGAAATGATATATTTGTGGGTTAGAAACCACTTCTTGGTTCACGATCTATTTGATGATTCTTAGCAATAATTATCTGTTTGACCTTTACATTTGTTTCTACTTACCAGAAAACATCGTACGTTCTCGTGAAGATAATGTGCATCGTCTTATCTCAAGGCCAATGTACTTTGATTAATCAACGAGCAGGCAGGATTAAAGTGTATAGTATGGTTGATTGATATTCTTGCTGAACCATTCTTTAGCTGTGACAACGAGTCTATGACCATAAAATCCTGATTTTTGAGTTCACGAGAATTAAAATATACATTTGGTCTTTTATTTAAAATTGATTCACAATAACATAAATCTTAAAATGATATACCATAGAGCAGGGACGGATTTACTTGAGGACCAGTTTGGTCCTTGGACCCCACTGAATTGGGAAAAAAAAAAAAGAAATTGAGTTCACACGTTTGGGTCAGTCCATTTCTCAGTTCAAATAATTTGGCCAAAAAAATTTTCAAAATTATTTGACTTCTATTGATTTAATTTGAGATTTGTGGTTTGTGAAGTTAATTTCTTGATACTTAGGTGGCGTTCTGTTTTGGTTTTTCATTTCTGAAAACTGTTTTTGAAAATAAAAAGTTGGAAAACACGTTCTGTTTGAAATTTTGCATAATATTACTTAAACTATTTTTAATTAATTTGCTTGCAAAATACTACTAACTCAAACTTAAATTTTCTTTCACAATACACTGACAACATGGTTACATGCAACACACTAATGTGAGCATTAAGATTCTATATTAACACAGTTTGATCAGGTTCGGGATTTGAGGAAGCTCTAGATATATTAAAATCCAGAAAATGCAAGTTCTTTCAAAACCACCAGAGTGCATTTATCAAGGCATTTTTCAAATTCTTTATTAACACAGCTTAGTCAGGTTTAAGATTTGAGGAAGCTCTAGTTCTATTAAAATCCAGAAAATGCAAATTCTTTCAAAACCACCAGAGTGCATTTATCAATGCATTTTTTGAAATATAACAACAAGAATTTTCACTTACTTTTTTTGTGATGTTGATATTGAATTCAATAAAACTTTATTTAAGCTTAATTCTAAGTTATGATAATTCTCAAAAAAATAAAAAAACTTTATTTAGACATAGTTCCAAGTTAGAAAAATTCTATAAAAAAAAAAAAAACAACAACTTTATATTTGTTGTAAATTAATCTCTTACCTAACTTCTACCTAATTTATATTGTAAATTATTGTGTGAATGACTTTTTTTGCCCCTATATTAGGGGCTTAAATCTTCATTTGAAATGCACATCTTAATGAGACTCATTCTCTCAATCTCTTTCTCTCTAATAGTTGTTAGATTTTGATAGTTTCACAACACGTTATCGGCACGAGTCTCTAACCTATTGAGTAATGCGACGGGAGTATGCTCTATAGTTGCATCTAAATGATGAACCTCTGTATTAGAAACCAGATTATTATTAATCAACATTTCATTTTCCAAATCTAGTGTTTTTGGTGTTAGAAAATCATTTATACATCATAGATTAGAAAATCAATTTCAAGTCTATAAATAAAAAATAAAAAAAATTGGAGAAATTGTGTAACCCGAAACTTTCAAAGCAAATTCACGTCAAACCGTATATCCAAATGATGATCGGACACCAGATCCATGACCACAGCGACGGGACGATCCTCCGGCAACGGCGCGTGCCGAAGGCAGAGTCACCGACGCGGTGGCTCGTGAGGTCCACGCGCGGACGTCGTGACGGCAGGTGATAGCGAATCCGGCGATGACATCAAAAGACAGTTTGTTCGTCTTGATGTTTTGGATTTTTCTATGATCTTACTTTTCTGTTTTGTGCAGTTTTGAAATTTTTCAGCGGTCGAACGTGACGATTTTCTTAAAAACTATTTTTGAGGCACTTCCGACGAGATTTTGATCTTCGAACCAAAAGTAAGTTTGTTCTAAATTAAATTTCAAACCTATTGACGGTTTCGATTTATCCATATGAGCAATATATTAAAATATGGACTATTTTTCCTTTGGTAATATATAAAAGTATATTAATCGTAAATTAACGATTAATATGTGATCAACTAGATAAATTAAAATTTTTAAATAAGGTATAAGTAATATAATCATTGTCATACCGTGATGGATTGAGTTATTATGGACTGGATTTATACCTTAACTGGATATGATTCATTATCGTAACGGATTGGACTATTATGAATACCTTGACTGGATTTGAAGATATGACTTGCTCACTCATGAAAGGTAATTATTTCATTATATTGACACTGCCTATATGGTCGGTCTATCAATTGAATATATGGAATATTTACATGTATTCATATTTTATATTATTTCAGAAACACCTCAGTTGTTGTTTAATTCTAACATATTAGAGGTTGTTGTCAACATATATACGTGGTGGTATAACCCCGGTATTATTATTGTTAATATATATACAATATTATTGTTATTTGATACTTCATCAAATGATACCAGAAGTTATCATTACCAAAAAGTTGGTAAATGTTGATAAAAATATTTTATCTAATGGTACCAGAAGTTACCAATATCTGTATTTGAAAGGGTGGATGAAAATAAATTATTCAACAAGAGAATGTTGATGTATGATAAGATAATATCACATGATAGCACGGATATGGCTAATGTGAAAATAATCTCATCAGTATTATGAGATGAATATTAGATGATAAGTGTCTGGAAAAGTTCTTGCACGAGCACTTATGTATTCCAGAAGAAGTACATATTTACTCCAGAAGAAGTAAAAATTATCATCTAAACATACTGAAATGATATTATTATTATTGCTCCTGAAGAAGTATAAACGAGTTATACATGCAAAATACAAAAGGGGGAAACATTTATGATCCTCAAAATTAGAGATGTGTTTTAGGAGTAGCCGTATCATACTACCTCTGATCTTTTGAGGAAATAAAGAAACATTCAAATATGTGTGTTTCAAGAGTAAGAATACTCCGTACTGTACCACCTTAAATCTTTGAGGTACACAAGATTAAACATTAATAAAATCCTAGAAATTTAATATGTGTCTCAAGAGTGAGAATACTCTGTACTCTACCACCACCTATTCTAGGGTTCACAAAGTTAAGTTTACATTAACCGGACTTCATTTTCGCTTGATTCCCCTTCCCTGCGATCAATTTATCTTAACTCCTGTTGGATCTTGTATGGGGATATATGATTGCAACTTATCCAGCAGTTCCTCGATAGTAGGAGCAGAAATAAGGATTCTCCTAGAAAATGGAGAGATGAATCTCTGTTCCACAGTATAATCCAAAAATGTTAACAAACCATCAAAGAAATTGTTAATATTTAAAAGCCCAATAGGCTTAGTATGGAGATCCAGTTGAGCCCATGAGGTAATATTAAAATTTCTTCTAAAGTACCAAAACCTCCAGGCAGGGCTATAAAGACATCAGAACCATATAGCATACAAGTTATGCGTTCATGGATAGATAAGGTTTGTACTTCATGCCCTCGTGTTTTTCCTGCAATATCTACCAAAGGAACAGGTATAACACCGATCACTTTTACTCGCTCTGTGAGAGCAGATTGGGAAACACAACCCATCAATCCACTGCTACCTCCTCCATATACTAAATTGATACATTTCTCTCCCAATTTCTTTCCAAGATCCACTGCTGCTTCTAGATACCCAAAACATTTCCCTACTTTTGATCCACAAAATACACAGATAGTTTTGATATGTCGAAATTTTGGTCCTTCCATCTTTGAGAGTATAAGGAAGGAAAAAATTATGAGAAAATGATATTTTGGGATACATGAAACTGTGAAAATCATTGGCTTTTTAAATTTGAAAAAGTTCACTATTTACTGCTCGTCTTTTGAAAAAGTAAAAACATACTTCTGACTAAATTACACTACTTTTGATAAAGCTTACCTTTCGGTAATTTTTCAATACACTTTATCAATGGTCGAGAAATGAAACATGAAAATATTTTATAAATATATGTGCAAAAATATATACACACAATATACTGATTTACCTTGTATCAATGCTGAATAATCAAAACATCATTGTTTATAACAGCCTGGCAAACAGGATCTTTTGCTATTATATTTTTGAGACTATAACGCTCTTTATCGCTGATGAATTTAGCCCATAAAGATAGTAGCTCACGCTGTACATACCCACTAGGGTGCGTCTCAAGAGTCAATCGGATATCATTCAATGACTCCTTACTCAGTCCACCCTTAATGAAGTCTATCTTATCATCTCGATTTATGGATGAATATCCTACTGACTTACAACGGGTATTACATGTCCATCGAGTACATTTGTAACAACTATTTAATCTTTTTGCTCTTCGCTTCTTTGCAAAAGTACTCTTACCTAAGTCAGGCTTGTGCTTAGAAAATGAATCTGGTAATTCACCAGCTAATCGAACTTTTGCTTCGATCAACCAACGAACATCTTCTGGGATACCTTGACCATCAGCAGCCTCAATCTTTCGAGTCGAACTCGGTAAATCTTTTTCAAAACATATATCGGAAGATTTGAGTAGTATTTGCGGATATTTGATAATATAACATCCTTTTTTTTATCTAATATCTTCCTAAACGATCTATTTAAATGCATTATTTAACGCGTAAAAGAGCGGTGGCTCCGCGTGTCAGTGATTCCATCAAGAAATAATGGAATAAATTATTGAAAAGGTGGGAACAATGAGATAATACATCATTACCTTTTTCGATATAAGGGAAGATTTGGCGACAATATTGAGAACATGAGATATTTTCTTGGATATTGTACCTGATTTTTTCGGTACACTAATAAAGGTATATTGATTTGTACTATATAGAAATACGTACTGATGAAATGAATACTGTATTGAACCAGAAGTTCATACATATGTACAAGTGAAATATCTTGATGAACCTGAAGTTCTATAATGATTGGTTAGATTCCAATTCAATAATGAGATTTATTGAGAATGCAAAATGGCATTCATTAAAGAACTAGAAGATTGTTCAGGTTAACAAGTTATCATTGCTGCTTGTTCTCAAAGGCAAATTAATTATCTCACTAAGAAAATGAATGACTGATTATTTGCTCAAGTAATGATATTACAAGCAAAATGATAAATGCTAGCATGAATATATCTTAAAGTCATTAATGATTGTATGAATTAGTTGAGATAATAGAATATTATATTGCTAATGATTTAGCAGATTAAAAGCCTCAAGTTATTTTCTATGAGAACAATTTGAATTTATATATTTCTCATGCAGCAATATTTTACATACAAACATGTCAAAAAGATGAAATAAAGATTAGCTTGTAAAGCTTTATGATTTATAAGAAGTGCGATATCTATATACACTCCAACAATACGCACTTGATATATGATTGTGATTATATCCATAATTACGAATGACATGTGTTGAGACATTTTTAGCCGTCTGATATAATACAAGATTCTTGAATATTATGGGGAAATTAAACAATAACACGCATGAAGCGTGATCAAGCTTAAAGCGTAATTATATCTGAAGCATAATGACAATCGATTCCAAAAACAAATATCTCTTGAATAATTGAGATGATCCCTTTGAGGCTAAATACTCATAATGAGTAAAAGGGACATAGTTAAATAATAAGAGATTCAGGCCTCATGATAGAATATACAAAGAGATCTCTCTATGTTATGTTTATATTGAGATGAAATGGAATCGATAAATAAGTCGACTGCATACATAAACAACCCTCTTATGAAAATGAGATTGATGAAATTATAATACTTTCTACCTGATTTATATTGTAAATTATTGTGTGAATGACTTGTTTTGCCCCTATATTTTTCCTATAAATAGGGGCTTAAATATTCATTTGAAATGCACCTCTTAATGAGAAGAATTATCTCATTCTCTCCATCTATTTCTCTCTAATAGTTGTTAGATTTTGATAGTTTCACAACAATATTAAGCTTAGTTCCAAATTAGAATAATTCTTTAAAAAAAAAAAATCCCAAAACGCGTTTTCTGCGTTTTGAACATTTTTTGTTGAAATACACACAAAACGCCCAAAACGAGGTTTGAGCGTTTTGCGTATTGTCTACAATTTTTTTTTTTTTTTTTTTCCAAAATGCGTTTTCGAAAATGGTAAAGAGAACGCGTTTTTAGTGTTTTCGAAAATAAAAACAGAAAATGACCTCAAAACAGCAAAGAGAACATGGCTAAGGTTCTCGAGAAGACAAGCTATGGATTCTTGCCGCTTCGTCAATTCCATCGAGCCTCCTTCCCTAAAAGACTTGTTTTTTCTTACGTCTCTTGTTCCAACGATTGTCTTAACCTGAAAAGTCCCTGAATCCCCTCGCGAATCTAATAAATAGTAGTTTTTTTAGTGAAGATGAGTTGTTCGGGTAGAGAAGCATAGATTGAATATCAGGGAAGATCACTCACCTGAAAAAGCCTTCCCTCTACCCCCGCCCTGTTTTCTTTGCTGTTTTAAGATCGTTTTCTGTTTTTATTTTCAAAAACACTAAAAATGCGTTCTCTTTACCATTTTTGAAAACGCATTTTGAAAAACAAAAAAAAAAAGAATTGTAGACAAAACGTCCAAAACCTCGTTTTGGGCGTTTTGAGTGTGTTTCAACAAAAAATATTCAAAATGCGGAAAACATGTTTTGGGATTGATTTTTTTTTTTTTTTTTTTTTAATAATTATCTTAACTTGGAACTAAGCTTAAAATATTTTTTTTTTTTTTTTTTGGAGAATTATCCTAACTTGAAACTAAGTCTAAAATAAAGTTTTATTGAATTCAATATCAGCATTACAAAAAAAAAATTAAGTGAAAATTCTTGTTGTTATATTTCAAAAAATGTCTTGATAAATGGACTCGGTGATTCTGGATTTTAATATAATCAGAGCTTCCTCAAATCCCGAACCTAACCAAGTTGTGTTAATATAGACTCTTAGTGTTAACATTAGTGTATTGCAAGTAATCATGTTTTCAGTGTATTATGAAATGAAATTTGAGTTTGAGCCAGTAGTATTCTGCAAACAAATTAATTAAAAATAGTTTAAGTAGTATTTTGCAAAATTTCAAGCAAAACGTGTTTTCCAGCTTTTTATTTTCAAAAACAGTTTTCAGAAATGACAAGTCAAACACGTTTTCAGAAAATTTGAAAACAAAAATAAAAATATAAAACATTTTCGAAAATGAAAATATAAAATAAAATACAAAGAGAACGCCACTTTAGCTTTTGAGAAATTGAAGTTTTATATGTTACTTGTAAGTTAGAAAATTTGTTTATTTTTTATTTATGAAATTAAACTTCTCTTTATTTTAATTTTTTTTCAGGAAAAAGTTTTCGCCCCCTTCATCCCCCTCTTACCTCGAAAATTTTTTTGTCCTCGTTGACATTAATTTCTGGCTTCGTCTCTGCCATAGAGTGAGGATATAGTGTGTTTGGTATTGTATAAAAATAGTTTTTTTGAAATAAATTGTGATTTTTAGAAGAATGATTGATTGAAATTTGATTGAAAAGTTAAATATTGTTGACTTGACTTTTAATAAATGATTGAGATTAAGTATATAGGTAAAAGAGAGCCAAACAAAAACATATTAAAAGAATTTATCCAATACTATAATTTCCCACTATACAATAATGAAATTACATCGCTTGTGGCAGTAACCAAAAATCACCAAAAATCTTAAAAACGACTCCGCTGGGGATCGAACCCAGAATCTCTGGTTTCGTAGACCAGCGCCTTATCCATTGGGCCACGGAGTCCTGATTTATCAATGTTTGTACAGACACATTATTTTAAAGCATTTTTATGCTTTCCGAAGTTTCAATTTCGCAAAAACTCCATATTGGAGGCCAACGCCAATGCTCCCTCGAACGAGTATACTATCATCTTTTACTTTTCGAGTAGAGTAGCAAGAGTATTTTGACTGGGTAAAATCCACACTAATCATAAATTAACCAGAAAAGAACCCACATTAAAGTACACAAGAAAAAATCATGATGATTTTAGAGACTTCTCTCTCGACTTTAACGACGACGAAAACGTGCTTCGAGATATTCCCTTTATGCTTTACTGTGGTTTACCCATAACCATCAGCAGTAAGAGTTACGGAAGAGGCCAAACCAACCCAAGTGCATCACAAGTAGATACGTTCACGCGTGGAGGCTGTGAATAATATAAGACTCATCTTGGATACGGGACACCATCTAGACTTTGTTTTTGGTCATTTTCCATCGGTGTTAGAGCAGTGAGTCCAATGAGGAATTCGGTAAATGTGTGACCCCTCTTTATCACCGCTGTTCATCCATTGACTGCGTTAGTCAAGCACGGGATTACCTTATATTATTATATTAGTAAAAGGCCTTTAGTATGTCCAAGAAATCTGTTGAAAAGCTGAGGAGAAATCGTACAGCCATATGACGAAATATGTTTTTTCCAATCCGACATATAAGCATACATGTGGCATAAAAATTTATAGTAGTACACTGCTTAAACTGCCGTTTTTGGTGGATATCTCAGTATTACTATTGCAGTATGAGAAACCAAAGAGACATTCATACATCAACTGACATAATATTAAGCCCTCAGATCAATTTTGTTTGATGGAACTAAAGAGATCCTCAAATGAACGTTTAGGTGCTTCTGTCCGAGCAACAATCTCAACTACTTTGTAGTGTGACTCTGGATGGAGCAATGCCTCTACAGCAACTTCAGCAACCTGATCTCGAGATATTGAACCTTCATAAAGAGTGTCCTGTAAAAAAGAGGGTTCAATAGAATTGAGGGACAAAGAGAACATAAGGTAAATACATTGGTGCTCGTGGTAAACTTTTAGCAAAACTCGATTTCGTTTCCAGTTGGTAGCTGAAATTAAATTTTGTTGCGATTTGGTTACTCCCTCCATGTCCGTTAGTTTGACAGAAAAGGTGATGAGTAATCTAGTAGTTCGCATATTAAACGAACTACCAACTAGACCATCACATCAACTTTTCTATTAGTCAAACTAACAGACGTGAACAGAATGATCAGATTATGAAAAATATTTCAATTCAACGACCAACTGGAAATATAATGAAGTTTGATGAAAACTTGAAATTTTGCTAAAATTCAGAAACCAGCATGTTTTTAACCCTATTACACTGTACTTCTCAATTGAAACTCATGGCTAGTGGTTGAACTTGTTACCTCTGGTTCCATTACTATATTTCCCTTCGGTGGATCATTTCTTAATCCCCCGGGCCTAATAATTGTGTAATTGATACCAGATTTCCGGATATATTGCTCGGCTTGAAGCTTTGCAACTAAAGTGAGTCCAAAAATGTTAAGAAATATGTAAGCCGGGTTTAAAAGCTGCCCCATTGCAGCTCCATTGACTAAGATAGAACTGACGAGAATAAATCTATTAACACCACGTTTGCGACAGGCATCAACCAAGTTCACAGTGCCAAAGTTATCAACCTGCATAAGATCACATTACCCAGAACAAATAAAACATTGTTCACTCAACGATTCAAGAATCTACTCATTAAACATAAAACAGACGAACTTCCATTTAGTAAAAATAAGATGATTCCAAGTACATTTTTTTAAACATAAATTATAGTTAACAAACAATAGAGGTTCTTGACGTAGTTGCTTGTATTTTTTCTAACACACTACATTGAAAAGAATGTGAAGCTTTAATTAGTGCAAGGATCAATGCCAGAGTAAACTAAAATTTGCCACAGAAAAAAAGATAAAAACTCAGGCAAACAAATAAAATGCCGTTCCTAACTAGGACTATTCTTAAGTAGAAATATTGGCACTTCCAGAGATTCCGCCCAAACTATCGTATTCAGATGATAAGAAACCAAAATATGATTTACTAACCTTCCATGGAGCAAATAAATCCCATGAAGGTCGGAAACCTGTAGCACATATTACAGCCTCGGAATCATCACTGATAGCATCGGCTAGTTTTGTTGAACCCTCTGTTACGTCTGCTTTTACCTAAAATCAGAAGTACACACCAATTTAGAACAGTGGACAGATAAGGCTGGTGAGGCATCAAGTGAGAAAAACATCTTATGGTAAAAACACAGTCCAGGCCTTGGGAGTTGGGATGTTTGATGCAATTCTGAAAGTCCAAAGTGTGTATTCTCTCTCTTATTTAGGCTCGGCAATGTGTATTTCACATTACGTGAATAGAATAAGGATTACCCATTTAGCTCTATTAAAAGTACATGCTAAAACCAAAGATGAAAGTTGTAATGACTTGGCCTCCATGCCCAATCCGTTAACTTACATATTGTCCCCTCTGGGAGGACATATGCCCTCTTATCGCCTAACTTATTTTTATCGCGTCCACATGAAAGTCACTCATAAGGGAGAGGTAAAATGTTCGAATCTTGGGTACGGATAGAATTCGGTGGGGGTGATAAGAAGGCAGATGCCCTCCCAAAACGGACAAAACGTAAGTTAACGACTTGAACACAGATGTTTGATCGTTACAAAAATAATGAATAAGAACGATGGTAAAAATTGAACCCAAGAGTGCAAATGATTACTTAAATTCTTCAAAGTGCTTAAATTCTTTGCTCAAGAAGATTAAGTAAAATACAGTCAGACTTATGATCTTATCCATAAATTTTACTCGAAATCAATGCCAACCGTATTTAACATAAGAGACTTCGGTCAACATTAAATGGTCATACAGAGAATATTTGTGTTGTCCGAGGAAGTACAACATAGTTTATCCAGTCACCAACTATGAATTAACTTTACGTCGCGCTAACTTCAATTGTGAAAATTTCAAATGTGTAATATAATCATCACAAACCTCGTGCTGGCTTTCAAGAACAGTATACTCTGGTATGTGTTTGCGACAGACAATATCCTTTTCATCGTTCCTTAGTGTATATTTCAATATGAATATCTTATTTCCCATTTTCCCACATATACTAGTACAGTTAATATCAATGTTTTTTTGTTGAATATGGTCTTTTAACATATTAAGCTGCCAAAGAGCAAACAAACTTATTTATTTGAATTATGTTCTCGAATTTCCCTCACATGCAACCAAATTATTTATTCCCGTCAAAAGTCTCATGAGTACACAATTTTTCCCAGCTCCATTTTCATTAGTGTTATGAACAGGTTAATCATTTATATTCCTTTTTTCTACGGCCTTTATAGCCTCACATGACATAGTATCAATATTTTGAGCTGATTGAAAATAATTTTCTTAATATCCAATTGAAGCACCTCTAATTAACAAATCAACGTAACCCAATTGCAGCAAGCAATTTACCCTAAACACTCACAATTTGAAGATTGGGGTTGTCGCCAGGGAAGGTTGTTTTGGCCTTATCGATATCGCGAACCCCAGCCTTAACAGAAAAGCCCTTAGCCAACAGCTGCTCCACAATCCTCTTCCCAGTACTTCCAGTGGCACCTGCAACAAAGATTTTATTCTTTTGAGGAGCAACCACTTGTTCTTCCTCTGTAATCTCGCTTCCTTCCATCTGTAAAATTTAAGATGAACTCAAATTAAGTCAATAGAATGGAATCAAGAACAGGGAGCAGTACAGTGTGTGTGAAAAATGAGAAAAATTCGAGATAAAGAAAAAAGCGAGACTTACAGACGAAGATTTGAGGTGAAAAGTGTGGGATTTGCGGGTGGATAAGGAGTGAGCGAGAGAAGTTCTGAGGAAGTGTGTAGAAATGGGTGTGGCTGTGGCCATGCCCATGGCCTCGCTATTTGCTTTTGGAATTACCGGCCACAATTATTTCTTCTCGCAAATTACCAGGAAAGTTTGTCCACGTGGCATCTACCATAATGGAAGGGTAAATAGAGAAAAAAACATCATTAACGTTCGCACGTCTTGCAAAATCGTCCATAACCTTTTAATTTTATCATTTACACCCTCAACTCACATTTTTTTGCAGAAATTGTCCTTCCGTCAAACACCATTAAACTCCATCTTTAAAAAAATGGGTTTGACATATTATATCCCTAAAGTTTACATGCTTTGTGGAGTAAAAGGTGTATGCTTTATTCAAAAGGGGGGCAAAATAGTCATTCTGCAATGAAAAAAATAGATGGTAATGAGTTTTGGCAAGAAAAAATGATCAAATTGTCCAAATGTTAAAGTTGAAATGATTTAGACGATTTGCACAACAAAGATTGTCTTGCGCAACGGAATGACCAACTTGTAAGAAAATATTGATATAAGGATGAAAATATCAAATTTTTCTTTTTTTTTCTTTTTTCTTTTTTTTTTATATTAGAAGGGGAGATTAAATTTATCATTTTATAAGGAAAAATAATGAAAATAATATATTTAGCAAGGTTTGAATTATTTAAGGGTAATTGACATAAAAGGTACATTTCGACAATCTTGTGCAATTCGTCCCAACGTTTGATTTTTTAACAATTTCACCCTCACCTTCACATTTCTTTGCTGAAAACATCCTCGTCGTTTGATTCCATCCAAAGAATCGTTAGTTGACTCGTAAATTACATATTGATCATTTTAATAAAAGACAAAAACGTCATTTTGTATTCTCATATTTAAAATTATATTAAAAAAAAAAAGGATAAAAATAAAAAATAAAAAAAGTTGTCCATCTACTTCTCCCAGACCTAGCCCCACCACCACCATTGTCTCCTGACTTATAAACATATATACAGTAATAAACCTACTGCGGCATCATAGGTAGAGGCTGATGAACTGTGCTGCTCTTCTACTAGGACGTTGGACTTGATGGACCAGTGGCACAAAGAAATTTTGCATATGAGTTCCACGAGGATGCATTCCAGGTACAATTAATTCCAGAATCTATAATGCTAAATTTCAAATTCATACCAACTCAAATTAAAATGGTATTTAAGTTTTTAAATTCCAAATTCATAGCAGCCATATAACCTTTTTTTTCTCTTACACAAACTAGGAATCGGGAGAGAGGGAGGAGAAGAGGAGGAATGGCAGTACTGTAGTAGCAAAAAATGTTGATGACCAATTAGAAAAAATTGACAAAAAAATCATAAAAATTACCTAGAAATTTTAGCATGGGGAGCTTGCCCATAAAAGAATTGCTACCCAATGCCAGGGGTACTAGGAGGATATATTGGCATAAGTTAGTTAATTCATAATCTCAGAATTTTAATGTTGTTTGTCATCTGATTTTTCGTTTAAAATTCTGGTTTCCTATGGTGGCTGTAAGTTTTGATTTTGTAGTAGGGAGTGGTGCCGTGGTGGTTGTGGTTGTGGTGGTGGTGGGGTTGGGGCTGGGGCTTGAGCTTGGGCTTGGGCTTGGGAGAAGAAGACGAACATTTTTTTTTCTATTTTTTTGTTTATCCTTTCTTTTTATATAATTTTAAATGTGATAATAGAAATGACATTTTTGTCCTTTATTAAAATGGTTAATATGTAATTTATGAATCAACTAACGGTTCTTTGGATGAAATCAAACGATGGGGACGTTTTCAGCAAAAAAATGTGAACGTGAGGGTGAAATTGCTAAAAAATTAAACGTTGGGACAAATTGCACAAGATTGTCGAAAGATAGGGACATTTTGCGTCAATTACCCATGATTTAAATATATTTTGCGCTAAAATAAAAAGATATGAATGTATTCCACAATATATGTAAACGCTATGGATGTAATGTTTTAATTACCCATTTTTTAAACGACGGTAGTTAATGGTGTTTGATGGAAGAATGATTTCCCCAAAAAAATGTGATATTGATGGTGTAAATGCTAAAATTGAAAAGTTGAAAAAGGATTTTGCAAGACTTTTAAATGTTAGTGACATTTTAAGCTATTTACTCTATCTCAATCCTTAGCTTTTCAGGCCCATACAATTTTAAATAACTCAATCAATTAGGCAATTTTTTTGTCAATGAAAATTAGCCCCTGTTTATGTTGTTTAAAAAATGTTTATTTGAAATGAATAGTAATATTTAGGAGAATGTGTAGTTAAAAAGTAAGAAATTTTTTTTTTTTTAATTTATGTATAATATTATTTTATTGATAAATGTATGGTTAAAAAGAAAAAAAGAGAAAAAATGTGTTAAAAATTTAAAGAGGTCAAACATGGGCTTAAATAGTGTAAAATACGAACAAAGACGGAAAATGAATTGTCCTTATTCATGCTTGAGTTGATCAGTGCCTAATGTTTATAATTCTTATAAAATGTGCGATGAAATTTAATGTTTATCGTTAATTGTTAAATTATAACAAAATTATAATGTCTTTCAAACATGCACTCTCACCCGTTTTTTCATTCTCCTCAAAATCATCCAAAAATCGATTTCAAAATCTTAAAAAGCCAGCAAAAAATATTTTTAAGGTTTAAATGAATCTGTCGACACATAAAAATATCCAATTTGAAGGCTCAACATGAAGGCCTAAAACATAAAAGCTCATTACAAACGATAGGACGATGTGGAGGAGTCTGGACGATTGAGCGATTACTAAAGCATCAGAGCAATTAGACGATCAAATTAGTTAGGAGTGAAGGAACGATTCTCACAACTCATCCAACAATCCATATGGTTATCTAAAAATGATTTCCGCATCATGAGCAGTTGAAGGAGATCAAGTAAAGTTGATTGGTTTAAAGTAGTGGATGTTAGTTACACAGGGAAGTAAGCGACGATTATGCACCATGGTGAACGATGGTCACTATATGCAAGTTGCAAAGTGAAGGCGGCAAGTTAGAGATTTAAATAGTAGTAAGTAGTTTGTTTCAATATGTATATATAGTAGAAGTTTAGAAAGACCAACAAATCAAAACTCTTAAAAAAAAAATCACAACTCTCAAAACAAAGATGTGATCTTTTATCTTAAATCTTAGAACTTATCCTAGTTTAAACTGTGTGCTTACGCCCTTGAAGGCGTCTTGTGTAATCAAGCTTTTCTTAGTGCAAACATTTCTTTTTAGGAAATTGTCTCAAAAGGTTTGTCCCATAAATTTTCGTCTGATCCCTTTTAATTGTTAGCTCAAGCGAAATCACACCCGCACAAAACAAATTGACACGCCTAGTAGGACACTTCGTGCTGAGAAGTTTGACGCATCATAGCTTACAAAAATTCTGACAAAAAGCCAAATGTACATCAATTTCTTCCTTCCATAATGGAAGAACAAGAGGGTCAACAAAAGCCCGAACTCACAATGATCTTGTGTCGTTATGTGAACCAACGATCGAGTTGAGCACATATACCATGCGTGGAATGTGGTAAGAACTCACCTAGAATATCGTTGAGCAGGTAAATTTACAAAGTACTCATATCGTTGAAAAACTTGCTCAAAATGAAAATATGCACTGTGATAACAAGGCTAAGCAGTTTAATACTTTAAACGAATTGATGAACAGACCGGTTGGTCGAGTATGTCAAACAAATCCTATGGAAGGGGGTAACAACTTCCAAACTAGGAGCCTAATATCTAATGACTCGTCAAATATGAATATGAACACTAGTTATTCAACTTTAACACACAAGTCATAACCTATAAACACCACATATTGGTATGTCTAATATAGGGGGTCTAGAATCTTCCAATACAGGAGGTGTTGGAATATTCACTCAGGGGGTATCATTAATATGAGGGAAAATATCCAAAATGTAGGACCGAATGTTACATGCAAGTTACAAAGTGAAGGCTACTCAAGTTAGAGATTCAAATAGTAGTAGGTAGTTTATCTCAATATGTATACATGATAAAAGTTCAGAAGTTTAGAAGAACCAACAAATCAAAACTCTCAAAACAGAGAGCAATTTTTTATCTTAAATCTAAGAAATTATCCTAGTTTAAATTGTGTGCTTACGTTTCTTGGCGTCGTTTTGTGTAATAAAGTTTTTCTTAGTGCAAACACCCAGCTTTAGAACTTTATCTTAAGAGGTTTGTCCTTACACTTTCATCTTATCCCTTATAATTATTAGCTCGAGCAAAATCACACTCACACAAAACAGAATCCAAGAAAAAATTAAACTGTCATCAAGCTAGGATCTAAACTTAAAACTTATTACAATTAAATCGAAAGAAATGTCTTGCTCAAAATGCCTATGGAACAACAAACACGATGAAAACTCGTCAGTCACTAAGAGAGATTCAGTAATTACTCTAACTTGAAATATTTCTCCTGTTACAAGAGAAACTTTCATCCAAAATCAGAGCTTGAATGCAGATAAGGCTACTACAGAGTTGTGTCCACCAAATCCAAATGAATTCGAAATGGCTGCATTTCATAAAATAACAAATGGTAAAAGAACTAATATTTTATATTTATCATAAATATCGTAAGAACTAAGAGATGGGAATTGAAATTGAAGGCATCTTACCGACGTTGACTTCATGCTGCCTCTTTTGGTTTGCAACAGTGTCAAATTCCACAGAAGACTCAGGATTCTGCATTAGCAATGGCGAGATTCATAATCATCATCACACCATTGTAAAAGAGAAGTCGGTCCCAAATGAGCATCTTATTGAAGTAACCATGTCGGAAAATTGCAGTTTTGCACTTAGAGGTAAAGCATATTCATCTGAAGCATCGGAAATTACTTACAAATTGGTTTATGGTAGGATGCAACCATCCAGTTGTAATGGCTTTTAATGTTGCAATAGCTTCCAAACCACCAGCAGCACCAAGACAATGCCCTATCATAGACTGGAAATGGATAAAACGTGAGAAGCAAAAAAATGAACAAGAACTGATATTCTCAACTTGATAATAATACACATGAGCATGCTTGCCTAATCTTTAAAAATGGTAAGAGTTACTTAAAAAAAAAAAATACAACTCCAACCTCAACCTCACTGTCAAAATAAGTAAACTTTTGATTAACTTACAAGTAAACTTTGCTTAGCCATGCGCGCTCACTACACAAAAGCATTGGTTTGGAACAAACAAATCAGTGTGTATGAAATCTGGGGGTGGGGGCCTCACCTTAGTTGCATTTATTTTGATCTCTGAAGTGCTCTTGAATACCTTCTTAATAGCATTTACCTCAGCTAGGTCACCTACTATGGTGGAAGTAGCATGAGCATTAATGTAGTTGACCTGAGAAATAATTTAATTTGTGTCATAGATTATCATCACAGATGCACCAGAAATGAAATCGAGTTTACTTGTGACTCCCAACATAATAAAGATTCACTGAATATGCCACACCACACCAGCAATAAAATGAAGAATGGCTCAACAATCCTTCAGTTTACTTGATACATCCGAGATATCACCTTTGTCTAAACCCTTAAATATCAGCAGACTGCAGATTAGGATTAATATCCAGTTTTCCAAGGGATACTTCATGTTTTCAACCCAGATTTTCAGAAGCTTTAGTTTGAGACTACTTACAAATGCAATAACACTTTTCAGCTTCCAATTTGCTATGGCGAGCTCCATTATTACAGTATGAAGAAATCTAAGGAAGAAAAAATACCTCCTCAGGTGACACACCAGCATCTTCAAGGGCACTATGGATGCAAGAAGAGACACCAAGTCCATCAGATCTCGGATCAGTCATATGATAAGCATCACAATTTACTGCCCCTCCCAAATACTCAGCAATTATCGGTGCATCTCGTTTCATCGCATGTTCTAAACTTTCCATCACCTGTAAAAATGTTAAAAAAAATATTTAGGAATTTCAATTTCTCATACAAGCCTAAAATCACATGCTTATATTTAGCAAACTTCTCTAGGAAGTGGATATAAGAAGTATTACGTCCATAAATGCACCTATCTGGATCCCAAGTAGATTAAAATTCAGGCAAATATATAAACAATTACGTGCAATACGGGCTAAATTTTAAGAAAGATACCGTAGGTACTTCATGGTTTGCCCATTTTCCTTTTCTTTCTTAGTTTAGTACCTTTGGAGGGGAGGGGTGGGGGGAATGTGGAAAAGGAGATACCATGATGAGGTTTGGAACAAAGAACCAACCACTTTCACATTTTGGAAACCATTACAAGAGTTCAAGTAATTACTTATGAAGTAACTTATTCATAGATATCTCTTTCATTCATGGGACAAGCAAATAAATATGAAAAATCAAAACAGAATAAATATGATACTGAACACTACAGTACCAGCACCCTTACCAAGACTCCAGCACCTTCACCCATAACAAATCCATCTCGATCTTTGTCCCAAGGCCTAGAAGCAGTTTGTGGATCATCGTTTCTTTGAGACAAAGCTCTACACGCAACGAAACCTCCCAATCCAATGGGAATAATGGCAGCTTCAGTTCCACCAGCAATCATCAAATCAGCCTCGCCTCGACGGATGTGATTTGCAGCCGCATAGAAGCAATAATTCGAGGTAGCACAAGCAGTTGAAATCGAGTAGTTTGGCCCCATCAAACCAAGATCAATTGCAAGTAAGGCAGACCCCATGTTTGTAATAGCATAAGGTATGAAAAATGGAGTTATTTTCCTGTGACCTTTTTCTATTAGAGCCTGAACACCATCAGAAAAAACTGTAAGACCACCCATTCCTGTTCCAACTAGAACACCTGCTCGAACCTTGTCAATCTGAAATAATAGAAAGTTTATACTTCAATGGGGCATATCTTCAAAAGAAGAGAAAAGCTGATGGAAGAAATAACTTCTTTCCATACAAAGTGCATGTTCCAAATTAGGACTCAAAAGATAATAGAAATTGGCAGATCAAATAACAATGCCTTTGACTCCATAAAAAACTCGTCCTTGTTTTCCCAGTTTTCTAAGATGAGAACCTCTTCAACCAGCAACAAGTATAATTCTTAAGGACTCTAAGGTTCTGAAATAAGAGAGTCAATCAGCAGTACCTTGAAAATTAAAACAATCACAAGCAGTTAGCACTGACACTAAAAGTCCAAAACCCAAACAATAATTAAAAAATCCAAAAGAAGGCGTAGAAATTAAAACGAAAATCACAAAATAAAAGGTAAGGAAATGAATAATAAATGAATTAAGATATAAATATCAAAACTGAGCTCAATTAAGCTAGTAAATTCAATACAACTGGTCGAGTCTATCAGCGTTAAGGCAATCACTAACAGCTAACAACAAAATAATACCTCAAATACATCACAAAATGGTTAAACCTCAACAAAAAATCCCAAATTAATCAAATAAAAAATTCAACTCAACCAATAGATGAATATAAAAATTGAGCTCATTTAAACTCATAAGTTCCATCTACCTTGACTGGTCTATCATTGTTAAACGGCTCAAATACAGCATTAATCCTCAACGAAATTCCCAATTAGACACCGAACCAACCCAAAATACAACTCCACTAATAAACATGCATCAAATTTGAGCTCAACAAGGATCTTAAATTACACATACCTTCTCGAGTCGATCACCCCCAAGATCTGCACCCTCGAGAGCTTTCTTCCCAGCTACAATGCAGTATCTCAAGCAATCATCGAGCCTCCTATCGTTCTTCCCATCGATGTACCCTTCGGATTTGAATCCCCGAATCTGTCCACCGAAGCGAGTGGGGAATTTGGAGGCGTCGAATCGGTCTATGAGAGTGATGCCACTCTCGCCCGCGAGCAGCTTCTCGTAGTAAGCATCAACGTCGTTGCCGAAGACGGAGACAAGCCCCGTTCCCGTGATGACTACGCGCTTCTTCGGATCGGTCTCTCGCTTGGGAACCGAAGTCGTGGATGCGGAGGCGGAAATGGTGAATGGATACTTTGTGGAGTGGGGAGTGGGAGGTTTGGCATTGTTGCTAGACAGGTATAATTGTTGGAATGTGGAAGTTGATTTACGGAGGGGATCGAGAGGAGGGGGGCGAAAAGAGGAGGAATGAAGAGCCTGCATGGCGGTGGAGATTGTGGTGGACGGCGAGTTTCGATTAGAACAATGTGGGATAAAGAAATCCGTGTAGGAACTATTAGGAAATTAATTAGCTTGATTTTAATTTTGAGATGAAAAATAGTTATTAAAAAGAAAAAAATTTATAATTAAAAAGTAATTTAAAAAATTGTATAATTTATAAATTGATTTATAAATAAAAAAAAAAAAAAAAAAAAAAAGAAGACGTTTATCAAACGGTGGCTAAGCTTTTGTATAAAACTTGTTGTACCTCGGGCCCCGCGCCACCTCTTGTGAGGGTGCATTACCCTACGGCACAACGGGGTACAACAAACCCCCCCCCCCCCCAAAAGCTTTTATATGACAACTAATAATATTACACCCGTTTGTTGAATGAGAAAACAATATAAAATTATTTTAATGTAAATATAATTTTAAAATAGAAAAAAATTTGAATGTACAATTTACTTATTAATAATAAAAATTGCCAACAAATGCTCAAAGTAAAATTAAATTAAAGTTCTCATAAATTTTGAAAAACTTCTTTAAGCCTCTGTTTAGTATGGATTAAAATCAGTTTTTTAGCGGATTTTGATAAAAGTTAATGAGATGTGAGGTTGAAAAGTTGTGAGACCATGAAATATATGGTTGAAATTGATTGTTGATTTTGACTTAGATTAAAATCTAGATTTGATACCAAACAGGGCATATACTAAATTATTTGTACAATTTGTGGTTTTGTTCACACGTGTAATGCAAGAAAGTTATTATAGACAAAATATATTTAAACAATTGTTCAATATTAAATAAAATAATGCAATTTTTCAAACAATGTTGCATAAAAAAATAAAAAAATTTGTCCAAATATTCTTTACTGCAATTTGTGGTTGTCTACACCCGTATGATGTAGGGAAGTTGTTATAGACAAAATATATTTTAAAATATTCCTCAAACTTAAAGAATGCAATTTTTCAAACATATTGTTGCATAGAATAAATAAAAGAATTTGTCCAAATATTTATTACTACCATGAATAGAAATAAGAACCCTTAAATATTATGATTTACATAAAATAAAATAATTATAACAAATAAAATATCTGCGGTACTATATATAAATGAATGTAACAAATTAAGTAATATTGGCAATGCATGAAAATCAACTCAAAATTTGGGGTGCACGAAAGTAAAACTCAACACAAGAGACCATTCGCATAATTAATTATTTTTTTTATTTTTAAATGCGATGTATTTACTTGAATGTAATTAAATGCATATTCAATTATATGTCAATAAAATTAAAAAATATATATATTATTATTGAAAATCTAAATAAAATATGTATATAATGAGTCTTTTTGTCTATGCCCCTATTTGAATTTTTTAAAAGAAGTTTATTTGAAATGAATATTGATTTTTAGGATAATGTATGGTTAAAAAGTAGTGAATCTTTTTTGAGTTTATGTGTAATATTATTTTATTGATAAATGTGTGTTTGAAAAGAAGAAATATATATAAAAAAAAGTGTTAAAAATTTAAAGGCGGCCAAAAAGGGACTATAGCAGTTGTACCACAAACATATCAACTCGATTTTTGGATTTAACGTTTAATAAAAAAATAATTGTTTTAAAAACTTTTGAACTACAAAATTAGGCTCATACAATATATGTGGAAGACGCAGTTTACATATTCTCCTTATGACCGACACTTTTCTTTTTATATTTTGTTCTTCATCACATTCTTTCCAAAAAAATGTGGGATAAATTTTTTTAGTATATTTTGATTTTTTAAGTATTAATTATTAATTTCAATTGTTTTCATAAAAAAGAATCATTAGTTTTAATAAATGTTATTACATTAATTTGTTTTTGTTTCTTTGTATTGTCAATTTCTTTATTCATAACATTACATTATTATTTTAATATTTTAATAGAAAATGTTGACTGATTAATTGTTTGATAAAAATTATATGAATTAATCGTTAAGATCTGTAATATATATTCTACATATTATAGTTATTTAAGTTTATACTAAAAAATAGGAAATGAACATAATCAGTAAATAAATAAAAATAATGTCAAAATGATGAATGAATTGATTGAAATCTTAAATTGTAAAAATTAACACAACTTAGAGTCTGTTTGGTAATGTGAAAAGTTTTGATTTTTGTAATTTTTTTTTTGGTTTTTTGATAGATGTCTGGTTTAAAAATGTTTGAAAAGTAAAAAAATGGTAGGCTTGACCAAAAATAGATGATTGAGATTGATTTTGAAAAATTGTTGTAAAAATTCTACCATTACCAAACAAGCTCTTAGTTGAATTTACTTCGAAAATTCATATACTTATTATTTGTTTTAATTTGATAAGAAAAAGAATTCGAATTGAAATTAATCATCTGTAACTAAATTAAATTTAGTTAACAAATTATTTATAGTATTATAAGAATTAAATGATATAATTTATAATGAATAAGATATTGGGAAAAGCAAAAAAATATATAAAATAAAACTTTTACATTTAATCTTTGAGACAATTTTACGGACAATATGTTTACAGTTTGGTCTCACTTGTTAGCTTGTATTAAAACTTCTCATTGAGATCTTCAATTTGACATTCATATTACATATTTTTCGACTTCAAAATAATAAAATAATTATAAAAAATAATAATTATTATAAAAAATAGTTTATATATTAAAAAAATAACATTTTGACACCATTAATAGCTAACACGGATGTCTATGCTAATATCATTAATGACACATGTACCAAATATTTGTTAAAATATTTAATACATCATTTTTTTTTCTTTGCAAAAATTTTCAAATTTAGAAATTTATTTTGACGAGAAACTGTGTGCGTATTTTGGTGACGACTATTTTACTTTAATATATAGTAAGTATAGATATAGATTTTTCTTTTAATAGAACTAGTATGATGCACGTCCAATGTACATGCTTTATTACATATAATAACGTATGTATGTGATGCGTTTTGTTTACTATTGATATTTTTATAGAGGATTTTACTATGAGAAGTATGAGAACCAATATTGTACATCTATTCATCGTTGTGTATCTTTGCCATCTTTAATGTTTATATTTTTTAACAAATCGAAAATAAAGGCAATAAATAATTATTTAAAATCGAGAGGAATAGGCACACACCTAACACCATTAAAAAACAAAGAGAGCAAATTTAAAGCAGTTTTAGTTTGGTCTAATGGTAATTAAAGCAATGAATGTTGAAAATCAAAGGTCATTTCGATTCCAACCATCGGAATCAAGACACTCGGTAATCTTGGTATTAATTCTAGAAAAAGGTCTTGATTCTCGAGTAATTACTCCCCAGAAAACTAGTTTGCTACTGCAATTTTATAAATAATGTCTGTGCCTATTGCTATCTGCCATAATTCATAATCAATCGACTTATTCAAATTATGGATTTTCAACTTTCAAAGTCAGTGGGCATAATATTTCATGAATGTTAGAGTTAAAATAATGCTGGGAAAATGAACATAGTCTACCTGAGCAGGGGAAGAATCCAAACATTCCACCAAAACCCTGTTGGAAACAATCAGGAACTTGACAGAACAAACATTCAAACAATGCAGTAAATCTATAAACAGAAGACTATTATTGCAAGATACAGATTGATAACAAAATTAATATACATGATACTGACTTAAATTTCAGATTGAGGCTAGCGCAATGCTATGTCCTATAGCAGAAATTCGCCCCTACTCTTGTGCTCGTAGTTCGTTGAGTGTCTGCCACCAAGATTCAACAATTTGTTTCCCCAAGAATCTTGCACTTGATCCTTGGTTCTGGGGAATTTACTGGGTGATTTTTCTCTTAGAATATTCGAAGGATAGAATGCCAAAATCTTGTAAGAACTCATTTCCCTTTTTCTGTATTTATAGACCTCCAATCAGTTAATAAACAGTTATGTAATGAAAAGTTGTGTTGATCAGACACAATTGTTCCTTCAAAAATGAATTCAGACATAACTGTTAAATTAAACTGAATTTCTGTCTTTTATCCAACCATATAAATAAAATGCAAAAAATAAATTATTTGGATCCATGAGACCCCAAGACCCAGGCCCATCTTTTGACATATATATATATATATATATATATACACACACACACGCACTATATTATAAATTCAACAATCTGTTTCCCCAAGAATCTTGCACTTGATTCTTAGTTTTGGCGAATTTACTGGGTGATTTTTCTCTTAGAATATTCGAATGATAGAATGCCAAAATCTTGTAAGAACTCATTTCCCTTTTTTCTGTATTTATAGACCTCTAATCAGTTAATAAACAGTTATGTAATGAAAAGTTGTGTTGATCAAACACAACTGTTCCTTCAAAAATGAATTCAGACATAACTGTTAAATTAAACTGAATTTCTGTCTTTTATCCAACCATATAAATAAAATGCAAAAAATAAATTATTTGGATCCATGAGACCCCAAGGCCAATTTTAAAAAATAAAATATATATATATATATAGTAACGGAAATCAAGGAAGATATGCAGGCCAATTATTACGGCGACGGTTACAAAAATATTCTTCCCATATTGATATTACTTATCAACGCAACAACTCAGCGAAACATCGCCATTTGAAATAGGAAAAAATAGGGACTCAATATTGGCCCAAAGAATTAAATGCAGAGATTGAAAAGACGATGAAAATGAGGTCACAGTTGCGAAATTGAACAGCATAAGATAAACTGTTGTTTGACAGTAATCCAGGAATAAATTAGCCTGTGAAGTCGACATAAGGTAAGCTGTAATTTTATGCAATGACGTTGGTTTTCTAAGGTCACTTAAGGAAATGAACAGAAATATACTCTAATGTTCACAATCATCAGCATGCATCTAATGTGATTAAATGAGGCCGTGAAGTCCAACTACGGTAAGCTGTCATTTTATGCAATCACGGTGTTTTATGAGGTCATTTACGAAAATGAGCAGAAGTTTACAGTCATGTTGAAAAGGATTGATAGGATCTAACGCGATGTCAAATATAGTAAAATTGATGATCTATGTAATGGGTTAAAGAAGTTAGCATAATTTGTTGTAATTACAAGTCACATACTTGCAGAGTTCTTCATTTTACGCTTCGAATGAGGGTGCATTTATGTAGTTTGGTCACATTATTAAATTGATGAAAGTTTGATCACATATTGAATAGATGTACGTGTGGTCACTTTAATGAATCGATGTTCGTGTGGTCACATTATTGCATTTATGTAACGTGACAATTCTATTTGTTATACTATAGTGTTGTTAACAATTTTTACAATGTTGTTGTGATGTGTTTATAAGTGAGATATGCATCGACTGACGTCCTTGTGATGAACGTACAAGTATGGGCTATGTACATGTTTGTGTGATTTTGGGATCTCGGTCTGCCTTGTTAATGATTGATGAAGGAAGCGGCTATTCGGAACTTGTGGACTCAGTAGTAAGAGAATTTGGTTTTGACATGAACAAGGTTGCTGTCTCCATGAGTTATGAACTGAGCAGTGACATACAATCAATCAGACTAAAAAAAGACAATAGTGTCCTGTCGTATATCACACTGAAAAAAGATTATAAGGATCCTTTAAAATATTCCATTATGATTGAGGTCACAGCAGTGGATAAAGTTCCTGGTCACGGAGGCTTCAACTTCATGGAGCCAGTTGGAGTTAGTCAAGACGGAAATGAGGGAACTTATTCGATGTGTGGAATTGCTTCAAACATATGCGCTGTAACAGATGAGCCATTGGAAATATCGGATGATAGTGTGGAGACTACTGTAACAAATCCAAACGCCAGGGATATAGAGTTGAACAAGGTTTTCAGGAATAAAGAGGTACTGAAATTGAGCATGGCATTTTATGCAATTCAGGAGATATTCAAATTTATGGTTCTAAGGTCGGACAAGAAGGAATATGTTGTAATACTTGTAATTGGGTTTGCAGGTCATCAAGATTGGGGAAAACAGATCTATTCAAAATTAGATACATTCACGAAGGGCATACATGTGGTTCATATAGTGTTGGGTCACATAGGCAAGTAACCACTGCAGTTGTCTCCTCGTGTATAAAATACAAATTCAACTCAAACTGCACACCATATACCCCAAATGACATATGCAACGACATGTTGCACACATATGGTGTTTCGATGAATTACGTGAAAGCCTGGAGATCGAGGGAGAAGACATTTAGATTGATACGGGGAGATCCATCTGAGTCATTTCAAGAGGTATCGGGTTTTTTGCATATGCTTCGAAAATGTAACCCAGGCTCGGTCACAGGGATAGAAATTGACAATGAAAATAGGTTCAAATATTGTTTCATGGCACTTGGTGCATCAATTCGAGGATGGAAGCATTGTAGGCCTGTTATTGTAGTTGATGGAACTTATTTGAATGGGCAATACGGTGGTACTCTGTTCACTACGTGTACACATGATGCAAGTAATAGGATTTTTGTACTTGCATTTGGTATTGGGGATAGTGAGAATGACAGGTCGTGGAAATGATTTTTTGAGAACATGAAGAAGGCGTATTGCAGCAGAGAAGAACTATGTTTTGTATCGGATCGCCACGAAAGTATCCGAAAGGCTATAGAATGTGTCTACCCTGGAACATGTCATGGTATATGTTCATACCACTTACTGCAAAACGTGAAGAAGCATTATGGAAATTCAGGTCACAATATCACAGAACCTTTTAATAATGATGTCCGTGCATACACATTGTCGGAGTTCGAGTACCAGATTAGTAATTTACAGTTGGACGCTATTGACAAAGGTATTAGGGGTTATTTGGTAAGAACACTGAACTTGTCCAATTAGTGATTTATTTCCATGTGCAACCTCATATCAAAGTAATGTCTATTTTTCCTGTTGATTACATACAGAGTGAAGTCGGTTACGAGAAGTGGTCAAGATTCCACATGCCCAAAAACAAGTATTCAACGATGACGTCTAACATTGTAGAATCGATGAATGCTGTAACAAAATCAGCAAAGAACTTTCCTACAGTGTCTTTGCTAGAGTCTTTAAGACAACTAGTACAAGATTAGTTCTACAAAAATAGGGATTGCGCACATGGAACATTTACCAAGCTTTCAAGTAAGTATGAGAAGGTGTTGAGAGAAAGTAGCATACAACTTAGGGCGCTAAGGGTATGCGTATACTTTATTGAGTTAATTTTATTTAGCATATGTTAATGTACCATTAAAAATATGATTGGCTGGAAGTGCTTACATGTGTCTCCATCAAATCAAACAATGTTTTCAGTTAAAGACGAATGCACCTCATTTCTGGTAGATATAGAGCAGCGTAAGTGTACATGTAGAATGATCAAAGTTAACCAGATCCCATGTCCACATGCTCTAGCTGTGATAGCCTTCACGAAGAGGGATCCATACTAATATTGTTCATACTATTACACATGCAATGCTTATAAGACTGCCTATCAGGAAAGTGTTTTCCCGCTTGGCAGTCTGAGCGAGTGGAAATTGCCTAACGAAGTAAATGAATTGGTTGTATTACCTCCCAACCAAAAAAGGAGTTCAGGAAGACCATCAGAGAAGAGGAAAAGATCGGCTTGTGAAGGAAAACCAAAGATGAAATGCGGACAATGTGGGGGAAGGGAGCACAACCGACGGAGTTGTACAAGTTTGTTTCCCATTATTCAGAATAGTGGTAGTCAAAGAAGCAAATAAATTGTTATCTCTATTTGTTAATTGTTTAGAATTTTTTAATTGTGATGTCGTTAGTGGTTGAATTGATATTTGATTGGAGTTCATTATTTCGAGAAAAGGAAACGATGAAAGATTATGTAATGAATATTTTATTTCTATTGGAAAGACGTGTCATGTTATGTTGGGTGTACTGTATCATAGATTGATGTCTGTGGCAAAGGATAACTGGTGAATGTAGTAAAACTGAACATGATGTTATCGAATGTGACCTGAATGTGTTTGTCCAATTGTTATTGCAGATAGTGAAAACTTATATGATGTTAGAATGGGTTGAATACAACGTTGTGATGATATGTGGCATAGGTGAAACTGACAGTCACATGGAATCTATTATTTGTCATATGTGAGCTGAGTGTAACACCAGTGAGATGTACATGATTTTATGTGCATGTCATCTGTGGAGGGGGGATGAAGTGGCTATGAATGTGGTGTGAATGGTTGAATGTGTTACCTTGTTGTATTAGTGTATTGTACATAAATTATAGGACTTAGTGATCTCGCAAGAATGACAAGCAAGTTATAGCAGAAGGTATACTGATGAATGTGACCTAGTCGGATATTAATGTGACTTGACTTGAGATTTACATGATTTACTATGTATGACTCTGTGGGGGGATATAGCAGCTATGAATGCGCTGTGAATGGTTAAATGTGCATACATAATTCATTTTTGGTTGGTCACAAGATCCCACTATCACAGTATGACTGTCAATAAATTACATATCAGAACATGCATACATCATTCAAATTTGTTAGGTCACAATAGCTATCTCTTAGGCTAACCATTTGGAGAACCAAGTCATAGTACTCACTAAACCAGGTCATAGGATCGCATCTTCTAGGTTGCAACTAAGTCATAAATTGCACATGTTCCAAAAACTACTCCATTATCTGTTCTTATTGCGGGTTGAATTTGAAAAGGTCACATTTGTTAATCTATTAGGTCACAATGACACAAAGTCACAACTATACATATCACAATATGCAAACTAGTCCTTCATTGTTCATAATGCAGGATGAATTTGATAGGGTCACATTTGTTAATATATGAGGTCACATATGGCGTAGTGATGACCTAATCGGATATTAATGTGACTAGACTTGAGTTTTACATGATTTAGTGTGCATGTCATCTGTGGAGGGGCGCATGCAGTGACTAAGAATGTGGTGCGATTGGTTGAATGTGTGACCTTGTTTTATTAGTGCATCATACTGAAATTATATGGCGTAGTGGTGACTTAATCGGATATTAATGTGACTTGACTTGAGTTATACATGATTAACTGTGCATTTCATCTGTGAAGGGGCATGCAGTGTCTAAGAATGTGGTGCGATTGGTCGAATGTGTGACCTTGTTGTATTAGTGCATAATACAAAAATTATAGGTCGTAGTGGTGTCAATGTGACCTAATGGGATATTAATGTGACAAGAAAGATACAGCAGCAGGGATTGGGGTCAATGTAACCTAGTGGGATATTAATGTGACTTGAGTATGAAACTGTACAACATCTGGCTCTGTGATCAATGTGACCTGATAAATAAATCATTCAGCTGGAGTGCTTCACAATTACATTTTTTCTAAAGTTAAAAACATTGGATAACTATTAATAGTACCTAGTGGGATATTAATGTGACTTGAGTATGAAACTGTACAACATCTGGCTCTGTGATCAATGTGACCTGATAAATAAATCATTCAGCTGGAGTGTTTCACAATTACATTTTTTCTAAAGTTTAAAACATTCGATAACTATTAATAGTAAAAAAAAAGGTCATTTCATTTCATTGACAGGATAAGTTTATAAACAAACTAATTATAACGTGGTTGCCTACACATGACATATATCCACTAAAACCAGTTAGCTTCTAATGTAACAAAAGAAGATTTTTGCTTGCTATCCATTCTAGAATTAAGAAAATAGGAAATCAAGCATCGTCTATACAATGCTTTCAACATTTGGTGGTATTGGCTCTGTGCTTTTTCTAATTTGACGGTGCTTGAATACGTCAGCAGCTATGTTCATACGTGCAGCTTTGGCATCAAAGTCCGTAGACATCTTTTTCAAGTTTGCATGTAGTAGGTACAATGTGTACTCAATCACAAATATACCACAATCGTGACTGTAATAAAAAATAATATACATGTTAGGGGGATGTATTACTTAAATAAATTTGACCCTGTGAGTAAATAAAAATTACGTACCCATTTTGCTGCTGGGGAATGCTGTCTGCCATGTCCAAAGTGAGATCGGTCTGATCTGTCTTCGACAAATGTGATGCGTGACTCCAAATCCCAATTTCTTTCATCAATGCAGGGATAAGTATGTAGAATGGTTGAACCCCCTCATAAACCATGTTTCCTCTATATGTCCTGCAGCACGAGTTGAAGATTACCATCCTGTGACTTTTTACATTAAGCAAAGCAAGCATCCAATGTGCTTTGTTCGTTGGCAGGATTGGAATTAGGACATAATCAACGTCAGCCCATGGAGAGTTGAGCTCCAAACGTCCCCCTAGCATGATTTCTTTGAAGTAAGAGGCAGAAGAGAGAACGGTCGGGTCTTTCATGTACTCTATGTACAATGGTTTCATTAGCCCTTGGAATGTGCAGTCCGTTGTGGTAAACTTCTCTTTACATTAGTCCCATATTTTGCTAAATGCCGTATGTAATGGAAGCACGTGTACATATGCTGCAAAATATAGGAAACTGAAAAAATTATTACCTGTGATTAAAGTGTGACCTCATTAGCAGTAGGGCATTACATGTGCATTATGTGATCGTTATTTAATTGTAAATTGTGGGGGTGGAGGGACTCATCTGACCATGCTAGATAGGGAAGAGTTAGAGTTAATAAGATCGTGCCACCAGGTTTTTGAACCAACTGGAACCGGTCCAAACATAAATGGGGGTTTTATCTTGTCATCTTCCTCACTGAATTTTTTCCTACAGAGATAAAATGGGGGGTTTTTGAATCATATGAGATATGATAGACCATTGGAAGCATTGAAAATGTTAACGGTTTCTTACTTGTTATTTGGTTTGTAGTCTCGATTCAACCAGTTCTTGAAAGTAGTGATGTCCACATCATCAACATGACGGTCATAGTTCTGGAAGACTAAAATCTTATCCGGTTGCTTCAGTTGTTTGCCTTCACCAGCCACAAATGGTGAGCGCAGTGATCTAGGAAGTCTGGTTGCCCTCTTCACGGGAAGTCCTGGTGTCGACTGCAATTGGAACATATGTAAACTAGAGTAAATGCAACAAAATTAATAGATACATATTGTAAAGAATGGTTGCCTATATATGAGGCTAGAAAAAAGCTGTATATATGAATGAAGTGATATCTGTGAATTGTTCCTGAGATTTGTGAATGTGTCCTGGACAATATGTAATTGACATATATATAATGATGTATATGAATGTATCCTGACATATTAGTACATGATATCTGCAGCTGTATTGATTATGACCTGATCTATTAAGAATTTGTCCTGATATATTGTGAATGTGTCCTGAATTTTTTCCTATAGGAGACAAATATAATAATGAATGTGAACATGTCCTGAACTATTATTGTATGTGATTTGAATGTTGTGAGTGTGAAGTACCGAAATGCATAATAGCAGAAACAAATACATGTTTGTGTTGCACACTTACGAAACATTTACCTGCCGGTTGACGTCTTCACATTCTTGCACAACCGAAACTACTATTTTGTCAAGATTTCCAATTTCTTCGCCGCGACTACTCAGGTGAGCAGGAGTATTGGGAGATGCCTGTGTCTGGGTGAAGCCCATTCCTAGATCAAAAGATGGAGTCTGACTAGAAGGCTCGAGCACATCATCAGAAACATGGGACCTACCCTTTCCCTTGGAGTCAGACTTCTCCTGTGACTTTGGAGCCTAAGTTGAATAAAATGGAAACAAGGTAAAAATGGGGGTATAATTTGATATACATACCGTATAATTGTAAAAAAAATCAGTAGTACCTTAGCCAACTCAGGACCCAGATCGTCATGACTCTTACTCTTTTCCATAAAATTCTTCTGGAAAGATTCAAATGAACTTGATATCATTTCATAGATTGTTTCGGACATGAAAGATATTCCAGACTTCAAATCAATAATCTCCTTTTTTAATCTAGCTGTGACCTCATTATGGTTTTCATTGCATATGTCCTGTCAGATTTCATAAGCTGGACCTGTGATCTCAGTTTATGAACCTCCTCAATCAGTTCCTTGTTTTGCGTTTGGAGTTGGGAGATTTGATCCTGAATCTCATTCTTCCAGCGCATATTTTCCTGCTTAAAATAACATATTGTACATTTATTAAAAAAATGTGTAATTACCTAATGAAATAGGTAATTAATGGCCACTTACATTGGATTCTGGAGCCTCTTCAGACTGTGTGTCATCGGGATGCATTGTAGGAATATAATCAGGTTCAGTTGAGTGCATGAAGTCTAACTCATCTAGTGCCAACCTCTCCTGGTATGACATACTGTCAAAATCATTACCAGGCTTATGTGTTGTTGGCGTGGGATTCACAAAATCATCATCATCGTCATCTTTTATATCACTTACGTGCCCAACACTTCCATCAGTAATCATCAACAACATTGGCACGAATTTCGATGCTGACTTGGATGCAGTAGCTGCATCATGCCCTGGTTGCCTTGGGGTCACGTATTGGACACCATCCATGTAAGACTGTGAGATCTCCAAATCATTTGGATCAAGGTCCCGAACTTCAATCTACAAGATTAACGGTGAAATAATGTTATTTGTGACCTAATCAGCATAGGATGTGACCTGACAGTATGCATAGTTTATAAACATCATAGGACGTGACTTGATTATTTATAAACATGTGTTACAAATGTGTGCCAGGAAGTATATGTTAGATTTCACGTTTGAACTTAGTTGCATAGATGTTAATGTCATTTGTGGCTTAATAAGCATAGAATGCGGCATGACAATATGCTTATTTTGTTGCAATGGGGCAAGAGTTTTTCATACGTTGCGTGTGACTTCAACCAAATTGAATGTGACTTGATTTGAAAAATAGACAATAGGGTATACATTATGTAGCATAATTATCACCAAGTGATATAAACTGATAAGCTAATAACTTCAATCATTTAAGTTTCATTTGATCAAAACACTTACGTTTGTTTCAGAAAGGATCTTCTCTTCCAAGGTAGAATACACATGTATCTTCTCTGCACACCAGTTGAGTATTCGAGGATATGTAGTCCTAATTCTTGTTGCAACTCTTCCGTTTAAAATTGGTAGAGTCTCATAAATCCAAACTTGAAAACCAACTAGAAATCCACCCAGTCTCTAATGAGGATTACGCTTCTTTAGTGCATCTTTGAGCGATGTAACTGATATGTCGAATAGGTCCTTACCCCAAGAGTGCCTTGCCATTGCATCGTAATTCTCAACTAGTGGAAACAGAAATTATTCAACAGCTTTCTTGTATGACGTGGAGAATAGGTATGATGTAATCAAGTATAGGATGCCAAGCTGAACTATATCATTGTCAGGTGCATCAGAGATCCCCAAGAACACATCTCTGATAACTTCATTTGTTACTATGTACAAGTGACTGAAGTATGTCGCTTTTGTTCGTGATGGAAAATTCTCAAGGTTTCTCCGATCATCCACTCCATTGTACCTCAAGCCTGTGACTAACGTAAACTCCGGAAGTGCATATCGTACATATCGACCAGCAATAAGAAACCAGAATTCTTGAGGGTTCGGTTGTTCAACCATTCTAAGAAGGAAATAATGAATTAACTGTGGCTGGATAATTATCTCATTGCATTCAACATAGTGTGAAAAACATGTCTGTGCGAGTATCTCCTTCTGAGCATCATTGAATTTGGATTTGAAATGAGTTAGAGCATTCTTCACAGCATTTGTAGTGATTTTTCTCGGGAACCATTCCTCTTTTGGGATAACATATGGCCACACCTGAATGAAAAGATGGACTCTAATTAATATCATTACACACAAAGGCCTGTACTGTGAATTTGCTAGGTCACACCATTTGGAGAACCAGGTCACAGTATTCACTAAACCAGGTCATAGGATCACATCTTTTAGGTTGCAACTACGTCACAAATTGTACATGGTCCAAAACTACTCCATTATCTGTTCTTATTGCGGGTTGAATTTGAAAAGGTCACATTTGTTAATCTATTAGGTCACAATTACACACAGTCACAACTATACATATCACAATATGCATACATCAATCATACTTATACTCTTGAACTAAACATGTGCAACTATGAAGGTAACTCTATGACATTGAAATAAGAATTTAATGTAACATGTGTATGCAAATGTGACCTTAGAATTAGGCATTGACCACATATGCAGCTCAGCAATTGAAAAGATGGAATCCAACATTCAGGCAACCCTACAACATAACATATCCCAATGACTACATATCCACATTCTTTTGGATTTCCATACAGGTTTTAGTCGCAGACATCATCCATGTTTTCTTCCAACTGATCACACAAATCCCTTCAAACAGCACTTTGATGATAATTTTGAATGTATTGAGGTCACAAGGTCAATTTGAACAATGTCATCTAGGTCACATGGGAATAACTTCTAAGCTCACATCTAAATCAGTAACTAATTGTTCACAAAATTGCTCATTGCATTGAAGTTTTAAGGTAAAGTGAGTTTTTACATTCTTATCAAACGTCTTCTTCAATTGACACAATGTTCGCCCGGTAACAGCGACAAACATGGAATAAAAAATTTCATAGGCAACATTCTAATTGCACGATTAGGTTTAGGTCACAAAGTTGATGGGTCAAGGTCACAACTAGAAAATACGTCGAAAATCATTATTCTCAATTTTTCCCAATCACATTGACAGAATCCCCAATTCAGATACATTAAATTTTACGTTACATATTTAAAAAATTCACATGAATACATCCAATATGAGTTTACCCATGCTATTTTATGCATTCTAAGGTCACAACCAACTCATTTGATTACATACCGATCGTTTTTGTGTTCTTCGACTACTTCCAACAGCCTGAATTTCTTTTCCTCCAGTGTACGGTTTGTCTTCTCTCTTCCTTTTCCTTTAGCTATTCTTCTTATCAGACATTTTCAATATTTCACCTCTACTGGCATCGAGGCTTTATACGAGATCAATGGAGTCTGGACGCCAATTAATGTTTGGTTTATGCAGAGAAGAATATCATTTTACGACAGTTTTGTGTGACTGGAAGGAAGCAGATATGTATCGACGCCGGATATGTAGGGAAATGATTTTTAGATTATTTATTTCTAAAAATCTTTTTCTATATTTATAAACGATAACTGTGTTACTTGTGTTATAGATATATTTTATATTTGTATAATATATTAAATAACTTATTTCAAACCTGATTTTTTTAATAAATTTTAGTTTGGTCTTATTTTTGAATTCTGAAATTAAATTGTAGGGTTCCCTGTAATTTCCACACACACACACACACACACACACACATATATATATTAAATAGTCCAAACAAGCCAAAATCGCATAGCTTAAACCAAAAGCCCAATTGATTGGCCTTTTGTCCAATTTGATAAGTGTATTGCTTTTACACTTATAAACTAGTTCATCTCTTCATTTCTATTCTATGTGGAACAAACAACATCCAAACCCTTTATATTCCTGTACAAAACTCCAACAAAACCAATATGCAAATATTAGCGATGAATAGTCTTAACGTGAAAAAAAAAAAAGGAAAGGCTAAAGGTTTCTGAATGTGATTTGCTATAAACAGGGGAATGCATAAACATAAGTCCCTCCCATCCTATCCTGGACACCTACAACCACCCAAAGCAAAAGGTAATGGGAAAAAAATTTGAAGGTAAAGAGGGCTTGTGTGCAGAATATTCAAAATTTTTCACTAGTTATTACACATAATGTGGTAGAATATACAAGAAATATGTAACCTCTAAGGACAGACATGTGTCACTTATCAAACATGAATCCACGTATTCAAAAGGCATCACGTGAAACATGGAGATTGTTATTCCAATAAGAAAATATAAGTTCGAGCAACTGATATTTAGAATAAGGGTGTTTTTTGTGTCAGTGTCATGATACCTCCAAATGGAAGTAGTCTCACCTTTATTCTACATAAATCAAATTCAAATCATTGATAGTAAAATGTTAATTTTAAGATAGACCAAGCTATCAATAAAAGGCTAATTATACAAATAAGTTTTGCATCAATATTAACACTAAAATAAAAATAGAATAGGAATAATGCATAATAAATACAACTAATTTAACCACAAATAAGAAGACAATCATGCTAACAAATCATATAAGGAAACCAGACCCGATTTTGGGCCAAGGCTGCTAAGGCAACAGCCTTGGGCCTCCAATTTTTGGGGGCCTCCAATCAGGAAGAAAAAAAAAAAGTTGGCCCAAAAAAAAGCCCAATCCAAAAAATAAGAATCTGTATTACCCAACCGGCCAACCCTATACCTCAACACTTCTCCCAATCTGTTTCCATCTCTGCGGCGGCCGCCGATAACTCCACAACCGAAGGCCGCCTCTCCGCCATTCTCCGCTCCAACGGTGTCAAAGACTTCTCATTTAAGCGCGTCCCTTCTGATTACTACACCTGGACTCTCGAGGCCCGCCGTGACGTCCTCGATGCCGCTTCAATTCATCATCTCTGTAAGAGCATTGTCCTGGTACATTCTTTCTCCTTCCTCTCCCAATTCTTTTCTTTTAACGTAATACTTCAGTGAAATTACAGTGAAATGAATTAGTCCTGAGATTAATGAAATCACAAGTTAATTAATAGTTTAAAATGTCTACCTGTATTGGATCCTATTTCGCCCCCCCCCCCCCCCCACTTTTGATGAATACAGTTCATAACTTTAAAGAGGAAACAAATTACTTGAGTGATTTTGGGTGTGGGAAGTTGAACAGCTGGGCCTATTTTGTAAGATGAATTCAATGGAAAATATTTGCAAATCTTTGAGGACTTCAGTCCGAGAGGTCTTAAGTTAATTATATATATCTTGTCTAGACTTGTATACCCTATATAGGGTAAATTAAACATATTTAATATACCCTATATAATTATCACCCTTCAATGGTAGAGTTGAAAGTATTTTTTGCTAACTTCCATTGGAAGTGTCTCTTCTCGAAATTCTGCTTGCTATTAGGCTTGTTATTCTCCCAATTGCATATAGCAGGCTGTCTAGCATGTAACTACTCAGTACTAATTTAAGTAATTTTGTTTTCACCATGAGATTGCTGCAGAATCATTTTAAAAATAATCAAAATATTTAAAAACTGGTTCTTGAAACACCAGTTCATGATTGCTACATTTGATTTTTAATCTGTCTGTACAAATGTTGATTTGGCTCGGTTGGCATGAGAATTTAGTTAAAATGCAGGGCTGGGGTTGAACTAGTCACTAGAGATCTTAATGATAAAGAAGTTTTCTTGCGGTGGACAAGAATAATTGTATTTTATATTAAAAAATGTATCTCTGTTGTATCAGAATATGTCAAAATTTCTAGTTTAATCCCAGTCACCATCTTATTATCTGGTGCCAATACATGAAATTGGTATTAATAATGTGTTTCAATCCAATTGCCCAAATTGTGGTAATTTAGTCCAGTGAATGATGTCATTGTAAATTTACTAGTAAGACTTATTTAAGTTATTTGTATAATTTAAACTGAAATTAGTTAAATTAGGAATTAAAATTAGTTAAACTGAAATTTATTTCAATGATATATTTTTTATTTTTGTGAATATGTGATTGAATTTGATTACCGTCTAATTAGGAGAATGGTTGATTCATTTTTCAGGTTTTTACTTGAATGTTGTTCAAGTTGATTGTTGAAAGCTTGGGGAATTCTTTATTCAGATTCATCAATCAGGTTCTATCGCTCTTTGCATATAATTATGTCTACTAGAAAATTTGAATCTGGATATGCTAAAAGAAAACGAAAACAAAAGGTTGAGCAATTGATTAAATCTCAAGAGGGAGCACTTGATAAGTTTTTTAGTAGCAGTAAACAAACACGTAATGAAGACACAATTATTGAAATAGAGTTCAATGAGAATGACAATAGAGATTACGGAACTCAAGAGCAACCTAGTATGGTGAATGATGAGAACATGAATGATGAAAATATGAATGAAAAGAATAATGAACCATTTTCAATTGACATTACTGATCCAGTGAATTGGGGAAATATGAATCAGGACTTAAGAGATTCAATTGTCATGAAAGGTCCTATAAGAGAAAGTGATGTGAAATTTCCTAAAGATGCAATAAATTGTCATTTCTCCTCTACATATTTTATTCTTCACTTATCCAATGGAGAGAAGCATGATAGGAAATGGTTGATATATTCAAGAAGTTTGAATAAAGTATTTTGCTTTTGTTGTAAGTTATTAAACAATGATGGAATCAAAAGTCATTTGGCACATGATGGTGTGAATGATTGGAAAAATATTGGTGACAAATTGAAAATGCATGAAGTGAGTAGCGATCACATTATTAATATGAGTAGATGGATTGAATTGGAAATAAGACTCAGAAAGGGTAAAATAATTGATAAAGATGTGCAGGAACAAATCAATAAAGATAAAGAACATTGGAGACAAGTATTACTGCGAATAATATCTGTGGTGAGAACTCTTGCTGAAAATAATTTAGCATTTCATGGAAATAATGAGAAGATATACCAAGAAAACAATAGTATTTTCTTAAGACTAATTCAGATGATTGCTGTGTTTGATCCCGTAATGAAAGAGCACATTCGTCGAATTCAAAATAAATAAATCCATTACCATTATCTTGGACATAAAATTCAGAATGAGTTGATACTCATGTTAGCTGGTGAGATAAAGAAAATAATCATGGAGAAAGTAAAAAATTCTAAGTATTTTTCTGTTATACTTGATTGTACTCCAGATTTGAGTCATGAAGAACAAATGTCTATCGTATTGAGATGCGTAGATATTTCAGCAAGTCCAGTGAAGGTGGAAGAATTTTTTCTAGGATTTTTATTGGTAGATGATACATCTGGAAAGGGACTTTTTGATGAACTCGTGGATGCCTTGAATAATTTAGAACTTGATATTGATGATGTAAGGGGTCAAGGTTATGATAATGGTGCTAACATGAAAGGAAAACACAAAGGGGTGCAAAATAGACTACTACAAGTAAATCCTAGAGCATTCTATACTCCTTGTGGGTGTCATAGTCTTAATCTTGCACTATGTGATATGGCCAATTGTTGTTCAAAAGCTAAGCCCCTGTTCTCTTTGCTGTTTTGAGGTCGTTTTCTGTTTTTATTTTCGAAAACGGTAAAAACGCGTTCTCTTTACCATTTTCGAAAACGCATTTTGGAAAAAAAAAAAAAAAAAATTTTGTACACAAAACGCAAAACGCTCAAAACCTCGTTTTGGGCGTTTTGTGTGTATTTCGACAAAAAATGTCCAAAACGCGGAAAACGCATTTTGGGATTTTTTTTATTTTTTTTTAAATAAATTATCTTAACTTAGAACTAAGCTTAATATAAAATTTTTATTTTTTTATTACTTTTTTTAGAATTATCCTAACTTGGAACTAAGCTTAAATAATTTTTTTTTTTTTTTTTTTTTTTTTTTTTTTTTGAGAATTATCATAACTTGGAACTAAGTTTAAATAAAGTTTTATTGAATTCAATATCAACATTACAAAAAAAAACTAAGTGAGAATTCTTGTTATTATATTTCAAAAAATGTACTGATAAATGGACTCTGGTGGTTTTGAAAGAATTTGCATTTTCTGAATTTCTGAATTTTAATAGAAATAGAGATTTTTCAAATCTCGAACCTGACCAAGTTGTGTTAATATAGACTCTTAATGCTCACATTAGTGTGTTGCATGTAACCATGTTTTCAGTGTATTGTGAAAGGAAATTTGAGTTTGAATTAGTAGTATTCTGCAAGCAAATTAATTAAAAATAGTTTAAGTAGTATTCTATAAAATTTCAAATAGAACGTGTTTTCCAGCTTTTCATTTTCAAAAACAGTTTTCAGAAATGACAAACCAAACGCGTTTTCAGAAAATTTGAAAACAAAAATAAAAACAGGAAATACAAAACATTTTCGAAAATGAAAATACAAAATAAAATACAAACAGAACGCCACCTAAATCTTTCTTTGGAGTGGTTCAACGTATATACACATTGTTTCTTCATTTACTAAACGGTGGAAAGTTTTTAAAGATAATGTAAATGGCCTTACACTTAAGTCATTATCACAAACTCGTTGGGAAAGTCATGTTGAAAGTGTTAAAGCGATAAGATTTCAGGCTCCACATATAAAAAATGCTCTACTTGAACTGGCAAATGATGATGATCCTAAGACAAAAAGTGAGGCGGAGAGTTTGGCAACATTTGAATTTGAGAATTTTGAATTCATACTTGGGATGGTTATTTGGTTTGAAGTGTTGAATAATGTTAACAGAGTGAGTAAACATTTGCAAACAGAAGATATGCACATTGACGTTGCTATAGACCACTTGAAAGGACTCATTGCATTTTTCAAAAACTATAGAGAAACTGGATTTGAATCAGCCATGATTGATGCTAAAGAGATTGCAAGTGAATTAGAAATTGATCCGGTGTTTCGTGAAAAACGAGCTGTACGTAGGAAGAAGCAATTTGATGAGACTTCTTGTGAAGAAATAACACAAACAGCTGAAGAATCTTTCAAAATCAATTATTTCATATACATAGTCGATCAAGCCCTTTCATCACTTCAAAGTAGATTTGAACAATTTCAGAAATATGATGACATTTTTGGATTTTTGTTTGATTTGGATAAGCTTAAATCTATTGATGAAGATAGTTTGAAGTGTTCTTGCATTAACCTTGACAATTATTTGAAGCATAACATGGTTTCTAATATTGATGGAGTGGAATTATTTAGTGAGTTGAAAGTTCTACGGGAAGCAATTCCTACAAAAACTAATGGAGCAATTGATGTGATAAATTACATTAAGAGAATGAATTGTTGTTTTGCAAATGCTTGGGTTGCTTACAGAGTATTATTGACTATTCCTGTCACAGTTGCCTCTGCTGAAAGAAGCTTTTCAAAGTTGAAGCTGATCAAGTCTTATCTTCGATCAACCATGTCACAAGAGAGATTGAATGGATTAGCTATGATTTCTATAGAAAAAGATATGTTGGAACAACTTGATTTGAGTAGTTTGATTACTAATTTTGCATCTCAAAATGTGAGAAGGTTAAATATTATGTTAAAATGATCTCTCGATTGTGAGATATGTTTGAATTTGTAATTACATCTTTTGAATTATAAAAAGTCTTCTTTTGAATACATGTCTTATTTATTTAAATATTTAAGTATTGTTACGTTTGAAAAAAAAAAAAAGTTATATTCAAGGGCCTCAAAATAGCTAGTTGCCTTAGACCACTATATTCTCAAGGTCGGCACTGAAGGAAACCCACAAAATATATATTTCCAATCTACATTCTCAAAAAGCCTTTGACCAATCCCACAGGAAAACTCTAGCAAACCATCGACGTGTCATCTAAGATGGGTCTTCGACACAGTTTCTGCATGTGCTCATGCATCTCTTTCAAGATATTGTATATTTTATGAGCACTCACCTTCGTGGAAGGAAATGTAATGTACAAAATAGAGAAAAAAAAAAGGTGTAGCCCACACCCTGAGGGCCCGAACCGACCACGCCCAAGGTCATTGGTTCGGGAAGGTAAATCCAGGTTATGCCTCCAAGGAGCCAGGGTGGAAGGGCTTATGATAAGCATGTGTCAAGAGATGGTTCATTAATTATTAATTCATTAACATGTACTTTCATCTAAATGATATAAATCCATAACCCTGTTAAATGTTTTTATCAATTTGATGCAATTTTCTAATGATAATCATTAATTGAATCAAGAACATAAAAATCTAGAAATTTTATCCATTACACTTTCCCTAAAACAAGTTATTTCCCATGATCTCGTCATTCTACCCCAGAAACACATTAAATGGTTGTTTTATGTTCATGCAATTATCATGATCCACTTAAACTCTAATGAATATCGTATGGTCCTTGAATGGCACCAGCGTGAACCAACCTGAAGCATTAAAATCCAGAAAATGTTTTTGAAGTCCTATTAATGTCATTTATTGTTGTTGCATTAAAAGTTGCTCATATACTTTTCTTCACATATATAACTAACTTTCTTGTTCTTTCTAATCATAATCAAACTAACTTTCAACATACACGACCACACCATGCCAACCATGTCCTCCTCCACCCATACTATCTCAGCCGCCACCACTTCCCATTATCTATCTAACACTATTCCACCATATCAGCTATCACCACTACCCATTATGTAATATTGATCTAACTGGCTACTCACCTCTGCAAACACACCACGTTGACCACCGAAGACACCACTAGTGACCGATGAATATCATTGCTAAAACCACACAAACACGTGCACCACCACAAACTCATCCCACCCTATTGTCGGCACCATTGGTAAGTGTATTTTATACACTTATTTATCTGTCAAAATTAGGATATTATTTTGTTTTTCTTGAATAAATTCTACTTAGTTTGTGTTTATTATTATTATTTCAGATTTTATCCCAAAAATCGAGAAGATGGAAAAATTGAAGCAATCACACGACAATTGGATGAAAATTGGAGACGAAATGAAGACTAAAAATACCAAGGACTTAATTGCAAAATTGAAGAGATTCAAGACCAAGTTGAATTATTTGTAAAGTTTAAGGCCTTAAAATTAAAACCTATACTAAAGGTTTCATGGGCCTCAAAATCAATTGCAAGAAAACTCTTTTGGCCAAAATAAAGAGGAGTTTAGGTTGTAACTTGAGGTTTTTTTTTTGGGAGGTGACAACAGCCGAGAGAAAAATAAGAGGCAACAGCCGTGAAAAAAAAAAAGCCGAGAGACAAACTGAGGAGGAATTGGAGAGGCAGCCGAGTGTAAGCTAAATTGGAACCAATTGAAGTAGTGGTTGGTGAGTGCTTGGGAAGAAAAAGAACATATACACGGCTGTGATTGAAATAAAAAAAGGTGGACAGCTGAGTGCTTGTAGGAGTCCAAGTCTCACGGGGCGCCTTTCTTCTTAGCACAGAAAGGGGCACCGTGTGATAGTAGTTTGCTCCGCTAGATTACCTTCCGCCTTTACTTGCTTTTCTCGGGACGAAGGAAAGTTTGATTACAAATTGAAATAAACTTTACAAGAGAAAACTTGAATGCATTGAAACTTGAATTTTCATTGATTGCAGAAAGCAGTAAATTACATCAATTGCTGAAAGCAGTAAATTACAAATGTTGGTGCAGGGGGAACAAAACTCCTTCAAAAGCAATCGCGCAACGCTGCCCAGCACACCCATCTTCCCCACAGCTTCCTTCTTCGTGTTCCGCATGCTTTCCGACACGATCCGTGGCCCAAAATCTTTTCTCCGCAAGAATTCATGTCATTGATCTCCACAAGACCAACAACGCATTCAAGCAGTCTAGCTCTAATACCAACTTTCACAAATCACAGGTTCAACTCCCGAGGTTTCTCGCCTCTAGGTAGCTTACCTCTCATTCATTGGCCGGCAAGGCAGAACAACTGGGACACACGCACACTGATGAGTAGGATGCAAGGGAAATACCTGTAATATGATCATATCATTAGAGCACTTCATGGTAAAATAGGCCAACCATCTAGCTGTTGCCAACTTGCCGAATTGAATGGGGAGATAAGCATTTTCACTGCGTGATACCAAGGCAAGGAAGAGTGTGAGGCTGGTGCAATAGAGGAAGACAACTCGGCTGGTTGGTGGAATTGAAGGACTCGGCAGACTGGGAAGAAGGCTATGCTTGTAATTCAATTATTCAAACTTCGGGTTTTATTTACATTATTTATTGCTTTTTATTCCAAGAACATGATTAGCTAAATTGTTAATCAGGATTGACGATGTAGATTTAATATTTTTAGTTTGACTTTAATTCTCAAGTTGGTGCTTTATTTTCATGTATTGATTTTATTATTGATTTTAATGCTTAAGTTGCTTGATCACCAATTCATGATTTAATGATTGTTTTCATAATCTAACAGGTGAGTTAACAATTAGATCACGTAATAAAATTCGACAATTTTTAACAAAAAGATAGAGATATGAATTTGTGGTTACTTGTAGTCACTTATGAATTCCTAGGTAATTTAATGAATTTAGCTAAGGAAAACTCGACCCACTGTAGAGATATATGGTTGACTTAGTTAAATAGGTCTAATTTGAACTCGAGAGAGGTAAATTAGATATATGCGTGAATTCGACCAAATACAATTTTAAGAAACAACTTGAGATGTGAAATTAAGCTAGAACGTTACTTCGAAGTCGTCAGTCCCGATATTCATTCAATTGTTCACCACTTTGTTTCTTGCTTTTATTAGTTGCTTTTAGTTTTAGATTTCTATTTTAATTGCATTGTTTATTTCATTTAATTCGCAAGTATTTGTCGTTTTTGGATTGTTTGCAATTTTATTTTCTTAGTTAGTTTTTATTTTAATCTACGAATTTTAGAATCGAAGTAAATTTATAACGAATTAACTAGTCCTCGTGGGATCGACAACTCGGATTCAAAAGTCCATTTTTACTACTTGTTAACGATATCTTGCACTTGCGATAATCAAACCAACAACCACCACCTCTATACACCTACGCCACTGCTCCCAACACCACAAGCAGAAGGTGGGTAAAAAAATACAGAGCACCATGGGCAATAGTGACACAAGCAGCAGAAGAGCAATCATCTTTGTGACGCAACGACATACGAAGAAGCAGTGCTCGTCGCTGCTTACAATAGTGACAATGGACCATCATCGCTACTGAAAGAGGCCACCTTCGGGAGGCACCGTTTTGTCTTTCATCGCCGAGAATGAATTGATTGACAATTGATTTAGGTTGAAATTTGGGCTTCTGGGTAGGGTAGATTAGTTTATATATATATATATATATATATTTTATTTATTTATTTAACACTTAATTATTGCCTGGGTTTTGAACCAATACTAGAATCTCCTGATTGATGAAATTGAAACTTAAAAACCAGGGCTCTATGTAATTTTCTGTATAAATATTGCATGGGATCAAAAAACCAACGAAGTAAAATGTTGTTGAGGAAGTTTAGCAACACTTTTATACAGTACATATATTTATTACAGAATATGAAATTCATTATTCTTTTATCATATCTATTTTACTTATTTTCGTACCATATGATAATGTGGCTTATTTTTACAATTGCAGATTAACAAGTCAAAATATAAAATAATCAAAAAGGAAGGATGTAAGCACTATGAAACTCTTGGAGAGATATTTAGCTGGATGAAAGCTATTGGAGGATTAGGTAATGCCTCCACTCGAATTTCTCAAACATCCGAGGAAGAAAGGCAGCCAGAAGATGGTTCTTTGAATATGGGAGTGCACGTGCATGTGGAGAATGATGATGAAGTTGATGTGATTACAAATACTCATCGGCATGAAGAAATTGGCACAAGTGGTGAACAACAACGTAAGACTCTCAATATCAGTCTAGATGATAAGATCGAGACTTGCATTTCTGGTCATCTACAGTTAGTACGATGAATGCAGAAAGTGAGCTAAGGACATTTTACCTAAAAGAAAAACTTGAAAAATTACAAGGAAAATCTTGTAATCATTCAGTTAGTGAAGCTAATGGTCCAGATCCTTTTCAAATGTGATTTGCTTGGACATCTTAAACAGAATGGAAGGGGTGTCTAATGAGGTTTATATGAAAGCAACGAAAGCTTTTAAGAATCCAAATTTCAAGGTGTCATTTGTGAAGATGTCAGGAAATAGGAGATGACCTGTATTGGAACTTCTTTGATTTGGTTATTATGCTTGTTTATTTTCTAGTAACCTTATTTAGCTTGGAATTCTTTTTCTTAGTTTGATGTACATGTTCATTTCCTAAATTATGCACCTTGATTGTGTAATCATTTCATTTTTTTATCTGACGATGGTTATGATAATATTTGTTCAGATGATGTTTGTTGAATCAAATATGCTTGATAATATGAATGCACATACTTTGACAGACGAAGATTCGAGTGACGATGATTTTTATTTACTAATAATTTGGATGCTGAGATTTATTGATGCTTTATTTATTTGTTGCCAACAAAAATATTGTCATTGGCAGGCAACCCTGTAAAACATCATTGCTCACCGGGAAATTGTAATGCTCAAAATAATTAGACACTTAGATGTGTGCTATCGTAATTTTCGTATGCAAAAATTCATGAAATTTGTGTGATACTATGAAATAGAAGAGCCTTTTGAAAGATGGGAAAAAGGTGAGCATCAAGGTGGGTGTTGCTATGTTTCTGATGATTGTAGGGCACATTACACGACACAATAATTAGTTTGACAAACCAATATGTCGTACACAAACAAATTTTGTGCATATCCTTATGTTAAGGATTGCATAGGCATAATAGATGGAACACATGTTGCAGCTTATGTACCCGCATCGAGGCAAACATCTTTTCATGGAAGGAAAAAAAATGTAACACAAAATGTGGCGTTGACGTGTGATTTTGATATGAATTTCATATTTGTGTATTCTGAGAATGTACTGCTAATGATTCATGAGTATTCATTGATGCGGTCACAAGAAACTCAAACAACTTCCCAATGCCACATTGAGGTTCTAATACTTCAAATGATTTGTCAAATATTTTTACAGTACTATTTGTTAGCAAACATTTTTTTTTTATTTTTTGGGAAAAAAAATTCACCTTGTTGAATCTTCGTGATTATGTTGGACATGGAAGACCACGTGGAAATGAAGAGCCATTCAACTATAGATGTTGACCACAAAATCCAGCTGGACCTTTGATCAACACGTCTCAACTCCTCCCTCTTGAACCCGTAGATCTCCTGCGCACTGTGACAAACAATCAGTTTGCAAAGGGGGCCGATGTGGCTCCCATTTGCACTCCGATGCCAAAGTCAGCACTCATTTGAAGCAAATATAAATTGAGTGCGGGAAATATAAGTGTGTAAAAGAGAGAAAAGGGAGTGAGAGTAAAATATTCAGTTAAGAGTATGAAAATGCTAATCCTTTCCTTGGAGGCAAGTGTGTTCTATTTATAAAATGAGTAATTCTCTTAGATTGTGACACGTGTTATACTTTACATATGGCAAGATCTTAACTATTCATGAGGTAAACCATTTCTTTTGCTATAATCATTATTACATGTCATATGGATAAAGCAACCATCAAATCCCTTTAAAGATGTCACATCAAGCTATCTTGTCACCTTTCCAGGGTACTCACTTCGGCTTAGGAGTACCTCGGCATAAGGGTACCTCGACATAACATCACTCTGGCATAGGGATACCTCGGCATAGGGGTACCTAGGCATAGGCCGCATAGCATCACCCCAGCATAGGGGCACTTCAGCATGTAAGAGTCCAGCAAGTTTGGTATCCACAGTTTGGCCTGTGGGTCATGATTAGGTGAATGAATATTTTGTGGATCCCCTGTTGGGCCCATATGGATGACGTGTCATGTAAAATTAGTCATGGTCGTAACACTAGTCCCTCAAGTCTGGTTGGTTCATTTATGTGCGAACCGGACTTAAAAATATAAGGGATCGAAGATGATGAAATGTGTATATACTCTAAGAAATAACAAAAATAGGAAATATATGAAAAATCATTCTTGCAAGACACCATCAGAATGGAAAAAATAGAATATATTTTGCATGGTAAAGTGTCGTCGAAGAGGAATAATATAGGCACTTGGGCTCATGCTTTAATATAGTTTGAATACTTGGGTCCTTATTTGAACACTTGATAACCCTTTCACGTAGACTTTTCTTAGTTATATTAAAAGAGTATTGGACTGCTTTATTCAAATTTTTGAAAGTGTATCTCTTCTCCCAACAAAAAAGAATACTCGAGAATGCTTCGAACTTACGAAGACATATAGGCTCATAGCAATATCCCGAGCATGCCTCAAATAGGAGGGGAATTACAAGGTTTCCTTCGATAATGTTGAAGATCTTACGCCTAGATGTATGAGGGCTAATAGCCTGTCTAGATAGCATAGAGAATATGCTCAATTCAAGAAGCTGGAGGGCTTACAAGTCTGCCTTGTTTTGAGATGTGCATCTTTGGATAATATGAAACAACATATATATACATCGTGTCTTGTGTCGACGTGCGTGTATATGCTCTAGTCCCTTAAATTTGGAAGTCCCAGGCATTCATGGTTGGGGTTCGAATTTATAGCTTTTGGATATTTTGTCTAGAGTGGAATCGACTAATGACAGAGTCCTTTGTAAAAGGAGTTAGTTGAAGAAGTCCCCTTTTAGGAGGAGTCAATTGCAAAAGTCCCTCGTGAAAGGCCAAGAGAAGGAGTCCTTTGGAAGGGGTACTTCGGAGGGATAAGGTAGCTCAGAAGGATAAGGTTGATATTCCGGACTGGTACTACATTACCACCAGGGAGCAGCATCCTCTCATTATTACGTGACATCCGACCTCCATGAAACATTGGAGGACACAACGGTTTTGGGTGGCTGACGAATGGCAATGCTCCCCTTCGGATCCGGTTCCTGAAATTAATGTTCCTCGGACTCTCTCTTGCCCTCATGAGTTTCAACGATAACCTTCTGTGTTATCTTTGTAGGTCAGCAATACGCACACTTTCTCCTTAAGGAGGACCTGGCCATGGTGAAGAAGCTCTTTGCGTACTATGCCACTTTCCCAGAGGTGATATTGAAGAAAAAACTTTTCATCAAGCACGGGCTTATGCGAGATATTGGTAAGTTCTATATTCCTTGTGTTAATTGCGTCATTGTCCGAAGTGCCTTTGACTGACAATTTCATTTTGATGAATAGGTTTTGAATAACTTCCCAAGGTTTCCCTCAAAGGCCTGATGGCTAAGAAGATTCCACTTCCGTTGAGGCCAGGGAGTGACGAGGATCGTAGGCAGAAGTCTTTGCTCAGCAGTTTCCAAGTGGAAGTTGCAAAGAACATAGCTGATGCCTCAGCTGCAAAGTTCATAAAGCCTCTTTCAGTGCTGCTCCCTCCACCGGTCTTGTTGTCTAAGGGTCAGCAATTATTGGAAGTGAAGGAGGAATTCAGAGCCAAACATGAGGCTCTGGAGAGATAGCGAAAGTCGAAGAAAAAAGGAAGAGAAAAAGTTCAAATGAACCTTAGCTGATGATCCTTCTGATGAGGATGTTGTGGAGGTAATGGAGCCTGAGGTGCCTCCACTGAAGAGGCTAAAGAAAAGCAAAGGCATATCTGGTTCTTCCGAGGTGAATGTAACCAATTTACCTCCACCAGTTGATCCTAACAAAGGCAAAGGGGATGTCTCCAACTCAGATTTCTTTTCCTAGGCTCCGGATCCCCAAGGGCATAATGAAGTTTTGATTATTGTTCGGGGGGACCAGGAGGTGACCCCAGAAATTGCTGCTGAGCTTAGCTATATAAAGGTTGTCCTGCGAGCTAAGGAAAGCACCTCGAATACCACCCTCTTAGATTCTCTGTGATTAATGACATCTAGCATTTCAAGGATACATCTGAAGGGACCCCAGAATACGAAGCTGTGCAGCAGTTCCTTGCCAACGTCGGGGCACAAATGGATTTGAAAGACGTGAAGGATGACTTCCCTTATCTGCATCTTTCGAAGATTTGAGGCCTTCTATCCAAAGTCCCAAGATGTTAGTAAGGAAAGTCCCCTTGAAGACGTCACCGGTGGCCCTTCTTCTGAAAATGCCAACCTTTCCCGCGCTCCTGGTTAGGATGCCTGTTTTTGTCATTGTCTTTTGTGAATCTTTATCTACTTCACCTTTGATATTTATATGTGAATTTTACATATTGCTCTGCTATACACAAGTAGTTCGTATTGTAAAATAGTCATCATTCAATATGAGATGGTCCATCATAGGATGAACATAGTTTAATATAGGATAGTCCGAAGCTTATGCCGGTCCTTGGAATCACTGGTGGATGTGATAGTCCCTCAAATCTAAGCGCTTAAGACATTTATGTCCATCGCTTAGATTTGACTGAATGGGTCACAACCCGTACTTCCCCATGAGTCCCCTGTTTACGTCCGGGGTGATTACTTCGGGGCCATTTTTGGTTAAAAATCTAACATGGGCGATATGCCTTTAAATGGTAAAGGTTTCTTTTGAACAAGTCGTAAGTTTTACTCTCCAGATTGATCAATGTATTTCATAGGTACCACTTCGCCGGGGTACTAACCATCAAGTGCCAGAGTCCCTTGCATGAACGAACTTTTTATGCTTCAAGCTATGTTACGTCATTCTATTAATGGGTTCATCGGATCTAAGCATTGCGATAATCATGAACAACTCCGACCACTTTCATTCCGGTGCGAGTTTAACCAATCCTTAATAACCGTAACTTGGGACCAATCCTTTTTTATGTTCTATTTGTTTGCATAATTTTGCGTTTTCTAACACAACTTTGCAATTTGTTCAATGGGAAGCGCGCATGAAGGAATCATTTCACCTCATGAGTTTAAGAAATCCAATTTATGCTAAACACGCAGAGGACAATTTGTTTATCGATACTAGTGGTGGAGGTGATTCATGCTTCATGGATTGAATAAGGAATTTTCAGAGAGATTCTCTACTCCGTAAGTCCACCTCAACTATGCCCTGGAGTCTGTATTTCGGCCTTTTGAGTTAGGACAAGGGGTTTCTTTAAAATTGGACCTTTAATGTTAGAAGTATTTAGACCATCTTTTCTCGATATTGAGTCGACGACCAGTGAATCACCCTTTTTTTCGAGGAGGAAAGAAAGCTTTCTGCTTACTAGTTTTCTTCATTTATTATTTATCGAAGTGAAATGGCCTGAGTGAAAATACTCCAATTTGTACTGGACATACTGCCTCTGACCCATGAGCCAGTGAGAATGGAGTTCCTCCTGTGACGGTGTGCAAGGTAATTCTGATTCCCCATAGGGCTCATGGAAGTTTATTTACCAATGTTTCTTTAATTGATTCCAATTTCTTCTTCAGGTTGTTTCATAGATTTATCAACCAAGTATGCTTCACCCTCATCTAATAGAATATTCACTTCGGAGTTAAAGGAGGACATCCACCTGGGAGTCCCATGTATTCATGCCTTATAGCCTCGTTTGTAAGTACTCAGTTTGTTAGTCCGAGGTGGATTCCATTGAGTGGCGAAATCCCTTATTTGTGGGGGGTTTGCTAAGCTATTCATGTTTACTTGGAATTATGCTTGTTAGCAGCCCCTATCGAGGGCTTAGATTAATGATCTTATTCTTTTGTTAACTTGTAACGGTGTTACTTCGGCACATCAGGTTCGGGCTAAATCACGTCGGTATATTACTTCGTCCATGTTTTATCCGGTGTGAATTCAGAAAAAAATTCTGAGGTCATGCCATTCTGGAGACGAGTGGGTAGGGCTCCCATAGCCATGTCATTTCGGAGACACTTAAGCCGAGGCTTAAGAATATAAGGTCTCTGAGACCGTGTGTCGTGGAGACACTTAAGCCGAGCTTAATAATATATTGTTGTTTGAGTCCTACCATGTTGGCACAATAAAGGTGGGCTGCTTCGAACCGTTTCGCTTCGGCAATAAGTAGAGCTTTTATTGTTTCATGAGTCTGCGTTGCCGCGACATTTAAATCAGACATGACTACGGGGGTCTTTTGACACATTGCTGCTACGACATTTATGAGATGTTCGCTCCTCTTTTAGGAGGGGAATTTTCCATAGGTGTTCATTTTTAGGATCTCCCCCCCCCCCTTTTTTTTAAGGTTCTCTTCTTCATGAGTCCCTTGTTCAGGGTTTCCCTTTTCAGGGTGTTCTTCTTCTTCATAAATCCCTTGTTCAGGGGTCTCCCTTTTCAGGGTATCAATTGACGTAGTTCTTCTCTTGGAAGAAGTCCCTTGTAGGAGTCCTTTAGAAGGGGTCCATAGAAGACGTCCTTCGGAAGAGGTATGAACCATGTCGCTTAGGCAATAAGGAGGGCTTCTTGAGCCATGCCACTTAAGCAATAAGACGAGCCATGTCACTTAGGCAATGTGAGGGCTTCTTGAGCCATGCCACTTAGGGCAATAAGAATAGCCATGCCACTTAGGCAATAAGAGGATCCATGCCACTTAGGCAATAAGAGGAGCCATGCCACTTAGGCAATGTGAGGGCTTCTTGAGCCATGCCACTTAGGGCAATAAAAGGAGCCATGCCACTTAGGCAATAAGAGGATCTATGCTACTTAGGCAATAAGAGGATCCATGCCATTTAGGCAATGTGAGGATCCATGCCACTTAGGCAATAAGAGGAGCCATGCCACTTAGGCAATGTGAGGGCTTCTTGAGCCATGCCACTTAGGGTAATAAGAGGAGCCATGCCACTTAGGCAATAAGAGGAGCCATGCCACTTAGGCAATGTGAGGGCTTCTTGAGCCATCCACTTAGGGCAATAAGAGGAGCCATGCCACTTAGGCAATAAGAGGATCCATGCCACTTAGGCAATAAGAGGAGTCATGCCACTTAGACAATGTGAGGATCCATGCCACTTAGGCAATAAGAGGAGCCATGCCACTTAGGCAATGTGAGGGCTTCTTGAGCCATGCCACTTAGGGTAATAAGAGGAGACATACCACTTAGGCAATGTGAGGGCTTCTTGAGCCATGCCACTTAGGAAATAAGAGGATCCATACCACTTAGGCAACAAGAGGAGCCATGCCACTTAGGCAATGTGAGTGCTTCTTGAGTCATGCCACTTAGGGCAAAAAGAGGAGCCATGCCACTTAGGCAATAAGAGGAGCCATGCCTCTTAGGCAATGTGAAGATCAATGCCACTTAGGAAATAAGAGGAGCCATGCCACTTAGGCAATGTGAGGGCTTCTTGAGCCATGCCACTTAGGGCAATAAGAGGAGCCATGCCACTTAGGGTAATTATAAGGAGAGTCCCTCTTTCGGGGAGGCCTTTCTTCAAGGCATTTGTTACCAATCTTTCTCAAAATGTTTCCTTCCTTTTTCAAGGTTTTTTGTAGTATTTCTCCTCTCTTTTTCAAGAGGTTCTTCACATTTTTTCAAGGTTTTTGTGGTTCTTCATTCTTTTCCAAGAGATTATCAGCCATTTTTCAAGGTTTTGTATAGTATTTCTTCTCTTTTTTTCAAGAGGTTCTTCACCTTTTTTCAAAGTTTTGTGTGGTTCTTCACTCTTTTCCAAGAGGTTATCAGCCATTTTTAAAGGTTTTGTGTAGTATTTCTCCTCTCTTTTTCAAGAGCTTCTTCACCTTTTTTCAAGGTTTTGTGTAGCTTTTTACTACTTGATTTCGTGGTTAGAAGTGTGGTTTCCCACAGACGGCGCCAAAATGTTGACCACAAAATCCGGCTGGACCTTGGACCAACATACACGTGGATCTCCTACACACTGTGACAAACAATCAGTTTGCAAAGGGGGCCGAGGTGGTTCCCGTTTGCACTTCGATGCCAAAGTCAGCACTCATTTGAAGCAAATATAAATTGAGTGTGGGAAATATAAAAGTGTAAAAGAGAGAAAAGGGAGTGAGAGTAAAATATTCAGTTAAAAGTATGAAAATACTAACCCTTTCCTTGGAGGCAAGTGTGCTCTGTTTATAGAATGAGTAATTCTCTTAGATTGTGACACGTGTTATGCTTTACACATGGCAATATCCTAACTATTCATGAGGTAAACCATTTCTTTGGCTATAATCATTACTACATGTCATATGGATAAAGCAACCATCAAATCCCTTTAAAGATGTCACATCAAGCTATCTTGTCACCTTTCTAGGGTACTCACTTCAGCTTAGGAGTACCTCGGTATAAGGGTACCTCGACATAACATCACTCTGGCATAGGGATACCTCGGCATAGGCCGCATAGCATCACCCCGGCATAGGGGTACCTCGGCATGTAAGAGTCCAACAAGTTTGGTATCCACAGTTTGGCCTGTGGGTCATGATTAGGTGAATGAATGTTTTGTGGATCCCCTGCTGGGCCCATATGGATGACGTGTCATGTAAAATTAGTCATGGTCGTAACAATAGACACTCCTCCTATTGTAACATTATTTAAACGTTGCATTGGAGTTTTAAAGGCAACCAATTACCCGCTTAGTAGGCAAAGACAAACCCCTACTGTATGTTGGCAACCCATAACTTTATTCACGAGGAATACTCTTTGCAGAGGTTGTTCATCGAGTATTCAGCAAAAAATCTGATATTTCCAAATACATCAGAGTCAATTGAAGATTAAGTAGTCATATATTTGATTCTAGTCCAACAACTCAAAAAAGACAAGCCACATATCAAATTGCTATACAAAGGAGTCATACATGATTTCGAGGATTTGTTTTTGTTGTTAGCTTTTGAATTGTGTTTACTTATGTCATGACTACTTAAACCAATAATTGTATTTAACTTTCTATTGAACTATTTGACGTAATCTTATGTATCATAAATAGTAAAATGTCTGATCTTATCTTTTTATTTCTATATTTCCTATTTTACAGCTAAATTAATTTAGTTGTAATGAGGAAAAAATATTGTCATATTTACAAACTTCAAAATGTATATATTACATTTCGATCCGTCTTTCCAAAGACTATACTTTAATAAAACTTGGGCATGCGAATTTCTTAGAAATGTTTACCCCTTTGTTTTTTTTTCCTATCATTGGCTGTTACTGCCAAAAACCCTTACTTTGCCTCTTTTTCGTAAGACTTATGAGCTTTGTGACTCTCATCCTTACATATAGGAAATGCCCTCCTCCTCTTTGAAGGGAGTACACTAACATAGATTGATCACCGATCAGTCCCGATATATTAGCATTAATCTATCTATTTTACTTAATAATAAAATTCATTAAATAAAAATTATAAAACAATTTTTCTCAAAATTACAAATTGATAGCATTTCCCAGTTTTCTATTTTGAGAAACAAATTTTTGATATAAAAAATGCATTTTTCGTAATCTCAAAATAGGCACCCAAAATACAAAACTAAAAATGAATCAAAAGTGAAAATTGCAAATCGAAACACAGAGAGAATAACCCTTTAATTAGCCATTGTTTGGTAAATTGTATTTATAATTTTTTTAATAAATTGCGACTTGACAACATTTCAATGAGAGGTAGAAATCTTTGACTAATCAAAATTGCTAACTTTACAAAACATATCCAATACAATATTGTCATGTATCCGTTATACCAAATAGTGGCTTAATCGTGAGGTTAGTTTACTTGGAGAAAATTAAATTTGAGTGACCCAATTGAAAACATCTTATAACTTCATTCACGAATTGAGTTTTTTTAGTAGAATAAAGCTACTCTCACAACCATTTTCTACAACTTCTCACACAACCTTTATATATCATGATTTTGACTTAAAATCTGACCCACACCCACTTCCTTCCTCTCTCGTCAACCTTCCCACCTACATCCTCCAAGAGGAACAAAGCTTCTAAGAAGAAATCTATTTTACTCCTTGATCACCATCCAACGACTGCCATTTTCCTGACTGCCTCCCCCCCCCCCCCCCCCCCCGACTGCCATTTCGTCCAACCTCCTCGTTGCTACCATTTGAACCCAGTCAATTATAATTTTGAAAATTGAAAAAAAAAAAAAATCACGTTACAACCCACTGCAAATAAATTTTGACGCCACAACACATTTCGTCCCTCACCTCCCCGCCACAGTCTTCGGTCGAAGAAGAAGAAAAATGTTGGAAAACAGTGAGTCTTTCTTCTCCAACTTGAAGCAAAGATTACAAAGTATTTATGCGTAGTTGTTTATTAAGTTATTTCTTATTTCTAGATCCCAAAGCCATATATGAATAATGCATTATAAATCTGTTTAGGTATTTTTGAAATTGTGATGGATTTGCATGTTTATGGCGGGCATTCTGTTAATGGCACATGTTCTTCTTCCTTATCTCCTTCCAAAGCAATTGTTGTAAATGAAATGACAAAAAAAAGTGCAACTTAAAACTTAGAAAATAGGTATGGAAATTATTCGGTACTCAGCAGACCAAACACAAAATATAATTTACGTTTTAGAGCCTTGCGGAATGTAGTAGCCTTACATTGGAATTTGGATTCTCGCGGCGAGATTGTTGCCAGAATCAGTTTGATTCATCTCTTCTCTATGGTCGGTAAATTTCCTGATTACCAATTAGAAGCACAACACATGACATTGCTCCCTACTTGCGTGATGTATCTTACAGTTAAATTCGGAATCACTGGTGAGATGGGTGGTCAGAATCGGTTGGTTCCTCTCTGCACGCTCTACGATCTCCGATCATGGGGGGATAAGGGCTTGTCGTGATTGAGTGTGGTCGTGTGAGAGTAAAAGTGAGTAAATTAAGGGGTAATTCGGTAATATCGTGGTGGGTTGTGGGGGCCCACTGGGGTAAAGATGGTTAAGGATGTGTTCTTATGGAATTTAATTAGGAATGTTTTGTGTCAAATTAAGGAATTGAAATTATTTGTTGATTTATTTGTATTTTCTAGGTAAGATGAAGGGTTAAAAATTGAAGAGAAAAAATACGAATAATTAAAAAGTAGTATGAGAAATTATGTAATTTAAATTTTTGTAATGATGACAAATTAAATTACAAAAGAACACACCCTATAGCATTACTCATGTGAGTAATAGTATGAGTAAAAGTATATATACCAAATTGAAACCTATCAATCGACTAGCTAACTCGCTAGTGTACTCAATGAGTCACTGAACCTGCCCTACAGTGTCTCCACCACCCAACAGGCGGCGTCTCCATCACCAGCCTCGAGAAATGGCGAAGAGAAGAGCGTCAAGGTCTAGAAGTTCCTCTTCAGCTCCTGCTCCTGCTCCTGCTTCCACTGAAAGCCCTACGAAACAAACCGATGGGTAAACCCAAAAAAGAAAGAACTTTTCACCTGTTTCATATTATTTCATCTTTTCCCGAATTTTTGTATATCTGAACTCCATTTTCCTGTCGAAAGTGTTTTTTTTTTTTTTTTTTTTTTAATTTTTTTGGAAAGTTATTCCAGGAAAATGGCGCTGAGAGTAACATCTGAAAAGACGAAGAAATCTAGAAAGAAGCCCAAAACGACGGCGTCTAAGAAAAAAGCTGCAAAATTTGACACCTTGAAGCCAAAGAAACCCCCTACGGCTTTCTTCTATTACCTGTATATCTTTTCATTTTTTAAGTTTTATCTTCTCGTTCTATTAATTTAATATTTAATATCGATTTTTGTTGCAGCAATATTTTCTCGTAAAATATTATTATTTTGAAAACATCGAGCTTGATTGAATTGGAGAAATTGGGGAAATAAAGATTTCCACTTTTTTGTTTTCTAAATTTTAGGTTTCTTAAGCAAAATTATGTGTTTAGATTGACTACTTGTGTTTTTTATGTTGGCAATTCAAAAACAGTCCAGGTTGTTGCTGTACCGACTGTGCCAGGGTTTAGACCTCTACACGAACATTCACATGCTATACAAATTATGAATTGTTCTAGGATTAACTCCCATTTTAAATGGATGCGTGACTCTTATCATAAGAACACGGTCTAGTTACATCTTAACTTTGCACGATCAGGTGCATCTGATACCATCCTTTTTTATGGATTTCAAATATGCCGCAAAGGGCAATTGGAGAATATGTAGTTCTCAAGAGTTGTGTAAGAATCTTTTTCTGCAGAGAGCTATTATTACCAAAATAGAATTGCAAAGGTTCCAGTTTGTCTTCATTACTGGCTTCCAGGTCTTCACGGGCCTCCATGTGAAATCTACTTTTACACTTTCCAATTTATTTGTTGATTTCTCTAGTTGTATATGGTACCTTGTGCATCAAATTGTAGTATTGTGTTTATGATGTTAGAGTTCAATAGTTGTTGTTTTATATATGAAGAAAATTTCTCTGATATCTGCTGACAGAATGTGATTTTCTTATCTGCTAACAGTGTATGATGATCTTTTCCGCAGGGAGGATTTTCGTAAGGAATACCAAGAACTGAATCCAGATGTCAAGTCAATGCGCGATGTACATAGTAGATAAACTTGACATAAACTACAGTTTGTCTTTACTCGTATAGGCCGAGTCTGGATTACTTTTACCGAAATTTTATTTGTCCTCTAATGATGCAGGTTGGCAAGGCTTGTGGGGAAAAGTGGAAGACAATGACATATGAGGTTTGTGGATTTCAGTTAAATTTTCTGTGCTATATTTTTGGACAGTATGACATTTAATTTGTCACCCCCTTGTGATGTGGATTTGTCTAGGCACAGAAATACAAAATTAATTAACAATATTTATTTATTTATTTTGGGCATGGCCATCTAAATTATTGTACTGTTCATGTTATTGTGGAAGCAAGATGGATACTAGTACATGATTCAAAATAGTTTTGACCTCTTTAGGAATGTTATGATGAAATTAATAATCAATGTAAGGTAGCATAACGATGCCTTTTAAATTGCAACCTAAATAGAACAACAGGCACAAAAACTAACATGACGGGACCCTCAATACATTTATGTATTTCAAGAGAAAAAAGAAGAAGCAAATATACATGCTTGTGTTTATGTATATATTCCCCTTTCTGAATGCATAAATGTAAAAGCACATGTTCTTGGCTATAAATCCCCGCTCAACCACATGCAACTCTTGAAATGTGTAAGATATGCCAAATTTCCCAATGTTCCTACTCAGGAGACATGTATAACTACACACTTTGGGTTGTTGCTAATAGTTTTATTTTTCTGTTAATTCTCCCAGATATACGTCCGCTAAAATCTAGAGTTGGACGTACATGAATACATTTATTGAAAGCATTCTACTATGAATGTCGATCAAGGGAGTCCTTAAATGCGAGGGTGTTTGTAAATTGTGGTATGATTTGATATCTAACTTCAACTTCATTGAGATTAAGTTGGGAAATGAAAGGCCTGAGATACTTGTGAGGCCCGTTGACCATGATAAATAATATCATGCACACTCAACTTGGTTGATGCATCTATAATCTAACGTGGGATTAGTTTCAACATGCTGCTTGATACAAAAATCCCCTTTCTTAATGATGAGCTGCACAAAAGCACTGCCACTTTCGAAGCAGTTCATAGATATGATGAGACTTCTCGAAGGAATCTCAGTGCTCTTCGCTTAAAAGTGATTCATAAGTTCTTCATAGTGGACACATGTAACAGTATGCTTTGTTTATCATGACCAGTCTACGATTTCCCAAGTTAGTGTGCAATCCTGTTATGTGAGTTAAGAAGACTTCTAGTGTACACGGTGTGAAAATATTTTGTGGTTTTAGGTTTTGTCTAGAAACTAATATAAGTATAAAGTTTTTAGAACTTATATTTCGGATGAGACGACGGGTGAGCAGGCACACTTAGTTGCACATCACTGGGAATGATACATGGAGAAGCACGAACTCTCCTTCCATATTCTATACTGAGGTTCTATCTCGTATTTATATGAATGATGTTCTCTATTATATTGCTCAAATTCATGTTCCTCAATTTGTGATGTTAATCGATTTTAGCACTTAGAGCTTCACAACACTTTCACAACTAGAACTTCACTCTGCTCCTCTATTGCGTATAGAAGAGATTATGTTTGGGGATAGGTAGATGCCATCTTGTTTTATGTGAAGTTCGGAAAAACTCTATTGATATTTAGATTATGGGTGGAGTCGAAAAGCGTTGGTCAAAATCAATCTCAATTGATCAAGAGGATGGCCGAAGGGCGGTGGAGACTTTTCTAATGCGTAAGTTCCTCGAGTGTGACCAATATTTTTTGTTCCATTCTCTAATACCTGTGAAATACTATGCTGAAAAAAAGCTAAGAATGGAAAGAGCACAACATTCGTTGAACTCGTGGGTTGTTGTGGGTAATTTATACATCCTAAGGAAACCACGAGTCTAACGAATGATGCTTCTCTTTCCGTTCTTCTCTTTTTTCATCATAGTATTTCACATATATTCAATATTGGAACAAAAAATATTGATCACACTTCAAGGAACTAATGGGCAGAAAAAAATCTTTATCGCCCCTTGATCATCCACTCATGTCAACTGAGATTGATTTTGACCCCTTCTTTTCCACTCCACCCGTAATCCAAATATCAATAGAGATTTTACGAACTTCACATAAAGCAAGATGACCTCTAACTACCCCAAATATAATCTCTTTAGACACAATAAAGGAGAATGATTAATTTCAGGTTGTTTTAAGTGTTGTGAAGCTCTATCAAATTTTTAGTATAAACTTTTTCAAATTTCTATGATACTTTCGGCGGAACTTTAGTATTACACTTGAAACTCTCAAACTTTTTATGATATTTTCATTATATTTGGTCAGATAATTCATCAAACACGTTGTAGAATTGGTGAAAACTCACCGAGCCTCGTTGAGGAAAAGGGGGTAGCATGGCGGCGTGGTGTTGGTGAAAATATTCTAAGTTTTTGCAGTAAAAATCAATCAAAATACTAATGTAAATAAAATTTCAATAAGGGATAAAAAGGTAGTGTGTAGCTAATTATCCCAATGGTTAATACCTTATAGCATGAATCTTTTAAGGAAAATGAATAGTTTTTGGAAATTGTATAGTTGTACTAATTATAGCGTTAATGATTTTAGATATTTGTTATGCATTATTTTATTTATTTAATAGTTTTAGAAGAATTAAAATAACATGAAAAATAAGAAAACCCTTTTACGCCTAGGCTTGTAAAGCTTAGCCTTGACACAGTCACGTTCTACACTTTATAGAACATTGAGAATGAGAAGGTCATGCAAGTTGTGAAGGATGGTTATACTCTTTCATTTGGTTTTATGTCACATTATTGATGCTCCATAGAGGTGAATGATTTAGTTGCCTGAATTTTTGTATCTAGGGAACCTTGGGATGTTCCAGAGCTCAAGGGCAATGGCAAATCTAATTTGACTTTTTCCTAAGAATGTCTTTCGATTTGCTCATCGCAGGAAAAGGTGCAATACTATGACATTGCTACAGAAAAGCGAGCGGAGTTTGATAGAGCTATGGTTGAGTTTGAGAAAAAAAAGGTGATCTTCTGTGCATTCCCTTTTTTATGTTTTTGTTTTTCATTAACGTCTTTATGAATCACGTATGGAAGTTGGAATTATATATATCAACAATTTTCATGTAACAAGAACAAAATTTGTAGGAAACTGGGGAGTTCGATGAGCTTGAGGTTGTTTCAGACTTTGATGAATAGACAAAGTGTAGGTATTCTTTCCCTACAGATGTGCCTCGTTAGAGGTAGTGGTGTTCTCTCAACTGTATATATCATCTCTGTATTCTGAAGGATTCTTTTTCATGTAACGAGCAAATTGTGAATTTATTCGTAGGTGAGCCAAAATATTCTAGTATTTTGTAAAAAAACTTGCGATCAAGCATCTAATCTTGCAAAAACTGTTGAATCTGAACCCGGCTGTAGATGTTGCTCAATCATTCCTTGTTAACAAGGCTGCTCTCTACTCATACTCATGTAATAAAATTCATCGAAAATAGAAAATATCACTCTTGGATTGCTTCATGGGATGTCCCTTATTGTGTTATAATGGCTACAAGGAAATTCGACTTAATGCATGTTTGGTACGTTGAACATATAGTTAAGAATTTAGATGTGCCATCTTTCTCCTCGTATCAAACTGACATGCACTTGAGATCTTCTACAGATCCCCGTCACAGCCTAACCCAATCGAGGTCTCTTTAATTCAATCCTCTCTCTCTCTCTCTCTCTCTCTCTGTGTGTGTGTGTGTGTGTGTGATCATTGTCTCAAATTGCTCTCTTCAAATGCATTTGAGTTTGCAAATGCTAACGACTTGGCTATGCTTTTGACCTTTGCAATCATTGCAACCACGTCGTTGAAAGGCTTTTAAACGTTATTATTTTTCTTTGTTTAATTTTTTTTTTGGGGGGGGGGGGGAAGGGATCAATTTTTCAATACAACCAATTCGAAACGAACACGGGCCGAAAACAATGAGCTTCGATGTTTACAGAGCAATGACGGTCTCATTTGCAAGCACCTACATCGCCTTCCACGTCGCGTCCTAAGGCACAACGCACTCACCCTTGACGATTCATCTTTTGGTGCCGACTGTTTGGTCATCCCGTCGTGCAAACAAGCAGCACATTGGTCTTGATACGATACAGGCCGAAAGCATGAGCTTTGACGAAACTTTCAGGAGCACCGGATTCAGCCGTCGCACATTAGCGTCTTTACAAATCACGTATGGAAGTTGGAATTATATATATCAACAATTTTCATGTAACAAGAACAAAATTTGTAGGAAACTAGGGAGTTCGATGAGCTTGATGATGTTTCGGACTTTGATGAATAGACAAAGTGTAGGTATTCTTTCACCTACAGACGTGCCTCGTTAGAGGTAGTGGTGTTCTCTCAACTGTATCTATCATCTCTGTACATATTCTTAAGGATTCTTTTTCATGTAACGAGCAAATTGTGAATTTATTCGTAGGTGAGCCAAAATATTCTAGTATTTTGTAAAAAACTTGCGATCAAGCATCTAATCTTGCAAAAATTGTTGAATCTGAACTCGACTGTAGATGTTACTCAATCATTCCTTGTTAACAAGGCTGCTCTCTACTTGTACTCATGTAATAAAATTCACCGAAAATAGAAAATATCACTCTTGGATTGTTTCATGGGATGTCCCTTATTGTGTTATAATGGCTACAAGGAAATTCGACTTAATGCATGTTTGGTACGTTGAACATAATATAGTTAAGAATTTAGATGTGCCATCTTTCTCCTCGTATCAAACTGACATGCACTTGAGATCTTCTACAGATCCCCGTCACAGCTCAACCTAATCGAGGTATCTCTCTCTCTCTCTCTCTCTGATCATTATCTCAAATTGCTCTCTTCAAATGCATTTGAGTTTGCAAATGCCAACGACTCGGCTATGCTTTTGACCTCTGCAATCATTGCAACCACGTTGTTGAGCTTGTTCACTGCTGAACCCACACCCTGCAATCAATGGTCACAGAGACTGCACTAATCCTTCAATGCAACAAAGATCACATGTTTGATAAGAGCAACTAAGGAATCCATACCACGCCGGAAGCTCCTGCTGTTATCGCCAATGGTGCTGTGACTGAGCTTAATCCAGATGAACACATAACTGGGATTTTAACCGCCCGAGAAATCGAATATGCTGCTGCAAGTGTTGGGGTTGCCTGGATTACCAAGGAGATGAAAATTGAAATATTGTTAGTCAAAAACTTGTGGATAGACTACTACTACGAGACTAAGCGAAAAGAAAATGTTCATTCCATGGGTACAGAACACTCAATGTATAACTAGGTTAATGAAGTTCATTAATTTACGTGTTACCTTTTCGATTAAACCGAGAATACCGGCCTTTGAAGGACTAGAACACTTTCCACCTTCGGTCTGAATAATGTCGGCACCTTCTTGCTCCAACAGTTCTGCTAACTTGACCTGTTTGGGAAAAATGAAGTGTTCATAATCAAAACGTCCGAAAAATCTTGACTAAAAGTTTAAATTGTTAGAAAGGGATGTTTATGATGTAAATTCAATCGTCTACATGAGAAACGTCTTAAATTCAACTTGTAATCATATTTCAGAGAACTGCAGATCAAAACCTGGTCAGGAAGGCTTAGTGTATGAGGCACTGTGACTGATAATGGGATGGATGGAAGAATCCTCTTAGTCTCCCTTGTTAAATTCAGTACCTGCATTAAAAAATCAAATCATCCAAGATTTTGGAATCCTAGAACTGGTCAAATAGCTTACTGAAGCCAGATCTTTTTCAACAGTGTAGTTGCAGTATCTAAATTCAACAAAATCAAGAGACATAATTTTGTAACAAAACCGGTGTAATCCCAATACCTGCTCAGGTGAGAAAGTCAAGCCCATCTCATAGAACGAGTCATAATTTCCGATCTCCACCATCAAAGCTCCAGCTTCAACAGCAGCTCGAAATGCCATCGGATTTATAGAAGAAATGCAAACCTGCAGCACAGGCGAGGAGTAAGTAACCGAAGTAGAAAATTATATAAATCTCAAACTAGATCAGCTATCCTGTTAGAATCTGGCACCTAAACTGATCATATGCTGCGGTTTATATAGTTTATAAACACACTCGAGAGAATGATTATATGAAATGCTGAAAAGTAACTAAAGCAGGAACATAGGTAAAACACTACGCAATTAAACCAATGCCTTCACTTTTATCATAGGTATAACACGAAGAATCCTCAATCTCATCACTAAATTGTCGAATTTAGTGCAAGGATTTGTTTGTGAAGAGTTTATACCGGAAGAGAAGTCAAGCTAATTGCAAGCTTCACCAACTCTGGGTCGCAGGCAATATCCACGTGGGTTGCCCCTCCCTGTAGAAAACGAAAGAAAGAAACATAAGTTTGGGAAAGCAGCATAGATCAGAAATAATAAGATCTATATATATATAGTACGAAGATATGGAGCGTACCATACAATAAAATTATCCCTCGAAAACCTAATCACTGACATTTGACAACTAAAGTCTAAAGGACACGGGACGAAGAAAAACAACCTTATCTGCAGCGGTAATAACTGAAGCAACATTATCTCTGTCCAAATTCTGTAAGCCTGAAATGATCTGTATAATAAGAAACACAATGTCCCAGTTAAGACTTGAGGGTAATGCTATTCATCTGGGCTGTAACTCTTAAGAACTCGGCAAAAAGGGGGTGCCTCCTCACAAAGGGGGTCGTATATAGTGACCAGGCCCAAGCGATTGTTTACCAAAAACACGAAGTTTGGTATAGCGATTAGCTGTACAAGAGATTTTGTACAAAATTATGATGTATAGTAATATGTAAATAACATTATGGTAGATTATAGGGATAATTAATATTTCATTCAAAAATTAGTCATTTGCATTATTAATCGTATAACATAATATGGAGATTGTAGGCAGGTCTAGGATTGATAACGAAGATATTATTAAATGACATTCTTTTGACTAAAAATCAATTGATATTATCCACCTTAATCCATTATTAGTTTTATACTAGAATCTTCACACGTCCAATCTAGTTTCCATACATGGCTGCCCCCATGGCACATCTCCCAGTTGTATAGGGGAGGGATGGAAAAATACTCAACACAATCGGGGTGCAGGGTTCAAATATTGAAATAATAGATTTGTACCCTGGACAAACGGAAATTATGACTTACCATTCCTCCACCCTGACTTTCGGAGTATTACCTGCGATTTACCTTTTTAACCAATGGCCTAGGGTAAGGTCGGTTAGGACCCTTAAGTTGTGGGCTACACCTTTAGTTTCCATACATGGCTCTAGATTTTAGACGATCATTGATCACTATCACATTGTCCAATGAACTTGAATGCATTTTTATTCTTTGGAAAATGTAGACTCAATTAAAAAGCTTAAACTACATATCTGGACAATATTTGCAAAAAAATGTTTAGAGTATCTTTAATGGGTGTGTGAAAGGTCTAAGGTCCTTAGATGAGAGAGAAAGAGAGATATATATTATTTTAAGATTAAATTGTGGTTAGGAGGTGGATGTTGAAAGTAGAAAAAAGAGAGGGAAAAATAAAAAAAAGAAGAAAGAGATTGACACAAATTCAAATAAATTAATAAAAAATAGTGAAAGGGGTCAAGTACAAGGTCCAATTTTGGACCTTGGACCTTGTGAAGGACTTTTGTGAAGAAAAATGGGAAGAAAGTGGAAGAAAGAAAAGAAAAAAAAATATTAGAATAGAACCCAAGAAATTTGTGTGTCTTTCTCTCTCACGCACTTACCTCAAGACCGACACAAACCATTAAAAATGCTCTTAAGTGCACAGTTAGTGATAGAAGATGTCTATCACATATTCACAATGTCTAGAGACGTCTACCTTTAGACATTGTCCTTGATAATGTCAATCATTAATTTAATAATCTATCTTCAATCAATGCATTTCTCTCTTTCTTTTTTACTAAAAATCTAATAATAATTTGTCATATTTGCACAATAAACATTATTGCATAAGTGAAGTTGTTTGCTAAATAATAATGTCAATATAAATCATAGACATTGTTGTATTGAAGATGCTCTAAAAATTGAAATATGAGGTTAAAAAGTTGCAATTTCACAAAATATGTAGTTAAAATTAATCGTTAATTTTGACTTAAGATTAAAATCAGCTTTTAACGAGAACAAAATATGAGCTAAATTACAAGTTCATAACATTTTCCTAGGCTATAGAGAAAATTCTATAAATACTGCAAAATATAGTACTGGTTCTGAAATTACTAACTTTAAGAGCTCTTTTTTCATGGAAATCCCTCAAAACAGTCTCTTTGGTAGTCGAAAGCAAAGCCCTTGTTGTATTTAAGCAATTTCTTCTTCTGATACAAGAAACTCGCACTGGTAAGGCAGAATCAGTCAGTGAAAGAGGATTTTGATTTGGTTTCAAAATGGTGTGAGATTTGGGTGAAATTGGGGCGCAGGAACTCATCATCTCTTTCTCACTCTATGTTTCGATTGTGTTCGAGCAGACTGTTGAATGGAAGTGAAGAGATAAGAGATAAGAGATAAGTTGGCAGCTTTAAATTCTTGGAGGATAGTTTGAAAGAAATTAAAATAGGAAAAAGGGAAAAGGAATATATCTTAGTTTGGACTTTGCAAAGCTTTAAAACAAATTAGCGGGATGAAAAAAAAAATCCGATTCAATTCGAAAAAATTTTGATTTGGGGATCGAAAAATCGAATTTGGATCGGGGTGATCTAATCCTCGATCGGATTTTTTTTTAAAAAAAATTAAAAAATATGTCAAAAAATTAATTATTAAATCTAAAATATATAATTTTTTATTAAATTTGGTACAAAATCTCTAATTCTGTATATATGTAATATTTGTTGTATGAATTAAATATTATATTAGTTGTTTGAATTATGTATTAATTTGTTTGTCGGTAACGAATATTTCTTAATGTTTGTTCCGATCCGATCCGAAATTTTTACTGTTTTATCCGATCTAAATTTCCCTGGGTTGATTTGGATTGGAACCTATCAGTCCCGTTGCCATCACTATAAATTGAAGTATAAAATATTCAAACAAAAACCATTCTTTTTATTTATCTATTTACAAGTTGTCACACTATATTTATTACTAATTAATAAATAATTGTGAGTCGAGTCTCATAAACAGAATAAATAAGAGTCATCATATCATATATCTTATAAGACGTGTATCGAATGCACTTACTCTTCATATAATTTGTCACATCTTATATGCAGAGACGAAGCCAAGATTCGAGGATGGTGTTTTCTTTTTCTAATTATGTGCATATTTAGTCTTTTAAAAGATTTAATATTTGAATTACGGAATCAATCATTTTCTGTAAAATATTTGAATGCTTAATTCGAGCATTTTTAGCCTTTACATGTATGAAAGACTCACGCCTCGAACGAAATTATATTGACACCACTAATTTTGTTAACTACACCACACTTTTCATATTCACTAAATTGACCATAGTTAAATTTACTAAAATAACCACTCTTTGTATTAGTTTTCTTATTCTTTATTCTTATGTACACTACAAATATTAAAAACCCTAAATTTAACTTGAAGTTTTTTTCCATCCAAATTTATAATAAATACTATAAAGTCGGTTCATGAATCAAATTGAGTTTTAAAATAATTTTTCTCGTTTTTTTTAAATAAGATCAAAGAGAAATTATAAAAGGATGCCTGTAGATGTCAATAGCATCCAACTGTTGGAATCTCTCCTCCACTTGCAGAAATTATAAGTGTCAGGGATGAGAGAGGTATTACCCTTTCAAAATAAAGAGAGATGAAATTGGTATGGGGGCGGGTAATAAGCCTAAATCAAAAAGCCTACAAGTTTATCAAAATGAACGAGGTTAAAGAGTTTGTCACATTAAAAAAAAAAAAACCAACCGTGTAAGAAATAATGAAACCCCCAACAATTAAAAAGGACAAAAGACAACAAAATTAGGTTATGCAACCATAGGTAGAGAGTAAGCAAGGAGGGGAAAATATACATTTTTTTAACCAATTATGATGTAGAAATTGTATTAAAAGTTAATAGTATCTCCAATGTCTTTGTGTGGGAGATGATTCGCCAATATCGACAAGAAAAATTATTCATGAGAGGAACGCATAAGAGGAAGAGGGGATTTCGAAATCACATACTTGTATTGAATAGGAGTTGGAGGTAGAGTTGAAGATGGAAGAAGATTGTGGTGTACCATGTTTTATTTTTGTTTTCTTTAGTGAAGGTTATAATTGTAAAATGAATGTGGTGTAATTATAAAATTCATATTTTAATAAATGTGTATATATAATGTGATGTGATTAACAAAATTAGTGGTGTAAATATAATTATCCTTTTTGTTATACTTTGTGAAGATGTTATCGACTAATTTTAGTCACGTCTTTAGGTGGATAATTAATTTATTTTCGACTTGATTATTGGTCAACTAATTTATTTCAATAAAAACTATACCATGAACCATCTCTATTGGTCGAGCCGTTCGATTTTTCCTTCCTATAGCTTTTGTCCTTTTAGGCAACTAAACTGTCTTTTTGTAAGTTTAAATTAATTAATATCTTATCAGCCTCAAATAAATTAATATTACTGCATCGAGCACTTGGAAAATAAATGTATCCAGACCAGATTTATTTATCCAAGTGCAAAGGTAGTTTTGCGGAAAAAACTCATATTTGGGTTTTGGATGAACAAATAAATCATCAACCCGTTAAATCGAATTAAATTGCAACAAATGATTTGGTTTGATCGGTTTCAAACGCGAAATTGTTTAGTTTGATTTTAAAAAATTTCAAACTCTATAAACGGTTAGGTTTACGTTTCAATTGTCGAAACTGTGGTTTGAAACCGCAACTCGCCTAGTTTTAAATAAATTATAAAAAATGAGTGCATGAATAATTTATCAAATTCAGATTGTTATTGAAATTTTTAAGTCATTTTGAGTGTTGTTTTGATTTCTTTTTCCAGTAGAAATGAATTATAGAATAACTTTTATCAAAATTTGGACGTGTTTTTGAAAGATTTCTAACCTCTGTAAAAAAAAATGTGAGATTTTTTCAGGAATATAGTTATGCGCTAATCTATGCTTGTTTGATCTTTCCTATAAGCACTCCCAACCTCATTCGGGGCGGAGTTAGGATTTTCAGTCAGTGCGGGCAGAAATTAAATGTGATTGAGGTGGGGGAACGGGGGTTCGGGGGCAGCGTCCTCAAAAATTTTTGTAAAGAAAAATTAAAACAAATAGAGAAAACTTGATTTCACAAATGAAAAGTAAACAAATTCCAACTCAAATTAAACAAACTCAACAAATAACAATTACAAATCACAAATCTCGAATTATGAAAATTCAAACAATTTTAATCAAATATATTAAAAATAACCCCAAATACTAAATCAATATTATTCTCACAAAATTAATTACCGTAACATTATTATATTAACACGTAACATTTGCAAAATGCCAAATAACATGGATTCCAACTAACATTTGCAAAATGCCAAAAAATTAAAGTCTGACCATTGAACCAAAAAAGGCTAACCCAGAATGGCATTTGAACGGGAACCCAAACAAAAAACAAAAAAAAAAAGATGAAGAAGAAGAAAGGACAGTAAGGCCGTAGAAGGCGCAACAGATACTAACCTGCAAGTTCTAGATTAGGTGAGGAAGAAGAGGAACTGTGGGCGGAGTCAGACTTTGACTGTCACCGGTCGGAGCCCGAAGTCGGCACTCGGCGACGCAGGGATGATGGTCAACAGCGACGGGCGATGGAGGTTTCAAGTTCATGCTTTTTTGTTGAAGGGTTTCACTTTCAGAATCAAACTGCTTGCTTTGGACAATGGTTCTTCTTCAGTTTTGAAAGTTGTTTAATTTTTTTTTTTCTTTTCATTGGACTGACCCAAGGGCAACCCAAAAGTCCAGCGCGGTCCATGGCTAGCGCTGGGCTGGCTCTGCCCCTGCTCATTCCCAACTAGAACTATCGAATCGTACAGAAAATTTAGCATGTGGTATGCAGTTCCATTGAAATAACTTTATAAACATATTAGAAGAGAATTCATTATGACACATATTTATAGCATACTGAATAGAAGAAATATTCTTGCAGTAACACAGTGTATTGTCTTTTATCTATGTGAATGGTTCTGAACAAATAAATCTCATTTGTAGTTGCAACCTACTGGAGTAATCCTCTTGCTAATGTGAGTTGCATCTCGAAAAAAATCCAAGAACACATTTTGACGTAATCTACGTAATGGTCGAAGGTATTTCTTAATTATCGACCACAAAGTTGGTGTTGATCATTCACTCAATGTTATGTATCGATTATGAAATCTTTGATCTTTGCTATTGGTATATTAATCATTCATTCATTCTTACATTATCGTACAAGAATGTGGCTTGATTTGGGATATACTAATTTATTTGATTGCAAACCGCGCCAAACCCCAAAAAATGGTTTGGTTTGGCTTGAAACAAATTTCAAACCGTTTTAAATGGTTTGGTTTAAAATTTTACTACAAACCGCTCAAACCAATCCGTGTTCATCCCTAATTTATTCCACCTTATTCCACTACACCAAATTTGGCCCATCGTGAATGTCAAAGAGCAGCCAAATTTGGCCCCTCATTTTTCCTCTTATGTTTTTCCCCCTCCGTGAATTTTTCGAACCCATCTCGAACAATTTTTATGCTTTAAAAATTAAATTATATTAATATATAAATGAATAATTAAGTAGTTGTTAAATAGGAATATATTAACTCTCACTTCTTTCTCAAAAGTCTTAACTAAGTTTGCCTGGTTGTCGAACCTTACATGCAGGGGTGGAACTAGGGTATTGCTTTAGTCCGTCCAAGCCCACTAAGAAAATTTGAGATTTTTGCAGTTTAGTTTGGGCTCCCAATTTTAGTTGATTACTTCTCCAAGCAAAGCCCACTAGGTTTGGAGCTCTGGTAATTAGTCTTAAATCTTGAGATAATTGTACTCTGTACTATCTTTTTAGGATATATCGTACAAATCACTATCTTAACAAAAAAATTGAAAAATACGATCATCTTTCGTCCCGAGTCCCAACACTATTGCTCGTCTTCCCCGCCCACTGCTACCATCTTCACCGCACTGATTTCCTGCTGCTTCCATTTGGTCGAGCCGAGCGATGAAGTAATGGTGGAGTTCTGATAGGACCGGGGTATGGTGGAAGAGGAAGAATAATATGGATGAGATTTGAGAAGACGTGACGCCGATTCTGCCAGAGGGGACTGAAGTTTGCCGTGTTGCCGCTGATTCATTGCCGAATTTTGGATTAGAATGGAGAGATCATTTTGGAAACGATTCTAATTTTCCTGATTCATCGCTGGATTTTGGGATCAGATTGGGGAGATCGATTTTGATTTTGTTTGGGTGTGCTTGATTACATAATACATATAAACATTAGTCAAAATCGTTGAGGAAATTCCATGAGAAGTGTGATAATGAACACCATCTTGACAGAAATGAGAAATGCTTGAGATTGTTGGAAGTGGTGTTGTGGTTCTGACAAAATGGTGAAGGAATAGTGGATATAAAGTGTTTGATTTTAAACTTGAGACAAAGTATTATAATTTTTTTGTAAAGTATCATGATGCGATACTAAAATTTCGTCCTAAGTGTCATAAAAGTTTGATAAAGTTTCATGTTGTGACACCAAAAATTTGAAAGTATCACAACATGATACTTGTGTGAAAACGGTATTTTTCAGTAAAAAAAAAAAAAAGAAGTACTTCTCAATGATTTTTGAAAATGAAGTAAATTTTAATTATGATACCAAAAGTTCGATTTTTTTTTGCAAACGCCCTTGTTATTTCTTAATCTTGAAATAATTCTTGCTTATTAATTGTTTTGAGTGTTGATTAATTTAATTAAATTATTTAGAATTTTTGTGGTAGTTAATTTTTTATTATAAAACGACTTATTTAGGTTTTTGTAGAAGATTGATAGTCAATTTCTATGTTGAACCAAGAAAATTAATTTCTTGTAGTATATTTGATTTTTGAACAACGTTGTAATTGCATTTGGAGAATGCGTGACTCTCTTTCTTTTTTTTTTGTTCCTAGACCTTTTCTTCCTGTGTGGAGAGTAAGAAATGCACTTCCGATTGCTTTTCTTGTTTAAGAGCCTGTTTGGTGTATGAAAAAGTTTTGATTTTTGTGATTTTTTTTATATTTTTTGATAGATGTGTGGTTTAGATTGATTTAAAAAGTGAACAATTGTAGGCTTAACTGAGGATGAATGGTTGAGATTGAGTTTGAAAAGTTGTAAAAATTTTATTTAGACCAAAGGGGCACTAAACACTGTCAATCAATAGTCATGATGCATTTTTGAATTATTCTTATATTTTTTACTTAAGAAAAAAAAATTATCTCCAACTCATATTTTCTTTAGTCCACTATGTTTAAAATATCCTCGCGAACATTTTACATTTTTTTACGCACCAATTGAAATTAGAAAGCGAATGTAATTTATAAAGCTGGACTTGGAAGATACTCGTTAGTAAATCATGCAACTAAAATAGTTGGTGACCAATTTTTCAATTTCCTCTAATTATCATGTGATTTTTTGCCCTAACAAATTGTATATTAGTTATGTTATGTTTGGTGGAAATTAAAATTATATTTTTATTAGATTTTGATGAAAATTAGTGAAATGTGTGATTAAAAGATTGTTAATCTTATGAAATGTGTGGTTAAAATTAATTAATTAATTTGATTTAGATTAAAATTTGAATTTTACCAAATCGAGGATATGTAAAAATTCAAAATTTTTAAATCACACGCCCCTCTTGTCCAAAGACCAGTCTTACAAGAGTAAATGGAATTACAAGGCTGCATTTGATAGTGATGGTGAAATTTGAACGGAAAGAAAATGAATTTCAGTGAATTGAATTTCAGGGAATTGAATTCCTAAGAATTGGATGTTTTGTGTTTGATTGGTTTAATTTTCTAGGTGAAAAAAGTGGAGAATTTTTCAACTTTTGTTGTTTGATTGACATTATTTCACATGGAAAATAAAGCAAAATTTTGTTATTTTAATCAAAAAAAAAAAAATTCACACATTTATACTTGATAATAATAATATTAATTTTTGGACTAAAAATAAATCAATTAATAATAACAAAAATGATCAAATGTGTCGAAAATGATTAAATATTTTACCCAAAAAATAAATTCTCCTACCTGGGAAAAGGAATTCCTTGAATTTGTGGAAAATAGGCGCATGAAGATGGAAGATGAAAAAGAAATTGCCTAAAAATTTGGTGCAATCAAATATGGTTAGAAGGAAAAAATGGGTAAAAAGTATTTCTTTTCCATGAAATTTGAAGATATCAGACGGAGCCTAATATTTATTTTCTAAAAGGACTTTTTTTGGTTTTTTGGTCAACCTAAAAACTACTATTACAATATTATTACAAAAATGCATAGAGAAAATGCGCGCGAGAGAGAAGGTTGGGGTGAGAGGGGGAATCGACAAGTGGATCCAGTGAGTTACTATACCACCACGGCACCACTTACCACTTACCACTTTCCCCTTTACCCTTTCCATCCTCTGTTTTTAACGCTCAAATGAATACATACACTGCACTACGCTATATATACAGGGTATGTCATATGTGCATATCATAGACCCACAATTTTTAGTTTCTTATACTAAAAACACACACACAAGGTGACAGTGTGTGTTTTTGTAAAAAAAAAAAAAAAAAAAAAACTTTGAAAATGTTGAATTTGAGAATTGGGAGTTGCTATCCAAAGGCATATGTTGGAGTGAATGCAGGTCTTGCTTGTGTTGATGGAGTGATTGCTCTTCTTGCTTTCTTTCAGGTATTTTTTTTTTTTTTTTAATTCTAGTTTTCTATTATAAGTTGTGGATCAATAGCTGCATTACTCTTTTTGCATAAATTGCTTCTTTTAGGAATATATCGTGATCAAACTTGTTGCTTTTTCTGGCTTTTTATTGTTTTTAATCATCTTCATTTTCTTCTGTGAAGAAGTTCATTGTCCATGATCATTTTAAAAGTATTTGAAGATTGAAAATTCTGGGTTTTCTTGATATGATTGATTTTTCCACTTTCTTGTTTGTTCTAGTGTTTGTTGCTGAGGGGAAGTTTTGAATTATTTATTTATTTATTCAATTTTAGATTGCTTGCACAAAGATTAAAAAATGATAATGGATTTTAATTCTGAATGCTATTGATTGACAATGTTCATAAATGAAGAGGCCTACCTCGGTTTATGATTATATATACTTGACTTACTTTCTGATCATTTTTAGTTTAGTTCCTGCCTTTTGATGTTTTGAGATGATGTTCATGGCATGAATTTTGAGCAAAAAGAGAGTCACCGATCCGTTAGGTGACTGAGTGCCTGTTTGGTGTTGGTGTAGGTAGTTTTTGGGGAATTTTTGAAAGTTTTGGGTTTTGTGGGAGAACATGTAGTTGAAAAGTGTGAAAAGTGGTGGGTTCCATGGAGGCGTGAGTTTGAAAGAGAGGATGAAAAAAATGGTTTGGACCAAACAAGGGCTGAATATGGTTCATTTTGCATGATGGCGTTTTTGTTTGGAAATTTTCGTGACTCATGGTTATACTGATGCTGATTCTATATGTGGATTACTAGTGTAATAGCTGGCAGGGACACCTAGGGAGACGTTATAATAGCTGTATTTGTCGCATAGTTACTTACCGAAAGAGGCTGATTCACAAATCATGCCAAAATTGCATCAGCGTCAGGCTGTCACTGTCATGAGTATCAATGTAGCTGCTCAAAATACACATGTACAGTGACACTAATTTCGCATGTTGGTGCCATTATTACTGCCTCAGGGATGCTGTTGAAACTTTTGGCGTGAATCATGATTTTCAACGGTAACATTTGGGAAATAAATATATTTTGGTTAGGCGCTTGTCTGATTGGAATAAGATGGAGTTGGTTTTTAGATGAATTGCCAAATGCTTGATACAAATATTTGCTGTTCAGCCAACACGAACGATATTGAAGAACTTTACAATCCTTATCCAAAATGTTGTAGGTCGAGGCATAGTTTACCATTGTTACTTACCTAATCATACAAATTTCTATATTAATGATGACATTGTATAACTATTTTAATGAAGGCAAAGGGTTCTTGTTCTGCGCTACATTTCCACTAATGCTATTTAGCACCAGTGTAGTTGCAGTGACAGGTCCGAATAAACAAGCCACAGATCCCACATTTAATTTGACCTATCATCTACAGAACTTTTGTTTGCTCCTTATCTAACGCGCTCCATGGATAGTTGTTATCTAAGCATTCTCAGATGTATGATACACACGTGTAACGCATTCCTAAATTAAATAGTCCGAATGAGGTGAACAGGATATCTGAAAAAGATAACTTTTATCTTCTAAACCCTCATTTAATGTAATAAATATTTTAATATGCAATTCCTGTACAAAGCTGATTTCTTGGAATTATTATCTGATATGTGCTGAAATATTTGGCGGAGAGAGTTTAAAATGACTTTGAATAATGAACTTGTAAAATTTTTTAATATAATAAGAAAATTAAGAAAAGCAGTGATCGGAGTAGAACCATCAAAAGAGAATGACTGGTGGACCAATCAAATTTAACATTACCAGGTGTGGTTTGCAACAAATTTGATTTTGCTGGAGGAGTGGGAAAAATAGTTATGTAGCTGACTGCCGACCCCTCGTTTTAAATGAAAACATGACTAAGAATCTCATTCTTTATATTGCTCCTTATTGTTTTTCCTTCTTTTGATGTACCAGTTGATAAGGATTAATGCAAGGAATTCAAATTGGACTCGTCAAAAGGTAGCAGTTCTTCCGTCTGTGTATTTCTTTTCCAATTGTTTGCTTCTTTATGATGACAAGCAAAGTGTATACATAAGAGAGACACTGTAAATTTTACTAATTGTCAATGACTTATTATGCATTTATGGTTCATATCGTATTTGACATGACATGTACATATATTTTATACTAAAATGTTAATATGATGGAATTGTGTTTTTAATCGTAGGTGTTTCATCTAGTGATTGGATCCTCTAATTTGGGTGAGACTTTATTTATATTATTGTCCGCTGTATGAGGCCTTCAATTGATGCATATGATACAAATCTCCTCTTGCTACTAATCAAATGATTTTTGCAGACATTGCTTTTCTAAAAATAAAGAATAAAAATAAAATAAAATTGATAAGCCAAATTGTTATATAATGCTGGCACGAGCAGCCCTTGATCATAAACTTCGATATTCTAGCACATGATAATTTTGGCTATGATAATTTCTTAACGGCAGGGTATTCCATTTATTTTGTATTGACTCTTTTTGCTGCTTGTAAGAGTTGGCTTTGCTGGTCGTATGCCTGTGGTTTCATTAGCATGGGTACGTAATTATCCTTTATGTTTTTCAGAAAATTTAGCAAATTTTCAGACGTAATTAATTGTATAAGGGATGCTTACGTCGAAGATATTACTTTTGCAGCTTTCCCGAAAATACTGTTTATTTCAGCTTTTCTTCTACTCTTGTCATTCTGGTAAGCCCTCTTTTTATTACTTGGAGAATCATGTTCATCTTTATATGTGCATGTTGATAAGTTTGAATGGACAGTTGGACACTATAGTTTCTTGAATAATTCTACAAACTACAGTATCGGTCTTAAATATATTATAAACAATCAAGAAGTGGTGAGTAATATTCAGTATCGTTTCACTAAGTAAAAGACAAACTTCAATTGGGACGGTCTCCAGGGTTCAAATTTTCCATCACTCAGATGAGGACGACGATGATGAAGGATGGAGTCCCCAAGAGGCGCTGCTGGAAAAGACTACTAAATTTGATTCAATTGCCAATTGTCTCGGAGAATGTTGCTCCTTTAGGAGGATCCACATTGAAAGATGGCAAAAAGTTGTGATTCTGGTATTGGAGCAGTAAAAAATTTCTACATTTTGCTTCGTTCTTTTGTCCTCCTAACAAAGTAACTTTGCGTTGTTTTGTTTATTTCCATATATTAATTTATCTTATATTGTGATTTTCTCCAGGTTACCTTATTAATTTTCGCAATAACGATAGTATCTGCTGTGTTTATATGGATTGGAATGGGAAAAAACTCTATTGATTCCAAAGTGGTGGCTCAGGTATGTAGGCATGGCCAAGATATAGAAGTCCAGGAAATATGATACTGATACGGTTTGTTCATATCATCATTGTATTGCATACTTAGTTTGTTTGTATTTTCGTTGGTCCGTAAGCCTCCATTTGGTAAATTATTACAAACAAGTTTATAAAACACATTTCCCCAAACCACTTTTTAACCACACACATATTCCCAAATCACCTTTCAACCACATATTTTACCTCGAAAACATCTCACTTTGTTTATAAACAATTTTTTTTTACCAAACAAAGGCTTTACCGTTACGAAAATGTCTTTTGTCAAGAAAAACTCAACTTGCTAGTGTAACTCTCTCTCTCTCTCTCTCTCTCTCTCTCTCGGGGTGTGTGCACCTGCGCGTGATTAATTGTTTATGAAGGGGAAAATCATGATTACTTTGCAGGTATATGTAGATATCTTAGCAATAGCTGTTGTTTTCCTAGGAGGAGCCTTGGCTTGTTATGGTGAGCACACGTGATTGTTAAGTTTTTTTCTTTAGCTTGATGTAATTTTTAGCACCCGTGCAGAAATTAAGATTTTAATATTCTGTTTATGCTCATTCCTCATTCATGAAAATTAACTGTTATAAGAAACCATATGGATACATCTTTCGTGGTGAAGCCAATTCGTTGTGAATTAATCTGTTTCATCAAATATGTTACTTTCTACTCAACTGATGCATCTCTACTTGCTTCTCATCAACCAAATTTCATATTCAGGGCTTCTACTGTTCAAGAAAATGAGAAAAGTGAGATCCGACCGAGCCACCTGTGAAAAGTTGAAGGTAGGTAGTCCTTGTTTTACTTTGTACTCTCTTGTACTCATTTTATCAGTTTGCGTTTTTATTACAATTTGCACTATAGTTTCTTAATTTCCTTCTTTAAGGATAAATTTCATTCAGTCTGCAAATAATATGTTCCTTAAACTTCATTTTATACGTTAATGTGTTGCTGTTTCACGTACGTAGTTTCTTTATTTCTTTCTCAAAATTATTGCTATGCAGTTGGCAGGTTTGGCAGTCATATCCATTGTATCTTTTACATCAAGTGCTTATGTTGCCATAGCTACAAATATACCCGTAAGTTCTTGCTGGTTCTGTTGCTTGTATTCAATTCCTGATACTGGAAAGTGCTTCAATATAAATATTCTCAATATTTCAGCTGATTTATCACTGGCATCAACAAGACATTGATGGTGTTCATACGCCGCTTTTATTGGTTGTATATTATCTCATAGGTAATTTCTTCAACTCCTCATTCTGAAATTATCAATTTTACTGGTACATCTGGTTTCTGTCTGTCGACTGTAATTTATATAGCCGTGCATTATACAATACTGTTCTAGATGAATAAAAAGCATGTCATTACGGTTATAAAATTTTGTTTAAGAGCTAAATTGTTAATGGGACACTAATCACACAAAATTTCCAGGTTCATCAGTGCCCTCGGCCTTTGTACTATGTGGGATGAGAGAACTACCACCGTTGGTTAAAACTGATACACAAGAAGAATGGTTAACAATAGCTTTCATCAGTGATGATGATTCAGTGGCTGCAGATCCGCAGCCCTCGACTGCTGCTGTCAGCATGCAGAATCAGGTTGGGAAACTTTTCTGCGGCTTTTATGGTCGTTTAACCGTAGTATTTCTTTTCCTCACGGCATGGCCTAATAAAAAATAGTGTTCTAAAAAGCGTGAAGCGTGATGAAGCGGGGAGCCCGAGTGTCAAGCTTTTCAAGCTTAAGCGGGAGTATGCGTTAAAAAGCGTTAAAAAACGTTTTTCAATTCCTATATACAAAATTTAAATTTTACACATATTTTATCCCCTTAAAAAAAAAATTGAAAAAAAAAATTCATAAGCGCGCTTTGGCTCGCTTCGGGTCACGCTTCGTCGCGCTTAAGCGCGCTTACTCGCGCATAATGCTCGCATAACGCGCGCTTTTTTCACGCTTTTTAGATAAAAAAATTTCAGACGCTTTTTCCACGCTTTTCGCTGTTTTGACGCGGCTGAGTCGCGCTTCGCGCCTAGGCGCGCGTTGCGCACGCTGATAAAAAAAGAAAGAGCTTCGCTCGATTGGCCTTCCTAAGCAGGCGAATGCCTCATACTTTCAGTGTATTTAAACTATTCTCTTATTCTCATGTTTTTTAAGATTGAATTGAAAGTAAGTGAAATAAATGTTTGAATAAGCCTCTGTTTGGTAAAAAAAAAAAAAATTTTAAAAACAAATAATGTGATGTTTTCGAGATAAAATATGTGGTTGAAAATGATTTTGGGAAAATGTGTTAGTATAAACAGTTTTCCAAACGGAGGCTAAGTAATTACTGTTTATTACTGTCAGAAGTAACTTATTAACAATTATAGTCATTTTCATGAATGCAGGAATCAACAGCAAGCCCTGCATGAAATGCAAATTGTGAAATTTGTGTTATAAGAAGATGCTGTGTATGCAATGGCACTTGGAAGTGAATAAAGCATTTCACAGCTTAGTCTCCTATAATACCAAAAAAAAAAAAAAAAAAAAAAGGAAAAAAGGAAACTTGTAATAAAACTCTCTTGTTAATGGATGCTTCCTTTTGTTAATATGTGTATTTAGACTTTTTTCAAATTTTTTTTTTTTTTTTTTTTGACGTCGATCTCAACTTTCTTACGTAAAGGTTATGTGTGGTACGAAAAATTATACAAAATCGAATAAGGTAATGAACAAATAGTCTAACCTTCGATTTCTCAACATTGTCTAGTTCTAGCTAATAATTCGACAAACAAATGTCAAAAATGTTTAATCTTGAAAAAATTAATAGGAGGTTCATATTTTATTCTTCCAAGTTCAAGTCGTATGAATTAAGACGTAGACATGAAGTACAATTGTTCAAATTACTTAAAAAAAATAAGATTTTTTTCCCCTTTCGTTTGGATTAGTTTTATTATCCACGGGACAAGAACGTAAATGCAATGGATGTTTCCTTAATCCATTTTCAAATAACCCTGTCATTGCAAATTATCCCTTTTTTTTAAAAAAAAAAAAAAAATTATAAGCACAATATTTTCATTCTTTTCTTCTTATTCTTTGATTTTTTATCCGGATAAATTATTTGAAATTAAATGCTAACCGTTACTTGGATAGAATTTGTTTTCAATATTTTAGTTTAGATATTAAATCTTGTGATTGTAATCCATATAAAACAGATTACTGAATTTCAAGATAGGATCACAAATTATTCAATCTCTAGTCAAAGCTCAAACCTATATAAATGCCATACATTCTTGAAATTTAAATGTACTTTCCTTATTTACAAAATGGGAAACTTTTGTGTCATCATCTCTACAATAACACTAATAGCTCTGTTCCTCACCTCCAATGCAGCCCTCCCGGTGGCCGATATGAACGATATACCGTATGCTTTAACGCGTAACTATACGTATGTTTGCGATCCTTGGAGGTTTAGTGACCTCGGAATGGACATGAGTTCGTTTGCCTATTGCGACGCGTCTCTTCCTTATGACACTAGGGTGAAGGATTTAATAGACAGAATGACTTTGGAAGAGAAAGTGCAGCAGATTGGCGACACTGCGACTGGGGTTCCTAGGATTGGGCTGCCTAAATATGAGTGGTGGTCGGAGGCATTGCATGGTGTATCCAACGTAGGCCAATGGAACAGTAAGGCGTCGTTCTTCGATGATGAAATTCCTGGTGCGACTAGTTTCCCAACTCCCATTTGCACCGTTGCTTCGTTTAACCAGTCGATGTGGAAAATGATTGGACAGGTAACTCTTGATCGTGTAGCTCGACACTCGAAAGTTCTTTTTCTTACGAAGTTTTGTTATTTGTATATAATGCAGGCTGTGTCGACAGAAGCTAGAGCAATGTATAATTTAGGACATGCTGGACTGACATTTTGGAGTCCAAACATTAATGTCGTACGGGATCCTCGATGGGGACGAGCCCTGGAGACACCGGGAGAAGATCCTTATGTTGTTGGAACATATGCCTCTAGCTATGTTAGAGGATTGCAGGATGTTCACGGCACTGAGAATACAACTGACCTTAATTCAAGGCCTCTTAAGGTTGCTGCCTGTTGCAAACATTATGCAGCCTATGATGTCGATGCTTGGCTTGGAATCGAGCGTTACAATTTCGATGCACAGGTAAATATGCATCTGGAAGAATTATATTAATATATATATCCGACTTTTACAAGTTACATTATTACTTTTTTTTTTTTTTTAATCTATAATATAATTTGCTTATTTTAAGGTAACTGAGCAAGACATGGCTGAGACTTTTGTTAAGCCCTTCGAAATGTGTGTTAAACAAGGTGATGTATCCAGCGTAATGTGTTCTTACAACAAGATTAATGGAATTCCTGTCTGTGCCGATCGAAGGCTTTTAAAAGATGTCATTAGAGGACAGTGGGATCTTCACGGGTAATGAACGTCCAAACGCTTTAATTCGCTAGTTCTCGAGTGCAAAGCGATGAAATCTGTTTGTTTTTATGTTTCAGATACATAGTTTCCGACTGTGATTCGATCGAAGTGATAATACATCATCACCAATGGCTCAATGACTCACCTGAAAGTGCTGTTTCACAAGCCCTTAAAGCAGGTGAGTTTGTCTCACGGTACTTAACAAAACATGTTGAGGAATAAATATCCCACGTCGAATAAAGATAAAAACATAAACCAATTTATAAGTATTTGAGATACTCTTCTTAGGTTTATCTTTTAAGATGGATTCACAAATCTTAACATGGTATAAGAGTGTATTTTGCTCTAACGAGTAATTCGATCCGATTAACACTCAAAAAAAGAGCACGTGAATTTTAAGATTGATTTGCTCAAACGAAGGGCATGTTAAGGGATAAATATCCCACATCGAATAAAGATAAAAACATAGACTTATAAGGTTTCTTAACAATTTTGACCTTTTTAAGATGAACCCGCAAATTTTAACAGAACAAAACAAGACTGGACAGTCGAGCTTCTCTGTCTTTCTTAACATTGTCAGAGTTCTGTCTAATCCATTTTATCAAACGTGCAGTATCACTTTCTTCTTTATTAATGCAGGATTGGATTTGGATTGCGGGAATTACTACACAAACTTTGCTAACAATGCAGTAGTTCAAGGGAAAATCAAAGAGGGAGATATAGATAGTGCCCTTCAAAACCTCTATGTTGTGCTTATGAGGCTTGGATTTTTTGATGGGAGCCCTCAGTATGAAACACTTACCAAAGATGACATATGCACTGATGAACACATCGAATTAGCAACCGAAGCAGCAAGAGAAGGAATCGTCCTTCTTAAGAACGACGACAACATTTTACCTTTGAGCTCAGACAACATTAAAACCATAGCAGTTATCGGTCCACACGCCAATGCTACTGACGCCATGATCGGGAATTACGCAGGTATAGAATGGATCTAGCTGTCAAAATGCACATAATTCTGGTCAAGAGAGCTTATTTTTTCCTTAAATTTTGTAGGTATACCTTGCAAGTATACAACTCCTTTAGATGGATTCTCAGCCTATGGCAATGTACAATATGAAATGGGGTGTGACAGTGTAGCTTGCAGCAATGACAGCCTAATATTAGCAGCAACACAAGCAGCAAAACAGGCTGATGCAACTATAGTAGTTGTGGGATTGGATTTAAGTTGCGAGGCCGAGAGCCGGGATCGAGCGGATTTGCTTCTCCCGGGATTACAAACTCAGTTAATCAATCAAGTCACATCAGAGTCGACAAATCCAGTCATTCTTGTAGTAATGTCAGCAGGTGGTGTTGATATTTCTTTCGCCAAAAATAATTCGAACATCAAAGGAATTCTCTGGGCAGGATATCCCGGAGAGGAAGGTGGACGTGCGATTGCAGATGTTGTATTCGGGAAACACAACCCCGGTAGGTAAACTCGACTCTACTGATGTTAATTTAGGACAATCTTCCAATGTTCTAAATTCTATTTGTTTTGTTTAATCCTAGGTGGGAAATTACCTCTAACATGGCATGAGAACAGTTATGTCGATATGCTACCTATGACCTCTATGCAATTGAGGCCACTCGATATCATGGGCTACCCGGGTCGAACATACAGATTTTTCAACGGCTCCATAGTGTATCCATTTGGATATGGACTAAGCTACACTAATTTCACCTACAAAATTTCGTCCTCCGAACAATCGTTGAGCATTCAATTGAACAAGTTCCAGCATTGTCGGGACCTTAACTACACTGATGGCTCGTTTAAGCCCTCGTGTCCTGCAGTACTCATCGATGACTTACAACAATGTGATGATCAGAACGTCGAGTTTGAGGTCGAGGTACAGAACGTTGGCCAAAAAGACGGCCGAGAGACTGTAATCATGTATTATATACCCCCTGCTGGAATTCTAGAGGCTCCTATAAAGCAAGTAATTGCTTTTGAAAAAGTGTTTTTGGCTTCAGGAGAAGGCCAAAAGGTTCCATTTAAGTTGAATGCATGCAAGAGTTTGGGAGTTGTTAGTTTCAATGGTTACAATCTTTTACCAGCTGGGAGTGGTACCATTGTAATTGGAGATGACTTATTATCATTTCCAATTAGTGTTAATTTTCAACAATAGTTGTTATTTATTTTAGTTGGGATTAAAAAAAATACCAATTTATGGTGAATAAGTAGTTAGAAATTAGGTAGCGGATTTTAAGTTCAGTTTCTTGATGTGATTTATTTAGAGTGGTTTGGGGATGTAATTTTTTACTTGTGATCTTCCATGAATAATCAAGTTGGTTTCCATTTTTTTCATCTCACTTTTCTATAATACTCAATCTACTATTAATCTTACTTTTGACTTACAATTGTTGAATTTTCAATTCAATCTACACCTCCACATTCTCAAAAAACTAAGGTTGCGTTCTCTTTGTGTTTCAGTTTCTTATTTTCATTTTCGAAAATATTTTCTGTTTTCCATTTTCTGTGACTTTTTTCGAAATTGCAGAAAACGCGTTTGGTTTGTTATTTCTGAAAACTGTTTTCGAAAATGAAAAGCTGAAAAACGTGTTCTGTTTAAAATTTTGAAGATTCCGTATAGTTGTAATTATATTGTTTGTGAATATAAATGAAATAAAGATGTCATATTTGAGTTGCACAACAAAAATAAATGAAATAACCCCTATCACACAATTTGGTTATATCAAAAAAGTTCAAAAATTCATGTTGCCCTTCTAAAGTAATCATTTCAAATTTGGGTAATAATTTTTCATTCTAAAGTAATCGTTCCATTTAATACTTTATAATATATACATCCTTCTAGTAAGTACTCATAACGTTTAAAATTTAAGTTTCAATAAAATTTGCAAAAATCAATTTACGTTAATTAATGATGCTCTTACAAAATAAGCCCCTGTTCTGTTTGCTGTTTTGAGGTCGTTTTCTGTTTTTATTTTCGAAAACGCTAAAAACGCGTTCTCTTTACCATTTTCGAAAACGCATTTTGAAAAACAAAAAAAAAAATTGTACACAAAACGGAAAACGCCCGAAACATCGTTTTGGGCGTTTTGTGTGTATTTCGACAAAAAATGTCCAAAACGCGGAAAACGCGTTTTGGGATTTTTTTTTTTTTTTTATTTTTATTTATAGAATTATCTTAACTTAGAACTAAGCTTAATATAAAGTTTTTATTTTTTTATTATTTTTTTAGAATTATCCTAGTTTGGAACTAAGCCTGAATAAAGATTAATATTTTTTTTTTTTGAGAATTATTCTAACTTGGAACTAAGCTTAAATAAAGTTTTATTAAATTCAATATCAACATTACAAAAAAAAATTAAGTGAGAATTCTTATTATTATATTTCAAAAAATGCACCAAACTGCATGGAATCGAAATGTACCAAACACGCAAAATTCTACTAAACAAAGCTAAATCTACCAAAAAAGAGCAAAATTTCACCAAGATGCCTAATCTAATACCAAAAGCGCAATATGTACCAAATTGTGAGATGTTTCAAATTGTGCCCAAGAAATTTACCAAAATGCGCAAATAGCTCTAAAATTTACGAAAACAATGTCAATTGTACTGTGCTAACCAAGATGTGTGAAATGTTAAAAAATGCTTCAAAATGTACTAAAATACACTATATATACCAGAATTCACCAAAATATACAAAATGCATGATATCGACCAAAATGCGCAAATCGTACCAGTGTGCGAATGTACCAAAATACAAGAAAACAAACCAAGTTAAATGAAATTTATCAAAATGCACAAAAATCTACTAAAATTCTAGAAATGTACCACATGAGAATTGTAGCAGGCAAGACCTATGATTAATCCTAGAAATGTGCCTGAATCAAATGTGGACTGATTACTCCACAAGGTCAAGATGACTTTTAAATTTATTTTGTTTAATCAAACTCTGTATGAGTAATTAGAGTTACATGTATTATGGAAGTAATTTGGACTTGAATATTATGTTATTAATTTCTTATAATATTTTTTTGGAGTTGAACATTAATGACATTATTATTTGGTCCAAAAAAAAGTTAAACAATATAGATTGTTTAATATAATTCAGAAGCAAATTCATTGAAAATAGTATAAGTTGTATTCTGTAAAATTTCAAACAGAACGTGTTTTCCAGCTTTTCATTTTCAAAAACAGTTTTCAGAAATGACAAACAGAACACGTTTTCAGCAACATTGAAAATAAAAATAAAAACAGGAAATACAAAACATTTTCCAAAATGAAAATATAAAATAAAATACAAACAGAACGCCACCTAAGTGTCTACAATACAAAAGTAAAAAAGAAATGTTTAATAATTAAGCACATGATACATCATCAGAAAGATGGTTGAATTTGGAGTTTGATGCAAAAAATAGAGTGCAATTCGGAGTCAAAAGTTATACATGTTTGAAGACAATGACCTATAAAGCAAATACGAGAAGGACTAAATTGAAAGAAAAGTAAAATTTGTGAACTAATGTGCAACAAAATCTGAAGTTGAGTGACCTAAGTTGCAAATAAATTAGGGTATTTTCGAAAGAAATTTCAAATTTTGAGGATTAAAATGACAAGTTTTGAAAATTAGGGACCAATAATGTAATTAAAAATAACAAATTTTGGCAAATTTCATATTTTTTTGATTATTTTAAAAAAAAATTTTAAAGTGGAAAACGCAGAAAATGCGCGTTTTCCACTTCCTAGGTATAAATTTCGGAAAACGCGGAAAACGTGATTTTCACGTTTTCCATTTCCTTTACAAATTTTGAAAACGTTTTCAAAGATACTGGAAAACACCAAAGAGAACGCAGCCTAACTTTTTTCAAAAATTGATGAAAATCAAACAAGGGTTTATGTATATTGTTGAAGTTAAATACTAATTGTTACAAATCATACAGCTCTTCGCGTACTCATTTTTGGTTTACATTGTAAAAATCTCATGCAATGTGTAAATACTTCTTAAACCAATGAGAGATAGACGTGTGCTATTGAATATTGCAATATCTTCTTGAAAATATATTTATATTTATTTGGACCAAGGATTTGACTATTATTCAACCATTTTGGATAGCGGATCTTTACTCCTCCCTATCAGTGGTGATCTGCTTTATCGGGAATCGGGATATTACTCTTGGACGCTGTATGTTTCTGGCTTTCTGCACATGAGCAAGGACACGAACACTTCTATGTACGGTTCAATTTGAGCAGCGTTCAACATTTTTTTTTAAATTAAGGGCTTCTTTGATAAAGTAAAAATTTTCACAATTTTTTAAATTTTATTTAAATCATAAATTCTTAGTCAGACGTATAATTTTTTACTTTTTAAATATTTTTAAACTACACATTCATCAAAATATCACAAAATAAAATTTTTGACGCTACCAAATGGTTCTAAACCTTATGATAGATTTTATTAGAATAACCCAAAATAGCAAATGTTGATTTGTTCCGAAGAAGGAAGTGATGGACTACAGATTGCCAACTGGACTGAGAAGAAACAAAATTAGAATCTTGAAACACCAATTAGAACAGAGATATAGATTTCATAAAGATAAGCAAAGCCACTACTCTTGCCTATAAAAAAATGTCACGCCCCCCTTCACATTCATCACCAACAAACGTGTAAATCAAAAACCTTTCACTTCAGCGTTAATTTTTACCAATGGCCGCATCTACAATGGCCCTTTCTTCTCCATCATTCGCCGGAAAGGCGGTGAAGCTCTCACCATCTGCCCCCGAGATTACTGGTAGCGGAAGAGTCACGATGAGAAAAACTGTTACCAAGCAAGTTTCGTCTGGTAGCCCATGGTACGGTCCCGATCGTGTTAAGTACTTGGGACCATTCTCCGGTGAGCCCCCAAGCTACTTGACCGGTGAGTTCCCAGGTGATTACGGTTGGGACACTGCTGGACTCTCAGCTGACCCAGAAACGTTTGCCAAGAACCGTGAATTGGAGGTTATCCACTGCAGATGGGCTATGCTTGGAGCTCTTGGATGTGTCTTCCCTGAGCTCTTGGCACGCAATGGCGTCAAATTTGGAGAGGCTGTGTGGTTCAAGGCTGGATCCCAGATCTTTAGCGAAGGTGGGCTCGACTATTTGGGGAACCCAAGCCTGATCCATGCTCAGAGCATCTTGGCTATCTGGGCTTGCCAAGTTATCTTGATGGGAGCTGTTGAGGGCTACCGTGTAGCCGGAGGGCCACTCGGCGAGGTAGTTGACCCACTTTACCCTGGTGGAAGCTTCGACCCATTGGGACTTGCTGATGATCCGGAGGCTTTCGCAGAACTTAAGGTGAAAGAAATTAAGAATGGAAGATTGGCTATGTTCTCCATGTTTGGATTCTTTGTTCAGGCTATTGTAACTGGAAAGGGACCATTGGAGAACCTTGCTGATCACCTTGCAGACCCTGTTAACAACAATGCTTGGGCATATGCAACAAACTTTGTCCCCGGAAAGTGAATTTGAGAAAAATGAGTGTTCTGAGTTCAGATTTTCTGATGTTTATGTAAAATTATTGTGAATTGAATTGTTTTTACAAATTCTGTAGCTGAATTGATAGACTGAGAATGTTTATCTATTTTCTTGTGAACTATGACACTAGCTTACATACTAATGTACAATCTAGAAGGCTGTTTTGCCATTGTGTAAGCTAGTGTGTCCACCATAAGATTATGAACCCCTTCTCTTCATCTACTCGTAAATGAAGGAATGGTGCGTAGGGTGTACATTGTAAATTTGTAACGTGAAACAATATTTGGAAATGTCATGCTCAGTACAAACAAACTATTACACGAATCTGTGGTATTTGGCTTGTCGAAGATAGTATAAGTAGATTGTTAAAAGATGATTTTCTCATTGCGAAAGTTTTCTACAAGAGATGCTTCTACTACTTCATTGACAAGTTCACTTGCTTTTCTGGTCTTGTAATTGTCAAGATATTGCTGATAAATATATGATGCAAATCCCCAAGCTGCCAAAAATATGGAAATCACTTTCAGCCCATCCATCTTTTCATCGAAAAAGATTGCTGCTAGAATCGGGACAACAGGTAAACTTACGGTACCAATGACATTGGCAAAGAGAGACGAGACCTCAAAAATTAACCCGACAGCTCCAATAGAACAAACCTGCCAAGCTACTGTAGTCGAAACCAGAAGGATTGCATAAGATTCCTTTCCCAGTTCAAAATTTTCCATCTCCACCCTCAAATTACTCCATTCACCTCTAACAAAGAAAGCCAGTAAGAGTACAAAAGTGGCTACCAGTGATTGGTAGATTATCATGTTCAACACAACATTAAAGGTTTCTCTCTTTAGTATCTTATGGAAGGACAGTTGTGTTAGTGATAGCATCAAGGAATATAAGGCTGATGCAATGAGAGTGCATGAGAATCCTATCAAATGTTTCCTTTTTGAACCCTTTTGATGATTTGTAGAGTCACTGTTGAGTACAAGGAGAGCCGCTGATATAGTAAGAAGCACTAGAGAATTGAGTATTAGAGGTGTTAACTTTTGTGCATTGAGAAAGAAAGAGAATAAAGCATTGAAGGCCAACTGAGCCGTGCTAATGAGCGAAAATGTGGAGACGGGAAGGTTTAACAAACCAACTGCATATAACACGCTTGCTGCTGATTGAAGTAGGCCAAGAAATATGTATACTGTTGCTAATCTCAGAGAAGAAGGCTGATTTCCTAGATTCTTGTTGGTAGAGAGATCATATTTTGGTGAGAAGTATAGAGCAAATGGGACGAGAATTGGGAATCCTATAGTTTCTTGAAGGGATTCTAGCAATATGCAGTTTCCACCTTTACTATAGTAGAGTCTTCCCAGGAGAGTGGCACTGGACTGGCCAAGAAGGACAAATAGTGTGTAGATGACTATCCGAGTCCAATTTGTTTTGGTTTTCGATTGAGGAATGAGATATTGATCGGCTATATTTGAGAGATTCGATGGCTTTATTTCCTCATCTTCAGGAACTGTTAATAGATGAGCAGAAATTGTTAGTTCGGAAACGTCTCCCACTACACTTGAAGTTTGTCAGTAAATAGAATTTCATAGTGTAAACCAACTTAAGTTGGACCTCAACTTACCTAAAGATCGGAATTCTGACTCGTCGATTTCTCTCATCTTGACAGAATGGATATATACTGCTAACAACTCAACAATGCCAAGTAGTAGATAGTTGTTCTCAAGGTTAGTACCGATTTTCTGATGCTTCGTACAATTTTGAATGACATCACACGTCCCGACTCCCATTTTATGACAGCCTTGAACGGTATATTTGAACTTTTAACTGAATAATTTTCATGGCACAAGTTGTATGGCCATATCTTTTTAGTAAAAGAGGGTTTGGTAATAATTTGTGCACGCAATTTGATTGCAAAAGGCTTTGGATGAGTAGAATAGAACCAACGAGCCCTCGAAGGAATTACATTAGTGGTTATTAGTTGTGTCATTCAAGAAACCCACGCCATGGTCTTTGAAAAGTTTATTTTCAAGTAAATATAAGCAAGTTTATTTATAAATTAAGTAGCAACAACGAAAACAATCTTGGTCCCTGGATATCTAGAGGAGCTTCTTTATGTGACCTAAGATCAGCATTTACAAAAAGCTTGAACAATCAATTTAAAGAAATATACATTATTTGAAAATAAAGAGCATATAACACCCTCTACATTACATTATTCATAACAACAATTACATGAGAGAGAAGCACTAAAACTAAAGAAAGACAACAGGAATGTGAACTTAACTACCCAATTCAGTCCATAAGATCAGCAAGCAATTTCAACATTTTCCCTGCTGGCATCGTTGAAATATATTCACGAAATAATTCCCAACCCAGCTTGCCTAAGATCAACATTTGGAAAAAGCTTGCACCCTATGCTTGAATTCCCTTGCCAGAGAAATTTTATTTCGTTCAAGCCTTTTTGTTTAGACCGTGAAAAAAGCAGTGTTTTTTCCCTCTAGAATGCCGTTTAGAAGCCTTTGAAACAACATAGTGAATAAAATGAACCTGAAAAATAACAAAAAATTTAAAAGAATTACTCACCCGAATGTGAAACCTGAAATATTCATAACAATGTTAATGGAAAAAAAAAAAACACTAGAAGGGGAAGAATGAGATGAAAGAGGAGAGACATGGATAATCCTTGAAATCTTAAATGAGGCCTGAGATATGACAACATAGTAAAGTCAAAGAAGTAGAGAAGCAGTTCAACAAATTCGTTGAAACCTCTATTCCCGTGGAATCACCAAAAACTGGTCACCGTTACACTTAAAGTTCTAGGCTAAATTAATGTGGCATGCATCATCCTCGATTTGTTCTTTTATTTATTTTTCTTATATGAATTTAAGGGGAGATCCTTCTTTAACTTTCAGTCATATTAACAATTATTTTGTATGGAAACCATGAGTAGAGACTAAATGCAAATAGGCATAAAACTGGAAGGTTCAGAGTTGCAATGTCAAGAAACAAAGCACAGAGATAAAGTGCAAACGGGATAAAGATAAAGACAACGGGTACTTTAAGCTAAATTCTAGTTTTTCCTTAGAAGACCATGTTAAACATCTTCAAATAAACGCCGGACTGCAAAAAATTAAAGCAAATAGAAAGTAGCACCAGTGAATCAGTGATGCACATAATATTACTCAAGAGAACATCACTGCAGGACAATATTAATTTGAATGCAACTTTAAACAACAGTGTCTTCTATTGCGCAACCCACGTTAATAAAAAGGTATAGGCAGAAATTATTGGGAGTTAAAGACGGACTATTCCCATTAAGCACAATTTCAGAAAGATAAGAACTAAAATACCTGAGAATTATTCCGAATGCCGTAAGTCTGAAGAGCAGAGTTATCATCAAGTAGCTTCACGTTGTGGTATGAAAGGCAAAAATTAGCCCATACATGCTTCCTGCAAACCATAAGTGTGTTAATAACCCCATTTATGGATTTTATAGTTCCCAAAAAATAACAAAAACGAAATAAGCCTTAATTTGTAGTCAGCTACATGAGTCATTTTTCTCCACCCATTCGGTTCATTGCTAGACAGACTCGAAGATTCAAAGCAATTGGCTCTTTAGCAACTTCATATGTAATGTTAGTTTTGTTCTAGCCTTCTCTCGTCTCACTTAATTCACCAAGGTCCCACCACTTCTAGAAATACAACCTCTTTAAATCTGTGCCCAAAACATGAAAAAACTACACAAGTCATCCTTGCTTTAAAGTTAGGATCAGAAGTCTTTCAATATCAACCAGAATTCAAGAAACGATAGAGTTTCAAGAATTCATTCATAACGTCTAAAATATAAAAGTATTCATAAAACCAAAATATAAGGTGGCGTTCTGTTTGTATTTTATTTTGTATTTTCATTTTCGAAAATGTTTTGTATTTCCTGTTTTCATTTTTGTTTTCAAATTTGCTGAAAACGCGTTTGGTTTGTCATTTCTGAAAACTGTTTTTGAAAATGAAAAACTGGAAAACACGTTTTGTTTGAAATTTTGCAGAATACTACTTAAACTATTTTTAATTAATTTGCTTGCAGAATACTACTAATTCAAACTCAAATTTCCTTTCACAATACACTTAAAACATGGTTACATGCAACACACTAATGTAAGCATTAAGAGTCTATATTAACACAGCTTGGTCAGGTTCGAGATTTGAAAAAACTCTACTTCTATTAAAATTCAGAAAATGCAAGTTCTTTCAAAACCACCAGTGTCCATTTATCAATGCATTTTTTGAAATATAATACCAAGAATTCTCACTTAATTTTTTTTTTGTAATGTTGATATTGAATTCAATAAAACTTTATTTAAACTTAGTTCCAAATTAGGATAATTATCAAAAAAAAAAAAAAAAATTAGGCTTAGTTCCAAGTTAGGATAATTCTAAAAAAAGTAATAAAAAAATAAAAACTTTATATTAAGCTTAGTTCTAAGTTAAGATAATTATTTAAAAAAAAAAAAAAAATCCCAAAACGCGTTTTCCGCGTTTTGGACATTTTTTGTCGAAATACACACAAAACGCCCAAAACGAGGTTTTGGGCATTTTGCGTTTTGTGTTCAAATTTTTTTTTTTGTTTACCAAAACGCGTTTTCGAAAATGGTAAAGAGAACGCGTTTTTAGCGTTTTCGAAAATAAAAACAGAAAACGACCTCAAAACAGCAAAGAGAACAGGGGCTTAAATTTCTGATCCCTAATATGAACGAAGAAACAATGAGGATAATTTCTGAAGTTTTATGGGGAAATAGACATTTAACTACGGCATACCAAGAAATCTGTCGATGACCCATCCTTGTTTCCTCAATATCATTCACTTTTTTCTTGATTGCTAATTTCAAATCCTTCACAGTTGCAGAATTCATCACTGCCACATCTTCAAATCAAAATAACAAAATATAAGGGAATTAAAATCAACATTAAGATCAGTTACAGACATATCCTTCAAAACCGTAAGTGAAAATGCCTAGTTGAGAAAAATCCCGGTACCTACAGTGGTGCCATCCATTTTCACGGCACAGATGCGCATGGCGCTGCCGAGTTCCAAGTTGATTAGAGTATCCACGTCAGACAGCATAGGGTTCTTCGTTACATCAGAAAGTATGGGATCATTGAGGAGCGCTGCCAGTGTAGACTGTAATTTAGCTTTCTTGACTAAGTTGGTGTTGTACTCTGGGCCGGTGTTTGCTGCGGAGGAGGTTTCGGAGACGGCATTCGCTGTCATACTATTGGAAGATGCATCCATGTTTTGGAAGAAGACTACTACTTCATACTCATTTGACGTTAACTAAGCCGTAATGTAGTACCATAAACAACCACATCAAAAATTCAAGGGAATATAAGAATAGATGCTGCATAAGAAAAAATACCATAAAAAACAACAATTTTGGCAAAAAAAAGAAAAATAAATTCTAAAGAGATAGAAGAAGAGAATGTCAACAAGGCTTGAATCGAGTGCGAAATCAACATAGAAGTCCCATACTTAAAAAGTAAATCTGTTACCACTTTCAGAGTTTGTTGATTAACAAGTTGTCAAGTTAAGTAGAAATCACTTTTAACACAAGTTTGAGAAACCCTACATACACAAAGAAGATAAGCTTTCAATTGGGCTCATAAGAATGGATTTTTATCAATTCTTTGTGAGATCATTTGATCTAATATGCCCATTGTGGACATCGTAATAATAATAATAATAATAATAATAATAATAATAATAATAAAAGAGGAAATTACATCTTCACCTTATTTTAACTTTCAATTTCAATAATCAAACTTTAACTTTATAATTTCATAATAAATCAGGTTTAAAATAAATTATTTAATATTAAATATAATATAATATATTACAGATCAGTTATATTAATCTCTCTATATCCTTTATCTACCATTTCGCTTCTATACCCTCTCTTTCTACCATTCCTTCTATACTCTCTAGGGATGGCAAAAAAAATCTGGTGGACAAGAGACCCGCAGGGATCCAATAGAACTGGTACATACCATTGAATAAATATCACATCACATGTAATAGTGCATAGGCCAATGGATCTTTTCAAATATCACAGTTTACAGCAGGGGCATATCCAGGATTGTTAATGAGCAAGGGAAGTCATTGATTTAAGGTTGTCAATGACCGCATTAGCGAAATCATTTATTAATATTTAAATAAATAATATAAAAATTCAATCAATATATGAATGCACAAAAAACAGTTCCATAATCTGTTTGGAAATTAAACGCAAACCAATGTCAATTTGAGTTGTTTCGGGTAATTTCTAAACTATAAACCAAGGTCAATATATAGTTTCACAATTTAAATGAGAATCACAGTTTATTTCATACAATCCATTATCATCCAACAACAAAGGCTGAAAATCATATTCTAAAACAGGGGAAAACTGAAATTCAGCATAATTCATAAATCACAGCTTCAATCATAACCAATAAATCATACTAATAATTCACTATCCACAATCCATTTTCATCCAACAACAGACAAGAAAAATAGAAAATCATATTCCAAAATGAGCAAAACCAAAAGTGAGCATTAAAACTCTTAAAAGAAAAATGCAGAGAACATCCTAAATACCGAAGTTTGTATTACGTACTCCGTAGCCGTAGATGGAGTAAGAGGCCGGAGGAGGAGAAGGAGGAGGCGGAAGCGGCAGAGACAGCGGCAGGGAAGCGTTGGCGGCAAGTAGGACACTTCGCAAGTTCGCAGTCACCACCAAGGCAGTCGACGATCTCGTAGGGAAATTTCAATCGTAAAAAATTGGGGGTAGGTCTGGGCCAATTGATTAAGGCCCAAGCCTAAAAAAATATTGCGGCCCAAACTCTACTGCGAAGAAGGCCCAATCTAGTTACTCACAATAAAAAATAAAAATAAAAATAAAAAAATGCTAGAAGCACCTCGGGTGTAAGCCTCGAGGTGATTCTACCATGACCCAAAAAAAAAAACCTTGTTTCTTCTTCCCTTCACGCCGACATCATCTGCAGGCTGCCATTTTTCCAGACCAGTTCGTCCCAACGAAGCCAGTGACAAGTGTATATTATACACTTTATTTTTATCCTAAAAGTAGGATTTTATGTATTTGTTAAGAATATTTGCTATTTATTTAGTTAGTATTTGTTTGTATTTTAGGAATAACTCCAAAGTCTAGAAAATAATAGAATTGATAAAATCAAGCAATTGGATGATAAAAGTGTCAAAGTATGCAAATCAAGAGTTGATGAAGTAAATCAAATGATCAATTGGAAGGAAATTGAAGAAGAAATCCAATTTGGAAGAAATCAAAAGTTTAGGAACTCAATTGTATCAATCGAAAGTTGGAGGACTTGTTGTGCAATTAAAAGATAGGGACCAACTTGTAGTACTTAAAAGACAAAAATTGCAGTTCAGAGTAAAACCGCGCGGTCGCATGACCTTAAAAATTGGCGACTAAAGCTAACTTATAGATGCGTGCGATTGCATGGTAGACATTATGGGTCGCAGCTGGGTTTTTTGCACGGAATGCAGCAATCTTTCTCCCTAAGTGACCTAATTTTCGTGAAGATCTATATATACCAGGCTTGGAGCACGAAATTAGAGGTTCCCAACTTATCTATTTATTATATAAAAGCAGATAAGTGCCGTAGAAAATCCCGCTCATTTTTCCCGCCTACTGTTTCCCATCAATCTGTAAAAAAAAATTTACAAGTCAGATTTCCAGATTTTCGCCCCAGTATTTGGGTCTACATCAATTCAAAATTCACTTCATCAAATGAGCATTTAATTTAATGCCGTAATATCAAACAACATTAAATGCCTGATTCAGAGTGCATTTATTGCACTGTGAAGGACAGAACTTTTCTGAAATTTTAAAAAATCGAGAATTCAAAGCAAGAAACTCAATACAAAAAATCATATTCATATCTATCTCTAATTTACATCTGCTTCCTTCATTTCACAGGTACCGCCCAGTCATTTGTCTTGAGAGACTGTAAAATTCATCTACCTCCAATGGATGCTCCCTCCATGGCTGAAAGTACCAGCAAGGTAAACGACCCCGTCCCGTCCCGTTGTGTCTCCTCTCTCCTGCGGCCCTGCAGCTCTGTAACAGTTGTTTTGATTTTTGGTTTTGATTTTTTTGTTTTTGGGACTGTACAGTATAAGCAATTGGTTCTTTGTAGCGAGTTAAAAATCTCTTTAATGGCTGAGAAAGATTGCACTGGAGTGAAGGGGAAAAGAAAAAAGGAACTAGGTTTCATCAATCTTTCTAAAAAATCATTTATTCATTACTAAATTTTATTTGCTTAAGTTTTTCTTCAAAGTTTTTAATGTTTTTATTATTTTTTAATACTGGAATGTTTTGGGTTTTCAAAGTTTCGCCCCTACCAGAAAGAAATTGTGGAGAAAATTTTGTATGGTAAAGATTGCTTGGTGGTAATGGCCACTGGCAGTGGCAAGTCCTCGTGGTAAGCTTCAATTCATTACTGTTTTTTGCATTGTAATCTTATTACTCTTACTTGATTGGGAAAAAGACGACTGTAGTCATAAGCCATATGCAATAAGATCAAACACCTAATCTGGGCCAAGACGTAAGTTGGTTTTTCAGTTGGGTCAATGGTTTTGAGGTAAGATTAACATGTGAATAGGCAGCCATATTGTCTAATGGAGGAGCGAAGGAGAAGCAAGCACCTTAACGATTGCCTTTCAATGTTCAGATCAGTTGTTCCAAAGATAAGGAAGGAAGTTTCACGTTTTTTTTTTTTTTTGTTCTAAAAAGTCATTTTTTGTTATTTTTTTCTTCAAAGCCAACTCACCTTTCTTCTTCTTCTTCTTTGACAGATGAATAGTAGAAATTTTATACTTGGTGATACCAAAGACTATATGAAAGAGCTATTAGAGAGAATAAATAAGTTGCAAGATGAAATTGACGGGGGATCAAATCAGCTGATCATCTTCAAGGATGCAAATCCTAATGAAATCTTAGTGAGAAATTCACCCAAGGTACATACAACTGCAAGATTTTTTTTTTTTTATAAAACTGCAAGATCTTATATATATATATATATTCTATTAAAAAAATTATTTTATTATGTACTGAGTGTTATATATAGTTTGCTGTAGAAAGAACGAATGGTGTAAATACAAGAATAGATATATAATGTGCAGGGAAGCCTGGGTTGTTGCTATCAACTCTAAGCACTCTAAAGGCATTAGGCTTAAACTAATAGATCTTGGTTGTTTTTATTGATTCTCCTGTGCGGTGTTTATCAAACTTACCTGCTTTGAAAATCTCTCGAAATTTAGCTGATAGAATTTCTGAGCTTCCTAAAGTCCTGGAGTTCAATGCTGCTTCTAAGGGTTGTTTTATTTGTAGACTTTAGGCTTTGAAGCTGATTTGGCAGTGACATAGTGGTTGAGTTTTTGGAAGATTGGGTTGAAATCTTTTACTTTCAGTTTGTGAAATTGGAGTGGTGATTTACAGTTGGCTATGGGGTTCGATGTGATGTTGGCATTGCAGTGATATTGGTCGTTGTTATGGTGCATTTTGAGGTTGTGTTACAGTGGCTCGACAATGGTCAGTTAGAGGCCAGTGAAATTCTTCCCAATGTCAACTAGGAACAACTCGCATTCATGTATGTTCCTTGCCGCACTGGTGTAGAATGTCAAGCAAGGTAAGATTGGTTGACTATTTTTTAACATGAAGAAAACTTTCATGATTTTTTTATGCAAATGCTATATGTGGTTCTCTGGGTATGTCTTGCTTGATGGTAAAGCAGATCATTTGAGAATATATTATTCTCATACCTTTTTTGAAAGTTGAAAACTGGAAAGGAAAGACAAGACAAGGTTTTGGGTTGGACTCGGGTTGTAAGACTCAAAAGGTTAATTTAAATGACAAATAATACAAATTTATTTTTTTTGTTTTTTGAATGAAAAATAGTAAATTATTAAAAAGGGTTGACTAGGGGAAAAAAACCTAAATTTGAACCTTATTCATGTTTATGTTATTATGATAAAGAGGATCTTTCTTTTCTACATTTAAGATATTACAAATTTACGAATACAAATTTGTTTCAGTGAAAATGGGGAATTTGTCATTGAAAAAAACCCTCATGGGATAAGTTTTGTTGATGTTACTGAATAAAATTTACTGTAGTTAGTGCAGTGTCAATAGAATGATCATCAGATCCATAATTCCACTGACATCTTATACATGAAATTAAATTATGTTTTCCCCGTACAGTTCAATTTTTATGTAAAATAGGAAAAGTCGTTTTGATTTTTCTGGTGGGATTTTTTAATTGTTTTCCATCATAAGTGAAGTGGTTGGTCCAAAGTGGATAGACTTAAGGCTAATTTTTCAATAAATAAAAGTCAATTAAAGAAGATAACAGAAAGGAGGACAAAATCTTCGCAAATTTGATAGACTTAGGCTAATTTTCAATAAAAAGGTTGAATTCACCTTCATAAGCTATATTCTAATTCAAACTATGCAAAATATTAACTGCTTCTCTTTTCACTAAATGTATTTTGGCTAGTGTGCATCCGTTTCAGGCCGCTGATCAAGTTCTTGATGGTTCCTTGATCTTCCAAAGCATCTGCCTCATTGGTTGATCCAAGAATAATATCACTTCTTGGAATCTCTGTTGCACGGATTGAAAGTTGATTTAATTCAATTCCAAAGCCATAGTTTTTTATTGATCTCAATGAAAGCTTCTATTTTCTGCTTTATTTTTCACATTTTGTTTCCTCCATAAAAGTGAATCAGAAATGGCTGCATAACACGTGAGACAAAAAAAAGATGAGAAATGATGCGAAAGGGAAGCCAATCAGTCATTTTGATGAGAAAGAATTAGTGGATATATATGGGAGTTGATTTTAATTTCTTTTATTTGTTATTTGAATATCCCATTACTTTTGTCTTATCACACTACTTTGCCAAATTTTATGTGATGATAATGTCATCCGTGCATCGCACGGGTATATACTAGTTCAATTAATGTCAAAACACTGTCAAAGTGTCGAGAGATCCATGTCAAGCCAAGAACACAATTGAAAACCAAAGATCAAGGGATGAATAGGGTGGCATCTGTCCATTATTTTTTGTGATTTTTATTCAATTATGTATCTAGGCTAGGTTTTATATGATAGAATTGTGATGAAGCATTAAATTCTGGATTTTATGTGTTAATTTGATGTTTAATTTAATTAATTAATGTGTTTGGGCAATTGATGCGTGTTTTTTCTTATTATGCAATTATTTGATCACTAATTGTATGATTTTAGGTTATATTTTCTTAAGTTCGAAAGATTGGGAATTCATTAGACTAACTTCAATTGCCACAAAGTCCGATAGTGGATAGAAATATACACATATGCTTTGTGTTATCTACAACAGTATTCACAGTTCTTTAATGATTTCTTGTACATTCGTATTTAACATAGAAATATAGTTGAGTCGTACGTAGGAATAAGCATTAATGCTTGTCCGAAATGGACCTACTTGGTCGGCTGCTAGCTCCGTCACTGGTTTACAGGCCAATGGATCTTTCCAATTTTCGTTACAGCAACTCAAGATTGGAGCTTCAACACTATTTCGTCAATTTTATATATATATATATATATATATATATATATATATATATATATATATGAAGATCCAGCAACAACACCGACAATTTCCAATTCGTGACCTCAATAATTTGAGGATTTTCAATTTGCCAGATTCCAGCAATGGGAATTGAGATTGAGCAACGCTTGGTGTACATGGCCTGGATGTCTTTCAGGGATCAATGTAGCAACTACAGTGAAGGACCAAATAGTTTTTCCACTGAGATTTGTTGCTGAGGAGAGTTTTGTGTGGATTTTCTCTTTGATCGACGTTCTGAAATTGGAGACTCTTATTTCAGATGTCATAAATGTACGCTTCAACTATAAAATCAAGCATCAGCATCAACATCAATACCGATAATATCATAGGAAAAAATACAACTAAAACAAAGGCTTGAAGAAGCAAAAAATTCAAAATTCAACTAGATTGAGCAATCAATCAAGTACAGGTTTCACGTGGCACACCAAGCTTGGAATTTGGTGTGTCAATTAGGATTCTGTGGCTCTGCTGTTGAAAATTGGCAATCACATTGAGCATAGAGTTGACATTATCTGGCGCGGCTGCCATGGCTAAGCAAGAGGTGGTGCTGACTGCGCTGCGAATAATGGAGTTGTCACGTGGCAATGTCATGTTTACGCCTGAGAACATGAAGGCTATTGTTGGTCACAGTCACACACAATTACTCAAACAATATGCAGCAGAATTAGACGAAATCGAGGAGTTTCAGTCCATATATATTAATCCAATTCCATTAGAATTCCAGCATTTGTGAGAACTGGCTCTCAAATCTGGAGTTCGATTTCTTTTGGAGATGCAATAAATTTTTCGATACTTGGGAAAAACAACAAATCCGTCCAGAAAAATTCCTAAGTCCGGATGAAGAATAGAAGAAAATCTCAAGTTTTTAAGGTTGTTATTTGTCACAAATAATCTTTCGGATTCTTTACTTGGGATTCTTTTGCAATTGGAAGATATATAGAACACACTTTTTGGGTGAGAAATTCTTTAAAAATTTAATGGAAATATTGGGTCGAACTAGTTCATAGCATGTTCACTACGAAAATATGTGGATTCAATAAATAACTTTGCTCTCTTCTTTTGTTTCCAGTATATTTGTCAGTGTTAAGAACTATCTTAGAAGGAATCACTTAATCATTAATGTAACATCTCGAAGATTCTAAAACTTTTGGAAGTTAAATAATTTTTTTTAATATTATTTGGGAGTTGTTAATAATTATTGGGGCTAAACTATAAATCTTCTATTTTATAGGATTAAAGTGAAAATAAAATATTTTATTTATTGCAACTGGATCCTCGATAAAAACTATAGATAGAGCTCATTTGAAATTAAATAAATTATTTTAGCCGTGAAAAACTATCTCATTCATGTGTATGTGCATTGTGTGGAATTAGAAGAAAAAAAAATCATAAATTGTAAAAAAAAAAAAAAAAAAAAAAGATAATGAGTATATGAAGAGAGAATGACATTGATAATTATAGAATCGTCCTACGAGTGTACCGTACACACGCGCATCCAAATATAAACACTTGCTTGAGGCTCCACGATCATTAAAAATAGTCGATGATGGATGTTGACGATCGAGGATGCTATATAGACGATGTCGGGATGTCCCTTGATACTGCAAATTGACATGGCGAGCATGATATACATAGGTCATGTCTGATTGGTATATAATATGATTTTCAATGCAATATTCTAAGTTTCAATGGACAACGATGGATATAAACTATGTCCTATTGAGTTTCATTGTGCAATGACATAACCACTTGCACTGAAAGACTCTCATGTTATTGGCCTTAACGATAGTTAAGCTCATACGTTACAACGTACTGAGATTTGGGTCCCCAAAAAAAAAAAAAAATGGATAAATCAAAATAGTGAGAAAGATGTAAAGCTTGAGAATGAGATCACGATGAGAAAGTGACTTAAACTCACGCTCCATTTCAAAAGTAAAGAAGTTTATTTTTAAACCCATCATACTAGAAAATTATATTTTAACAATTTTTTTTTTCAAATATAGCAATTATAATAAATAAATATCCTGATTTATATAAAATAAGGACCTGTTTGTTTGTTTTTGTTTTTTTTCCAAGTGTCACGAGGAATTGTAAAATGTAAAGGTGCACGTGTTTATTTAGTAGTTTTAGAAAAAGGGAAAAATAATTAATCTATTTGTACATACCTCTTGTTCAAATTGATTTACTAATGATGCGTTAACAATTGTGTAGTGGTTAATTTGAGAGATGATATGATGGATAAAAAAATAAATATCCGTCAAGTTTGATGTATGTAACCCAATCTCTACATCACTATGTACATATAGTATAACAAGGGGGAAAAACCTTTACCTATCTCCAATCTCTGAATTGTGTAGCGAAACTAGTAATTTCCTCCACTCTGACCAATAAATTATGGATTTGCTCCTTTTCCCCCCAAATTAAATAAATATAAGCAAGCAGTAAACTAACAAAAGGGGGGGGGGGGGGGGGGTTGGAATCAATTTGTAATCTGTAACAGCTCAATGGGATATTTGCAACTTACACTTAATTCCAACAGTACCTAACTACATACAAAATACACTTGCGCAAGAATTACCAAGAGATGCACCCTTCTGAATTCCAGAAATCATAAAATCCACTTCCATGTACCAAACTGACGGGACGAATTTGAGGCACTGAATTACTTGGCATTTTTATCAACAAATGATGATATAAATGGTTATCATTCCTTGATTCTGTTCCAGGACATATCTTTCAAGTTCGACTTCCTGGATAGAAATATTCGACCTGATTCTCCTTAATCCTGAACTGGAAATTGCGAATCTTTCCCGAGTTAATAAAGCCACCTCCAATTCCTTTGTTTAACACAGTCAACTGCAGACAAACGAAAAATAGAGTATCATTCAGTTAAAAACAATTAGAGACAACTCAACAAGATAGGTTGCTCTTTTTGCCATCTTGAACCAAGAATCTCACTTAACGTCTTTCTTTTTATGCCACGTAATATTTCCATTTGCCATGTTATCATTTTTTAAATTTTTTTGGTTGTGGCAAACGGAGATGGATGGGGTGAGTCGCCCAGTAACCATGCAAGCACTAACAACTTTTTGTCGAATGGATGTTGCTAGTTGGTACTTGTGAGGAGCTTAAGAGATTTTCCAGAAACGATATACATGCTACAATTCTACTTTTCCAGAATTCAATTTTTTGTATTTATGCATACAAAAAGTACTTGCATAAGCACTCTGTTTGTTAAAATTTTGGTGTTTAAAAACATGTTTTTTTATATTTTCTAGGTAAGATGTGGTTGAAAAGTGGAGAGAGAAAATATGTGTGGTTAAAAAATGATTTGGGGAATTGTGTTGTTTAAAAACATGTTTTTTTTCCTTTTGCCAAACAGAGTCTAAATACTTTGTCAAAACTTAAACAAGATAAGAGAAATAGACAATTTTTTACCTGTCCATGGACATCGGTTGCCAGACCAGTAGATAAAGGTTCGGCTTTTATCACTATGTCTGCATGGTATTCCATTTGTAAAAGTAATGATGGCTTATCCAAGCTTGAATATATATCCTCATGGTTAAGAGTGATGAGAGAACAACCCTGATGAAGAACAGAGCATAAAACATTATCCTCAACAATAGAAGCACAAGCGTAGGGTAAAATATTGAGTAATGATGTCTTACAAATTCCGCTGTTAAGCTATAGCAATAATGCAGGAAATCAAGGACAAGATTTGACAAGCAATTTGCAGCCACTTCCAGAAGAGAGACGTCGTCAATTATAATAGTAATGTTCCTGGCAGATGACGAACACATTTCTACTGCTTTGTGAACTTTCCCATACAGTGCAAGAAGTATATCTTCAATTGTTTTCTCTGCCTCTCTACCTAATCATTAATTGTGCCATCAGCTGTTTTATCGTTCAAAACTTCAAATGAACAAGAAAGATCTAATAAAAATGTCCAGGGAGAAGGTATCAATTTCTCAATCACACAGTGCATCTCAACTTTCCACTTTGGATTTGAATTATTTAATCAATCTTTGTCAGAAATATAATGCATCGTGTTGTATAATTCAAATGATGACAAATAAACAGGACATACAAATGATAAAGGCACTGAAAGGCCAATGATCTACTATTTAGTTATGTTGTTTGTAGACGGAAATATTATATTGTAACATCTTTAACTGCTTGCAGTTTAGGCAGACACATTTGCTGCTTCAGGATAAACCAATTTTAAATATGAAGCATGTTTATGGAAACATAGGACAAGAATAACTAACATCACGTGAAAATTTTATTAACATGTCACATCCTCACCTAGACTGCCGAGCATTAGCTTGTCAAAGAATAGCAATCTCTTATTATCCCGCTGGACAACCAAGTTACATCCCTGTCGAATCAACTTAAGGGCTTTAGAACTCAATAAGGAAAAAATCGGAAAGTACTTGGCCACCATTTGGTAAACTTGTTTGTTAAAAAATTTATAAACAACACATTTTCACAATCCACTTTTTAACCACACATATTTTCCAAAATCACTTTTCAACCACATATTTTCCTTCGAAAAAATCATATTCTTTGTTTAAAAAAATAAAAAAAATAAAAAAAAAAACTTTTACCAAACAAAGGCTTGCTTATTTATATTGATCTACTCATGAAGAAGCAGTATACAAAGACGAACCCAACTTACATATAACCTTAGTATATTCAAGCGTATTACGTGTTTTCAATAAAAATTATATATGATACAAAAGAAGCAGATGGGTCAGAGTCAAAACCAGTAAATTTGCCACAAAATTTTGGAATCCTCTATACAATGCAAAAGAAAGGAAGTGGTCGTTGATAATGATGAAAGCCACTGGAAGTATATATGCTAGTTTCAGGTTTTTTCCCTAATTAGATTAAATTCTTACATTATCTGCCTAAGTTTAAAAGGACCCTGTATACATATAGTGAGTGCCAATTATAAGAATCAGAATAGGGTATGAAAGTAAATTTGACACATCCGGGCTGATACTCTTTTTGACATTCAAATAACAGCATAAAGTAAAAAATCTTATCCATAACTTCTCTTACAAAGCCTAGACTGCAAGTAAAAGTACCAAAAATTAATGCATTCTTGTTTATCACTTCTATAGAAGTTCAATTGGAGAGATTTAGGCCTCTTAAAATCATTATACAGCACCCAGAAACAATGAGAAATGTGAAATGAATATCCATCATTTGATAATTTTGTGATCCACTGCACAGAGTGAAAAACAAATGGTAAACGAATGAACAACACAGATTCATTTTCACTCACAGTTGCCAGCTTGACACAACACAAAATGCGTGGAAATATGGTCGATCAAAAACTGGAACTTTTTCAAAATAATGAAATTATTAACCTGGCAATAACTATATAAATATTTTAATTAAAGTTCGCACATTAATCAAATTTCATATTCCCCAACGTTTTCAATTCTTCAAAAGATAACATATTTGCTTATAACTTAATTTGCATAATAAATTCGTGTGATATAGGTACATATAAACAATCATGTCATGTAATGAACATTTCTGATCAGGTAAGCATTTTTCCCTAGAGAACCAAATAAAACCTTTTTCTGATATTAAAATCATACATTATCTTTCATTTACATTAGTCTCTGAATGCTTGGTGCCTAATAAAAACTAAGGCCATGTTTGATATCATTCAATTTCCATGGAAAATCCCATTTTTCCATCCAACTTTCCATGTTTGGGTGTTTGTTTCCCAATCATTTTCCAAGGAAATGGTTTCCCCCTTTTCACCACACGTGTGCCAATTCCTGAAAAAAAAAAAAGGAATTCACTTTCTAGCCACATGAGGTGCTTTCATTTTTTAGGCAACTTCATTTATAATTTGCAATTTTTTTTATTAAAATAGCTAAAGTTTGCTTTATTTACCATGAAAAATAATGTCAATCAAACAACAAAAGTCGAAAAATTCCTCACTTTTTCCACCTAGAAAATTAAATCAATCAAATATATTAAACTTTCAATTCCCAGGAATTCAATTACTTGAAATCATTTTCTTTCCACTATCGCTATCAAACACGGCCTAACATACAATCATATTCTACAAAGTAATCATGTAACTTCAGCCTCATGATCATGCAAGACTCATGTCAACAAACAACACAAATCACACTTGAGTTGCTCCGGTTCAAGAACACTCCATGTCACAAGCTTTTTAGCAACCAAAATACCAAATCAAATTATAATAATAAGTACAGTATCCAAATTATTCAGCAAGAATTCAATATTCACACAAAATAGTTATAAATAGTCAGATCATCTTCAAAGGACTTTATAATGGTAAGAGAAATCACGTTCCTAGCATTTTTAAATCTTTCCTATACTACAAAATAAAACAATTATTTCCCCAACCGATGACTTTTCAAAGGGGTGATGATGTTTGAGTGGGTGGAGTGAGAAAGCTGGTGCTTGATCAAGTATGACCTATTTCAGTAGAAGTAAATTCCAGGTATGCTATAATCTTTTCCTCTTCATTCAGCAAACTGAAAGCTATTCACAGTAAGACTTATAGTACATGATCCATTTAGGTGTAAGAAAAATGTGCAAATTGTTGGGGGAATTACTATATTAGTGATTTACGACTTGTTAGAATTGGCTAATTCCTGATTCATTTTTCTTGTTTGCAATTTGGCGTATTATTAATTGGGAAATATCTCTCTTTGACTTTTGTCGTGCTATCGGGGTTATTCAAAAGGTCAAGTAGATTCTGATTAGCTACAAGGTTAAGGGTGTTTTGCACCATATTAGCTTATTCAAGATGATAAATAGCCTTAAACTTCTGCATTTTTTCTTCATAATTTCATAAATATATTAATTAAAGTTAGCCACTTGTAGTTTTCCCTAAGTATAATTGGGTGGTTGGAGCTTGCTGTGCAAGTACTCAGATTTTTCTTTCTCCAATAACAATTGTTTTATCACTTCTCTTTAGAGTTGATAAAATTGAAAGTTACAATACTTCTTAACAGGAATTTCTTGCTTTTATATAGGTCATGAGAACTTTCACTCTTAGTAATTGTTATTTACATATTGTTTTGCACCCAACTACTACCGTATCTAATTTATTTGCCATCGAATTTTAAGTAATACCCTACGGTTGGGTCCTATGGCAAGAAAGTGGTATACTAGTAATAGACACGCTGGATATCCTGGCCGGGTTGGGTCGGAGTAGACATATTTCATATTCGGTGTCGTATTCAATTGGACTCTTCACTATAATGAATGTCAAACCTCTAAACCTTTTTGACGATGCCCTCGACGACGGCGGAGGAGGGGCGAGTGATTCCCATCGAGGATTGTGTTGAAACTAGCGGAACATTCATGCTCTATCACTTCCTCAAGCGCTCACTATCCCCTAACTCTTTTGACGCCGTCATTTTCCTCTCCTTTTCCCAACCCTTCTCTCACTATGACCGCATCCTCCGTAAAATGGTACGCACATACTCTCTCTCTCTCAGAATAGCAACTGGGACAGGAGAAGCGGAAATGGAGGGGGAGATTGTACAGGTGGCTGAAGAAACATTTGAGGGGGAGGAAGGTGTGAGGAAGTAAGAAACCTCTTACAATTCTGCATAACTCATATTCAAGCCTTTTGACTTATACACTTATGCACCAAATATAAGCCATTTTCCTCTAGTAAATTCAATCTCCCAAGGATAACCAACAATAAAAACAATAACCAGTGCACAAAAAGTATAACCTTGGTACTTTCTGAAAACAATTGTGCTACCAAACTTGCTCCTCTTTAATTCCCACCTAACAAAAAAAATGAGTAGAATGTACAGAGAGAGAGAGAGAGTATATGCGTACCATTTTACGGAGGATGCGGTCATAGTGAGAGAAGGGTTGGGAAAAGGAGAGGAAAATGACGGCGTCAGAAGAGTTAGGGGATAGTGAGCGCTTAAGGAAGTGGTGGAGCATGAATGTTCCGCTAGTCTCAACACAATCCTCGATGAGAATCACTCGCCCACCATTGTTTTGGCCTCCTCCACAACCATCGACGACATCGTCAAAAAGGTTTGGAGGTTGGACATTCATTGTGCTGACGGGTCCAATTGAACAGGCACCGAATATGAAATGTGTCCACTCCGACCCGACCAGGATATCCAGCAGTGTCTATTACTAGTATACCACTTTCTTGCCGTAGGATTCGACCGTAGGGTATTACTTAAAATTCGATGGCAAATAAATTCGACACGGTAGTAATTGGCTGCAAAACAATATGTAAATAACAATTACTAAGAGTGAAGGTTCTCATGACCTATAGAATAAAAGCAAAAAATTCCTGTTAAGAAGTATTGTAACTTTCAATTTCATCAACTCTCAAGAGAAGTGATAAAACAATTATTGTTGGGGAAAGTAAAATCAGAGTACTTGCACAGCAATTTCCAACCACCCAATCACATCTAGGGAAAACTACAAGTGGTTAACTTTAATTAATATATTTATGAAATTATGAAGAAAAAATGCAGAAGTTTTAGGCTATTTATTATCTTGAATAAGCCAATATGGTAGCAAAACGCCCTTAACCTTGCAGCTAATCAGAATCTACTTGACCTTTTGAATAACCCCGATAGCACGACAAAAATCAAAGAGAGATATTTCCCAATTAATACGATAAGCCAAATTGCAAACAAGAAAAATGAATCAGGTATTAGCCAATTCTAACAAGTCGTAAATCACTAATATAGTAATTCCCCAAACAATTTGCACATTTTTCTTACACCTAAATGGATCGTGCACTATAAGTCTTACTGTGAATAGCTTTCAGTTTGCCGATTGAAGAGGAAAAGATTATAGAATACCTTTTCCTAGAATTTTACTTTTACTGAAATAAGTTATACCTGATCAAGCACCAGCTTTCTCACTCACCGCTAGCCTGCCTGCTCTCTCCCCCCTCCCCCCACCCACCACACACACACACCCACCAACCCATTTCCAACCCTGGAGCCACAAACTAGTAACAAACTTTTACTGAAATAGGTCATACCTGATCAAGCACCAGCTTTCTCACTCCACCCACACAAACATCATCACCACTAGCCTGCCTGCTCCCCCCCCCCAAAACACCACACACACACACACACCCATTTCCAACCCTGGAACCACAAACTAGTAACAAACTTTTACTGCAAATAAAACATGTCATATTTGCTCATTACCAACAGCAACAGCACACTCCACCTACACAAACATAGTCACCAATAAAAGAGGTTCTTGAGTTACAGGCCATTCTAAGAAGCATAATAATGAAGTTTTGAATGGCTGGAAAAGACTATAGCAATTTGTTCGTTTTTGGACAAGATATTGTAGTAAAACATTCCAAAATGGAAGCATGAATATTGAAATTCAGAAATATAAAGAACACTACTGGATTCTTAGATGATACAAGTGACACATATAGACTTATAGTGCAAAAAAATGCACGTCCTTCTCCTGTTACTAATCAGATAAACGATTGTCATCCTTAAAACATAAATGATAAATATCGGAAAATCAAAGATTGGCAATATACTAGAAACTTGAATAGAGGCTTATACATCCCATACACGATGATGTCACATGGGGGCACGCACTCTTGCGTATAAAATGACACCCAACGACCATCATGTTTTACCCAATCTCATTGCTGAGAGACAAGATTCTCATCTTTGCATAATTTTGTGGAAAAAAATAAGCAGTATCTGCTTATCAATTGAGCATAGACAGAGGATCCACCATTTATGCCAATCTTTCAACTCAAAAGTTGAAAAAAGTATGAAAACACACATATTTGGCAGAAATATAATATAAAGAAACAAAAATTTTAATCCTTCAACATTGTAAAATCTAAAGGTTCCTTCACCTTTATGCACGAAAATAGCAAACACAAAGAAGCTAAGAATAACCCACAAAAATTCTAGATTTCAATTAACTTTTGCAAATTTATAAATTAATAGGCATTTTATCATATGATAGGAATTCAAATTCTAGAAAATTAGAACAGAGACTTAAAAACCAGTGTTTGGAAAATTGGACTGGATCGGCCGGTTCAACATGGAAAACCGGGTTCCGGCCAGATAACCGGTTCGGTTGAGGCTTAAAACCGGGCTTTTAAAATCCGGACCGGAAATCAGGTTTTTTCCCGGTTCAACCGGGAACCGGTCCGGGTTTTAAACCCGGTTTTGACTCTTTTTTTTTTTTTTTTGGCTAAGTTTTTTTTTAAGTTGTTTTTAGCTACTTTTTGTTATTTTAAGCTACTTTTGCATATGATTTTATTTTCTAAATGAGTAAATGCTGATTTATTTGTAAAATATCTTGTTTTGTAGAAAGTTTTGTAAATTTTGAAATAAATTTTAATTTTTTTAATTGAAACCGATTCGACCCGATCGGACCTTTTGACCCGTTGGATTTTCCGGTTCAAACCGATTTCCGATTTTCTAAACACTCTTAAAAACTATATTAGAAATAAAAAAGAACCATCTTAAAATAGAATAAATACCCGTGTAATTGTGCATAGGCCAATGGATCTTTTCAAATATCACAGTTTACAGCAGGGGCATATCCAGGATTGTTAGTGAGCAAGGGAGGTCATTGATTGAAGGTTGTTAACGATCGCAATAGAGAAATCATTTATTATTATTTAAATAAATAATATAAAAATTCAATCAATATATGAATGCACTAAAAAACAGTTCCATAATCTGTTTGGAAATTAATCGCAAACCAATGTCAATTTGAGTTGTTTCAGGTTATTTCTAAACTATAAACCAATGTCAATATATAGTTTCACAATTTAAATGAGAATCACAGTTTATTTCATACAATCCATTATCATCCAACAACAAAGGCTGAAAATCATATTCTAAAACAGGGGAAAACTGAAATTCAGCATAATCAATGAATCACAGCTTCAATCATAACCAATAAATCATACTAATAATCTACTATCCATAATCCATTATCATCCAACAACTGACAAGAAAAATAGAAAATCATATTCCAAAATGAGCAAAACCAAAAGTCAGCATTAAAAGTTTTGAAAGAAAAATGCAGAGAACATCCTAAATACCGAAGTTTGTATTACGTACTCCGTAGCCGTAGATGGAGTAAGAGACTGGAGGAGGAGGCGGCGGCGGAAGCGGCAGGGGAAGCGTTGGCGGCAAGTAGAACACTTCGCAAGTTCGCAGTCACCACCAAGGCAGTCGACGATCTCGTAGGGAAATTTCAATTGCATCTGCAGATTGCAACCGCATAATAATCGTTAAAAATTGAGGGTAGGTCTGGGCCAATTGAATAAGGCCCAAGCCTAACAAAAAGGGATAATTGTATAGATTATTTACTTTAGATAATAAAATTAATTTTTATTATTCAAATAAAAAATTTTGAAAAATACTTCATTGTTACTGAAAGAAATTGAAAAGTATCATAAGTATCATATTGTGATACTAACATATTTGAGAAGTATCAAAAGTATCAGATTGTGATACTTCACGTGATTATGAAGTATTTTTCAGTTTTTATGATTTTATTTTAAGTAATTTTCAATTTTTATAAAATTTAAGTAAATTTCAATTTGATCCCTAAAAGTAATGTAATTATGTGAATAGCCCTAACAAAAATATTGCGGTCCAAACTCTACTGCGAAGAAGGCCCAATCTAGTAACAAAAAAAAGGGAGATTATTGCGCACAGTACCATTTTTATATCACCAAACTGAATTTTACGGCCCAGAAGAAAATTTCTAAAAACTACGGTGATCATCTTCTTCCTTCTGACCTTCTCTCGCCACCATCGCTGCTGGCCTGCTGCTGCTGCTACCTTTACTATCGACCATCGATCATCGTTGATGCGTGCTATATCTCATCTCTACATTCCGCCGATTGCCTACCATTGCACAACCACCAAGCCACCACCGCTGCAGCACCGACGAGCCCATTGCTTCGAGCAGCACCGCGACGGTTGAGTGTGATGTTTGTTTTTGTTGCGTGGTTGTGTTAGTGTTCGACTATGTGGGGTCCCCGATTGGAGCTATTGGCAGTGGTCGGCGGTGGTGCACAGTGAGTCGTGTCGGTTGTGGTGATAAATATGGAGTTGCGGACGGATTTGGCCTTTGATAGTAGTAAGTAGAGGAACCAGCGGTTGGCAGTGGTCTGTCGGTGGTGGAATCTGGAACTGAAGTATGGTTGCGGCTGAAAGTAGGTGGTGGTTTGGCGGCGTTTGTGATTTTGTTGAGGATTGAGGTGGCTCCGGCTAGGCACCTTCTTCTTCCTTTTACAAAGCTGTGATACTAAAAAAAAGTATTTGATTTTACATTGGAGACAAAGTATCATAAAAATTTGTAAAGTATCAAACTGTAATACTAAAAAAATCGAAAAGTATCATAAGTATCACATTGTAATACTAGAAAAAATTGAAAAGTATCATAAGTATCACATTGTGATACTAAAAAAAATTGAAAAAGTATCATAAGTATCATATTGTGATACTAAAAAAATTGAAAAGTATCAAAGTATTTTTCAGATTTTAACATTTTATTTTAAGTAATTTTAAAGTTTTATAAAATGTAAGTAAATTTCATTTGATCCCTAAAAGTAAGGTATTTTTGTGAATAGCCCAAAAAAAACTTGTCTCTTCTTCCCCTTACACCGGCATTATCTGCAGACTGCCATTTCTCCAAACCAGTTCGTCCCTACGAAGCCAGCATGCACGACCCTACCTGATCGACTGCTAGCTCCGTCACTGGTTTACAAGCCAATGGATCTTTCCAATTTTCGTTACAGCAACTCAAGATTGGAGCTTCAACACTATTTCATCAATTAAGAATTATATATATATTTTTGTGAGGATAGACAATCATCGAAGGGGAGAAAAACATGCTACGTTTTCAAGATATTTCAAATCTACCCAGTGCGGATCCAGTCGGGAACTCCAGCTAGAGCGTTGACCGTTGACTTCGTCAGTCATTGACTGTTGATCGACGAACGTCAACGATCGCAGTAGCGATATTGTGAATATTATTTAATGAAATAATATTTAAAAATGAATAAATAGGTATAGAAATAAAATAAAAGTTGTAATGAAATATATTAAATTATATGACTCGATTGGAGGTCTTTTCCCTGGATTCGACACAAGTTCATTCATATTGAATTCATTGTGAAATTTCCTTGTGTTATCAAAGTCTACTACTAACTCATGTGGTCTACTAGAAGCAGTTACAGGACTACTAAAAGTCTAGAAGTAGAACCACTAGGTTGAGATTTTCGTTTAGGTTGGAAAAAACATTCCATAATCTATAAATCAATTATCTCAAATCAAATATTCATCAAATTTCAATTCACAACCTATAGATCAATAATCACATTTATGACATATTTTCATTAAATCTCAATTCACAAATCACAACATATAAATCAATAATTACAATTAACAAATCAAATCATATTTTCATCCCAATAATCACAAATCACAAATCTAACCACATTGCAAAAACTTAAATGTTACATTTATGCATAATTCCCAAATCAATTATAACGAATCAAGGTTTAGACGCACTACCTGATAATTGAAATGAGAAATCACAAATGGATCAAAATTGGAGAATGACAATGGGCAATGGAAAATTGAACAAACCAACGGCGCTAGAGTGGACACTGGGAGCAGGGGTGACAACGTGCACCGGTGCACATGGAACGACCGGCGACGAGGGCAACTCTGCTGCTGGCTTGGAGGGTGGAGCAGCGATAATGGAACTAGAAGGGTTGAGAGTCAGAATCGGGAAAGACGGGAAGGGATTTAGGGATTTGGCTTGGGTTGAAAACTCTTGCAAATTGAACCAATTTCACGCCTGAGAAGGATTGTATCTGGTTGGTCTCCTTCTAGGCTTAGGCTTGGACAGTTATTTGGGCAAAAAGAAAAAAAATTGGGATCTCCATGCGCAGCGACAGTGGCAGTCCATCGGCGGCCAGGTAGCGCGGCTGCGCTACCTCGCCTAATGGTGGATCCGCCACTGAATCTACCACTGAAGTTTGAAAATGACGCTAACTACAACTTATTTTTAAATCCTTAGGTCACATACCATTTAGTTGCCTCAGTTCGGATCCAGTCAAATCAATTTTTTTGGGTTTTTTCACGGAGTTCGAGGTAGATTTAAGGTTAAAATTGGAGAGAGAAAAGATGTGATTAAAAAGTTGTATTGAAATTTGGAGTGATTATAAACCAAAATAAACTAATGGATCCGAACGGAGGTTTAACACTTAATTGTTAGGGCGCCAACTTGTATGTAAATTGATGATGTGGCATTAGGTCCCTAGTGAGTTGGCTTCATTATAAGCAATTAAATGGATTTTTTTGAAAGCTGGAATTTACCCCAGTGGAAAACACGTTTCAAATCAAACAAAGGAAAACAACCAATATACTCCTCCTCCGGCTGCCGCCACTGCTACATCTCACTATCGAATCATTAAATTACTCCACTACCGAATTAGTAAAATCCTCCACAGAACTCAACCCAAATTCCATGTTTTTTAGTGGAGAATTCTCATCTTTGTTCCCAAATAAACAATTCTCAGTGTTGACATTGCCATGCACTTCAACATAGGTATTATCCACCTCATAAGTAGTTTTGTTCCACGCTAGGTAGACGCGTGATTCAAATCTCGGTGAACAATATCTGCCCGGTGAAGGGTTGCCAACCCCTTTGCGATTTGCCTAACTACCGTCGTCGCCCCAACTTCATTATACCTTTCCTGAGCCACAATCCAGTCAAATAGTTCACCCAAAACAAAGCTTCAAATGAACCCCACCACTGTCTTCACAAACATCATGAAGACGAATTACATTTGGATGTGGAAAAACATCTTCAACAATTTTCCTCGTCACCAAAAGTTCATTTGTCAACAAAGCATCAAAAATCAAAGTTTGGTTTAAAATTTTCAAATTTCTGGATCCCGGAGAAGGCATAAATGGGCTAAAATCCAAATCTTCTCAAAGTTTTAATCGCAACACATGTATTCCCTTCACTACTTTTTTAGTCCCTTTTCGTACTTCAGTCACTTCGTATTCATCAATAACTGATTTTGTCATATCCAACCACCACTTGTGAGATTTAGGCACCCATACTGGTGCTATTATTTCGGTGTAAAGTATAATTCTGAAGAGAGGCGATGGTGGTGGCGGTTGGAGGAAGGAGAAGGAGAAATAAAAAGTGTATTGACTGTTTTCCTTTTTATGTTTGAAAATGTGTGTTTTGCTTACTAGCACTAACTGACTAAGGACCTAATGTCGCGTCATCAATTAACATACAGGTTGGTGCCCTAACAGTTGAATATTAACTAAATGGTATGTGGCATAAGGATTTAAAACATAAGTGGTAGTTGGCGTCATTTTCAAAAGTCAGTGGTAGATTTGAAATATCTTGTACACATAAGTGGTATATTGTGTAATTACCCAGAGAAAAACCTCCCACGATCGGTGATTACTAGTATATATTAAGTACCAAAAATAAGATTTTATATATTCGTTACTCATTTTTTCTTATTTGTTTATATTTAAGAAAAAGAGCTCAAAGTTGAGGAAATGAAGCAAATATTGAAGAATTTGATGATTATTGGAGCTAAATTGTGGACATGAAGAAGTGCAATGAGCCAATTGAGGAGAATAAGAAAGAAAAGAGAAGAAATTAGGAGTATATGGGTCAAATTATCGTAATTGGAAGTTGGAGGACCTGAATTGCAAATAAAGAATGAGGGTCAACTTAAATAGGAACAAAAGCTGAAATTGCACAACAGTCGTTGTATTGCGCGGCCATGAGCTTCACACCTGCGCGATCGTGCGACATCAATAGGATCAACAAATCCAGAAATCAATGAATTATGCAGCCATGGGAAGTTCTATTGCAAGAATTAGGAGTTCCCACTTGTGATATTTTCATGTCAAATTGTTGTTCAATTCTCAAGAGATCCACACGAAGCTAATAGCAATATTGAAGATACAAGAGCAATGAGATGAACGTGGTAACCTCTTTTCGTTTATCATTTCATTTATTTTCATTCATGTATCTATACTAGACGTTTAGTGTTGGAGTTGTGATGAAACTTTAATTTATTGAATTTATGTTTTGACTTTTATTTAATTTATATAATTCATGGGTTTGAATAATTAAATTGTGTTTTTAATCTTATGCAAATTTCTGGCCAACTTTTGTATAACCGTTGTGGTATTTTCTTATATCGAGAGAGTAAGAGAATGTTAGACATATTTAATTACCACAATGTCCGATAGGGGATAGAGATATACCACATATACCTTATGTTATCCTTTAAATATTTTTCTATTGTTCAATTCGTCATAGAGATATAGTTGGGTTATATTTAAGAAAAAAAGCTTTTAATGCATCATCGAGAGAGGACTTAAATAACATTAAGAATACGAATTTTCAAAACCCCAAGAATTTTAGTTAAATAATTAAGTCAAAATATGGATGGTAGAGTTAAAGTGGATTCTCAATTTTTCAACACGCTTTTTTTCATTATGTTATAAAAATCTATTCTTTATAGTTTTCTTAGTTTAATTTTTAGTTTAGATTCACTCGAACAAATTCTCAATTGAATTTCCTTGTTCCAGTTAAGGAATTTAATCTAGAATATAATTTACTCAATCCTTGTGGGTACAATATCCAGACTTTAAAATCCACTTTATTACTTGTACGATCTGTATACTTGCAGTTAGCAACAATATACTACTTTTTCACGGTGGGATCCTATTGTAATCTATGATCACAATGGAATATGAAAGTTGTATTGGACTGCAAAATAATATAAAGTATAAACAACATTAGTGCAAGTATATTTACTCATAAAATATAAAATAAAATCAATATTACTGTGAATCAAGAATGTAAAAAGTAAAATGCGAAAGGGTTATTTGCAACTTTAAGCATGAAGTTGTAATTTTCTAACCTATTTGGGAACAAATATTGAAGAAAAATATAGAGTAATTGAAATAATCTGACAATAATAAATAACTATTGTAAGTTTGTCCGTACATACCAATTTAAAATCAATAACTCATAATTTATGATGTACACAAATGTTCCTCATGTTGTCGTCCCCATCATGTTGTCGTCGCCATCAGGCCTTCATATATATCATTTTTTGTAGTCTTTCATAAGTAAACATTGTTCGTGATAGCACAATGGAAGTTAGACCAAGACTTTCCTTCTCATCAATATCTACCACTGTTTTATCAACAGTTAATCATTGACTTTTGTGTATTGTAATTAACCAACACAATTGGTAGTTGAGTTCACTAACAAGAAATTTCATTTGATGTCTTCCAATTTGACATTATTGACGGAATAGGTATGCAAGTGTACCAAATTGTTGAATGTAACTTCCTTTAACTGAATACAATAGACTATCAAATACGTGTGGCAGTTGACGCATATCACTAGAAACACCACCAAATGAGTCATTGTTTGCAAATATATCACGACAACGGAGGTCAACACTGGCAAGCATTACCCTTCCTAACATACTGATTCATCAACAATAATCAATTTAACGTCCTTGAAATCTTCTTGCATATGTCTACATTGATCACTATTGATATGAACATATGGCTGACAAGGTTATCTCTATACTCATTGCAAGTTTATGGTGGATAGTTGCACTTCCAATATTAAATGCAACAACTTCGGTTGGAGCCATGATCTGAATTGCTTTACTAGAATGAAACAAGTTAAACGTAGAGAGAATAATTGCATTTATGAGTGTAGACTTCCCAGTACCTGCTTCCCCGAAAATAATCATATTGATATATCTTTGTTCATGAAGAGAAGCCAACACAAAATCATGACCTATTCGATGTTGAGATGATAAATACGTTAGTGGAAGAATAATTATATTGTTTACCAATTTGGTATTATAAACCTATCTATGTTTAGGTATCAAACTAAACCTTCTCACCAATCATAAGTTATGTCAAAAGTCTCTCAATCCCAATTCAACATATTTTCTAAAATCACCTAATCATTAATGTAACATCCCAAAAATTTCTTAGATTTTTTGGAGTTTTTAATAGTTATTGAGATTAAAATTTACATCTTATATTTTATAGGACTAAAAGTAAAAATAAAATAATTTATTTTATTGCAACAAACTACCCAATAAAAACTATAAATAGGGCTCATTCGAAATTAAATAAAATTGTTTTAGGCCTGAAAAACTATTGCATTTATGTGCAAGTGTATTGTGTGGACTTAGAAGAAGTCCTTCATAAATTGTAAAGAAAGATATATTGAGTATATGGAGAGAGAATGACATTGATAATAGTAGAATCATCCTATGTGTGTACGGTGTACCATACGTACGTACGTTCATATATATACATCCGCTTGAGGCTCTCGACTATCATTAAGGGTAGTCGAGGATGAGTGTTGACCGTCAGGCGTCGATATAAGGTAGGTGTCGGGAGATCCCTTAGTGACCTTGGAACTGCAGATCGACATGGCGAGCACTATATACTTAGGCCATGCCTGATTGGTAATATAATGTACTTTTTAGTGCAGTATCCTAAATCTTGATGGGAAACGATGAATACAAACTATGGCCTATTGAGTTTCGATGGATGATTATAGAACCACAAGCATTGAAAGATGTGCATGTTATTGACCTTGTTGATATATAAGCTCTTACGGTACCCCATAGTTGGATTTAGACCCAAAATAGAAAATATGGATTAATTGAAATAACGAAAAAAAGAAAGAAGTCTAAGAATAAGATCATAGTGAGAAAATGATTTTAAACTCACGCGCATGATCATGCATATTGTTAAGCTTTCGTTTATATTGTTTTGTATTGTATGGATGACAATGCATTTACTAGATATTGGTACCAACTCTTAGATGATGGAACAATTGTGTACTGGATACCTAATCGTTGTTCGGTGATCCATCAATTTTATATTAAATATTTCTAAATAGTTAATTCCCCGACTATATTCCACTCTCTGTTTTCTGTTTTAAATAGATATTTTTATACCAACTTCTAACTATAATATTTTTATATTATCTTCAATGTATATTGTTTTCTTCTAAACTAAAGTATAAATGAGATTTCAAAGATAAATACTTATTTTTAGTACAATCAAAATATATTGCAAAAAGTGATAATCATTATTTTTTACAATCAAACATATATTCTCATTTAATTAAATAACTCAAAACTTGGGTAGCAATATGGAAAGGAATACAATCAATCCACATAGTCAGCCACGAGGGTGGCCTTAAAAGCAAGCACATAGACTACACTATCCCCCTTACGTGGAATATGATATCACGGTCCAGAGCTAAGCTCTTCCATGAGTGCACGAATGTCCTTAAAAATCATTGCATTAGTAGCTAGCTAGGGAGACTGATGAGAATCATAGGAGGCTCGACAAGGAAAATCAATCATTCGAGCCAAACAATTTTTGAAGTGCATGTTTGTGGAGCTCAGGGTCAACTATGGGCCATTTGTAAGAAGATTCAAGGCTTAAACAAGAGATCAAGCCAAGAAAAGAAGCCTAGAATCAAATTGGGAGCAAAGACATGGAGATTGAATCAAGTTCGGGATTCAATTAATGTTTTGACAGATATATAGTTCGAATTTGAGGTTCACTATTTCTTGAATAATTGTAGATCATTTCTTCTAGTTTCCAAATAATTTTGAATCACCTCAATTGGATATCGGGATCAAAAGTTATGACCCAAATACTGAAAAAGGCACTTGTAGTCAATTTCGGTTGACAATTTTCGGTCGACCGAAAGTTACTGAAACATTCAGAAACGCACATTTTCTACTATTTTTCGTATTTTCTTTATTTTATTTCATATTTGTACTATTAATACTCATTTTTCTCTCAAATCCTACTAGTTTACGATGTATGAACATTGAAGTCTCCATGATGAGCAAATTATAGGTAAGAATTCCTCTTCAAATCTTGTTTCCTCTTTGAGGTATTATTCTCAACTTCATGTAGAATGATATGATTCTTCTATTGTTGGAATAAACCTTTGAACATGCTTATTTCTCTCTATTGGGTTAAGGATGTTTCCTTCGAATTTTAGTTAGATTAAGCTTGAGTTTAAGTTTATTTTACTACTTTAGCTTTCTTGAGTTGATACAAAATTGTTGTGGGAATTTTAGGTCCAAACACCAAAGGGGTTCACATCAGAGACGTTATTATGTATATCCAAAAATTTCTGGGCATCAAACTCAATCAAGCAAACTAATATGTCTCTCTTTTGTGAATAGCAGTTCAGCCTGTAATACAAGTTCTTCCGCCGTTGAAAGGGGAAAATGACCCTGAATCCTCCTGCTAAAAGCTGCCACCATCCCCTTTATCATCCCTTACAACTGCTCTAATCCATCTCGAATAGCAACACCCGTATTCAGCTTCAAATCTCCTATCGGTGGGCGCTGCCATTTTCGGCTACCAGATGAACTCTTATGAGATTTCTCCAGCAAAGGTGCATTATCTGTGTTGATGAAAGATTATCCCAAGTCGACCAGAGAGTATGCATCACTGCTCTTTTCTCTCCGTGCCACATTATTTCTTTCCCACCAAATAACCCACAGTAGTGCCCCCACAATTGCCAACTCGACCTTCCTAGAGTTTGCAAATGAATGGAGAAGGGAATCTGCACATGAACCATGTGTACTATGTTTCACTGTTTCCCATGGTCCAGCCTAGTATTGTTTTATCCTTTTCAAAAAAATCTAATTGTAAAGGGGTGGGTGGTATTTGGGGGTTGTAGAACCAATACTCAACTGTCATTAGCGAGTGGGTAAATCATATGGTGCCCATTGTGGACACCATATATACTACAAGAATCGGGACAAATAGGCGCGACATTTGCCGTCCCTATAGGCACAAATGTCGCCTCCGTATATATATATATAGGGGCGACAAAGTCACATCTACAATGTCGCCTCATAGCCTCATGACTGTTAATCTATAGGGGTTGTTGATACCTATAAGGATTCCTCCTCTTATTTTTCGCGTATTTCCATCAATAGAAGCGACATTGTCCCTCTAATAATGTCGTCACTATTTATTTTAACCTATAACATATGTTGTCCCTATTGGTGTGTGGATGTGTGTGTGTGTGTGTGTGTGTGTTTTTTTTTTTAAAAAAAATATATCAATAGGGAAGACTATCGCCCATACAATCACACATTGTCGTCCCTATAGAGCAAAAATCACCAAAGTTCTCGTCAAAAATTTCCGTCAGAAAGATATTAACCTATAGGGGTGATAAAAAGACGCCAACATTCCCACCAATTTTTTGTGTGAAAAAACCCATCCATATAGGGGCGACAATGTGTCACCCCTATACGTGTTCTATAGCAAAACATGTTGTGTTTTAGAGACGACAATGTCTTTGCAATAGAGTTTTGTATCTCTATGTCACCCCTATAGGTTAATTATCTATAGGGGCGACAACGATTGTTGTAGTGATAATTTTCGTCACAATCATAAATGAAATTTATGTCCCTTAAAAGTATCACAATATGATACTTTTAAAAAAATATATATTTATTAAAATTACGTCCTTTATAAAGTATCACAATTTAATATTTCTCAAATTTTTAGAATATTTTTCAAATCTTTGTTGTGATTTCGTGTTTTTTATGATACTTATTATTTTTTATTATGCAGTAAAATTTAAATTTGATAAGAAAGATAAAATATTCAACGCAATTAATCCTTGAAAGATTACATAACCATCGTACTACCACAATTTACTACGTTTATGTGATTATGTAATTTTACATGAGCTTTCACATTGTTCTACCGGTAAAAAAAAAAGTCACATTTGTAACCACAAAAGGTCACAAAATGACTTTTCGCCCTCGGATTTTGTTTTCGCCTTGGTCTTCAAATCATCAAGATAATGCTGATACATATAAGATACAAACCCCCACATGGCAAGTACCATGGCTATGGCCTTCAATCCATTAAGCCTGTCATGGAGGAAAATCACAGCCAAAACTGGAGCAACAGGCACACCTAAGACACTAATAACATTGGAAAACAACGAAGAAACCTTAAATACAAGCCCAACACATCCAACATTAAAAACCTGCCAAGAAACTGCTGTCCAAAATAAGTTCATAACATATGAAACTTTCCCCAGTTTAAAACCCTCCATTTCTGAATTCAATTTCTTCCAATCTCCACTTACAAACAGCCCTATTAGGATAGCAAAAGTAGCAACCAAAGACTCGTAAACAGACATGTCGATTATGGCACGAAGAGTATCCTTTTTGATGATCTTGTGAAAGACGAGTTGTGTTACTGACAGCATTAGTGCATAACCAGCAGAGGCAGCAAATGTGCATACAAAACCTAGTACATACTTACCTTTCGACGTTTTGTTCGACTCCCCGCTATTGTCTGTTTCGAATACTAGGAGGGTGGAAGAGATGGTGAGGAGTACTAGAGAGTTCACTATATAAGGAGTGATTTTTTGTGCATTTAGGAAAAAGGAGAAAAGTGCATTGAATCCCAATTGGCTTGCACAAATTAAAGCATAGGTTGTGACTGGAAGATATTGGAGTCCAATTGAGTACATAAGAGAGATAAAAGCAACAAAAATGCCTAGTACTACATAGATTGAAGCCAGGATTAAGGTACTAGGCTGTTTTGTGTTAACTAATTGTGTAGAGTAATCTTTGTCTTTTGAGATGAATAAAAATGGAAAAAGAACTGGAAATCCCACAAGTTGTACAAGTGTAGCCATCCATTTGCTGTTTCCACCATTTTCAAAATATACTCTACCTAAAAGTGTGCCTACTGTCTGTCCTCCGAGAACAAATAGGCCATAGATGGCCATTTTAAGCCACCATTTGTACTGCTTAGGCTGACCGGATGAGGCTTGATGGTGGCCTTCGGCATTTTCAGGTGAATATTTTGGTTCTTCTTCAGATTCACAGTGACCAACTGAATTAAAACAACCCCAAACTTGTTACAGACTGTGAGAAAAATAATAAATCGAATGAAATCATGATAAGCAGTTCACTGTAGCTACAGTGAGGGGCTTGTATGTAGAGGCTCAAGTAGCATTTTTCATAAGTTAAACACACGTATTTAAACTGGTTCATCAAGTAAGAACCGAATTGATACATAGAATTTGAACTTCCTAGATTTATCTGATTTAAAGATCCAATTTGGCATGCATGCTGCAGCAAGAGTACTGTGTATTTTGTGTTCAGAATTCTTGAAAATATGCCTTGTCACTTCATTTTGAGCAATAGGCAGAAACGTTCTTCCCAATTAGAAATAATCCAATTAAAATTTTATACTATCTAAAAAAAAATATTAACTTGAATTCAGAATCTCACCATTAATCTTCGTCTGTAGTTCTTGAGTTTCTCCCATGGCAACTGTCATGAAGAGGAAGAGCACAGAGAACACAGGCAGTTGGCCCAGTTTATAAAGACTTATGAAAAATCAGATCAAAGATTAGTCAGAGATGAAATTTACTTCTATTGCATGGATTGGCGTGCCAATATATTGGCAATTTGGCACCTTTTTTTTTTTTTTTTTTTTTTACCTATAGTTGATACGGTAGTCAGAAAGGGCCAAATTTAGTTGGCCATATTTGTCCCGGATCACATCTCAATTGGTAAATATTGAGATTCACAAACTCTGATAACTTAGAAGTCGTAGTTTCGAATCCTTACATGCTTAAATTTGCTAAGTATTTTATAGTTCAGTGAGGGATAATCAGGTCCTGACCTGTTGGAGTATAACCTGCGATTTATATTTCACCAATCCTCACGACAGGGGCGATAAGATACCTAAGATTGGCGTTCAACCCTTTAGTTGGCCATACTTGTGAATTATTTGAAGATAGATTATGTCATTCTGTTTGTATATATTTTTTATTGAATGTTAGATAAACAATTAATTGAAGTAACTCAGTGTGTGTTTGGGATCGAGTTTTTTAGAAAATTTAAGTTTTGTAAAGTATCGTTGAAGTCAAAGTTTGTAGGCCAAACGATCTTTTTTTAATACTTAACGGCTTATTTTTTATGGTTGTGGCCCACAATTTTGTTGACTTTGTGAGGCTTGCCAGTTTTGAATATTAAAAATTGTACGGAGTCAATCATTGCTGAATTCAAATTGACTGTGCAAAACTGATTTTTTTTCCAAAAACTCGGCCCTAGACACACTCTCAATCTCACTAAAGCTCAAGATCGTCCTCGTGTCTAGATCTAGCTAATTTGGGATGCCAATATTGTGATCATACTCGTTAGTAATATCTAGATCTTCTTTGATTGTAGTTCACATTCCGCATACTTGATTAGACAATGCTAACTTTTGGATGACATAACGTTTATTAATTTTGTGCAATTGTTTAGTGCCAAAAAAACAAGTGGACACAAAAATAAAGTCACCTTCAACTTAAGAAGTATCGAAGCAAGAAAGTGACATAATAATGTCTAACCATTAATGAATCATAAATGCTCATCTGCACACAAGCCCATCTTGTTTTCCACGTGCATATGTATAATCAATCTGATGTAATCATGATGTAATTATGAGATATTTTTATTATTGTTTTTAGTTGTTTTTCAATTGTCGCCCTTAGAGTTTCCTTTGTGATCATTTTTTCGAAAGATGAGTTGTGTGGCAGACAACATCAACGCAAAACCAACTGAGGCTGCAAATATGCATACAAAACCTAGTATATGCTTACTTTTTGAGGTTTTGAGTCTCCGGTACTGTCATCATTTTGGAATAAGAGGAGGGTTGTGGAAATGGTGAGAACGACAATAGAGAATTTGACAATTAAGAATTAGGTTTTTTATTGAGTTATTTGAGTCTTGGGGTTAAGTGAGCTAGAAATTGGAAAGTTTGGATCAATTTTCTTAATTTTGACTATTATTAATTTTTTTTTTTGAGCGGTTTATATTTATTTTTAATTAAATTTTTTAATCGGGGACAGAACTGGACGGAGCGGGGCGGAGATTACCATTTCCATTCTCGGTTTGGGATACTTTCTCATTCCATCCCCGACTCATCCCGTCTTTGTCAGAGATTCCCTACCACGTTACCACCATCTCTAGGCTGGAGGAATATTGATGGTGGCCTTGTGCGTTTTTAGGTTGATAGTTTGCTTATGTTCTTCATATTTCTGATCCTCTGCTGAGAATGAACAACACTTGAATAATAACAAAATAAGCCTTGTTCTTGATAAACTTGGGACCGATTATGTAAAAAAAAATTCACCTTTGGATTCAATTTATTGCTAGATTTTCCGAAACCCTCTTATTTTTAGCCAAAAATGTCAGGTGTTTTTGGGTGGTTACTAAGACAGTAATAATGAATAATTGAACTTTTTCTTTGGATTCTCTAGTAATTTCCCATTTGGCAACGAGTGCTGATGTGAATGATTCTATACATAAATAACTTTTCCAAACTCTAACGTCATAAGCACATATTGAAATTTCGGCATGAATCTGAACGAATAGAAGATAAATGGACATGCGATTCCTACTTTTTTTAAAATAACTTTTAACCATATGATCAAACAAGCCCTTAAGAAGTATAAAGCATTAAAATTCTGGGAAGAGTAGATAAATATCACTTGACGTCAAATATTGTTGTGGTGATAGATAATTGAGAGTCGAGTTGAATGAGTAAATTTCCACTTGTTCATTGACAGTGAAATCATTGATAACACGACAGAACACAATATCTTTATATAATCTTTATGTATATAATAAGGAGGACATGAAAGGTTATTGAAAAGGACTAAATGCAAAAAACCAAACTCACTGCAGAATGCAGATTATTGACTAAAACCCAGTGACAGGAGGCTGCAGTTCAGTACACATTAAATTGTCCACAAACATACAAAATCCTGCTTCTATTTTCAATTACTCATTAGCAACTTCAATCCTCAGGAGAGGATACAGATTAAGTTTATTAATCTTGGCAGCAAGTATGAAGTCATTTTCAGTGAGTCCACCTGCATGAGTCAAAATTATCAATCCCTCGAGGAAGGGGAAAAAAAATAAAAAAACCATCACTCGATATCATAGCTATTGCAACTTGACCGATTCATCTAGTCTAGATACATCGGAATAAATTCTAGTAGAAAAAATGGTAGTCTTACCCACTGCATGCGTCCAAATATCAATTTTTACTTTGTTCCACCCAACGAGATGAAGATCTGGGTGATGACCTGCACAAAGACAATTTTTTTATCCAGAAAAATGAAAATAAAAATATGCCTTATGTTAGATTCTCAGAGTGGCTTACTTAAACCAATATGATGAACCAGAATTACCATGTTCCCTTACAAGAAAGCATATATTCAATTGAGACACTACTGCTCCTCGCTTTGTAGAGGAACCTTGAGCAGAGAAATTAATACAAATTTTTAAATAATTCGGTATTCTGGGAGGGAGTAGGGCCAAGGCATCATCGATTGAATTCGCCCCAGGTTTATATTACACACAAGTCCACTTAAGATTTTAAGTAGTGTCAGTGATGCCAAAATTACTATGAACCCAAGCATCTCCTGCTTTTTTTGTAACCATCATATCATCTACATCAAACAGGCTTGATGAGTCTGGGAAAACACGTGTGTGTACTAGCACTGACAAAGGCCTATATGATCCAAGCTATTGCAATTCACATCTTCCATCACCATGTATATGAGAAACATTATGTTGAAGAGGTGAATTGCAATTCACAAAGGCAAGGCGATCTCAATGATTAAGGCAACAGAGAAGGTACATTCAACAAATAAAATTTTCACCAATGAACTAATAGAAGGGCACACATAACAAAAGCTCAAGGGTACCACCTCTATTTCGACTAAACAACTTAAATAAGACATAAGGGGCACTATCTTGCAGATCAGAGAGTAGCAAATAAATAGTGATGCAAAGATGAAAGATTAGTTGTTGATGTAATAATACCTTGTGCTTCTGCAACAGCAGCTATGAGCTGAAAAAACTCCATTCCCCTCATGAAAGTTTTAACTTTCCATGACCTGTGTAGTTTCCAAATACCACCTTCATTCACTAAATTCCACTCAGGAACCTGGAAAGGTGGAATTTCCGCCTATTAAGAAACTCCAAACTTATGCAAAAGGAAGCAAATATAAAACATGAGTACATGCCTGTCGAATCAGATGATGAGCTGCTTCCTCAGTCATAGGCCTCAGTTCCTTTGCGCTGCAAGGCACGCACTTCTTAATTGACAAATCTGACATGGTTAAGAAACATTGATCAGATATATTATATATTTGCTGACTTGCTACCAAGATCATCAAAATCACAGACTTCTCTCAATTATTTCCCCTCATATCAAGAATGAGATTAGCTATCGCAATAGCTGACAGAAAACAAAAATTATTTTTTTGCGCAGAACAATGATATTAGCAAGGGGTCCCAAAAAAAAAAAAAAAAAAATTTAAGGAAGAAGAATAGTGAATACGAGGACAAGGGAGACATATAGCATGACAATACTTCTGTCACCGATCAGCACAAGGGTCTTCTAGTTGCCTCAATAAGATAAAAAATTAAACAGGGAAGTAGGAGAAGAAGAGGGGGCTAAGTGGAAATTTGAAATAATAGCAATTACCCCCTAATATTAAAAAAGCCATGTCCAATTCATATGAAATCCTGCTATCTGACCTTCAAGCATGGGCCGGATAATGCCTGAATTTTATTTTTATTTATATATTTATCATTTTGGATTCCCATCAAATTTCATTAAATTATAAGAAGAATTCTCAACCATGAGAAGGGAGAAAACTAATCCAGAATTGTTTGAGAATTCGATAATGACAAAGATGAAGAACTACATTCAAATGCAAGCAAATACCACACTTTAAACAATCGTAAAAAACTATACTACCTTTCAATTTCCAAATCAATAGAAAGGAAAAACAGGGAATTGATCGCATCTACTCAAACATCAAAACTGTATGCATGTCAATCTTTGTACATGTTAAGAAATGAAATACACGATTAAATTGGCTACAAAGATTGCATTTTTCTCAATAATTTCCGAAGAACAGTACCGTCCATTGCTGCAAAATCTTTGTGATGGTGATTTCAATGAAACCTAAAAAGATCAAAGCAAGCTATCACTTCACTATGATGCAATATTATGCCCTGTTTGAATTTTAAATGATTTATTTGAATACTGACTTTTAGGAGAGTGAGAGTTTAAAAAAAGTAAGATTCTTTTATGAATTTCTGTTTGAAGATAATTTTAAATGGTTTATTTGAATACCGACTTTTAAGAGAGTGAGAATTTAAAAAATGTAAGGATTCTTTTATGAATTTCTGTTTGAAGTTAATTTTAAATGGTTTATTTGAGTACTGACTTTCAGGTGAGTGAGAGTTTAAAAAAGTAATGATTCTTTTATGAATTTATGTGTAATATTATCTATTTAATATATAATAGGAGGAGAGTTTGGCCAAACTTTCCCCTCAAAATCTCCCGCCCAAGCCACCTCCCCAAAGTAAGGTACAGAAATATTCAAAATGAACTTATACAAATCTTTCTAGACACGCCTCCATATGCCTCAAAAAACGTGCAAAAAAAAATCGACCTCTGCCCAGCCTGATTTCTCCCGTGCCCTAGACGCCTCCATCTCTTCGTCTCTCATGAAACCCAACCCAACCCTAGCGCCGCTTCTGTGTTATCTTCAGGGATGAAAGTTGAATCCATCATTCCAATCCTAGCGCCGCTTCTATGTTCTCTCCTTCCTTGAAAGCTGAGTCCTTCATTCCGATCCTCGCCCAAGTCACAGACGAAGTCGTCGTTGCCCATTCACCAGTCAGAGTTTGGACGCACACAGCGGAGGGTTAGTTTCCTTCTTAGATCTTCGATCCTTCTGTTAGCTCAATTTAATAATTCTTTTCCTTTTCTGTGATTTTGGATTCCATAAATATTTGAACTTTACCAATTCCATATGGTAGATGATAGATTTGGATTTTTCTTAGCATATCATTTGTTTTTTTTTTTTTTACTATCTTATCTGATTGCTGCGAGTACTGGTAATGAACCTTGAATCCCAATGCAGTGCTAAATGCGATAATTGAATGCCGATTCTTATTTATGTACCATTATTGAGAAAAATATTTGTTTCAATTGTTCGTTTATTTGTTCGTTCGTTTATGTGATTTGCTTCCAATATCTGAATTTTGCTTACCGAAAACATCTTCGCCTAAATCTAATGCTATTATCCTGTACAAATGCCATTGTTGTGGTAGATCGATTTTGAGAATATTGAGTTGTGTGGATCCAACCTGTAAATTGGAAAAGTAAAAGAGGGATGCTTCTGGTGTGATTCCGGTGAAGCTTCCGACGAGGATAAGCTTCCGGTGGTATTGACCCTCTCTATCCCTTTTTCATTCTTGAAATTAAAATTTGGGGATTTACTCTTTCTTGAACAAAATGCAGAGAGAAGGTGGGTGTGCATTTTGAAAAATAATCAGATTGATTTTTGCACTTCAATATTATCTCCAGTTGAATTTCCATGGTTTATACATGGAAAAAAAAAAAGCACTGTACTTCAATATTCAGAAGCATTTGGAAAAGATTAATAAGCCTCCTGTCTGAACCATACGTCAATCATCTTAATTTATTTTTGATCGAAATAATTTTTTGACAAAATTTTTGTTATGTTTACATTGATTTTGGTTGATTTCTTTAGAGCCCAGATGGAGATTTCATTGATTGTGTTCATAAAAGAAACACAACCAGCTTTGGATCATCATCTTCTCAAGAATCAGGTACAATAAAGAGATCAAAATACAAAATACTCACTCTCTCTCTCTCTCTCTCTCTCTCTCTCTCTCTCTCTCTCTCTCTCGGCTGCACAATGAAGGGGTGGGCATTTTCACTATTTTGACTTTATAATTTCTTTTTGTGAGTTTGTTTGACATTTGTGCAATTGTCTATATTTATGCCTATGATTGAAGTTTAAGTGCCTTATGTTTGTTCAATGGTGAGATCAAGTAGAAATGTTTATGTTGTGTGACAATTTGCTACAATCAATTTGCAAGGATTTATACTCTTAGATTAGATGAAAAATAACTTGTGATGTGGTGTTGACTTTGATGTTTTTTTATTATGTTACAGATGAGAAATGCCCAAATATTCCTTCATGGGACTCTCCATGTCATCTATGAAACGGATAGGCTGCACAATGAATGGGGTGGGCATTTTCACTATTTTGACTTTATAATTTCTGCCTGATATATTGAATTTCACCATTTTGTGCAATTGATCTATATTTATGCCTTTGAAGTTTAAGTGCCTTGTGTTTGAAATTTCCATGGTGAGGTCAAGTAGAAATGTTTATGTGATGTGACAATTTGCTGCTTGGTTTAAGAAAATCAAGATAAGCTTCTTTGTTGATTTTTTCACATAATCAAATAGTAGGTAAATGGGTAAACTTCTTGAATTCTAATGATTAGTGGTTTAGTAAACAATGTCACGTTAATATTCTTTTGTCAAATATGCTACTTTCATACTGGATTTATTGAAGAATCTATCTATTTAATATATAATAGGAGGAGAGTTTGGCCAATGTTCCCGCCAATTTTATCCCTCCGTGCACTCCTCATTTCTTATGAGTTCGTCTTCCTCCCTATCCTTGAGTCCTTTTCCTCTATTAGGTAAATATATGCTCACTCTTTGTTTTGGTGCTATGGTGTGAATATGGATCAGATTTTTCAAAGCAATCGGAGGATATAAAAAGGAAAGCTATAGCAAAGAGGTTGTTGCCTTCGCGCATTTGACACTAACTTGTGATTTTAAGTAAATGTGTTTGTTTGACATTTTAAGGTTCTTCCTCAGGTTTGTGTGCAACTATTAGTTTGAGGAATCTTTTATATTGCAATTAAATTAAGTTGATCTGGGAGGAAACTTTTATTTAGTGTGTTTGGAATTTTTTCCCATAATTTTATTTTATTTCTTTAATTTCTGTTACTGAAAAATTGTTGCAATTAGTCAATTTTTCAAACCAGTAGTTAATTGAAATTTAGATGAAAGTTCTTTATAGATTTTGACTTTTTGATTTTTATGGAAAAATTGTGGTCTTTATTTACGATGAAGAATTAAGGTGCGGTCTTTTCTTTGTAATGTTTTATCTATGATTTGTATTCTTATGAACTATCTATGCTATTGAATATTTGACATACTGGGTTATCCTTCGCAACAGTTTTATGGACCTCTCTATCTCTTTTTTAATTCTTGAATTAAGAATCTGGGTGTTGTAAATCAAGAGCTCATCTCAAACTGCATTTCGTGAATTCTGGGTAAGTCTCTTTAGGAATTTATCCTTTTTGAAAATAAGTACTTTAGTGCATTTTTATTGGAACATTTATGATTATGAATGAGATTTACCGACCCCCGCCATGCTTACCTTCTCAAAATGCAGGAAACTGCATTTCGTGGATTCTTGGTAAGTCTCTTTAGGAATTTATCCTTATTGAAAATAAGTACTTTAGTGCAGTTTTATTGGAACGTTTATGATTATGAATGAAATTTACCGACCCCCGCCATGCTTACCTTCTCAAAACGCAGGAATGGACTATTAATGAAAGCTTATGAGTTATCAGTTCTTTGTGATGCTGAAGTATCTCGGATTATTTTCTCACAAAAAGGAAGACTTTCCCAGTTCTCAAGCTCTAAGTACATTTTCATCTCTTATTTTCAGCTCTATGGTATCATTATTCTTTTTTTTTTCCCTTCTTGATATTGAAGTCTTTAATCTCTTTGTGATTTTTAATGATGTTTAACTATCAAAGCATTGGGAAGAAAGCCTAGAGGTAATGACTTTATATGTTACCAATATACAAGCTAAAGAAAATGTAATTTGCTTCCTAACTTTATGTGGCCATAATGCATTTGTGCAAGGTCCCAGTAATGTTGTTCTATCATTTTACGTTGATTTCCAATTCCGTAGCTTTCAAGACATTGTTTTGATAATTCTGATCTCAATGGTGTTACCTTTATTGATTTTTTTAACTCCCCCATACATTAACTGTAGCTGATTCCCCTATGTAGGTAGTAGCCCTCCCCCAAACCATGGATACTACCTCATTACTCCCCTTCTACCCATCCTTGATGATCCGAACAAGTAAGATTTTGGGAACTGAATCTGAGTTCATGAGCTTATGTATATTTAATTATTTATTACTCAAATTCATCTAAACCCATATATCACTTAATAATAAGCATAAGTGTATGTTATTACTAATTACTAAGAATAAGGGATGCAACAGGACTTAAGATAAAGATAAAAGAAAAAAAGAAACATGTTATAGGTCAAATGAACAAGTAGCTACCATTGAGCATTTCAAAAGATCTTCATGTGACTAATGTTTCCATTATGAAGGAAATAAATCGATCATGTTCTCTTATAAGATCTTCATGTCATTTTTTATGGTGCTCACTGTTTTCTCATTACGTGGTTAAAAGTTTAGTCAGTTTGCAGACACCAATATTGGTAAATAGAGGATAGGTCCCATGGAATTGGAGAGACAAGGCATTAAAGTTTTCAGAAGATGATGAATTGTCAACTAGAGCATCCACCCCTACTCAAGAGAGTGCAGAAAGCTCTAGGTGGCACTTTTGATCGAGGAAGCCGATCGTTGTTGAGGTTGTCGCAACGTTCTGTGATGTCTTTATTGATGCTAAACAATGAGTTTTGTTTGAATGAGTTACATTATATTGAATCTTTCAGGACCACTCTCCAGCTATTAACTTTGTAGAAGCCAAGCATATTTGTTCCAGCAAATGATCCCAGCAAATAAAAGTAATTACTTACAAAAAAAATTTCTTCTATTTTGTGCCTTTTATGAATGTTCAATGTTTCTTGCTATTCAAATTAATACTCCATGTCTTACCTTGATTTTATTATCATCAAACCATGTATTATTGTCTCTGAAATTCCATCAGAAGAACTGCGGTACCTGCATCAATTTTACATTTGAATCCCTGTGGATTGCCTCCTGAAACTCTGTTATATCAATATATACATTTTTTTCAAATTTGTATATTTATAGTCTTTATTTTCTTTTTTGGGTATTTTTAATTTGTTTACAGTTCTTTGATTTATGAATTTCGTATGAGCTTTTGCCTTTCATCTTGCATTTTGGTACTTCTGGTATCTTCTTGAATTAGTATGCATTATTTGATGACAAAATATGGGAGAGAGATTAGATATAATTATTGTAACCTGGCTCTTTTTATTTATTGAAAAATACAATTGTTTCTTGAAATTATTTTGTATTTATTGGTTTGAATTCGATAAATGGGCTTTAACATAATTTTGTGGTTTGCATCCATGTTAAAATATGTTGTTACTTTAAATTGGATTGTGATTCCAATTTGAATTTGTTGTTTGGATCAGATTATGGTTGAAGTTGAGATCCAACCATAACACTGTGAAGTATGGTCCAGAAACTCTAATGCTCTAAAAGAAGGGTGAGGCTGTAAAATGAGGAGTGTAAGTCTTACAAGGTGATAAAGGACCTATTCTAAGTTTTGTCTCAATAGGGAGGACAAAAAGTTTTTTTGAGAGAGTACAAATTTTGTTGTAGAGATCTTTAGAGATTCCATGATTAATGATTTGGAAGAAACCCCATTTTTTGCAGGCTGCAGACAGAGATGGCAAAGAAGATGGGCAGAATTGCTGAGAAACATCTAATACAGGGAGTTCTAAGGGTGTTTCAGATTCAGGAATCATTTTTAGATAACAAAAGGTAGTGACTTTTCCATTGGCTAGATGATCAAAGATTGCACAGGAAAGAAATGTATAGTAATAAGCATACATGCATTGTATATAGCCTTGAATAATTTAGGACACCGTTCTGTTTTACGGTTACCTTATATATGTTTTCTCACATGACAATTTATAATGAACAGTTACAAGGAGAAATATACTTGAAGCACAAGTATATTGTATTTTCTTTTGCTAGATATATTATAAGAGAGAAGTGACATGTAAGGCAGCCTTTATGAACCAGCCATTTTAGAAAGATCATCATTATAAAGATATGATCCACTTGTGGGTTTGTCAGTCTTGGAAGTGAATTTGTTCATGAGTAATCACATCCATGCCCACGTGAGTATTTGATGAGAATCAAGACAAATGTATTTATGTGTCATCATGCATGGGTAATTGAGTAATCATTCATTACAAATGTTTTTAAAAAAGTGTTTCAGAACTTAGTTTGATTTTTGAATATTAGTTATCAATATTCAATTATATTTCTTTATATACTAGTTTTATTGATAAATGTAATTGAAAAGAAGTTCTTGTTTGATTTTCTTCAAAAATTTTCATTTTTCTACAATACTCAATCTTAATCATTAATTAAAAGTTAAGTCTACGATATTTGACTTTTCAATTAAATTTAAATCATCTATTCTTCTAAAAATCACTATTCATTTTTTTTTTTTAACATACCAAACACACACGAAGTGAGAAAAATATGTTATGATTATAATTGGGTCAAACAGAGCTATAAGTGGAAGTTTGGCCCCCAGTTCTTAAGGAAAATTGAGGTTTGAAATAATATTTTTGGAAAAATGTGTGATTAAAAATTGTTTGAACAGGTAAATATTATAGGCTTGACTAAAATGGATGGTTGATATTAAGTGTTTTAAAAACCTGATTTTCAAGAATTGGGGGCCAAATAGGGGCAAATTGGAGAGAGAGACATTACGTGGAATTTAGAGTAGGATTAGGTTAAGTATATGATTTTAACGCAATCATTATAATTTATAACCAATTTATAAATAGCATAATTTTTCAAACCACTTTCACACATTTTTTCTTTTAACTTTTCAAACACACATTTTACCTGAAAATGTAAATAAATCAATTTATAATTTCTACAATATTATCGAACAGGGCCTAAATCATTGACGACTAACACACCGATACTTCATGATGTGTTGTTAAGTCCTCCATCAAATAAATGGTTGGTCACTTAACTTTATTTGTGTAATTAATTTAATAATTGAACATTATATAATTATATTAAATGCTTAACCCCTGTTTCGTATAGATTAAAATTAGATTTTTAGTGAATTTTAATAAAAATTGATGAGGTGTATGATTTAAAACTTTGATCATGAATCATAAAAAATATGTGTTTAAAATTAATTATTAATTTTATCTTAATATTAAAATTAGTACCAAACAGGAACTTATCCAAAAAATGGGAGCCAAACAAGGGCTTAAGTCTCGTAAATATAGCTCATACATCAATAAGATAGAATCCATCTGGAAGCTATGGCGAAACCATTCATGTGATAAATGAAATTTTGACGTAACAATTTTATTTTATTATTATTTTTATTATTATATTTTTATTTGAAATGAACAATATTTATTAATTGTCAAAATACTTCACTTCAACAATTTGACCTTCCAAATTATCCCCATTATGTTGATTGATTTGTGAATTATTCTGACAAAGCTCATCTCTATTATGTTGATTGATTTGTGAATTGTAAGTGATTCTGATAAATAAAGCTTGCAAGTTTAAATTCCATCAATAGCTAAAAACGTGTTTTCAATTATTTAAATCATTTTAAAGGCCGTTTAGAGCATCTATAATGATTTATGAATATTTTGATCTATGTGACACTTATGTAGATAATTATTTCACTCATATTGATAAAATAGATTATAGATAATGAATTTTAAAGCTTATTGCTAATGGTATTTGTCTACAATTTGTTATGTATACATTGTCTAACAAGTTATCTACATCTAGATATAATATAAGATAATATCTCTACCACGTCAGCATCACATAATCATGCAAACTAACCATTGAAGATTAAATTTTCATATCATTATTTATTATTTCTATGTGTCAATCCATTCTTTCCCAATTAATATACAATTAGAGATGTTCTTAGAAGTGTGAATTATTGACATGGAGTGTTTTAACGTTTAAATAGTCACTTCATATTTTCATTTGTCACGTAGACGGGTTCGACAAAGCTTTCAAATGAATTTCATCTTAGTGATTTATGAGTTACGTGTATGATAATTGAGTTATCATTAAATTACACTTTAATGTTCGATTGGTAAGTAATTACACAAATGAAAGTTCAGTGATCAATCATTTATTTTACTCCAAGTGCCAGCATCTTCAGCTATGAACTAAAAATCGTATGGACTCCTCGTAAAATCGCGTTTACTATACAGGTAATTACGCTGTACGTGAACAAAACCTAACATGGGCCAAAGTGAATGGGTCGCTTGAAGAACAGGAGCCCAACTTGGATCCTTTACGCTATGGCAATTTAATTGCCACACTAAAGCTATAACGAGCTACCTTTTTTTTCCTATAGCTCTTTGTTGTAAACTTTTGTGTAACCTCCATCATAGTGTAACTGTACACATTAATTAAATCTCTGTTTGATGGAAATTAAAATCAATTTTTTTGAAAATTTTGATAAAAGCTCACGAGATATATGGTTAAAAAGTTGTGAAAATCATGAAATATGTAGTTATAATTAATTGTTGATTTTGATTTTGATAAAAATTCAATTTTAAATCAAAATCAAGCACGCCCTAAAACACTTATTTTCCATTAAGCTAAAAATACACCAAGGTACCTCAAATGGCCATTATAGCATCACTGAATTAGAACATAATCAGCATCTTCTGAGAACCTATCTCCAGCTGTTGGTGGCAGGTTATGGCGCCATTCGGGTTTACGAACCTGAGCATGAGTCTCGGCCTCGTGTTGGAACATCTTGACTAACTTGTCGAGCTCTAACTTCCTCACTTCCACCTGTTCTTCATTGAAGGGTTTTTTCAACCCAAGGTAGATCAACCCGACCGCAATTAGCACAATACCTAAGAAGAATAGAAGTCCTGCAAATAGAGCGAATGCGTATGGTGTGTTTTCAGCTCCAGGGATCCCATCCACGTTGATTCCAAAAAGCCCAGTGATTATGGAAAGAACAAGGCCGCATCCTCCAAATACGGCTAGATTATGAGTGACAGTAAGGCTCCTATCCTGAATTGTTCCAAGTATTTTTTTACACAGACGAAAACTAAAAACCATTCATGTAACCATGTTGTAATGTGACAGAATCTTTTAATATTATATATTATATACTACATACACACTAAGAGGCATATATATAAATACAAACCTGCAACCATGCACGAACAGTACTCTGCATGACATCTTGGATGGTAAATAAGCGACCACGAACTGCTTCTTGCTCTTCAATCATTTCCCTAGTACTCTTTCTTATTCCTTCCAGCAGAGTTTTTGTTGAATTCCCTCTCAAATGCTGAAGAAGTTCAAAAACAATCTCCTCTCTAGCGTGGAGCGACCATTTTACTCTAATAACCTGCAATTTCAAACGTGATAAGGCATACGTTTAAGTTACAGGATTGAACACAATGCAAGCACGAAATGTAAGCCACAAATTCAAGTTCTTGGTGAAATAGACCCATCATCATCATAGAAACAAGTCAAACAACGAGAGGGTACAAAAGTGCAAATAGGCAAAAACTTTGCTCCATAACTACTATATCTTATTACTTCAGTATGACATCTAAAGGCGGTCTTTGCAGCAAAAACAAATTATGTCTAGAACAATTAGCAGGTAAAAACACATACCTGTCTTGATAACCTTCTTATTTCTTGGTTGAGGATTATACTGAAAAGATTTAAATCTTCATAGTTTCTCCTATGGACAAAAGTAAACAGTTAGACATAGCTAGGGTACAGACGTAAACTCAAAGAAAACTCATTTGATTTATCTCATAGAACCTGTTCACAAACTTCAATTCTACTTCATCAGCCGCCCCAAAGATGGATTTCCGAAATATCCTTAGCAAATTAGAAAATTTAGTATATGTATAACCAATAAGAATTGGATCAAAACAAAGATAAATAATAATAGTCAGTCCATTTAATATCAGCACTAGAATACACTATTTTACAGTTTTAAGGCCTTGTCTGCAGGAAAAATTGTGAAACGATAAGAGATCCAAAAACGTATGCATAGTCGACACAAGCATGGAAAAAGAAAAATAATTGGATTACATTTTTGTAGCTGGCATCAAGTGAAAATTTGGACATTGCTCAAAGCTGCAATCATGGTAATGACAACATTCCTACTTTATAATCTCTTCCTAGAAAGAATATCATCTGACCGCTTGGTCATTCACCGGATCGATCGGTGCCAACCATTATTACTAAATTGCATAGGCTAGACTACAATAATATGAAAAGCAATCCCCCAGTCCTCACCTGTCATCCCATCGGGCAAGGCGGCTAGCTAAATGTGCTGTAATTTCATGTACTGTCCTCGGTGTATTATAACAACCAGCAAGGAGAAGTTCCTAGGAGGAGAGAAAGTAGATGTGATGATAAATATGCAGAACCCAACCTAATGCAATATATGCATCACAACAGAGAGTTTTTCAAAAGGAAGTAGAACACAAACGAGAGAAGCTGAAATTGGGTAGACAAGAAATTCCTACTCCATTCACCCTGCCAGCTTATGAAAATTATCAGTGTGAGCAGGATATGAAGTAAACACAGAACTTATCAGTGTGAGCAAGATAGGAAGTAAACACAGAACATGAACATTGACGATTTAATAACAGCAATCTTAATAAATTAAATGCAATTTACCAAAGCATGTCTGAAAGAGATCTGTTCCGTTATGAACTAACCTGGACTTCTGTAATGCCCAAAACATTAACTCTTGAAGCAGATCCTTTCGCGTGCAGAACAGTTACAAGAAACTTCTGTGATTGCCATGAACGAAGGACAATGGGCACATCATCTTCTTCGACATAAGGATCACCGACAGACTGCCCCAAAAGCTCGAAAAGCAAACCTCCAGCCACCCTTACCGGAACCTGTAGAAAACAAAAGGCATAGCAATAGAAACCAGCAATGTAAAGCACTAAACGCTGAAAGCCATAAAGCCCTTTGTTGAGTGAAACCCACATGTGTTAGTCAATAAGGACACTAATATCAGGTCAGAACTGTTATTTTTCTTTTGTCCATCTTTATTCAATATAATTTGATGCCACCAAATAAACAACTCGTAGAGGTTAGCACTAAATGAACTTTACATTTTTTGTAAAACAGAATAAAGCACTTCCACTTTTAAACTTACTCACGGACCTAATAGAGTTAGGAAACAGCTTATACTAAAGCTGATAGGAGAATTTACACTACATATCAACATTCCACTTGATGGAGGCAACAATTTCAAATTTTACGACACTGAAAGAAACATTTAGAAAATATGCATGTAAACCTGGCTGGAGGCAAACCTAGATAGTGGATAGTAGGTAATCCCTAGGGGTAGAGTTCATCACAGATTCAGTAGACAACTATCAGGATAAAGTTAATATCCATCAAGGAAGAAATGTAATAGAATTATTAGGAGATATACCTCGTATAAAAGGTGTTTCATCCTATCACTTATCAATTTACTTTCATCTCGCAAAGCAACACTAATAGCAGGATGTAACCACGAGGCATTGTTGAGCCATGCTTCCACAGAAGAGTGACCTGCAGAAAGATGGCACCACCATATAGGCCCAGCCGGCCGTTCCCGGTATGGGGCAGCTAACTCAGCAACAGTTACCTCATCCTCATCACCTACGAAATCGAACTGCTGAGTGCTCCATCCTGCATCAACTCGTACTGTTTGGACAAGTTCAGAAATTCTAGCCCACCCAATTGGGACCCAATGACTCCCTTCAAATATTTCAATGGGTTGGAAGCAGTCTGATTGAGAGTTCTGGCCATCCATGCCCAAACAGCCAGCCTGACCTAGTTCAATAAGCGGTACGGATTCCAGCAAATTGTTGCCATCTACTTTTTGAGAAGTAGGTGGAGTCCTTCCACTGGAGTCCATTGCCTTCTTTGCATTTAAACTATCTACACGATGAGATGACTGATGTTTCGGAAAAGATTTTGGTACAACAGAGTTCTTACGCACTCGCACAAATTCAAATGCACAAATAAGTCCATCGGTCCAAAGTTCACTCCCAGGCATGGCACCTTTATCGCAATGGACTCTCTGGCTTACGGGCTCCTTTGTTTTATTGTTATTGGAGGAAAGATCCTCGCTTATGCCACTCATACTATTCTTCATGTGCATCAAACTGAAATAACTGTTTACAGTCAGTAAAGCAATTCAGAGGAACATTGCTTCTTTGGGAAAAGAATAAAAGACTGAAACTTATGATGCACAAATGATGCACCTGCAAGTTTTAGTTCAGAACCTCTGCTCGTTATAACAGCTACATCGAATTCAAATAGAAAAATCAACTTGTGACTTGCTTAACTACAAACAATTTTGTTTCCAGTCCAACCAAGTTCTTGCTGCAACGTCAGAATTAACAAGTTAAAGAATCGTGGTAATTCATAATGTATCAGCAAAAGGATTGTGATATGAACTGAGAAGTAGATATACATCAATTTAAAGCGTACTATAGACTTAGATTAATTTGAAATTAGCTAAAATTTACCCCCAACGCAAGAAGAAAAATCCAATTAAGGAAACTCATCCAAGAAACGCAATATTAAGAACCCAGAATGTGAAGCAAACTCAACGAGTTAAAAAGTTGATTAATTTTGAAACGTCTAGACATTGAAAAACATAAAAAATAAAATCTATAATTGGTTATGAGATAAGTTTGTTTTTTGTTTTTTTTTTTTTCCCTCTCTTTTTCTTTTCTTTTAACAGGCATCAGGACAGATAAATTAAAATACAGAGTTTAAAATAAAAAAAAAATCGAGAAAGGGGATATAGCAATACTAACTACAAAATGATACACAACCAAGTAAAGCATCAAGTAGAAAACTAAAGAACTAGCATTTCATAAAGCCAAAAAGTAACGAATTCAACTATCACAAAAGAGGAACATCATCATATCACGAAGCATTATTTCGGCAAAAAAAAAAAAGAAAAGAAAATTGCTCAACATTAACTGAATTAAATGAATGAAATAATAAAAACAATCAAAATAAATTACCGAAGAATATTTAATTTTTGCCGAAAAGAGAATAGCGAATCTCGGGGGATTAGAAAGCAGTGGAAGTTTCGCAAGCATGAGGTTGGAATTTATATTGCGTCATCGGGCATTTTTCAGGAAAAATAAAAATTATATTCTATACAGTTCACTTTTCATCCCTCGTGAAATATTTAGAAATTGTAACTGCATCCTCAACATTTACCTCTTTCTACATTATGGTTCTGTGTTTGAAACCTTGCTTTTACCACTTCATTTAAAAATTTTGAAATATATATATAAGACAAAATATATATATATATATATATGTACATGAGACTAAAAAAAAAACATTCAAAAATTTTGTTGAGATCCGAGCTTCAACTAGTCACATAGCCATGCTTCAACCGAGACCCAACTATTTAGTCAATGACGAATGTAGACATTTCATCTTAATGAGGCACATAGATGTATTTGTATTATTTGTGGCGAAGTTTATGTGGGTATTTTTTTTATTTTTTTTTTAGGAATAATCTTTAGAAAACGCAAATTTACGTTTCAAATATCTATTCATAACTAATGCAACCAATCAAATAAACAATTGTAAACAAATATTCAACAAATACTAATCATCACAATCAAAGTTGTATAAATGTTGCGAAAAATGAAGAGACACTTAAAATTTTATTTATCTATAACTAATACAAACAAAAAAATAAATAATTGTAAAAATATATTTAATCCCCAAATGTAAATTTCAAAAGAGATCAATAGCACAAAATATTAATTTAAAAGTACCAAACAAAAGTACATAATTTAACCTTTGTTTGACGAACTATAAAAAAAATATGTTTTTAAACAATACAATTTCTCAAACCACTTTTTAACTCACTAATTTTCTCTCCCCATTTTTCAACCACATATTTTACATTGAAAACATAAAATTGTGACACAGATATGAAGTACAGAACAGGTCTTGCGACACAGATTGCTTTAGACTTTTAGATTTAATTTGAAATTTTTGTGTCAAATCAAGGAATTGAAATTATTTGTTGATTTATTTGTGTTTTCTAGGTAAGATGAAGGGTTAAAAATTGGAGAGAGAAAATGTGAATGATTAAAAAATTGTATGAAAAATTGTGTAATTTAAACTTTTACAATCATTTCAAATTAAAACATTGCCGAACAGCCCTTAAAAGCTTTCTTTTACCGTTCACATGTTAAATGATGCATCTTTGTTGAACTTATTTACTTCAATAATTCAGGTATAACTAGTAGTTATCTACTCATGCGATGCACGAAATATATAATTTTTAAATCATAATTTTAAAAATATCTTGATTCAATCATATCAAATAAAAAACATAATTCAAATAAAATTTCAATATAAAATGTTATTGAATTTGAAATTTTAAAAAAAACAAAATAATTCAAAATAAAAAATTCTACATGTACACAGTACACTAAATATACCACACCACTCCAAAATTTGACAATCATTTAAATTTTTTTTTTTTTTTGACATTGATTTTCGTTTTCTCTGAAAATTTCTCCACCTCATCACCTCTTTCCCTTTTAATATATTATAATTTTTTATTAACTATATCATTTAATATGTTGCTTACATATATTTTATTTGAAATTCAATATATTAATTAATATATTTTATTTTTTCTTATTTTTTAAACATGTCAATTTTTGTCAAAATGATTAAGCATCCGTTTGGTAATAATGTTTGGTTTATAAATTCGTTTATTTATGATTTTGAGGTAAAAAGTAGTTGCTAAAAATTAAAGAGAGAAAATATGTGTTGCTAAAAAGTTGATTGAAAATAATTAATTATTTTTATAACATGCATATTGAAGAACCTACTCATTTATTGACAGATTAAAATATAAAATTTCAATAATTTTATTTATTTATTTTCAAAATATATTAATTCATTTTTTTCATTCCAAACTTAAAAAATTTATATATCATATATTTATTTATTTTAAAATATATTAATCCATTTTTTTCATTTTCAATGTAACACATTTACATATATGTGATATGACATTTATTTATTTTAACACATGTTATTGAATTTGAAACTTAAAAAAAAAAAAAATAATAATCAAAATAAAAAATTCTGCATGTACACTCAGTGTACCTCATCACTCAAGATTTTGGCACTTAATTAAAAATTTTATATAAAATTTCTTTTAACTTTTATTTACGTTTTCTCTAAAAATTTGTTCACCTTATCACCTATTTTCCTTTTAATATGTTTTAATTTTTAATTAACTTTATTTTTTAATACGTTGCTTACATATATTTTATTCGAAATTCAATATATTAATTAATATATTTTATTTTTCCATTTTTTTTATACATACCAATTCTTGTCCAAATGATGAAATGATTAAGTTTTCTACCAATTTATCATTTGTGGTAAAAAGTTGATAGCAAATAATTAATTATTTTTGTAATATGCTTATTAAAGAATATACTCATTTTTAACATATTAGGAAGTAAAATTTCAATAATTTTATTTATTTATTTTCAAAATATATCGATTCAAAATTTTCATTTCTAACTTAACAAATTTATATAACATATATTTATTTATTTTCAAATATATTAATCTAAGATTTTCATTTTCAATGTAACACATTTACATAGATATGCCATTTATTTATGTTCAAATATATTAATACAGTTTTTTTCATTTTCTACATAACACATTTACATAGATACACATTATTTATGTTCAAATATATTAATCTAATTTTTTTCATTTTCAATGTAACACATTTACACATAGTACATTTATTACAACTCTTACCAAACATGTAAGAAATAATAAATTTTCCTACAAAAATATTTATCTTTTCTTTATTTATTTTATTATTATTATTATATATAAAAGTATAAGTGAGGAGAGAGAGTCAATAAATACAATTTTTCCTCCAAAATGACTCTCTCTCTCTCCTCACTTCTACTTTTATATATATAAAAATAAAAATAAAAATAAAGATAAAAATATTGTTCTACATTCAGTCGAACGATGTTCGGCAAAAATTAATTACATTTTCCCAAATCATATTTTAATCGTGCACATTTTTTTAAACAACTTATATGAATAATAAGTAGACATTTTTTTTAAGATAAGAAAATGAGATATTGTCGATGTGACGCCTCTTGATTGAATGATGAGGATATATCCAAATTGATAAATACACGACTCACCTCTTAATAATCGAATGTTGAGCTCCATCTTAATATGTTCCATTCCATTTTCATGTCCTTAAAAAATGTCCATACAAAAGAATTGATCATATGTTAACTTTGAAAATATCAAAAATTTGTTTATAAACAAATGCAGTTGCTAAACCTCCTAATGTCAGGTTTTGGGTTTAGTTTAACCATGGCAATTGCATCCTTGTTATTGTTTCCCTTGTTTCAAGAACATCTACAATGGATGGAGTAAAGTACTTGTTAGTGAAATAAGTTATAAGAGGTTGAAAAAATGTGTACAATGAACATGTTAAAACAAATGTTAAGGGAATATTTTTTAACACATGTTAACTTGTATCTTAAATTTGGCTAGCAATTTAGTGGATAATATGGCAATGTTAACTTGAAAAATTTCCCCAAAATCTTATTCTTTTTTTTTCTTCTTTCTTCTTTAAATTTTTTAATATTTATAAATAAAATAATATTTTTGTTAATTTCATATTATATAATTTAATGAGATCATCAAAATGAGTACCATATTAATATTAGGGATAACAATGGGGCGGGGAATACCCAAACCCGATGGGACCCCCCCGAAGGGGCAGGGAATCCCGAACAAAGACAGGGATGGGGATGAAAAAGCATTCCCGAACCGGGGACAGGGATGACCGTCTTATCCCCATACCCGCAATGTCCTAGATCCTCATCCCTAATTAACAAGTTCCATTAAAATTTAAAAAATCAAAAAAAAAAAAGTCATATATTATCTGTACAAAAGTCTTCTGATGTCAAAATTTCTTACACCAAAAAGTTATTACTTATCGAGTCATAAACTTTAAATACTTATTTTTAAAAAGTTACTAATTATTAGTTATAAGTTATTAAGTTTATCGAGTTGTATTTTCTCATCGAATCAAATACAAAATAAAGACACAAACAAAGATGAACATATATTCGATTAATGTCCAAATAATGTGTAAAGATTATTAGATTTAGAAAATGTTAGGGTTGTTCCTCCATGTTTCTTTATATTGTCTGCAATAAAATTATTTTTAAAAAAAAGATGTAAACGAGGATTTTTCTATCCCCGCCCCGCCTCATCCCCGATTAAATGGGGACGGGATGGGGATAGTAAATCATCAATGGGGTGGGGACGGGGAAAGGCATCCCCGCCCCATACTCGCGCCCGTTGTCATTCCTAATTAATATATAAATTTTGCTATTTTAAAAATAAATATTTTTTCTATTCTTGAAATTAGTTAAAAATTAATCTATCCGTTATAGCAATTTGTACATGTTAACTTTAACATGAGGATGTGTCATTTAACATGTAACTTTATACTTATGTGACTAGCTATTTTTAACATGTTCATTAGAGATGCTTTGAGGTTGCTTCATATTGAGTTGCCCTATCAAATGCAGTTGCAGTTAGTATCAAAGCACTAAAGCAGGAGATGTTTGGGTACGACACTTGTTGCGGATGAGTAGAGATTGCAAAAAGAAATTCGATTCGCAGATTAGTGGAGCGTATCAGTCCCGATTCGCCTCGTTTAATTAAAAAATAAAATTGAATAAAAAAATAATTTTTTTAATTTTTTTTAAAGATTTAATTTAAATTATATTTTAAAAAATTTTAAAAAAATTCCTCGTGGATCGGGGCCGATCCACCCTAACCTGAACCCCGATCCGCCTCGACCAGCCCCAAAAATTGACAGATCGGAGCTCGATCCGCCCCATTGTCAACACTACGGATGGGAGAGTTTGAGACACCATATTTTCTGTAAGGCTGGTTCTACATATCACCAAACTTAGGGGTGGTAAACGGGTTGGACGTTTTGGGAGTTCATGAATTCAGCTCGATTCGATTCGTTAAAAGTTCGGCTCAGCTCGTGAAAAAAGGATTTGGGCTTAGACCGGATAAAAAATTTGGGTATTGGACAATTTGAGTTCGGGTCGTGAAGTTTGTAGACCGGCTCATGAATTAGTCCAACCGAACTGCGAAATGGGTCGAAAATGGAGCCGGCCCATTTTGAGCCCCTTAAGGCTCCTTTCCCCGAGCCGGAATGGGCCGGATCTTGAGAGCTCGCATCTATTTTATTATTATTTTTTAAAAATAATCAAAGGTCACATTTGTGATCTTTGGAGTACACGGTCACAATGTGATACTTTTAGTCCCCCTCCTCTCAATTCTCAAATCTTAAGTTCAACTCTTAATTGTAATATTCAATTTCTAATTCTAGTTCCAAGTGCTATAAATATTTCATACAATATTTAATATTGTATCAAATTTCATTTTTATTTTCAAATTTCAAATTCTATTATTTCTAATGGCACACTTACAATCTCATCATTATTATTCTAACCAATTTGTTGATGAAATTTTCGGTCTCAACGATATTTCAATTCCCGAAAATTTGGTGGACTTGGAAAACGAGATCGAAGATATAGATACTAGAACTCCGATTAATTTGGATGACATTGTTGATGAAGATGTCGTTGCGCATGTGGATCCGGCTCTGCTAGTCCAACAAAAATCCAAAAAGGACGAAAAATCGAACTGCTGGAATTTTTTCAATTTGATTCAAACAATGGCTAAAGACGTTGATGGGAACACGGTATCGGTACATAAAGTACATTGTAAAACTTGCGAGGAACTTTTCTCTTGGAAGAAGGGTGGGGGCATAACACACCTCAACAGACAATGTAAATGATGTCGAAAATATGGCTCGGTTGAAACAAACCAATCAACTCCACAATTTTGTCAATTGAGTCTAACCACTTGGGTCTTCAACTAAGATCTAGGGCGTTAGGAAGGGATGGTCATGTTCGTATCGAGTGGTGAGTTCCCGTTTTCAATTGTAGAAAGTTTACAATTCACGGATTTCATTCATAAGTATCTCTAACTCAGGTTCAAACCTGTTTCTAGAAATTCTTTACAAGCTGATTGCATTGCTAAATATATTGAGAAAAAACAAAGTTTGATAGATGCTTTAAATAAATATAATGGTAACTTTTCTTTTACTCCGAACTTGTGGACTAGCAATAATCATAGATGTTACGTAGTCGTTACTTGTCATTACATTGATGATACTTGGTTAATGAACAAAAGAATTATGGCATTTAAAGTTATTTATTGCTGATAAGTGTGCGTTTTACACACTTATTGTGCTTTTAAATAAACAATTTAATTGAAAAATTGAGCAAATATCTACTTATATTTTGTGTTTATCTTGTACAATTAGGTACAACCTCAATTGGAAAGCAAATAGACAAGATTGGAGTGAAATCCGGCTAAAAGAGGAGCAAATTTGATGTCCAAGGACCTAATCGAAAGAAATCAAAAGTTTGGGGACTTAAGTGCGACATCTCAGAAAGTTGGAGGACTAAAGATGCAAATATTTCAGGGGATACTTGTAATAAAAGTCAAAATTCGAGGACTAAATTGAAGAAGACCAAAAGTTGGAGGACCTGGATGGCAATTAATTGAAGAACCAGACCACAAACACTCACTCTGCTGAACCACGCGATCGCGTGGTTAAGCACAGGTCGCGTTCGCGAACTAGGCCACAGACCCAACCCGAGAGATTTCAGGCTAACCACGCGATCGCGTAGGCAACTTTTTGGCCAGTTCCGGATTTTATTTTCTGTTTTTTTTATTTTAAGTTAAGGCCGCGTTTGGCTCGTAAGGGGCGCGTTTTTGGACCTTTTTTAGGTCAGATTTTTGGGGGTATATATACCCCCACTTCTCTCTTCAACAAGATCCCATTTTTCTTAACACCAAACCCTAGCCCCTTTCCCTTTTTTCTCTCTTTTCTTTCTTCTTCTTCTTCTTCTTCTTCTTTTCTTTTTCTTTTCTTTGTTTTTGATTTAGTTTGTAAATTAGTTTGTAGTTTAGTTGTGTTTCTAAGTTACTAGCACCATTTGGAGCAAGGAAGCAAGAAGTGAGGTGAAGATTCAAAACAAAGTTTAATGAATTTTGGGGCAAAAATCAAGGGAAATGATTTATTTCATTATCTTGTATTTTTAATCTTTGATTTCTATATTTTGTGATGTATTTTTGTAAACCTCAGCTTTTGTGCAATATTTATATAATGGGCTAGTCATTTTATGTTGGGATGATTGATGTAGCTTAACTTAGTTTAAGTAATTTTAATGTTTGTTTATTAATGTTGACCTTATTTCATGTGTGTTTGTTGTTGAGATTATTCCATGTGTTTGATTGATCACCAAATATATGTTTTGTGAAGTGTATGATAATCGAGAGATATTATGCATTTTAGACCAAATAACAAATGCTCTAGGTTCTTGTTAAGGATAGAGATATACCTTAAACCCTAGAGTATAATGTGAATGGAAGTTAACACGCCTAGTTTTAAGCATTTAAAATTGGGGTGTTACACTTGTTTAGCTTTTCAAGACATGGTTCAATTGCATGCACGGCCAGGCACCGCGAGGTATAATTACTTATTAGGATTGTGCAATAGCATTGTGTTTCCGGATGCAAAGCACAGATGGTGTTTGTTGCATATTCTAAAAAAGTTACTTGAAAATTTTGGGGGCCACACTCAGAAAGGTACCATAAATCCTCTGTGCACGAAGTTGTATATGACTCTCAAGAACCTAAGGAATTTGAAAGTCATAGGAATGAAATGCTTGATATGTATGGGCTTCATAACAACGACTAGTTGTCTAATGAACGAGGCCGTTGGGTAACTTGTTATCTTAGAACAAGTTTTTGGGCTGAAATGTCGACAACACAGTATAGTGAGAGTATTAATGCTTTTTTCAATGGGTATATTCATTCCAAAACAATTTTGAAGCAATTTTAATTCGGTTTAGAATTATTTTCTTTAATTTAGAATTTATAAAAATCCGACTTTTAATTGTGTGTTTCTTCTTGTTGTTACAATTAAATTAATTAAAGTTGTATAATCTAGAGTATACATTCCTCGTGGGATCGACAATCCGGACTCAAAAAGTCCACTTTATTACTTGTACGCGACCTGTGCGCTTGCGGTACACTATTTTGAGCGAACAAGTTTTTGGCGCCGTTGCCGAGGAATGTTTTTACTTTGATTATTACTTTAGTTGATTTTAGTTTTAACAATTTGTAATTATTTTTTGTTTTATGTTTTATTTTGTTATATTTGGTTAACCACCACAATTCTAATTTTTCTTGTGTTTGGTTTTTCTTTCTATGCATATTTGATTCTAACATTGACAAAATAGGAAAGCAATTGCATTGAACAACCTCAACATGGGTGATGAATACATGCTTGAAGAATATTCAAGTTGTGAAATTTGTTACAAGATGCATTGTAATGGACAATGTTTGTGTTTCGGGGAATGATTTGATTACGTCGAAGCTTATTAAGTTTAGACAATATTTGAAATGCCGAAAACAAGAAATTGATACATTGGATGTGAGTTACATGCTCTTGGGAGATTGTGTACCGGATGATTGGGATGAGGACATCACTCTTGTGGGAGATGGTCCTCCACTATTGAATGAGAAGGTACTTGCAAAGTATTATATTGAGCTTGCCAATTTGGATGAAGATGATATGCTTATGGGGGATGTCATGTATTGGGAAGGATTCCAAATGTGGGGGTATAACCCACTCTTGGGAATTAATAGGAAAAACTTGCCGTTGCCCATTGATTCAAATTTTAGATCGGTCATTCAATCCAAGGAGACATCAACTAAAGAAGATGAGCTTGACGAGAATGACAATTTAATCACACAAGAATCACATGAGGAAGTGGCAATTAATGAGGAAGATATCAAATCAAGTTCTCTCAACTTCATTGTTTGTCCAATAATTGATTTTGTGATTAAGCCACTTGAGGAGGTGCAAGTCTATTTAGTTGAGTTTGAATTGGATGGAATAGGCAAGTCCCATGACTTTGGAAGGGGCAAGGTGCAAGTGTTTAGATCAAATGAAGAGTGGGGTAAAGCCAAAAGAAGCAAAATGAGCAAGGCATCAAAAGCTATGTTTAGAGTGCCATGAAGTGCCTATGCGGAGAGTCGAGCTAATGACTTTAAAATAAGCGCTTAATGGGAGGCAACTCATTCTCTATCCTTTACCTGCTTTATTTTTATTTATTTATTTATTTATTTTGCATATTATTTACTTTCTTGCATTTTATTTACTTTCTTGTAAATAAGTTGGCTAGGCCCAAGTCTCTATCTTCTACATTTATTTTCCTCAAGTTGGGTGGTGTGAAATAGCTCCAGTGCATTCTCATTTAATTCTAATATATACTCATATCAAACTTTCAAAGTCAAAATTTGTTTAAAACTCATTTTTAAATCACTTGGTTCATATTGTCTTTTATATTCAAGTATGATTTAATATTGATGTGGATGGGCAAATTGTATTGGATTTATGAGTTAGAATTGAGATGTTGAATGTGATTTAAATTTTTGGATCATTCACCACTTAATATCCACTCTTTTCTTATGTTTTCATAGGATACTCACAAAGTGTTCGATAAAATGCCTCATTGGAGAAATTTGTGTTCAATTGATTGGAGGTTTCAACACAAGTTTGGGGGTGGATTGTTGGTGATTGCAATGAGAGTTTCACATGCCCAAGACTACTTATTAGTGCCCCACCACTTCTTGGGATGTCTAGTAACTTCTTTCCTCTTACTTTGATTTTATTTTACACATTGAGGACAATGTGCATTTCAAGTTTGGGGGTGATTTCTTATTGTGTTTCGACATGTTAGATAGCCTTGCCGGCCAGGATTACTTAGATGTTTAAAATTGTTATTGATTCATGATTTATGACCAATATGCTACTTGTGTCTACTCTTACAAAATGCTTATCCATGCAAGATCATATTTATCTTGAGCACAATAGTCATGATTGATTTTTGGTGAAGTTTGGGAATTGTTGAAGTGTGAAGAGGTTAATGGAGTAGAAGAATTAGGTTGTGAGCTTGTATTTTTAATTTTTATCAACCTATCAAATGTTTCCCAAAAATTCTAAATCTCTTGATCCTATTGTAAGACAAGTTTGGGGGTGGTCGACCCGGTGAAGGAGATGATTTAGACGTGTGGTGATTCCATGCATGTTGGAAATAAATTTTGTGTGGAGTGTATTTCGCCAAGTATAAGCTAAGTAACGACCGTATGCTAAATTTCTAAGCCCATTTTAATTTTTTGCATTGCATTTCCCTATCTCGAAGCCTTTTTGACTCGAGTAATTAAGCCCGTAGGAGTATCTTGAAACTTGGTGCCTTAAGTTTGAAACTTGGGAGTCACCGGCCGAAAGCTCGCTACATGGGTCAATTAGAAAGCTTAATGAGTAGGGTACTCACGTACACACACGAAAAAAAAAGCACTTCATTATTGCATTTGCTTAATAAGTCTACCTCACTTCGTAGCCTTCTTGACTCGAGTTATTAAGTCCGTAGGGGTATTTTGAAACCTGGTACCCTTTGATCATAAAACAATCGGGGAGTTGCCGACCTAAAGCTCACTACATGGGTCAATTAGAAAGCTTAAGGGGTGGGGGAAGACACGACCATTCATCACGTTAGTTTTTAGAAATTATGCATTTGTACTTGCATAAGGGCACTTAGATGAATAGTGGGTTTGAATTGCTTAGTATAAACTTGAATGTCGAAGCACTCATTAGTGGAGAGTCACCGTACTTCTAGGTTGTCGAGATTTCCGGTAAAACGCACCCAAACTAGAGCGGAAAAGAAAAGAGTGATTTGAGAGTACCCTCTAGAATTGCATCCCGGGAGAGGAAATAAAAATATTTATTGGGGGATGAATGTCACGAGTGGGAAAGAAAATGAATTGACCACTAATGGTGGGTAGTTTTGACTTGAAACTTCTTTACTCATCAATATTCTCGAAACTTAATTGACAATTGAAAGTGACTATGCACACACACACACACACACACACACCGATCGAACATCGGATAAGCTAAACTTCTTTTTGGTAGCATTATTTGGAATCATACTTTTGAATTGATATTACAATTTTGCACTCATGAGTAATTTGCGAGTTATCTAACATTTTTGATCTATTTTTCACATTACTTGATTGCACTAGTAGACAATTTTGCTCGAGACGAGCAAAAGCTCAAGGTTGGGGGTGTGATAAGTGTGCATTTTACACATTTATTGTGCTTTTAAATAAACAATTTAATTGACAAATTGAGCAAATATCTACTTATATTTTGTATTTATCTTGTACAATTAGGTACAACCTCAATTGGAAAGCAAATGGACAAGATTGGAGTGAAATCGGGCTAAAAGAGGAGCAAATTTGATGTCCAAGGACCTAATCGAAAGAAATAAAAAGTTTGGGGACTTAAGTGCGACATCTCAGAAAGTTGGAGGACTAAAGATGCAAATATTTCAGGGGCATACTTGTAATAAAAGCCAAAATTCGAGGACTAAATTGAAGAAGACCAAAAGTTGGAGGACCTGGATGGCAATTAATTGAAGGACCAGACCACAAACACTTACTCTGCTGAACCACGCGATCGCGTGGTTAAGCACAGGTCGCGTTCGCGAACTAGGCCACAGACCCAACCCGAGAGATTTCAGGCTAACCACGCGATCGCGTAGGCAACTTTTTAGCCAGTTCCGGATTTTATTTTCTATTTTTTTTATTTTAAGTTAAGGCCGCGTTTGGCTCCTAAGGGGCGCGTTTTTGGACCATTTTTAGGTCAGATTTTTGGGAGTATATATACCCCCACTTCTCTCTTCAACAAGATCCCATTTTTCTTAACACCAAACCCTAGCCCCCTTCCCTTTTTTCTCTCTTTTCTTTCTTCTTCTTCTTCTTCTTCTTCTTCTTCTTCTTTTCTTTGTTTTTGATTTAGTTTGTAAATTAGTTTGTAGTTTAGTTGTGTTTCTAAGTTACTAGCACCATTTGGAGCAAGGAAGCAAGAAGTGAGGTGAATATTCAAAACAAAGTTCAAGGAATTTTGGGGCAAAAATCAAGGGAAGTGATTTATTTCATTATCTTGTATTTTTAATCTTTGATTTCTATATTTTGTGATGTATTTTTGTAAACCTCAACTTTTGTGCAATATTTATATAATGGGCTAGTCATTTTATGTTGGGATGATTGATGTAGCTTAACTTAGTTTAAGTAATTTTAATATTTGTTTATTAATGTTGAGCTTATTTCATGTGTGTTCGTTGTTGAGATTATTCCATGTGTTTGATTGATCACCAAATATATGTTTTGTGAAGTGTATGATAATCGAGAGATATTATGCATTTTAGACCAAATAACAAATGCTCTAGGTTCTTGTTAATGATAGAGATATACCTTAAACCCTAGATGATCCATTGAGCTATTTTCACAACGAGTTAATGCAATTGATTGTGTCTTAATCGACATAGAGATATAGTAGGTTAGACCAATTGATTAGGGTTAATTTCACTCGAGAGAGGTAATTAGCTAAGCTTGGGAAATCGGGTCTAACATTGTAACTGAGTGATTTATTAATTTGCATGTGTTGAGAAATTACTTAAGCAAGATTTAAGTGAAATCATGAATCCCAACTATTTTATCTTTCATTTTCCTTATTTTAATTCGGTTTAGAATTATTTTCTTTAATTTAGAATTTATAAAAATCCGACTTTTAATTGTGTGTTTCTTCTTGTTGTTACAATTAAATTAATTAAAGTTGTATAATTTAGAGTATACATTCCTCGTGGGATCGACAATACGGACTCAAAAAGTCCATTTTATTACTTGTACGCGACCCGTGCGCTTGCGGTACACTATTTTGAGCGAATAATTGCCCACGTAATGCAACGAATATTTTCATTGTATTACTTGCAATTCTTAGAGAATTTAACTGGGATAGTAAAATTCGTAATTTTACACTAGATAATTCTTCTGTTAATAAAGAGGTGATGGATAGATTAGCTAACCACATGAATCCTGAATTTGATGAAGTCTTGCTTTATGTTCATTGCGTGTGTCACATTTTTAATTTAATAGTTCAAAATGATCTTAAACTTATAGAAAATCAATTGAAAAAAATTAGTTATGCTTGTAATTTCATTATGATAGAACCTTCTAGAAAACAAGCTTTTGATGCACATTTTACAGAAAATGGTATGTCAGCATGATCATTTGTTACAGATGTAGGAAATAGATGAAACTCGACTATTTAATGATTGAACATTGTCAAGGTTACGAGAATTTAATATGTGAATATTACAACGATCGGCACTCACACGGCCCAAGTTTTGATTTGGGGGATAATGATTGATAACTTGTATTTAATTTAAAAACTTTTTGGAAACCCTTTTACGATGCTACAAATGAATTATTCGGTATTTATTATTCCACTAGTCCTTTAGTGTTGAAACATTTTTATTGCATTGTTAATAATTTTTACAAGTACAAAACATTTCCTTTTCTTCTGAAATGATTATAGCAATTAGGGTTTACGTAAAAATTGTCAAACCGAAAATCGAATCGAAACCGTTGGTTCGGTTCCACGTGGACTCGCCAATATTTTCAAACCAAACCAAACCAAACCAAATTGTTTCAAAATGGTTTGCTTTAGGTTTCAATTTTTAAAAATCATTTAAACCAAACTAAACCGCTAAATTTTTAATTAAAAAATTAATTTTTATTCATTTAAATTTAGAGTTTTTTCACAAAAAAAAAAAAAAAAAAAAATTCAAATTTATTTAATGAATGAAAGTTCTTGTCTAGATTCAAAAAAAGAAAAGAAAAAAAGTTCATGTCTAATGCCCAACCACAAAATCACATTAACATATAACTCATACCACTTTTAACAACAAACTCCAACCCTAAAATCTTATTTAATTGAGATTCAAAATGAAAACGTTCTCATTTCCTAATTCAATCAGTCATTTTCTGTTTTCATCCGTCATCCTTAGCTCCTTCCAACTTCCAAGTTCCTCTCTACTAATGTCAATTAGATTCTTAGAACAATAGACATAGGCGATACGTGTACTTCCAATTTCTTCCTATATTTGATTTTATTTTGGAGTGTCAGTAAAAAAAAATTCGATCAATATTAGAAGGTTCAAATCAGTGTATGAATTTGAATATCACGAGTTTAAATTTCTTTACAAACAATATCATTCGATTATTTTATTTTTTATAATTTATTCCTTGCTGAATTCCAGAATCTGGACAACAAAGCTAAGACCAGCAGGAAGAGAGCCAAAGCAAAATGTAATTATTGTAGAAAATTGTATAAGTATCATACTAAAAAATGCTGGACTAGTACTTTATGGAATCATATCGCACATTTATGCAAGAAGTATCTGCATATGGTTTCAGACAAAAAACAAAAAAATAATGACTAACTATGGTATGTCAAAGCCTAGTGATTTTTCTAAGGATTTTGGTGACGATGACCGGTCACGTTTGTTTCGATAGAAGTTAGAGATCAAATACAATGTAATTACAATTGTTTTTTTTTCAATTTTATATTTTTATTTTGAATTGGAAACAAATATGAATGAATTTAACATCTAATATTATTAATTCTAGTATTAACTTATTTTATCTTTATATTAAAATATACGAATTAATTTAACATCTAAAATATATTATATTATGTCGATAAGTAAAAACCGTGAATTAAAACTAACCAAATCGCGAAAAATGGTTTAGTTTGGTTTGTAAAATGAAATTGTTTGATTTGGTTGAGGAAAATATCAAATTGCTTGAAATAGTTTTGTTTGGAAATATTTTAAAAACCGCCCAAACCAAACCGCACCCCTAGTAGCAATGAAGACTAAGTTTAGAAAATATTGGGAAGATGTACCTACTTTGTTTCCATTAGCAACAATTATGGACCATAGAATATAAATTTAGAGAGAATTAAACATATTATAAATGCAATATCAAAGAAATTAACTTTTGAGACCCCCTTAACATGCACAGATTTAGAAAAATATTTATGTGAAATGTACTAGATCAATACCAAAAGGTCAGACAAAAATGTTTGAAGAACTACTCCCACCCCTAATGTGATACAAAATCAAGATAGTGATTTACTTTCCTACATTATGACTATGAAGGGAACTTGTAGTACACTTTCTAGTGATTCTAGCTCTTCTAGTACATATAATAATTCAGATGGAATTCTGAACGAGTTAACTGGGTATTTCTCATACGACTTTCTTAGCATGTTAGACGAGGATGAGAGAAATAGTTTTGACATTCTTAAGTGGTGAAAACTAGACGATCGTCAATACCCGGTTATTTCTATGTTGCACGAGATCTATTAGTACCTCCGTTATCAACTATAGCATCGAAGATTGTTTTTAGTGCAGGTGGTAGAGTGTTATCTGAATATAGGTCAAAACTTAAAGATTACATACTGGAAGCCTTAATGTATTTGAAAGATTGGCAGTTTGCGGATAAAATGTTACAAAATAGGATAAATGAGATTCTAACCGAGAAATTCGGAGAACAATCGTATTGGTGAGTAAATTATTTCATATTATTAATTATTATGCTTATAATTATTCTATAAAGAATATATGCATTTTGTTCGTGTACAATTTTAACTCCGTTTACAAGAAATTAAATGTAACCGTTCCTAAACCCGAATTAAAGGAAGATTGTATATTTTCAATTATTTTAGTATTAGTAGTCACAGACTAGCGGTTAGAAGAAAAAAAAAAAGAACCGACCCGTCCGGCTCATGCGGTCACGAGCCCACTAGCCGGACTTGGACCGGCTATGTAGGAAACGCTCTGCCCGGCTCGTCTCCCACACGAGTCGGCCCAAGTCTGGCGTGGACCGGACCAAACAAGCTCCTCATAGGCCGAGCCGGCCCAGCTCTACCCGTTTGACACTCTTAACCAAACTCGAACTATTAGGTCCAGGTGACTAATAAGTCTATCATTACAATTTATAAGTAATTCAACTTTTTCAAATTATTTTCTAATCGTACATATTTTTCTCTATACTTTTCAATTACACATTTTACTTCAAAAGTATAAATAAACCAATTTATAATTATTACAGTGTCACCGAATATAGCCAAGTGGTAAACTCAAACTCATTTTCAACCATACAATTCTATTAAATTCACTATTTTTCACACTTTTCAACCACATATTTCTCAAAAATCATTTTTTCTCATTACCAGACAGCTCTTAGTTTTTGATTTCATAATCAAATGGACGGACTCGCTTTACAAGTTGTTTTAAAGAAGTGTCATGGCTGGTAGTTACAAATCGATCAGAACTATCACTGAACGTCAATAGAAGGTTTCCGCGTCATTTACAAGTTTTAAAGAAGTGTTGCAAAAACCGAGGATAACTATCTGTGAAAGTCAATAGAAGATTTCAATTGAATGGATTGTGTACGTGAAATTTGTTGGGTGGATTTTGTGAATAGTGACGCCAAATAAATATAATGATGGTTTTGTAAATCCTTGTCGAATATTGGACAGAGTAACGACAAAGAAAAATACAAACAAAAAGAATAAGAGAAGAAGGGACAAAGTCGAAACAAGAGTTGGACTCTTTGTTCTTAAGTCTAATTTGCCCCGCAACGGTGATTATGGATTTCGGCAATCGACTCCCAAGATATAACGGCTTCACTTGTGTTTGTAGTACTCCAAAACACAAGTACAACGAACCAAATATAGGCTTATGTACTCCAAAGGATGCAATGAAGGAAAATCAAAATAAATGAAATGATTTTGATTTAGGAGAGAAGTGAGGATGAGAGATGGTTTTGCATATCAAAAATGTGAGGAATAGGACACCCAAATGGTCCTATTTATAGACCATGAAAGGGTGTGGACGAAATGGTTGAGGTCAAAACCATGCACCATTTCCAAACAATGCACATTTACAAAAAAGTGTCTTTTCGCCAGACAACCGTGCGGCCGCACGGTTATAGACCGACCATGCGGTCACACGGTTTAACTCAAAAACCCGAAAATAAAATTGACGTGTGGTCGCACGGTCAAATATTTTGACCTGATTTTCGTCATTTTTCGTAATTTCTCATTCATCCGATATTGGTTTTCGAAATGCTAAATATACCCTTCAATACATGTAGAGAAATCAAAATTCTCTTTGGATTGAGTCAAGCTTTTGAGTATTAGGTCGAAGTCGACACGAAATCATTTTAATCGATTTTAAATTCTCGATTTATTAACCAATATCCAACAAAATTTTTGTAACTTGGTTGTAGCACGGGAAGTTTGAAGTGTTTTCTTACGACTCTTTTCACCGCCTTGTAAAATTAAAACTTAAAACAATTAGAAACACAAGGAATTTAATCATAATATTTTATGTTTGAGAATCATTGTAACTAGATATAAAGAATATAATCTGGTAGGCTGGAAAAGAATCTGGAATTTTGCTGCCCTTCCTTGAACACAAAGTATAACATTTACAGCCCCACAAAAACCCTTTAGAACATACAGCCTTACAAGAAAAGAACCAAAAACCTTTTACATTTGTACTTATATACACCTCTCTTATACCTAATTCAAATGCAATTGTACACAAAACTTAATTTCTTCTTTAGCATTTCTTGTTCCTCTGAATTCTTAGATCCATAAGGATGGCCAATGGGCAGCTAAAACCTGTTGCAGGACTCCTTTTGGTCCTCAATTTCTGCATGTATGTAATAGTTCTGAGCATTGGTGCCTGGGCCATGAACATGGCCATCGAACATGGTTTCGTCATTGGTATGTTCAGTTTCTCATTGAAAATTCTATGCGTTTTTGACACACATGCACGTACCAACACAAGAAGTAGGCCTAGAATGGCCTATTCGTGCCACATCCAAAATGTTTTACACGTGCATTAAGCCATCACGACCTTTGTCAGGCCATCTCCAAACACGCATACACAAAATTAAGCCTCATATGACATGGTCTAGTACTAGTTCTAGATATATAGCACTATCCAAAACTTTAGGTGGGCAAAACAGTCATTATATCGTTCATGTGTCTAGTGTGTACGCTATTGTATTGTACATATAATATTTTCCACGAAGCGTTGACATCTCTACGATGAAAAATGATTGGATTAATGCATTGAGATTTTTTGCAACAGGTCCTGGATTCGATTTGCCAGCACATTTCTCGCCGATATACTTCCCAATGGGAAATGCCGCGACTGGATTCTTTGTGACATTTGCTATGATTGCTGGTGTTGTTGGAATTGCGTCAATCCTTTCTGGGCTTATCCATTATCGTTACTGGAGCACTCAAAGCCTTCCTGCTGCAGTTACTGCTGCTACTATTGCTTGGACTCTCACTCTTCTTGCCATGGGGTAACTTATATGTTTATACAAAACCTACATATTTATTAATTCAAATCATCTTATTTTACATGTCTTAATTCAATCTAACCTAGTATCATGTCTTATGTTGTCCGTCTTAGTTTTTCCCTTTTTTCTCAACTAACGAGAACTATTCGTGCAGCTTCGCATGCAAAGAGATTGAACTCCACATCAGAAACTCTCGTCTGGTAAGCGTCCAACAAATGTTGGTATTGCATCGACATAAAAATTCTTAAACGATAATTCGGTACTAACGAATTATAATTTTACAGAGAACAATGGAAGCATTTATAATTATCCTTTCAGCCACTCAACTCTTGTACATAGCTGCAATTCATGGGGGTGGATACGTAAGGACTGTTTGAGTATCGATATGGTCTAATTATGTCTTAAAGTGTGCTTTTTTTTTTTTTTTTTTTTTTGGATTTTATGAATTCTCGATTCATTTATGTTGTACAAAATCAAAAAGGGATGGCATTTATTGTACACCATTGTAATTTGTTTGTGTTTGTGTGAAAAATGAGCATACAAATAAAATGGCTGACGTGAGCAGTTTAGAAAATTCTTTTTGTCTATGCCTGTTTGGTAATGTCTTTTTAGAAGTTTTTGTAATTTTTTTTTTTGTTTGATGAATGTGTGGTTTAAAAATGTTTGAAAAATCTAAAACTGTGGGCTTAACTAATAATGAAAGATTGAGATTGAATTTGAAAAATTGAAATATAAAAGATCACATTACCAAACAGGCTCTTTGTTTATGAATCTAACTTCTGAAGCACTTTTATACGTTTATATCATCCTTGTCGAACAACAAATCTGTTATGCTTCATTAACTCCTTTAAAAGGAAAATTTGTAAGTTGATTAATGCACATGATTATCTAGAGGTATAAATCAATATGTCATCATTTTCTTGTATTGCACATTCTTTAGCATCTGAAGTGGCAGCAGCAATTTCAATTATTGCATATGTTTGACAAACTGTTTTTAAACAACATATTTTCTCAAACAATTTTTTAATCACAAATATTTTATTTCTCACTTTCTAACCACGTATTTTACTTAGAAAGAATCACATTCTTTATTTCTAAACAAAAACACTTTTAACAAACATGGAGTCATCCTTGTTCCTCTTTGATACCACATCCCAATAGCTGTTCAAATGTGAACCTTCTCATCTACATATCTCAACTTTTCCACCTCATTTGCTTTCATTTCAGATTCAATAGCATGTTTCCTCAACTTAATCACCATCTTCCTCGACTGAAACAAAATGAATTTCCTCAGCCTCTCTTTCTGATAAAAAATTGCCCAGATTTTCAGAATCAACAAATGCAACAATTTCAATGACAATTAAACAATCCTTGACAACATGATAGTTGTACAAATGAAATGTCCATTATCAAAATACCGGAACCACTAACTCATTCCCTTATAACCATTAACAACTACTACGTACGCGGACACACTGGTACATACAAAGATAGATACTAAAGTAAAATGTGACCAATTTTCGATTTGCTTAATATTATCTTATCACGTCAACTTCATATATGACATATAATTTCTTTATTTAGTTGACATTTCGAACAACTGTCCAGTATATATTTCAAGGAATTCGATGAAGTTTTTTACTAAAATATTGATTTATTAAAATTTGTGGTTAATTTACAATTTTAATTTTTTCTTTAACAATATCAATTATCTCAACTACTATCAAAAAACAATATTAATATTTCAAAAATATAACACGTATCATTCATCCTATACATAAAAAAAACATGCAAAACACGAGCTTAATACTAGTCTCCATAAAGCACTGGTTTAATTTGAATTAATTTTGACAGAAATGTAGTTTAACTATTTTTAAGTTCATTAATTTTCTGACATTAAAGGTCGAAAAACGTTTTGATCAAAAGTCAAATGATTCAAAAACATTTAAAAGTAAACTTTACGTAAAACAACTTTCGTTATATTACAAGAATTGAGTTTCCTCCTCTTAGCAATCAATCTCTGTACCTTCCAACTTCATAAAATCGATATAAGACTTGCCATTGAGTTTCCGGGCGAAGAAATTCTTGAAGTACTCCTCAAGGGGCATTCGACGAAAAACTGGTGGATTATTAGGTCCAACAAGGCTACGTGCAGGGCCCAACTCCAAGTCCAGGTTGGAGCTATAAAATGTGGCAACTGAGAGCCTCTCATTGTCTGAGTTCACTATTGCTCTGTGCTCAATGCTCCGGTACACACCATTGCTCACAATCTGCAAAGAAATAACCGGATAAACGCATCAGAGTGCTTAACCATAGGATAAATTGCTCAAGACAATAGACAGATACTTCTGCATATCAATGACGGAAAATCTATGTATTGTTCCCAACATATTCTTATGCATGACCGACCAAAACAAGTTTGTCTGGCCATATTAAGTACGTCTAGAGCATCCTCCTTCATGGACACGATGAAGAAGCTAATGATCATTGTCACTCCAGATGCACATATATTAGAACAGTTTGATTTTAGAGAATATATATGCGAGCTAGTTAAAAGAATATAGAGAATTTACCTCCATTATGTCACCAACATTAACCACAAAAGCATTTTGAAGTGGTTTAACCGGCACCCATTTCCCATCTTTTCGAATCTGAAGGCCCACGGTTTCATTGAGCTGTAACAGAATTGTTAGAGCAACTGCATCCGAGTGAGGAGTGAAGCCAATGACATTATCAGGATCAGGGCAAGGAGGATAGTAATTCATTCGCATTGATTGTACCCCATCCCTAAATGGTTCTTTGATCTCATTGTCGTCCATCTTTAAAGCCTTAGCCATTTGACTTAATAAAGTCATGGCTAGCTTTTTCAATTCTTCGGAGTACGCCTTCATAGTTTCCCTGGACATCAATCATGGAAATCACTTCAATTAGCTTAAAACCTTTTCGATGAGTAAAAGAAGTTCATTTTGCGCGTGCGCGCGCACAGAAAGAACCTGAGCTCTGTAGGTAATTTTTCGAACAATTCAATCTTTCTTTGATTGACGGGTAGAGTTGTTATGTAAAACATGTCTGACCAATCCAGCTTCTGCTCATCGGATATAACAAAGAGTTGCCCAAATCCCTCGTGGTTGTCTGGTTGTTGCCATAGTTTCTTTTTGTCTTCGATTGGAAGGTTAAAAAAAATTATAACTTGCCTTCTAAACTCCTCTAGCAATGAAGGAGAAACTCCATGGTCTATGATCTACTATGAGAAAAATGAATTACGTGGAAGGGGTGAGGAAAATCACGTTATGAAATGACAAACTCAGAGTTGTTTGGGATAGCTTTTACTTCTTTTTCCTTCAGTAAATTGAATGTACAAAAAATTTCGAAAGAACAGTTGATGTTTCCATATAGAGATTTGAAGATATGTAAAATCAGACATCAAATTCATATTACTCAACTTAGTAGTTCAAGTTCCAACATTGAGTGAAGTTGATGTTTCCATATACAGATTTGAAGATATGTAAAATCAGACATCAAATTCATATTACTCAACTTAGTAGTTCAAGTTTCAACATTGAGTGAAGATCTGGCAATGCAGGATGATACAAGACGAATAAAAGGAAAGGTAAGAACCTGAAAAAAGCCCCAGTCTTTGCAAGCGGAATGAAGCTTTTCAAGTTCGTAATTCATGGATTCTCCTGTAAGCAAGCTCTGGAGATTGACTATTGGTACTGATGACGTGTGATTCTCATTGGATGGAGGATCTTGGTCATGGCGCAGATATCGTATTGGGATGTTGACAATAGGCACTTTGGCCAGCTCTTGGACACTAGGAACTAATAGAGACTTCCCGAAGTTAACTACTTCTGATGATGACTCCATAGGCTCAAAAATGATATCAAAAAGAGAAATTCAACTTTTCTTATAATAAGCTCCTCTGAATGATGAGAAAAATGACAATCTCCTAAAGAAAACAACAAAAAATTTAAATAAGACAATCCAGTAAAAAAAAAAAAAATACAGCAAGAGGAACATGTCATCCATGCATAGGTTTCACCATACATATTTTTCATCATCAAACAGTTCTTTGTATCCAAAGAATTTCAAATAATTCATGTAACAGCAGTATTACATGGATTTTCATATGCACAAAACTGTTGCTTTGCAGCCTCTGGTTTTCCTAATACACAAGTTCTTCTTAAGATAAAAGGAAGCTGGATGGTGCGTCGTGGTTATAAAGGATCTAAATGCTTTGTATCTTCTAGTAATGGTAAGTTGGTAACAATAAGCCGAATGGAGTGGTGAAAAAAGATTGTATACCCAGCCCCCAGATTTCCCCCTACATTAGAAGTATTGCTTTTTTTTGTTCCAAAATAGTAATATGCTACAATGGTACAAAAGTCAAAGGCTAATTCACCTAAAAATCTATCTTCAGACATTCGAGACCTGGTTTTCAAAATTCAACATTTTCAAACTCAATCTCAACCATCAATTCTTAGTCAAACCAATAATATTTGACTTTCCAAACAATTTTAAATCTTAGATTCTTCAAAAAACCACAAAACCTCAGCAAACCTCAGCACCAAACAGGGGTGGTAAAACTTTTTATAGCTGCCCATGAGACCTACATCTTTTATTAATTTTTATCTACATAAACTATATGATCCACAACATATAATATACAAAATGCTTTATTTCTCCACATACCTTAATTACAGGTCTAGATAATCTGATTGATAACATTTTAACCTCTAATTTTGACATAATATGGTCGTGATCATTTAGCTTAGACAATACGTAGAAGACAGACCTTTGTTTGTGATAATACTACAAACAGATAGTAGGCATATGCATAATCTTCTTGTATATGATTAAAAATTAGCTATACACAACAGTCAATAAGCAGAATATATATAAAATAAAAATGAACGAAGATTTCGTACCAAAATCAACGGCGGATTTGAAAGGGTTCCGAATGTATTCAAAGAAGAGAATCTTGGAATTTGTATAGTGCCCGCTTTGTGGTATCCACTTTGACTTGGTTCCAGTGTTTCTCAATTCTCACCTGCCCTGCGTTGGCTTACGAGGGATTACGACTTGATAAAAGTAGGGTTTCTCTTTCTTTTCTCTATCTTTTAAGAGTACACTGCAATCAAGTCCGTAGAATAGAATAGTCTCCCAATCATCTGCTGAGTTCTAGCATACTAGATTTGAGGGAAGAAGATAGGTATGAATTAAGGAGGAAATACATATCAATACCCTTAAAAACATACCAATTTTTGAAAATACCCTAACAATTTTATATCTTTTAAAAATAGCCTTAATCACTATAAAATACCACAAATATCCTTATATATCATATTTTAATTAAACCCATTAAAATTTAGAAAAGTTACAACCTAGTCCTTGAAATTTTATTAATTTTATTTATGATTTTATTTGATTTTTGTTCGCTCATAGTAGCACCCTCACTTTTATGGTATCAGAGCCATATGGCAGATCTAAAAGATAAATATTATATGACAAAAATTAAAAATAAATATATAATATATACATCAAGATTTATAATGCATACATTAATACTACCCGATAATTATAAAATAGAAATCTTGAAAACTTTAAAAGATTTAGACAAATATATAAGAAGAGAAATATATGATCTAATAAATTTCGATATAATAAAAGAAGATTTTATCATAAACGAAATATTAGATTTAATCCACAAAGATATACTAGAAGAGTTATATAAAGATTATAGAAATGGATTATCATAGAGCAGATCCTCAATTAATTAGATATCTAGACATAGAAACAAATGAAAAATTAGATTTAATAGTAGAACAAAGAAGAAATTTAATGGACTAAATAAGAGAAGAAAGAAATATAAAACGGCAAGAAAAATTAAGATTAAGAATATTGGAGAAAAAGAGAGAATATTTTGATAGAATTTTAAAACAATTACCAAATATTCAAACGATTTTAGAAGATAAAGAAAAAACTAAAAAAGAAAAATATGATAAAACAAACACATTGGAAGACTATCTAAAATATTATAGAATATATCATAGAAAATCAATGATTGGATCAATAGAAGAATATTGTGAATATCAAATAATGAATTATAAAGAAGCAAAATATGAAACAGAACTTATTTTAGAAATCGAACATATTAAAGGAAGAAATTAATGACAGAATTTCCAGAAATAAAATTTGAAAAACAAATAATAGAAAATATAAGACTTCCAGTTGGATCTTATCAAATAAAAGGAGCTAATACAACTATGTTTCAACCATTAAGCTCATGGGGAGAGTCTGATGGATTTCTTAACATGCAATTAAATTGGATAAGTGCATTTTTATGGCAAACATATAAAAACATAAATTTACAAGATAAATTAGCTATCGAAGAATTACAACAATTAAATATACAGGACATGAATATCAAAGAAAAATTACAGAATATTCAAAATAAACTAACAATACAATTTAAAGAATTAAAAGAAATGATAGGAGAAGTTAAAAATATAGATGAAGAAATCTTAAAAGAATTCCAAAGAAAATTAGGAGAATTAATTAATCAAGATAAAATTGGAATAATTATAGAAAAAATAGATAGGTTAAATGAAAAAATAAGAAAAAATGAAAATGAAAAAATCATATCAATAGAAGAAAAAATCAAAAAGTTAGAAATAAAAAAAGATGATATGTATGACAGACTATTTAAGGTATAAAAAACTCAAAACCCAAGAATATAAAATGTCGATAAGTGAATATATTGAAGATTTAAAAACATTAATAAAAACATTAATAAGTGATGTACAAGAACTAAAAAATGAATTAAAAGAAGTAAGAAATGATATAAATATACTAAAACTAGAGATTAGAGAATTTAAAGAAAATAATAAAAGCAAAGATAAGAAAATAGACAAAAAACTCATAGAAAAAGAAATACTTAGAATAGGAAAGAAGCATTTCGAACAAGAAAAAATTATAATAGAAGCAGGAAGTATGGATGATGAATTTAGAAGAAACATATTACCAAAAATATTAGAGGAAGAATTAGAATTACAAAAATCTATAAAAAAAACTTTTGGAAAATTAAAAGATGAAGAAAAAATTGAAGAAGAACAAGACAAAAATGAACGAAGAATTAGATTTGCTTATAGAAAATTTTGACCAGTTAAGTATAGAAAACTTTAATGAATACCAAGTTTTAATGAATACTGGAGGAGCACCTAACCTTGCTCCTATAGGAACTTCTAAACAAGAATTACCAGATCCAGATGAAAGTTATGTACCTTTATATAACAAATCACACCGACAATATTATGATAGAATCAGAGATAGACAACCACCTAGAGGAAATAAATATAAAGATATATTTGAACCAAATAATAACTATGATAAACCTATTAATCATGGAGGAACAAAATTAGATCTTGATTGTAAAATAGATACTAAAAAAGCCTTATTAACTTGGGCATATTCAATGATACTATTCTTTTTATACAATAAAGATGATACATGGGAAAATACTGATAGAATGATAAATTTTTTAATAGCATCTTTTGAAGGACATGTTAGAAATTGGTGGGAAGGAATAAGTGGTGATACAAAAGCATTAATAAAAAGAAATGTACAGACAGAACTAATAAAATCAGATAGAAAAGGAATAGAAAAGATAGTAGATTATATTGCGGATGAATTTTTAGGAGAAAATTGGATAAGTAATTCTGAAGCAGAATCAATAAGAGAAAAAGATAATGCAAGAGTAAGATTAATAAATTTAACAATATGTGATATGTGTAAAATTAAAGAATATACTTGTGAATTTAAAGAATACTATTATGTCCAATTCTATAGTAATGAAAACCAAGAAGTATATAGAGATATGTATTACAATAAATTACCAGGTTCATGGGGAATATACTTTAAAATAGAATTTGAAAAATTTATTAGAGATAACCCTGGAACACCTAGAACATTAGGATCAAAGATAAAATTCTTATTTGAAAGATTAGCATATATATGTCAACAAAGACAATTATTAAAGAAATCAGGAAAATTAACCAGAATATGTTGTAAAGATATGGAAAAACCTACCCAATGGGGATGTAACCCTGAAAGAAGAAAATATAATAATAAAAGAAAATTTAAAAATAGAAAATTTAAAAAATTCAGAAACTTCAGAAAAAGATATATAAAACCTAAGAGGAGATATTACAAAAGAAGATATAATTCAAATAAAAAACAGAAAAATAAAACTTATAAGAAAGATAAAAGCCAATGCAAATGTTGGAATTGTGGAGAAATGGGACATATAAGCCCTGATTGTAACAAAAAGAAAGTTAAAATATTACAAAATGAATATCTAGAAATAGAAAGTGAACTAAGTGAAATATCAGATATTGAAGAATACTATGATCAAGAAGTCTATATAAGCGAAACAGATTCAGAAAGCAATGAATCAGAATCAGAATAAAGAAATAGAAGAAATAGAAACAAATAAGAATATAGATAAGCAAGAATATGAAGGAATAGAAGGTTATGGATTAAAAGTAACTTTTGATAATAATAAGTTCAGAAAAATACAAAAATTATCTTTAGATTTGAAAATAGGAAAATGGGAAATATTAGACAGAATATGGAAAAGAGAAAAAGTAGCAATAAATGAGTATCATAAAATTGAAAGAGCAATAGATGTTAGAACCACTCAAGGAACACACAAATTAAATCTTTTAACAAAAAATACAGTTGCAGAATTATTAACAAAGATTAATAGAAAACAAAGTGAAAAGATTCAATATGTTTACTTAACAGGTATCCAAATAATGTTTAAATCCCTGTTTAGAGAAGGATTAGATTCGCCTTTGACTGTAAGTTTACATGATGGAAGAATTATAAATTTAAAAGACAGTCATTTAGGAACAGTAGAAGGAAATCTAGCATATAAGAAACTAATATTTACATGTTACCCAAAATATTGTATATCATTAAAAGATAGAAATTTTAATGAAGTTTTAGGATTACATTTCAAATTACATAAAGATGATATAATGGAACCAGGAGATAAAATTATGACTATAGAATACAGGGCATTATACACATTTACTAATTCTAATTATGGAAACATTTATTCTAAAAAACCATATATTGAAATTCATAAAGAATGTAAAGATTTTGGTAAAGCTGTAGAACCAGATAAACAAATAAGTTTAGTTCCAAGAAATTATGAACTTATTATAACAAAAAATAAACCAGAAATCATAGAGTTACGAGAAGAAGAATACCCTAATAATAACATAACATTTGAAGATGGCAGATTAATTAGGAGATCAGCAAGTTTACCTAATAGAAAACAATTAGGAGAAACTAGTAATATAAAAGAAATAAAACTTAATAGAAATGCTGAAAATATGAAAATAGAAGGTGAATATTTTAATGGAATAGAACATATAAAAGGATCAAATATATTAATTGACACAGGAGCTAGTGAATGTCATATAGCTTCAAATAGAAATAAAGGACTAATATCTCATAGAACCGATCCATATAGATATATAAATTTTGATGGACAAATACATATGACTGAACTTGAAGTAAAAGTACCAATAAAAATAGGAGGAATAAATCTCCTAGTACCATGTCATGTAGATAGTAGTATGGAAAATCCTCATGTATTATTAGGTATGAGCTTTCTAGATGGACTAGAAGATTATAGTATAAAACGTGAAGGATTATATATAACTCATAATGGTCAAACTATACTATGCAGAAAGGCTGAATAAATGAATAACCATATAAGTTTTCCATTAGCCATTTATATACAAGTTACAATTGTTGAAACAAATATAACAACATGTGCATTAATTGACACGGGAAGTGATATAACAATATTCAAAAGCTTCTTAGTAAAATCATGGAATACTAATGGAAAAATAAAAATTACTGGAGTAACAGGAGAAAGTACTCATATAATTAATAGTGCTGATAAAATTGATATAATACTTGGAAGTAAACAAATAGTTGTAAATAAAGTATATAATTATAACAAATTAGAATGTGATATATTACTAGGAAATGACTTTATACAACAATTTCAATATTATAAACAAAATAATTACATGGTAATGTTACAAACACCTTGTGCACATTTACTAAAAATACCAAGAGAATTTAGACCTTACAGAGTTCAGCCAACACAGCGTGGTGATAAATGGGAGAAAAAACCAATTATACAAAATGAAATAAAAAATAAAAGAATAATGTATAAAAAAGTCTTGAAAACGAACATACAAATAAACATGGAAAAAATCATTGATCAACTAGAAAAAATTTGTGGAGAAAATCTATTATCATTTTGGAAACCACATCATCCAAAAGCTAGAATAGAATTAACAGAAAATGTTATTATAAGAGTTAGACCAATGATGTATACCATACAAGATATGCAAGAATTTAAAACTCAGATAAAAGAATTACTTAACTAAAAATTAATCAGACCTAGTAATGGACCCCATAGTAGTCCAGCTTTTATGGTCATGAAACATTCTGAACAAAAAAGAGGTAAAGCTAGAATTGTGATAAATTATAAAGAATTAAACAAATATACTAAATTTGATGGATACTTTTTACCAAATAAAGATGTACTAATAAATCTTGTAAAAGGAAAGCAATATTATTCTAAATTTGATTGCAAATCAGGATTTTGGCAAGTAAAAATGGAAGAAGATAGTATTCAATATACATCATTTAGTACACCCCAAGGTAAGTATGAATGGATGGTTATGCCATTTGGTTTAAAAAATGCACCACAAATATATCAAAGAAGAATGGATAACATATTTAGAAAATTCAATGAATTCTTAATTGTCTATGTCGATGATATATTAATATGTTCTAATAATAGAGAAGAACATAGAAACCATTTAATTAAATTTATAAATGAATGCAAAAAAGAAGGAATTGTTCTTTCAAAAAATAAAGCTATAATAGAAAAATAAGAAATTGATTTTCTTGGATTATCAATAGATAAAAGGGGGATAAAATTACAAACTCATATATCTAAGAAGATAGAAAGTTTTCCAAACAAATTAGAATCAAAAGAACAAATACAAAAATTTTTAGGATGTCTAAATTATGCAGAAGGATTTATTGAAAATCTATCAAAAAAGAGACATAAAATTCAAATTTTACTCAGGAAAACAAATACCAAAGGATGGAGTGATGAACATACAGAAATTGTCAAATCACTAAAAGAAGAATGTAAAAATTTACCAAAATTAAGATTACCAGATGAAAAAGATAATCTGATAGTTAATACTGATGCCTCGGATAAATATTGGGCAGCAATATTAAAAACAGATCTTAATGAAATTTGTAGATACTCAAGTGGAACGTTTAATCAAGCAGAAATAAATTATACTACTCATGAGAAAGAACTATTAGCAATTATCAGAGGAATAAAAAAGTTTTCATTGTTTTTATTATCTAAAAAATTCATTGTTGAAACTGATAATTCTCAAGTTGCAGGTTTAGTAAAAAATAAATTACCACCTGAACCTCAATATAGAAGGCTCCATAGATGGCAAGCCTATTTGGCGTTTTATAATTTTGATATAATTCATATTAAAGGTGTTAATAATTATCTTGCGGACTTTTTAAGCATGAATATTGAATTTGCAGATGGATAATATCAAAAGATCCCTGATAGACGCCAAAAAGCGAATGAACTTCCTCATGGAGGAAGCTGAAGATATAAAGCTTGGAATTGAACAACTTGCAGAAACTCTCCAAGGAAGTTTCAAGCAATTGATGGAAATCTCAACATTTCATCATAATTATACTAAAGAATTGAGCGATAACATAATTGAGATTGAATCTCAGTTTGAATCGTTGATTACCAAACAGGCTGATACCAAACAAGTCATATCAAAAATACAAACAGGTACATCTTCTGGAAGCAGTGGTGGACCAACAATTAAAAGAGATGAACCAAGTCCTAAAAAAGTTGTTATAAATGAAGCCAGTCCTCGAAAAATCACAATCAATGCCAAAGATGAACATACAAGGGTAGTCAGAATTCGTGCTGAAGAGGAAGATGATTCCCCTTTTTTACCAAAAGAAAACGAATATAAAACCACTGTTGAAGTTATATATGAAATTCAAGAATGTGATTGCTATTACATTTCGTCTGGAGACCATGTATACCCACGATTGATCGTTACTCAGGGAGGAGATCACGTCATGACAAAAATGGCAGCTGATTATGGATTCTTGGATCTTATCTATCCAAGAAAAGATCTGAAAGAAATCGAAAAATTTGATGATTTACTAAAAGGAGAAATTTCAAATTTTGCTCAAGGAAGAACCATATATTTAAAATTTTATTCGATCAGTCCTGAAATTGATGGAATGATATATTATCCTACTGAGCATATTATCACGATTGGGTATGTTGCTCGAAATTTTCAAATTGAAGTTGGGAAAAATACCAAGCCAGTACCAAACATTACAAGATCATGGTTTAGATCCCGAAGGGTGTTGGGAATTAAAGTTCTCTACAACATTGCCAAAAACCTATATTAGAAAAAATTCAAATGCATATGCCAGTACAATGGATGGACCTTACTCACTAATGGAGGAAAAGAAAAGTCAACAATCTTGCAAGAATACATCAATAAATTTGATACTCATCAAATCCATGGAAGTTTTGCCACTTTACAAGAGGCGTGCATAGCTAGGAATTGCCCCACATGCCAAAGGAACTGATGGACAGATGGAAGCCATTTGATAAGATTGCTTTACATACCAACAGAAGTGATGGACAGATGGAAGCCAATTGATAAACCTGATTTAATGGAACAAGACAGCACAATGTAAGGGCTATGAGAAGACTGAAAATAGAGGGATAGGTGTCCCTATAATGTAGCCATGTGAAGAAATAAAGGGACAGCTGTATCCTTGTAATAAAGAATAGATGGACAGGTGTGTCCTTGTAGGTCCTTGTAAAATTCAAATTATTGTATCAATTACATAAGCAATGATGTAAGAGGTTGTATAGTAATACCTCGTGAAGTTGTATAAATAAGGATCTTCTGATTAGAGAAGAGGCAGAACTCTCTTGAGCACTCAGTTTGTGAGAAAGCCAAAAAATCTTGTGTCTTTCAAAAAATTCTCATACCAATCCTTTGTCAATCTTTATACTATCAATAAAATCCAAATTTACATATCATATTATGATGAGTTTCTAAATTCTTGTCTTCTAAATCCTATTTCCAAAAAGAAGATATACTATTAAGAAAACTCCCTACACTCTGTCTTAAAATATTTTCCATCTAAAGAGTTATACAGTGAAGGCATCCAGGTTTAGCTAATAACCCGTGAAGGCAGGAAGCCATTGGAGGTGTGGAGCAGAAACCTATAAGCCTGAAGGTCACTAACAATAGAAGGAAAATACAAAGGTACTGAGAAAAGGAAAAGAGGTTAGTATTCTTAATATATCTATCTTTACGGAATTAGGAGGAAGAAGAACTTTTAAAATGACAGAATCCAGAATTGTTAAATTTAATTATCAAAACAGTCCTTATAATGATGAATATCATAGCATAATTGAACCTTTATTCATGTATAAACAATTTACTAGACCAAATAATAAAATAAAAAAGTTATATCATGTCTATATGCCATGCTTGTTAGCTATCTTTCCAACATTAAAAAGAATATTAGGATTAGAAATTACAATATCGATTATTTACTTTTGGCTTGACAGTGATAATACTGAAATAAATAATGAATTATATTTAGGATATGTGTTTAGCAGTGATAATGATTATGATCCTGTAATAGATTATGACAGTGATGGAAGAGATGAATCTTTCTTTACCAGTTTTTGAAAATCTTAATATCATGAATGAAAATAATTATATCATGAAAAAACCCAGAACTAAGAGAGGTCCATATAAAGTTCAAAAGCATATCAAAAGTAAAAAAGGCATTGAATATGAAAATGAAATTGATAAAATAGGATACCAAGAGCAACTCTATGCATCACAAGAGATATTAAAAAGTTTTAAAGAAAATTTAATAGAAAACTTTGCTAGAGGAACTGTAAGATCTATAATGATACGTGATATTCAAGATATAATTGATAAATTAGAAAAGAGAAAGAAAAATATTTCAAAATATAACATACCATTTGAACCAAGTATAGATATCATGGCTGACATAGATATTATTAATTCTCAAACACTCATAGAATTTGAAAAATTACTTGAAACTTTATAAATTATTTATCTCTGTGTTTATAATGCCTGGATATACTATTGAAGGATTAGACAATTTGTTAGAAAAAATAATGGAAAAAATAGATAACATTATATCTCATTTAATAGATATAGATGAATCATCTGAACAATATTATATACTTTCAGAAAATCATGATCAATACATTATAGATTATTCTGACATATTAGAAATTAAAATAGACTTAGAAAATAAAATAATGACAAATACAGTCCAAACCTAATGCTAGGATATACACTAGAAGGACTAGATAACCTTTTAGAAAAATTGAAAAATAAAATGGAAGATATTAAACATCAAATGGAAAATGAAAACTTATCTTCTGAAGAATATAATAAACTCTTAGAAAAATACGAACAATATATTGCAGATTATTGTATTATACTAGATCAAAAAATGGACCTATACCTAAGAATTTTGTATAATAATTTACCAACCCGATAGTTTATGGATACTTCACAAGCATCAACTTCTAATAACTGTAATCATAAACTATATTTAGATAATAAAGAAATTTCATTTCTATTAGTTATTACTGAAAAATCTAAAAATATACATTTTGTTGGACAATCTAAATTAAAAGAAATATATGAAGATATTGACTATGCTATCTTAAATAGAATAGAATTTAATTCTGTTGAAACAGCAAAAAATATAAATACGGTTCATAAAATTATAGAAGAATACGAAGATATAAAAGATGAAGTTACAGATGGAATAGCATTAGGATATATAACAAAGGAAGAACATCCTAAATCTTTTGAGAAATTATCACAATATAGAGCATTTTTAGAAGAACTTAAAAAATTAAAGAATGTGAATATAATAAAAAGTATTGAATTAAATCAACCTGACTAATTCAGGGATATATCTTGCAAAGAAAATAGTTTATTTCATTAAGGGTAAATAAGACAATTTGCAAAAAATGGGTATTTTGAAAAACTACAAATCTAAAAGAGGTATTTCAACAAATCCCCCATGAATTAAGGCTCATGGATTCCTACACCAAAATGTCAAACGTCCTGGAGGTCCACGTGCGTCGACCCGATAAGCCTGCCCTTATGGGCCGTTTCATAGAATTTTATTGGTAGGGTTAAGACTTAAGCACATGTTACAAAAATTAAGGCTGCGTTTGATTGCGATGGTGAAATTTGGGTGAAAAAAAAAAAAATGAATTTCAGATAATTGAATTCCAGAGAATTTGAAATTTAATGTGTTTGATTGATTTAATTTTCTAGGTGGAAAAAGTAAGGAATTTTTCAACTTTTGTTGTTTGATTGACATTATTTTTCATGAAAAATAAAGTAAAATTTATCTATTTTAATAAAAAAAATATTTATTTTTTCACACATTTATACTTGATAATAATAAAGTTAATTTTTAGAAAAAAATTAAATCAATTAACAATAAAAATGATCAAACGTAACGAAAATGGTATAAGATTTTTCATGAAAAATAAAACCTCATCTCCCCTTGAAAAACGAATTCATTCAAAACAAAGAAAATACCGAATTTCGAGGCAAGTGGAAAAACGAATTCCATGAAAAACTTAGACAACTAAACAACGCAAAGTTGGAAAATCATATTTTCCATGAAAAACTTAGCGTTTCAAACGCACTCTAAGGGTAAAGATAAAATTTTTACCACAACTTTTCAAACTCAAACTCAATCATCCATTCTTAATCAAGCCTACCATTTTTGACTTTTCAAATATTTTTAAACCATATATCTATCAAAGAACCAAAAAAAATTACAAAAATAAAAAATTTTCACGTTACCAAACAGGCTTTAAGGGTCCTTCTAATGTAATCAATTTTGAATTTTGAATTCATTTTTAATTTTATGTTTTGGGTATTATTTTTAATTTTTGAAAAATGTTTAATTCATCATTTTGAAAAATTATTTCTAAAATAACTTGAAAACACGCCTATATATATATATACACACACACACTAGTAGACTAACACGTGCGTTGCACGTGACGATTTATATTTGTGATGATTTGCATTGCATTGTAACTTAAAAAAAAAGTTATACAGATATAAACGATCAATGTTAAGAGTAAGTAATTTTATGTAGTGATGCAATTTTATCATTTGAGATTATAGAGATTTTGTGTTAATATTTCGGTGTAACCCACACCTTGAAGGCCTGAACCTACCCTGCTTTGAATTATTGGTTCGAGTAGTAAATCGCAGGATGTGCCTCCCAGAGGTCAGGGTGAAGGGTACTAAAGATCCCCACGAGTGATGGTAACTCCCGCTTGCCACAAGGTCAAATCCATTTTCAAGATTCGAACCCTGTACCGAATCGCACAGAGCGTATTATCAGCCCTCCTTTTTGTGCTATTGAGAGATTTGTCCTGGACAAATATTATGTTAAATATTGATTAACACTATAATGGTCAGAAGGCATGTACTGTAGACAATAAATTACAAGGCAAATCTAAGTCAAAGTGACCATATATTTGCTAGAAGTAGTGAATCTAAAACCAACCTCATCTCCGCATTTTCTTTCTCAAATTTTAACTTCAATTCTATATTCAACAAAAGTATTTGGGATTCACAAATTTCTTTGATTGCTATTCAAAACTAGCATACGAGACTGTCTTTTTTAAGGCAACACTATTTACAAGAAAAGGGTCCCTCATGTTACCTCCAAGATCCTAAAACATTAAAATAAGCATGAAAATTTCATACAAAGAGATTAATGACGGAAGCTTAAAAAAGTAACACTGAAAAAATACTTCTTTGCACTCGTGAACAAAATTTCCCTAAGTTGACAAAGTAAAGAGGTGACAATCAAAATGAAGGCCACTGGGGAAAAAGTGAAAAATTGAGTTTAATGTGTTGTCATACATCATGGAAATGTCATAATATTGAACCACTTTTAGAAGGAACAAATTAAAGTACAAAGAGAAATATTTAATCATACAATGAGTTTAATATGAACGAACCATGCGCTCTCGTGTAATAAAAAATAGATACATTGGAGAAATTTTCAAATATGTAGTTAAAAAATGTGAAAAGTAATCTACCTCATAAAAATGTACAATTGAAAATAAATTTGAGGGGAAAAAAAAGGGTAAAAAGCTCTAGGATCAAACAAGGTCTAATTCTACACAAAAGCATCTGATCAAGGTCGGACACTTCTCGAGACAACGACAAACTCTTTTAACCAAGTCTACACTCAAAAAAGCTCCGAAAATGAGCACGCACAGAGAGATTAGCCTCAATTGAACAAGAATGGGAAGCATGTTACACATTGAAACGAAACTATTATTAACATTAAACGAACCAAAACGAACAACCAATTTTTTATTCCTTGAAAAATTATTGTGCAACAAATAACAAATTTGAGCAAGACAACATGTAATATACAATCAGGCAACATAAACCATTGACGCCAAAAAAAAAAAAAAAAGGGTTTAAAAACCGCCACGCCAATTGAACGATAGTTCTCTTAAGCCACATAGGACTCAAGTAAAGGTCTTCGCGGCTCTTCCTCAGATTTTCTACTGTAACAGAAGTACAAAACCAACTGGATAATCCCGAGAATTGATCCAACCCCGTTTGGAACCTAGTTTTACAACCAGAAAAATGGAAAACGAGCTAGATTATTTTAACGAAGAAGTTAAGTTTTTCACATCTGATTGGCAACAAATAACTACACAAGAGCTTCAAAGTACACTATGCAATAGGGGATAGTTAAGTACAAATACTTACAGAAATAAATAGGTCCTGCTTGAACATTCCGTACGCGAAGAAGGAAATACTCATCAAAAAGGTCGCAAGCGAGAGATAAAATGGCATGAATTCGACGCTCTTAGTTTTTATAACCAAATTCTGCAATAAAAGATAGTTTCAAGTAATACGTTAGTAGCACAGACAACACATACTTAAATAAAAGGAAAGGGCTTAAGTTCTTGAATGAACTCACGATAATGAATAGCGGAGAAGCAAACATTGATATAAGAGAAAAGACGGATAAATATCCAATGAAAAGTTGTCGATTTGGTGGTTCGAAGACTTTAATGCTTAAAAACACGATCGCCCCAAATACGGCAAAAACGGCAAGTAACAAGCCGAGCATCTTCACCTGAAGAGATATATAGCTTACACAATTAAGTAACAATATATTGCGACAAAGAATATATATATATATATATATATATATATATATATATATATCCAAAATGTAAGAATTAATGACCTTTTTTGTTCTGTCTGCATATATAATGAAGATGATTATGTACATCAACTGGAAAATGGCTCCGACAGTATTGACAGTGAAAATCAAAATTATGCCGGGAGAGACAATAGGTGTCCCGTACCAAAGGCATATTAAGCAATTCAAGAGGGAATATATATAAGGCAACCCGGAAAATTGTTCCGTCGATTTGCTTCTGATAATTCTCCTAAATGTTGGTCTGCAAGATAAACATATAATCAATTATATGAAAACTTGTTCTTCTGTGGATTCTGAAAGATTGAGAATCTTACAAGGGTGATACAAATAGCACAAAAGCAAAGAGGTTTCCTGCAAAAAAGGCCCAAATGCATGTTATTTTGACAATAAGGGAAAAGTCATTTTCAAAATCAGTAACTTTGTTTACTCAAAATAAGAATAAGCAACTTATTCAAGAAAAAGAAAAGTTAAACTTTCTTTTAGCCAAATATGCTCCAATCTCCGTGAGCCATGGCTGGCTTTTTTTTTTACCCTGGTTGACTTAGCATTAAAATACTAAAATCCCATAATTTGAGAGCAAAGTTAATACTTTCCAGTAGAGTTGACTTTATGATTTAAATCAAAAATCTTAATTTCCCAACTTTCTTCACCGTTTCAGACGATCTTTTTTCAAGAAAAAAATAATTAGACGCATGTTCTTGAATTGTACAACACCAATTTTTCCAAACTTAAATAGAAAATTAAGCAATTATGTACAAATCAAACAACGCATTAAGCATAAATAAAAAATTGGGAAGCAAAATAAATATTCAAGAATCCCAAATGTAGATCATTATTGAAGAGCAAGAATTCAGATGACAGCAAACCAGAAACCCCTAATAAACCCACCCCGTCCCATCCCCACCCAGAAGCAAGAGATAGCGGTGAAGAAGGTACCTAGAATTCCAGCTGAAGAACAGCAGAGTGAATAAGTTGAGAACAATCCGCCTTCGGACATCGTTTTTCAACTCCAAATCAAACGTCAGAGTTCAGACAATCTTAAAACAAAAATGATTTCTAGAAATCGATTTTTCTAGAGGTTTGTGAGGTGGAGAAATAAGTTGATCGACACAGCTGGTTCTACTAATTTCTAAGGTAGTGGGGCAGGGATTATATAACGACCCGACCACAACGCACTGTATTATGTTTAAAAACCACGTGCCGTTAATTAGTATTTATGAAAAATACCTTGTCATATTTGTAAATTTATAGTTGTTTGAATATATTTTCTTCTCAAGACAATTTCAAGTAGGGACGGGTTGGAGAGTATCGTATCTAGTCCAAAATGGGCATTTTTAGCGTGTGTTTTAAAAAGGTTAGGTGGCGTTCTATTTGTATTTTATTTTATATTTTCATTTTCGAAAATGTTTTGTGTTTCCTGTTTTTATTTTTGTTTTCAAATTTGTTGAAAACGCGTTTGGTCTGTCATTTCTGAAAACTGTTTTTGAAAATGAAAAACTGGAAAACACGTTCTGTTTAAAATTTTGCAGAATACTACTTAAATTATTTTTAATTAATTTTCTTGTAGAATACTACCACCAGAGTCCATTTATCAAAAACATTTTTTGAAATATAACAACAATTTTCACTTCTTTTTTTTTTTGTAATGTTGGTATTGAATTCAATAAAACTTTATTTAAGCTTAGTTCCAAATTAGGATAATTTAAAAAAAAAAAAAAAAAACCTTTATTTAGGTTTAGTTCCAAGATATGATAATTCTATAAAAATAAAAAATAAAAAAACTTTATATTAAGCTTAGTTCTAAGCTATGATAATTCTTATAAAAAAATCTCAAAACGTGTTTTCCGCGTTTTGAATATTTTTTGTGACGTTTTGTGTACAAATCTTTTTTTTTTTTCCCAAATGCGTTTTTGAAATGGCAAAGAGAACGCGTTTTTAGTGTTTTCGAAAATAAAAACAGAAAACGACCTTAAAATAGTAAAGAGAACATGCCTTAATTTTACATCTCTCAATATTAAATAAAAAAATGGATTAGATCGGTTATTTATTTGTTACTAATAATAAACGTAGAGTTCGATCCAAATTCATCACAAGCTTTTAATAATTTCGACCTTATCAGTTCGACCCATTTCTCTTATAAGGCAGTTTTTATCACTTATCAACCGAAAATCGATTTTATGACAATATGGACATAAATAGACATGGTTGTACTCCAGAGTCCAACCATGTACATGTACTACTGGTTGTGATTGATATCTAAGGTTCTGTTTGTTAAAAGTTTCGCTGCTACTAGATGTACATATAAACACTTATAGATATAAATGAAGTGATTGTTTTACCCTTGCTCTTACTAGCATTTTTCCAATTTCTAGTCCTCCACTCCACAGAAAACCTCCAACTCATTAAGAACTGGTTATAACCCAACCCTAAATCCAGCTGATTCCTCTCCACTGCGGCATCGCACCCAAGCAAAGTGTGGTTTTCCGACTGTCACACCGAACTTCTTCATAGTGAGCTCAAGATTTTGAAGTCGGCAATTTCATCATTTTGTAAGGAACACAAAAATACCGACAGTCACACTGGACTTCTTCCAACCCATGTTTAGAAAATCTGACCGGACCGGTCGGTTCGACCGAGAAATCGGGAACCGGTCGGAAAATCGGTCTGTTTCATCCCAAAAATCAGCCTGCAGAAAACCGGTCGGTTCAACCGGGAAACCGGTTAAAAATCGGGAAAAAAACCGATCGGTTCAACCTGTTTACTTTTTTTTTTCATTTTTTTGTTGTTTTAAACTATTTTTGTGTATAATTTTATTTTCTAAATGAGTAAATATTAATTTATTTGTAAAATAACTTGTTTTTTAATAATTTTTGTGATTTTTTAATAATTTTTTATATTTTAATTGAAACCGATTCGACTCCGGTTAGACTTTTTGACCCTTGACCCGTTGCATTTTTCGGTTCGAACCGATTTTCAATTTTCTAAACACTGCTTCCAACAATCAAAATCAAACATAAGAATTTATTCAAAATTACATTGTTAAAAAGGAGTTATATCCGGTCCACTAGTCGCCGAAAATTACAGCAACTCTACGGCTAGCTGAAATTCTTCACAAAAAAAATAATCAAAACAACAACAATAGAACACCAGAACCTTATTCAAACATGGTTAGTTGTCTGAAATGGTATGTTGATGCTGGAATGGCGAAGATGAAGGAGGGGATACCAACAAGTGAGAGAGGCTTCATCAACACCGGATTGTGAGCTCAATATCGGCAACTATGGACTGAAATGAATATACGATGCTCTGGAGAAGATGAAGGCAAGTGTCAGTAACTATTCACTGTCCGGAAGGCCAAAAACATGAGTTGCGGAAATGGATTCTTCTCTGCTTCTTTTCCCGCCTAGATGAGAGTCCGGTTTCTGCTCCTTATTGTGTGAGAAGCTGTAGGTCTTTTTTTTTTTTTTAAATAATCAACTTATGTCCATGTCATATGCCACATCAGCTTTTGTAAGTGCGTCGGTACATGTGTTGGTTCAACTAGCATTTTTGTAAAATTTTTGTGTTTAAAAACATTTTTTATGTTTTCGAGGAAAATATGTGGTTGAAAAGTGAAAAGAAAAAATATATGTGATTAAACTGTAATTTGAAGAATTGTGTTGTTTAAAAACATATAAACCTCGGTTTGGCAAACATGTTTTGTATAAAACAATTTTTCAAATCACTTTTAACCACATCCATTTTCTCTCTCTATTTTTTAACCACACATTTTACCTATAAAACATTAAAAAAAAAAAAAAATTAAAAACAATTTTTTTTTTAACAAATAGAGCCTAAGGCTCCGTTCGGTAAAAGTCTAAAAGATTTAAAATCCAAATTATAATGAGCACAATTTTATTAATCACTTTTTTACCATTAAACAATTTCTCTCCCCAATTTTTAACCACACATCTTATCTAGAAAATCCAAATAACACAAAATTATAATTCCAATTCCCTTTACTTTAGCCGCCGAACGATGCTAAATATTCCAAGGGTAAATATCATATGCAGTTATTAAAATTTTAGTGAAGTTTCAGTTGGATCATTAAATTTTAATTTATTTTTATTGCATAGTTAAACTACAAAATAAAATCAAACTAGATTATTAGAGACTGTTTGGTAATGTGAAAATTTGTATTTTTATAATTTTTTTTAATTTATGTGTGATTTTAAAAAGTTTGAAAAGTAAAAAATTGTGGACTTGACTAAAAATAGATGATTGAGATTGAGTTTGAAAAATTGAGGTGAAATTTTTTTCGTTGCCAAACGAGCTCTTAAACTTTAATTTACTTTCAAATTTCACAATTCCGTCATCTGTTATCTCCTATTGATGAAGATTTTCATCGACAACAACATTGTGAGTCTTCAATGTATTAGACGTAAATAATACTCATTTTAAATAATTAATTATCGATACCGTCATAACCTTATATTGCCATTTTAAAAAAAAAAAAATTAGTGTGCCACGTAGCGATTACATGAAAAAATTAATTATGGCATGAACACCGACTAAACAATATCTGTTAAATTAGGAGGTGACATGTCATCATATTCGAGGAGTGGTGATGATGTTTAAAATTACATTGAGAGCCTATTTGACAAAGGTAATTTTGGAGAAATTTTGAATTTTTTAGAAAATGTATGGTTGATAAAATTTTTAAAATGTGAAAATGAATGAATCCCATAGAATGTACGATTCTAAATGAATTTAGAGAAGACAAAAATGAAAAACATCAATGGGACCAAGCAGGCTATGAAGCTCAATGATCTAATTGAGAGAAATTTAAAGTTAGTGATCCAATTAATTTTTTCCTTGAGGTTTTACTGGTCGAATGAAATGTATCCAATATTCTAATGATAAAAATCCAATTATTTATTTGAGAGGAAGAGGATATTACATCTACAAATGTTTTTCAATTTACCAATTTAAAAATCAAATTTGAAAAGTCTTTGCTCAAAAATCAGGTTTTAATTTAAAATTCAAAATTAAAATGTGAGGGAATTACATCAAGACCTATTTTTGAATAACCAAATTCAAAATTAAGATTAATCATGTATAAATTCAATTTTTAAATAGAAAATAATTAATTAAAAAAATAAAATAATAATATTATAAAATACTTCAAACCTAGAATCATGCTACTTGAACAACACTTTGGGACAATAAGGTGAACAACATTCTCACATGGAGTGTGTGACCCTCACATGAGAGCCCACACTCCATGTGAGAATTGTCCACCTTGTTGTTTAAAAATGTTGTTCATTTAGCATTTTTGATCTATATTTCATCCACTCTCAAACTCACTAGAAAACCACCTCCGCCCGACAGCCCCTTCCCCCTAAGGCCACACCCTATCCCCATCACCGGAAAGAACGCTTGCGCGGCTACTTATCGATTGTGTACAAGAAACATCCTTTTTCTGGGTTTTGCTCAAAGATTCGGAATTTCGAAGAACCTCCCACATGTCCAAAACGTCGGATTTACTCAAAATTCTGAGAAACCAATGCAAATCTTATCTGGATTTTGTTTAATTCTAAAGTTTTTTCTAGGGATTCCCATAAAGATTTCTACACTTTTGTATTAAAAACTGAAGATTTTGTAGAGAACCCCCTAAAGATTTCTTTATTTTTGTCATAGAGAAGAGAATAGGAGAGTCAATTGGTATGTTTGGGAATTCTGGCCATACAGGTTTGCTTGAGCTCATAAGGAAAATCATGATGGTGGGTATAATACTCCTTTTATTTGCGGTAGTCTTTGTCTTTTGTCACCAGCTCCATGCCAAATGGTTCTGGCACCGCCGTTGAGAAAACGCCACTACCACTGCCACTGCCACCGCCGCCACCACCACCACCACCACCACCACCACAAGCACAAGTCGTCATCGTAGCTGTCTTGATTTTGCTGTTGGGCACTTAGAAGTAACTGTTATCACGCTCCCCTCGACCTACATCCCGCGGTACTCAAAACCATACCTGTAGTTGTATGTAATCCCAAAGAGTTCAAAGAAGGATTAGAATGTGCAGTGTGTTTGTGTGAGATCTTTAATGGTGAAAAGGCCAAACTTCTGTTTGTAATTAATTCAATGAGGATTAGGTCACATGTCACACTTCTATTGCTCACGTCAAGGTCACAAGTGTATTGTTCAGGTGACAAGTGTGTTGCTCAGTTTACATGTGTGTTGTTCAAATCACATTTGGTTCATTGTGTTACATTTATTGTTCTGTTCACATTTGGTTCATCATGTCATTGGTCACCAACATGAATAATATCATAATGTTGAAAAGTAAAGATATTTTGAAATTGATCAAAGTGAAAATCAATATAAAGAAATAGAAAGTCAAGATTTTAGATACAATTAAAAGGTAAATAGCATATAGAACAATATATGTAACTCCTAGGCTAGGAAAGATTAAAAGAAATGATAAGTACTACTCATACCAACAAGGTGCATATTCTTTTTCGGAACTCCATCGTTAGAAACTCCACAGTTAAGCGTGCTTGGCTTGGAACAATTATATGATGGGTGACCCCCTGAGAAGTTTTTTCGAGGAACGTACGAGTGAGGACAAAATATGCCGAAAAAACTTATATTGGTACAGTGGGGAGAATATGTCGTCGATCTAACTGTCATGACAACACATTAAGTGGTACCCGGGTTGATACAAATGGTATCATAGCCGGCCGCTTGGAAATCGAGAACTAAGTGTTATGCGGGACAAAGTGCTACGCCATAGAGCGGGAGCCGCCACTACAATCCCAACGCCTGACAACAGTTCCTCATATGGTTTAAGTGCGACGAGGACGTCGCGAGTCTAACGGGGGGTGATTGCAACACCCATGCCAAGAAAGCTTTAAAAATTTGATATGTACTACTCATATCAAAGAGGTGCACCTTCTTTTCTGGAAGCCCATTATTCGAAATTTCACAGTTAAGCATGTTTTACTTGGAGCAATTTTATGATGGGTAATCCCTCGAAAAGTTTCTCGAAAAGCGTGCAAGTGAGGACAAAACATGCTAAAAAGACACATGTTTGTATAGTAGAGACAGTATGTCGTCAATCTAATGGCCAGGACTGCCCGTTAAGTGGGACCCGGGTCGTTACAAATGATATCAGAGCCGATCACCAGCCAGAAATCGGGAACTAAGTACTATGCGGGATAAAGTGCTATGCCATAGGGCGCGAGCCATCTCTTAAACCCTAGAAGCCACCTTTAGAATCCTATCGCTTGGCACGAATCCTCATATGGTTTAAGCGCGTCGCGAGTCTAATAGGGGTGATTGTAACACCCAGGTCAGGAAAAATTAAAAGAAATGATAGGTACTATTCATACCAACAAGGTGTACCTTCTTTTTCGAAAGTCCGTCGTTAGAAACTCCACAGTTAAGCTTGCTTGACTTGGAGCAATTCTATGATCAGTGACCCACTGGAAAGTTTTCTTGAGGAGTGTGCGAGTGAGGATAAAGTATGCTGAAAAGACTCATGTTGGTACAATAGGGATAGAACGTCGTCGATCTAACTGCTGGGACAGTCCATTAAGTTGGACCCAAGTTGTTACAATATGTGTCTAATTTGATTTGTTGAGCTACATAATATAAATATAATAAACAATAATTAAGTGTGAGCTTGCGATTGAGCCTACTATAGTTTAGTACCAAATTGAGGACCACATTAGAGTTTCCTGCAGTAAATATCTTATTATACATAATAGGAACAAAGGACAATTGATGTAAACAAAAAACTAATCTTAACAGTTATAAAACATGGTGAAACCATGAAACTCTAATGATAGAACCATAAAATGCCTTGCATTGTAAAACACTCCTACATAAAAAAAGAGTAACAGCCAACATCACAACATGCCGTGAAATTAAGACAATATAGAGTCAAAAGTTTTAGTGAAGAGATCTATTGACATCAAAATTTGCTACTTGGAAAAAGAAAGGAATAAATGTATGTATTACCTTGCATCTGCCATAACCTGAACTTTAGCACCACCACCATGTAGATCGTAGAAGAATAGCTTTGCATATGATGACTGCTTGTTCATAAGCCATTAATAAGCCTCCCTTCCAAAAAGAAACATCAAAATTGTCAGAGTGTGTATGGCGCAGGCACAAGTATATAATTATAATCTCTAGTACCAGCTAGGTCTTTCTTCAATATCTTCAAGATGATCTTCACTATTTAAGCTTTCATATTTCTTCACATAGTCAGAAATGGTAAATGAAGTTGCAAACTTGCAAAAATATGGATTGTCTCCAGCTTCTTTCTGGGCTGTAAGTGCTTTCACCTTACTTTCATAATATTGTTGCAGACAAAAATAATGTATTGACTGAAAAGAACCAAGAATCCATCTCCTTAATAAAACACGAAACAATCGAACCAAAAGCATACTGAAGTACCTGACCCTACTACCATGGACATTGGACACATTAAAAAATCGTAAAAGAATAAATTAGTTACAAAATGTAGGAGTGGACTAAATGCATTTTTTCAACATTTTATTCCCCAACATATGATTTTCCGAAGTTATGTTTTCTTTTCAGACATAAGGAGTCAGGGGAAAAATGTTTCGTTTGTTTATAAATAAACAACACATTTTCTAAAAAGTGTTTTTAACCACACAATTTTTTTTCAGAATACTTTTTCAACCACAAATTTCACCTCTAAAACAACAATTTCTTTATTCATAAGAAAAAACTTGTACTAAACAAAGTTAAGAGAAACATAAATAAATGTGCAAAGGGAAAATTACAAAGATCCAAAAATAAATAAATAAGGTGGCGTTCTGTTTGTATTTTATTTTGTATTTTCATTTTGGAAAATGTTTTGTATTTCCTGTTTTTATTTTTATTTTCAATGTTGCTGAAAACGTGTTCTGTTTGTCATTTCTGAAAACTGTTTTTGAAAATGAAAAGCTGGAAAACACGTTCTGTTTGAAATTTTGCAGAATACAACTTATACTATTTTCAATGAATTTGCTTCTGAATTATATTAAACAATCTATATAGTTTAACTTTTTTTGGGACCAAATAATAATGTCATTAATGTTCAACTCCAAAAAAATATTATAAGAAATTAATAACATAATATTCAAGTCCAAATTACTTCCATAATACATGTAACTCTAATTACTCATACAGAGTTTGATTAAACAAAATAAATTTAAAAGTCATCTTGACCTTGTGGAATAATCAGTCCACATTTGATTCAGGCACATTTCTAGGATTAATCATAGGTCTTGCCTGCTACAATTCTCATGTGGTACATTTCTAGAATTTTAGTAGATTTTTGTGCATTTTGATAAATTTCATTTAACTTGGTTTGTTTTCTTGTATTTTGGTACATTCGCACACTGGTACGATTTGCGCATTTTGGTCGATATCATGCATTTTGTATATTTTGGTGAATTCTGGTATATATAGTGTATTTTAGTACATTTTGAAGCATTTTTTAACATTTCACACATCTTGGTTAGCACAGTACAATTGACATTGTTTTCGTAAATTTTAGAGCTATTTGCGCATTTTGGTAAATTTCTTGGGCACAATTTGAAACATCTCACAATTTGGTACATATCGCGCTTTTGGTATTAGATTAGGCATCTTGGTGAAATTTTGCTCTTTTTTGGTAGATTTAACTTTGTTTAGTAGAGTTTTGCGTGTTTGGTACATTTCGATTCCATGCAGTTTGGTGCATTTTTTGAAATATAATAATAAGAATTCTCACTTAATTTTTTTTTGTAATGTTGATATTGAATTTAATAAAACTTTATTTAAGCTTAGTTCCAAGTTAGAATAATTCTCAAAAAAAAAAAAAAATTAATCTTTATTTAGACTTAGTTCCAAACTAGGATAATTCTAAAAAAATAATAAAAAAATAAAAAATTTATATTAAGCTTATTTCTAAGTTAAGATAATTCTATAAAAAAAAAAAAAAAAAATTAATCTTTATTTAGGCTTAGTTCCAAACTAGGATAATTCTAAAAAAATAAAAACTTTATATTAAGCTTAGTTCTAAGTTAAGATAATTCTATAAAATAAAAAAAAAAAAAAAAAAAAAAAAAAAAAAAAAAAATCCCAAAACGCGTTTTCCGCGTTTTGGACATTTTTTGTCGAAATACACACAAAACGCCCAAAACGATGTTTCGGGCGTTTTCCGTTTTGTGTACAATTTTTTTTTTTTGTTTTCCAAAATGCGTTTTCGAAAATGGTAAAGAGAACGCGTTTTTAGCGTTTTCGAAAATAAAAACAGAAAACGACCTCAAAACAGCAAACAGAACAGGGGCTAAACTTTTGAGTAGAAAAGGGCCGAAATTATGAGAGTGATACTTACTGTTTTTCGAATTACATAATATGTACACGTGAAGAAGAACAGATGGAAGAAATCATAGTACATAAATATTTCTTTAGTTGACAATCTCCTTGCGAGTTTATAGGCTTGTTTTCCAAATGAAATATGGAGAAGATAGAAAAAGGAAAGAGTTTGTATGTCCACGCAGTATGTAAAACCCAAAAATTTGGAAGTAGTATAAATTGGCTTTTAGATTCGAAAAATACATATATATTACATATGAAAACTAAAACAAAGATTAAAACCTAAAGTATAAAAATACCATAATTTCTGCACTCTATTATTGAATTTATTTAGCAACTCTATTACACGAAATTTAAGAAAATCAGGACTTGGATACGGCTTTACAAATCAAACATACATTAATCAATCAAGTAAAGAGTGCCAATTGACAATGTGCTCAAATGCATCACACGTTTCCTCATCTGGGGCTATACATATTGTGTAATCTAAAAGGAAATAAAATGCACTAAACATAATTCCTACGTTTCCCATGCAAGAGAAAACATTCTAATTAGTGGTTATATATGGTGAACTAAATTAAAGAAACATAAGAATTGTATTTCTAATAAGGAATAAATATTTGCCTGAATAATAGTGTCGAACGAAAAATTAGGCGAACCAAATTTTTTTTTTTAAATTACTAACTCTTAATTGGACATAAAATGCATAGGCAACGATGAAGTAACATTTATCTTCTGAAAACCTTGTGTGGTCGACCACCTCCTTCGAAACAAAAACAGCAGAATAATAGCAAAATTAAAACAAATTTCATTCGCTATATTAGGTTTCTTGGATTGAAGGGGGCAAAAACAGTTCATACTACTAAATAACTGACATAGGTAGAGGGTAAAACATTGAGAATTTAACTCAAAACATTGATGGACTCAGAAATTTCAGCTTCAAACCCCTCAAATTGCAAAACAATAATCTGTACAAAGCCCTCAAAGTAACGGAGAGATGTCGGAAATAATCAATTTTACCTTTTGCTGAGGCTTCCCATGGGTTAGTTATTGGCTCTTCTTGCTCTCGATTTTCGAAGGTGTGGTTAGAGCCCAAAAATGAATAATACCGAAACCCTAGTAGTTGGCAAAACTATTCAAAGGCAGCGATCGACTAAAGAAACACAAAAAATGGGCTTCTTCAACTAAGGGTTTTCAAACAAAAAATTGAAAAAAAAAGAGACAAGATCGACGACACCTAAACCCTAACGGGGAGGAATGATGTTACCCCAAAGCCCAGATGCCAACCAAAAGCCGCGATCGACAACAAATGCCTTGACGTCAATTGGAGCGAAACAAGACGAACAGAGAAATATTTCAGATTGGGAAAGGGATCGGATGAAATCAAATGGATGAATGAACATTTGACTACATTCTATTTTGACATTTTTCAGTCGTTTTTCGTTTTCGAAAACGTGTTTTCTTGCGTCGTTTTCGAGAAAAAAATTTCGAAAATATTTTCAAATTTTATAAAGGAAATAGAAAACGTGATTTTCACGTTTTCCACAAATTATACCTATAATCTGAAAAAGCGAAAAACGGGCGCTTTCCACCTTAAAAAAAAAATAATCAAAAAAATTTTAAAATTTGTCAAAATTTATCATTTTTAATTATATTATTGGTCCCTGATTTTCAAAATTTGTCATTTTAATCCTCAAAATTTGAAATTTCTTTCGAAAATACCCTAATTTATTTGTAACTTAGGTTCATCAACTTCAGATTTTCTCCGAATTGCACTCCGTTTTTTGCGTCGAACTCCAAATTCAACCTTCTGATGATGTATCATGTGCTTAATTATTAATTATTTCTTTTTTACTTTTGTATTGTAGAAACTTATTTTGTAATGACATCATTAATTAACGTAAATTGACTTTTGCAAATTTTATTGAAACTTAAATTTTAAACGTTATGAGTGTTTACTGGAAGAATGTATGTATATAAAATATTAAATGGAACGATTACTTTAGAAGGGAAAATTACTACCCAAATGTGGAACGATTACTTTAGAATTGTTATAAAACTATCAATTTCTAAGAACAACATTAGAGAGAAAGAGATGGAGAGAATTCTCATTCCAGAATTGGTGTAATAAATTGGTAAGTATAGGCTCCTATTTATAGGAGTGGACAATGGCACAATCGTAATATTGTAAAGTTTACAGGGATATAATGGTAATATCATTCACATATATACATTATTTATAATACTCCCCCTTGAATGACATATTACGCAATTGTCTGCCTCGTTAAAACCTTGCTAAGAAAACCCAATGGGATAAAACTTGAGCGAAGGAAAAAGAGTACAGTTGCTCCCCCTGATATTGGCCATCGTCAATCGTTGAGTCTTAATGTTCAAGTAGAACAAATCATGTATTGAATCTTTGAAGTTCTTCAGTGCTTCAGTGCTGCCTCGTTAAAACCTTGTCAGTAAAACCCAATGGGACAAAATCTGAACGAAGGAAAAAGAGTACAGCCGCTGCCTCGTTAAAACCTTGTCAGGAAAACCCTGTGGGACAAAACCTGGACGAAGGAAAAAGAGTACAGCATGACAGCATGATTCTCCCCCTGAAGTGTGCAATCAAGTATTCATGAACATTTTGAATAATGATATCATTTTTCTTCTGGAATATATATGAAAATCTTCTTGTATGTAGCCGATATCATAACATTCTTCATAAGATGTGTATGATTTTCTTCATTTGTTGATATCATTCCAGTATAACAATGTGTTGCTAAATTATAGCTTGTTGATAGCTATGATGATGCCTCAAAAACTTTGCTAGGAAAACCCTGTGGGACAAAACCTCAGCGAAGGAAAAAGAGTGCATTATTCTCATTAATTTTCATCAATACGCCTCAACTGTTGCCTCATTAAAAACCTTGCTAGGAAAACCCTGTGGGACAAAACCTCAGCTAAGGGAAAAAGAGTGCAACGCGTATTTATTCCTTTTCATGGAATATCACAAGTATATTGATGCAATCACGAATCTTTTCATCGTATAATTTATGATGAGCTTTATATAAATCGTTCATAGCTCATGATGTCATAACATGCTATATTAAGCAATGTTGTACTAATTTATTGATTGCATCTTTCACTTCTGGTGAATAATCAAATTTAGAATTCACTTCTGGTGAATAATTAAACATATTCATTTTCATATTCACTTCTGGTGAATAATTAAATCTAGAATTCACTTCTGGTGAATAATTAAACATATTCATTTTCATATTCACTTCTGGTGAATAATTAAATCTAGAATTCACTTCTGGTGAATAATTAAACATATTCATTTTCCGAATTCACTTCTGGTGAATATTCATTTTTCGGATTCACTTCTGGTGAATATTCATTTTCCGGATTCATTTCTGATGAATATTCATTTTCCGAATTCACTTCTGGTGAATATTCATTTCCGGATTCATTTCTGATGGATAATATAATTTTGCATATTGAAAATCAATTGCATGCCCAAATATTCAAATATAATAATAGTACACTCCAATTTCACTTTCAACATATTATATCATGAAGTCATTTGTATCATTCTATAGTGATACTAATCTGGGCATATTGAATCTTTCAATGATTTATACATGTATGTTCTTGCACTTTATAAACTGCAATTTCTAATTTGCAGGAGCATAATCAATCATTGAAATAGATATCAATTTTGACATATAATCTACAATCATTTTACTTGAAATCCCAACGTACCGCGATCAACTGGTACATCAAAGAATACTCTCAAAGTACCGAGATGAGAATCATACATTTTGATCTCACTCATTGGTATATCAAAGAGCTCAAGCTAGTGATTTAGACTATAGTCTATCCACCATATGTCATGTTACACATTTAAGCATTTAGACTTCAGGTCGCAATTTGGACTTCAGGTCCTTGAACAATAATCCCTACATTGGGTTTATATACTTGGCCAAAGTATTATAATTTCATCAACCTCATTTTTATAAGAGGGTATGCAGTCGACTTATTTATCGATTCCATTTTAATATAACATAGAGAGATCTCTATATATGTTCTATCATCAGGTACCTGAGTCTCTTACATTTAACTATGTCCCTTTTATTCACTATGAGTATTTAACCTCAAAGGGATCATTTCAATCATTCAAGAGATATTTATTTTTGGAATCGATAGTCATTATGCTTCAGGCATAATTACGCTTCAGGCGTGTTTTCCCCATAATGTTCTCAAACATTATCAATCGGCTAAAATGCCATAACACATGTCATTCTTTTAGAGATATAATCTCAATCATATATCTAAGTGCGCTTTTGGTGGATTGTATACATATCGCACTTTTACAAATCATAAAGCTTCACAAGCAAATCATAGTATTGACATGTTTGTATAATATTGCTGCATGAGAATAATTTTCTAAACCATTAGCAATATAATATTCTATTATCTCAACTAATTCGTAAAATCATTAATGACTTTAAGATATATTCATGCTAGCATTTATCACTTTGCTCGTAATATCATTACTTGAGCAAATAATCAGTCATTCATTTTCTTAGTGAGATAATTAATTTGCTTTTGAGAACAAGCAGCAATGATAACAATCTTCTGGTTCTTTAATGAATGCCATTATTGAATTGGAATCTAACCAATCATTATAGAACTTCTGGTTCAGCAAGATATTTCACTTGTACATATGTATGAACTTCTGGTTCAATACAGTATACATATTTCACTTATACGTATGAACTTCTGGTTCAGCAAGATATTTCACTTGTACATATGTATGAACTTCTGGTTCAATACATTATTCATTTTAGTATTCTCAAAAAAATCAGGTACAATATTCAAGGAAATATCTCAATCTTGTCGCCAAATCTTCCCTTATATCGAAAAAGGTAATGACGCATTATCTCATTGTTCCCACCTTTTCAATAATTTATTCCATTATTATTATTATTATTATTATTTTTTTTTTTTTTTTTGATGGAATTACTAATACGCGGAGCCATCGCTCTTTTACGCGTTGAATATTGTATTTAAATAGATGATTTGGGAAGAAGGCTCGATCCATCAAAAATGGATATTATACTTTCAAATATTCGCAAATATTATTCCAATCTTCCGGTAAATGTTTTGAAAAGGATTTACCGAGTTCGACTTGAAAGATTGAGGTAAGTCTTTTGATACTTATTTGAAATATTTTTCTTTTTCCTTTCTCGAGTTTTATAAATGCTAGAAAAATAAATCACCGAAAGGTGAGTAGGATGATTTTATCAAAAGTAAATCTTCACTTTCTCAAAAGACGAACGAAAATAGTGAAGTTTATCGATTTTAAATAGCCAAACATTTTTCATGCATCCCAAAATAACATTTTCTCGTAAGTTTTTCCTTCTTTACTTTCAAAAAAATGGAAGGACCAAAATTTCGACAGATTAAAACTATCTGTATATTTTGTGGATCAACTGGATCTCCATACTAAGCCTATTGGGCTTTTAAATATTAACAATTTCTTTAATGGTTTGTTAACATTTCTTGATTATGCTGTGGAACAGGGATTCATCTTTCCATTTTCTAGGAAAATCCTTATTTCTGCTCCTAATATCGAGTAACTACTAGATAAGCTACAGGCATATATCCACATACAAGATCCAGTAGGAATTAGGATAGATTGGTCGCAAGGAAGGGGAATCAAGCTAAAATGGTTAATGTAAATTTATCTTTGTGAACCCTATAATAGTTGGTGGTAGAGTACGGAGTATTCTCACTCTTGAAACACACATTTTTGAGTGTTTCTTTATTTCCTCAAAATATCAGAGGTGGTAGAATACGGCTACTCCCGAAACACATATCTATTTTTTGAGGATCATAAATGTTTCCCCCTTTTGTATTTTGCATGTATGACTCGTTTATGCTTCTTCAGGAGCAATAATAATAATAATATCATTTTAGTATGTTTAGATGATAATTTTTACTTCTTCTGGAGTAAATATGTACTTCTTTTGGAATACATAAGTGCTCGTGCAAGAACTTTTCCAGACACTTATCATCTAATATTCATCTCATAATACTGATGAGATTATTTTCACATTAGCCATATCCGTGCTATCATGTGATATTATCTTATCATACATCAACATTTTTCTTGTTGGATAATTCATTTTTATCTATCTTTTCAATATAGATAATGGTAACTTCTGGTACCGTTTGATAAAATATTTTTATCAACATTCAACAATAATAATAATATCAACCTCTAATAAAAATTAGTTCGGATCCCACAAATTATTAATACTAATGATTAATAATCATGTTAATCAAATATTATAAAATATGGTTAATGGCAAAATTAGGGGTCAGATACGCAGTTTCGTAATTAAGTGATTAATTATAATTATTAACACTAATTATGATTATTTTTATCACATGCGCCCACCATGTGTCATTATATCATTAATATAATGTGTCATTATATCATTAATATAATTATAAAAAGTATACTAACCTGCATTGTTTGGCTCATAGTTGTTTACCAACTTTGGTCTTTGTGCTTTCAATATCTTTGCATGACAGCACATTATCCATCATTTCCATTGTCCACAAAGTTGGTGGACAGCTCATTGTCCATCATGAGATTCCATTCACTGCCCCAAAAGTATTGCAGGTCACCGGAATTAACAAAGTGTGCAGAGCCAATCCACTAACTCCCCAATCAAAGCCAGCAATTGCTCCAATCGTCCACAGTCAGTTAGGACTCCGGTGATCTTGCTTTGGCTGATAATTATACCTACACTCTTCCTGTCGGGCTCTAAGGTTTGTGCAGTTAGAGAATGGTGCCGGAGATTTGATTGTCTGCAACATTTTCCACCGCCTCTCTCCACCGTCTTCTTCTATTTTGCCAAGCTTTACTTTCTCCTTTCAGCTATCTCAAGTTTCGTTCTATCAGGAGTATAATCAGCGGCGACATTTACAATAGTAAACCAGTGTGAGTTCACAGTATGGTCAGGTATTTTATCAAATGCCGGAATTGCGCCACTTTCCACAACCTCTCTGCAAAAGGGTGAGACGAGGACGATCGATGTGCCGTCTGCATGGGGTGGCCGATTATGGGGTAGGACTCTCTGCAGTGAGGACTCCACCGGGAAATTCACCTGCATCACCAATACTCATTTGAAGCCAACCTTCATCTTTAGACTGGAGCCTGCAGTTTGGTTTACAGTACTCCCAGTTCTTGATTCATCTTCCGCCATAGGATCAACAACTTGATCAGATCCTAATAAGCAAGTTTCACTACAATAATCAAAACCATCTGATGGGCTCAGTAGATCAAAACCTTGTCAATAACTACCACTAAGCTGCTGTCTGAAGAGGTTTTGAGAAGGAATCATGGTCATTCATTAATTCTCTTTGGAACCCTTGATTGCAGATCTCACATACATATCGATCTGATTCCAATAGGGTTTTTGGTGAAAGAGATACAACTTCTGCATCTGGATCTGGGGTTCCTTCAGGCCTTCTTTTCTTTTTACTATTGTTTTCATTTTCTGAGGAAGCAAATGGCTCGGAAAAAGAAGAGGGATTATTGCTGCTTAACATGGATAAGTGATGATGTATTAAATCTGTAGATTTGCGGTGGTGAGGTGGAAGTGTAGATCTAGCAGCGGTGGTGGTGGTGCGGCGATGGGGGAGAAGCAACAATTAATTTGTAAAAATCAGGTTTCTGATACAGAGGCTCATCATTTAGATGCAACTGTAGAGCATACTCCCGTCGTATTATTCAATTGGCTAGAGACTCGTGCTGATAACGTGTTATAAAACTATCAATTTCTAAGAACAACATTAGAGAGAAAGAGATGGAGAGAATTCTCATTCCAGAATTGGTGTAATAAATTGGTAAGTATAGGCTCCTATTTATAGGAGTGGACAATGGCACAATCGTAATATTGTAAAGTTTACAGGGATATAATGGTAATATCATTCACATATATACATTATTTATAATAAGAATAACAACATGAATTTTTGAACTTTTTTGGCATAACCAAATTGTGTGACTGGGGCTATTTCATTTATTTTTGTTGTGCAACTTAAATATAACATCTTTATTTCATTTATATTCACAAGCAATATAATTACAAGTATACAGAAATAATTTTTTTCAAAATTTTAAACAGAATGTGTTTTCCAGCTTTTCATTTTCGAAGACAGTTTTCAGAAATAACAAACCAAACTCGTTTTCAGTAATTTCGAAAAAAGTCACAGAAAATGAAAAACAAAAAACATTTTCGAAAATGAAAACAGGAAACTGAAATATAAAGAGAACGCAGCCTTAGTACCTCGGAAGAACATGCCAAACCCAAATCAATCGCTTGACGAACCACACACTCTCGAACACAAAAATCCTAATAGAAGAGGTAGATCTAGGCGCTGGACACTAAACAGAAGAGGAAAATAAGTGGATGGTGAGCACGAATGAAGAAAATGACGCAAGAACCCAGAAATTCCTATGAAAAAAATATTTTATAAAAAATGGAGAAGAATTTTGGGTAGGAATATAAAGGTTTTTTTTTTTTTTTAACTGGACTTGTATAACAATATATAGGAAAATCAAGCTGGGCAGGAAATGAGGTCAATGGATGGTCAACAATTTCTGATTTTAAAACATAGCATAAATTTATCACCCGATTATTGAATTTTTTTAACTTACTTGGGAAAAATACACAAGTAAGAGCATCTTCAATGCATAACGTGGATTGTGGTTGATTTGGAGATAAAATAGACGGACTTCTAGAGAACGTGAATAAATAGACGGAGCAGTTCAAAATTTACTCTCCAATGGTGCTTTCTACATTTCAATAATATTGATTATATGACATGTTTTTATAATAAAATTAAAATTAATTACGACATTATCTATAATTTACTGTAGAGTCCAAAATGAAACTAATTTATATCATACAATTTAATTGGGCCACGTCCTTATCTACAGTAATTAAATAATTATAAAATAAAAATTAATGCTGAATCGGCATGTCTTACGGAACGTCTAGATGTAGACGGAACACTCTACAATGTCTATTTTTTTTAGCGCCACGTCAGCTTAACATCCTAATTCACGTTGTGCATTGGAGAGAGATTTTTACCATATTTCATCTATTTGATTACATGTCAAGTGTATTTTCCCAATCTACGGAATGTATTGAAGATGCTCTAAGGAATTTTAAAGATAAGATTTAATATTTAAGAAACTTGTTCATTTAGTTCGAAAATAAGGTTTTGTTAAAAAAATATAATTAAGTTTGTAATTAAATAATTAAGGTCATAACTATACAATTTATGGTCACAAATTATCAAATTAATTAATTACGATTTATTTATTAGTCACAAATTATAAATTTTATAGATCACAACTTATTTTTTGGTCACAAATTATAAAATTAATCGGTCACAACTTTTTTATCGGTCAAAGTCACAAATTTTATATGCCACAACATCTTTCTAGGTCACAAATTTTGAAAATTTAGGTCACAACTTATTTCTCGATCACAATTTACAAATTTATTAATTGGTCACAACTTTATCTCAATCACAAATTTCAAGTTAATTGATCGCAACTTATAATTGGTCACTACTTAACAAATTGTGAGTCACAATTAATTTGTAAGTCAAAACAATCCATCCACCCACCCCAATCCTGCCCTACTCAACCCTAATCCCACTCCACAACAATTGTAGCTGTCGTCTCACCACTGCCGTCCCTGCCGCCAACCACTTACTCCACCCCCCCACCACCACCATCAACACATCTCACACTGACTGCACAACCACCTCCACCACCACCATCGGCACAAAGACAAATTGCAACACCACTACCGTTCCAAACGTGCACACACATATCCATAAACAACAACTTATCAACACCAAAATCACCACCACAATCCACCACCACGCTGCCGTCACCACCTGCACAACAATTGTCACCACCCCAAATTTGCATTCGCCACAACACTGTCACCCCACCATCATACTGTCACAACCATCCAAGCACAGATCCACTACCACCAACACAACATATACTCGACTATTGTGACAGCAACGAGGCGCCACCGTTTCTGGCGAAGATGCACGATGATCCACCATCGAAGTAGAATGAAGTAGCAACGATGTGGGTACCACCACCGAAGTGGAATGAAGCAGCAGCGATGTGGGTACCTTTATTCTGCTCGCTTGTCTTTCGAAAAGCTATTGTCACTGTGAAAAAGTAGCGTGCGCCGCCATATTGCCAAGATGAATGAAGTAAGTTTTTTTTTTTTTTTTTTTGAGTAAAACTGAATTTAAGGTTTGGGGGGGGGGGGTTGGTGGTGGTATGGTATGGGGTAAGATAGGATGTCGAACTGATTTTTGATGGTTTGAGTATATGATTTTAGTTTTGAAACTTAAAAAGTTAAAATACATGGTTGATGGTACTGTGTAATTTCCTCAAAATAGATCTGGACCTCTGAAGGCGGTCCAATGCTAGGCCCAATAGAAGCTGCACTTCTCAGATTTCGCTATGTCTAATCACCTTAGAAAATCCCCAAATATTCTTCCCGCCATTTCAATTTCCCCCGAAAAGATCCATCCCTCGTCCCCTCCAAAATGGGGATGACATGCCAGTTTAATACTCCAAAGTTGAGCCCTTTTGAACTCCCATTTTTTCACCTCAGGAAACCATTTTAATTTCACTATAATCTTGTACTTTTCTGAAAAAAGATATTCATTTTTCTTAGAGGTTCTGAATATAATAAAGGATGGGAATTACAGGGCTGTTGCCTCTGTTGAAATCAATAATGACACCTATACACATGAAGGACCTGAGGGGCTGCAGCGTTGCCGTTGACACGTATTCTTGGCTCCACAAGGGTGCTATTTCTTGTAGCACCGAGCTCTGTAAAGGCCTGCCTACCTCCAAGTACCCTCCTTTTTATGAACATATGCATATACATGTGATAGGAATGATGGGTTTATGTTAATCTATCGTATGGATGATGTATCTATTTGTACTCAATAAATAGAACACAAACAAATTATACAGGATTCTGTTTTCCTGTAAATTATGATAAATCACAAATGCGCTTTTGTAGTTGCAATTTATTGCTTTCATTTGACCTGGAATTTAGGCATTTGGCTTGGAATTTATAAATTTATAGATTTTATGCTTCAAGAGCCCCTTAAAAACTCAATATTTATTATCCTGTCTTTTGAGTTGTGTGAAGCATTTCTTCCTCATATGGTGTGGGTCCGTCCATTTCGTGTTCAGTCTGAAAATTGAACATTTTTAAAAATTACAATTTTCAAGATATTTTAGCATCATTAATTAATAGAATAGGAGCGAATAAAACAAGTTTTACGAGTTCGTTCTAGCTCTTGGATTGCTACAAAATGGCATCTTATGATGGAGATAGTAAGAACGAATAGAACAATTTGTTTTTTATATGAAGCAGTAATTTGTAAGTTGAATAAAAACATATGTTAACGTTGGTTTATTTGTATCTTCTAGGCATATTGACTACTGCATGCATCGAGTAAATTTGTTGCGTCATTATGACATTAGACCCATCCTTGTTTTTGATGGAGGTCCCCTACCAATGAAGCTCGACCAAGAGAACAAACGTGCCAGGTATGATATTGTCTGTCAAATCTGCTTGGCTGCATTAGTTGTTTTGTCATTTTTGCCTATTTCCCATACTGTTCCGTCACCACAGTCAAAATCTATGATGCTTGAATGACATGCTTCTTCAGTATGCAAACTGAGGTAAAAAAGTTCCTTGAACAATGCTTTTATTTTTCTTCAGTAAAAAACAGAGCTTTTGGGAGGACAGTACTCTGTCCGGTTTTCAGTCACTGCAGATATCAGCAGAAATATTTGTCTGATAATGCTTGAAGTGCTTTTGGTGTGATAACCGAATCTCTTGGAACACTATATTAGACGTGTATGATTCTAGAGAAATTTGATTTTACTCTGACCTCCGGTAGATTATTTTCTCGCGGAAACAAGATGCTTCATCGGGTTTATATCATATGTTAAGGAGCAATAATGTTTCTTATAAGCCCATGGGTTGAGTCACTCAAATGATGGTGGTTGAATGTGAAAGAAGGTTTATTACACTTATTGACTTTCAGATGAGATGGTTAAACTAGTATCCTACAACATGCTATTTGAGTTCAATTTTTAATCAAATCTTATGGTAAAATTTTGATCTGCAGGTCGAGGAGGGAAAACCTTTCTCGTGCTATGGAGCATGAGTCTAATGGAAACTTGAGTGCTGCTTATGAGTGTTACCAAAAGGCTGTTGATATATCACCTTCAGTCGCCCACGACCTAATCCAGGTTGGATATTCATTACTGTTGCCTGTTGCAACAATGTAATAATCAGTCTTTAAGGATCATATGATGTCCCTAAATCTGCTATATGACTTCTTATTAGTATAATAATATACTCCTTCCGTCCCGTGAAGATATGCTTGTTCCTATTTTCACTTATATTAAGAAAATGTCAATTAATATAGTTGGAAATATAAATTTTTCTTACGTTTTACTAATATATCCCTACATTAAATAACATAATAAATATGATTATTTTATATTTGTTGATAACAATGGATATTAAATAAGGGCATGTTAGAAAATTTAAAAATATGTTGACTTTCAATAAGAAAAGTGGCCTATAATTTGAGACGGGCAAATCAGGAATACAAGCCTATCTTCACGGGACGGAGTGAGTATTAATTTTGTAATTAGAGATCCATTTTCATTCCAAATTAATGGCCAACCTTGATGTTTCTTTACTTTTGAAGGTCTTAAAGCAGCAGAATGTTTCATATATCGTAGCTCCCTACGAGGCAGATGCCCAAATGACATTTTTGGCAGTAAGCAAACAGGTTGATGCAGTTATTACTGAAGACTCAGATTTGATAGCATTTGGTTGTCCAAGAGTGAGTGCTTAGTATTTATGTTCGCATTTTTCATTTATCGATATATAAGCTTTAATTCCATTACTTGCAACTTTGGTTATCGAAAGAGATTTTGCCTCAGTTTGGTAAATTGTTCCTAAACAAGTTTGGAAATTAAATTGTTCCTAAACAAGTTTATAAACAACACAATTTCCCAAATCACTTTTTAACTATATATATTTCCCCAAATCACTTTTCGGCCATATATTTTATCTCGAAAACACCATATTCTTTGTTTATAAACAAAAAACTTTTACCAAACAAAGGCCCAGTTGTTATACTGATTCATCCATTCTGACTGTCACTTGTTTATCTTACTGCCTAAACCTCTATGCATCCAGATCATCTACAAGATGGATAAATTTGGGCAAGGTGTCGAGTTTCGGTATTCAGCATTACAGCATAACAAAGAATTAAATTTAACAGGTTTCACCAACAAGATGATTCTTGAAATGTGCATATTAAGTGGTTGTGACTATTTGCAGTCTCTGCCTGGAATGGGGCTGAAAAAGTCCCATGCCCTGGTTAAAAAGTTCAAAAGTTATGACAAGGTAAATATTGGCATTAAAGCACGTGTTAATGACAAGTTTAATGATATTACTTTTTTCTTTAATAACCATTTAGGTAACATTTTTACCGTCTTTTCATGAAATTTGAACACCATTTTGGGTACACATTTCTCTTTGGTTGATCCTGAAATAAATATGACTAATGGATTTTGATTTTTCCTGAACAGATAATCAAGCATTTGAAATACAGCAGTGTTGCAGTGACTCCCCTTTACGAAGAATCTTTCAAGAAAGCAATTTTGACATTTCTGCATCAACGAGTTTATGATCCTGTTACTGAAGATATTGTACACCTATCGGAGCCGTCTGACAATATCGACGACAATTTAGATTTCTTAGGTCCATATCCTTGTCGATGTTAACTATTCTTACAATTTAGCAATCTTCAAAATATACATCTCCATTACGTCATTGAAAAATACGCCTTAACCAAGATAACATCATTGCCCCAGCATGTAGCTAAAGGCATAGCACAAGGTGACCTTGATCCCTTTTCTAAAGAAGCATTCCAGGTATTATATTGATTTTCTGTATCTCCATTTTCTCCATGGATGTGTTTAATTATTTATGTTCTCTTAGTTCCTTTTGTCTTGGTTTATCTCTCTTTCCAAACTCGTTCCAATAGGATTTTTCACTCTCATGACTGAGAGTTTCTTAGGTACATGCAAGACTTTCCCAATTACCTAAGTTATTTTTCTTAATTATCCTCAATCAGTGCCTCATCTTGTTGGCATACATTTTATCATCTTAGGCTTTGTTTGTTAAAATTTTTGTGTTTAAAAACATGTTTTTTATGTTTTCGAGGTAAAATATTTGGTTGAAATTTGGAGAGAGAAAATATGAGTGTTTAAAAGGTTGTTTGGGATATTGTGTTGTAAAAAACTTGTTTTCAAACAAGTTTGCCAAACAAAGGCTAATTATTTCTGAGATGGAGATGAGGCTACGGATGGGGTGCGGCTGCAGAACTTAGTATAACTGCTATAGCCTATAGTGGAAATAATATACTATTGCAATTTATCACGACATTAGACTATTCCAATCTGAGATACCCAATGGCCAACTCTATGTTTGTTTCTCCACTTTTAGCTCTAATTTGTTTCCATTTTAACTGTCCATTTGTTCATTTTAATCTTTGCTTGGCAGAGAGAATGTGATAATGCTGAAAAGGTGCTTAATGGAACTTACCAACTCAAGAATTTCAATCCTGAAGGTGAAAGGAAAAAACTTGATTTGCCTGCACAGAAAAATCTCCTGACTAACTATTTCTGTATCCACATGTAGCATAAAAATTTGTGTTTTGTCAATTTCAATGTGTTGAAGAATCATGATGCTCATCACATCATGGATTGCTGATGCTGTTTTTCCATTCTTACATCTTCTTTGTGATGCTTTGATCTCATCTATTGAAGATATAATGAGTAAAAGACTCAGTTAGATGGGACGCCTTCACCTGATACTACATGCACTTAGGTTTTATTTTCTCTGGATTCTGTATATGGTATGATCAGATTTGTATCATTTCAAGTCGTTTAGAATGCCATGTATGTAAAAGCAATACATTAGAGCCTGTTTCGTCCCGTTAAAGATCTCCAAAATGTGTAAATTTCTAACTTCAGCAGGGACCTACACTCAATTCAATACAGAACTTGGAATTAAAATTTTTTACAGAAGATACTTCCGTACGCAAAATGTCACAAAATGGAGGTGAATTCCCTAAACAGCCCCTCGATGGAAATTTCTGTCGTTACTTCAGTCAACTTGCAAGGGTATTTCAGTCTATGTAACAATCTGAACTTTGCAGCAAAAAAGGTGATGATGGCAGGCTTTTTAGTTCAACCTTTATGAATACAATTTATTAATGCTGTGGGTCCTGCTGAAGTGAGGAATTCACACATTTAGGAGATTTCTAATGGGAGACACTCAGATTATCTAGATAACCAAAAAAAAAAAAAAAAAAAAGTTCTGTATTTTCTTAACACATTAAGGTTTTGCCTCTCTTGAGGCAAAGAGGAAATTCAGGGCCCCTCGAATTGCACCTAAGCATCTAAATGCAAGCAATGAAACTTCAAGTCCTGATCTCGATGTCAACATGGACTCTGTAAGTAAAATCATAAATCATGTTATTATGGTATCACATGATAATTGGAGAATTTATGATTCCCTCTTTGTACTTTCAGGTAAAACACAACGTCAACACTAATAGTCTTGAGTGTGTGGAGTCACTAGACCACGGTAAGAATATTTATTTTCCTTCCACAGATCAACATGTTTGGCTAAGCTTAAAGTTAATTCGAAGTAGACCTTTTTTCTTTCTTATGGCTAAAAAAGTTACTATATTTGACTATAAGGTAGGGGTTACTTTTTAAAAGTAGCTTATTCCAACTTCAACCAACAAAAAAGTTATATAAGTCTACACTTATATTTTTAGGTAAAGAGTAATTATTAAACTGCCTGCTTGGGAAGTGTTTATAAATGGTTTTGTTTGTAAACAGAGAAATGAATGTCTTGATTTTGAATTTAAATTTACCAATTTGTTATTCTCGTGTATTTGAGTAGGACTTCATAAACGAGAAGTTGCAGATGACACTGAAATGCAAAAAAATAACTTGCTACAAAGTTCAGTCTGTAAGCCTTGTGCTGTGTTATACAAGGATCGTGCTTCAGTTCGAGAAGTTGGTAAAATGGTATCAGAAACAAAAGACGTAGTTGTGAGGAGCTCCTATTTTCTGCACAAGTCATCAAAGGAAATTTACAAGGAAAATAAGATTGACGTAAACGAGAACGATTCTGACAGATGTGAAAATATTCCTTCTGATCGTGTATATAAGTCCATCTCAGAATCATCTGATGGAAAATGTAGAGCAGAAAATAAAGAAGTTATCATACGGAGTTCTTTAGTTCAGAATAACATGACTGACGGTAATATTTGCAAGACAGAAAATGAATTAGCGAGAAAGGATGCTGTCCCTATGCATATGTTTGTCTTTGATGCTAGTGAGCACAAAACAAAAATCGAGAACAAAAGGGGGAGGGTCAGAAGTTCTTATTTTCAGGAAAATTCAGTAAACAAGCAGAACCAGGATGTCATATCTGAGGGCCATGTAATTAGTGGTGATGTTACTGCTGAGACAAGTGAACATACTATTCCTGGAAGTTCTTCATTTGATGACTATGCCGAAGGCACCATGAAGAAAAGAAAAGTCACTTACAAGGATGCCCAAATAGTAAGACCTTCTGTCAAATATAACCATGTTTTCAATGCTTGTTAGTTTTATGGCTAAATTTTATATTTTCCTTCGCATTGTTCAGGAAGAAGTGAATGGTGCAAATCTGACAACTGGTACTTCTTTTCCTACTAAATTTACATGCAAAATTTCAAGGCATTTGACACTACTCTTGTGGAATTATAAGTCTTTAGCTGAACTGAAACCAAAACTGTGACTTTGTCTATAAGTTAATTAAGTTGTCTTATCTTGTTTAAATTTTGATATAATGGTTAAACTTCTCTTGTTTCCAAGATTCAGCCAGTGGCCAGACGTTATTATGCAAAAGGGTGTCATATATTTCTTCATTTCAGGTACCTGTGCATCTAACCTGGACGAAGAGACAAAAGGCGAAGAAGGAAAATTTGGGTGCAATATATCTCATTTGGGCCATTATTCTGACATTGCGGAGAAATCAATGGAAAAGTTTGTATCAGTAATGTCATCATTCAGATTTACCTTGACTGGTTCACGTGCCAGTGGTCTTCGTGCCCCTCTAAAAGATATAAAGAACACTTGCACAAAAAGGTAACTATTATCAATGCCTATTTCATGCTTCCAACATATGTAATTGACACCAATGTCATAACCTTGTATGCCTATTGCATGAAGCTCAACTCATGACATGGATCTGAGCAAATTCGCATATGAACCCACCAAGGAGAAAGCACCCTCACGACGTCGTAAAAGCTGAAGTTCATAAGTCGATTAAAAACGGCGAATATTCATGCAACCCAGTTCGGTAGCAGATGGTGCTCAGAGTTCATCGTTCCTTGGTCATCACTTGTCAGTGTAAGTACTTGTTTGGTTGTTCTTTAAGGTACTTATAAGTTATGAGTTCAACGAAATGTATAGGTAATAAGAGGATAGTAGTTGCGAGTCTTACAAGATGTAGGGATAAAAAGTATGATTGACCAAATGGTATTTGTGCGATCTTTTTAATGGATTTTTCTCCCTCATTTTCTCCCAGGTCTCGACTCCGATAGAGGGTTTTTTGTGTGAATGATGACTGATATGAAAGCGGATGCTATTTTTGTTGTGATGGTCTAAACTGGACCGAATTAGACAATCAATAAGTTTTATTGCATATTTTTCTTCTTAAACCCTGTCCAATTTTATCAAGTTCAACATACTTAAATTGCAGAAAAGAAATGCAAAGGACTCGAGAGCTTTTTATTAATGTCGTATAATTTTGATGCCACCACAAAGACTAATTTGTACAATGATTGGTCTGATCAAGCCAGGAATTTTGAAAAATTTAAATGGCTCAATTGCGTGTCATTCAATTTTCTGTTCTGAATGATTTTTTTTTTTTGTCTACTATTGTTATTCAAGAATTAGGATTAGGATTGGATTAGTGTTCTTACCTGTATGCTCCATTTAATTATTTTCTTCTTTCATTTAATTCTTGTTTATAATAACTGTTTGGTTTATTGTACACCTTCAGATTACTTCCGAGGAATAACTTTTAATCACCGCTAAGTATGCTATTACGTCTCAAGAAATCCAGTCATCCTGAGAATAGAATTCCGAACTTCAGTACTCGAATCCTTTTCCTTGAGAGTTCTTCCATTCCCCATGCAAACCATAAATAACGTCATTTTTTCCGGCCAGACTCTGACCTATGATGACGTGGGGTGGGAGCATTTCTCCATGCTCACCATCTTCATCGTCGAAAAAACCTGATTTCATGTACCTAAACCACGAGTTGAATTCTTCCTCTTTCCCAAGTTACTCCTCAATTCTCCAATACTGATTTTCTTCTAAATTAATTTCTGTAGTATGTTGACATGACTTTTGGCTTAAGCTTCAATTGAATTTTGTCATCATATTCCGTGCGTATATCATACTCAACACATTTGTATTAGAGTGTACAATTACATTCGCGTGAAAATGAAATACTTGCATTATTTGGTCTTAATTTATTAGTTTTTTGAATAAATAATAATAATAATAATAATCTAATAGGATTTGAAATGGAGTTTGATTTGAATATGTCAGGTGGGCTCTAAGCTCGAACAAAATCGAATTTAATAGTGTTGTTGGCGTACTCTCCATGACCTTTCTTTGGTTTGCCAATTCGAGTAGATTTTTTCCTTGAATAAAAATCAATCTTTGTCCAAACGATTATAAACTTGTTTAGATTTTCCAGCCCCTTTATTTATGTATGTTCCAGCCTCATTGTTGGTGGGTTTTATGCCCTTTTAGAACTGGAGTATGAAATTGTTTAGATTTTGCAGTACCTTGCAATATAATAAATAACAACATAATAATTTAGCTTGTTTTCTTTTTCAACGGTCCTACAATTTTCCATGTTTGGACTAGAAACTAGAAATGTTCTAATTTTACATCAAATTTTTTTTTTCCTCGTTGGAAAAAATGTAAAAATAAGAGACTACAAAAGCAAAAGTTAGGCTAATGATATCGCAATTATCTTGATGAAGTAGAATATTGAGTCTTGAGGTCATTTTGAGGATACTGCAATTGGACTTCTTACTCACTCCAAGTATACGAACCGAATGCAAACTTATTTTTCTGCGCATTACTTTTAGCTTTAACTGTAATATTGAAGTTATGCTTTTCCCCGGTCGTGCTAAAATGTAGAGTCGTCGGATAAATCTTTACAGAATAACCCGGAGAGTTTCTCGTGCCAACATTTGTAACTCTTCTCTTCACCGTCATGACTTTTCTAAGCTTTGCAATCGCAAGGGATGGATAGTTTAGATTACTCGGTGAAGGCTTCAGTCGAGGACACTTGAACGATGGATCCAGGAGATTAAACAAGTCCAGGATCGACAGCTTTCGATGGACGTATATGGCCTGCCCCATACTCGAATGGAGTTGACATACTTCCTTGCGAGTTTCTTATTCGCTTGCCCAAATTGTTGGTTATTTTTGCTGCAGTGAACAAAAAACAGAGTATTAGGCCATAGGAAGTTCACATAAGAAAATGAAGTTTAGCCCTTGTTTGATGGAAATTAAAAATCAATTTTTTACAATATTTTGATAAAATTTGATGAGATACGTGATTAAGAGGGTGTGTTCTTTTAGATTTAATATGGAATGTTTTGTGTCAAATCAAAGAATTGAAATTATTTGTTGATTTATTTGTGTTTTCTAGGTAAGATGAATGGTTAAAAATTGGAGAAAGAAAATGTGAATGGTTAAAAAGTGGTATGGGAAATTGTGTAAATTAAATTTTTGTAATCATTTCAAATTAATACTCACCCGAATACGTGATTAAAATGATTAATTGTTCACTTTGACTTTGATAAAAATTTAATTTTTAATCAGAGCCAAACAGGAGCTAAAGCTAGTATACCAGTGGTCATCATAGTAGATTGATAAACGTATTTTATACACTTATTTGTATGTCTAATTTAGGATTAATTATTGTCGTTTGGGAATATTTACTATTTAATTTATGTTTATTTGTTTACTTTTCAGAAAATATCACAATTGAAGAAGAATGAAGCAATTAATGAAAAAATGACACGATTGGATGTTAATTGGAGCTAAATTTGACAAGTGAGGAGTTTGTGACAACAACCGGGAAACATGCTTGGTGCAAAAGTGACTCAATCAGAGGTTGGAGGACCTAATTGAATGAATTAAGAGCTTGAATGGTCAAATCGAGAAGAAGATAAAGTTCAGGGACTAACTTGCACAGCCGGAAGAAAGATGAAGTCGCGATCGCCGTCATTACGCCTGCGCGATCCCGCTCTTGTCCGACTGGGCCGCAGATCAGATTTTTCTCGCGATTTTTGACAGGCTTTGGACTTTTTGACCTAGATTTTCTCCAAAACCTATATATACAACATAAGAGGCACGAAATTGAGACCCTTGCCTCTCCATAGAACGAGCCACAATAGAGAATTCAACATCAATTTCTTGGAGAATCAAGCATTGCAAAGGCGCGTGAATTGAAGATAACTGAAGAATCAAAACTTGGTGCAAGATTTCCATTATTTATATTATCTTTAATGAACGTTAATTTTTACTTTTTTGTTATTTATTGATGATGTGTAACTAAATTCTATGTTGTGATGAACGATGTAGCCTAGTCAGATTATTTTAATTCCAAATTCCGTTGTTTTAATGTTTTGTTGCATGTATTGATTTATTATTGTTCTTAATGCTTGAATTGCTTGATCACCAATTCATGATTTATTGAGTTATTTCCATAATCCGAGAAGTGAGTTAATAATTTAGAACGTGGCAATAAATCCAGTAATTGAACAAGAGATAGAGATATACTCGTGTTATTATTGCGGTCGTGTGTGAATTCTTGTGTGTTATGCATCTAGATAAGGAATATTCGAACCCTCTGTAGAGATACATGGTTGACTTATTTAGGTAGAATTGATTTAAACCCGAGAGAGGAATTTCAATTTAAATTAGTGAATTCGACCGAATGCATAATTAGGAAATAAAACTTGAATTGGAGTTAATATAATTGGCTAGGTGAAATCGGGATTCTCAACTACTTTACAATCGTATTTAAAAACAAAAGCAATTTCGCAATTTTATTTCTTTAGTTTAATTCTTTAGTTGTAGTTAACAATCTCAAACATATTCGCCCGTTCAAATAGAGTTAGGAACTAACACATTTCGGTACTTAATAGCAGTCCTCGTGGGACGATAATCCGGACTCTTAGGTCCACTTCATTACTTCTCACGACCCGTGCACTTGCGGGGATATCTCGCATCGCGAGATATTAGGTGAACAAGTTTTTGGCGCCGTTGCCGGGGACTGTTAATTAATATCGATACCCATTAGTTCTTATTGTACTTTGAACTTTATTTTGCTTATTTTTATTTTTATATTATTTTTCAGTTTTTGCTTTTAATTTTTGTTTCCTTTAATTTATGTTAAGAAGGACTAAGTCATTTGATTTGCTTCCTTTTGATACAGAAATTGAACGCACTTTTCGACAGAGGCGTGACAACAGTTGGAAGCGAATCAACAAACAGACTTAGCCATGGCAGATGATAGAATTCAAGATAATCAGGGAAATCAACAAAAACTGCCAGCAGCTGTAAATGGACAGCAACAAAATCATGGAAGGCGCGTTTTGCGAAACTACATGATTCCTCCTGTGGGGAACATTGGAACATGCATAGTACCTCTTGCAATCCAAGCTAACAATTTTGAGATCAAAACCTCTTTGATCTCACTGATCCAAAACTCATGTGTTTTCCATGGATTGCCGACTGAAGATCCTCATGCACATTTTCGATCATTTTTGGAATTGTGTGAAATTCAGCGCATGAATGGAGTTTCAGATGATGCTGTGAAATTGAAGTTATTTTCATTCTCTTTGGCGGACAAAGCAAAAGCCTGATTTTACTCTTTGCCCCTACACACAATCACACTTTTGAAGTTATGAGCCAGAAATTTGTAGATAAATTTTTCCCACCTGGCCGCATGTCAAAGCTAAGGCGTGAAATTCTGTCCTTTAGTCAACAGCCAGGGGAATCCATTTTTGAAGCTTGGGAAAGGTTCAATGAGCTTATCAGACAGTGTCCTATCCATGGAATCGCAGATTGGATCTTAGTCCAGACATTCTACAATGGGTTGACGAATGAGAATAAAAAGTACGCTGACTCAGCAGCTGGAGGATCAGTAATGGATATGACATATGAAGAAGCTTCTGAGATTTTTGAGAAGATGGCTGCGAACAGTTACCAGTGGTACTGAGATAGATCTACACCAAAGTCTGAAGGAATTGTTGCAGTTAATGAGATTACAGCATTAAATGCTAAGCTGGATGCTTTAACGAAGAAAATTGACAGTATGGGTGTGCAGCCAGTAAATTCAGTTCATACAACTTTGTGTGATTTTTGTTTCGAAAATCATGCGATAAATTTCTGCCCACTTTAACAAAATCAATCATACCCAGAACAGGTCAACTTCGTAGGAAACAGGCAGCAGGGTGGTCCTTATTCACAAACTTACAACCCAGAATGGAAGAATCACCCAAATTTTTCATGGTCTAACAATCATAATGTTCAGCGGCCTCTTGGATTTCAGCAATAGCAACAGAAACAATCTCAGAAAAATATATCCGAGAACATAGAAGAGTTAATTCAGCTGGTCAATAGTCAGAATGGTGAGATAATGAGTCAAGCTGTTGAAATAAAAAATTTGAAGAAACAAATGGGAGAGCTGGCAGCTAGCAGCTCAACAAGACAGCCAGGACAGTTACCAAGCAACACTGAAATGAACCCTCGTGAGCATGTTAATGCAATAACAACGAGGAGCGGGGTTCAACTATCTGAAGTGACTGTAGAGGATTATGAAAAGCAGAAGAACCAGAAGAAAAATGTGGTGGAAGAACAGAAAAGTGAAAAGGAGCAGGGATCAACTTCAGAAACTCAAGAAAAAGTGGAAGAAGAAGTTCGAGTTCGACCTCCAGTAAAGGCATATGTACCCCCAGTTCCTTATCCACAAAGATTGATAAAGCATCAGTTGGAGCAGCAGTTTGGAAAATTTTTGGAAATATTCAAGAAATTGCACATTAATATTCCTTTTGCTGAAGCATTGGCTCAAATGTCGCTCTACTTGAAATTCATGAAAGAGATGCTGTCAAATAAAAGGAAATTGGTTGATAATGAAATAGTAGCACTAAGTGAGGAGTGCAGCGCCATACTTCAAAAGAAATTACCACAAAAATTGACCGATCCAGGTAGTTTCTCTATCCCTTGCATTATTGGTAATTTCAGTTTTGATAATGTTTTGTGTGATCTAGGGGCCAGTGTTAATTTAATGCCTTTGTCTGTGTACAGGAAACTTGGTTTGGGGGAGCCTAAACCAACCAATATCACACTGAAGCTGGCGAACAGATCAATCCAATATCCATATGGTATTGTTGAGAACGTGATAGTAAAAGTAGACAAATTTTTCTTCCCAACCGACTTTGTGATCCTGGACATGGAAGAGGACACTCAAGTGCCCCTCATTCTTGGAAGGCCTTTCCTGGCTACTGGAAGAGCCTTAATCGACATTGAAAAGGGAGAAATCATTTTTAGGGTCGAGAATGAGCAAGTCACTTTCAGCATCAAGCAAAGGGAAGATCTTGAGAATCTAAAAGAAAGTTGCTTCGAGGTGGAGGGAGTGATCCAGAAATCAGAAGAGAAGACCAAGCATGGTATAAATATTGAGGAGGGGGTAGTCACAAAACATGAGTTCATAAAGGCAAAAGATGGATGGAGGGACAAGAAGGAAGAAAAACCTAACATCCCTCAACAATTGGCTAAAACCGGGGCTTTGCAATTAAAGAAAGTTAGGAAACGAGTTGAGAAGTGCAAGGATGGAAATTGCAAGATATGCAAGGCTCTGAGATCATCTTTCAAGCCTCCATGATTTGGAAGTACAAAAAGTCAGGCTCGGGACTCTAAACGGAGCGCTTGTTGGGAGGCAACCCAACTTTTCTTCCCTTTTACTTATTACGCTTTCATTATTTATTTTAGTATTGAAATTTTAGATATATGCATGGTAGGAATTGTGTTTGAGTGTTTTGCATGTTTCATGTTAAGAGCACTTGTGCATAATATTCTATTATTGCATATTTAGGTAGGTTTTTGATTTTGCATGTTTACATTAGGCTATGTTTTTATCGTCATTCCAAACTCACACACACTAGTTTGAATCATGAAGTTAATGTTTGGAAAATCATTACATCGATCATGAATTGATTAGGGGGAGAAAAATGATTTTGAAAATCAAAAATAGGAAAAAGTTTTTCAGTACTGCCGTGTACTACGCGATCGCGTGCCAATAGGCTATGGTGATCGCGAGGTTGCATTGAAAAATAACAGGTTTTAAAACCTTGACCCACGCGATCGCTGGCACTCCAGCCAGGCGATCGCGTGGCTATACCGGACCAAATTCGGCAGTTTAAGTGTTGTTCCTCATGCTTTCATGATATTTATTCTATGCTTCCATTCGATTTTATTGGGATTAAAAAAAAAAATTGAAAATGTGTTAACATATTTATTGCCTAGGATATAGTATGAATCAATTTGTGTTTAGGTTTGAAAATTGGACAACATGAAAGCATGAACTTATTTTGAACTAGTTATGTTTTGCTAGATTCATACTTATTGCGCACATAGCCAGTGTTGGATAATTGCTTGTGTGAGGGATGTTGTTTAATGCATGTGGGGCAAATTTATGCAATTTGAACTTAGGAATGACTCAAAAATCCCTGAACTTAGATCGTTAGACATCCCACCCCTAAATTAAAACCAATCATGCTAAAAGGCAAGTTTGGGGGTAAAATGATTGGAATTTGTGTGTATTGACGGGTTGGAGGTCTGTGATTCTTGATTTTTCACTTTAATCATTACAGTTTGGTCAACTGGTATAAACCATTTCCAGCATAAAAACAGAAAAATGCTGAAGGTCTTATTCTACTCTTCAAATGCCTTTTTGACTCGAGTAAGTAAGTCCGAGGGGTCCTTCAAACCTGGTGCCCTAAAGCCAACTGGCTTGAGAGTCATCGACCTAAAGCTCGCTACATGGGTCAATTAGAAAGCAAGTACGGAGAGTGGACTTACACATAAGACATTATAACATCTTTAACTTTTCTGTTTAAGCCTTTATGATTCGAGCAAGTACGTCTGAGGGGTCTTTGAACCTGGTACCCTAAAGCCATCTGGTTTGGGAGTTGCCGATCTGAAAGCTCGCTACAGGGTCATATAGAAAGCCAGTATGAAAAGTTCTGCACAAAGATAGTAAAAGACGGACAATTAAAAGAAAAAGTCGTCCATAAAATATATATATATATATATTATTGCATGGTATAAGCTTTGTTGACTGAGCTGTGGTGGTTGAGGTTGTAGAATTAGGGACTGCTTTCTTTTGATTTGTTGTGCACACTTATTTCTGATTCTGACTACTTTGTGTGGAAAAAGCAAAGAATATTTTTAGAACCCAAATAGATAAAAACCTGGGATGCGAGAGAAAAAAGCAGAAAGTGGTGATCATCCATGAGCGTTGAAAGGAATTTTATTAGAAATCATAGATTGACCACATGGGATTCGAGCTGGATTATGCATAATGAGCCACACAGTGTTGAGCACATCTTTTGCATAAGTATGCGTTTGACATTGGCTATTCACACACACACTTAAAAATCTGGCAAATATAACTAGAAATTATTTTGCATTGTTGTTCATGACGCTTGCTTAAAGCTTAAATTGGTTTGGACTTTGGAGGCATATGGTAAACATGTTGACACAACAAAAATATTTGTTCTCTTATTTCTTTGATTTTTGTAGTTTAGTTTACATTGTTCGAGGACGAACAATAATTCTAGTCTGGGGGTATTTGATAAGCGTATTTTATACACTTATTTGTATGTCTAAATTAGGATTAATTATTGTCGTTTGGGAATATTTGCTATTTAATTTATGTTTATTTGTTTACTTTTCAGAAAATGTCCCAATTGAAGAAGAATGAAGCAATTAATGGAAAAATGACACGATTGAATGTTAATTGGAGCTAAATTGGACAAGTGAGGAGTTTGATTTTTGTAGTTTAGTTTACATTGTTCGAGGATTAATTATTGTCGCCGCATAATGCTTTAGCTTGTCTTCGAACAGGTCTATGGATGATTTATTACGTTGTCTGGTTGGGGACAATCTCCGTTCTTGGGATCAACGAATTAGCCAAGCCAAGTTTGCTTACAATCACTCTTGGAATAGGAGCACAGGTTTTAGTCCATTCCAAGTGTGTATAGTGTTTTGCCTCGCAGCCCGGTGGATTTGTTGACCCTGCCGTCTAAGACTCGGTTGCATGGGAAGCTACTGATTTTGTTCGTAGTTTGCAGCAGGTACACGAGGAGACAAGGGCTAATCTGTTGGAATCCAACCGTAAGTATAAAGAGGCGGCTGATTGTCACCGATGTTCTGTTGAGTTTGATGTTGGGGATTACGTTTGGGCAGCCCTTACCAAAGTTTGGGTTAGGGATGGCAAAAAAGCCCGAACGACCCGAAACCCGGAGGACCCAAAACGACCCCCCCCCCGTCGGGTTTGCGGGGCGGGTTTTCCTCCCCGAACAGCTTTTCGGGGCGGACCCGCCCTGCCCCGCCCCATGACCCGAGATATATATTTTTTTTGGGAATGAGAAACTAAAAATAAATTTAATGAGGTCTAGAAGAATTGAACTTTGGTTGAATTTAAGGATATGAGAATATATAACCACTATACCATTATGTTGTTTATTAATTTTTTTCCCCTTCAAACATACATATTATGTTTAAAGTTCAAACTTAAAACTCTAAATAGTTCGACTCCTAAGTTTTTCACCTAAAATTTTATTAACAATTAAAAAAAAAAAAAAATCTGGTCATTTGGCGGGGCAGGACCGCGACCCGCCCCGACCTGACCCGCCCCGCGAACAGTCGCGGGGCGGGGTCATGCCATTTCGGGTCCGGGGCGGGTCGGCCCCGACCCGCCCCGAACCCGATCCATTGCCATTCCTAGTTTGGGTGCCATCTCATGAATATTTGAAGCTCTCCCCTCGTACCATTGGTCATGTGGAATTTATTGAGAAGATTAACCCCAATTCTTATAGCCTACCCGCCTTCCCATATCCGCACTTCGGATGTATTTAATGTGAAACATCTTTTACCATATCAAGGGGATGAGATAGCAGGCGGTGACAGCAATTCTGATTCGAGGGCGAATTTCTTTGACCTCGGGGAGAATGATGAGGATCGTGTGGAAGAACAAGCATTGACATATTTGGAATGCTTTGATGGTCGGTCTTCAAAGAAATGACCATAACTTTTGCATACGGTGTCCGTTTTAAGAGCGTTTACTGGGTCAAAACGACAGTTGAAGTTTCTTAATTCAGTATTTCTCATTATTTGTTTATTTCGTGTGTAGGTCCAGCCCATTAAGGGACTGTTGGACCTTTAGGTTATTTGTTTCCTCTTATTTGAGACACTTAACGCATTGTAGGGTTTTCTCGATTGCTTATGATATAAGAAAAAAAGGCGATTCCTCCCCTTTGCAATCCGTATTCTTATGTTATCGTTGTGTGTTGTAGATTCATTCTATGTGTGTTGTAGATTCATTCTATTTCATATATTAATTCTGTAATTTATACCAAAGAAGTTCTTTTTTTTTTAATCCTAACACGGAATCACGCCAGTAAAGAATTTCTTCCACAATGACCACAATTTTATCATAGCCTACAAATAGGGATGTTAAATGGGTGGAGTTGACTCCTCTCGATTCACCATTGTCGTGTTAGGCTCGATTCATCACTCGAGTCAGTTCGTACTTGCTTGTATATGAAGCGAGTCAAGACGAGTGCAAGCTAGCTCACTTCACCAACCGTGGGTGAGTCTTGTCCCACCAACTTGTTCTCTTGGGGGAGCAACTCGCTTTTTGTTAGGAAAAAATATTGACATTGGTTGGATTTTAATAATTTTAAGCGTGTGTTTGGTAAATAAAATAAATTGATTTACAAACTAAACAATTTTTCAAATTATTTTTTAACCACACATTTTTTCTCTCATTTTCAACGATTACTTTTTACCTCAAAATTATGAATAATTCAATTTATAAATAAATTAAACAGTATTACCAAACCATGGCAAACGATCAAAATTTAAACCAACCTTCTAGGAACGGTGTAAAAGATAGAAATCGAAATCGAAATCGAAATCGAAATCGAAATGTTTATGTGTCGTTCTGTTTGTATTTTATTTTGTATTTTCATTTTCTAAAATGTTTTGTATTTCCTGTTTTCATTTTTGTTTTCAAATTTTCTGAAAACGCGTTTGGTTTGTCATTTCTGAAAAACTGTTTTTGAAAATGAAAAGTTGGAAAACACGTTCTGTTTGAAATTTTGCAGAATACTACTGACTCAAACTCAAATTTCCTTTCACAATATACTGAAAATATGGTTACATGCAACACACTAATGTGAGCATTAAAAGTCTATATTAACACAGCTTGGTCAGGTTCGGGATTTGAGAAAGCTCTAGTTCTATTAAAATCCAGAAAATGCAAGTTCTTTCAAAAGCACTATAGTCTATTTATTAGTGCATTTTTTGAAATATAACAACAAGAATTCCCACTTAATTTTTTTTTTGTAATGTTGATATTAAATTCAATAAAACTTTATTTAAGCTTAATTCCAAGTTAGGATAATTCTCAGAAAAAAAAAATTCTTTATTTATGCTTAGTTCCAAATTAGAATAATTCTAAAAACAAAATAAAAACTTTATATTAAGCTTAGTTCCAAGTTAAGATAATTATTTAAATTTTTTTTTCCTAAAACGCGTTTTTCGCGGACATTTTTTGTCGAAATACACACAAAACGCCCAAAACGAGGTTTTAGGCGTTTTGTGTACAATTTCTTTTTTTCAAAATGTATTTTCGAAAATGGTAAAGAGAACGCGTTTTTAGAGTTTTCGAAAATAAAAATAGAAAACTATCTCAAAATAGTAAAGAGAACGGAGAGAGGGTCAATGAGTGTGAACTATGTGAGCCCGACACGTGTCAATTTCTTATTCCCTTCAGATAAGATATCATCTTCCTCCACAATCACACACTAGATAACAAATTCAATATACACCGTATATCTTCTCATTCCCTTCAATCTACGCCGTCAATTCTTATCAAAAATCCCCTCCGCCTATTCATAATATCCAAATTCCCTCTCTTTCATTCTCTCCCTCTCTATCCTCCACTTCTTCTTCAACCGTGTTACAATGGCCGCCGCCGCCGCCCTGCAACAAGCCCCTATCAACTTCCAGTCCCGGTCATCACCCTCCGCCCAACTTCGTTGCAGACCTAATGTCAAATTCTCCCTCTTTAGTGGCGTCAAGGTCCCGAAGCTGACAGTCAAGCCCCTCATCCGTCGCAACCGTCGCGGAGGCGGTGCATCTGGAGCCAGAATGGCTGATTCTGCTGCTGCTGCTGCTAGCTACGCCGTTGCTCTATCTGATGTCGCGCAATCCAACAACACCCTCGAGCAAACCTATGCTGACATCGAAAAACTCGAGAAATTCTTCTCCAGTCCAGGTATCTTAGAATTCTTCACAAATCCGACCATAAGTGAAGAAAAGAAAATTGAAATAATTGACGAAATCGCTAAAACTTCAAACCTGCTGCCCCATGTCGTCAACTTCCTCAACATTCTCCTCGACATGAAGAGAATTGATTTGATTAAGGAAATTGTGAAAGAATTCGAACTTGTTTGCAATAAATTGACGGACACTGAACTCGCAATTGTCACTTCAGTGGTGAATTTGGAGCCGCAGCACTTGTCCCAGATCGCGAAAGAAGTGCAGAAATTGACTGGCGCAAAGAATGTGAGAATCAAAACCGCAATTGACCCTTCGCTGGTGGCTGGATTCACCATAAATTATGGATATTCTGGGTCCAAATTGATTGACATGAGTGTGAAAACACAGCTTGAAGAAATTGCTTCTCAGTTGGAGATTGGGGATATTCAATTAGCTGCTTGATTTTCCATTCCCTTTTGATTTGAAATTCTTGTGGGTAATTTTGTTTATGGATGACAAATTAATGATATATTGTATGATAATATGATCCTATTCATTGGCCCTTCTTTTTATTATTGCTTCTTATCTTGCTGCTTCCGCTGCCATTATATTGGTCTTTTCCATTTTCTGAAGGCCACAGTTTTCTTCATTCTGATGTTCACTTCACTTCTCAAGAGTTCAGTTTCAACAAATGGCAAGTCAAAGAAGTGAAAGATTGCATCTTTGGCTAATCTTGAAAAGTAAACTAAAAACCAGATTTACTTAGAAGTAAATATGTAATTAAAATAAATAAATAAATGAAATTTTATTATTTTGATTAAAAAGTAATAAGTCACTTATTTTCAAACTAATCCTATTTTGTACGATTCTTCTTAAAATAAATGAAAACATGAATAATAGGAAGAAAAAACCAATGTTTGCCTAGACATCAAAACGAAGAGAGTCAAGCGACCCCCCGGGGGGTTGGGGTGGGGACTGGGGGTGGCGAAAAATAAATAAATCATGCAACTGAAACTGCAATGGGACTTCTAACATTATGGATTCCATCAAACCAGGTGTACCATCCAAATGCATACTCATCCTTCTTCATGCTTCCCACCATTTCATTATCTTCTTTCACAGTAATGCTGAATTTCTTCTTCTGCCCAACACTATGAAAGAACAAAATGGGCGGCGATATCTCGATCTTGATTCCCGGCGGCTGTTTAACACTAGCGAAGTACACACTCCTACTGCTTCCAACATTAGTGACGGTTCTCTGGAGTGTCACGGCGCCTTTTAGCTCTGGAATAGCGACAGATGGATAGTTTAGGTTTCGAGGATGGGGTGGATTTTCTGGACACTTGAAGAAAGAGTCGAGATTCTTTATTCCACTGCTGCATAGAAAGAGAAGATAATCGGTATAGGAAGCGTCATACACGAGTCCTGGATCAGCTGCTTTTGTTGGCCTGAAATGTCCTGCTCCGAATTGGAAAGGATCCGCTGGATTGCCGGCTATATCCATTATGAGGTTACCTTCATTATTCCGTAGTTCCGCTGGGAGGTGAAAATGTTAAAACAATGTTGCATAGAAACGAAAACAGAATAAAACGTTGCTAAACAAATAGGACACTAAACACTGGCAGAATGTTTTATGCCATTAAATATCCGAATCTTCAAACTATTAATTAACTCCTATTTGAACCTCATTTTTTTAAAACCATGCCCTCTTTTTGATTTTCTTTAAAATTTTCTCATTTTTCTACGGTATTTAATCTCAACCATCTACTAAAAGTCAAGCTGACAATATTTGACTTTTCAACCATCCATTCTCATAAAAATAATTACTCATTTCAAAAAAACTCATTTTAACTAAAATCAAACACACTCCAAGTTTTTAAATCATTCAATCTCAACTCTCAATTCTTAGTCATGTGTATAAATTATAATATTTGAATTTTTAAAACAATTTTAAACCACACATTTTTTAATAAACCACATAAACTTATCGAAAAGTGGGGTTTCTTTGTGAATGATATTTCAATCACACATATAAGAGAAACAAACATAGTCAAGGAATTAGAGCACAGAAAAACTAGGGTGGTTTCTTTGTGAATGACATTTCTAACAAATTAAGCTAGAAAAAATTGTGACAGTTAAAAATGAAATGACATAAATGTACCTAGGGGTGGGCGTGGGTTGGGTTGGGTCGATTTTTTGCCCAATCCGAACCCAACCCACTATGGTCGGGTTGATAAAAAATCAACCCAACCCAACTCAAATATGAATTCAAACCCAACACAACCCAACCCAATCAAGTTTCGGTCTGGTTGGGTTGGGTTGAGTGGTTTGGACTTTGATCTAATTAAATAAAATTCTTAGAAAATTAAAAAATTATGCCCATAAATCAACTATTAACTCAAATAAATTATATACAATACAATAAGCTCAAATATAATAAATTAAATACTTGCTAATAAAACTAAAATATGTTCAAATTATATTTAAGTTTCATCCAAGTTAAAAATGGATTTAAGATTCTTGAAATTTAAATAGTCTTATATTTTTAAAATTTTGCTTGGGTTGGGTTGGGCCGGGTTTGTCATCCAACCCACAACCCAACCCAACCCAAACAAAATATTTTTTTTATAACCCAACTCAACCCAATTTTCATCAAAACCCAACCCAACCCAATCGGGTTGGGTTGGGCGGTTTTAGCGGGTTGATGCCCACCCCTAAATGTACCTGAGGTTATCATGGCAGATCTTATTGCAGCACTACTCCATTTGGGGTGTATGGCCTTGAGAAGTGCACACGATGCAGCAATATGTGGACAGGCCATAGATGTTCCTGATAGAAGATTATATTTAGCTACTCGATGATCTATATCTAACTTTGTTGGTGACGATGCTTCACTCCATGCAGCCAATACAAAAACTCCTGGAGCCGTAATATCAGGCTGCCAAATGAATCACAGTCTAATTATAACTACGATTTCAAGATCAAGAGAATGGCTGGTTATATATATTCAAAAGTTACTGTTCTAAAAGGTATGTTAATGACCTTTGTTTGGTAAACCGTTTATAGAGTAAAAAATGGTGGACGTGAATCTTTGAATAGTCTAAATTGTTGACTTTTCAAAAAAATAAAAATAAAAAATGTACTAATGATATGTTGTCATGTGACCGTTTTTTACCAAAATGGGGAATTTGTCTTTACTTACCTTGAGAATATCGGGTGAAATCGTATTAGGGCCTCGACTCGTGAAGATGGCCATAGTTGGTGCTGGCTTGGTGTGTAAGACTGTTGTACCCGGAAGTATATAAGCCATTGGCTCTTTTGTGGAAGATATGTACTTGAAAATTTTGACAGCACTAAAATGAGTGACACCAGTTGCAGGAAGAAAATGAGAATCAGGGTCTAGTATATCTCCATTTTCTTTACTATTTCCTAAGATCATGCCAATTCCTCCTGCTCTTTTCACCTCTAAACCTTTTCCAATTCTTGCTCCAACGCCTCTCATGCAGAAGATAATCTTTCCATTAGACTTCTCGGGAGAAAGCGAACCAGGTAAACATTGCCTGTACAATAAATAATCGAAAATATTCAATTAATCGGATCATAAAATCGCTTTAGAGTGGAAGATAGTCTTGGGGATTAAGCACTAATCTCTTTGTATAGAGAGAAATAATAAACTAGAAGAAATTCACATTCAAAGTGATATCACTGTCACTAGACTATACAATTTAACAGAATGAGGAGCGATTGATTACCTACCCGGATTCATTTTTTGGGATATTAGGGTTTAGAACTTGTGCTGCATAAACTAATGGATACATCTTTTTCTCCAGGGTATATGGAGTAACTGATTGTCCCTGATATCAATCACAAAAGTTAAAATAATACTCAACAATATTCCTTTACTTGTAACGCAATCATTACAATTTATAAAACATTTTTTAATTAACCATATACATTTGCTTCATCTGCTTTAATTTCAACCATATACTTTACCTCGAATATATAAATAAATCAATTTGTCATTGCTACAGTGATACCGAAATTTTCAGATTTCTCTTGATGATTTTACCTCAAGTATCATTCCATTTCCTAGTTCAACAGAAGATATAAATTTCCTGTCTAGGGTACTTGCACCAACTGTGATAATCCAGGGAGCCGGATTCGACAATGTAGACGTGTTAGGACCTAAGTTCCCGGCGCTGCAAGACACTATGATATTTTTCTTCATTGCGTGAAGAGCCCCAACTGCGATACCATCCTCGGTGTATGGAACAGGTTTGCTTGTACCAATGGAAAGGCTTATCACATCAACACCATCTGCAATCGCATCGTCCATTGCTGCTAGCATATCTTCCTCGAAACACGTGTTTCCTGCCGCTTTCTCCACTCCTGGAACTGCCCAGCAGACTTTATACATAGCGAGTCGAACAAGTGGTGCACCTCCTGAAGCAGTGCCTCTAGCGAATCCGCCAAGGGCGGAAGCATTGTGAACCATCCGGCCTCCTACAGTTGATGATGTGTGTGTTCCATGTCCGTCCTTGTCACGGGGGGACTTGTAATCTAGTGTTCGATTGAGAGGGCCGTAGTATGCTTCATAACCCTTAAGGTAGTATCGCGCACCAATTATCTTCCTACAAATTTGACAAGTATAAATCACATTTTACAATTTTTATTTTCTAATGCAAGGATTTAAATTAAGTAATCATGTATTTGAAATGCATAGATATAGAGAACATATTCAACATAATTTTTTTCAATTTTCTTAAATTATTATGACTAAGTTACGCATATATATTAATCATAGAATTATATTTATATAGAAACTAATAAACTTACTTATTACAGTTAGACGAGTTGAATGCATCTCCAGATTGGCAAATTCCTTTCCACCTGGGTGGAACCGTTCCCATCCCTTCGTCGCTAAAACTCTTAGATTCAGGCCATATACCTGTTTTGGATTGAAATTATAGATAATCGAATTGGTTAACTACGTTTTTTCGCCCATGATCACAATGTATACATCTCGATTCAAAAGAAAAGAGAAAAGAAAGAACCAGAATTTATCTTGATGAAGGCATATATATTATAGTTTGTACAAAAATTATATAAATGCATATTAGGGTTTAATTGACATACCATTATCCAACATGCCAACAATAATATCATTCCCATATTTTGATTTCGTTAGCAGTTCTTCCTTCTTCAAGTGGTGTGGCTTTGCCCATTTTTGCAAACCTGCGAATTCCCATGACCTTGTAGTATGCAAAGAGTATTTATTTGGGTGGCTCCGAAGAACAGACACCACTTCCTCCATCTCTGTTAGACCACAAAATTGATACAAATAAGAGAGAGAGAGAGAGAACATTAACCCTTATTGCATATATAGTTGATTAGTATACAATATTAGACAATATTTAAATTAAGAATCATCCAACTCTATTAATTTAAGCGTTAAAAACATTAAAAATTGCAACATAAAAAAGAAATAATTGCAGTCGTGATCTCATTATGCACAAACTTTTCATTTATATTTTCCACAAAAATATTTACTGTCATGCCGTATATTCGTGTTTACTTACGGGACAGTTTTGAGGCCTCGTCCGGGGTGAGCAGTGCGGCAAAGCCATTGATGCTGTGCTTGTAACTATAAATTAGAGAAGATTTTGCATCTTCTGCGGTCTCTTTAACCGATGAAAGATATGAATAATGGTTTTCTTCAATTTCTTGAAAGTTTTTTTCTCCACTATGATGTCCAAAGTACACTATATAAACCTGTAAATCATCATATTTAAGAATAGTAATAAGAAGTTAGTTTCGAAACAAAAAACAAATGAGTCTTTCTATCTTGATCGAGACGCCCTACTTGTTTCAGGTCAGCCGTAGATGAAGGTACGAGAGGGAGAAGAATGAGAAGCAAAGAGATTATATGAGAACTCCTCCTCATCATTAAAGTCATGGCGGACATATAGATATGATATAGTTATTTAATAGGAATCTCCGAAACCGAATCTGTTGGGGGTAATTTATCCTTTTTCAATTCAAAAAAGTTTTATATGAATATGACTAGTAATAGTAAAATCAGAAGTTGAAATATCTCACATTATAAAATGGAGTTTCTTTAGTTACTAGGACTCTTCATCATTATCATTATCATCATCAATATATAATTTCTACATAATTATATTACAAAAATACTATATTATATAATTTCGACATAATTATATTATTTTTCACTTGTTGTATACAGTTCAATTAATTAGGAGACTTTAGAACAAGAAATATTCTGATACTGTGAACAAAATAAATTTATAATAAAGCACTAGTACAGAAACAGTCTTTCGCGTCGGTTATTTAAGAGATTAGGCGTCGATTTTGTGGCGACGTGTATGAAGTAGACGCGTTAAGTAAAGACTTTACGCGTCGGTTGTAAAACGACGCGTAAAATGATATCTTTACGCGTCGGTTGTTAAGACACCGACGCGTAAAGTTGAAAAAAAAAAAAAAAAAAAATTTTTTTTTAGGCGTCGGTTTTCTAAAAACCGACGCGTTTTCAATTTTTTTTTTTTTTTTTTTTTATATTTTCTTCTATAGAGTAAAATACAATGACTTATACATGATATGCAATGACCTGGACGTCGCCTGCAATGACCCAGGTCACTGCAGGCCATGACCTGCATTGGCCTGGACGTCACCTGCAATGACCCAGGCCACTGCAGGTCATGGCCTGCAATGACCTAGATGTCACCTGCAATGACCTGGACGTCACCTGCAATGATCCAGATCACTGCAGGTCGATCATGACCTGCAATCACCTAAACGTGGACTGAACATTTTCCACATGCACATCATCAAATATGTATATAATAGACATAATTAAAATAATGTTAAATAAATGAGAAATAATTATATTTACAAGATTGTTAATGTCACATGTAATTGAGTAAATAGAAGTTTGAATACACGTCGATTTACACACACCTATCGACGAAGTATTTAGCCCATAAGTTTTGAATTTCAGCAATTTCCTCCGTTGAGTAATACTCTTTAAATGCCTACAAATAATCAAAATGAATTATCAGTTATTTTGTAATAAAATATGAAGGAATAATTAAAAATTATCATGTTCAATAACTTATACCTTTTACAACGACGGACGCTGAAAGTGTTCAGTGACTATCTCATACATATTTTTCATGACGTAGTAGCCACACTTAAAACCTTCGGGCTGTTGAGGACACTGAAATTTTCACAATGAAAACTAACATTAATAATCACACTAAATAGAATATGAAAATAATTCAAAGATTTGTAATATATTTTAAATATGTGTTTTCATACCTTTATTTTTAGCCACGTTGTATTGGCTCTTGTCCTAATGCCTCCTTGTGTCCAGTATAGTTTGAAAGCCCTAAAATTGAATTAAATTATTCGAACCAGTTACAAAATAAATAAATACAAAAACTAAGATTTCTATAAAAATTTTGGCAGAGTCTCCCCTATAAATTGAACTTATCCAACCTGTAAATAGACGCGTTGCTATAGAATCTATCACAACTTCTCAATAATCACAACATATATTCATCAAAGTGAAACCACAACTCCACAATCAATTTCACCACAACTCCACAATTATTTCATGAAAATTATCATAACTTACGTATTCAATAGCGGCTTGATATCTAAGTCACGCTTAAATGCACTAGCTGAATCCAATAAGTACACCGTACTCTTCTGAGGAGAAATCACTAGCAACATCTAGTGGTTCCTACGTATTATGAACATGTAAATACAAATTCAAACATGTGTTTTTCAAATTACAAAAAAAAAAATTAACTATTAACAAGAGAGAATGGTCTTACTCCTGAAAATACGGTGCTATAATGAATTTCTTTGTTTGCATTGCCCTCATGGTCTCGTCCATATAATTTACAACACCATTGGCATTTGTTCTTACCGACACCGACGCAATGTGTGACGGAGACATGAATCCAATGGAATCAATACCGTAATCCTGACATAACTCATGAAGGTACCTAATAATAATGATACCAATAAATAGAGATCGAACAATGATATAAATTGAAGTTGTAATTTGTGATCAGAAGTCTTACAATGCAAATATTTGTAGGATAGATGTATCCAACCATTGCATTTTAAGCAGATCGGTAATGTCTGCGACTGTAACAAAAATACCATCCTCGAACGTACAATTGAAGATGGAGGCATCTACGGGCACCTGATAGAAGTCATCACCAACAGGCAATTGAAGGATCCTCTTTACCAAGGGCTTCACTCAGAATATCATGTTGTCTACTCGACACAAATGTCCCCTGCGTGGCTTGCTCAGCTTTTTCTACCTGTTAAAAAAATTGAAAACTGAATATAAGAATTGAAGTAAGTTTCAATTAAATATATGAGAAATCGATAAGATATACTTACAATTTTATCAAACACCCCCCTCATTTTCTTGTTGGGGATGTAATACGTTCCATCTTCTTTCTTCTTCGATCTAGCTCGAACCAATCGAGGCTGCGATCCTCGCTTACAATTGAGGAGCTAATCATGTCACATGAAGAGCTAGAAAATAGCGGGTCACTTACTAGCCAATGTGGCTTCATCCCCGCATATCCGGCTGAGCCCAAATAATGAGGATGCTCGTTCTGCATTTGACTATCCCTCGCCTTCTTACTTTTCTCCTGAAATAAATCACAGGTTTTTAGTTTTCACTCAACAAGACACATGCGTACATTTAAATATACCTGAAATGTTTCCGTCTGTCGTTCTTTTTTAAACAACTCCCATTGCTCTTCGGTCAAGAAATCATAAAGCTGGGTAGGAGATGTATATTTTGGGTGGTCATGTGTAATGAAATTATGAACCAGCATTGTCTTGAAATCTTTCCATCTCATCCCCGCAACCCGCATAACACTTTTTTTTGGACGGTCATCGAGAATGTTGAATTCCCTCTGAAAGACAATGATAACATGTGGTGTTATAAAGAAATTACATTCACTTTTCAATTATTTACCATGTATCAAGTGATAGTACCTCTATCTCTTCCCACATCATGTCCTTCAGGCCTTGATCGACTTTGTGCCAATCACTGATGTTTATGTCAACATGAATGCTTCTTCGTGCCTGGTCCGATCGGCCTATGTTTGTCATCGAACTCAATTATATTCACTTGTTGGCCCGCTTTCTTCATGTTTTTGCACATAGTTGGCCCTCTTGTCCTTTTTTTTTTGGGCAGTACTATGCTCATCTGAAGAATGTGAAGACTCGGCCATTATATTGGGAAAATTGTCTACGTACCTGCACATATAAATAAATGATTATTAACGACGTATAGAGCATATATAAAAAACACAAGAAAGTTATATTCAAGAATATGTAAATGAACTCACACAATTAATATGAACAACGTATAGAGCATATATAAAGAACAAAAGAGAGTTATATGCATGCGAGAATGTATAAATGAACTCACACAATGAATAATCACGAACGACGGTCAATCCATAATCCTTCTTCATGATCCCAACGCATGTAAGTGGATTCAATGTTATCTTCCTCTAAAGTTGCACTCCCTTGTATACCAATAGAAAATGGAGGAGTTTCATCAAAGTGATCATAATCTTCTTCATCTACTACATCACCAATGCCAACAATGCGTCTCTTGCCTTGAAGGACCACTGACCACTTAGTGTCGGCAGGATCAAGAACATAAAATACCTGCTTGGCTTGTGATGCAAGTATGAATGGCTCGTCAAGATAACCCAACCGTCCAAAATCCACCAAAGTGAAACCTAATTCATCCACCCGAACACCCCGTCGATTATCAACCCATTTACATTGGAAGAGAGAAAACTTGAACTCCCTGTAATCAAGTTCCCAAATTTCTTCAATGACACCATAATAGGACATCGAGGCATCTATTGGCATTGTATCTTTAGCACTTGAAAAATCTCTTGATAGTGCTTCTTGTGTCACTCCACTGTTTTGCACCGCACTCTTATCATCTTGACGTTTAGTGTAAAACGTATACCCATTAATGTCATATGCTTCATAAGATCTCACAATCGTGCTAGGACCATACGCTAACCACTTCACATTTCTCTCTCATGTGTTCGTCCGCACATTTCATAAACTCTTCAACTCCTTTCAAATATTCATGTGTATTACGCCTGCCGTACATCCAATCTCGATCCATATCTAATAACCTATATGCGAAGATATAATTAAAAAAATATTACTTTTGAGTGAATATTTGTAATGATAGTTATATATTTGAACCAACTATATATTAATAATTGAAATCACATGCATACGATAATTTATTACGTTGAATACTTCATAATTTTACTAGTATATTTTGTTTAGTTATTTATTTAGTATGGTTAATTCTATGATAGTGAAAATCACCTATAATTACTATTATCTTCATTTTTTATTTGTAAAATCCTACAGTAATTTCGGCAGAGTCTCCCCTATAAGTTTGACTTACCCAACCTGTAGGAGGATTAATCAAAATGCCACAATACAACAAAAATGTTCAACCTCCACATATTCACTACTCAAACACAATAAATCAAACTTCAACATCATCAACCACTCCAAAATTAATCCAAAATCAATTCTTAATTCCTAAAATGCTCAAAGTATGATTACATAACCTAACATTCCATGCATAATTTCAATATAATTTCAATAATTCAAATTATATCAATTAACTATTTGCAATACCAAAATTATAACTTATATATATATATATATATATATATATATTAACATTTTTATACATACAAATATATATATACATAAACACACACATATATATACATATATATACACACAAACACATAGATCTACTTATATATATATATATATACGTATACACATACACATATATATATACATACACGGACACACACACACACACACACATATATATACATACACGCAGACACACACACATATATATATACATAGACGGACACACACACACCACACACACATAGAGTAAAGTTCTTACGAGATGGAGGCGGGTTCGTGGTGGTGTCGCGGTGTTGGTGGCGTCGTGGTGTTGGTGGAGGTACGGTGGTGATGGCTTCGCGATGTTGAAGTGTTGAGAGAGAGTTAGAGAGAGATATGCGCGGTCGGGATTAATGAAATCGCGCGAATTTTGAAAGATGTATTAAATGGTTTAGGCGTCGGTTCTTCAGAACCGACGCCTGAACCGGTTTTAGGCGTCGGTTCTCAAAGAACCGATGCCTAAACTATTTTTTTTTTCGCGTTTTTGTACTAGTGAAGTGACTTACCCAGCAATATTGGATATAATAATTATATTAGGAAAAAAGAAGTTAAAATTTTATCCATGATAATGTTTAACATATATTATTATTATTATTTATTTATTTATTTTTGGGAATAATCCTAGCTTGAAATCCAAGTCTAGGATAAGGTTTTATTAGAAAATTGCAATTACACAACGAGGGGCCGGGGACTAGTGATGGCACAAATTTGATCCGGTTCATAGACTCGATCCAATCCGAATAAATCCCGATCCATGATTTTTGGAGCGAATTTTTATCGAAGGTAATCTGATCCAATTTTCTATTCCTATCTTTTTTTTTAAAACAATTGTATAAAAACCAAATTACTAAATATAAAATATTTAATCTTTTGTTGAATTTGACACAAAATCTCTAATTCTCTATATATTTATTACATGACATTCTTATTTTGTAGTTTAAATTTCGAATATAATTGACATGTCATGAAAAAAACTTTTTTGGCTTAATTTGTATTTGCATAAAAATCTAATTACTTGTTTTATATGAACTAAGTCTAGTATGCAAATATTTTATTAAAGGAAAAAATAAATAAATAAGGTAATTATAAATGTAAATTTCAAAATTGAGATGAAATTTGTATAATTTCAAAAATCAGATTGTAATTAAGATTAATTAATTAAATTAAGTAATTAAAAATATTTTATTAATTAGATATATTAAGAGTCTGTTTGGTCCCAAAAGAATTTTTACCAAAAATTTTCAAACTTAATCTCAACCATTCATCCTTAGTCAAGCTCACAATTTTTTACTTTTCAAATCAATCTAAACCACATATTCATAAAAAAAAAACACAAAAAAACCAAAAAATCAAAAAAATTTCCATGGACCAAACGGGCTCTAAGGTCACAACCTGTATAATTTCAAGTCACAAAACATAAATCTTTTAAGTCACAAATTATCAAAATAGTAGGTTACAAAAAAAATAAAAAAATAAAGCGTAAAATCAAAAGGTTAAAAAATATCAATGTTGTCTATTCGACTTATTTTTAGGTCACAACTTATCATATTATTTATTCACAAATCTTTTAAATCACAATTACTAAATTATTAAGTCACAACTGACTTATCAATTATTTGGTCACATTTTTCAAATTATGAGGTCACATCTCACGTAACTAACATCTTCCCACACCCATGCCGTCGCCGTCGCCGCCACCACCACCACCACCTTCGACACCCCACAACTATCACTATCTCAACGTCGCCACCGCCATGGTCTCAACAACGTCGTCACGATCGACGCCTCGACAAAAAGAAAAAAAGCAACTGTAATACCACCTATCACCAGACACCACCACCTACCACCGGACACCACCACCTTCGGCCGCCGATGCCTCAACGGTGCCACCATCACAACCGCCCCCAACCATGGGGGAAAAAACTGCTAAAGAAAATGTGACCTAAACAAAACAACCACTATTTTGCACCAACACCGCTAAACAAAACAGCCTCACCATAACTACCAAACTATTTTGCACCAACATCACACCTCCAATCACAAACACAGACGACCACATAATCCGGACAAGCAACAACACCACCACTATCACCGCCACCACAGCACCACCTCAAACGAAGCACCCCCACCACCACACCCACCTGTCATCGCGCGCTTCTGCTGCACAGGCTCCTATCGTCGCTTGAGTACTATTGGAAAGGGAGTCGTCGCTCGCAGATTGGAGGGCCTTGTGACTGTGATCTGCGAGCAGCATCTGCTCCTGCCTCCATCGTTGTCATCATCGGAGTCTGATTGGCGTGGGGTGTGGCCGTAAGAGGGGTAGTAGTGCCTCTTTTGAACGACGATGGTGAGGCTTAAGAGTCACAGAGAGATGTAATATTGGGTGTGGCACAGTGGGTTGAATTGAGGGTTGGGGGGCGCTGGAGGCGTTGGAATTCAAATTAAAGAGTGAGAATAGTTGAAATAAGAATTAGGGTTTAGATAATTTAGTTTAATTTAATAATTACTAAAATTATAATATTTTATTAAAATTAAAATTTATAATAATGACATGATTTTTGAAGTTATTTAAGTTTAATATAATTTATGAATTTGAATCTTTAAAAGTAGAGGTGGGTGCAATTTTCACTATTAAATCGGCTTGTCTGTGAGAAGAATTAGGTTGATCTCATTTAACGATTAGTGAAGTCTTCATTTAGTGAAAATCGGAAATTGATGTCATAGAGATGAACCACTAAATGGGCAACTTAAGAAATCTTGTTATTATGCAAATCTGCAACATGCTACGTGAAATCACAATGGCATTGTAGTTTTTCACTTGAGAGCTCTCATAATCACGATAAAACTTTGACAAATCATTAGGTGAATTAGATATCCATTCGCCCCGCCTCGAGAATTGGCGAATCGCGGGCCAGATATGGATCAGACCAAATTTTTGTGGGGCGAATTTGGTTCGGCTTCAATCCTTCGTCATCATCTATTAGACAATCATAGTGTGCGTCTATGGTTGGTCAGTTTTTAGAGCGTGAGGATCCATTGAAGGCTCGTATTACTACCTATCACAATGAGATGACTAATTATATGACCAATTATGTGCAACACCTTACGGGTTCTATTAAGAAAGTGTTTCTAGGATTACAACTACTTCAGTTACAACCACCGCCGAACCTTTCAGACATGTTCGATGACGATGACGATAGTGGTGGTGGTGTCGAGGAGGATGAGGATTTAGGAAATGCTTAGTAATTATCTTTTGTTTTCATGTAATTGAATACGTTGTATATTTATAAATTTACAAGAGATTTATTTATTTATTTATTATTATTATTATTATTATTATTATTATTATTATTATTTTTTTTTACGTTTGATATAAACTACTATTACTATTACTATTACTATTACTATTATTATTATTATTATTATTATTATTATTATTATTATTATTATTATTATTATTATTATTATTATTATTATTATTATTATTATTATTATTATTATTATTTCCAATAAATATACTATACAGAGACGACATGTGTCGTCCCTAAAGATCGAAACAGTATAGAGACGACATAGTTGTTTCAACAGATCTAAACTTACAGAGATGAAAACTATCGTGTCAATATGTGGGATCGTTAGGGACGACACATGTCATCTCTATATGTTTAGCTTTAAAGGGACGACATTGTTTTCTCTCAATGTTGAGCTTGTCAGAGACTACTATTTTCGCCTCAACTGATATTCAGGGACGGACACACAGAGAGGACAGCTTGTAATGGCCCATTGCCATCACTTAGGGGGACGTATGAACCTTACCTCAAATACCACTTTACAATGAATCTTAACAATCTAAATGAACAAGAATGTAAGGAGTACTACTCCACAATTACATACAAAAAAACAGAATTATAATATGCAAGGGACTTAGTTAATAACACTTCAGTAAAATAGGCTTAATGTATAATTGTTCTTAATGAAGGGCGTCTAGTCGTGTTCATCCAAAGGGTTCCTTTCACTTTTCTAGCAAGCTCCAAATTCTTTTGTATGTTAATTCCATGATTCTTTATTTGTTGTTTTACATAAAGAATAGGCTGCCATAGAATCAATTTACAAGACACTAAATATATCATGTAATGCAACTTTCTTGCCTTAAGAAATGTGCCAAATACACCAAAGTTGGCAGTTTACTCCCTTCAATATCCTTAACCTTTGCGTCTCCATTAATCAATACTTGGTAAATGTGAAAATCGTGTTGGAATAATTTTATTCCAATATCATTACGTGGCTAAAGTAACTACAAGGTTTGTAACATTTTAATATATATTCACGTTATTATGTATTAATATAATTAATGATAAAGCTTTAACCGAATATTCCCACTTGTGATCGTTGAGGGGCGGAAAAGTGGTTGAAACTGATTGAGAGTTTGAAATAAAAGAGATAACTACTCCTTTATAACCTCACACTCTTTCCCCACTTATGTTGGTCACACTTTTGAAAGGAATATATATACAGAAAACGAAAGTATCCTATCCATCAAGGAAAACTGCAAGGAAAAGCAAAGGGAAGAAAATAATTATTTCTGAAAATCAAGATGAACTGCATGGATCCAGGCAAGTCATGTTAATATTCTTGTTGTGTGTGAATCATATAGATGCCGGATTCTAGGGCATTAAAATTTTATATAAATCCATCAAAGCATGAATTCGGATTTTGATTATAGTATAATTACAAATCGAACACACAAAATCAATTATAATTGTATCTTACAAATTAAAATAATTTTGATTATTGCTTTGGAAAAATATTTACGTGCTTTTATAATCAAGTTTCTTGGCGAGAAAAAAAGATCAGAAATGGAACTTTATTTGTACCAGTAGTATTGCGTCATGACCTTCATAAATTTTCTACTTTACAAAATATAACAACAGTTCTTAAAGTGATCGCAACTCCCATTGTGTACTATGAAAACATAAAGCAAGAAACAAACTAAGGAAAGCATTGAAATTCCCCTTTGCTCATTGCTATATACAATAGGAACTCCAGGCACAGGCTTCTAAAGTATCATTAGATTAGTATAATGTAAACTAATAAGTACCTTCACAGATGCCACAACTTTGACCTGATCTGCATCTAATTGGCCGAGCTCTGACCTAAGATAAGCTTTAGGCGATAGAAGTTCTACTTTGAACTTTTTGCAATATAGTAACTGACGCGATCCCAATTGGGAAATCTCGATAAAAACGCGAAATAACGAAAATAAAATCGTAGGAAAGATCTACGATAGATTAAACACAAGAACAAGAATAAAATAAAGGAAAATTAAAAGATAGATTGACGATAAAACCTTGACCCGACAATCATGACGCAATGAATGACGATGCGGACTGAAGAACCAAGATTGGTGAACGCCACAAGGGTTGTCAATTACTTAATAAGTTCGTTGGGTGAACGCCACAAGGGTTGTCAATTACTTAATAAGTTCGTTGGGTGAACGTCACAAAGATCGGATCTTTGATAAGTTCAAGAAAAAAGGAAAAACTCAACCTTTCACAAGAGAATCCTCTCTCAATTTTAATCAATATACTCAAAACTGTTGTTCAATAATGAAAAACAAGATAATATAATGTAAAACGCGCTTAACCTAGCCCTAGCCGCAATTAGGGTTCAAAACACAATTAATAATTAACCTAGGCGATCGCGTGGAGAGGCCTAAAACTCTCGGAGGGCATTGAAGGTAAGATCCGGGCCACCATCATCTGAGATACACACACTTTGCCTATTTCACCCTGCTTCAAATGGAAAACTGATTATTATGTAATTTATTTTTTAACTTCCACTTTCACTTTACAATAAATTATATTTCCAATTCAGAAGCACTATTCAAAGAAAAAAAAAATACATATGTGAAAGCAACAATGCAGTTTATCACTACTAGAATAAAGGCTTTTAGTGACGAATTTTTTCCGACGACGGTCGGGATCATCGGAAATTTCTGATGGAATATAGATGTCGACGGAAAACTTATTCCGTCGAAAACTTCCAACGGCATTTCCGATAGAATACACATTCCGTCGAAATTTTTCATTATTCATTTCCTCTTATTTAATTTATCTCCCTATTGATATATAAATAAATATGGTAAAATATAGAGATATTGATTTCTATTATTTTTTATGGTGTTATAATTTAGGACAATTAGATCTACATGACAACCCAGATAATTGCAAAAAATAAAAATAAAATAATGAGTAGCATATTTTACAAATTCTAACATAAATTTAGATTTTATTTCATAAAGTTGTATTTTGTTTCAAATATAATTTTCCTATTAATTGAAAAAAAAAATGAATAGCGTATTTTTACAAATTATAACTATATTACTTTTAATTAACAAGTTATTTTTTACAAATTATAACTATCATTTTTAAAATGTAATTAATTTAATATAATTGAGTTCAATTAACTAACATAAATAACTAATATATATTTATGAAAACAAACTAATTCACAAAAACTCAATTATCCCAAAGGTTGAGTTGCTTTCTCCTTACCCTTTAGTCAAGAGATCAAATCTCCCTAATTACACAATTTGCATAAAACAATTAAAGTCTAAGGTGGGCTTTGCGGATTGGGTCAGCGATTGGGCAGGCGGGTCGGTTCGGGGCTTACCAAAATATATATTTTTTAATTTCTGAAAATTTTCGACGATAATCAAATCATAAGGCTAAAATACAGAAATGGAAAAAAAATGATAACCCTCAACTGTTGAACAAGTAGGCTAAATCAATGATACTAGTAGTAAACATGTGCGTTGCATGTCTCATGTATAGGATAAATGATATGCATAACATTTTTGAAATGTTAATATTATTTTTAAAGTAGTTAATGTAATTGATATTGTTAAATTAAGAATTAAAATTGTTAAAAAGAATACATATGACTGAATTTATTTTATGAAATTATGTACATAATATGAAAATGTTAAATAAACTGAAATGTAACAATATTTTTGTCAACGTTATACACCTTTTCTTATTTTTATTTTCTGCTTCTATCAATATTCTTATTGTTTGTATTGAAAATTCATGAGAAAGTGCTACATATAGTTTTCCATGTGATAATACATATTTAGATAGTTATACTCCAATGGTAGGTAATATTTATCTTTGGGCTTTGTTAATTGTAATTGCAAAGCACAAACTCACTGAAAATTGCTCATTTATCATTTTAATGAGTTCCTTTGTTTTAGTAATTCATTGCATGTATTGATTTATTATTGTTCTTAATACTTGAATTGCTTGATCACCAATTCATGATATATTGAGTTATCTCCATAATCCGAGAGGTGAGTTAATAATTTAGAACATGGTAATAAATTCGGTAATTGAACAAGTGATAGAGATATACTCTTGTTATTATTGCGGTGGTGTGTGAATTCTTGTGTGTTATGCATCTTGATAAGGAATATTCGGACCCTCTGTAGAGATACATGGTTGACTTATTTAGGTAGAATTGATTTAAACTTGATAGAGGAATTTCAATATACATTAGTGAATTCGACCGAATGCATATTTAGGAAATAAAACTGGAATTGAAATTGATTTAATTGGTTAGGTGAAATCGTAAATTCCAACTACTTTATAATCATTTTTAAAAACAAAATAAATTCTGCATTTATTTTATTTCTTTAGTTTAATTCCTTAGTTTTAGTTTAAAATCTCAAATTATTTCGTCAGTTCAAATAATGTTCAGAACTAACATATTTCGATAATTAATAGCAGTTTCCGTGGGGCGATAATCCGGATTCTAAGGTCCACTTTATTACTTTTCACGACCCGTACACTTGCGGGGATATTTCGCATCGCGAGATATCGGCGAACTAGTTTTTTGCGTCGTTGCCGAGGACTGTTAATTAATATCGATACCCATTAGTTCTTATTTTACTTTGAACTTTATTTTGCTTATTTTTATTTTGATATTAATTTTCAGTTTTTGTTTTTAATTTTTGTTTTATTTAATTTATGTTAAGAATGACTAAGTCATTTGATTTGCTTCTTTTTGATACAGAAATTGAACGCACCTTTCGACAGAGGCATAGACAACAGTTGGAAGCGAATCAACAAACAGACTTAGCCATGGCAGATGATAGAATTCAGGATAATCGCGAAAATCAACAAAATCTTCCAGCAGCTGTGAATGGACAGCAACAAAATCATGGAAGGCGCATATTAAGAGATTACATGGTTCCCCCTGTGAGGAACATTGGAACCTGCATAGTACCTCCTGTAATCCAAGCCAACAATTTTGAGATCAAAACCCCTTTGATCTCATTGATCCAAAACTCATGTGTTTTCCATGAATTTCCGTCTGAAGATCCTCATGCACATCTTCGATCCTTTTTGGAATTGTGTGAAATGCAGTGCATGAATGGAGTTTCAGATGATGCTGTGAAATTGAAGTTATTTTCATTCTCTTTGACAGACAAAGCTAGAGCTTGGTTATACACTTTGCCCCTACATACAATCACCACTTTTGAAATTATGAGCCAGAAATTTGTTGATGAATTTTTCCCACCTGGCCGTATGTCAAAGCTAAGGCGTGAGATTTTATCATTCAGTCAGCAGTCAGGAGAGTCTATTTTTGAAGCCTGGGAAAGATTTAACGAACTCATTAGACAATGTCCTACCCATGGAATAGCTGATGGGATCTTAGTCCGGCATTCTACAATGGGCTGACAAATGAAAACAAGAAGTACGCTGACTCAGCAGCTGGAGGATCAGTAATGGATATGACATATGAAGAAGCATCTGAGATTTTTGAGAAGATAGCTGCGAACAGTTACCAGTGGTACTCAGATAGATCTACACCAAAGTCTGGGGGAATTGTTGCAGTTAGTGAGTTTACAGCTTTGAGTACTAAGATGGATGCTTTAACAAAGAAAATCGATAGTATGGGTGTGCAGCCAGTGAATTCAATTCATACAACTTTGTGTGATTTTTGTTTCGAAAATCACGCTATAAATTTCTGCCCACTTCAAAAAAATCAATCAAACCCAGAACAGGTCAACTTCGTAGGAAACAGGCAGCAGGGTGGTCCTTATTCACAAACTTACAATCCAGAATGGAAGAATCACCCTAATTTTTCATGGTCTAACAATCAGACTGTTCAGTGCCCACATGAATTTCAACAACAACAATAGCAACAATCTCAGAAAAACATATTCGAGAACATAGAAGTGTTAATCCAGTTGGTCAAAAGTCAGAATGGAGAATTAATGAATCAAGCTGCTGAAATAAAAAATTTGAAGAAACAAATGGGAGAGCTGGCAGCTAGCAGCTCAACAAGACAGCCAGGACAGTTACCGAGTAATACTGAATCTAACCCTCGTGAGCATGTTAATGCAATAACAACAAGGAGTGGGGTTCAACTATCTGAAGTGACTGTAGAGGAATATGAAAAGCAGAAGAACCAAAAGAAAAATGTGGTGGAAGAGCAGAAAAATGAAAAAGCATAGGGGTCAACTTTAGAAACCCAAGAGAAAGTGGAAGAAGAAGTTCGAGTTCGTCCTCCAGTCAAGGCATATGTACCTCCAGTTCCATATCTACAAAGACTGAGAAAGCACAATCTGGAGCAGCAATTTGGGAAATTTTTGGAGATTTTCAAGAAATTACATATAAACATCCTTTTGCAGAAGCTTTAGCCCAAATGCCCCTCTACTTGAAATTCATGAAAGAGATGCTGTCAAACAAAAAGAAATTGGTTGATAATGAAACAGTAGCTCTTAGTGAGGAATGCAGTGTAATTATCCAAAAGAAGTTTCCACAGAAACTAACAGATTCAGGGAGTTTCTCTATCCCTTGTACTATTGGTAAATTTACTTTTGATAATGTATTGTGTTATCTTGGTTCCAGTGTCAATTTAATGCCTTGTCCGTGTACAGGAAATTAGGTTTGGGGGATCCTAAACCAACCAATATCACACTGAAGCTTGCCAACAGATCCATTCAATACCCATACGGTATAGTGGAGAATGTGATAGTTAAGGTTGAAAAATTCTTCTTCCCAGTCGACTTTGTGATTCTGGATATAGAAGAGGACACTCAAATGCCCCTCATTTTTGGAAGACCGTTCCTATCTACTGGAAGAGCGTTAATCAACATTGAAAAGAGAGAAATCATTTTTATAGTTGAGAATGAACAAGTCAGCTTCAGCATCAAGCCAAGACAGGATCTCGAATATCTAAAAGAAAGTTGCATCAAGGTGGAAGGAGTGATCCAGAAACCCGAAGAAAATGTGAAGCAAGGGATAAAACTTGAGAATGCTTCGATGTTACAAAGAGGGATTTTAGAAGCTAAGAAGGATAGGAATAACTCAAGGAAAGAGGAAAAACCTAATTTTACTCAGCAAACAGTGGAAAAGGAAGTTTTAGACTTCAAGAAAGTGAGGAAACGGATCGAGAAGTGCAAGGCAGGTAATTGCAAGTTGTGCGGGGGCTCAAGAGGATCATTCAAGTCTCCATGATAAAGAAGTGCAAAAAGTCGAGATTTAGACTTAAAACAGAGCGCTTGTTGGGAGGCAACCCAACCTTTCCTCCCTTTTATTTACTACGCTTTAAGTATTAAGTTCTTTATTTGTTTTAGATATTTGCATGGTAGGTAATTTGTTTAAGTGTTTCTCATGTTACATATAAGGACACTTTTGCATGTTAGTCTATTGTTGCATATTTATGTATGTTTTTGATTTTGCATGTTTTTATTAGGCTAGGTTTTTATTGTCATCCCGACTCACACACACACTAATTTGGATCATGAAGTTAATGTTGGAACGTCATTGCATAAATCATGAAGTGATTAGGGGACTAAAAACGATTTTGAAAATAAAAAATAGGAAATTTTTTCATAAATGCTGGGAACTACGCGATCGCTTGCCAAGAGGTTATAGCGATCGCGAGTTTGCATTAAAAAATCAACAGGTTTTAAAACCTTGAACCACTTGATCCCTGGCTCTCTGGACACGCGATCGCGTGGCTACACTGGTAGCAGAACCGACTGTTTAAATACTTCACTTAATTCTTTCAATTTTAAACAACACAAATTCGTTTTCTCTCCCCAAAATCACTCCAAAATTAATCTTTCATCTATTATGCATGTCATCAACACTTCATTGCACCAAATTCATTGCTATTTTCACATCCAAATCAATCAAAGGTATGGATTGCTTCACTTGCAACATAGTTAACTCAAATTTATAAAATCTTCTTTTAGTTTTTGAATAATTGAAATTGTGAATTGTGAAGCATGGGCTTAGATTAGTTGTTGGAGTTTGTGATTTGTGGTTTAGTAGACAAAAATTTCGGGTTAATTCATGACTCCAAACTTATGCATACCCTTTGATTCTTGCAATGCATACCATGTATTTGATGAAATGTCACAAAGAGAGTTTTGGGCTAATTTTAGAAATTCGTCCGAGCATTTATCTTCATGATATGTTTATCAATGTTTATGTGTGTGTAGTTCATGAATTAGTTCACATCTTGGCATGAAATTCATTAAAACCATGTTAGCACCATGACAGTCTCATTGCAAGGCCACTGCAGGATATTGCACCTGAAAATGCACTCACGTCACCTACTTCCCATCGCTTTTCATGACCCTATTGATCTTCAAATGAATAGAATTTTTAATATATTGTCGATCATGCTGTGAACTTTAACATATCAAAAGATGGCTCGGGGAAATTTGTGTTTTTCTAGGCGATGTCAAGGCTTGAATATGTGTGGTCGACCAATTCTGAAAATTCAAAATTTTGCTTTAACTTTAGTTTGGGGGTGTGGTACTGAACTTCCATTATTTCTTATTGATGTTTATGACTTCTAATGTTACTTATCTCTTATTTGCAAGGTAAACACTAATCAAGACACATCCAATCAAGTTGGGCAGAGCAAGAATATGGTCAAATTCATCCAACATCATTTCAAATGGAAGCATCAGGGAAACAAAGCATCTACATTTTACCTGGGAAGTTCTCGTTCTCTCTTCTTTGTCTTGTATTACATTTTTTTGATCTTTTTGACAAACATTGAGGACAATGTTGGAGAATTTCATTCATATCAATTGCTTCCATACTCATTGAATGTTCTCATTCTATTTCTATTGGGGGAAAAAAATTTGAAAACTTTGTTGACATGTTTATTGCCTATGATATAGTATGAATCAATTTGTACTTAGGCTTGAAAATTGGACAACATGAAAGTATGAATTTATTTTTGAACTAGTTATATTTTGCTAGATTCATATTTATTGCGCACATAGCCAGTATTGGATAATTGCTTGTGTGAGGGATTTTGTTTAATACATGCGGGGCAAATTTTATGCAATTTGAACTTAGGAATGACTTGAAAATCCCTGAACTTAGATCCTTAGACATCCCATCCTTAAATTAGAACCAATCATGCTAAAAGGCAAGTTTGAGAGTAAAATGGCTGGAATTTGTATGTATTGACTGGTTGGATGTCTGTGGTTCTTGGTTTTGCACTTTAGTCATTACAGTTTGGTCAACTGGTATAAACCATTTCCAGCATAAAAACAGAAAAATGCTGAAGGTCTTATTCTGCTCTTCAAATGCCTTTTTTACTCCAGTAAGTAAGTCCGAGGAGTCTTTCAAACCTGGTGCCCTAAAGCCAACTGGCTTGGAAGTCATCGACCTAAAGCTCGTTACGTCTGAGGGGTTCTTTGAACCTGGTACCCTAAAGCCAACTGGTTTGGGAGTTGCCGATCTGAAAGCCTGCTACAGGGGTCATATAGAAAGCAAGTATGAAAAGTTCTGCAAAGTTGGTAAAAGACAGGGACAATTAAAAGAAAAAATTCGTCCATCAAAAGAAAAAAAAATAAAAAAAATGTTATTGCATGGTATACGCTTTGTTGACTGAGCTGTGGTGGTTGAGGTTGTAGAATTGGGATCTGCTTTCTTTTGATTTGTTATGCATGCATATTTCTGATTCTGACTACCTCGTGTGGAAAAAGCAAAGAATATTTTTAGAAACCACTATAGATAAAACCCGGGATGTGAGAGAAAAACAGAAAGTGGTGATCATCCATGAGCGTTGAAAGGAATTTCATTAGAAATCATAGATTGACCACATGTGATTTAGGTTTGATTATGCATAATGAGCCACACAGTGTTGATCATATCTTTTGCATAAGTGTGCGTTTGACATTGGCTATTCACACACACACTGGAAACTCTGGCAGGATATAACTAGAAATTATTTTGCATTGTTGTTCATGACTCTTGCTTTAAGCTTAAATTGGTTTGGACAGTGGAGGCATATGGTAAACATGTTGGCACAACAAAAATAATTTCTCTTTTATTTCTTTGATTTTTGTAGTTTATTTTCCATTGTTCGAGGACGAATAATAATTCTAGTTTGAGGGTATTTGATAAGTGTGTTTTATACACTTATCTGTATGTCTAAATTAGAAGAAATTATTGTCGTTTTAGAATATATGCTCCTTAATTTGTGTTTATTTGTTTATTTTCAGAAAATGTCCCAATCGAAGAAGAATGAAGCAATTAATTGAAAAAAAGGCAATGTTGGATGTTAATTGGAGCTTAATTGAGCAAGTGAGAGATATGTGACGTCAACCGGGAATGTTCATGGTGCCCAAGAGAAGAAGATAAATTTTGGGGACTAAATTGCAACAATTGAAAGTTGAGGATTGAATGTGCAATTAAAAGTCAGGGACCCAACTTACACAGCCGAAAAAAGATGGAAGTCGCGATCGCTGAATACATACCATACGATCGCGATATGGTGCGAAATTATAACCCGAGAGTTTTAGGGTCAAGCACGCGATCGCTAGGGTTGAAGCCATGCGATCGCGCGGTTATCCGGCTAGGCCGACTGTGGGATTTTTCTCGCAAATTTCAACAAAATTCTCTCTTTCTTGACCTAGATTTCTCCAAAACCTATATATACAACACAAGATGCACGAAATCTAAACCTTTGCCTCTCCAAAGAACGAGCCACAATAGAGAATTCAACATCATATTCTTGGGGAATTAAGCATCGCAAAGGAGAGTGAATTGAAGATAATTGAAGAATTGAGACTTGGTGCATGCTTTCCTTTCTTCTTATTGTTTTCAATGAACGTTTTATTTTATTGTTTATGCTTTTTAATCATGATGTCTAATTAAACTTAATGTTGGGATGAACGATGTAGCCTAGTTAATTATTTTAATTCCAAGTTCATTTATTTTAGTAATTCGTTGCATGTATTGATTTATTATTGTTCTTAATGCTTGAATTGCTTCATCACCAATTCATGATATATTGAGTTATTTCCATAATCCGAGAGGTGAGTTAATAATTTAGAATATGGTAATAAATTTGATAATTGAACAAGAGATGAGATATACTATTGTTATTATTGCGGTGGTGTGTGAATTCTTGTGTGTTATGCATCTTGATAAGGAATATTCGGACCATCTGGAGAGATACATGGTAGACTTATTTAGGTAGAATTGATTTAAACTCGAGAGAGGAATTTCAATATACATTAGTGAATTCGACCGAATGCATATTTAGGAAATAAAACTGGAATTGTGATAAGTGTTATATTAACGTTTATTTTATACACTTATATCCTTGAATATGCCATAATGTGATTCTATCTAAGTATTATTAATGCATTTTATGTTTCATGTTGTATAGGATCCTAAAAGAGGAGAAAAGAAGAAAAAAAGGACCAAATTGCATTAAAAACTGAAGTTTGGGGACTTAGGTGCGAATATCTTTACGGCCGCAAGCAAATATCATCACGGCCGTAAGTGCATGAGTGAAACGGGCAAAATTCAGCAGAAAAGATGTTACGGCCGTAAGAAATATCTTTACGGCCGTAACCCTCAAAAGATAGAAATATGCAGTAACTAAATTACGGCCGTAAAAGAATAGTTACGGCCGTAAATCTTCAAGTCAAAAATTTCCTTATTTCAATTCTTTCCATAATTTTAGATTTCTTGCTCCCAAAGCTAGGGCACGAAAATTGAAGTTATAAATAGGGAAGTTCATGACAAGAAGAGGAGATTTTTATTTTTGAGAGCCACCAATATCAAAGTTTGAAGAGAAGAAATTCGGGGCAAAATCAAGGTGAATCAAGACAATATTTTTGGGGAATTCTTCATGGCAATGCGTGGCTAGTCTTCTCAACCTAGTTCAAGGGAGACGTTGTGTTCATATTATTCTATTATTCATTCCTCAAACTCGTAACGTAGTTCTTGTTTTTATGTTTTATTTATTGGATTTATCATGAACATTAATTTCGTCAAGACAATGTATTAATTGATTGAGGCCTTGTCTTTTAATTATTGTGTTGATGTTTGCTAATTTGGGTAATTGGATTCGTATTTGTCTTGTTATCCAAATCATAGTAGCAATTGGTAATTTTATATTTCCATATGAAAATCCAATCTAGATTTATCAATTCGAGCATATGTAATTGATAATTTAGTTCACCTAATTCTTCTTGTTTTCACATAGTTAATGCATTAAATCTAGGGAGCTTATTCTAGGTTGTTCATTCACTCTAAATTGATTGGAGAACTAATTCTAATTGATTATTATTAAGGAAGAATTGGATTAATTAGAGCTTTTTGATTAGTCCGGGTGATAAATAAAACAAATGAAATAGTACATGCGTTGCTTGGGGAATGACAATATTATGATAAGGTACAACCGAACCTGAGAACTAGAATTCTTTATTATTTGATTTTTATTCCAGCTATTTTGCATCTTTATTTGATTATTTAGATTAATTGCAATTTTCAACTCAAAACCCCCCTTATAATTCTAATTGACATGGCATTAAATTAGTTCCCGTTCCTCGTGGGATCGACCCTTGCTTCCGCTATCACATTTAAATTTGAGTTTTGGCAAGTAAGGAAATTTAATTAATTCTTGGTGCATCGCGACGCGCACCAAATTGAAATTGATTTAATTGGCTAGGTGAAATCGTGAATTCCAACTACTTTATAATCATTTTTAAAAACAAAATAAATTCTGCATTTATTTTAATTCTTTAGTTTAATTCCTTAGTTTTAGTTTAAAATCTCAAATTATTTCATCTGTTCAAATAAGGTTTAGAACTAACATATTTCGATAATTAATAGCAGTCTCCGTGGGACGATAATCCGGACTCTAAGGTCAACTTTATTACTTCTCACGACCCGTACACTTGCGAGAATATTTCGCACCGCGAGATATTGGTGAACACGAGGCTAATGTTTTCTAATACTATATTAAAATTTAGAGTTCCATCTAAAAAAGTTGGTATATATTTTATATTTGTTCAATAAGAGACATTTCCCTTAACAACTATTGCATATTTTAGATGAAACGTCTTAAAATAATTGAGCCAAACATCACATGTGTTGGTTTAATTGCCACAGACAAATTTGTCATGAATAATCACGCGCAAAACATATGTGGGACTATCACACTCATATCACTGAACACTAATGTAACGCATAAGCAGTAAAAAAAAAAGAGGCACAAAGGGTCAATAAACCGGACGATAAGGACGATATAATAAATTGAAAAATTACCATGAGAAAATGAAGAAGCAAACAGCACAAGTTGTAGAGCACTCACAGTCCCTCCGACAAAATATACAAGCACTTGGTGACGCCGTTAACCACCGCCTGGCTAATCAATATCAGCCCAAACACTACCCCTCATGCAGGGGTGGCCGAGTTGATAGAGTAAGTGAGTGTGGAGGCCTTTGGTTACGAGTTCGATTACTCTATAAATACTTTCTCAGTCCAGTCTACTTAGTGCGGTTTATAACCTGACTCACGTTGTTTGTAAGCCATTGCATCAGCCCGAGAGTTTACCCTATGAACACTCAATGGGTAGCGATTGCAGATTCTCTCGTAAATAAATTTAAAAAAAAAAAATTAAAAAATATTAGCCCAAACATTCTCCTATGGGCATGGTGCAACGGTAAAGTATGAGGAGTTGAGATCAGATGTTCAAATCTTAGCAATTGAAATGTAGTATTTAAAATATTGGAAGACAAATGTTTGCATGGAGGAAGGTTTATGGTGCATCAGGTCGTCCCTCCGAGGTCCCGTCCGCACGACATAAATGGGGTTCATGGGAGGAGAACTGTTATTCTAATGTTTACTCCAAGTGTGATTAGACTGTTATTGTACTGTAGAGAAAATTAACCTTGCACAAACACAAAGTAAACAAGATTATTCTCAATTTATGACAAGTAATTGGAATGATAATATTGACAAGAATCAAGAGTAAGAAAAACTCCCTAAAACTTGATAAATGCCACAATCGTATAGTTCAAACCGAGGGCTCAGAAATTGCCCCAATAACCACAATCAGTAACACAACACGAAGCAGGGAAGAGCACACTCCGAGGTAACCCACAACCCACTTATTTCACGAAGAATAAGGATCGAAACCAAACTGCCCAGAAACACGAAGTCACGAAGGTCGTGGTTTACACCACACAAGTGCACGAAAGCAGGAGCCAACACCCACGAAAAGGAAGGCAGCAAGCAAGTCAGGGGCGAGAGGTAAGGTACTGGAATTTCACAGAGACAATCGGGTCTCTCACAAAGAGAGGGGATCGCCGCTTATGCCGAGAGAGGGTGAGGCAAGAGAGTGTGCGTAAGTTGTATCTTAACCGAGAGAGTGAGGAGCGTAGGGTAGATATAGGGTAGGTTTAGGTTTAATTAGGAGAATGGGTCGAGGGCCTAATTAAACCCGGGCCGCCAAACAGATCCACCTACCGAGCAATAGGGCCAACGATCCATGACACCTCAAGGTAAAGTGATAAAGTCTCTAACCTGTCATTCTCGTGGATTACACATATTGTGGTTAGTTGAGGCAAGTAATTCTTCCATCATGGGTCGAGGGCCTACGAAGCTAAATTTCTCACCCGAAGTTTCATCATAGCCCCCGAGGTTTGTTTGGGACCAAAAATCCCAACATGTACATTAAATTTAATTGCAGGGCGAACCACGGGGAAGATTGCTCTCCCTCAGGATTAGTCGGGCGAAGAATAGACACTTGAATCATAAATAAAAAAAATATATATATATAGCAGCCCAAATGCTGTCAAACAATACACTGTCAATACGTCTGTCACGAAGCTTATTTTAATTTTTAAAGATGTTCGATTGAGCTTAAAAACTCGTATGTACTGTCTTTTTATGTCATATAATTGTCCTGTTTCTTTCTACATTTTTGTGGGTCAGGTAAGCCTTCAAACACGTGATTTTATTTTTAATGGCTGAAGAGAGGTCAAGAGGGTAACTCGTATGTCCCTTATCATTTACAACAAATTACATGAGGTACCCTTGGCATGTATTATGTATTATATATTATCAGTTGCCACTTGCCAGTCTCATGGTTCCTGTCTACCATTCATTTTCAATAAGCCATTTTGAGCTTAAACTTTCTTTAACAATGGAAAAAAAGCTAAAATTCTGGTTCATCCAGTTTTTCATAGTAGGGGTGTCCTTAAGTTTTAAGGCACAAGCTGAACCAAAGTTTCCTTGCTACTTCATTTTTGGTGACTCGTTAGTAGATAATGGAAATAACAATATTTTGAATACCAGCTCAAAGGTTAATTATTTGCCTTATGGAATAGATTTTCCACAAGGACCAACTGGGAGATTCACTAATGGCAGGACCATAGTAGATTTAATAGGTTAGCATTACTCATTTTTTTCTGCGAACGAGTACGTCCTTGTATACTTTCAAGAAAAGCTTTGTAATATTTCTTGACAGGTGAGCTTTTGGGGTTTGAAAATTGTAACATAACTTGTTAAACAGTTTACTAACAAAGTATTTGCAGATTATAAGTAAACAGAAAATATACAGTAAGCTGTATATAGTAAGATACTGCAGAAATAATTCGCAGTAAGCAGTAAACAAAATGTTCTTGAGCAGTAAACAAAATGAACGCTGGAGCCGGGGCCTGTGTTCAACACAGTGTCCTTAAAGCAATATTCGCCCTCTCACCGGAGTAACTCGAGCGCTTGCTTCCCAGGATACAGCGGCTGGAACTGCAGCTGTGCAGGCGAACGAAAAATGTGCTTGAACAGAATCACCAAGACTGGAAGAAGGAATGCAGGAAGCTGGACAGACAAATGCAGAGAGATTTTCGTGGTTGTTGTGTTGTCTAGACTGAAGGAATTGTTGCTCTATATATAGGCAGGGAGGAGCCTTTGCATTTAGTACTGCAGTTGAATTCTGTATTTACTCCAGACGTTTTGGAGTTACAACTGCAGTTGAATTCTGCACTTACTCCTGCATTTGAATTTTACACTTACTCCAGGCGTTTTTGGAGTTACAGTTTGAATGGAAATCAATTTGGAGTTATGTTTTAAATGAAAAATTCAAAACAAAATTCCAAAACGTGGCTTGCACTTTGTGGCCAATTTTTGACTCGTTCGGTCCGACATTCGTGTACGCAGGTCGCGCCCGCACACAAGTTCAAGGCTCGAAGGCCAAGTCGGTCCAAGATTTGCACCCCCCCCCCTGCGGGCGCGTAGGCCATGGAGGAGTCTCTATGCAACAAATGGTTACACCTTACAAATTGTTAACCATATATAAATTGGTCCACAAACTCATTTCTATCCTATGTGGGATAACTATTTAAGCATTCCCAACATTTCCACATTTTTCCATTTTCCAATGTGGGATGGAACTATTATTTATAGCCTCCACTTATTCCCACTTTTCCATTTCTAACCAATGTGGGATTGTAATCCCTTTTAAGGCTCCTCTTCAAATCCCAATCTTCAATCAATGTGGGATCAATTTCACATTTACTCAAGTGAAAATCAATTGCCAAATATATTTTCCAACAATCCCCCACATGAATGTAAATTGATAGAGACACGGAATATTTGGTGATAAAGTTCCACAGTTGAAATCTGCATAGGATAGGTAGGGGTTTCCTTTGAACCTTCCCTTGTGAAAATACATTTACTTTACTAGCTGATCAGTAGACGCGATGTCTTTGAACTGTTCTGCCTTCTGTGTAAACGATGATGTACTTCACACAGGATTCTTCCTAACACATTTTAGTTCTCATGGGTATGTTCGTTTGTGGCCATGAACATATGCCTGGTTCAGTGAGAGTTGTTTAGAATTAGCCTCATAATTCCCTTCGAAGCGGCCCCACTTCTCTCTCACATAGGTGATTTCTTAATCAAGAGTAACCCGCATTACTCCGCTCGGATTTTCGACGCATAAGAATCATTAAAAGCTTATTGCTTATCCTCTCCTTACGGGCATCACTGTTATTACAGGAATGGACAAGAGATAACCCCCACAGTGATCCTATTAAGTATTTGTAATTAGGTTTTCTCATTGAACCTAGATCTTGGGATCTCCAGTCAGCTAGGTTGAGTTTCCATTACAATAACTTATTCTTTTAGAGGCTTAAGTCCCATTCCTCTCGATGACTTTGCAACTAACTCTCTATTTAACCCTTTGGTTAGCGGATCCGCAATGTTATCTTTTGACTTTACATAGTCAATCGAGATAACTCCAGTTGAGAGTAACTGTCTTATGGTATTATGTCTACGACGTATGTGTCTAGACTTACCATTGTACATGTTGCTTTGTGCCCTTCCAATCGCAGATTGACTATCACAATGTATGCAAATTGCTGGCACAGGTTTTGACCATCTTGGAATATCCTCTAAGAAATTGCGTAGCCATTCAGCCTCTTCACCACATTTATCTAGAGCTATAAACTCAGATTCCATGGTAGATCTCGCAATAACTGTTTGTTTAGAGGATTTCCATGATATAGCTGCACCTCCTAGTGTGAACACGAATCCACTAGTAGACTTTGAGTCTTTTATATCAGATATCCAATTAGCATCACTATATCCTTCAATGACTGCCGGATATCTGGTATAGTGCAATCCATAATTACGAGTATATCTCAAGTATCTTAGTACTCTTACTATTCCTTTCCAATGGTCAGACCCTGGATTACTAGTATATCTACTCAGCTTGCTAACTGCGTAAGCTATATCTGGTCTTGTACAACTCATTAGGTACATAAGACTTCCGATTATTCTAGAGTACTCTACTTGAAAAATACCATCGCCTCTATTTTTCGATAGATGTTGACTTGTATCTATTGGTGTTCTTGCTACGCCAGTATCATCATTATTGAATTTTTCCAAAATCTTGTCCACATAATGTGACTGACTTAGAACAAGTCCATCTGATGTTCTTGAAATTTTAACTCCAAGAATCACATCAGCTAAACCCATATCCTTCATGTCGAATCTTGAATTCAACATACTTTTAGTAGATTTAATCATCTTATCGTTGCTGCCAACGATGAGCATGTCGTCAACATAAAGGCATAAAATGACATAACCATTTTTTGTGTCTTTGATGTAAACGCATTTGTCACATTCATTGATTTTAAATCCACTTTCCATCATTGCTTTGTCAAATTTTTCATGCCATTGTTTTGGTGCTTGTTTCAAGCCGTATAATGACTTTACCAATTTACACACCTTGTTTTCTTGTCCTGGTGCAGAAAACCCCTCAGGTTGTTCCATGTAAATTTCTTCTTCTAAATCTCCATTTAGAAAAGCAGTTTTGACATCCATTTGATGTACTTCGAGATTGTATAAAGATGCAATCGCTAATATTAATCGAATGGAAGTTATTCTCGTTACCGGAGAATAAGTGTCAAAGTAGTCAAGGCCTTCTCGTTGCCGATATCCTTTAATTACAAGTCTTGCCTTGTACTTATCAATAGTTCCATCTGCTTTCATTTTCCTTTTGAAAATCCATTTGTAGCCTAGTGGTTTGCTTCCCGGGGGAAGATCAACCAGTTCCCATGTATGGTTTTGCAGAATGGAATCTATTTCACTTTTAATTGCCTCTTTCCATTGAGGTCCTTCTGAAGAGTTTACAGCTTCTTTGAAGCTTTGAGGTTCAATTTCTAGCATATAGGTCAGAAAATCAGGACCGTAAGATTTTTCTGTCCTTTCACGTTTGCTACGTCTTGGTTCAACCTCTTGATCCTGACTATTTTCAATCATGGTCTCATGCGTTCGTTTAGAAGAACTTGGTTCTTCTTTGGACTTGTATGGAAATACGTGTTCAAAGAACGATGCATTTCTCGATTCCATTATCGTGTTTTTGTGTATATCAGAAATTTTAGAATCAAACACAAGAAACCGATAAGCACTACTATTATGTGCATATCCAATAAATATGCAATCAATAGTTTTTGGTCCTATTTTCACCTTCTTTGGTGTAGGTACAACCACTTTGGCAAGACACCCCCACACTCGTAAATATTTGTAGGAAGGCTTTCTTCCTTTCAATAACTCGTAGGGACTCTTATCTTCTTTCTTTCGGGGCACCTTATTTAAAAGGTAATTAGCTGATAACACAGCTTCTCCCCACATGTTTTGAGGTAACCCAGAACTCAACAACATTGCATTCATCATTTCTTTCAATGTTCTATTTTTTCGTTCAGCAACACCATTTTGTTGAGGTGAATAAGGTGCTGTTGTTTCATGTTTAATTCCGTGTTGTGCACAGAATTCAGCAAATGGTGATTCATATTCACCACCTCTATCACTTCTCAACACTTTGATCTTCTTGTTGAGTTGATTTTCAATTTCATTTTTATAGAGAACAAATTTCTCTATCGCTTCATCTTTACTTTTAAGCAAATACACAAAACAATATTTTGTGCTATCGTCAATAAAAGTAATAAAATATTTGTTGCCTCCCCTTGTTTGTACAGATTTTAAATCACATACATCGGTGTGAATTAAATCAAGCGGTTTAGTTTTTCTTTCAACGGATTGAAATGATGACCTTGTCAATTTTGCCTCAACACAAGTTTCACACTTATGTTTATTATCAATTTGGAATGTAGGTATGCAATTCAAGTTAATTAGTCTACGCAAAGTGTCGTAATTAACATGTCCTAGTCTACCATGCCACAAATTGGAAGACTCAAGCAAGTAAACGGAAGAGTTATTCATTTTATTAATTTTTGGCTTAATAGCCATTACATTAAGCTTAAAAAGCCCATCACTAACATAACCCTTTCCTACAAACATTCCAGACTTAGACAAAATAACCTTGTCTGATTCAAACACCATACGGAAGCCATGTTTGTTCAACAGCGAGCCGGATACCAAATTCTTGCGAATCTCCGGCACATAGAGCACGTTGTTTAGAGTCAGCTCTTTCCCAGACGTCATCTTTAGAACCACCTTTCCATGGCCCTTGATTTCAGAAGTCGCTGAATTTCCCATGTACAGCTTCTCCCCATCCGCTGCTTCAAAACCACTAAACAACTCCTTGTCGGAGCAAACATGTCGGGTGGCACCGGTATCTATCCACCATTCTCTCGGATTTGAACCCACCAGGTTCACTTCAGAAATGACAGCTGCAAGGTTGATGTCAGATGGATCTTCAACCATGTTTGCTTCTTTCTTCTTCTTCGGAAAACGGCACTCCGTTGACTTGTGACCAATTTTGTCACAATTGAAGCATTTTCCTTGAAACTTCTTTTTAGAAATTCCGCCCTTGGGCCCCAACTTGAGCCCTTTGCTACTAGATGGCCCAGACTTGGTTTTGTTAGGTTTGGAGCTTTGCCCATGCTCCACAACATTTGCTTTAGCCACAACCGGATTAATCCCTCTTTCAGAACTTTTGTTGTCTTCTTCTATTCGAAGTCTAACAATTAGTTCCTCAACATTCATTTCCTTTCGCTTATGCTTTAGGTAGTTTTTAAAATCCTTCCATGCAGGTGGTAGTTTTTCAATTATACAAGCCACTTGGAAGGACTCGCTCACAACCATTCCCTCGGAATGAATTTCATGCAATATCACTTGAAGTTCTTGTACTTGACTGATTACAGGTTTGGAGTCCACCATTTTGTATTCCAAAAAGCGACCAACAAGAAACTTCTTGGCCCCGGCATCCTCGGTTTTATACTTTTTGTCTAAAGATTCCCATAATTCCTTAGCCGTTTTTATTGTGCAGTATACATTATATAGTGAATCAGCCAAACTATTCATCACATAATTCCGGCACAGGAAATCCGAGTGCTTCCAAGCATCAACTGCACTAACTGCTTGAATGTCTCCTTCACCCTCTTGGAGCACTGGAGCATTTTCAGTCAAGAACCTCGCAAGATTCAAAGTGGTCAGGTAGAATAACATCTTTTGCTGCCACCTTTTGAAATTCAGCCCATTGAATTTCTCCGGTTTTTCCCCATGGTTAACTGGAACAGTCACAGTTGTAGCTGCAGTTTGAGCCACGGTTTGTGTCAAAGCATGACTTGGCAATTTAGCCACAGGTTGAGTCACAACAGGACTTGGCATAGCCACAGTCGAACTTGGCGTAACCACAACAGAACTTGGCATAGCCACAGTCGAACTTGGCGTAGTCACAGCCTGAGCCACCGTCTGATTTTCAGCAGTAGCCACATCCATGTTGATAGGTGTATTTTCCATTTCTGAAACACAATCAGAATATTAGTATCAAATGATATAAATCAATTAGCCTTAAGAAATCTGCTTTTGAAAACGTTTCTGTAAACTGTTTAACAAAAAAAAATATTGCTTTAAGTTTGTAACATAACTTGTTAAACAGTTTACTAACAAAGTATTTGCAGATTGTAAGTAAACAGAAAATATACAGTAAGCTGTATATAGTAAGATACTGCAGAAATAATTCGCAGTAAGCAGTAAACAAAATGTTCTTGAGCAGTAAACAAAATGAACGCTGGAGCCGGGGCCTGTGTTCAACACAGTGTCCTTAAAGCAATATTCGCCCTCTCACCGGAGTAACTCGAGCGCTTGCTTCCCAGGATACAGCGGCTGGAACTGCAGCTGTGCAGGCGAACGAAAAATGTGCTTGAACAGAATCACCAAGACTGGAAGAAGGAATGCAGGAAGCTGGACAGACAAATGCAGAGAGATTTTCGTGGTTGTTGTGTTGTCTAGACTGAAGGAATTGTTGCTCTATATATAGGCAGGGAGGAGCCTTTGCATTTAGAACTTCGCTTTCTCTTGAACCTGTTGGTGGTTCGGGGAAGCGATTTTCTTTTGAGTTACCAGCCTTTTCTTGACATTGTTGAATTAATGTTAAGGTTCATAATGTTATACCAACATCCTATATATTATATTGGGAAGGATGTGGAAATCCTTTTTGACAAAGCAGGTATTATCATTCCCACAAGTGAACAATCTAGATCAATTATAAAATCCTGGTTAACCCAAACTAAAGCTAAACCAGGTAACCTGATATCTCTTATTCCTTTTATAACCTTCTGCCAAATACAAGGATATCAAGATGAGTTCCTTTAGGATTATCAAAAGGATTCAATACATGATGAATATGGCTGGTAATCTTCCAAACAAAAAATTGAAAATCTCAAGAGGGATGGATAAAAATTAAATGCTGATGGTGCTTTAAAAACATGATGGCCTTGCTTTTGGTGGTGGAGTAGTCAGGGACCACTTTGGGTGTGTTCGATGGGGATTTTATGATTTCTGTGGAGCTATATCGATCATGGAAGCTGAAATGAGGGCTTTGGATAAAGGGATTCAAATGTGTTTTGAACATGGATATAAAAAAGTTTGGATTGAAGTTGATTCATGGCTGCCTTCCTATTATGTACATCAACCTGGAAACACTGGCGGATCCAGCTATGGGCGAGCTCGTTCGGCCGCTCGTGCTGGATCTGACCAGATTTTCAGATTAATTAATTAATTATTATTATTATTAAAAAAAATGTAACAATCTAGTTATGTGTTTGATTGAGAGTTTAATGTGTTTGATTAGTTTAATTTTCTATGTGAAAAAAGTTGGGAATTTTTCAATTTTTATAGTTTGATTGTCATTGTTTTCCATGAAAAATAAAGCAAAATTTAGCTATTTTAATATATATTTTTTAATTTTTTCACACATTTGTACTTGATAATAATAATGTTAATTTTTTGAAAAAAAAAAATCAATTAACAACAATAAAAAGAATCAAACGTGACGAAAATGGTAAAAAAAATTTCATAGAAAGTAAAATTTCCTCCCACTTGAAAAACGAATCCCTCCAAATTAAGAAAAATACTCAATTTCGAGACAAGTTGGAAAATGAATTTTATAAAAAATTTAGGCAAACAAACAGTGTAAAAGTTGAAAAATCACTTGAAAAACGTAAGGCTATCAAACGCAATCTTATATCCATTACTCATGCCATTCGTTCAATCCATTTGATGTTTTGGGAGACAATTTGTTGAATGATCGTTTGCTTATTTACATAGAGCGCAAGAATTTTAAATTCATTAAGAATGAGGCAATTTTGCAACGCTTTCGAAGTATGAGACCTTAGAGAATACAGTTGTCTAAGTTTATAGCTACGGAGTAGGGTTATATCATGTATTTTCCTACTATTTTTGTTTGTGTTGGACTATATTCCATATTAAATGAAATTACGTTTTAAATCATTTATATATTAGTAGAATTTTTAATATTTTTTTAATTAAATAATATTTCTCCATTGAGGATCAACGGTCAAAGTGTCAAAGTCCGCTCTAGCTCAACCACAATCCTGGATTCGCCGCTGCCTCGAAAGGATCATGGAATATTCAGTATAATCTGGAAGCTATCAATGTTAGAAAATTTATCACAGATAATTGTTTACCTATGATCCAAAATCATCATGCTGAATTATCAAGAATGAAATAACTGAAGCGGAAGCGTACCTTAATCAAATATGATTCACGATTAACGATTTTACGGTTGAATCTTCCAAATCAATACGTAGTCCTTATTTTCTCTCTGATGATGGGATGTCAAAAAGAATGAACAGTACGTACGATTCAGGGACCATAACCGTTTTATATACTGAATTGTCTGTTAACCTAATTCGGCCCATCATGAATTAGGTAATGGCCTGGTATCTGATAAGTGTATTTTATACACTTATTTGTATGTCTAAATTAGGTGTAATTATTGTCGTTTAGGAATATTTGCCTTTTTAATTTGTGTTTATCGTTTACTTTTTAGAAAATATCCCAAAATGGGAAGAATGAAGCAATTGATGAAAAAATGACACAATTGGATGTTAATTGGAGTTAAATTGGACAAGTGAGGAGTTTGTGGCAACAATCGGGAAACCTACATAGTGCCAAAATGAACGAATCAGAGGTTGGAGGACCTAATTGAATGAATTAAGAGCTTAAATGGGCAAATCGAGAAGAAGATAAAGTTTGGGGACTAAATTGCAACAATTGAAAGTTGATGATTGAAGGTGCAATTAAAAGTCAAGGACCAACTTACATAGCCGGAAAAAGATGGAAAATTGCATTACAACGTCCTTCCTCGTGATCGCGGGATTTCTACCACGTGATCGCGAGGTGCCTAGAATTTTTCAACAGAAAGTTTTACCTATGCCTACGCGATCGCGAGGTTTTATACCACGTGATCGCTTGGTTTTTCGGCTGGGCCAAATGTGGGCTTTTTCTCGCGATTTTCAACAGCATTCTCTCTTTTTGACCTAGGTTTTTCCTAAAACCTATATATATAAAAAATGAGGTACGAAATAAAGACCTTTGCCTCTCCATAGAACGAGCCACAACAGAGATTTTAATTAAAATTCTTGGAGATTCAAGCATCGCAGAGGAGCGTGAATTGAAGATACTTGAAGAATTGATAATTGGTGCAATCTTTCCATTCTTCTTTGTTATTTTCAATGAACGTTATATTTTATTGTTTTTGTTCTACAATCATGATGTGTAACTAATTTTAACGTTGGGATGAACGATGTAGCCTAGTCATATTATTTTAATTCCATATTCCTTATTTTAACGCTTTGATGCATGTGTTGATTTATTATTGCGTTTAATGCGTGAATGAACTGGCAACTTATTCATGATCTTATGTGTTATTTCCATAATCCGTGAGGTGAGTTAATAACATAGATCTAGGTAATAAATCCGGTAATTGAACGGGAGATAGAGATATACTTTTGTAATTATTGTGGTCGTGTGTGAATTCTTGTGTGTAATGCATCTAGATAAGGAATATTCGGACCCTCTGTAGAGATACAAGGTTGACTTATTTAGGTAAGATTGATTTAAACTCGAGAGAGGAATCTCAATTTGAATCAGTGAATTCGATCGATCACATATTTAGAAAATAAAATCTGAAATTGGAATTAATTTAATTGGCTAGGTGAAATCGTGAATCCCAACCACTTTACAATCATTTTTTAAAAACAAAATAATTTCAGAATTTAATTATTTAATTCATCTTCTTAGTTTTAATTTAAAACATCAAATTCATTTGTTCGTTCAAATAAAGTGTAGAACTAAAATATTTTGGTAATTAATAGCAGTCCTCGTGGGACGATAATCCGGACTCCTAGGTTCACTTTATTACTTCTTACGACCCGTGCACTTGCGGGGGTATCTCGCATCGCGAGATATAGGTGAACAAGTTTTTGGCGCCGTTGCCGGGGACTGTTTTTATATTAATATCGATACCAATTAGTTCTTGCTTTAGTTTGAATTTGTATTTGTATTTTTTTTAATTTTTTTTTTATTCTTTTTTTTGAGTTTTTTTAAAATTTGTGAATTGTCTCCTTTTCAGGTATTGAATGAATTTTCAGACAGTTGGAGGCAACACAACAAGATGGCAGCAAACAATAATCAATGGCTCTTTGATCGAACTGCAGTTCAGACGTATCTGATGTGTGATTTCTGTTGGGGAAAATCATGTTGTATTCGATTGCCCTATTACACCCAAGGATGCCTTATGGAAGGTTGATTGTTGTGGGAATTATTATATGGTAGAGCAGGAGTGTTCACCAATACATGCAGTTCAAGTTGAAATTGAAGATTTTGACAATGAAGATTTGATAAATCAGGAATTGCAAAAACAACATGTTGAAATTAAGATGTTGATGGAGCAATGGACAGTAAGCATGATAGAGAGTCAGCCATTGCCATTACCAGAAATTCAGGTGCAGAGATCAGAGGAGCCAGATAAATTGGTTGAAACAATTGAAGAAAAAGAAGAAAAACTTGAAAGAGTGGATCAACCAGAACAAAATAGCTGCCATGAAGACATCCTTGTCCAATTGTCAACAATGCAGAATCAGGACATCGAGCTTGAGGAGATTTCAATCAAAGAGGAAGAACAATTGAAGAAAGAGGAGTTGATCACAGAAAAGCAGACACTTAAGGGTGTCGAAGTTGCAATGCAATCCTCCAAATTCAATGATTGGGCAAGAATTGATTTCATCATTTGTGATGAAGAAATAATTGAAGTCTACATTTTGAAAGTTGAATCGAGTGTAGATGTTAAAACTTATGACATGGGCAAGGTACAATTTTTGAGCTTAAATGTACTGTGGAGCAAATTTGACCGTCACAAACAAAGACGGTCATCAAAAGCTCTCTTTAAAGTTCCTTGAAAAATCAGGTAAAAAGTCGGGCTTTAGACTTAAAATTGAGCGCCTATTGGGAGGCAACCCAACCCTTCTTCCCTTTTATTTATTAAGCTTTTATAATTTATTTATTTGCTGAATTTTAGATAAATGCATGATAGGTAACCTGTTTGAGGGTTTTACATTTTTGGATGTTAAAACTCTATTGCTTGTTGCACTATTTTTGCATATTTAGGTATGTTTCTAATTTTGCATATTTTTGTTAAACTAAGCTTTTAATTGTCATCCCACACATTAAACACACTAGTTTAGATCATGAAGTTAAGGTTTCGAAAATCATTGCATCGATCACGAAGTGATTAGGGGGATAAAAAACGATTTTAAAAACCCAAAAATGGGAAAAATTTTCATTACTGTCGTAAACTGCGCGATTGCGTGCCACTAGGCTATGGCGATCGTGAGTTTGCATTTAAAAATCAACAGATTCTTAAATCTTGAACCACGCGATCGCTAGCACTCCAGCCAGGCGACCACGTGGCTGTACTGGGACCAAAATCGGCAGTTTAAGTGTTGTGCCTCATGTTTTCAATTTCAAACATTATAAACTCTTTTTCTCTCCCCTAATCACCTCATATTTGATCTTCCATTTTATGTGCATGTCATCAACACCTAGTTGCACCAAATTCATTGCTATTTTCACATCCAAATCAATGAAAGGTATGAAATTCTTCACTTAAATCCATGTTTACTCAAAATTTTGAAATTTTCTTTGAGTTCTTGGATTTTGAAATTGTGAATGGTGAAGAATGGACTTAGGTTAGTGGTTGGAGATTGTGATTTGTGGTTTAGTAGACAAAAATTTTGGGTTCATTCATGCCTCCAACCCTATGCATATCCATTGATTTTTGCAATGTCCATTAAGTGTTTGATGAAATGCCACAAAGACATTCTTGTGCTAATTTTAGATATTCATTTGAGCATTTATCTTCATGACATGTTCATCATTGATTGTGTGTAGTTAATTCATGATTTAGTTCACTACATGGCATTAAAACCATTAAAACCATGTTTGCATCAAGGCAGCCCCATTGCAAGGCCATTGCACCTGAAAATCCACTCACGTCACCGACTTTTCCATAGCTTTATATGACCTTATTGAACTCAAAATGACCTGAATTTTTAATATGTTGTAGACCATGCTGTGAACTTTAACATATCAAAAGATGGCTCGGAAAATTTTGTATTTTTCTAGGCCATGTCAAGACTTGAATATGTGTGGTCTGCCATTCTTGAAAATTAAAAAAAAAAAAAAAATCTGCTTTAACTTAAGTTTGGGGATGTGTTACTGAACGTCCATTATTTCCTATTGGTGTTTATAACTTCTAATGTTACTTATCTCTTATTTTCTAGGAAAACACCAATCAAAACACCTCAACCAAATTTCAACAATACAAACAAAGGGTCGATTCATCCAATGCAGTGCAACAGGGAGCTTCAAATAAATACATCCTCTACACTTGGGAAGTTCTCGTTCTCTTTTCTTTGTCTTGTTTTACATTATTGAATCTTTTTGACAAACATTGAGGACAATGTTCATTTCAAGTTTGGGGGTGAAAATTCATTGCATTCATCATTCATTTTATATTCATTCGATTCTTTAGGAAAAAAAATTTTGAAAACTTTGTTGACATGTTTATTGCCTAGGATATAGTATGAATCAATTTGTGCTTAGGTTTGAAAATTGGACAACATGAAAGCATGAACTTATTTTTGAACTAGTTATGTTTTGCTAGATTCATATTTATTGCGCACATAGTCAGTGTTGGATAATTGCTTGTGTAAGGGATTTTGTTTAATATATGTGGGGCAAATTTATGCAATTTGAACTTAGGAATGACTCAAAAATCCCTGAACTTAGATCGTTAGACATCCCACCCCTAAATTAGAACAAATCATGCTAAAAGGCAAGTTTGTGGGTAAAATGGTTGGAATTTGTGTGTATTGACAGGTTGGAGGTCTGTGATTCTTGGTTTTGCAGTTTAGTCATTACAGTTTGGTCAACTGGTATAAACCATTTCCAGCATAAAAACAAAAAAATGTTGAAGGTCTTATTCTGCTCTTCAAATGCCTTTTTGACTCGAGTAAGTAAGTCCTAGGGGTCTTTCAAACCTGGTGCCCTAAAGCCAACTGGCTTGGGAGTCATCGACCTAAAGTTCGCTACATGGGTCAATTAGAAAGAAAGTACGGAGAATGGACTTACACATAAGACATTATAACATCTTTAACTTTTCCGTTTAAGCCTTTATGACTCGGGCAAGTACGTCTGAGGGGTTCTTTGAACCTGGTACCCTAAAGCCGTCTGGTTTGGGAGTTGCCGATCTGAAAGCCCGTTACAGGGGTCATATAGAAATCCCGTATGAAAAGTTCTGCACAAAGATGGTAAAAGATAGGGACAATTTAAAGAAAAAGTCGTCCATAAAAAATATTATTGCATAGTATAAGCTTTGTTGACTGAGCTGTGGTGGTTGATGTTGTAGAATTGGGGTCCACTTTCTTTTGATTTGTTGTGCACACTTATTTCTGATTCTGATTATCTTGTGTGGAAAAAGCAAAGAATATTTTTAAAACCCACATAGATAAAAACCTGGGATGCGAGAGAAAAAGCAGAAAGTGGTGATCATCCATGAGCGTTGAAAATAATTTCATTAGAAATCATAGATTGACCACATGGGATTCGGGCTTGATTATGCATAATGAGCCACACAGTGTTGAGCACATCTTTTGCATAAGTATGCTTTTGACACTGGCTATTCACACACACACTTGAGACTCTGGCAGGATATAACTAGAAATTATTTTGTATTGTTGTTCATGACGCTTGCTTTCTTTGATTTTTGTAGTTTATTTTTCATTGTTCTAGGACGAACAATAATTCTAGTTTGGGGGTATTTGATAAGTGTATTTTATACAGTTATTTATATGTCTAAATTAGGTGTAATTATTGTCATTTAGGAATATTTGCTTTTTAATTTGTGTTTATCGTTTACTTTTCAGAAAATATCCCAAAAGGGGAAGAATGAAGCAATTGATGGAAAAATGACACAATTGAATGTTAATTGGAGCTAAATTGGACAAGTGAGGAGTTTGTGACAACAATCGGGAAACCTACATAGTGCCAAAATGAACAAATAAGAGGTTGGAGGACCTAATTGAATGAATTAAGAGCTTAAATGGGCAAATCGAGAAGAAGATAAAGTTTGGGGACTAAATTGCAATAATTGGAAGTTGATGATTGAAGGTGCAATTAAAAGTCAAGGACCAACTTACACAGCTGGAAAAAGATGGAAAATTGCATTGCAACGTCCTTCCTCGTGATCGCGGGATTTCTACCACGTGATCGCGATGTGCCTCGAATCTTTCAACAGAAAGTTTTACCTATGCCTACGTGATCGCGAGGTTTTATAACACGTGATCGCTTGGTTTTCCGGTTGGGCCAAATGTGGGCTTTTTCTTGCGATTTTCAACAGCATTCTCTCTTTTTGACCTAGGTTTTCCCAAAAACCTATATATACAAAACATGAGGCACGAAATAAAGACTTTTGCCTCTCCATAGAACGAGCAACAACAGAGATTTTAATTAAAATTCTTGGAGATTCAAGCATCGCAGAAGGGCGTGAGTTGAAGATACTTAAAGAATTGATAATTGGTACAATCTTTCCATTCTTCTTTGTTATTTTCAATGAACGTTATATTTTATTGTTTTTGTTCTACAATCATGATGTGTAACTAATTTTAACGTTGGGATGAACGATGTAGCCTAGTCATATTATTTTAATTCCATATTCCTTGTTTTAACGCTTTGATGCATGTGTTGATTTATTATTGCGTTTAATTCGTGAATGAACTGGCAACTTATTCATGATTTTATGTGTTATTTCCATAATCCGAGAGGTGAGTTAATAACATAGATCTAGGTAATAAATCCGGTAATTGAACGGGAGATAGAGATATACTTTTGTAATTATTGCGGTCGTGTGTGAATTCTTGTGTGTAATGCATCTAGATAAGGAATATTCGGACCCTCTGTAGAGATACAAGGTTGACTTATTTAGGTAGGATTGATTTAAATTCGAGAGAGGAATCTCAATTTGAATCAGTGAATTCGATCGATCACATATTTAGAAAATAAAATCTGGAATTGGAATTAATTTAATTGGTTAGGTGAAATCGTGAATCACAACCACTTTACAATCATTTTTTAAAATAAAACAATTTCACAATTTAATTATTTAATTCATCTTCTTAGTTTTAATTTAAAACATCAAATTCATCTGCTCGTTCAAATAAAGTATAGAACTAAAATATTTCGGTAATTAATAGCAGTCCTCGTGGGACGATAATCCGGACTCCTAGGTCCACTTTATTACTTCTCACGACCCGTGTACTTGCGGGGTATCTCGCATCGCGAGATATAGGTGAACAAGTTTTTGGCGCCGTTGCCGGGGACTGTTTTTATATTAATATCGATACCAATTAGTTCTTGCTTTAGTTTGAATTTGTATTTGTATTTTTTTTAATTTTTTTTTTATTCTTTTTTTTTTAGTTTTTTTAAAATTTGTGAATTGTCTCCTTCTCAGGTATTGAATGAATTTTCAGACAGTTGGAGGCAACACAACAAGATGGCAGCAAACAATGGTAGGGCCCATCACCAGATACCTAGCACAACATCAATATTTAGTCTTTGGACAGAAATATTGACTTGTAAGTGGTACTCTTGGTGTAGTAATCAAACACTGACAGTAAGACATGTCAACCAATAAACATTTCTTTGAACCGATTTATTGATCACACGTAAAACCAAATAACCGTGGAACTTGCTTCTTTTGATCCACTCGTCGTTTTGGCTCGATCCCAACATGGAACTTGCTTCTTTTGATGACACGAACATTGTTTTGGCCATTGTTCCTTGAACTAGCTTGTCCATTACTTCGTTGGCACTCTTTGTTTGCAGTCAAGTCATTGGTCCTCCTTTGATCTTCAATGAATCTTTGTGCGGGCTTGTATTTGTGGTCTGAATCACATCACTACGTCTGGTGGGCTCAACAATTAGCGCATTACACTATGATAATCTGCCTTCCAAGTGAGAGTTCAAGTACAAGAATCACACATTCAACCTTTGCGCAACAATTTCTTCCAAAAACAAGATTACAAACCCTCCTAACAGTAAAGGAATGTTGCTCCCAAATACAATATACAAATAACACAATCTTGCCCACACAGGACTAAGACAATTGTACAGAAATGAATTACAAGGCCAGCCAAGGCTGTATCTACAATTGCGCCAAGAAAGGAACCAGAGAAAATGTCGAACAGAATGCGTAGGAGAGAAAAAAAAACGGAAGTCATGTAGTCAAGTGAACGAAAGACGGTAATATCAATAGCCTAACAAATCTCAGCCGTTGGATCTAATCCAACGACCCATAATAGAACCGAAGCATCCAATAGGCAGTTGCCATGTAGGCCTTCCCGCCTTAATTTCAAATCAAGTCCTCCAAGTATAGAAATGTATCAATTTTGGGGATCACATTTTACATCCATTTACATGGTTAGAATGTTTGTTTGTCTGTGCTTAATGGTTTGTATCTTGTATGAATTCATAGTTTGCTGTAGTTAAAGCAATGTAATTTTAGGTAAGGTTGATGTCCCCTTCATTTCATTGTATTCCTTTTGATATTCAATAAAATTTTATCGTAGACTTTGATTTTTCGCTTGGATAATTTAAAAAAGAAAAATCTTATATTATATTGGGATGCATTCCACAAGAATTGGCTATATATGTCTCCGCCAACAAATGGATCTTCATAATAATGCAGTAAGGCTAGCTATTTAATAACAGACTGAAGCCCATGATTGATGACCTCAACAACAATTTGTTGAATTTTTTATCCAAAATTAATTATGGGCTTAATTAATTATAAAAAGGGAAATTACACCAAACCCTACTTTTAAAGATTCAAATTCATAAATAAGATCAAACTTATATTATTTCAAAATTCAGGTTATAATTAAAAATAATAAATTAATAAATTAGAATAATAAAATAAAATAAATTATTTAACCCTAATTATACTCTCCATCATCTTTGTATTGTCAATACATCGACTCTCGTTCAACAAAAACAGAAATAAGGTTATAAGTCAGCGACACCTCCTCCACACAGGGCCACACTATAGTCGCCGGACTCCGCCCCTGTTTCCACTTCTCCGGCAAGACCTCCGGTAACAGAGGCAAGCTTCAATGTAACCCAGATGTCGATTCCTACATTGAGGCAGTGATGACGTCCCTTACCCCCCCTACGGCCACACACTGCGCTCGCCAAACTCGGCCACTAATTGAGCGTCTCAGGAGATTTCAAGGTAAGCGTGAGCGCCGCTGCACCGATCTTGCAGCGCCCTGCTAGATCTAGTGGGATTATGGAAGATCTAGTTTTGGTCTCGCTGCGATCGAGTGGGATTCTGGCAGCAGCGATCCCGCTGCTTTGGTCAAGGCAACGACGCGGCTGCAAGATCTAGCAAGGGTGGTGGCGTGTAGCGGCATCGTTTGCCCATTTTTCTTGGTAACTTTGATTGGTGGTGGTTCATCCGAGTGAAGTGGTGGCGACGGTGATGAGGGAAGAAGTTAAATCTTGGTTTTGGAATTTTGACATGGATTGCGGTATACTGGTTGTAGTGGTGGAGGCTATGGTGGCAGAGGCGAGGCAGTGGTGATAGTCGTGGTGGTGCTGCTGCTGCTCGATCTTGTGGTGCTGTCGGCGTTTAGTGGCGGCGATAGTGACGGAGGTAATGGAGGAAGTGATATTTGGGCATTAGAATGTGATGGGGGTGGAGTGGAGTTTTGCTAGTGGCAACGGCGGCGGCAGTGGCGGGGCCGACATTGACGGTGGCTATGGCTAGAATAGTTTTGTTGAGGATAACATTAACAGTGACCTGATAATATGTTGAATGTGACTTGACCTGATAATTTGAACTTGAATTAAGAAAATGTGTGACCTAATAATTGATAAGCTGTGAACTAGAAATCAAATAAATGTGATATAATAATTTAATAAGTTGTGACATAAAAATACGTCAGGTTCTATTAATTAATTTAATTTAACATTTGTGACCTATTGATTTGATAATTTGTAACTTTGATATTGACCCAAATTTTTTTTTATTGTGACCGAAAAATAAATCTAATTTGTGACCTGATATTTTGATAATTTGTGACTCTAAAATTATTTGTGACATCAATGATTTTTATTTTGTGACTTGAAATGTATTGTATTGTGACCTTAATATCTATAATTAACAAAATATTTTAATTATTTAATTTAATTAATTGATTCTAATATAAAACCTTATTTTTAAAGCTATACAAGTTTCATCTTAATTTTGAAATTAGTATTTGTAATCACCTTATTTATGTATTTTTCCTATTATTAGATTTCATTAGTGCATGTTTCGAATGTTGAAGTGAATTGTGGCACAATTATGGTAGTGGCACGAATTATGATGTGCAACCGTGTGTGTATATTGGTAGAAGAAGGAAAGTCCATGAATTGGCAGGTTTGAGAAATAAATAAAGGAAAAAGTGCGTGTTCCTCATTCGGCCAAATAATGATACATTCTAGCAGCAATGATCTCCTACCCGCTGGAGGGTAGGTTATCCTACCCTCCAGCACATTTTCCATCCCAGAAAATGATTTTTCTGGGATGGAAAATGTGCTGGAGGGTAGGATAACCTACCCTCCAGCGGGTAGGAGATCACCAGCATACATTCTAGACCGATTTTCTTTCTTCCTTCCTAGGAATGACAAAAAAATCCGATTCGACGGGTACCCGATCCGAACCCGCCCTTAATGAGATGAAAAAAACCCGTCCCGCGAGACGGATTTGGGATGTAAATTGAAAACCCGCCACGAGTTCGGGTCGGGTCCAACCCGCCCCATTATTGACCCGACCCGCTATTATATAAAATTAAAAATAATAATTTGAAACTCGTTATTTAATTCAAGACACTGTATAAGTTAATCATTAAACTAGAAGAATGAACATGAAATCATTTATCACTTGAAACTCGTCATTTAATTTATAAAACTTGATTTATTTATTATTTTTTTTATCATATTGATTTTTATCTAAAATCAATATGATAAAAAATGGAAGACTTACCAACTAAGGTAGTTGTTGAGCAACTCAATTGCTACATTCATTTTTTTTTGGCATTTCATTCTTATTAACTAAATTGAAAATGGATCCAAGAATTAAAACTCATCAAAAAAATTATCATTAGAATATATAACAATAGAGGAGAAAGAGAAGAGAAAAAAAAAATCGAGTCGCAAACAGGTAGGCAGAGGAACCCGACCCGCCTCGGAAAAAACCCGAACCCAACCCGCACCGTATCTAGCGGGTTCGCGGGGCGGGTATGGGGCAAGTAATGGGTTCGCGGGGCGGGACGCAGAATGATCGACCCGACCCGTTGTCATCACTATTCCTTCCTAGGATTTCACTTCAACAAGGAAACACCTTGGGGTATAAGTAATACACGTGTTTGGATTATATTTATTTATAAATATGTGTGTTGAAGAGTCAATTAATTGTACATCAAGAGTGTCATATTATGACCAATTAGAGAGAATTGTGAGGTTTGTCTTTGTAGTTTCTTGATAACTGTTTGTGAGATAATTCAAGGGGTAAAAACTTGTGATAAATAATAGCTAGTTGTTAGTGTTTTATCTGTTGGTAAGTGAGAAATTCTATATAATTGTAACAATTTATTATATAGTGAAAGATTTTAACAATCCGAAATTTAACGTTATTCTTATTTATTTATTTGTTTGCTTATTTTACTTTGAACATCAAAAAGATCATGTGAGTTAAAGAAAAGTTCCCAACACATATTACCATATGCAAAATTAATTTGTCTCATAAACATGATCACCAGCGTTTCTTTAGGAGACCCTTCAGTTATTGGTAGTATGGACAACATTTTCCAAGGGACAATGTGCTTCCGTGTAATAACAGAAATCAACGTGGATGAGATACGAATAATTTTATGTTCTGAGCTTTACACGAAATTATCTTGCATCTCCAACTAAATATGATCCGTTTGATAGAAGAGACAAAACTTGGAGATGCATTTTCGAGACTTGATTTGTTAATTAAAGAATTTCAGACTGGTAAAAGCGTCGTGATTACGAGCAAAAAGATGATAAAAAAGAAAAAACGTGTTTCGATAAGGTAATAAAAGCAGTAGCAAATGAGATTTAGAAATATTGTTTTGATTCGATAATTATTAACAGCTTCATCATTATCCTCTGTTTTCCTTGTGGATACATAAACATTTCTTGAACGTTTGGAACGCGGTAGTAGACAGCATAATGAACAAGATTTTAACTTCTTTTTTCAGCGTCCCTTTACCATTTTGCTGAATACTGGTGTGTTTGAGACCCAGTTTTCCCAAAAAATTGTGTTCGCTAAAGTAGTTTTATTATTCATAAACTGGCACGTGTGAAAAAGGGTTTGTTTTTTGGTCAAACGGTACAACAACGGTCACACTTTCCAAATTGGGTGTGATTTTTTAATAATAAATTCACCTATGCCTACGTCCAAATTGGACTTCAAAGTTACTGTACAGAACTTAAATTTTTTGCAGAAACCACGGGCCAGACACACGGCTCAATATCAACGCATCAACACCTATCCCCTTTGGTCGTGTTACATACAATATTCCTTCTTGTATTCTTTAAATACTAAATCTATATACAATCCAGAATATTATTCTCAGCCTAAATCCTCTCTCAAACTTTCTTTAACAATGGAAAATAAGCTTATATTCTGGTTCTTGCAGTTTTTCATCTTTAGTTTAAAGAGACAATTAGTCTGTGCTGAGCCGCCAAAGTTTCCTTGCTACTTCATTTTTGGCGACTCCACAGTGGATAATGGAAATAATAATAATTTGAATACCGAGGCAAAGGTTAATTATTTGCCTTATGGAATAGATTATGCACATGGGCCAACTGGGAGATTCAGTAATGGCAGGAACATAGCAGATATAATAGGTATTTTCCTTAATTTACATCACGTTTTTCTAACATACTTTCAAGAAAAGCTTAGTTTTATGAAAAATCTCTTGACAGGTGAATTTTTGGGGTTTGAAAATCACATTCCACCCTACGCAACTACAAGAGACCAGGATATGTTAACTGGTGTCAACTATGGATCTGGTGGTGCTGGAATTCTTGATGAAACTGGATATCATTTGGTACTAGCGCGCTCTCTCTCTCTCTCTCTCTCTCTCTCTCTCTCTCTCTCTCTCTCTCTCTCTCACACACACACACACACACACACACACACACACACTCATAAAAGAGATCACTTTTTGTTCTTTTGAAGGGTGCTGTGATCAGCATGAACAAGCAATTAGTAAATCACAGGGCCGTGATGTCAAAGATTGCTGCCTTACTTGGAGGTGAAAAGTCTGCGAAAGAGTATCTAAGCAAGTGCATATATACAGTTGCGATGGGAGGTAACGATATAAGCGATTACTTCTTGCCCCAGTTCTACTCTTCAAGCAGCAAATTTACACCAGAACAGTTTGCTTCGATTCTTATCATACAGTACTCCAAACAGCTAAGTGTAAGCAGTTCATTTTTTTTTCCACTTCCATTTTCGGTAACTCTTGGATTTTGCACTGGTTTGAGAGTGATGACTTATTTGAAGGTTACTCTATTTTATTCTCAAGAGACAAGAATAGCTAAATATATTATTATTATGGGAATTAAAATGGATTTTGCACTGGTTTGAGAGTGATGACTTATTTGAAGGTTACTCTATTTTATTCTCAAGAGACAAGAATAGCTAAATATATTATTATTATGGGAATTAAAATGGATTGCTGGCTTTTGGGCCTTGGTGACGATGATGATGTCTTTTCTTTTCCCTTTTAACAGTTTTTGAAGGGAAAAAAATAATTCACCATTTGCAATGATGGAAAATCGAATTTCTATCATGTGGGAACCGGCATGCACCAAATTAAAGATGAAAAGTTAGGAGACTAAAGTCTATAAAGAACTAATTATTGGGAATTTCACCTCACGAGCAAATGCGAATTTTCCCTTAATCATGTTAAGTTCAACGTACCTACCATCCATGTACTTCTACTTTATTGCAGAAGCTGTATGAATATGGAGCAAGAAAAGTGTCTGTACAAGAACTTGGCAAATTAGGTTGTTGTCCAGCGGCGTCGGCGTCGGCGTCGGCGTCGGCGTCAGCTGTGTATGGCTGGAATGAACCGTCCTGCGTGGAACCGATCAATAATGCAGCCAAAATATTCGACGACAAACTGAAGCAACTTCTTCATCATCTCAACTATCTTCTCCCAGATGTAAATTTCATAACCACAAACGCTGATACCGATACATATGGTAGGCATCTTCTATTTCCCTACTTATGTGAGTGTAATTTTCCGACGTTAATATTTATTTAAATTTAGTCTTCGAAAAAATTAACCGTTGTTACTACAGGAAACATCACAGTTTTGAACACTCCATGTTGTGATTTATCAGACGGAGGACTTTGTCTTCCCGGAGGCGTTAAGTGCAATAACAGAGATGAGTACATGTTTTGGGATGGATTCCATCCTACCGATGCTGCTAATTTGCTTTCTGCAGAAAAAGTCTACCGTGAAATGTCTCCATTGTTCACTGATATTACTGATGTCGAATAACAAACTTGGGAATCTAAGAAATAATGATGCAATTGGATGGGTTTGTTTTATTTACAGGTTTGTGATGTGGCTTTTATTTTAGTATTATTACTAGTGGGGTGGGGCGCCGTGCGTTGCACAATCCCGAAAGTCGAGTGTGGTGTGAAATTGATCTATTGATATAGTGTTGTGTTTGTACAGTATTTTCAACATTTTTTCTTTTGAAGAAATGGTTTGGTGCGTTTTTCATTTCTAAAAGCAATTATTTTGTATATATGCTGATTGCTGAGTTAATTTCACAAAAATGAAACTCAAGTTTTAACGAAATTTTAAATATATCATTAAAGTTCTATCATTACACAAACTATCACTCAAGTTTCAATTGATTACTAAAAAATGCTATTTTGTTGACTTTCTAAACTAAAAACTGGCATCAACAATGCCTAATATTTGGTGAAATTGCTCAAATATGAACATTTTATTTTGATGTAAAAGTATCTATTTTTTTTTTTCTAAATTAAAAAAAATAATCATTTTTTATTTAAATGGCCAATGTATTCTTAATTTTAAAAAAGAAGATTTCACAATTGAGTCATAACATTTGCAAAAGTATAATTTGATCTGCTTATAACTCTGTTTTTTAGATTTAATTAACTAATATTAGTAGATTAATTTTTCTCATTAAAATCTTATTGATCAAATGGATAATATACATATAAATTTGTTTGTATAATCTAAAAATTATTTGTTTGGAATTGATTTTTAAAGAAATAGATTCTTAAAAAGATTTTAAAAAAAAATAATCATTTTTTTACTTGAATAAATCTATTCAAAAAATGAAGTGTAAAATAGAAATTTTTTTTTTCTTTTTTTAGTATAATGCGCATTTGAAAATTAGGAAAAAGTTATGGATCCCTTTTAAATGTGTGTTCGAAAATAAATTTAGGGGAAAATGATTTTAAAGAACCCATAGCTTTTCCTAATTTTCAAACAACATTAAACTAAAAAAAAAAATCTTTTTTTCACTTCATTTTTTAATAGATTTTTTCAAGTAAAAAAATGATTTTTTTTTTTTTTTTCATTTCGAGAATCTATTTCTTTAAAGAATATATTCTAAACAAATACTAATTTAGTTCATTTCATAATAATTTTTAAATTATACAAACAAATTTATATGTATATTATCCATTTGATCACTAAAATTATAATGGAAAAAATTAATATGCTAATCTTAGTTTATCAAATATAAAAAATAAAAGTTATGAGCAGACCAAATTGTACCTTTTCAACGATTGTGACTAAACTGTAAAATTTTAGTTGTCATATAAAATTATACCAATGAACACTCTCCTTTGTAATATATTGGGTGATCAATGGTGAAACAAAATCAATTGAATGGCCAAAGTATCATTAAGTATTAAATTGGGTGGCCATTGCCGGAATTAACATAAAAAATAAGTCGACCGTTGAGCCCGAACCTAATTTTAAAAACCTTTATTTTCGGACTTTCCCCTACTCCCAACCCTCTACACAAACCTGTTTTCCTCTTGAAAAATTTTGTGCCATTTTCTGCCGATTTTGTGTTTATCAAGAAATGGTGTCCAAAATTTTGAAGAAGACCCCGACAAAATCCATTAAGGACAGGAGATACCTCACTCAGCAGTGCCGCCGTGGCCGGAAGAAATCTCCAATTAAGAATGCCTCCGCCACCGCATCTGCGGTGATTGCTTCCATCAACAAGTCCATTTATACTTGTCAGCGCCGCCTTATCAAGATTTTCACAAAATTAGCTCGCATTGCCACCCCAAAGAAAACACCACACAAGAAAGGGTACCAAACCCTTCAAAAAATCCCTGCCGACCCGCCAAATTCTATCCGCAGATCACTTTTTCACGATAAGATTCCTCTACCACCGTTGCTTTCTCATGAGAAGAAGACTATTTTTCTCGATTTAGACGAAACCTTGGTGCATTCCAAGCCAAACCCGCCTCCGGAGAAGTACGATTTCATCGTTAGACCCGTGTTTGATGGAGAAAAGGTCGAATTCTATGTGTTGAAGAGGCCATTTGTAGATGAATTTTTGGATTTTCTAAGCCAGAGATTTGAGATTGTGGTGTTCACTGCTGGGATTGAGGAGTATGCCTCACTGGTGCTCGATAGGTTGGACTGGGGATCCCGGATATCTCATCGACTGTACCGGGATTCGTGCAAGGAAGCCAACGGAAAATTCGTGAAGGATTTGTCTGATATAGGGAGGGATATAAGGCGGGTGGCCATCATTGATGACAACCCGAATTCATACATGTTTCAGCCCGATAATGCGATTCCAATTCGACCCTTTGTCAATGATCTTGAAGACGGGGAATTGAAAAAGTTGATTAAATTCTTTGAAGGATGTGAATCTATTGAGGACATGAGGGATGCTGTGAAGGTTTATCTTGCTGATCAAGAAGGGGAAAAGAAGGTGGAAGCTTAGCATCAATTATTTGTTCTCTATTTTTAGTTTTCTTTTCTAACCAGTCTGCATACCATTTTGAACATATTTTGTTCAATTTGAAATCAGAAAGGAAAATGGGATATCACAAGTATACAAATTATCAAAATTTCAGTTGTTCACTGTCAACAGTTTTCAGTAGCTCTATCGTTTTCGAATTCCTTTAGAAATCCTTCAAACTACATTGAGTGGAAGACTCGTGTATATTTGGTACACAGCACTGAATAGATGTAGACACTAAAATGTGTAAGTGAAATTGAAGAAAGTGGGACGTATGCTCTTTAGTTCATAGTGTGAGCTCGACTTCGAGCTGCTATGATTTAGCTGATCAACAAGAGTAAGCTGGGATTGGGTCCGAGTAACCAGACTAACTAAGGATTTTAACTTCTCTTCCCTCCTAATATTCTTGAGTACTTTTTATAGTATACCTCATGGACAGTGCTATGAAAGTTCTCTTTGTTAGCTTCGAACTTGAAAGCTGAGTACAGTAGAAGAAATGCATATTTATCTGGGCTTTACTGGAATACTCCAAATATCTGGGTCATCGGGTGCCAGCCACAGAGACTAATGCAATGACCTAGGGTTTCCAATAACCACTTAAAACTCACTCACCATGTTTGTGGTTGTGAACAACTGGCAAAGCCAGATTTATCACAATGGAAAATCTGCTTTTGCAAAAAATAGTTGTGACGGACCTATCGTTCGGCACCCGCGATGCCCGCAAGCATTCGAGTCAGCCTCCAATACACACGGGTCAACAAGCTAATATATAGCATAGAAGCACATTACTTTGGGTAAGAACATGCATTCATACTTGAATATGATCTAATAATTTAGCATACAATTCAACATGCCGTGCCACATGGGTAAGGAAAATCTCTGAGCCCTTGACAACCTTTTGTGCTGTGATATCCATTAACATCAAGTGAATTCGCATATATGCATTCTTATTCCTTCTTGCTAAGGTGGGTCAATAACATGGTCAACACCCAAGTACCTAAATTTCTGATGCTCTAGGCACAGGGTCACAAAATAATTGTCTGATGACACAAATGGGGATTTCGGTCCCCAGTATCATTCCCTCGAACAATAATTTATTCGTTTGTTCCTCTAATACGTACTACCCCCACAAGGGGACCATAAAGACAGTACATAAGTGAAATGCGCCATACGGCGTTAAAAAAAATGATCAACTTTAAGTACATCTGCTGATAGATGTAAGAGACCAAACACATTCTATGACAGATGATTGGCACATTTGAGTCTCAACACAATAATGTCCATGCAAACTGACTTAAAAGAAAGAGCTATCTGCACCAAGCAACCTTGCAACATTCCATATGCAAAATCTCAAAATCAAAATCACCATTGTGCAAGAAACATTACTCATCCAACTCTCTCTCATATTCAAACCATACAAGTCACAAATGATTTTTGAGTGTCTCGCCATGTCCTGTTTAGGGTGCTCAGACCACTTCAGAACAGAATGGCAAACTATGCTGATAGATTTACCAACCCTTCTACCTAATTTTTCAAAGCACCTTAGAAGATGGAAAAGAAAACATATAGACAGCAGTGTGAATGGGAAAGGACCGGACAAATGCTTCTATTCTAAAAAAAGAAGAGAAAAACCCGAGGATGATGAAGAATCCTTCACAATTCAAACTAAAGAAACTCATTCACTCACAGTCGAGGGGGTCAATCACCAGAGAATGTTGCAGTGGTCAGACAAAATGTTCATAATTATACAACCTATGCATCATATTATATCAATAAGTAAGTTAGTAACCATAATTTGATAGACAGTTCCCCAATTATAGAAGTGAAATCATCAGTTTCAATTCATAACTTTATCAATCATAAAGCCAAGAAAAGTAGCGTCTTTCAAAGCATCCATTCTCTCTTCTTGACAAGAAGTTCTTGTTCAATATAAATCTGTTGGATCGTCATAAGTTATTTTGCATTAATCTGAAGTTTGTCGCTCGCAACAACATAACCCTCTGCAAATTAGGTTCTCATTCAAAAACCCCCTAACCTACTCTAAGAACCTCATAGATACTTCAATATAAAAAGGAAAATTCAAGTGTTAACTAGCAAGGAACACCATAAACTAATTCAAACACAATCATCACAATTGAAAGCCTCTTCATTATAAATGTTCTGTAACCCTGTAAATTATCAGAATTCAAACTAAATCTCAAGAAAATTATCGATAAATTCATTCAATAGAGATAAATATTACAGCCACTGCATGACTCATCGTTGCAAAAGAATAGCAAGATACATTCAAATTGTGAAACAAAACGAGGTTTAAACTTCGAATTTCGCTAGTCGGTCTAAGACTGAATTAATTATAACTCGCAAGAAAAGACCTGTGAAGGCAACCGCCAAGCTTCATATTTCGAAAAACACATATCATCCAGAGCGTCACTTTTGCACCATCGACAATTTGGTATATTGGCGCACTCAGTTCTGGAGCCCAATTGCCTGCAATCACTAGATGGGTCGACCCAATTATCGTTCTTGAGGGTCTTATAAGTATTAGCTCCTGGTTCGGAAAATGTTCGTCCGATTTGATTCCGAACGCTGGCGACAGATACTGCGACGTTTGATGGAGTAGAGAAAGAGATTAATACTAAAAAAATGCAGAAATAAAAGCTTAAAAGATTAATTATTTCCATTACAGTAACAATTTAGAGTTTGTGTAATTGGGAATTGCGTTTTGGGAAAGAAAACAGTAGAAATTTTGAAGGAAAAAGAAAATCTTTGGGGGTTCTTGATCCGTGTTAATGTGAAATTTATACGAGGTAATAGGCCATTGCAACGAAACTTTCCTGAAGTTTATAAATTCTTGTTCTTACATTTTTTATTTTCTTTGTGTAGTTATATTCAAATCCAATTTTTAGATATCCATCCTCCCAAAATCCCACGGCGAGGTGGAGAAATTGGCATTTCTATTTGTGTACATTGTATTTATAACTGTTCGGTAACGCTATAGCATTTATATAAATTAATTTATATTTATGTTTTCAAGATAAAATGTGTGATTGAAAAATGGTAAGAATGTATGTAATTGATAAATAGTTTGAAAAAAAGTAATTTATAAATTATAATCTTATTTTACTTAATATTAAAGGAGGAGAATTTTCCGCCAATTTGACACAATTTTTTGTGATTTTTTTTATATAATATTATATATTATATATTTCTTTTATTTTCACACTCAACTTTTATTGTTTTCACACTCCAAAGACCAAACTCAATTTTTATTGTGTTCACACTGCTACTTCCACTTAAATATTTTTATGGAGATTTTTTTTTACTTATTTATATTTGATTATTTGTGTTTAAACATCTTTTTTCATAAATTTCTTTTTTTATCTTTTAATGTTTTGAATTTTGCAAATAAGTATTTGTGTGCAGTCATACAAATTCAATGCAAAATTTTCAGTTCAAAATTATATCGAAGTTGTATCACGCATCTAATACTAAATAAATTTATTGTATAAATTTTTTTATAAATAATCTTAATTTTTTAGTTATTTAGTACATCTAAAAATTTGAGCTCCTTTGTATTGCGTTCTATTAACTTAATTAGTATTTTTATAGAAAGTTACATTTAATACGTAAATAGTTTTTTTCAATAATTGTGATATTTTATTGGTATCAATCTTATGGATGAATAATTTCGTTCTGTCATACAAATCTAATATCGACTCCTCCCGCCAATTTGACACAACTTTCTGTGATTTTTTTATACAATATTATATATTATATATTTCATTTATTTTCACACTCAACTTTTATTGTTTTTATACTCCAAAGAGCAAAACTCAACTTTTATTGTGTTCACACTGCTACTTCCACTTAAATATTTTTATGGAGATTTTTTTTTTTTTTTACTTATTTATATTTTATTATTTGTGTTTAAACCTCTCTTTTCATAATTTTTTTTTTAATCTTTTAATGTTTTGAATTTTGCAAATAAGTATTTGTGTGCAGTCATACAAATTCAATGCAAAATTTTCAGTTCAAAATTATATCGAAGTTGTATCACGCATCTAATACTAAATAAATCTTATTGTATAAAACTTTTTATAAATAATCTTATTTTTTAAGTTATTTAGTACATCTAAAAATTTGAGCTCCTTTGTATTGCGTTCTATTAACTTAATTAGTATTTTTTATAGAAAGTTCATTTAATATGTAAATAATTTCTTTCAATAATTATGATATTTTATTGGTATCAATCTTATGGGTGAATAATTTCGTTCTGTTATACAAATCTAATATCGAATTTTCATTTATATTTATATCGAATATTTAATCATTTGCAAAAACTTATAATACCATGAATTTGATGTATCTTTGCCAATCACAATTTTAGTTTTTTTTTTCTTTTTTATGATTATCGAATTCGTTTCTTATTCGTTTTGTTTTTCATTGTCAATGGTCAAAACAATAATTCTTATCTTTTATAGCATGATTTATATTATTAAAATTTTCATTTATTGTTTGATTGTTCAGATTACATGGACATTGGAGATCCTACATTTAAATATTTATTTTGCAAAACAAATTTTTGGTGCGAGGAGAGAGTGAATAAGCATTATAAAACATGTCGTAATTCGAAGTTCTCATTTTTTTGTGGGGTGAACACGATTTTTAATAATATTTCAAACCAAATCATTTAAAACGATTTGAAATTTTTCCAAGCCACACTAAATCATTTCATTTTCCAAGTCAAACTAAACCATTTCATTTTTTAAACAAAATAAAATCAAACTAATTTTTGCGATTTGGTGCGGTTTGAAACAACGGATTGTCGATGAATAAATTAGTATATTTCAAAGCGAGCTCAAAGACACATATTCATCTAAAATTTCGGGTTGAAATTAGCTCAAAAATAGTATTAAGTTTCTAATTGAGTGCTTTGTTGTGAATAATCCATGTTGACAAACAAACTAATTATATAGAAGTAAACTATCATTAGCTCTTATATTAAAAATTTTATTTTAAGAAAATATCTTGGATGATGATAATGAATTGTAGGAGGAAAGATTATTTCCAAATGATTGTGAATTTGAACAAATTAATCTATGTCTCCTCAATTTTGATTTGTTGACAATAAAAAGTATATTGCTTTTTTTTTTTTTTAAATTGAACATTTGTCTTTATTTTTATTTTTTAGAATTTGGCGTGTTGGCTGTTTGAATCGCGATTTTGACAATTGAAACATAAACTAAATTTGTTTAAGGTGGTTTGGAATTTTTACAAACCAAACCATTTATTGCAGTTTAATTCAATTTTCTAGTTTATTTGTTCACCCCTACTTTGTTGTATACAAGAGAAAGTGAATATTTCTCTTATGGAAGATCATCCTCTAATTTTGAAAGATTTGTTATATGACAAGGAGATAGGATTAAAAATTCCATTGAGGACATTCAGACATATAATATGATGTTTTCATTCACAGCTATAGGGGAATAGATAATGAGCTAAATGATGGTAGAGGGCCTCTCCTCTTCAGATTACACGATCAAAATTTTCATAAGATTGAGAGTCTATTGCCTGATGACAGTTCAGCTCTGCAATTTGCTAGCTTTACATTGTTGACAATGTGAATGAGGTTGAAAGCAGAAAAAGGGTCATGAGGTACGTATTATGTATTTATTGCTTTTATATTTATATTGTTTACGGATAATTTTGTTGTGATATTCTAAAATTTAATTTATGTCTTTTAATGTCCCCGGGTAGGAGTGAATCATGCGATTCTATGTTGCATGATTTAATAGTTTCTGATTCGAAGGATATGTTAGACAAATACAACAAATTGTTAAGGCAATTTAGGTCGGTTTGAGAAAAGACGATTGAGGAAACACTTCAAATTTAAGACTTATACTTATTGGTTGGTGGGCGACCAATGATGGCCAATATGATTTTTCTATTGTCGATGAAATTTCCGAATTGATTGTCGGTGAATTTTGACACACTACCTAGACACATGGATATCACTATTGAGCCACGTGGTGGACATTTGCAACAGATAAGTGAGGACACAATTTCTTTCTGAGAAATATTGATCATACACAGGGATTGAGTAATGGAACAAGGTTGATAGTTACAAAACTTGACGACCATGTTCTAGAAGGTCAAATTTTTTTTAACATCAATGCAAGACACGAGTTCTTTATTCTAATGTTATCGTTGAATCCTTCTGATTCTAGGATACTTATTAGATTTCAAATAAGACAATTTCTATTGATGGTATCATATGTCATGACTATCAATAAGAGTCAGGGATAATCATTCTTGCATGTGGAACTTCTTCTTAAACGGCTGGTGCTTACACATGGATAACTTTATGTTGCGATTTCTAGGGTGAAAAATTGTTCTAAATTAAATATATTTATTTGTGATAAGAAAGGAAGAACAACAAAATTAACAAACAACGTTGTGTACAAAGAAGTAATCCAGAATTTGTAATCATATGAAATCAATAAATGATGATATTATCTCTTATTTGCGAAATTTATTTATTTTATGAAAAGAATTTATCTAATTTCATATTGAATTATCTTTATCCAAACGTTTTTTTCCGTGCATCGCAAGGGTGATTAACTAGTGATTACATTAAAGAACAAATGCTTAATAGCATGTTTGGCTTCGTCAAAAAGCTAAAACAGTTGTTTCTTCGTATTTTTCCCATCGTGAAAGGTTACCGAACAGTGGAATAATAACAAAAAGAAAAAAAAAACTATTGTCGCATAATATAAAGCCCTTGTTTGGCCCCAATTTTTGAAAATCAAATTTTTTAAACAATCAATTTCAATCATTTATTTTAATTAAACCTATAATATTTGACTTTTCAAATAATTTTTAACCACACATTTTTTCAAAAATACTATGCTAAACCACAATTTCTTCCAAAAACTGGGGGCCAAATACGGACAAGAGAAGAAAAAATATAATATTACAATATAAATAGAGAAGAAATGACATTTCACTGCCCTGAGTTTAGGCTGCAGAATCCATAATCAAATCTATGATTTTTTTACATTAAAAGTAGCATAGGTACACCACAACAATCAACATTGTATTCAGTAGTGCAAAAAATAGAATCAAAATAATTTGCAAAAGTAAAATATGATATAAGAAAACCTGCTACTAAATGAGCAGAGGAAACTACATAAGCTAATTATAGTATTATACTAGAATTTCTTGTTCCATTTTAACGTTAACAAAATAAGGAAGATAGACAGAAGACACTTGTTTATAATAAATATGTATATATATATTTTTTCTTTCTCGAGTATTCCTTTTCTTCACAATCAATCAAAAAGAGTAAACAATTTATCTAGTGCTTGAGTTCCCAAGTGTGAGTTCAAGATCATCAGGAACACATTCGTCGTGGATTATCTCTCCTTCCCATGGTTTCACTAGTCCCTTGGTATTACTGCCAAATGCAAACTCGGCCACAATTGCATCTGACATGGGAACATCAGCTGTTTGATCAAAACCTGCTGGAACAGCAGGAGAGCATGTCCCACTTTGCCCTGGCGTCCACTTACGAGACCCCCCATTCGAGAATGGCTCCGTGAAGCCACATGGATTTGCTGAGACCAGGCTGAATGTAGGAGAAGAAGGTCCATCATTGGGAGTTTGAACACCAGAAAGCCATCCTGAATCGGGTGGAGTTTGATGACCAGGACTTGGTGGAGTAGATAAGGGTAGGAAGGGATAGCGTTGGCCTCCCCAGGCTGAATCAGTTGATGGATTATCCCAGTTGGACTTCATTCTAGGTGTACGGGCAGTTGGTGAGCTCAATGGCGGGGTGACAGGAGCACTAATTGAACCTCCAGGGATGCATATTTGCCGTAGCTTGAATGGAGGGGGTGAGGAGCCAGAAGACAAATTTTTAAGCCATGGGACGAGGGAATTAGGATCAGTAGTGTTAATGACATTAGTAGCGTATTGCGATGAGACTGGGCTTGGAAAGGAAGATGAAGTGGGGCTCGGATTGAAAGATGCTCCTGGGCTTGGTTGGTATGATGAGCAAGGACTTACTGTAGCTGAAGCACCTATGGTATTTATATGTTTCAATGGCTTGCATCCCTGAGAAAGATGTTGACGTCATTAGCAGCTAGAAGAACAATAACATTAAACAACCAATGGTTTTGCAGACATCCTTTTTCATCTTCTCAATAAATATCTAAAGATTCATTTGCAAAAACATAACAAGTACAGTCAAAATCAGGTGATCTTATCAATTGTGCATTGTGATCAGGCAATATAATGATTGAGATGCTTTATGATATCATTGAGATGCAGAGTCTTGGTCAATAAAGTAAATAATAAGTCATAGGTATTAGATAGATCATAAAACAACCATTTCTAAACTAAGAAATGGACAATCTGACCCACAACATTAAACAAAAAGCAATTATTTCAATTGTTCTCCCTTTTATATTGAGCATTCAGCAGAAGAGTTACAAGATCAACAACCCCACCCCCAACTTAAAAATTGAATCACCCTGGAAAACATCTTTAAGATTTCAAGTGGAATTGTTTAGAAGTAAAGCATACTAAATTAGTATTGACCAATCATCTTTTTCTCTCTCCAAAGACATATTTCTTGTGTGAAACCATAGGTGCTGGACATAGAATCGACCTTAAGCATAGATCAACTTGTCAGCTTAATCTTGGTTGGATAGAGGGGTAGGCCTTAGATGTTCCATCCCAACATATAGATGAATAAAAAATCACAACTGCTCTTAGCAAAGGAATAACGAGGACTATCACAACTTTCCAGTAATAATTGGTGCCACTCCAATAAATTTGAGACTCAATTCCTCGTACTTCAAAAAAAGGGGCGACTCTAGCAACCAAATTTTCCCTACAGGCTTTTTAAATACTCTGAATCATTGCCACTTTTCATCAAATAAAGATTAAAAAGCAGAGTAACGAATCTATAATGTGTTATATTCTGAAAAAGATAGAAAGGTCAAATCCAACAGCTATTGCCAATCACATTACAATAGATGTAATCCAATATCGTCATGTAAAAAGATGGCTAGACCCACCCGGCATGGTAGGTACGACCCCTTGATATATTTGGATCAACAAATCGAATTTGACCACTAGTTTTCCTCTATTCATATCCTCTCCACCAAAAGAAGGGGAATTTAACTATGCCACCTGCTGACCTTACACTGTGAGTTCTGCTTACATTGGTTCCCTCCGCCTATTACATAATCATTGAAGGATGAACCAAAAATTGGACACAAACCATATTTCACCTATAGATCCATAGCATCATATCACCACAAAATAGCAATTATTACTACATCTGTCTCACCGAAAGCTTGTTACAGCTATACTCAACATTGTTCTCCATAACATATCATGTGATCTATGAAAGAAGAACCATGCTACTATATCATATTGGTTTACCGATTGGATTACCTACAATAAACTTGGTATACATACACCACTTTACCCATCACATCATCACTAAAATCAACCATCATAATTATGCCAACACACAAATCGGTAAACCACTAGAGTAAAGTAGATTAATTCATGAAAGATTTAACATCTACATCCACCATATTTTTAATCATTCAACATAGACAATGGTTTAATGATGATTTAAAATGTGATTAAAGACAACACGGCCCACAATGGAGAATCCAATACCACCTTATACTCAAATCACCCATGCTTCACTAAAAGGTCAATAAAGAAAGATTATCACCTCTGAGATCTCTGGAAACCACTAATGTGACCAAAAAGATTGATAAGTTTTATATTTACAAAAGAGTTTAACTTTTGAGAATGCAATTCATGAGTTCTTGAAAAAATCAATTGCTGTACCGAGCGCCTTAAAGAAATGTGCACAATTTAAATAGGTAATCACGAGACCTGAATTCTGGTAGTTTGTGAGGTTATGATTTCAAAATAGGCAAGTAGCATGATGATATATCATAAGGTTCACATGCTTCAGTGTAAAAATTAATCCATACAGCCCTAATGCAGTGCCAAAAATTACTTAAAAGAAAATTAGGGCTTCAATTTGATGTCGCCCACTGCTATTGTGTGACAGATGCATACCGCGCACCCACATAAAGCGAACGGCTTGAGCAGTGCACGAAGGACCTGCCGGCCTTATCAGCAGCTTACACCGCGCCAACAAATCGAGCGCATTTTAGGACGCAAACACGCATAGAAACTCTTCAGAATTACAATTGATTAGAAATTGCAGAATCGTAGAAATTGAATTTGAACAGTACCTTTCTATAAGTGGTTCCATCTTCTTCAACGATCCAACCAGCTTCATCACATAGAGCTTTCAGAACCTCGTTGTTATCACAGTGCTTAGGGAGTTTGTAATTACCATACATCCTCAAGCCCGCGAAGATCTTAGCTGCGATCGCCCTCCGCCGGCGCTCCCTCCGCTTGTTATTCTCCCTCTCCTTCCATGTCGGCAGTCTCGTCCCCGACGTCATCTATGCGACGCCGCTTGGTTACCTATGCGCTGGGAACAAAGTCGGACTGGATAGGAATGAAAAAGAACCGGATTAGTGGAGCGAGTTCTATTGGGGCTGTAAGGGAGAATTGATATGGTGGGGGGGAAAGGGGAAAGTGAAATGGAAGAAGAGAGATGGTGGCTAAATCCTATACATATAGTACGACGGTTTTGCCACTCGCAAGAACGTAAATTACGAGACGGCCACTGGGAAGACGGGTTCCTGAAAATGCGGGTCAGTGCACGTGTTTAGTCTTTTTTAAAGAAGAGAATAGTGTGGCGTGGTATGTGGGGTAGATGGGTAGTAGATTCTAGAAAAGCAGTGAGAGCGATGATGAACATTATAGGAAGAAAATTGTTTATAATCAACAATATATTCTTTTTAACATAATTATTACAATAAATAAGTATGTATTCGGTAAAAGTTAAAAAATAGTTATAAATCACATAATTTTTGAAATCACTTCTTAACTATACATATTTTTTCTCCAATTTTCAACCTCTACTTTTTAGCTCAAAATCATAAATAAATTAGTTTATAACCCAAACAGTATCATCAAATGGAAATGTATAAACAATATAATTTTTCAAATCAATTTTATCACACATTTTACCTCAAAAAAACAAATAAATCGATTTATAAATACTACACAGTTGTCGAACAAAGCCCAAAAAATATTATATTTTCTAGGTACAATATGTATTGAATAATAATTTGAAGACGTGTGTAATTAGAAAGTGTATTGAAAAAAGTATGTTATTTATAAACATTTTTACCAAACGAAGACTTATAATAATGTACTTAATAATATCAGTTTTCTATCAGATCCAACCTGGAGACATGGTGGGTCCCCGACCTAGCATGCACACACGAATCTACAATGCCATGCGGGGTTTTTGGATTGATACCCTTCCATGAAACCGTTTCTTGAAATGTATCCTCTTATAAAATTGATATTGAAAATTGGAACTTCCTAATATTAAAATTGTAGGAATGCCATTTTTCATGAAATAAAAGACTAAAATGGAAAATATATATTATTTTATATTTCAGTTACAAAGAAATCAATTGTAAATGCAAAATCATATCTTATAACGGATTCTGAAATGATCAAAATGATCTGTAATGGCTTAATTCTAGTAACCATTGCTAATCCACAACCTCAAATGAAAGTGTTAATTCTAATAACTATTACAAGTACACCGCCTAAAAAGTCGACTATACCATTCTGTATAAACCTCGTTTCATCTGACAATTATTTTCGTATTTGTTTGGTGACTCGGATGAATAGAGAAAGCAAAAATGGCAACAAATCTGGGAGTCTATTTTCGTCAACTCTCATCAAATCTGAGTTCTCTAACTCAATGAGTCGTCGAGTTATCTGCACCACAATCCAGCTTAGACAAATTCAGGAGCAAAAGAAGAAAGAGCCATCGGTTTCAAGATCAACAAGAAGACTCAGAATCGAAGTGAAAATATAAAGAAATTCGATTCAAAGATGAGAACAAGGACAATGACGACAGTTACGGAAACACAGTGACCGGTAAAATCAACGGCCATCGTGGACTAGAGCCAACGCGCTAAGAAGATTGGAAAAGCTCTGACTTTTTAATTGAATTCTCAGAATATTTTGGCAATAATGGCATTTTTATTTATTCTTCAGTTAATTGTCTTTTGAATTTATATATTAGAAGTAATGAAAATTATTGTTACTACAAATTAATGATTTTTTTTTTGTTTCTCCAGCATTTTGTGTCCATTAGCTTTTATTTGATAGTTATAACACAAGAACTTGACAAGGTAATGACGACGCATTTTACAGACTTGACTTGTGTATTTATTGGTTATAGTTGATGTTTGTCTGTTATGTGAGTTCGTTTTGTAATATTTCATTGCATGCAATACTCGTATAAAAGATCTAATATCACTATGTTTAGGATTTTTTATTTATTCGATGGGACCTTCAAAAGAGTTCTCTAGATTTTAAAATTTTGTAAAATAAATTACTGGATTGTGCATATGAGAAGTTGTGATATGAATCTTTTTGTTTCTGTTATTTGTCTATTTTGGTACTCAATCATTTTAGTGGGACATGAGATGGGCTTATAGCAAGGGGACCGGGGATGGGGGTTGTGCAGAAGCAAATCAGCAATATGTAGTTGATACTAGATTCTCACAATTATGGTAAGCAATTTGTGGCAAGATAGTATCAAGAAGTTAGAACCTTGTGTATTTTAATGTCCACCCCTAAATACACATTCTGGGAGTTTCACTGACCAATGATATTTGCAGGATATATGAGTCATACATGAGCTTGCTCTCAACATTCTACCCTTTAACAAATGAAAATCGAAAGATCCTTAATAAGAGCCTATGTTCTACAATCCTTTCTGGAGTCGGATGTACCATTTGGAATCCCCGTTGCGCCACCATTTCCAGGCCGCAACCACCCTCTGCCTCATATAGGAGTCCTTATTCACACGACAAGAGAGTTTCTCTTGCCGCCATATGATTTTTGTGGCACAAATCAAAAGTTTAAGCAATGAACTTGGCAAAATGTTGAGTCGTAACTTTACCACTTCAGGGAAAAATCAAGAACAAGAAGTCCCACCTGATAACAGAGCAATTTTCTTGACATTTTCCAATGGTTACCTTATATCAGAAGATGAAGTTAGAAACTTTTTCACAAGGTAAAATCCATATAGTCACAAAATCATTTTATTTAGTCAAGCTGCTATTGTCTCATATGCACACGTAGACATCATTCTCTAGCAAAATACTGAGATGGTAATGGGACCGATCAACATGCAGAAAAAGTATGGGCAGACTTGTATGTAAAGTTTCATTTATTGCAACACAAGTCATGTAGGTCTTTCACCATGATTGGATTCAACAAGGAGCCATGATAAAGGAACGGACAATATATTAGCTACTTCTCAGAGTCTAAAAATTCATGGCTTCAATTAGGTATTAGATGTTATCAACATTAAAATATAAGCATCATGTAACTCAAGAAGGGGCTTGCATCCATAAGCCTTCCGGAACGGCTCGTTGTACTGAATTATCTTAGGGAATGGAATTTTTGATGAGAAATTGCTCCAAAAATTGCCTACTTCATTCCCTGATTTTCTTGTTCACGACAAGCCTCTGGTTTTTCTTAGATGCCTTGTATAAGGGAACTGCTACATGGAGGGAAGAGAAACTACCCAATCAAGCTCGATGGCAGTTTCAAGTTCTATGTACAGATCTGAGTTCAATTTTCTAAAGAATGCTTGGCGGAGCGCTTCTCCTCAATTGAATATGAGATGTCTGTAACTCCAAAATACATGTCGCCCAATTATAAGCATCATTTAATTCAAAAGGGCTTGCATCCACGCACCTTTGGAAATGGGGACTGTAAGGCCGCTTTTCATGTTTCGTGCAATTTTAAATTTCACGTCATATTTATGTTAATGTTATTTGAAATTTGAAATTTAATTAATTTTACGTCAATGATTTGGAATTGTTTTGCAGTGGAAGGATTTGGACGCCGTTTCGCTCAATGTGCCAATTAGAAAATTATAAATTTGTCTACTTGCAATTTATGTGAATAATTGTTTATTTTAATTGTTAGGCTTGCCAATTCTATTTTTATTAAGTTAGTGACATATTACATTTAAATTTGATATTGGGGGTAAGTTTTAGAGGCTTTTGGGGTTCAATGAGAAGTTTTGGACTTAATTATCATTTTATGAGAGTTGGGGGATTGAATTGCAAATTACCTAAATTATATTCTTAAAACCTAATCTAATCCCTCATCCCTCACGCTCGCTCTCTCCGCTCTCACTCCCGACTCTCACTCTCTCGGTTTCCTCTCTCTCTCGCGACCTCTGCCTCTCGTCCCTCTCTCTCGGTCTCCTCCTTCAACGGCGACCACCACCTCGCCGGCTCCCGACCACGGTAAGACCCTCTTTCACCTCCCTCCTACACGCAGTCGTTCGGGTTTCGTCCACAGCCCGCACCATCGAGCGGCCACAAACATGAACCCGCACATCACATTTCACGCACACACACATTTGGGGATAAAGATGTATATGTTTATTGATTTTATGTGCATATATGTATGTATATATCAGTATGTATATGCATTTACATATGGAAACTGCAGATTTTGACATGTATGCATATATGATTTTCGATTCAGAACTTTTAAATTGAATTTCACATGTTAAATGTTGATTTGAAATTGGGAATCTTATGATAGTAGTGTGTGTGTGTGTGTGTAAATATGTGACGTTTTCAAGTTTTTCAGATTTAGGTTTTGTCAAATTTCGAATTTTTACCGTTAAAATTGAAATATGTAATGTTAGGTGTGCATATTTTGTATAATTTCAGATCTGATTATAGTCTAATTTCGAAGTTATTAATTGGGATTTTTGGTAATGAATAGATATACATGTGTGTAAATTCATAATGGGACTTGGTTTAAATTTCGAAGCTAGGTAATTGAATCTTTGATTTATGAGTAACTAAGATTGTAGTTGGGGAGATTTTGTAATATAATTTTGAGTTTGATCTTTAAAAGATCAGAAGACCTTCTAATGTGTATTGAGATTCAATCTTTGTCTTGAACATGAGTTTTATGTGTTTTTGTCATATCCTAAGGTCACACTTAGGTTAATTTGAAATCTTGATTTCGATTGGATGTTCTGCCATTATTAAAAAAAGGGTAAGATGACCTTGTAATGTTCAGTGAAATTTTATTGTTCGTTTCGAATATAGTATGCTTGGGATTTGGTTAGTATTAAAAAAAAAAAAAAAAAAAAGAATTTCAAATGTATTTCGAGTCAAAAGTCATATTTATTGATGAATGTGAATAATTAGGACTTTTGGTACATTGACGACGCGGGCAGTCGAAGCTCCTCCACTTGCAAATTCAGATAACGGTAAATGCTAAGGATTTCATGTAAGTAAACTTCCCCCTATTTTCATAGAAGTTGAATGTAAATGTGAAAGTTATGTGTAAATGACTGTCGTGCAACTTACTTGCTTTGATGAATTGCATTTACATTATGAAAGCATATGTTATTGAGAAGAATGTTTAAGCATGCACATTATCATGTCATTGCATCATCAAGCATGCATTGACATCGAATTTTGGAAGTCAAATGTTTTAAATGAAAGAAATGTGTCAAAGTGCAAGTTTGTTCAAAAGTTATGTATCCCAAGTTTTTAAAGAATGAATGGGTGTGCTTCTAGTTCATGAAAGATGCGAGTGGGAAATGGGGCGCGGGGGACCGGCGTACCCGAATGTAATAAACCGCTTTGCGGTGGGAAAGTGAATGTTACACCGCTTCGCGGTGGGAAAGTGAATGTTAAACCGCTTTGCGGTGGAAATGCGCATGTTAATCTGGTTCCAAATAAGTAATTGCCCACTGTATTCTGATTGACTAGAAGTTACATCAAGTGAGCTCACGATGGAATGAAGTGAAGTTTTGAAATGTTAAGTGAAAGTTCGAAAAGTTTGAAAGTTTTGGAAAGTAAAGTAAATGGGGATACATACATGGAATTTTCGAAAAGCATTCATGTCATAAGCATGCATTCATGCATGCAGTTTACTTACTGAGCTTTAGCTCACCCCAATCCCTCCCCAACATTTCAGGTGATGAAAGTTAGGTGATCCGAGGAGAGCACTCGGCAGCTGACTCAGGCTATACCCGCATCAACTCTTTAAAAATAAAGTTAAATTAGAATTTATTTCAATTTCTAATTATTAATCCTTTAATTCATGTATTATTGAGGTTAAATTACCTCTTATTTCATTTGCTAAAGTTTATTTACTTGGAATTGTATTGTTGAGGAGTTTGGGACTTATTATAATGGTTTGGATGATGTTTGGGATGGAGTGAGTTGTGATGTGTATTTATAAATGGTTTTGATGTCCCTCTACAGGTTGGCTATGTCCAATTTACAGAGGAGACTCTGTCGAAATTTTTCTAACAATTTCATAATAGAAAATGAAACGTTCAAATGTTTTAAACGATTATTTCCGCATATAATGTGAATGGAAGTTAACACGCCTAGGTTTTAGATACTGAAACTTGGGGTGTTACAGGGACCAAGCTAGAGATTTGAGTTGGATTGAATCTCTTAAAGCGTTGGACTTAGATATTTGATGCCAGTTGCGGAAATCAACACGAACCCCAAAAATATAGACTCCTGAAATTATTTGAAGCATCTATTGATCTACTATTCTCAAGTACTTGACGCTGAACATTGTCTCTCTCCTGTCCATTAATCCATACACTCGGCTATGTCAAATTGTAAAAGTAATGTACAATTAATGAAACAAAAACAAGTGTTCTGATCAAACAATAAATTACTAAATTGTTTGTCCTAGTACTGAGCATCATCAGTGGTACATACTACCATCTCAACAATAAAAGAAGTAAAATCTTTACAGAAACTAACCTTTCATAATTTGTTGTTGAAGATCAAATAATCCAGCATTGTCAAGTCCCGTTGTTCTACTCGTAGCATCATTCGACTTGCTTTCTAGTGGAGGCATCAATTGCCAAATACAAGATTAACCCTATTTTCCCGTGGAGGCATCAATTAAAATAGTGAAATCATGAAAGATTGTTTCTCCATTAATTTTGAGTGAAATCGGGAAATCTCCATTAATCTGTTTGAATGAAATAGGGAAGGTTGTTGGCGTGATTTTCTGATAAAATTTAGTTAATGTTGGTAAAAAAAAAATAAAAAAAATAATAATAATTTTGAAATAGGTGGTAAATAGCTTAAATATTATTATGAAAAGAGCAATAATCAAATTAAAATTCTTTAGGTGGCATAAATCAAAATGATGGGTATTAAGGTGGTGTCAGGCCTAAATTCCTCGTGACAATCGAGATGACCCCGTGCCTACTTCGGTCAGATACCTTGACCTCCTATATTTGTCTCATGCCATCGATGTCTATAGTCAGGGTCTTCTACCTCTACTAGTGGTTGCCCCACGCCTCTCTGTCCCATTGGTGTAATGAGTGTTGGAAAAATCGTGTTTAAAAAAACATTCATTCCGTCCCATTAAAATAAGCTTATTTCTTTTCACATAAATTAAGTAAATATAATTAATGTTGTGGGACATATAAATTTTCCTTTCATTTTACTAATATATTTCTACATTAAATAACGTAATAAATATTATTATTTTATATTTGTTGACAATGAGAAAAGTCACCTATAATTTGGGACGGATAAATAAGGATTATAAGTTTATTTTCACGTAACTGAGGGAGTGTTGAAGATTGAATTAAAATTGAATGAAATGGAAATAAAATTGAGGTTAGACAATTTTTATAATCAAGCAATCGATCGTGTGTGACACATTTTAATATGCAAATTATTTTTGAGAAAGTCAAGCGATTGTCTAGCATATAACAAAGCGATTGCTTGATTTAATTCTTTAAAAAAATTGTGCAATGCGATCTGATGGAAGAACATGACTTTTCATGTTATGACTTGCACCATTTCATTTAGGTGTTTGGAAAACTATAAATAAGTAATAGACTTCCAACTTAAACACACAACAAAACAAAATTAATCAAACTTTTGTCCAAATTATATACTAATATCATTTCCAATTTGTAAGTGCTTTAATTTTTTTATTTATTTATTTTGACTTGATTTAGTCCTATAAATCATTTAAACAAGCAATCCTTAAAGCACTCAAAATCATTGAGAGGGGGCAAATATCGTTTGAGGAGAAGGTTTTACATGGTCAAGCCTTCTTTTGTTCATTTTCGATTTTTTCATTAATTCTTCTTTCCTTTTCTTGTTTCTTCTGTTTCTCCATCTTGCTATATTTTCAACAATGAGTTATTACTCCAAGTTCTCCACCTCTTCATATATTCTAACCACACTAAGAATCTTTGGCCATCGGAAATTCATTACTAAGTGTTACGACGATGTCTAATTGGACATGACATGTCATCTATATGGACCATCATGGGAATCCACAAAACACCCAGTCGCTTAATTAGGACCCACAAGCCGGATTGTGGATATCAAATTGGTTAGACTTTTATGTGTTGGACTTTTATTTGTCGGGGTCATTCTATGCCGGATTCATGTTGTACCAGACTCATGTTGTACTGGGGTCAGTACTCTGGAAATGTGACAAGACATCTTGAGGTGACTTGTCTACAGAACATTATATTATCGTTTTGGAATAAATTCTACCCAATTGTTATTTATTTCTTTACTTTTTCAAAAAATATCCCATAATCATGTGAATGAAGAAATTGATGGAGATCGTACAATTGGATTACATTTGAAGCAAAATTGAACAATTTGGAAGTTGTTGAAGACAATGGGGAAACATACATGGTGCTAAAGTGAAGAAATCAAGATTTGGAGGAATCATTTGAAGAAGTTTAGAGTTGAAACGAGCTAATTGAAAATATTCTAAAGTATGAGGGACCAAAATGCTTCAATTGAAAGTGGAGTACTGAAGTTGGAAATAAAAATAAGGGACCTACTTAAACAGATTTCAAAGTTGGAAATTACGCTGCACTTTAATACCACGCGATCGCGCGCCCAAAGCCGCACAGTCGTGCGATGATTCAAAAAATCAACCCGAGCCTAAAATGCATGTTCACACTATCGCGCGCAATCCCATTATGTGATCGCGTGGGCTCCTGTCAGGACCTTTTTGGGCTTTTTGCAAGCGGATTCAACAGGTCATCTCATTCTTTTACCAGAGTTTCTCCACAACATATAAATAAAACTCGTGAAGCACGAATTGAAAACTTTTGCCTCACCTAAGAACATCATAAAATTGAGATTTCAACGACAAATTCTTGGAATATTGAAGTAAAGCAAATGGTAAGACTAGAAGATTACATGAAGAATTGAATCTTGATGCATGCTTTTCTTTCTTTTTTGTTATTTTCAATGAACACCTATTTTAATTGTTTTTGTTATTTAATCATGATGTGTAATTAAACTGTCATGCTGAGATGAACTGTGCAGCTTAACTTTATTATTTTAATTCCAAATTCCTTTGTTTTTATTATTCGTTGTATTTATTGATTTTATTTTGAATTTAATGCATAAGTTAATTGGCCACTAATTCTTGATTTTGTGGTTTGTTTTCATAATTCGAGAGATAGGCTAACAAACTAGACTTATGAATAAATTTTGGTAATTAGACAAGAGATAGAGATATATTTTATTATTATCGTAGTTGTTGACCACAAAATCCAGAAGGACCTTGGACCAACATGTCTCAGCTCCTCCCTCTTGAACACGTGGATCTCCTGCGCACTGTGACAAACAATCAGTTTGCAAAAGGGGCCGGGTGGCTCCCGTTTACACTCCAATGCCTAAGTCAGTACTCATTTTGGACAAGTATATATTGGGTGCGGGAAATATAAATGTGTAGAAGAGAGAAAAGGGAGTGAGAGAAATATAGAGTTAAGAATGAGAAATTGCTAACCCCTTACTTGGAGACGATTGTGCTTCATTTATAGTGGAACTTCTTATCTCGGGTTGCGACACGTGACATACTTTACACTTGTCATCACCCTAGCTTATGTATGTGACAATCTTGCTTTTCAACCGTAATCATTGCTACATTTCGTAGGGGATGGGCGCCTGTCACGTCTGGGTAAATGCAGTGTCCCATCACTGACTCCATCTCTCTCTTCTGGTCAACGCCATAAAGCGCCCCGACTGAGTATAAAGCACATCGGCTGGGCGTTAACCAGGTCGGCTAAAGAGGTTTGCTTGACATACCACCTCGGCATTCATCCCAAGGTGATATTCTAGGCCTTTAGCGGGGGGTCAGGGTCCGTTGGGCCACTATTGGGACTTCACTGGTGGATCACTGTACCTTTCTTTGGGCCCGGAATCAACAGTAGTCATGTGTGAATTCTTGTATTCTGATCGACTAATTTTGACTCTTGCCGCAAGTGTACGGTATCGAATAAGTAATACAATGGATTTGAGTCCGAATATCATTCCCACAAGGATTGGTTAGATCTATTTTCTTAAATTATTAACCTTAACCGAAACGAATGAATTTTCATTGATTTATAAGAGATTCTAAATGATTAGACCAAATTACTAAAGAAATCTAAAATTAATGATCAAATAAATAAGTAAATGGAATTTTCAAGATTTGTTTAACAAATGTATGTGAATGAAGTGCTAGGATTTAGAATCCATCTTAGTATTGATATTTCACACTTTGATTCAAATAATCCAAGACAAGGTATATTATTGACGATCAATGTTTCTATAATGCCTAAAACTCTCTTTCGAACAAGAATTAAGCCTTTTCCTAATTACAATCCACCTATATTTCTATGATGAATGCTAATATTTAGGAAAGCATTAAACAAGCAAAACATGAAAAGATCACATAGGACATAGTGGTATATTTCTATCCCTATCGAACCCTATGGCTATTGATTCAAGTCTAGTGAATTTCCACTCTTTCGATCATAAAAATTCACCACATACATCATATAATTCATGCATCAAAATTATAGATAAAAATAAATACGAATCAATAACTCAAAATACCAATTGTCATAAGATTAAGTAAACCAAAGCATGAAATAATTTTCTAAGACTTCATCATAATCCTAGCACAATGAAAAATTAGCCTAAATACATGGTTAATAGCAAATCACAAATATGAAAGAACTTCATCACCTATAATATGAAAATCTCAAGAAAATTAGGATGAATCTTCACAAAATTGCTCTCCAAAACTTTGATGTGCTTCTTGGTGTATTAGATCAAGAATTCCTCCCCAAATTTCGTGTATTCTCTTCTATATATATGTCCCCCTTCTGACCTAGGCGAAAAGGGGTGAATTAAATCAGAATTCCCGTAAAAAGCCCACCAGTGGCCCAGTCGATACTACCGTGCGGCCGCACGATTCAAAAGTGTGCGATCGCAGCCTCGAAAAGCCAACCTTCAGTCGCCTGTTTTTTCCTTCGTGATGCCGCATGGCTCATTTAACCGTGCGGCCGCACGGTTAAATTTTCGGGTGCAATTTTTTATCTTTTAACTTCTGCAACTTGGTCCTTATCCTTTATTTCTCCTCAAGTCCCCATCTTCTGATTGAAACAATTTGATCCTTATACTTTTAAAAATCTTCGATTTCATCTTTTCTTCCATGATTCTCTTTTTTTATCCATGTTCTGCATCCAACACTCTTGCTTTGCTCAATTTTGATTTTATTTCCTCCCCTTTTGTTTATTCTTTCCTCTAATTGCTCCATTCTCTTGATTTCGAAATAAAAATGAAATATGTACAAATGATAGATAAATTAGTAGCCATTATTCTCAAATAACTATAAAAAATCCTAATTTAAGCATGTAAATAAGTGCATAAAATGCACTTATCATATTCAATGCATTTAGATAAGAAATAATTCAGATCTTATGTAGAGATAACAATTGACTTATTTAGGTAAAATTAATTTAAACTCGAGAGAGAAATTTCAATATACAGTGGCGAATTCAACCGAATGCATATTTAGGAAATAAAATTAGAATTTGTTTAATTTAATTGGTTAGGTGAAATCGTAAATCCTAACTATTTTACAATCTAATTTTTCATTTACTTGGTTTATTTTCTTAGTTTAGTTTAAATTACAAAAATCTTAGTATATTCAAATAGAGTTTGGAACTAAAAATTTCAGTATTTAATAGCAGTCCTCATGTGAACGATAATCTGAACTCTTAGGTCCACTTTATTACTTTTCAGGATCTGTACACTTGCGGGTATATTTTGTATTGCTAAATAAGGTGAACAATGTGACAATGTCTTAAATGAGGAGAAAACTCTTTTACAGTAGTCGTAACTCTACACTTACAGGAAATGATTATTACCAAAAAAATAATTTACCTCATGAAGAGTCGTGGTCTTGTCACATGTAAAGCTTTACACGTGTCACGATCCTATACATCAACTTCTTCTTTAAATAGATCACATTAGCTTCCAAGAAAAAAGTTAGTAATTTAATAGATTACACATAATTTCACTTCCAATTATCTCTTTTACACACTTATATTTCTCACATCAAATTATAGTCAACACTACGTGTTCTAATTTTCATATGACAACACCCTTCAAGTCTTATATACTTGAAAATTGTTGTATGCTTTCGTTGTTCAACTTGTTAAATTTATGCTTATAATATCTTCACAAAACTTTGATGTGTAGCAACATAAAAGCTCTCCACTAGTGCTGGACTATCAAGTGTCCAATATGAAAAATGTTGGACACTTGTCAGTCCATCATTGGTTGTGAATTATTTTTATGTTGCTTATGATGAGTAACATATCAAACTTCTATTTTTATGTATTTGTTGACTTAAGTAGGGGAGGACTTACGTATGCGGGAGGGATGGACTTGCTAATGTCGCAAGGCCTAGAGTTGTGGGTTGTAATTCAACTAATCGAGTTTCAACTTTGATAGGAAATGAAAAGAGAAACAGAGAAGCTTTTCCAATAAAAATGAAGGGGGCAATTCTATAGAATTAGTATGTGTCGGGTAAAAAATATAATGAATTTGTAGTTGGGTAATTCTATTCCGATCACTGTACTTTGATCCAATTTAAAATAGGTCATAATACTTCAATTTATGTCAATTGGATCACTATACTTTAATATTGTATCAATTGAATCAGTACAATTTAACAAGATTGCAATTAGATCACTTTTCAATAACAATCACGCGAGTGTCCGACATTAAGCAATACGCTGAAAATAAAGTTATCGAAATTGTATGGTGATCCAACTAAAAATTGGATCTCATAGTAATAAAATTAACCCATTTATAGCTGTCCGTCACAAGACGTTGACATGCTATATAAGTAAATTTCAACCAGTCGTTTTCTATCAATTTGTTTTTCTAACATTTAATCAAACACAGGTATCAAGATATTACATTATGTTTCTTCATAGTAATTTCCATTCCAACGAAATGCTTCTAAAGTCAATTTTCACTTTGTTTTCGAGAAATAATTTCTATTGACTTTCTTGTTTTCTCCATTACAAAAATTCTCCATTTGTCATTTTCTACACGTTTTGGTTACACGTTTTGGTGATTCAAGAAAGCACGATAAAACCTCAGTTCACACTCTGAGGTAAAAACAGTGTTATATCGTGAAAGATATCTATCCGAATAGTTTAGGGGTAATTATATTGACACCACAATATTTGTTAACTCTATCACATTTTATTTTTAGTGAATATTCCTAAGCTTTTTTTGTAAGGATTTTAATCAATCGTGTGGGCTTATATGTGAATTATTGTGTATTGAATAAAATGCTATCAATTTTGGTTAAGCTCATTTAAAGTGATCTAATAAGGATTTTATATATATCGGGCTTTAATGCATCTAATTAATGTATGGGCTTTTATGTGTAGATACCAGGTCATTATCTAATTCATGATGGGCCGGATTAGGTTAATTAGCAATTCAGTTTATAAAGTTGGTTATGGTCCCTGAATCCTACGTACTGTTCATCTTGTCTGACATCCCATCATCAGAGAGAAAATACGGACTACGTATCGATTTAGAAGATCCAACCAACCGATCGTTCATCGTGAATCACGTTTGATTAAGGTACACTTCCGCTTAAGTTATTTAATTCTTGACAATTCCAACATGATGATTATTCAGATTATAGATAAATTATTATCTGTGATAAATTTTCTAATAAGTGGTATCAGAGACAATCATCAAGTTGGATTGTCAGATCTGTGTTTAATAATACGATACTAATTTGGATTTAGAAAATCTATATAATGGCTACAGCCTTTAATTTGCCTTGGTTTTCGAATTGATATGGGAGCTGCATTGAAAATCGGTTGAAATCAGATATTGATGCATATACATATCTGGCAATTTTTTTTTTCATGAAAATCAATTTCAGTACATATCATCTATATAAAATCTGGAAATTTGCCTTGATCTTGATTTACTGTGAAACTCGAGTTGTCTGTATGAATATGGCCGGTTGGGTAATTTTCTCATCTGAGTTTGAATCTGTTTTGGCTGATGAAATCAATCGAATGCAGTATTGGATCTGTAAATTGATTTTTTAAAATCTGATTCTGAAATCGATCGGTTCCTGTATGTATACTAAGTTTTCGAAATTAAGGTTGGATTTTGCTGTTGAATATGGTGTTTTGAAATATGTGAGGGGTCGAATTTTTGGTTGATGATGGTATGAGTCATGGATTAAGCGTCTTCGAATTAAGGCAGACAGTCCGGCGATGTGAAAGTGCACCCTGTGTGCCGCTTCGCTGCTGGAGAGCAGCGCAGGAGAAGGCGCTGCAGCCGGAGGGGTCACAGGTAGCGGTGGCGCGTTCTCTGAATTAAGGGGTGGTGGCGGCAGCACAACTGATGTCGGTACCATCTGCACTGCTGCGCATAGCGCTGAGATGAGCAGCGAAGGACAAAGCTGCGGTCGGTCGGTCGGTCGGTGGAGGGAGCCGCTCGAAGGAGATGAAACCGCCCCGTATTGGGCTGCGTGCTCAGGATCTTGGGACGGCGGTTGCGGCTGCAGCTAGGGTTATAAAACCCTAGATGTTACGTTTTCAGACCGGGTCCTTAGGATGGAAATTTGATGATTTCGGGGGCTAAATATGCAATTTCAGATTTTTGGGTTTATTGCACAATTAGGTCCCCTTATCTTATTAAGAAATTAAAGTTGATCCCTGAAAGTTATGATATTTATAATTAAGCCCTTAAAGTTATAAATCATTTAAGTTGGGGTTTTAAAGTTTTGAATTTACAACTTCAGCCCCTGAAGTTATAAATTTATTTAACTCAGGACCTCTCAAGTTATGGAATTTTATGATTCAGCCCCTGAAGTTTTAAAATTTTCTAATCCAGCCCCTAATGTTTGAGAATTTTCAAAACTGATCCCTAAAGCTTGAAAATTCTCTAATTTGGTCCATAAAGTATGAAAATTTTCAATTTCAGTTCCTAAAGTTTGAAAATTTTCATTTTCAGTCCTTAAAGTTTCCAAATTCAATAGTTTGGACCTCTAAAGTTTGATTTTATTTCAAATTGGGACCTAAAGTTCAGAATTTCTCAAAATTGGCCAATAAAGTTTTGGGAAAATTATAATTTAAGTCTTTCAAGCTTAAAATTTTACAGAATTGGCCACCTAAAGTTTAAGAATATTGCTTGACTCTTCTAACTTAAGGATTGCTTTATTCTAAAATTTTGAATTCTATAATTCAAATCCTAAAGTCAAATATAGATGCAAATCAATGGATTTCAGTTTCAAATCTTGGTACATCGGAATCTTTTGAGAGATATAATATTCGAAAGTAAGTTAGTTGAAGCAACATGTTGCCAAAGCAAACTCTCTTGTGGATATTAATTAACTTTGAATATTAGAAGGTATTTGTGTGTGTCATTCATTGCAGATATTGATCGGCCCAAATGAAGGTCAATATTTGGCTCGAATTTCACATGCACCTGTTGTGATAAACACGTGGAAATTATTTGGTTTAACGTGTAACCAATAAATCGGTCCAAAGAAAGGTTTATTGGTTAACATGTCTTATTGCCAGTGTTTGATCACTACACTAAGGAAAAATTAGGTGTTTGTGTGTTATCTCATGCGGATATTGATCGGCCCAAAGGAAGGTCAATATTTGGTCCGAATTTCACATGAACTTGTGGAGATAAATACGTGACGATTATTTGGTTTTACGTGTGATCAATAAATCGGTCCAAAGAAATGTTTGTTGGTTGACATGTCTTACTGTCAGTGTTTGATCACTACACCAAGAGTACCACTTACAAGTCAATATTTCTGTCCAAAGACTAAATATTGATGTTGTGCTAGGTATCTTGTGATGGGCCCTACCATTATTTGAAAGTATGATTTGCATAATAAGGTATTTATGTAAGCTATTTTGTTTAAGTGTTCTCTATTCGGTTTCAAATTTCGCTAGTAGTATATCTACAAGCTCAAATTTAATCCCTGTATTTATGGAATAAACTTCAAGGTTCAAAACAAGAACATTAACTTTTCGTTGGCTGCATCGATCTAGACCGTGTACTAAGGATTGAGCAACTTGCTCCTCTTACGGATGAAAGTTCATCTAATCAAATGAGGAACTTTGAGAAGTGGGATTGCTTAAATTACGTGAGTCTCACGATCATTAAGTGCGGCATTCTGGAAGCCTTTAGTGGCATAGTATCTAAGAAGGTAAATGATGCCAATGAATTCCTTGCCGAAATTAAGAAATGTTTTGTGAAAAACGATAAGGCTGAAATAAGCACGCTTATGCAAAGCTTGATTTCAATCAAGTATAAAGGCAATGGGAAAATAAGGGAGTACATCGTGTAGATGTCTCACACTGCTTCAAAACTTAAGGAACTAAAACTCGACTCGTCTAATGACTTGCTCATGCATTTGGTATTGATATCACTTCCTGCGCAATATAGTTAATTTAAGGTTAATTATAACTGTCAAAGTAAAAATAGACTCTCAATGAGATCATTTCATAGTGTGCAAGCTTCTTGCACAATTCAGTCAATTTAAGGTCAGTTGTAACTATCAAAGGAAGAAATGAACTCTAAATGAGCTTATTCTATTTTGTGTGCAAGAGGAAGAAAATTTGAAGCAGGACAGAACTGAAAGTTTTTTTTTTACTTGGCAAACACCTCTAAAGATAAGGGCAAGAAAACAAATAAAGAAAATAAAGTCGTTTAAGGGGCTATAAATTTTATTATCCCACACTTAAGTCAATTTTTGAAACGGGAACTGCAACATTTTTGAGGAAGTTGAGTTTGGGGGGAGAAATAAGGTTAGAGATATTGTCTTTAAAGAATAAGTTGAGGAAGGATCGGTTTCGATTCCTACTATTGCTTTTGACAACGTGCAAGTTTTTATGCATGTCATTGATCAAGAAGCATATCCGGAACCTCAACTAGACAATGTTGAAGAACCTCCCATCCGAAATAAGGTAAATTTCAAAAGTACAAACTCAACAACCTCAATAACTAAAGCCATTAAGGAGATCCACGAGAGAAAGGAAAAATGCTATTCCGGATAATTAAATAGTATTTTTCCAAGAACATAAGGAAATAATGGAATGGTGGAAGATGGTCCAATCAATTCCATCAAGCCATGCATGGTTCTAACTCTCAAAAGTGGATTGATGTCATAAATAAGGAGTATAAGCATATGCAAGACAATAAAGTTTTGGATCTTGTCCTGTTACCAGAAGGTGCGAAGCCCATTGGTCTTAAATGAATTTTTAAACCAAAGGGGATTCGAAAGGTAATGTGGAAAGATATAAGGTTCGTCTTGTATCTAAGGGCTTTACACAGAATGATGGCATTAATTATAAAGAGACTTTCTCTTCGGTTTCAATGAAAGACTCTTTCAGGAAAGTTAGGTTGTTGCACATTTTGACCTCGAGTTACATCAAATGGATACTAGGGTGGCGTTTCTCAATGGCGACATTGATGGGACGATCTATTTGGTGCAATCAGAAAACTTTGTGTCAGTAGACCCAAAGCAAATGATTTGCAAATTAAAGAAATCCATTTATGTGCTCAAGCCAGCTTCTCGTTAAGGGTAATACAAATTTCATCAAGTAATTATCTCATTTGGTCTTGAGATTAATGTTGTTGATGATTGTATGTATTACAAGTTCAGTGGGAGTAAGTATATTTTCCTGGTTTTATATGTTGATTATTGCTTGCCACTAATGATATAGGCATGTCACGTAAAATTATGAGATTTTTGTCAAGGAATTTCGAGATTAAAAATCTTGGTGACGTCTCTTTTGTATTAGGAATTCAGATACACCGGGATTGCTCTCAGGGTATTCTTGGATTGTCACAAAAGGGCTATATCGATAAAGTACTTAAGAGGTTTGGCATGCAAGACAGTAAATCAGGGGGACAGCCCTATCACTAAGGGAGACAAATTTAGTCTCAACTAATGCCCGAAAAGTTATCTTGAAGTTAAAGAAATGCAGAGGATCACATATAGTTAAGCTATAGAAAGTCTGATGTATGCTCAAATTTGTATGCGTTCGGATATTGCATACATTATTGGGATACTAAGGAGATATTTAAGTAAACCTGGGATGGATCATTTGGAAAGCAGCCAAACATGGGTTATAAAGTATTTAAAGAGAACAAAAGATTACATACTCACATACAGAAAATCGGATCAGTTGGAGATCATATGGTATTATGATTCCGATTTTTACTAGATGCCAAGAAAGTAAAAAATCCACATAAGGCTACATCTATCTGCTAGTTGGAGGAGCTATTTCCGGATGGAGTGCTTAACAGACACTTTAGCTTTTTTCACTTGGCAGCACAGTTGTAGCAATTTTGGGGGCATCTAATTATGGAATATAGCTGCGAAGTTTTTCACTGGGCTGGGTATTCTGTACGGTATAGAAAGACCACTAAAGTTATATTGTGACAATAACTCAGCAGATTTATATTCCAGTAACAACAGGAGCTCAACTAAGTCAAAATACATTGACATAAGTTCCTGGTTGTGAAGGATACAGTTCAGAGTGGACACGTGTCAATAAGAGCACATTGGGACAAACTCCATAATTGCGAATCCGCTTACTAAAGTATTACAACCCAAGGTCTTTCATGAGCACAATACTCATATGGGTGTTGTATTTCTTAAGGATATTCGGTTTCAGTGGGAGTTTGTATTTTGGGTACATTAGACACATTTATTGTCCTTTTGAATACAGTTAAAGTTAAAGTTATTTACAGCTGTAAGGTTTCAGGTTTATTATCTCTGAACTTGTTTGAGGATGATCTCACTAAAGTTGGACCAATTGGAAATAGGCATGTTGAAGATCACATTACATGTAATTTCCATGCTACACATCCATACTTGATCCATGTCATTCAGTTATGTCGATATACGTGACCATTGAAGGTTTAGTTACGATTAATGTAGCGAAAGCCGCTTTGATCCTATGTTGATATAATTGATGGACCGGATTGTTTGGGGATGCATTCAGTAATGATAGCAAAATACTGAGTACTCATAAGGTTATGATTGATACACAATTGTAAGGTTACACATATAGCCCAAGTGGGAGATTGTAAGGATTTTAATCAATCGTGTGGGCTTATATATGAATTATTGTGTATTGAATAAAATGCTATCAATTTTGGTTAAGCCCATTTAAAGTGATCTAATAAAATTTTTATATATATCGGGCTTTAATGTATCTAATTAATGTATGGGCTTTTATGTGTAGATACCAAGCCATTACCTAATTCATGATGAGTCGGATTAGGTTAATTGACAATTCAGTTTATAAAGTCGGTTATGGTCCCTGAGTCCTACGTACTGTTCATCTTGTTTGACATCCCATCATCAGAGAGAAAATACGGACTACGTATCGATTTAGAAGATCCAACCAACCGAATCGTTCATCGTGAATCACGTTTGATTAAGGTACGCTTCCGCTTAAGTTATTTAATTCTTGATAATTCCAACATGATGATTATTCAGATTATAAATAAATTATTATCTGTGATAAATTTTCTAACATTTTTTATTTTTACACTTATGCTCTCAATTTTTTTATATAAATCTTTTATCATCAACCATATATTAATTTTCATATCTTGTCCATAAATTTCATTTTTGTTCAAAATATTTCTTATGTGGGCGAAAATCTTTATTTATCTCCCGTATTTTTAAATAATCAAAATAAATAACTAATACAAAAGTCAAAAATAAATATTTCTCTCATTTTCAATGCACATCATCAAAATATTTGGATATAAATTATGATTAAAAACATTAAATATGTTAATTAATTGAAAGTTATGAATAATAATGCTTTGAAAAAAAAATGAGGATATAAAAGCAAAAGTGAGCAAATATTAAAAATCTTTTATGTAATTAAAATATGGTGTAAATATAAAAAATTGTGTTGTGAATATAAACTACCCATAAACTACCCATAGTTTATATTATTTTTAATCGAAAATTAAGATATTCATAAAAAACCCTTATGATGCAAAACTTATTTTTTACACCACATTTTAAATATTTTATTTATTTATAAAAATAGTCATAAATAAAATTACGTACTAGCCTTTAAATTTTCCCTCACTAATTTTTATCTATACTACAATCTATCAAATAAACATATATTCTATTATCTTCTCTTATCTATAGTTTTTATTTCTGATGATGGTTGAGGTGGAGGTGGAGGTGGAGGTGGAGGAGCTGAAGTTAAAGCACGTACAGAATACTTTCGTCGACGGTCGACCTTCATAAGCCAACCCACAAATACTTGTGTCTTCCCGATCTTCACAAATCACAATCGCCTTCTCTATATACCTCTCTGAAAATTAGGTTTAATTATAGGAAAATCTGATATGGGAATGGGATGTGCTTTATTCCCAATGATATGGCGAGCCCTCGTGCTCGCCCGTGCTGGATTCGCCTGAAAAAAATAGTAATAATTTTTGGTTTTTTTTGTTGCGACTTGAAAAATTACTGAAGTTCGTCCGTACTGAAATTTTTTTAATGATATCCGACCATGCTAAAAAAAATTCTTGGATTCGTCACTGGTTATAATTGTAAATTATTAGTGGTGTGGGTATAAAAAAATGTTTTAAGTATTGTGTATATATCATGTGGCGTGATATATAAAAAATGTAGAGGTAATATATTTACGCAAAATATAATCTTTGTTATTTGGAAATAAAATTGCAATCTAAAGACCGCGTCGAGAAATCCAAGCCACATGATTATCTTGCACTCCAAGGAATTAGAAAAAAAAAAAAGATTCCAGATAACACACCAAAGCACTAACGTCACAACCCCGGACCACACAACAATAAACTATTTTAACATTAATATATAATAAAATGGTCGCTAACGAAACGTCCAACGCGTGCGGCGACATCAAATATCAACATCCCACGACGCCGTTTGTCAATGCATGTGCATTTCTTTTTGTAAGGATCTGGGTTTACCTATTGCCAAATTTTATTAGATTAGCATTATTTTAGTTTTCACATCAATTGGTAATTTTTTTTGTTGACGTTTTTGAGATCAACGAATATTTTTTTTTTGGCATTGCTTTCATCGAAGCTATCAAAAAATTTGATCGGAATTACATAATTTATGTTGCAATAATTATACTACAGTCAAGCAAAATCGAGACTACTGTAGCGCCCCGAGTTCCGTATACTCGATTCACTACGTCATTTTCTGTCTAAATTTTTCGAATAATATTTTTGCGGAAGAAATAATTGAAATTCATTTTTGGCAACATTAAATAAACTGTAATGGCCGCTAAAATTGAAAACATTTATGAAACCATTTGAAATAGTAAATCGAACCATTAATATTGTAAAGAAATTGCCAATATCATAATTTCTCAAATAAATGAACTTCTCTAAATTATTCGATTGTTTGGAAAATACGAAAATCATTAACGTCAAACTTTCAACCGTTCAACGATTATTGCCACCATCATTCATCGCTCGCCACCATCTCCGAAATCTGCAAAACTGTTAAAAAGTAGGGTGAGTATTTCATGGGGGAAATACTCAGTAGACTCATCGCAAATTAATTTAATTTATAAGATGATTAAACACATAAATCCCGGCTCTTTATAAAACGGGCATTGATAGAGCTTCTTTATAAAACTGCTCTTGATAAAACTCATATTGTGCATTACAGCACGGGACATATTTTACAAATCATAGGCTCTTTGAAAATAGCTCTTTGAAAACAGCTCTTTGAAAACCATATACTTATAAAAACATTTTAATTATGCCAAGCATAATTTCTTTTGAAAGCATAACATAAGATAGGATTGAAATCCTCATAAACATAAATAGACACAAGAACTTTACCGAACTTAGGTGGCAAGAATTCTTATGCAGTAAAACCATAATAACAGTAAGATCATAATAACATAGGATAAGATCGAAATCCTCATAAATATAAGAATTTTACCGAACTTAGGTGGCAAGAATTCTTATGTAGTAAAATCATAATAACAGTAAGTATACCAAAACATAATTCATGAAATTCATAGGGATCATTTCCATCATAACATAAGATAGGATCGAAATCCTCATAAACATACGCGACAGGAATTTTACCGAACTTAGGTGGTAAATCCTCATAAACATATGGAAAGACAGGAATTTTACCGAACTTAGGTGGTAAATCCTCATAAACTTATGGAGACACAAGAATTCTACCGAACTTAGGTGGTAAGAATTCTTATGTGCATAGCAATGATCCAAAACATATAAAACATTATCGTAAAAACATAGGGTATACTTACTTTTCATAAAAACATAAGGTATATTTACATTTCATAAAACATACTTAATTTTCTTGAAAATTGACTTTCACAAGTCACATGACATTTATATGAAATCATAATTTAAATCAATTAATAAGTGCGAGTCTACGCATTGTTCTTTCCATGAAAATACATTTTCATTTCCTTTCATAAAAATAACTCTTCACAAGTCACATGACATTTATATGAAATCATAATTTAAATCAATTAATAAGTGAGAGTCTACCTCAAATCCGACGAGTGCAAAGTTGAGCGGGAATGACTTCAATTTCTTTAAATTCTCCGTACGCTTCGTCTTAGCCAATAAGTCACTTTAGTATATCGAATATATAGTTCAAAATGATAAATTATAATTTGAGGACTAAAATTGATGTTTTGAAAGTTGAGGGACTAAAATGAATACTTTTGAAAGTTCAGGGACTAAAATGAATATTTTGAAAGTTGAGGGATTAAAATGAATACTTTTGAAACTTGAGCTTAAAATCAAATAAAGTAAATCAGCAGGGACTGGATTAAATAGTTTTGATACTTAGGGGTTAAAATAATAACTTTTGAAATTTAGGGCTGAAATGATCATTTTAAAAACACAGGGACTGATTTGAAAAACTTTAAAAATTTGAGGGACTAAACTGCAAATTCTGAAATTTAAAACATATATTCAGATCTATTTCTCTTTCTCTCATAATCGTCACTCTCTCTCTCTTCGTTCTCAGATCGGAGGAAAAAAAAGGAAGAAAAGGCGACCGACTGCCCTTTGCGAAAACCGGTGTCCAGCCGGTGTTTTCGCCGGCGAAATCTCCGGCGCAGGGTGCGGCGGTGGCTCAGCAGGATGGGGATTCAGATTTTAGGGCTTAGTTACGAGATTTGGTGCGAGACCGAGGCTGGAAACGAGGCTCATAGTTCAAATTTAGGCTGACATTTTTGGTGGTGGTTGAGGTAAGTAACTGAGCTCCGTCTATTCTTGGTTTTGATTTTTGATTTTTGGCTGATTTGCAAATGATTTGGAGAGGACAAGTGGAGGTGGCTCCGGTGGTGTTCTATGGTAAAGTGGCAGTTGAATGGTGGTTGTTGTTTGGTGGTGATAGTGATGATATAGGTGGTTGTAGGCGGCTGGCAGTAGTGGTGGTTCTAGTGAATTCGATGGATGGAAGGCTGTCTTGGGTTCTGAGCAGTGATGTTGAATTAAGGATAATGGTGTAGGCAGCGCTGTAGATGGTGTCCGGTGGTGAAGGCAGCGATGATGAAGATGGTGACTGTGTGTGTTTGATGAGAGTTTGCAGTTTATGGTTGATGGTGATGAATTGATAGTTCAATCTGGGCAGGGGTGGTGATTATGGCAGTGATTGCCATTCAGTGTTTGTGATCAATTTTGGTTGTTTGCAAATTGATGGTTGAAGTTTCAAGAGATTGAAGATGGTATGTTGATTTGCTGAAATTCTATGAAGCGAATAAAGTAGTGATGAAACAGTGGTTGATGGTGGTTCTTTGGCAAATCTGCAGGCTCGATGGAGGAGTGCTGAAGACAGTTGCTGTAAATGGGGTTTGTGAATTGGGTGTTTAACACAGTGATGGTGATGATGAATGAAGCAGCTTTCGGCTATAAAGAAGAGTGTTTGAGGGTAAAGGAAAATGCACATGGGGAGGGAATATGATGATGGTGGGGAATATCATAATTGAAAGGGAATAATTGAGTGAATATCATCATAATCATAATGATGGAGGAGGAGCAAAACGTGTAGAATAAATTTTGATTATGATAAGAATTGGACTAACTTTGATCAAGAAGCGTATTTAAAACAAATATATTTTGGATTGAAAATAAATTTGAGAATAAATAAATTTGGAATTTAAAATGATTTTGAAAATAATACTTTAAATAAATAATTAAATAACATAATTTTAGAAATTCGGATTTTAATTTAAAATCGAACAAATTCGATATTTCTTGACTTGGCTAGACGAATTCGTAGCGGCGTTAACTTCAAAATAATAAATGAAATAGTAGCGACACAATTTTCTAAATATTAAAATAATTAATTATTGCATAAAAATTCTGGGTCGCTATAACTACAGAGTTTAATGATCATTAGTTCCACATTCTATAATTGCTTCACCATCATCTCTTATTGCATATTAAGCCCCTTGACCTATGCATTGATGATTGATCACTTACTCTCATCGGAAAAGGTGGGATCAACCTAGTATAGTTCTTATCTAATCTTTAAAAATTCATAGTCCCGAAGTCCCCATTTTTTCTAAGAGAAGCACAATTGTATTTTGACAAAATTATCCCCACGAGAGAGTTTCTATTTCGGCAAGGGATTGATTGGAAGCTTGGATAATGGTACATCACAATATCACATGGAGTCACATCTACTATTTGGCTCTAGTCTTCAAGAAGCATTAGCATTGAAATTTTAAGCTAAAAAAAGGTTGATTTAGTTCGAGCTTTCAAAGGATAATAAAAAGTGCTAATGAGTTTGTGGATTGAAAAATAGCAAGGCATATGGGTATTAAGTTCAAAAGTGGGATATAATTATGCAAATATGCATCAAGACATAACATTTTTTTTTTATATCAAGTAAAAGAATTAATAAAGTGTTTAGTATGTAGTATAGAATCCTTAATGCTGGCTAATAATCTAATAATAGTGTTCTAATCTCTTGTTAAAATCTTGAATTTATATAAAATAAAATAACTTATTGCATATAAAAATAGTCATTCCTACTTGAATTTGCATACTAGCATAATAGCATTCTTTAAAAAAATTAGCAAATGGGGGCAATATCTAACCATCCAATCTTCTCTACGTGCTTGAAAGAATTGTAATGGATTATCAATTATACAAGGAACATGTTTGTTTTAAAAACATATGTAGATATTTTTCCTTGTCTCCGTTCGGTAACGATTTAAAATTCAAACTATAATGAGCACAATCTCTCAAACTACTTTTTAAAGATACACATTTTCTATTTTCAATTTTTAACTACACATTTTACCTAAAAAACACAAATAATACACATTATAAATCAAAATCCTTTTATTTCAACCGTCAAATGATAATATATATATATACATACACTTGTGTGGTAACTAAAATAAAACACTTTATAACCTTTAATTTGCAGTATATATATATATATATACACACACACACACTTGTGTGGTAACTAAAATAAAACACTTTATTACCTTTAATTTACTTACTGGCAAATCTTTCGAGCATAGCCAAATAATATTAAGCAATTTCAAATATTTGTAACTATTTTTTATAAACAACATAATTTTTCAAACCACATTTTAACCACATACATTTTCTCTCTCTAATTTTCAATAATTACTTTTTACCTCAAAATTATAAATAAACAAGTTTATAAACCAAACAATTTTATTAAACGGAGGAAATGACGAGTTCTTTCTTGAAGGTATTTGTTCAACGGCCACTGTTTTGTCAGTTTTTAGTGACTTTTAACTTTCAACTCGATTCACATCCTATATGTCATCAGCGACGGCCCTGTGTTTTTGGGTGCCCTGTACGAATATTAAAAGAGTGCCCCCAATTCTTTAATTATAAAACATGCGTATTAAAAAAAAAAAAAAACTATTCACATAAACTCATTGTACATAAAATTGCCACATAACAAAAACATCCTTTTCAATATTTTTCTTAAATGGTTTTTACATTATAAAGAAAATGTACAACTAAAAAACTAAATTTATACTTTGTAGACTCTTCAAAACATCCAAAAGCTCGTATTTTCATAAGAATGTATCATCCAAATTACTAATATTTTTGAAAATCAATATGAGTTGACCTGAAACTGAAAAAGACAGAAAACAACTCAAACAATATCATATGTAAGCCTTGAAATGCAAATCATTTAAAATTAGTTCTTCTTGGATTTTTTTAAGCAAAACCACTAATGAACTTTTTGTAATCAATACATTCTAGCAAATCATATTCAATAAATATCAAAGCAAGTCTATTCAATCTTTCTTGTGACATAGTTGATCGCATGTAAGATTTCAATTACTTCAATATTATAAAACTTTTTTTAACAAATGCAATTGTAACATGTATTGTCAATAAAATTCTATAAGCAATAAATATATTTGGAAAACGGTCCAACCTTTTCAAATAAGTCAGTATGTCAATATTTAGCCTTCATAAATCACCAGTTCAAGATTCAGCCTTCATAAATCATGAAATGGGAAACAAGAAAGTAGAAACTTCACCAAGACCGAAAGAAATCTAACATTTTACTTGCATAGTGAATCGAACAAAGGAGCTGCAATAAAGCGATGTAGGGTTTTGGAAGAAAGTGAGATGGAGTGATGACTGATGAAGACAGTGAGACAGACTCACGGACACTGATGGGCTGCGACTGCGGGGTCTGCAACTAAGGATTGATGGGGGGTTTTTCCATTTTTCACTTTCCTTGTTTCTGAAATCTGGCTTATCTTCTCTTGATTGTGAGTTCAGATTTACAAAGGCAAAGAAGGTTTTGGAAGATGGGGAGTCTGGGAGTTCCATTTACAAATGAATTGTTGGATTGTTTGAAGTTGGAACGATTTTGAGTAAGAGAAGAAAGAAAAATCAATTTTTTTTTATTAAAAAAAATGTAATTTTGGGAAAAATTAGACTTGGTCTCTCTGCTCCTGAAGTCCGTCCAGCTGTATAAAATAAAAATACTTTTTTTTAAAAAAAATTATAAAAATAATATGTCCTAATATATTTTTCATTTTTGGTGCCTCCAAAAATTATGGTGCCCTGTTCGTCGCACCTCTCGCACGGCCTTAGGGCCGCCTATGTATGTCATTTATGTCCAGTCTTTTTGAAGAACACTTATTCCCTCGCCGTATCGCAATTGTTAGCATGAAGTTACTGGCTGAGACTTTCATGCATTTTAGATAGAAGATGAAAAAGGAAATTTTTCATCAAAAATTTTCCACTTCAACCCATATAAGAAAACATTTTATTGAAAATTGGCGAAATCAAGCTTTAATTAATTGTACCTAGAAAAAAAATTTCATGATAGAATTTTCAATCAAACACCAAAGCTAAAGTGTTTTTCCTTGATTTGATATTTTTCATGTAAAATTTGCTCAATCAAACATAGTCTATCAACGTAGTTACTTACTTAATATCATACTTAATTTGTTAGTTGAATTGTCCGATCTAATATGATTCTTATAATATTGTTAAACTCACAATTTCAAGACTTATTATTATTATTATTAATTTTTTTTTTCTTTTTTTAAACTGTAAGGTATAGAATTCAAAACCAATTTAGATTTTGTATTTAAGATTTTGTTTGTTAAAAAATTTTTGTTTAAAAATAAAGAATGTGATGTTTTCGAGGTAAAATATAGATTGTTGAAATGTGAGTTGAGGAAATGTGTTGTTTAAAAAAAGTTTGCCAAACAAAGGCTAGTTAAAAGTTTTTTTGTTTAAAAACAAAGAATATGATATTTTTAATATAAAATATGAAGTTAAAAAGTAGAAAGAAAAATGCATGTGATTAAAAAGTGATTTAAAAAAAATATTTTGTTTAAACAAGAAACTAAACAATAAAAAGTATTATAACACTCAAAAATAACATCCGAACATATTATAATTGCAAATATAATTCAATTTAAATTGTGTCTATAGTTCAAGTTTGAGCAATTTGATCTAATTATCTAATTAACTATATAAAAAATTTAATGCTTCAATAAAACATTTCTATGAAATTGGGTAGTTCGGATATATGATTATTTTTCTAGTACTTGATCATACTTTTTATTATTCAAAAGTTAGATGATAACAATATTTTTATAATTTATACTTTTTTATACAACGAATGAACTAAATAAAATTGAAATTGTCTTCAATTACGCTAGTTATTATTTTTCATTTAAATACTATACATTAATTGATTATTGTTTAAATTATCGTTTTCTTTCTCTATGTTACAATATTATTTTATTATTTTTCTATTTATTTTATCATACACGAACTTGACATATAATTAAAATATTTTAGAAAATATTAAAATCACAATTATATGTTCCGATATAATCTCGTCCACTGCTGAGATAAAACACTAGTTGGCATAATCACATCACAGTAAAACATTGTTTACCAAAAATTCAAATAATTATCTGGTTATCCTACAACGCATTCTAGAAAGTCTCGCATCCTGCAGACCCCTCTCTTCTTTCCGATATTATAAATTCAAACCCGAATGTACCAACAAAAAGACAATCGTTGGACCCTTTTGAGCCCCTGAAAATTCTCCGGCGGTCATGTGAACGTGTGTTTATTATATTTGGTGCTTTTGCTTGAAGATTGAGACAAAGAGTCACTGTTCTAACGACTTTGATATGTAAGTCATTGAATTTCTTGTTTTGATTTTCTCCTTGGTATCGGGTATAAATGAAGGGAATTATTATACTGAGATGCTTTGATTGGTGGGATTTGCTTTGGCTAGCCCAAATTGTCATTTTTTGTTGTAAAAGAATTGGTTTTTGAGGATCTTCAAATGGAATTTGATGTGGGAAAATTAGGAATTTGTTGAAATTTGAAGGGATTTCTGTGTAAAATAGAATTGGGCTTCACACAACTAGAAGAAATAAGCCTTTTTGTCGATTAAATTTGGGGTCGGCCAGAATTTTGAATAGATAGAGGTCAGAAATTCTTTTTTGAGTTTTGAATAAATTTGTGGGTATTTCACTACATGAGATAATTGAAGGTTTTTGTGTTGATATTGAAATTGGCACTACATGTAGGAATTTAGGATAAAAATTTTGGTATTGTGTTAAGTTGGAACACATTAGGGTTTCCAAATTGATGGATTGTGGCCTTAAGGGGAAAAAGGATTCATCTTGATCAAACTTTTGAAGGAAATTCTATTTCATTTACTGGTAAAAACTTACAACCCTAGTTGATTTCAGTTCTTCTTGTTTATGTCTCTTGTTTTGAGGCCAAAAGATTTTAGGGATTGTGATTGGGAAATATATTCACTATGGATGAAGCTCAAAGCAGTTCGAGTTCATTGCCGCCTTTCCTCACAAAGACGTATGAGATGGTAGATGATCATTCCACGGACTCTGTTGTGTCATGGAGTCAGAATAATGACAATAGCTTTATCGTATGGAACCCTCTTGAATTTGCCAGGGATCTTCTGCCGAGGTTCTTTAAGCACAATAACTTCTCCAGTTTTGTAAGGCAGCTAAATACATATGTAAGCATAGAATATATTCTTGATATGTATTTACTATTTACAATAAGTGGATGTTTGGTCAATATTATATTGAGCAAGATCATAGTTACTAATATGCAGTTTGAATGTTAATATCCCCTTTTTTGTCGAACAGGGATTCAGAAAAATTGATCCCGAACAATGGGAATTTGCTAATGAGGATTTTGTTAGAGGTCAGCCACAACTTTTGAAGAACATTCATAGACGTAAGCCGGTTCACAGTCATTCTGCACCGAGTCTTGCTTCGCTACCTCCACTAACTAAATCAGAAAGGAAAGGCTATAAGGATGATATCAAGAGGTTAAATAGCAATAATGAAGTACTGAATTTGGAACTGCAGAAACATAGACTCGAGCAACAAGAACTTGAAGTGCAAATGCGAGGTTTGATGGAATGTGTGAAAAGTATGGAACTGCGGCAAAAGAATATGTTATCTTCTTTAGGTCAAACCTTACAGAAACCAGAACTTGCTTTAAATCCTGTACCCCAAGTTGAAATTGACGATAGAAAGAGAAGGCTTCCGAGAAACAGTTACTTGTATGGACAGGCCAGCATGGATGAAACTGGAAAAAATTCTAATTCAACTTCTCTTTTAAATTTGAACGACGAATTATTAGAGCAGCTGGAGTCTTCACTTATCTTTTGGGAGAATCTAGTACTTGATGTTGGTGGAGATCAATGTAATTCATCGCAGGCGTTAGACGAATCTACAAATTATGCAAATAGCCCTGCTGTATCTTGCTCACAACTAAATGTTAATGTTGGTTCCAATATTAGTGGGATTGATATGAATGCTGAGCCGAACACTAGCATTGTTCCGGAGGCTTCTGCAGCAGTGCAGGCAGTTGAGATGACATCCATTGTGCGAACAGGGGTCAACGATGTATTCTGGGAACAGTTTCTTACGGAAAATCCTGGTTCGACTGAAGGTGCAGATGGGAGAAAAAACGAACAACAACCAATTGATCCCGGGAAACATTGGTGGAATGCGAGGAGTGTGAGCAATCTTGTTGAACAGTTGGGACACCTTACCCCAGCAGAGAGAACTGGACTCTTGTAGGTTCTGTGCTAATTTTTTCGCTGAATGTGCATTTTGCTTTCTAATGCTATTCTATGTTAGGTTGTATATAAAGTTTGTTTAATCAGGCAGTAGATATGATTGAATACCTCGGTCTAGCGTAGACACTGTTAAAGTTGATGGCTGTGTAAATATGAGATGCATCATGCAAGTGAATGAAAGTGAAAATTGGATACACTATTTAGCATTGAGACTATTGCTCTAGTGATAGTTTACTCCTGTATAAAATGGTGCTGGTCGGTTCATGTTAACGACGAATGCAGGCTCGGTTTCGTCGACTTCAATGTGAAACCGTGGATCGATTCAGTAGAAGGTTCAAGAGTTTGAAAGAGCTAGCTTTGTCTTGAAGTTGAGTATTCTACACAATCTTTAGCGATAAGTAAAGTAATTTAATTGAGGATCATACTATTTGAATATAGGGTTGTCACCCCTACACTCCTCTCACATAAAGAGTGGGATCGCTCATTATGAGGACGGTCGTACACATGTTCATGTAAGGGGATGACCCCCATATTCAAAAAGAATTATTCTTTTATTGAACGGTGGACTCGTCAGTATTGAGTGGCTCCAAATGATTTGGTTCCAAAGAATCAAAATCAAGTTGAGAATTAATGGAACCATTGATTACATCGATAACTATAGAAGGTGTCACTCCTTGTTCAAATGGAATTATCATTTTATTGAACGGTGGACTCTTTATTAGTAGTGGGTGTGGCTCCAAATGATTCGATCTCGAGGAGGATCAAAATCAAGTCGAAAAATTAATGGAACATTGATTCTATCGGTAATATAGAATCATATAATCGAACGGTTGATTCCATATTCATATAAATATTATTAATAAATATCATTCCTTCAATTAACATAATAATAAGTTCAATAATGGTTGAATTAGAATCGATTCTATATATCATAACCAAAATCGTTTAAAGTGCAAGTAAAATTAAACCGAATCGAACAGACCGATTTTGACTTTGGTTCCATTCTTTTGCGGTTTTGCCACAATTCTGATCATTCTCGTGGTTTCGTGTCTTTCGACCCAGAAAAGTTTTTCTTTCTTATCCAAAACAAAGTCAAAGAGAGGACATATCTACAACTGAATCAATGTCAGTCCCCTCAAGTTTCTCTTCACCAATTCTCTCATTCACAGAAGCAGCCAATTCCATTTCACAACTGTACCAAGCTCATGCTTACATGCTCAAAACTGGCCTTTTCCACCAAACCTTCGCCGCGAGTCGCCTAGTGACGGCGGCCACCTCAATCTCTCATCATAGCCTTTCCTATGCTGAATCCATTTTCGCCCACGTTCACCGGTCCAACTCGTATATGTATAATACAATGATACATGCATATGCAACTAGTGAGACTCCAATTTTAGCCTTTATCATCTTTCTTAAATTGATTTGTGAAGATGATAAAGTTTATGCAGATAAATATACTTTCACGTTTATTCTTAAAGCTTGTGCTAGAGTTTGTAGAGTTAAAGAAGGGAAACAAATTCATGGGATTGTCTTGAAGAATGGATTTGAGGATGATGAGTATATAAAAAATACTTTGATTCACATGTACGCGAAATGTGGATGCTTCAAAGTGGCACGTAATTTGCTTGATAGGATGTGTAAAGATGATGTTGTTTCTTGGAATGCTTTGTTGAGTGTATATACAGAAATGGGAATGTTAGAGTGTGCGCGTGAATTGTTCGACGAAATGCCTGTGAGAAATGTGGAGTCTTGGAATTTTATGGTTTCCGGGTACGTAAACTGTGGATTGATTGAAGATGCGAGGGATGTTTTTAATTTGATGTTGGTGAAAGATATTGTTTCTTGGAATGCAATAATCAGTGCATATGCCAAGGCTGGTGCTTTTGGTGAAGTTATGTTGCTTTTTGAGGATATGCTGCAGAGTGTGCAGGTGCGCCCTGATAAATGTACACTCGTAAACGTGCTATCTGCTTGTGCTGGCCTCGGAGCTTTGAGCCAAGGCAAGTGGGTTCATGCTTACATTGACAGGAACAGATTCGAAGTGGAAGGTTTTCTCTCTACGGCTCTTGTGGATATGTATTCAAAATGTGGGTGCATTGAGAAGGCATTTGAGGTGTTCGATAATACATTGACGAAGGATATTAGTACATGGAATTCAATAATTGCAGGGTTGAGCATCCATGGTTCTGGACATCATGCATTGAAAACTTTCAATCAGTTGGTTTCAGATGGTTTTGCACCTAATGAGATCACTTTTATTAGCATATTGTCAGCATGCAGTCGTTCAGGTTTAGTATCTGAGGGTCTTACAATGTACGATCATATGGTTCACGTTTATGGAATTCAACCTACTATTGAGCATTATGGATGTCTGGTGGATTTACTTGGTCGACGTGGTCTGTTAAATGAGGCTAAAGAACTCCTGAACAGATCAACAGTGAAAGAAAGTCCAATTGTTTGGCAATCTCTCTTGGCTGCTTGTAGAAATCATGGTGATGTTGAATTAGCTGAATACGTTGCTCAAAAACTTTTAGAGCTTGATCCTAAAGACAGTGCTGGTTATGTCCAGTTGTCAAATTTTCATGCATCTTTGGGAAGATGGAAAGATGTTATGGAAGTGAGGACGAGGATGAGGTTAAAGGGATTAAATAAAGAGCCCGGCTGCAGCATGATAGAAGTTGATGGAACTGTTCACGAGTTCTTAGCTGGGGAAGGAGTAATTGTTGAACCACCTCCACTAAAAGCTCAGTTCTTAGCTGGGGAAGGAGTAGTTGGTGAATTCTGACACGTGATTTATATCATCCTTGATAGCATCATCATTGTAATTGTAATTGTTAACTAATAGTTTTTTCTCGAAGTTCTATAATTATAAATGACAATTGACAATATCTAATACTTTTTGGCTTTCTCCATAATTTTGCTCTCTATTTTTCTTTATCTGAAATTATGATTCAGGTGGATTGCGGATATAGACCATAGGAACAGAATGATTTGCCCAGACCAGTTCACAAAGCAACTTGTGCTAGATTATTCGGCAGCAAACAAAAGTCAGATTTTACATCCCTACTTGTTTTATCTGTTATATAAGTTACAATTCTTGTATTTTGTGGCTACAGGAGTAAGCTGTTCAAATTCATCATTCGCTATAAAGTTAGATTGGTCTTCCACTTAACAAGATGTCTTTTCCACATCCACCAGAACAACCAAGGAGGGCCCCGTCTTGATTCTAAACTTTTCTACAAAAGAACGTAACTTAAGATTTGAATAACCCATTTCTTTTGACTTTCTCTTACTTCTGGCTTCATCAAGGCATGACTTGAACTCCAAGATCTCTATTTCCCAATCCATCCTTGCAAATTCTCTTTATCCTTTCCTTTCAACCTGGAAAATGCTTATCCTTAGTGAATCTGAATTCGTTTACATAAATCCTCCTTTATTTTTCACTGTTTACGTAATAAGAAATCTAAAGCAATTAGATCTCTAGCAATTATGACAAGCAAAAGCATACAGAAAATACGTCAACCCAAGATAAATGCACATTAAAGTAGATCATTTTCAAAAGAGCCCATATGGTAAAAGGTTCCTTCTGGATTACTACTTTTAATTCAAAGTCCTTTTCTTGTCCTGTTTTTATGGTTGCAACCAACCAATTATGAGATTGTAAGTACTAACAACCAATTCCATGTTGGTACACTTTACCAGTTAGAATGGAAAGTATCACTAACTATTCTTGATGAAGAGGATCCATCATATTTTAATGGCCAACTAACGTAGGGGCAATTGACGAATGCTCAATTTCTTAATGGCAGGACGAGAAGTTATACACTGCAAGTTGCAAGCCCTTTTCGTGGCTATAGCATTGGCCTCTTGTTATGGAGTAATACGTGTGAGTTGTGAAAATGAGTATGTATCAGCAGTTGGAGATCCCGGGATGAGAAGGGATGGACTGAGATTGGCAATAGAAGCATGGAACCAGTGCAATGAGGTTGGAGAAGAAACTCCAAATATGGGCAGTCCAAGAGCTGCAGATTGCTTTGACATATATAAAGCTTCTCCTCAACAAGGTGAGTTTTTTTCATTTTTCTTTTCGATTTCTCTAATTATCAGCTTTGTTTATTTTCTTTCGACTCTTGTGGGAGAACTAGTCAAGTTTAATGTTTAACGAGCACGCCAAAGTAGTCTTTTTATATCAATGCCTTGATATCGAGTCTCAGCCAATCAATACAAGCAACTTCATAGTAAAGACTTCTTTTGAATTTTCCTAGCTCAACTTTTGGTATTTCTGCAGGGGAAAACCGTTGTTCGCTCTGCAATTTGATGCCATACATGCTCGTCCATAGAGTTACAGAAGAAGAAAACCGGCTCGGGGTAGGACAACCTTTTCTTGGAGGGCAACTAGAGGCATTTAACAATGTAGACCTCTATGCTGCAGAAAAAGAAGTCTATTTGGGAAATAAATGTCAAGTTGATGATACACCGAACCCTTGGCAATTTTGGATGATCATGCTTAAGAATGGTAATATGGACACTTATGCAGCAAAATGTCCAAATAACGGCCTTAAAGTCGGCCCTTATGGTCCTGATACTCGGTTCCCGTGTTTTGGGAAAGGTTGCATGAATCAACCATTGATATATCACAACTATACAGTCTATACTACGTTACAAGGGCCTAATCGAGCTATGCTTAAGGGAGCATTTTACGGGTCATGGAATTTGGATGTTGAGTCGAATGAAAATATTTCTTATTATTCAGTAACATGGGAGAAGGAACTTGGAAAAGGAAGCTGGATTTTTCACCATGTTTTGAGGACTTCAGTTAAGTATCCATGGTTGATGCTTTACTTGAGAGCAGATGCCACAAATGGATTTTCTGGTGGCTACCATTATTCCACTAGGGGAATGTTAAAAATTGTAAGTAAATTCTTTTTCTTCTTGGATGATTTAGTGACTTTATATCAATTTTGTGCACTTCACGACATTTTTCAATTGTCCAAACTCTACCACGAATCGACCTATTGTAGGGATCTATTAGATATTCATATGATCATATCTCTATATTAGACCATCCTAAGTTTCCTAGGTTCCTATATAAATGAATGGATCTCAAGGGTCCCGTCTTTCTTCTATATTAGATAGAGAGGTTCGAAGTAGAAAACCTTGTAAAATTTCTATGAGTGAGTTTCTAACTCTCCCATTCCATTCGTTAAGTCTCTCAGAAAGAACTGAGATTATGGCTTTAACCTAACACATTTTTATGCAGATTCCAGAGTCACCAAATTTCAAAGTGAAGTTCACATTAAATGTGATAAGAGGAGGTGGTTCTAGCAGCCAGTTTTACTTGTTGGACATAGGGAGCTGCTGGAAGAACAATGGTCAACCATGCGATGGCGATGTTATTTCAGACGTAACTCGATATAGTGAAATGATACTTAATCCAGACACACCGTCTTGGTGCAATCCAAACGACGTCAAATTGTGTCCTCCATACCACACTTTTCCCGATGGGAGTCAAGTTCATCGAAACGACACTGCTCGTTTCCCGTACGAGGCATATCACATGTATTGTTTACCGGGTAACGCAGAATTCGTCGAGAGTCCTAATATCGTGTGTGATCCATATAGTAATCCTCAGCCTCAAGAGATACTACAAATTTTGCCACACCCTGTATGGGGTGATTATGGATACCCGACGAGGAAAGGGGATGGGTGGATAGGTGATCCGAGGACGTGGGAACTCGACGTTGGGAGGCTATCGCAATCTCTTTATTTCTACCAGGTTTAAAATCCATAAAGTTTGTAAGGTAATTTATTTAGATAATACTGAATTATGCAATTGAGTAGATAATTTGTTTTGCAGGATCCAGGGACACCACCAGCTAGGAGGCAATGGAAATCTATAGACTTGGGGACTGAAATTTATAAAGACCCCAATCAAGTGGCAGAATGGACCGTTAGTGATTTTAACGTCCTTGTACCAAAAAAATACTAGAACAATCACAAAAATCAAGGATTCAGCTATAGGAAATTTACGAAATGTCTACATTCTTTTGTAACTTCGTGCTTCTAAGTTTTGTAGTACGAAGAATTTTAAAGATCGTACAAGTTTTAAAGTTGAACTGATGAATGTGCCTTTGGCCAAATATAGAATGATCAAACGTCAAACCTTGCCAACTTTTTAAGGGTCTCTGCACTTGGATGATATGTTTTGAGATAATTATATAAAACGGTGATTGGAAATTGGGGAAATCCTAGAGGTAGGAAATGGACCGAGCGATTCGTCAATTGGGCCCATGAGTCGCTTGTGAGCTAGGGCCAAGCTCAAGGTTCGAACAGACAAGAGAGCTTGGCTCGTGTTCACGAGTATTTACTTTTTAACGTCACATTATCCAAAAATCAATATTTTATAACTCACTTTTTGAGAAAATGGGGCTCAAACAAGAGCTTAGGTGACAATGAAATATTGACTTGGAAGTAGCTTTGTAAATAAATAAGTTATTAGATTACCTTCGATTAAAGTCTTGCAAGGTGTTGATTAAAATATGTACGGGGATTATAAGGGATGCAGTCAATTTCTTAACTTGACAATAATGAAACCTTGATCCAACACTCAAAACATTGAGATCTTAGGTTCAATAAGTAAAGTACATTATATGAGTGATTGTAAGCACTATGTATTTGTTCCAAAGGTAAAGTGCTTGGTACATGTAACATGAAAATGATGAGTTATACTTGTAGCTTTTAATCGACTTATAGTTATGCATATGAAATACTTTTAAGTACATAAGTATTCTTGATATCGCCGGCCTATAAATATGTTAGGAGATGGTGCCATCTCTAGGGTTACTTAGCTAGCTATTTAAAACATATATGAAAAATCAGGATAAATGATACATGAGTTATTCTCGTGTCAGTTATAAACATATAAGGGTATTCGAACGAGTACGTGCAGTATTTCCAGTTAGCTGCATAGAATCGCTAGTTTAAAACTTGTCTATCGTGTCACTTTGGTTAACATTTGAGATATTTTCACTAGGAATAGGTGGAGGTTCAAGTCTAAAAGACACATTCATTGATGCATAAGTTTGGTAAAGTCTTTTAAGATAGATTTTTTCAAAACTCCATTTTTTGAAAATGGTAGATGATTGTTGGAGAATTTTTAGAAAATGTCGTTTGATTGGTATATGAATAGTCATGAGTCATGACTTCAATGAAGTTTTACAACTCTTGAGAATGGTTATAACCTTTGGTGTTACAACCTTTAGTGAAAGGTTGTGTCGTTATAACGTTAATGAAATGTTGCGTTTTGAAAACTCGTGTGCATCACCGGCGTCGGACAAATATCATCTTTTGGAAAGTGTTATCACGTGCCTTGGAATCCACCGATGTTTTGTGCATTATTTTGGTTCATGGGCTCGAGATTTGTTCAAGTAAAGTTGCAGCCTATTTATTTTCATCATTACATCAAATTCGACATCTATCTATCTATCTATCTATTTATCTATCTATTTTTTTATATATATAATAACAGAGTCTATGTCAAAAATAACATGCACGTAATTTTTCATCCAAAATGACATTTTAAATCTGAAAATCTATATTATAAAATAAAATAAAATAGTGTAACAATTGTTATGATACACTAGTATTTTCACCCGTGCGATGCACGGAAATATAGTTTTGATAGTGATTTCAATCAAAATTTATGAAAATATATTAATTATACAATCATATCAAATAAAAATATAGTATAATAACATTTTAATATAAAATATTATCGAATTCAAAAATTAAAAAAAAATAAAGTAATCAAAATAGGAAATGCAACATTTACAAAACTAATAAAAAATAAGAAATTATGATCATTATAAGATTTTTTTTCTTTTTTCTTTTTAAAATTGTTTGTCTCTTCAAAAAAAAAAAAAGTTTTATTTACTATTTATTTGCTTGTTAAACTTTTTTTTTTTTTTATTTAAATAAGTTATTTTTATCTTTTTTATATATATTAAATTATTTACAACTATAAATCTATATTTGCTTTGAATTGGAAAAGAATATTGTTGTTATATTTTTTGTTTATTTAATTTTATTCCAAATGAGCAAATGTCATTTTATTTCTAAAATAATTTTTTTTAGAAATTTTTCTAATCTTTGAAATAATTATTCATTTTTTTAATTAAAATCAATTCGATCCCGGTTCAACCCGATTCAATCTTCTGACCCTTGACCTGTTACCCATAGGATTTTTTAAATACATTACAACATGCGTGAGTGATTAATTCTAACTCTTGTTAATTGTCATTACATATGACAGAAAATTATATTCAATCAAGTATGAAATTATTCGATTTGAAAGAAAATTTTTGGATTAGTCATTTAATTTTTCTTATTTTTTTATATAATCTAATTGAAAAATTTATAAAAAAATACACAATATAAGGAATGTTCTTAAGTTCTTTAAACTAAAACTTTTTTCGTTCTTTAAACTAAAACATTTTCGGGTTCTTTAAATATTTTTCAACACATTTTATAATATAATTTTATATCTTTTTAAATAATTTAATATTACTTTACCAAATTAGTTACACTATGATTAAGCAGAATATTTTTGAATAATTTTTTTTTAACTAATTTAACAAAATTTCTAAATTACGGATCTTGAATATTTTTTTATAACAATAGAGAATTATCTATTCATTTTTATAAATTAGACTTATGATACTTTTGATGTAATTTTTTCACATTTTTCACCAAAAAAAAAAAAAAAATTGAAGTTAAGATTCATAATAAGACTATAGACAATTTTAAATTGTCCTTTTAAACAACTCACTTTTAAGCTACTTTTTAATAACACGTTTTTTCTCTCTACTTTTCAATCACTAATTTTACCTTGAAAACATTACATTCTTTGTTTTTAAACAAAAATTTTTAATTACCATTATTTTTTATATAATTTAACAGAGCTAAAAAGTAAAAACGGGGGGTTTTTTTTAATTATTATTTTGGGAACAAATGCATGTAGTGCTCAAAAATTTAATTCAAAATTGCAATCATTACACTTTCCAAAAATGCAATTATTTTTTATTTATTTTTTAATTTTTGTGTTTTTGGCAAAACCTTTTCAAATCTAGCAAGTGCATTTTGGCGAGAAAGTGTGTGTGTGTTATTTTTGGCAAAGACTTTGTTTATATATATATATATATATATGTTATTAATGACGTCAAGATTTTAATTTTAATTTATGTATAAACTATTTTTTTATTTTGTAATAGTTATTATTCTTTTGATAATTATTGTATTATATTGAAGTAAAAAATATGTAATACATGTGTCAAATCAAAGATCTCAATAAGAAATTTAATATAAGTTAACAAGCAAGTGAGAGCAAACTGTAAACATATTATCCGTAAAATCATCTCAAAGATCAAATATAAAATATTTTTATATTTTTTTACCTTTCCTCAATATTGCCCCATTCAGATTAAATTACGTCATTTAACTTTTATAATACTATCTATAAACTACTTTTTTTTGTTATAATTATTATTCTTTTGATAATTATTGTATTATTTTGAAGTCCATAAAATGTAATATAGATGTTAAATTGAAGATCTCGACGAGAAGTTTAATACAAGATAACAAGTGAGAGTAAACTATAAACACCTTGTTCGTAAAAATGTCTTAAATATCAAATGTAAAAGTTTATTTTATATGTTTTTTACTTTTTCTCAATATCTTATTCATTTTAAATTATATTATTTAAGTTCTATAATACTCAATAGTCAGAAAACCTAGAATCAGTTCAACCCAAAAAGGCAACATGTTAAGAGTCAGAAGGTCGGATTGGATTGAACCAGGGTCGAACCGGTTTTAATTAAAAAATTAATAATTATTTTAAAGATCAAAAAATTTTCTAAAAAAATTATTTTACAAATAAAGTAATATTTACTCATTTGGAGATAAAATTAAATAACAAAAAATATAACAACAATATTCTTTAGTTTTAAAATTACCAATTCAAAACAAATATAGTTTTATGATTGTTAATTTCATTTATTATATCATATTTTATTTCAAAAGATTTTAAAATATAAAAAATAAGATAAAAATAACTTATTTAAAAGAATAAAGTTCAATAAATAATAAATAAAAATATTTTTTTAAAAGAAAAAAATTTTAAAAAGAAAAAAGAAATCCTATAAAGATCTAGATTTTCTAATTTTGATTAGTTTTTAACATGCTGTATTTCTTATATTGTTTACTTTTGTCTTTTTAAAGATTTAAATTTGATAATATTTTGTATTAAAATGTTATTGTATTATATTTTTATTTGATATGATTGTATAATTAACATATTTTCATAAATTTTGATCAAAATCACTATCATAAACATATTCTCATTCATTGCACATGTTGAAATACTAGTATCCACAATGAGGTGATATTCTCTAACGTCATCGTAGTGGAAATAAATCTCGATTCATCCCCAACCTTTTCTTTTAGGTTTTCCTCAATCTTTAGAAAGTACGTAGACGACATTCAACTAAATGAATAAATTCCATCCGGATGATTATTTATATTGAAAGAGCATATCCATCCATTACATCTATATAATATATAAAAGCAGCTGAGTTTTGGCGGGAAAACTCAGCTTTTATTGTATTCACACTCAAAAATTCAGCTTTTATTGTGTTCACACTGCTAATTCCATTTAAGTTTTTTATAAAGAATTTTTTTCACTTATTTATATTTGGTTATTTGTGTTTAAAACTCCCTTTTCATAAAATTATTCTAATCATTTAATGTTTTGAATCTTACAAATAAGTATTTGTATGTACTCATACAAATTCAATGTAAAATTTTCAGTTCAAAATTATATCGAAATTGTATTACGCATCTAATACTAAATAAATATTATCATATAAAACTTTTTTATAAATAATCTTATTTTTTTAGTTATTTAGTACATCTAAAAATTCGAGTTCCTTTGTATTGCGTTCTATTAAATTAATTAGTATTTTTATAGAAAGTTACTTTTAATACGTAAATAATTTTTTTGTAATAATGTGATATTTTATTGGTCTCAATCTTATGGATGAATAATTTCGTTCGGTCATACAAATCCAATGTCGAATTCTCATTTACATTTATATCGAATATTTAATCAAGTTGTATTAAGTTTCATTTTAAATAGTCATACTTTTAAGTTCTTTGGTATATATACATAATAACCTTCTTTTCTATATCAGATTATTTATCAAAATAATTTTATTTACAATTACATTTAATCATTATATGATTTTTTATTCTAGAAAGTCTCATATCACATTTTTCACATTAACGGTTAACAGATTTATTTATATTGTTTTGAAATTATATAGTTATTAATGGTTTTTTTGTCATAATTGTTAAGTCTAAATTTTAAAAAATAATTAACTATGACATGATATTAATTGTTATATTTTGATTCAATATTTATGATTTTTAAATTTCTACAACAATAAGTAAATTGTATCTCAATTTACTTAACTGAAAATTGAGATGATCAATGTTATATTATATTTTTCATTAAAAAAACAATTACGTTGTATAATTATTGCAAAAACCTATAATATCATGAATTTGATGCATCATTGTCAATCTCAGAATTTTAGTATTTTTTTTCTTTTTTTATGATTATCGAATCTATCTATATAATATATAAAAGTAGCTGAGTCAACCTCAGTCAACTTCCCTTTTTCCCTCCAAAACTCTTGTGCTATGTGCAGATTTTATTTATTTATTTTTCCAATTTTTTGGGACTTCAATATTTATCATGTTCACACTATTTATATCCCCTATCCAATAATCAACTTCAAAACCCACTTCAAAAATAGTTGGACCTTCAATATTTATTTATTATTTTCAAAATCGCCGACGTCTACTTATAGTCTTCAATATTTGTTGTGTTTACATGACTTCTATTTCCCGCCGCCTAATTACACTGGAAATCCAGTTATTTTTCCTTTTTCGCTTTTTCAGAATTTGTTTCATTTTTTTCCCTTTTTCAAAATTTGTTGATTCATTTTTGTTTTCTATATCTTTTTTTTTTTTTTTCCATTTCCCTATATACAACCTCTTTCATTTCTGTTATATATAATTATTATGAAGATATACACAATAATAAAAGATTCAATCAAAGGGTTATTTCTTTGAAAAAATGTATACTGTTTAACATGATCGCTCCACTCCACCTTCTATTTATCACGTTTTATGATTCAAAATTTCTGGTGCGGTGGTAATGCTTATTAGTTATTAATATTACAAACCAGTTGAAAATAAAAAATATTAAATTATTTATTGAAAAAGTAAAAAGGATTGACACTACTCTTTTCTTCAAGACCTGTGATATTTTGAGTCATTGAATATAGATTTGGATTTCTAACAAAAAAGAAAAAATATTAAAACAATAATATTGTAGAGAAAGCTTCGAAAACAATATAGAATGCAAAATTATTTTAGACTAATAAGAGGATTTGTTAATAGTCTATTTATATTATGTTCTAGATTTCTCTGTTGGGGTTGCAATGTGTTAACTAATGTTGGGCTATTTAGAATAGTTTTGGGCTTGATAGACATGTTAATGATTTCGGATGTTGAGTGAAGAAAAAATATATTATTCATGGGTCAGTATATATATTTGATGAAATTGTATATCACATTGTATAAAAAATAATAAAAATAAGAAACTAGAATTATTATTTTTTTAAAATTTGCTTTTACTGAGAAGTTGTTTCTTATTTTTTATGATATAAGAACGATAATTTGTTTGATTTTACTTATTTATATTTGACTTTTTTGTGTCAAAACCTCTCTTTTCATAAAAAAAATGTGTTCTTCTAACTTTTTCAATCTTACAAATAAATATTTGTGTTCATTTATACAAATCCAAATAAAATTTTCAGTTAAAAATTATGTTGAAATTTTATTACTAGATAATACTCTCTATGTCCTACAAAGATAATCCACTATTTCTTTTTTGTCCATCTCAAAAAGATATTCTACTTTATTTTTTAAGAGTGAAATTAATATTTTATATTTCATTTTGTCCTTAATCCGTATGAAAATGAGTAGAGGACTATCTTTATGGGACGGAAGGAGTACTAAATTATAAATCACATCATACATATAATTTTTTTTTTATAAATAATTTTATTTTTAGTTATTTAGTACATCTAAATATTGGAGCTCTTTTTTATAGCATATTATTAAATTATTAAATATTCTTATAGATAATTACATTTAATACGTAATTAATTTCTTATAATAATTTTTATATTTTATTGGTCTTAATTTTATGGATAAATATTTGGTTCAATCATACAGATCCAATGTCAAATTCTCAATTAAAATTATATCTAAAATTTATACACATTCGTATTTTTATAAATCACGTTGTATTGAAATTTTTATAACTAAATCCTATTTTTAAGTTATTTATTACATATACATATTAAAGTTCTTTCCTATGTTGCATTATTTATCAAAATTATTTCGATGACAATTACATTTAATTCTTAATTAATTTTTTATTCCAAAAAATCTCATATCACATTTTTTAACATTAACGGTTAACAAATTTATCTTTATTGTTTGAAATGATATAGTTATTAATGGTTTTTGTCCTAACTGTTAATTTTAAATTTTCAAAAAGTAATTAACCATACCAAGATATTCTTTGCTATATTTTAATTCAGATTTTATGATATTTTTTCACAATAATATATGAATTGTCTCCCAATTTACTAATTAACTAAAAATTGAGATGATCAATATTAAACTATAATTTCAATCAGAAAATAATTACGTTGTATAAATATTGAAAACCTAAAATATCATAAATTTGATGCAATATCTTTGTCAACCTCGCAAATTATTATTATTATTATTATTATTATTATTATTATTATTATTATTATTATTATTATTATTATTATTATTATATTTCATTGTCAATGGTCAAAATATTGAATTTTATCTTTTATATGCATGGTCTCTATTATTAACTTTTTCATCTATTGTTTGAATGTTCAGAGTATATGAATACTGGAGATCCTACATTTAAGTGTTAATTTTGCAAGGCGAATTTTTGGTTCGAGGAGATGGTGAATAATCGTTACAAAACTTGAAGATCATATTCTATAAGGTCAAATTCTATCTGACAGTAATGCATGATACAAGTTCTTTATTCTAAGGATATCGTTGAGCCATTCGAATTTTAGGATACTTATTAGATTTAATTTTTTTTTTTTCATTGATGGTGTCATATGTCATGACTATCGATAAGAGTCAGACACAATCATTTTCGCCTGTATGACTTCTCCCTAAAAGGTTGATGTTTATACATGAAACTAATAAATGATGAACTTATCTCTTATTTGTAAATGTTATTTATTTTGTTTAAGAATTCATTTAATTTCGAATAGGATTATTTTTATTTTGAAGTTTCTTCCCGTGCATCGCACGGGATGATTCACTAGTTACATATATAATACCAACTGAGATCTTCCTACTGGGCCCTACATCTTTCCCGCCTAAACCATAGCTGCATCATCATTTCATATATAATACCAACTGAGATCTTCCTACTGGGCCCTACAGCATTCCCACCTAAACCATAGCTGCATCATTTATTTATTTATTTATTCTGCCATTAACCTTTCACACTTTCATTGGATTTTAAAAAGTATATGTCCAGCTGACATTTCAAATCTTGGGAAGTGTTATTTTAAATGTTTTTCTATTTACCATAGCAATCAGTCCACGCGTTTTTTGCCACTGCTTTTTCCAATTCAGTCTGTTTGCATTCCATTACCACTATATATTGAGCAGCTTCTTCCACAATCTTTTTTTCAGCAAATTGAAAACAAATTGTAAAAATCTGATACGACTTAATATACTGAAGTGGATAAAAATGGCTTCCCAGGCAACGCTTTTAAAGGACGTTCAGAAACGAAGGACTGACTGGATTTTGAAAGTTCGTCTCGTGCGGAAATGGGTCATCCCGACTGACAACTATCTGAAGCTTCCTCCAAGTATGGAGTTGGTTGTTGTGGACAAAGAGGTAAACATGAAAACCTTTGATCTTAATTACTTATTTTCTCATTTTTTATCATTTTTCCTCCGTAAACGTGAAACATATTTGATTTCGAATTAGCTGTTGATAATGTATATCATCATCTGTTTTGTGTGTGATTCAGTATTTCAACCACCATTGCTAACTTCTACATTTTATCGATATTTGCAGGGTGACAGGATCCAAGCATCCATTAATCAGTCTTTGATAAAATAATTTGAACCATCCTTACGAGAGGGCTGTTTGTACTATATAAGTAATGTAAGCATCATTGATAATCAGGGAAGATATCGAATCACAACACATGCATATCGATTGTTATTCATATCCACCACTGAGATTATTGCAGTTGGTGATAAAAGGTTTCCTAGGAACATTTACAATGCTATGAGTTTTTTAGAAATTCTGTCCATTGGAAACGTTGATGACACTGGATAAATAGGTACTACTATTTTTTAGATTTCTGCTTTTCCTTGGCCCACTGCTAACAATTTTTTTTTTAAGATGTTATCGAAAAAGTTGTTGGCAAAGGGTTGCTAAAACACCACCAACATAGTCATGCTGGACCAGTATCGAAACACATTGACATTGAACTAGAGGATATTCAGTTCATCCCCAACGCTTACAATAGCTACATGATTAATACATAGTTTTTATATGCCTTTTTCATAAGCATCTCATTGTATTTATTTATTTATTTTGGGTTTCCTATAGACATAATAGAATGAAGTGTACATTGTGGGATTCATACGCTGATGAGATATGTCGCTTTATAGAGGTTTCAGGATCTGACCTACTGATCGTGTTACTGCAGATGTGCAAACCATAAATATTTCAAGGTTTCAAAAATTATTCTTCTCAATAATTTATTTATGCTGATTTTGTAAATTATTAGAATTTAGACATATTAAAAGTGTCATTATTAAACATTGCAGAGCAAATCACTTTGTCAAATGCTTCTACGCTACTAGAATAATAGTCAATCCCGGGTTGCCAGAAATAGATGAATTCAAGAGCCAGTAAATGCGACTACTAACTTTAAATAATTTCTTTTCATATTCATATTTTTGTTTTAATATGGATTGCATGTTATGATGTTTTATGTTTTGTGCTTTATTTTTTTATTATTCAGGTTGGTATTTGAAAATTCTGATTCATCACGTGGAATTATCCAGTTATCATCTACAACCACGTGTAGTGTTGTAGACGAACTAGAAAGTGGAACCATTGAATTGAAGACAGTTGTTGACATTTTAGATTGCACCCAGATTTTATCCATTTATAATATTCTTAATATTTATTCATTATTCATTCGTTTCGTCTTCAATTGATTCATTTATTTATGTATTTTATATTTTCTTTTTGTCTTAAGGAGAGTTTCTACTGGGTTGTTGCTCATATATTCGAAATTATTACTGAAGGTGATTGGTCATTCATTAGCTGTAGGAGATGTAGAAAAACTTAAAGTCAATGTACTCGAAAACACCCAAAGTGCCCCTTTTCTATTGTGGGATCAAGCTTGTGATACACTCATTGGAAAGACTGCTTTGCAGTTAAGAGAACGTATCATATCGGTGAGCCTTAATGTTTAACCTTAATATTATATGATCTAAATCTTCCCGAACCTTTAATAAATGCATTATTTAACAGTCTATGGAAACGAAAGAGAAGAAATCCGGTACAAGACCCAGTGACTATGCTATTACGAAGGCTGGCTGTCCAGAAGAGATTGAGTCCTTGGTTGGTTGAACGGTTCTATTTAAGGCTCATATAAAGACGGAGAATATTTCCGGAATTGAAAAATTTTACTCTGTAAGTCGAGTTTCTGATGATGAGACGTTGATTGAGAAGTACAAGAGAACGGACCTTAGCGTCATAAGTGTAAGTTCCCAAAAACTGATTATGTTATTTATTTATATATACTTCATTCTGTTATTTGTTTATACTTAGTGATAGACATGTGCTAATTTAAAATTGTGCCTTTTTTTAGAGATTTGATGTTCTATCAGTGTTAAAAGAGGCTGGTGAGGAAATCATAGAGGTATATGTATGAAGTTATTTTTATTACATGGTTTTCAAATTATAGGTCACTTTCCTTATTGAAAGTCAATATATTTTTAAATTTTCTAATATACCCTTATTTAATATACATTGTTATCAATAAAAATAAATCAATTATATTTATTACGTTATTTAATGTAATGATATATTACTAAAATCTAAGAAAAAATTATATTTTCAACTATATTAATTGACATTTTCTTAATTTATGTGAAAAATATAAGTCTATCCTCACGGAACGGAGGGATTAATAGGATAATCGTAACCATTTTACGCACATAGTTTCCCGCTCATTTTCATCTGTCATTTTAAGAAATTTCTTATTTTTATCAATTTATTTTAATACATGAATTAGGAAAGTTCAATTAATGCATGTAGTAAATGATTTACGAGTTTGTAAAAGAAATATAGGACAGCGTATAAGTTTATCACGTGTAAGTTTAACAAATTGCAACATTTAATTTAAGTTTAAGAAAGTTCAATTAATGTATGTATTAAATGATTTATGAGTTTGTGAAAAAAAATATAGGACTGCATATAAGTTTATCACATGTAAGTTTAACAAATTGCAACATTTAATTTAAGTTTTAGCAATTTTTTATTTTTTAAAATGTTTGATAAATTTTATTCATAATGTATTTGTATTTTTACATGTAATGAAATGAAATGTTTGTTTAATATGTCTAAATATCAATTATTGCATTGAGATAATTAGTACAAATTCTTATAGTGCTATACGGGGAGTCGATAAATTAAATCTATAAATGTCTATAAGCCTCTTTATTTCATTTTATGATTTGAAAATTATAAACATTTCAACTTTTAAAAATAAAAAAATCGTAAACTCGACTTCAGTCATCAAATTAAAATTGTAAACTACAGAATAAGTCACATGTTTACATCTTACTTCGCCTAAATAAACTAAGAAACTAGAGAATGAACAATTAGTTGTTAAAAAAATATGCAAGTCGCAATTTTATATTTTACTTTTCTGAATATTTTTCATTATACATGAATGCACAATTTATGTCGAACATTGTATTTTTACATCTTATTCAATAAATAATTGTTAATTATATCTTCCATGCATCGCACGGGTGCGATTACTAGTATTTATAAAAGTAGAATAGCTGTCACCAAAATACACACATAATTTCCAGCACCAAAAAACTTTCTAAATTTGAAATTTTTTTGCTGAAAAATAGAATATTAAATATTTATTAATTATTATTTTACATGTGTCATTAATTGCATTGGTATCCGTACTATGTGTGCTATTAATAACATCAAAATGTTATTTTTTCTATTTTATTATTATTCTTTTAATAATTATTGTATTATTTTGAAATCCAAAAATATGTAATATTAGTGTCAAATTAAATATCACTGTGAGAAATTTAATGCAAGCTAACAAGTGAGATCAAATTGTAAATATATTGTCTGTAAAATCAAATCGTTTTAAATACTAAAAGTAAAAATTTTACTTATACTCTTTACTTTTTCCAACATCCAATCTTTTTAATTTATTTTATTTAAGTGCTAAAATGATACATACCATTTCTTACCTAAATTCAATTTGATCTAAATGATTAATTTTGAATTTTTTCTTATTAAATTGAAAAAAATAATAAATGTTAGATCTTTCTAAATAAATTCAATTAAATCATTTAATTCTCTACAACTTTAGGTTCCAATAAACTCATTGGTTCAATTTATAAAATAAAATATGTTAGCAAAATTATTCTAAAAATAGAATACGGTCAACACGTTTATTTAACATGCACAAAAATAGTATTTGCAGTTGTGGAAAATGAGTTTTAAAAAATGTATGATTGAGAATGAACATTTAAAAAAATTATTTTCAAATAATCAATTCTATATGAATAAGTGATAAAATTTTATTTCTTGTGGGTTAAACCCCCATGTATAAATCGAGATGTATAGATGATTTTTTGTATATAAAGTTAATTATATTTGTAATATTCATTCAATAAAATTTAATTAAAATTTGTATTTCATATTATTTATTTGTTACATTCATTTAAATATAGGATTGCGTATAAGTTTGTCGCGTATTAGTTTAACAAATTGCAACATTTAATATATATATATATATTTAAATATCAATTATTGCATTAAGATAGTACAAATTCTTATAGTGTTATACGGGGAGTCGTTAAATTAATTCTGTAAATGTTTATTAGCCTTTTTATTTCATTTTACGATTTGAAAATAGTAAAATCTTCAACTTTTAGAAATCAAAAAACTGTAAGCTCAACTTCAGTCATCAAATCGAAATTATAAAGTATAGAAAAAGTCACATGTTCATATCTTACTTCGTCTAAATAGACTAAGAAAATTAGAGAATGAACAATTAGCTGTTAAATGAAATATGCAAGTCGCAATTTTATATTTTACTTTTTTGAGTATTTTTCATTATAAATGAATGCACAATTTATGTCGGACATTGTAATTTTACAATTTATTCAATAAATAATTATCAATTATATCTTCCGTGCATCGCACGAGTGCGATTACTAGTAAAATTAAAGAGTACCGGACCAGAGACTTTTGGCTGTGCTATTTGTGGAAATTACACCCACACTTACTTTTAAAATTCACAATTCATAAATCAAATTTGTAAGTTTTTCATACAAAAATCAGGTCTTAATTCATTTTTAATTATAAATTAATAAATTTATTATACCTGCCCAAAAACACCCCGCAGCCCCAATTTTGCAACGGCAGCCATTCCAATTTCAAATGCAAGAGGCCGACGAAGAAGTGATGATGAGGAGGCAGAGAAGAAGTGGTGTTGATGAGGAATCTAATGTGTTCTTTTCCCTTCCGTGACCTACCTCTCCTCTCACTTCTCCTCCCATCTTCCGATGATCGGTGGCTTAGGGACCTGCGCGTAGCAGCAACATCGAAGAGCGCCGGTGCTACTCACGGCGATGGACACCGTGGTTGCAGGCACCGCAACCGCCTTGGTAACATAGGAGAGCGCTCTTCTTCTTCTTCTTCTTAGTTTGATTTCTCCAAAATGGGTGCTATGGGGCCATGTCTTAGTGGTGTGTATGGTTGTTAGGGGTATCGATCTGTGTAGATCTATGTGTTTGTGTGTCGGTTGTAGTTAATTTGCAGTGGTGGCAATGTAGGTGAAGTGGTGCAACTTTTGGCTAGTCGGAGATGGTGATGGTCAGTTGGATGTGGTTACAATTGTAAAGTGGTGGTAGTCGGTTGCAATGTTGATTGTCGTGTTGGTGCATTGTAGTGTGTGGATTTCTGTGTGAGCGGATGCGGCGGTGGTGTGGAGGAGGAGGAGGAGGAGGAGGAGGAGGCGGCGGCGGCAGGTGGTGGTGGTGCAGAGGAGGTTGCCACGTGGTGAATATGTGACTATTGGTGGTTTGGGGTGATGGTTGGTAGTGGCTGTGAGATGGAGTTTTGATGATAGCGATGGTTGGGGACATTTAGATGGTGGTGGTGAGATGTTGGTGTGGTGGCAGCGACGGAAACGACTGCGACGGGGGCGGTAGTGTAAGATTTATGATTTGTGATCGAGAAAATTTAAGATTTGTGAAAATTGTGACCTAAAAAATTTATCAATTGCGCTTGAGAAAAATTTATGACCTATTTTGATATCTGTGACCCAAAAATAAGTTATGACCAATTAATTATTGTGATCATAATTTGTGATCTATAAATTTGTGGTTTGTGACTGAAAAATAGATTGTGATCAACTAAATCGATAATTTGTGACAAAAAAATGAGTCAAACAAATAATTTTATAAATTGTGACCTATAAAATTTATGATATGTGACTAAGAAAATTAGTGATTTGTGAAAATTGTGACTTAAAAAATTCTTGATTTGTATTCGAGAAAAATCGTGACCAATGAAATTTGTGATTTGTGACTAATAAAGAAATTGTGACTCATAATTTTGTTAAGTTGTGACCAATTGATTTTAGATTTGCGATCGAAAAAAATCGTGAAATACGAAATTCGAAATTTGTGACCAAGAAATAAATTTTGACCTAAAAAATTGTGACTGTGACCATAAATTTATTACCTAATTTGTGACATGTGACCTAAAAATTATGACTTGTGACCATAATAAGCTGTGACCTAAAAAATTGTGACTTATGACCATAAACAATAAAATATATAATTAATTATGACCTGATTTTTGAAATAAAACCTTAGGTTTCTTAATTTTGAAAATGTGTAATTTAAAAACCTTAGTTATATATTCTTCCTATGCTATTTACCCCGGAAATGAACATAAGCCGGGCATATTTTTTTGGGCCTTGTTTGCACGGATCATGGGCTAGTCAATTAAACCAAACTGAATTTAAGTATTTATAGTACAAAATACTTGGTCCAACTTACTTATATCTTTTTTTTTTTTTGAATGTTTGAGTCTGTTTAAAAAAAAATGAAAAAAGAAAGAAAAAAAAAAAATCACCCCTGACTGAATAGAATGACACCAAGTTCAAAGTAGGCTGATCAGCGAGCCCCTCCTACCGCAATAGTGTGAGACGTCAAAGGATGCTTTCAATAATTAGTGGAAGATACAATGTGTCGTTCACACTTAGTAATGAAATTCTTGTCTTCATATGAACCATAATATTGCATTTAATCTTATTGGGAAAAGCTCTTTGACTAGAATCATTTTATTATTACACGCAAGGATGAATGATTTTATACACTTAGAAGGAATATAACATGAGCAAGATTCAATTTTGGCTGCAAATTTAAACATGAACAAGTAACAACGATATTGCACCTAACCCAATAATCTTTCATTTCCTTTTCTGAAGGTTCTTTCCATCATTTCCACGAAATTTGTTCACTAGCTGGCAAGTCAAAGTTTATGACTGATTTATTATACATGGCACCACCATACTTAATAGGCAAAATGCATTGACCACTTCCATTCGTGCTGATTTATCTATATATATGAATCTTTATATTTATAAATTTTGTTTTATTGCATTTTCTATTTATACGTAAATCCGCTCTCTCCTTTTTCAAAATTTTATGCACTTCTTCCGTTCATTCCATAAGGCTAGAGGTGTCAATCCGAGTGGTCCGAGTCGGATCGACCCGCCAATAAAAAGCCCGGTAACGGCCTGCTTGAAAAAAAGCTCACCCGCTGCGGGTAACGGGCCGGTTACGGGTCAGCCCGCAAATTTTTAATTACAACCCAGGCCCGCCCGCTGGCCCATGCGGGTCGCGATTTGTTCTGATTTGGCCCGTATGAATAAAAACATAGATTTTTTCATATTTATAACAAATTTTTTGTCAAATTTCTAAATACAAAATGATTAAAATGATAAATTCATATTTATACCATAAAATATTTACATAGAATTTAAAATTATAGTTTATGTTATATGAATTTCTTCTAAATTTGCAAATTTAAATAAAATATAAATAAATAACAATTAAATGATAAATGTATTTCTAATTACTATTATAAAAAAAACATTATTTTTTTAGCTATTAGGGAGGAAAAAAAAAGATTTTACTTTAAAAGTTGTATTAGAGTTTGTAGAAGAAAAGAGATTTTCAATGTTACCCTATTTAATAAAAACAGTTTTTTTTTTTTTTTTTTTTTTTTACGGGCCAGCGAGTTAACCGCGGACCGCGAATGTTTGACCCACAAAACCTGCGGTTCACAACTTCTTGACCCGTGAACCGCCCGCACGGGTCATGGGTCGGCCCGCGGTCCCGGGTCAATTCGGACCGATTTTCACGGGTCTGGTCGGCTCGTCCGTCTTGACACCTCTACATGAGGCCTTCTTAAATATGGAAAAATACCTCCCATTTCCATCACAAGACTTGCCCTCATTTGGCTTTTCCACGGGTCTCACCATGAATTGAAAAGCGAATATTTTAGCCTGTGTTCGACGGTCACCAACCACCGTCATTTTGGAATGTTTGATATTTTTTAGGTAAAAGTTGTTGTAAAAAAGTGATTTCGAAAAATGTGTGTAATTAAAAATTGGTATTGAAAATTGTAATAGTTATAACACTATGTTATAACCATTTTGCCGAACACAAGCTTATATTCTCACTTGAATTGAAAATCGAATATTTTAATTTCCTCATTTAATATTTAGATCGAAAATGGTCGCTAGAATTACACATTGTCACATACTTAATATACTTCACTAAAAGATGTCAAATGTTGTAAATTATTAAGAAATTCCTTACCTAATTTCTACGTAATTTATATTGTAAAATAATTGTTATGAATGACTTTATATCGCTATAAATAGAGGCATTTATTTCATTATGAATGCACCTCTTAATGAGAAGAATTCTCTCATTCTCTCCATCTCTTTCTATCTAATATTTTTTAGATTTTGATAGTTTCACAACACGTTATTAGCACGAGTCTCTAGTCTATTGAGTAATATGACAGAAGTATGCTCTACAGTTGCATCTAAATGATGAAACTCTGCATCAGAAACCAGATTATTATTAATCAACATTTCATTTTCCAAATCTAGTGTTTTTAGTGTTAGAAAATCATTTATACATCATTAATTAGAAAATCAATTCCAAGTCTATAAAAAAATTGGAAAAATGTGAAACCCGAAACTTTCAAAGCAAATTCACACCAAACCGTATATCCAAACGATGATCGGAGACAAGTTCCATGACCACGGCGACGGGACGATCCTCCGGCATCGGCGCATGTCGACGACAGTGAAGCGAGTGAAGACCACGCGCGGACGTCGAGGTGGCGTCAAAAGGCAGTTTGTTCGTTTTGATATTTTGGATTTTTCTATGATCTTACTTTTCTGTTTTGTGGAGTTTTGAAATTTTCCGGCAGTCGAACGTGGAAGTTTTCTTAAAAACTGTTTTTGGAGCACTTCCAACGGGATTTTGAATTTCGGACCAAAAGTAAGTTTGTTCTAAATTAAATTTCAAACCTATTGACGGTTTTGATTTATCCATATGAGCAATATATTAAAATATGAACTATTTTGCCCTTGGTAATACATAAAAGTATATTTATCGTAAATTAACGATTAATATGTGATCAACAAGATAAATTAAAGAGTTTAAACAAGGTATAAGTAATATAATTATTGTCATACCGTGATGGATTGAGTTATTATAAACTGGATTTATACCTTAACTGGATATGATTCATTATCGTAACAAATTGGACTATTATGAATACCTTGACTGGAAGATATGACTCGCTCACTCATGAAAGGTAATTATTTTATTATATTGACACCGCCTATATGGTCGGTCTATCAATTGAATACATGGAATATTTTACATATATTCAAATTTTATAAACATCTCAGTTGTTGATTAATTCTAACATATTAGAGGTTGTTGTCAACATATATACGTGGTGGTATAACTCAAGTATTATTATTGTTAATATATATAAAATATTATTATTATTTGATACTTCATTAAATGATACCAGAAGTTATCAATACTAAAGTTAGAAAATATTTTATCAAATGATACCAGAAGTTACAATTATCTGTATTGAAAAGATAGATAAAAATGAATTATCCAATAAGAAAAAATGTTGATGTATGATAAGATAATATCACATGATAGCACGGATATACCTAATGTGAAAATAATCTCATCAATATTATAAGATAAATATTATATGATTATGATAAGCAGTTTTGATCAAAGTTCTTGCACAAGCACTTATGTACTCCAGAAGAAGTACATATTTACTCCAGAAGAAGTAAAAATCATCATCTAAACATACTGAAATGATATTATTATTATTGCCCCTGAAGAAGCATAAACGAGTCATACATGCAAAATATAAAATGGGGAAACATTTATGATCCTCAAAAGTAGAGGTGTGTATCGGGTGTAATAATATTCCATACTCTACCACCCCTAATCTTTTTTGTGTGTCTCAAAAGTAAAAATACTCTGTACTCCACCACTTCAAATCCTTTCGAGGTTCACAAGATTAAGTTCAAATATTCATCAACATTAGAGGTGTGTCTCAAGAGTAAGAATACCTCATACTCTACCACCCACAATATTTTGAGATTCACAAGGATAAATTTACATTAACCGGACTCCATTTTCGCTTGATTCCCCTTCCTTGCAACCAATCTATCTTTAATCATGCTGGATCTTGTATTGGAATATATGATTGTAACTTATCCAGCGGTTCCTCGATAGTAGGAGCAGAAATAAGGATTCTCCTAGAAAATGGAGAGATGAATCCCTATTCCACAGCATAATCAAGAAATGTTAGCAAATCATCAAAGAAATTGTTAACATTTAAAAGCCCAATAGGCTTGGTATGGAGATCTAATTGAGCCCATGAAGTAATATTAAATATTTCCTCTAAAGTACCAAAACCTCTAGGCAGGGCTATGAAGGCATCAGAACCATATAACATGCAAGTTATGCGTTCATGGATAGATAACGTCTGTACTTCATGCCCTCGTATTTTTCCTGCGATATCAACTAAAGGAACGGGTATAACACCTATCACTCTTGCTTTCTCTGCTTGAGCGGATTGTGAAACACAACTCATCAATCCACTGCTGCCCCCTCCATATACTAGATTGATACATTTCTCTCCCAACTTCTTTCTTAAATCCACTGCTGCTTCTAGATACCCAAAACCTTTCCCTACTTTTGATCCACAAAATACACAGATAGTTTTGATCTGTCGAAATTTTGGTCCTTCCATCTTTGAGAGTATAAGGAAGGAAAAACTGATGAGAAAATGATATTTTGGGATGCATGAAACTGTGAAAATCATTAGCCTTTTAAACTTGAAAATTTTCACTATTTACTGCTCGTCTTTTGAAAAAGTGAAAACCTACTTCTGACTAAATTACACTACTTTTGATAAAACTTACCTTTCGGTGATTTTTCAATACACTTTATCAATGCTCGAGAAATGAAACATGAAAATATTTTATAAATATATGTGCAAATATATACACACAATATTCTGATTTACCTTGTATCAATGCTGAATAGCCAAAACATCATTGTTTATAATAGCCTGGAAAATAGGATCTTTTGCTACTATATTTTTGAGACTATAACGCTCTTTATCACTGATGAATTTAGCTCATAAAGATAGTAGCTCACGCTGCACATACCCAATAGGGTGCGTCTCAAGAGTCAATCGGATATCATCCAATGACTCCTTACTCAGTCTACCCTTAATGAAGTCTATCTTATCATCTCGATTTATGGATGAGTATCCTACTGACTTACAAAGGGTATTACCTGTCCATCGAGCACATTTGTAGTAACTATTTAATCTTTTTGCTCTTCGCTTCTTTGAAAAAGTACTCTTACCTAAGCCAGGCTTGTGCTTAGAAAATGAATCTGGTAATTCACCATCTAAACGAACTTTTGCTTCGATCAACCAATGAACATCTTCTGGAATGCCTTGATCCATCAGCAACCTCAATCTTTCAAGTCGAACTCGGTAAATCTTTTTCAAAACATTTACCGAAAGATTAGAATAATATTTGCGAATATTTGATAATATAACATCCATTTTTTTATGAATCTAATCTCTTCCCAAGCGATCTATTTAAATGCATTATTTAAACACGTAAAGGAGCACTCCGTGTGATATCGATTCCATCAAGAAATAATGGAATAAATTATTGAAAATGTGGGAACAATGAGATAATGCGTCATTACCTTTTTCGATATAAGGGAAGATTTGGCGACAATATTAAGAACATGAGATATTTTCTTGGATATTGTACCTGATTTTTTCGATACACTAATAAATGTATACTTATTTGAACTATACAGAAATACATATTGATGAAATGAATACTGTATTGAACCAGAAGTTCATACATATGTACAAGTGAAATATCTTGCTGAACCAGAAGTTCTATAATGATTGGTTAGATTCCAATTCAATAATGAGATTTATTGAGAATGCAAAATGGCATTCATTGAAGGACCAGAAGATTGTTCAGGTTAACAAATTCTCATTGTTGTTTGTTCTCAAAAGCAAATTAATTATCTCAATAAGAAAATGAACGACTGATTATTTGCTCAAGTAATGATATTACAATCAAAGTTATAAATGCTAGCATGAATATATCTTAAAGTCATTAATGATTTTACGAATTAGTTGAGATAATAGAATATTATATTGCTAATGGTTTAGCACATTAAAAGCCTCAAGTTATTTTCTATAAGAACAATTTGAATATAAATATTTCTCATGCAGCAATATTTTACATACAAACATGTCAATAAGAAGAAATAAAAATTAGCTTGTAAAACTTTATGATTTCTAAAAAAGTGCGATATCCATATACACTCCAACAAAACGCACTTAGACATATGATTGTGATTATATCCATAATTATGAATGACATGTGTTGAGACATTTTTAGCCGACCGATATAATACAAGATTCTTGAATATTATGGGGAAAATAAACAATAACACGCATGAAGTGTGATCAAGCTTAAAGCGTAATTATGCCTGAGGCATAATGACAATCGATTCTAAAAACAAATATCTCTTGAATAATTGAGATGATCCCTTTGAGGCTAAATACTTATAGTGAGTAAAAGGGACATAGTTAAATGATAAGAGATTCAGGCCTGATGATAGAATATACAAAGAGATCTCTCTATGTTATGATGAAATGGAATCGATAAATAAGTCGACTACACACAACCCTCTTATGAAAATAAGGTTTTTGAAATTATAATACTTTGGCCAAATATAAAATCCCAATATAGGGATTATTGTTATAGGACCTGAAGTCCAAACACTTAAATGTGTAATGCCAGTAGTTATTTGTACAAATGAAAAATATTACACAGTCGTAAAAGACGACTCGTTGCGCGCAAAATTTTTCAAAGAGCTGGCATGACATATGGTGGATGGGACTATAATCTAGATTACTAGTTTGAGCTCTTTGATATATACCAATGAGTGAGATCAAAAAGTGTGATTCTCATCTCGGTGCTTTGGGAGTTTTCTTTGATGTACCAGTTGATCGCGGTATGTTGGGATTTCAAACGAAATGATTATAGATTATATGTCGAAATTGATATCTATTTCAATGATTGATTATACTCCTGCAAATTAGAAATTGCAGTTTATAAAGTGCAAGAACATACATGTATAAATCATTGAAAGATTCAATTTGTCCAGAATAGTATCATTATAGAATAAAATGTGATTCTTAAAATAAAATTACACGAAGAATGATACATATGACCCCATAATATAATATGTTGAAAATGAAATTGGAGTGTACTATTATTATATTTGAATATTTGGGCATGCAATTGATTTTCAATATGCAAAATTATATTATCCACCGAAAATGAATATTCACCAGAAGTGAATTTAAAAATGAATATTTAATTATTCATCAAAAGTGAATTCTAGATTTTGATAGTTTCAAGAGAAGTGAATCAATTCTAGATTTGAGTAATGCAATCAGTCAACTAACTAAACATTGCTTGGTATAGCATGTTCAGTACATCATAAATGAGTTATGACATTATAAAAGAGTTATAAACTATTTATAAAAGCTCATCACAAACTATATGTTTGATGAAATGATTTGAGATTGCATTAATATAATTGTGATATTCCTATGAAGGGAACAAATACGCGCTGCACTCTTTTTCCCTTAGCTGAGGTTTTATCCCATAGGGTTTTTCTAGCAAGGTTTTTAATGAGGCAGCAATTATGGCATATCAATGAGAATAATATACTCTTTTTCCCTTCGCTAAGGTTTTGTCCCACAAGATTTTCCTAGCAAGGTTTTTGAGACATTGTCAAGCTATCTGTAAGTAATAATTCAACAACAAGCTCTCTCTTTAAATTGTGCTGGAATGATATCAACAAATGAAGAAAATCATAGACATCTGGAATGGTATCAACAAATGAAGAAAATCATAGACATCTTATGAAGAATGTTATGATATCGGCTACACACAAGAAGACTTTCATTTATACATATTCCAGACGAAAGTTGATATCATTATTCAAAAGGTTCATGAATATTTGATTGCACACTTCAGGAGGAGAATCATGCTGTACTCTTTTTCCTTCGTCCAAGTTTTGTTCTACTAGGTTTTCCTGACAAGGTTTTAACGAGGCAGCGGCTATACTCTTTTTCCTTTGTTCAGATTTTGTCCCGTTGAGTTTTACTGACAAGGTTTTAACGAGGCAGCACTAAAGCAATAAAGCGCTAAAGCACTGAAGCACTTCAGCACTTCAAATTTCAGTACATTATTTGTACTACTTATCATTAATGTCATTTTGGATATTAGACTCAATGATTAATGATGGTCAACATCAGGGGGAGCAGTTGTACTCTTTTTCCTTCGCTCAAGTTTTATCTCATCGGGTTTTCTTAGTAAGGTTTTAACTAGGCAGACAATTGAGCAAGCGAGCAATAAGTCATTCAAGGGAGAGTGTTGTAAATTATTAAGAAATTCCTTACCTAATTTCTACCTAATTTATATTGTAAAATAATTGTTATGAATGACTTTATATCCCTATAAATAGAGGCATCTATTTCATTATGAATGCACCTCTTAATGAGAAAAATTCTCTCATTCTCTCCATCTCTTTCTATCTAATATTTGTTAAATTTTGATAATTTCACAACATCAAAATCAATTTTGCTATTTTAAGTGTTGGAACATACCCCACACCTTAAAAGTGTATGTGCACGTCAAAAATATTTAGTTTATCTATATCAAATGGTTCGTGACCATAGCCTCCACAATCTTGAAATAGGTAGATAGATATGTACGACACGTTTTAATATAGCATGTGTTCTGGTAAACCTCAAAATTTGATTTATAAACATGTTTATAAATTATACAATTTCTCAAATCACTTTTTAATTATATATATTTTCTCTCTCTAATTTTCAATCACTACTTTTTACCTCAAAACAGTAAATAAATCAATTTATAAATCAAACAATGTTACCAAATAATTTCATCACGCGAAATGCATAAAATCTTTGAGTCAAAGATTTTAGTAATATGTCCCAACAACCTTCAAAATGTAACACTTGCAATTTTCAATGATACAATCTCGTTTTCTTAAGAAAAGTCTTGAAAAAAAATAAAAATAAAATTAAAGATCTCTAAGATGCACAAATTTTTGGTGGATTGTTAATTTGTTTATTGTTTTGTGGGTTTAGAGAGGAATAGGATGAAAAAACAAGAAAATGGGTGTTATATAAAGTTAGGCAGCTTATTAGGAAAATAAGCCAGACAGTGACGAGGTGACTTGCCATTTATCTGTCTCATTATTATTCCTTTATTTTCTTGATGATAATTCTTCAGGTTTTTGTAGTTTCACAGTGTTCACCCCTCTAATTAATAACTTTTTTTTCTTGTTTATTTATATAATTATATATTTATAAGGTTGTGGTTGTCTGCCGTGGATGTCGAATAGTATTAATTTTTCTTTACTCCTCCGAAATGAGTACATATCTGCTGTCTCAAAATGGTGTCTCATTAATTATCCATATAATTAAAATTGTACAAATATACATCTATCAAACAAATTTTAAATATACATAAACAGTTATATTCAAAAGTGACGATATATATAATTTTAATTGGGTGAACAGTTAAGGAAACACCATTTTGAAATGCAGATCTGAACTTGTTTGAAATTAGATCCTAACCAAAGTCGAAGTTTAATCTAGAAAAAATTACATATTTACAGTTAACTCGATAAAGTACTAACACGTGGTGTTATGACAAGAATTAAAAAAGAGCTCAAGAAAGGGAGATTTAGTCCGTTAATTTAGTTTTCATACATGTCATGATGATAACGCTGCAGTGTGGGACAATACAATTTTATTATTCATCTTTAAGTGGTCCATTTTAACTTCTTTCAAACTGTATATAAATTCATCCTTCAAAGTACATAGCCTCTCAACTTAATTTGCAGCCAATTGAAGTTTATACACTTTGTTACAAAATGTTTTCTTGTCAAAAAATAATAAGCTCCTACATGATAATTGTAATGCTTGTTTTATTGGCAAGTGGAGGTGAATCCTGGGCTCGAATCCGCCCAATGCAAGCGCAAGTCGAACATGATGGTTCTGAGGTTGAGAAAGTGGCTAATTTGGTGGTGGTCGATGGACAACTTAGAGGGTTTCGGAAGGTGGCTAATTATCATCTCTTGGCCAAACGCGGTGCTCCGCCGTCGGGTCCAAGCCGGAAGGGGCATAGGCACAATAAGATATCTTCTCAAGGAAAATGAGAATCTAGGAGAAGGCCTATGGATATTTCGTCGATCATTAGTTTTGACTTTTTATTTTTGTACTTTTCATATTGTTATTTATCAGTAATAATGATTAATGATTTAATAGCCTTCATTTATTTCGGGAAAATCTAGTTATATCTTATATTGATTTGTTTCACCCACACTTGGCCACCTAGTGGTGTCTAATTCGATCACATACATGTTATATCATGTATGAGAAAAATGTGACGTGAGAAAGACTTGATTTGATGCTGCTATTTCCTTGAAAAACGAATTTTAGCGTGATTTTTCTTAGCCAAGCTAGTGGTGTCAAAATAGATAAAATCGTCATCTTCCAAACTTGTTCATCTAGCGAAAGCTCAATACTTTACTACATGTATGTGAATAGTTCAACTTGTTGGCTCAACCCAACTTGAGACCGAAAATGAAAAAAGATAAATCGATCTCACTTTAGTTCAACATAAATTTTAAATTAGTTTAGGTACTTGTGGAATGTATGAATGAAAGAGTCAAAGTCCTTGTTCATTAATCTAACATTTTGAGAATTCTATAAGTTCTCTTTTTAATTGATCTCAAAACCTTCTTCGATTGATAGTACACTTAGTTTTCTAATTCGAAGCTTAGGAGAATAGAATGAGAAAATTTAAAAAAAAAAAAATCAAAATGCTACCTAACTTTTGTTGAAAATCATGAATTTGGGTCGGCCAAAATGCAGTGTTGACAAAATGTCATATCAATTGTAATGTCATGAATTCCTGTATAAACCTAAATTCCGCTGATTTTCCACATTCTCCCAAGCGTCGGTTTCGCTTCCTCGTGAATGTATTTAGCAAAGATATTTTTAAATATATTTTTTTTATACAATTCTCAAATTACTTTTTAAACATACACATTTTCTCTCTTCAATTTTAACCACACATTTTACTTAGAAAAAATATATATATATATTTTTAAACAAAAAATTTTTAACAAACAAATATATATGGCCCAAGATTATGCTTAAAAAAAGTCCACACAAATATTTTCCTTCTAAAATTTTGTAAAAGTAACACATTTACACGACAAGTTATCACATACGAACATAGTGACGTAGGTTTGATTGTTTGTATCAACCTTAGACCACAAAAATAAACCTTTTGCGTTCGAATATATGAGTAAATATATTGAGATCATAAATTTTATCAATCATACCACATTTTAATTACAATAGAAATTTCTATGTTTTCCTTATTTTACATTTATGTTGCACCTTTTGCGTTCGAATATATGAGTAAACATATTAAGACCACAATTTTTGTCAATTATATCACATTTTAATTACAATAGAAATTCCTAAGTTTTCCTTATTTTACATTTATGTTGCAACTATATATATATATATATATATATATATATATATATATATATATATATAATTTTTTATCATCAATTCTTTATTAATTTTCACATCTTATCTATAGAGACATTTTTCATCCAAAATATTTGGTACGAGGGCGAAAAAACTTATTTATCTCTTGTATTTTTAAATAATCAAATAAATAACTAATACAAAAGTTAAACATAATATTTGCACATATCTTAAATGCACGTTAGCAGAATATTAAAATAAAAATTGTGATTAGAGAAAAAATATGTTAATTAATTGAAGGTTATGAATAATAATGCGTTAAAAAAAAAGTTGAGGATATAAGAGTAAAAAGTAAACAAATATTGAAAATCTTTTTTGCAATTAATATATGGTACAAAAAAAAAAAGCATGTTGTGTGAATATATAACTACCCCAAATATATTTACACTTAACATATATTGTATGAGCTAAATCGCAGGGAAGTACTGCACCCAAAAAAAATAAAAAAAATAAAAAAATAGTGCGCATCCATTCCTAAATAATTTTTCAAGTTGTATTGTGACATGACATAATATAAAACTAATAACTCCGCTTGGAATTAATGAAAATAAATAATTTTTGATCTGTATAATAATAACTAAATCGAGAATTGGTTTACATCTTTCTTGAATTTTTATGTAAGAAACATAACTTTTTAGTTATATCATAGAATTTCCATTGTACAATATGTTATCAAATGAAGTTTTATATCTTTACTTTTCAATATGTATTAACTTATTCAAGTTAGTTTTTTGATTTATTTAAGTTGGAACTCAAGAAAAACGAACATAATAAAATTTGTAAGAAAAATAAGATATATATATATTTTAAATTTCCGGGCTTCTAGTATGTAATTATAAAAGAATTAACTGTTGATAAGGCTCTATTTGTTAAAAATTTTATGTTTTAAATTTTTTTTTTTTTTTTTTTTTTTTTTTTTTTTTGAGGCAAAATATGTGGTTGAAAGTGAAAAGAGAAATGTGTGTAATTAAAAAGTGATTTGAGAAATTGTGTTATTTTAATTTTTTTTTTTTTTTTTATAGTTTCCAAATAGAGACTTAATGATGTTTTTTCTAGTATTTATGATGACACAATTGATAATATTTCATTTAATTTTTTGCCCTAATAATCTTATCCTCACTTGTGAGTGCGTTTCATATATGAGATTAATATAGCGTGTGGACTATAGCCTTTCACCCTTTTCACTAACTTGCTTTTGAGCTAGACTAGACTAGAAGAAGAAAACATGTTCTTGAGTTTCTCTATTTCAAAATTTCCTTTAGTAGAAAAGAAAAGAAGATTTGAATTCCACTGTTTGTAACTAATTATGAGCAAATTATTTAACACAATTTTGAAACGAAACTCCGCAATTTACTAAAACCAACATAAATTTACAAACAATTCAAACGAATTTAGTTATCTTTTCTATCTGTCGTAATAAATAACTTAAATTAAAAAAATTAATACATATAGAAAGCTTGGTACGTTGATTGGAGTTTAATTTTATTACGTGCATTTCTTTTTTTACCAAATTGTTAGAGACTGAATTTAATTAAAATTTAATAGTTATGAGAGAGTAAAGACTCAATAATTTAAAAAAAATTGCACGTATTTTTTTTTATTTTTGGGGTACAGATTGTGCTCGGTTTGACGACGAAATAAAAATCCGGCCTTCGTCAAAGTGAGTTTATTGTCTATAGCCACTTATAAGTTAAAACTTTTAGACCAAGTTATTCAATGTAAAATCTTTACGAGAACATGCACTAAACAAACAGAACGTTAAAACTGGATATTATAATAAAAAAAAAATTAAATAATCAATCGAGAAAACTAGCATTCTTCTATGGCCCTTAGTTACAAACTCATCCATATCAACAACCGTTTGAAAGACCTATGAATCTAATGGGATTAGAATTTCGTGATTTAATCCCATAAATAAAAGAATATCTTGTGAAGGAAGAAAGCTAGAGAATCTCTGACGAGGCTAGTGTCCCACGCCGGGGCTAGGAACCGACCCGAGAATCCGCCCGACTGCTCCAAGGTGGCGCTTGACGAGCTTTTCTTCAATAGGCTCGGAATGGCCCTTGGTGCTTGGAGTAGAAGGTGACACTCTACCCTTATGAAGGACATTTAAATACAGACTTTTGTCCAATAGAGTCCTCTTAATTGTATTATATTTCACGTTTAAGAGCTTCCGTCCTTGAGTACAGGGCACAACTGAAGCAAGTATAATCAAGAACACTAAAAATACTAGGTTTTTTCGACCCATTTTTAGGTGGTAATGAGAAAACTTGAGGGAAAAGGACTGAGAAAAGAGATTATTTTTTATGGGTTTTTCTGGTAATGAGAAGTGGGCTGTAGGGGTACAACGAGGAGAAGTTAATATAGGTATATATATACGCAAGTATCAAGGATGGACAAATTTTAATATTTTATTTATTGAAATTGTCCTTCGTCACGTTTTCTTTTTCCTATTGTTTTTTTTCCCCCCTTATCGAAATGTAACAGGTACATTATTATTATTATTATTATTATTATTATTATATTTATTATATTTAGATGTCCAAACTTTGTCCTACTAATCTGGAGGACGGTGATATTTTCCCCTGGTTCGCCTTCCATGTAAATCTGAATGCAGGTACAAGCTATGTGCACTTGAAGTAAACATTCAAGTAATAATTATCCTTGTCACGAATCTCCTTTACGTCGTGTAGGCATGATCCACAGAAATAACATGGTGCACCATGACCCTGCATTCATGTAAACACTTTGTCCTTGACACTTAAAATGTTGTTTTCAAAAGCAAAGATTCGAAACATCCGATCATATCACTGTGATATGTGCATTATGCAAGTAGTGGGTTATTGTTGTGGATGAATAATGGAAGCCACGAAATGAGTAGTTGTTGCTTAAAAATCTTCATAATATTTAATTATTGTTCCATGTTCTTAATTAATTAGTTAATTGTAATTCCTTATTTCTAGATTAGCGGGTTGAATTGTTTGGTTATCAAGTTGTAATTGGTCTATAAATATTCACTACATCCAAAAAAGATAGCCCCGTATACTATTTTTGTTTGTCCCAAAAAAAGATAGTCTTGACTTTTATTTTCATATTGAACATGTATTAAATTTTTTATTTTCACATATACCATTATTTAATATATCTTGGTACAATACATACCAGCTACTTAGTTATTGCATTTTCAATTTTTTTGTGGGAAACGAAGTAAGTTCACTTAAACAATAAATAAGGGATAAATAGTATAAATGGAAAATATTGATAAAATTTAATACTCTAACTATACAAACTACCATTTCTTAATCCATCTGAAAATAACCGTAGGACTATCTTTTTGGTAGGGGTGGACAAAATGACCGGATCGAACCGAACCAAACCAAACCGAGCGGTTCGGTTTTACAAAAAAAATTAATAGTTTAGTTTTTAATATGGAGAACCAAACGATTTTGGTTCCGGTTCTTGTTCTAGAACCAAGAATCGAACCAAGAACCGAAGCTCAATCCCACTTTTAGATCAATTTTTTTTAATTAGTCTTAAAAGTTAAAAAATTAACTTAATCTTTTGGTAATATAGATCTTAACTTGTTTATGCCGTCAGAAATCTAAATTTATTTTTCTTTAATCCTCTCTTTTTTTTCTTTTTCCATTTTTGGTATGTAGTTTGCAAGATGTTTTGCTTACTGTGTAACTGAAAATATTTCAATGTGGCTTTCACATCTCCTTTTACTCGGTGGAAGATTTCATGCATTACATATCCCTCACATTTTTGATGAAATCTAAACATTTTTTAACTCGTCCTAAAATATGATGCTTGTAGTTCAAAGAGGTATTATGGGATTATAAGCATCATCTTATGTTTCGTGCATTAATTTTATTAGTTTTATGCTAATAGTTTTTAGGTAAACATGAAGACGTAGTCATGTAGCTTGATATAATTAATATCTATCAATGACTCATTCGTCTATAGTTTTAGATTATTGTTATTAGACAATATTTTGTATGGAGATGTAACTTGATACTTGTGTATTAGTTTACACTTTGGTAAATGAATTTCGTTAATCATTACTAAGTACTAACTTATGGTCGTGGATATGGTATGTGATGATAATTTGCTTTTATATTTTAAAATTCAAGTAATGTATTAGGAACCAAATCAAACCAGAATCGAGCGGTTTGGTTCCGGTTTGGTTCCATATCTTTATAAAAATCGATTGATTCTATTGGTAAAAAAATTATCGGTTCATGGTTCGGTTTGATTCTAATGGAACCAGAACCTAATCAAACCATGTTCACCCCTACTTTTTGGGATGGAAGGAGTAGCAATTAATAACTATTGAATAAACATCATCAATTATAAGAAATTGTCTTCTTTTACTGTCTCTAATCTTCTTCCTTTTTTATGCATAAAAATTCTAAACATATCACACTACACCATGCTCGTTGGGGGCAACATGTACATAATTCTTAAATACATAGATGATTTTAAAACCTAAAGCCAAGACCTTTTTATATTTCATGCCATATTGAACAACTTCAAATATGTACCTATAGAAGTAGGAATGTGTGATGACCACTGAGAGGTTATTGAGGTTCAACTACACATTATGTTTATTTTAATTTCAACACTCTCTCCACATTCTTTAATTTATTTTTCATTAAAATGTAACACGTGCTGAATGTTTAAATAATAAATATGAAAATTGAAGTCAAAGCTCTAATTTATTTCGATATTATGATGAATATTTTCGTACAAGTGGATATTGGAATAAGGATGCGTGATGGGTAGATATGCTCTCGGGGTCAAGTTGCCGGCTCGGCCCGTTTGACCGCGGTCCATTACCGGTCCACGGCCTGGCCCGTGGGGAGACGAGCCGGGCCGATCCGGCTCGTCCCCCCATGGAACCGGCCCAAGTCCGGCCCGTTGGCCCGTCTGACCACGTGCCGGCTCGTGGGCTCTTTTTTTTTTTTTTTTTGTAACGGTTACTACGGATAAATAATTGAACATTAAAAAACCCTCCTCCTTTAATCCGGGCTTGGGATCGGCTACATTTAAATTATTGTAAGCGGAGTTAAAATTGTACACGAACAAAATATTGCGTGTACAATTTTTTTATTTGAAAGAAATGAAACAATTGAAAATACAGAAAAAAGAAAAAGAAAAAATTTACTCACCAATACGATTGTTATCCGAATTCCTCGGCAAGAATTTCACATATCTTATCTTGTTTCATTTTCTCCGCAAACTGCCAATCATTTAAACACATTAAGGCCTCCAGTATGTCTTCTTTAAGCCTTGACCTATATTCAGATAACACTCTACCACCTGCACTAAAAGCAGCCTCCGATACTACAGTTGATACCGGAGGTGCTAGTAGATCTCGTGCAATCATAGAAACAACCGGATATTGATGCTCGTTTTTTCTCCACCACTTAAGAATGTCAAAATTATTTATTTCGTCCTTGTCTAACATACTAAGAAGGTCATGTAAGAAATACCTAGTTAACTCTCCTGGAAATTCTATATGTATTAGAAGAACTAGAACCATTAGGAAGTGTACTAGAACTAGAAGTTCCCTTCATAGTCATAAGGTAGGAAAGTAAATCACTGTCTTGATTTTGTATCACATTAGGGGTGGGAGCAGTTCTTCTAACATTTTTACCTGACATTTGGGCATTGATCTCGTACATTTCACATAAACATTTTTCTAAATCTATGCATGTTAAAGGGGTTTTAAAAGTTAATTTATTTGATATTGCCTTTATGATGTATTTAGTTCCCTCTAAATTTATTCTAGGGTCCATAACCGTTGCTAATGGAAACAAAGCTGATAAATCTTCCCAATACTTTCTAAACTTAGTCTCCATTGCTTTAACGATATCAGAAAAAATAGGAAATGTCTTGTACTTGTTAAAGTTATTAGCAATACAATAAAAATGTTTCAAGACTAAAGGACTAGTAGGATAATAAACACCAGACAATTCGTTTGTAGCATCGTAAAATGATTTCAAAAATTTTTTAACATGAATTGCAAGTTCCCAATCATTAGTCCCCAAATCAAAAGTTGAGCCGTTTGAGTGTCGACCATTGTAATATTCACATATTAAATTCTCGTAACCTTCACAATGTTCAATCATTAAATAAGTTAAGTTCCATCTATGTCCTACATCAGTAATAAATGATCATGGGTTCATACCATTTTCTACACACAGTGCATCAAAAACTTGTTTTCTGGAAGGTGCTATCATAATGAAATTGCAAGCACACCTAATTTTTTTCAATTGATTTTCTATAAACTTAAGACCATCTTGAACTATTAAATTAAAAATGTGACAAACACAACGAACATGAAACAAGACTCCATCAAACTCAGGATTTATGACGGCTGCTAATCTATCAATCACCGCTTTATTAACAGAAGCATTATCTAGTGTAAAATTACGAACTCTACTATCACAGTTAAATTCTCTAAGAATTGCAAGTAGTATATTGAAAATATTTGTTGCGTTATGTGGGTAATCAATAACTTTAAATGCCATAATTCTTTTGTGTATTACCCAAGAATCATCAATGTAATGACAAGTAACAACTACGTAACCTCTATGATTATTGCCAGTCCACAGGTCCGAAGTAAATGACAAATTACCATTCCATTTATTTAAAGCATCTATAAAACTTTGTTTTCTTTGTAAATATTTAGCTATGCAATCAGCTCGTAAAGTATTTCTAGAAACGGGTTTGTACCTGGGTTGGAGATACTTCTGAATATTTACAAAGAAAACAAAGTTTTATAGATACTTTGATTAGAAACTATGTTTTTCTAGGATATCCCGAAGGTGTTAAAGGGTATATGTTGTGGGACAGAAGTCAAAAGGGCGTGAGAATAATCATCAGCAGAGATGTCACCTTTAATGAGTCTGAGATGCCGTGTCTAGGAAATGAGGAACATCTGGAGATAGGTGGAGATGAATCCTCCCTTGAGGTGGAGAGTGTTAGAGTTCCTATCCCCATTACCCCGGGTGAGGTGGAGAGTACCCACCAACAAGATCACGAGAATGTAGAATTTGAAGAAGATGACCCTATAGATCATCCTGTTGACCATAACCTTTTGGATTGCTATCAGTTAGCTAGAGATAGGGAAAGAAGACCACATAGAGAACCCCAAAGAATGTCCGACTACATTATAGCCTATGCTAGTTACCAAGACCTAACTGATAAAGAGCCCAATACCTACGAGGAGGCTATGAGAAGTGAAAATAGTAAATCTTAGGTTAATGCCATGAAAGAGGAGATGGAGTCGCTCCATAAGAATCAAACTTGGGTTTTAGTGGATAGACCTAAAGATAAATCTATTGTAGGCTGCAAATGGGTCTACAAGGTTAAGGAGGGTACCACTGAGAGTAAGCCTGTGAGATATAAGGCTAGGTTAGTAGCCAAGGGTTACACACAAAAGGAAGGGGTAGATTATAATGAGATTTTCTCGCCCGTTGTTAAGTATACCACTATTAGAGTCATGCTTGCTTTTGTTGCGTATTATGACTGGGAACTTGAACAACTTGATGTGAAAACTGCTTTTTTACATGGAGATCTTGAAGAGAAAATTTTATGTTTTAACCCAAAGGTTTTGAAGATAAAGAAAAACCTAATCGTGTGTGTTTCCTTAAAAAATCATTATATGGTTTAAAACAATCACCTAGACAGTAGTACAAGAAATTTGATTCTTATGTGCTATCTATTAGTTTCAAGAGAAGTGAGTTTGATCATTGTCTATACTATATGCACCACAGCACTGATGAGTGTGTGTATTTGTTACTTTATGTGGATGACATGTTATTGATTGGTTCTAACATGATCTTAGTAGACAAGGTTAAAAATGAGTTAAACAAATAATTTGATATGAAGGACCTAGGCCATGCTAAACGTATTTTAGGTATGGAAATTGAAAGAAATAGGTCTAATTCTTGTTTATTCCTGCATCAAACTCCTTATGTGCAAAAGGTGTTAAAGAAGTTTGATATGATTAATTGTAAACCTGCTTCTGTACCTCTTGGGAATCATTTTGTTTTAACGAAAGATCAATCACTTGCAAATGAGGAAGAAATAGCTTATATGAGTAATATACCTTATTCTAATGTGATTGGTTCTGTGATGTATCTGATGGTTTGTACTCGGACAGATTTGGCATTTGCTGTTAGTACTTTGAGCAGGTACATGTCTAATCTAGGTCCCACTCATTGGGAAGCCTTGAAGTGGCTACTTAGGTATATTAATGATACTTACAATATGGGTTTAATCTATAAGTGCAAATCTAATAATGTGAAATTGAAGGGTTTTACTGATGCTGATTATGGTGGAGATAGAGATAATAGGAAATCGACTTCCTCTTACGTGTTTACTTTGTGTGACTCATGTGTTAGTTGGAAGTCTCAGCTCCAACATATTGTTGCTCTCTCTACTACTGAGTCTGAATATATTGCTGTTACCGAGACCTTTAAAGAAGCTTTGTGGTTTAAATGATTATTTAAGGAACTAGGTACCTAAAATGAAAGTGTAACAGTATATTCCGATAGTCAATCAGCTATTCATTTATGTAAGAACCCTGTTTTTCATGAACGTACTAAACATATCGATGTTAGGTTACATTTTATTAGAAATATTGTTTCTCAAGATGAAAATAAACTTGAGAAAGTGCATACAGATTACAACCCTGCAGATATGGGCACAAAGATGCTCACATTGGTAAAATTTAGAAGTTGTCTATTGCTTCTAAATATCGGTACAGGTGTAAAAAGTTCTGATTAGTTTAGGACTTTACTCTTGCATTTACTAAACATGTGTTGTTTTGTCTTTTGCAGGTTTGTTCGGTACCAAGGTGGAGGTTTGTTAGGATTTTTGGTCTCAAACAAACCCTGGGGGCGATGATGAAACATCGAGTCTGTTTTTTAGCTTCGTAGGCCTTCGGCCCATGATCGAAGAATTATTTGCCTCAATTAACCACAATATGCGTAACCCACGAGAATGACAAGTTAGAGACTTTATCACTTTACCTTGAGGTGTTAATTGGATCGTTGGCCCTATAGCTCGGTAGATGGATCCGATTGGTGGCCCGAATTTAATTAGGCCCTCAACCCATTCTCCTAATTAAACCTAAACCTACCCTACATTTATCCTACGCTCATCACTCTCTCGGTTAAGACACAACTCACGCACCCTAAGCCTCTCTATCGCCTTCTTCGTGACCGATAGAGCTTGGCTTTTCCTTTTCTCTGTGAAAACTGGTAACCCTGCGACCCTGCTCCATTTTCTTGGCCTCCGGTTTTGCTGCCTCCGTTGTGGTTGGCTGCTCCTTCCCTTACTGTCTCCGTGCGCGGCTTTGTTTGCACCGTGTCTTGGTGCGTCCGGCTTAGGGCCTCTGCTGGTGCGATTTTCTTGGTGAAAATTCGTGGGTTACCGGTTGCCTCGAAGTGTGCTCTTCCCTGCTTCGTGTGGTGTTTCCGATTGTAGTTATTGGGGCAATTTCTGAGCCCTCGGTTTGAGTAACACGATTGTGACATTAATCAAGTTTTAGGGAGATTTTCTTATTCTTGATTCTTGTCAATATTATCATTCCAATTACTTGTCATATTTTGAGAATAATCTTGTTTACTTTGTGTTTGTGCAAGGTTCCTTTCTTCTACAGGGATATTCTATAAAAACAATAAACAAGGTGGCATATGCTAGGACATTCCCAAGGACAATTTCTTTTCTTTTCATCAAAGGCCAAGGTATCGGTTCTTCCTCGTGGAAGAGGAAGACCCATGGAATTCAATATATATATTGAATTCAATATATTCACATTGTGGCGTCACGTCAAGGCTGCAATATCTTTCTAAATTAAATCTTTTAATTTCTTGATTTGTAAGTTCTGAATGTATTAATTAAATCCCAAGAGTCAAACTTTATTTGTTTCGATTAACGCTATTTGTATATAATGGAGTTACATAATAATTTACATATAGGTGAGATGTCAGAAAGAGAGTGAATATGTGAGGTCACTAGTGCCCGTCTAGCACTACAAAAAAAATGACTTTTTCTAAAGGAAAAATCCGTCGGTAAAAGGCAATTTCCGTCGGAAATCCGACGGAGAAGCAGGCATCGGTAATACTTTCCCGACAGTAAATTATTTCCCTTTTCTATGTACGTACTCGCAGCAAATGTGCATCTCTTTGAAGAGTAAAGGGCCACAATCAAAGAAAGAGTACCTTCAGAGACGGATCAAGAAGACTCGAATGGGGAGAACTACAATGGAACGGGGGACTATTTCACTAAAGAACAAAGTCAAAAACAAATTTTTCGAAAGAAAGAAATATTTCAACCATCCATTCTACTCATTTTAAACAATGCCCACTATTGTCCGTCTCTGAGTACCTTTAACCGCGAGATGCATTGCAGCGCGTCTCTTTAATTAGTCTTCTTTATTCATCAACTTTTTAACGTTTTTCTCTTGGTGGACTAGAAAGCAGCTTCTTTTTCACAGCTTATGGCATAAAGAATTATTTGAGAATATACTGTTTTGCATGGGAAAAGGGGAGTTTCTTGGGGACACTAGTCTATATATGCCCTTGTTTGGCCCTATTTTTTAAAAACAAAATTTATTCAACGCTCAATCTCAATTATTCATCTTAGTCAAGCATATATACTATTTTTGACTTTTCAAATATTTTTTTAGCCGCACATTCTTTCAAAAATACTATTCAAAATCACATTATTTACCAAAAAAGGGGGCCAAACAAGGGCTATATATAGATTTCGAGCTCCAATATTGTTTGTCTAGCTCATTGAATAAGGTGTCCGTCTATAAGGTATACATACACTAGTCGATTCGATAGGACGGTTCAAAGATGTATAAGTGCATTGCTGGGCAATACTCCTCTGGCAGGAGCATTTCTTTACTGTAAGAAATTAAGCTTATGGAAGCAAAATAGTAAGCTCCCTGCCAAGGGAGATTTGCCCGGCAATTCAGCTGTACAGATGCATATATCTATCTACTCAAGTTGGTTCAATCCATTAATGCAAGGTAATTAAGCACAGCACCATTCTTTTTTTTTTTTTTTTGGGAAACTATCTCAATTGAATATAAGATAAATTTTGTTGAAACCACTGATCTTTTTGTTGACTCGGGAAAAGAAAGAAGGTCATCTTAACGAAAATATGGATTTCAAAATCCGCAATGTTTATTTATTTTGCTTATTCGAAAACGTCTTAGCCAGTTGCAATGTGCATTTCGACCCTACCTGTCATTCAACTAGAAATAAAGTCGAAAGTAGATTTTCGTCTCCACGTTGGATCAAGAACAGGATTAGAAGTATCAAAATACCAATGGTAAGGTATGAGACGACCCAGAAAGCACTGGATCATACCCGAATTTTTTCCGGTCCGGAACCAGGGTCTCCCAGCTTTTATGGAGGCCTTCGAAAACTAGCATTAGCCATTAGCTGGGCTTATTTCTCATTCAGGTTTTTTGATGAAAGGTGATTTTCTGATACAAAATATCCATATACAATTACGAACTCCAAATCACTCAAAAGATTCAAAAAATTCCAAATTGTTCTTAAGAATTCTTCATTTTTGGTTGGTGATTATTTCTTCAAAAGCTTGTTAATTTATCCTCACTAGTAGAAAAACGCGAAAAAAAAAAGGGTTTAGGCGTCGGTTCGTCGAGAACCGACGCCTGAACCGGAGGTTTACGCGTCGTTTCTGGTGAACCGACGCGTAAACCTTCGACTTTACGCGTCGGTTCACCAAGAACCGACGCGTAAAGTCGAACCGTTCGACTTTACGCGTCGATTCTTGGTGAACCGACGAGTAAAGTCGAAGGTTTACGCGTCGGTTCTCGACGAACCGACGCCTAAACCTAATATATTTAATTCAAAAATTCGCACGATTTAATTCCATTCCGCGCATATCTCTCTCTCACTCTCTCTCAACACTTCAACATCGCGCGCGGAGCCATCACCACCGTGCCTCCACCAACACCACGACGCCACCAACACCGCGACGCCACCACGAACCCTCCTCCATCTCGTAAGAAATTTACTCTTATATGTGTGTGTGTGCGTGTATGTATATATATATATATATATATATATATATATATGTGTGTGTGTGATATGTGCGTGTGCGTGTATATATATATATATATATATATATATATATATATATATGTTATAATTTTGGTATTGCAAATAGTTAATTGATATAATTTGAATTATTGGAATTATATTGAAATTATGCATGGAATGTTAGGTTATGAAATCATACTTTGAGCATTTTAGGAATTAAGAATTGATTTTGGATTAATTTTGGAGTGGTTGATGATGTTGAAATTTGATTTATTGTGTTTGAGTAGTGAATATGTGGAGGTTGAACATTTTTGTTGTATTGTGGCATTTTGATTACAGGTTGGGTAAGTCCAACTTATAGGAGAGACTCTGCCGAAATTACTGTAGGATTTTACAAATAAAAAATGAAAATAATAGTAATTATAGGTGATTTTCACTATCATAGAATTAACCATACTAAATAAATAACTAAACAAAATATACAATTAAAATTATGAAGTATTCAACGTAATAAATTATCGTATGCATGTGATTTCAATTATTAATATATAGTTGGTTCAAGTATATAACTATCATTACAAATATTCACTCAAAAGTAATATTTTTTTAATTATATCTTCGCATATAGGTTATTAGATATGGATCGAGATTGAATGTACGGCAGGCGTAATACACATGAATATTTGAAAGGAGTTGAAGAGTTTATGAAATGTGCGGATGAACACATGAGAGAGAAAGGTGAAACAATGATTTTGTGTCCTTGTTGTGATTGTAAGAATCTGAGAAAGTTTCGTAGTTTTGAGCAAGTGAAGAGTCATTTGATTCGTCGTGGGTTTAAAGAAGGTTATAAACGATGGAAATGGCATGGTGAGAGTATGCTTCCTAGGACATACACTAGTGACGATGAAGGTGGACTGTAGGAGAATAATTTAGGCAATATTGATGAGAATGATGTGGAAAATGACAATAATGATATGATAGACGAAATGATGCGTGATATACAAGGGGAATTCATTGAGAAGCCTCATGTGTTCGATAGCTTGTTCAATGATTCTGAGAAGACTTTGTTTCCTGGATGTAGAAAATTCACAAAATTGTCTGCTGTGTTGAAATTGTATAACTTGAAAGCAAATAGTAGGTGGAGTGATAAGAGTTTCACGGCATTACTGGAACTCTTACGAGAGATGCTTCCGGAGGATAACGAGCTTCCTAGTTCAATTTACGAAGCAAAGAAATTGTTGTGTCCAATGGGAATGGAGATCGAGAGGATACATGCATGTCCAAATGATTGTATACTGTATCAAAATGAGTATAAAGACTTGCATCTGTGTCCAAAGTGTGGGGCATCACGGTATAAGCGAAAGAACATGAATGCTAATTCTGAGGATAAGAAAAGCCCTCCGGCAAAGGTGTTGTGGTACCTACCCGTAGTACCAAGATTTAAACGTTTGTTTGCCAATGCAAAGGATGCGAAGAACATGCGGTGGCATGCTGATGGGAGGAAACAAGATGGAAAACTAAGACACGTGGCCGATTCTCCTCAATGGAGGAACATTAATAGGTTGTTTCCTGATTTTGGGGGTGAAGATAGGAATCTTAGGCTTGGACTATGTACAGATGGAATGAACCTGCACGTAATATGAGTAGTCGACATAGCACTTGGCCGGTTCTTCTAACGATTTACAATCTTCCTCCTTGGTTATGTATGAAGCGCAAGTATATCATATTGTCTTTGTTAATATCAGGGCCTAAACGACCGGGGAATGACATAGATGTTTATCTTGCCCCACTAATTGAAGATTTAAGACTGATGTGGGATGAAGGTGTATCGGTGTTTGATGCACATAGCCAGATGAATTTCACCTTACGTGCTATGATATTTTGCACCGTAAATGATTTTCCCGCATATGGTAACTTGTTAGGTTATACGAACAAAGGACCTAAAGCATGTCCCATTTGTGAAGAAGACACGATTGATCTTTGGTTGAAAAATTGTAAGAAAAATGTCTTTATGAGTCATAGAAGATTTCTCCCCGCTGATCACCCTTATCGAAAGAAGAAGAAGGCATTCAATGGAAAAATTGAGGATCGAGCAGCTCGCTTGCCGTTAACAGGAGGTGAGGTATATGAACGAGTTAAAAATATTGATGTTTTGTTTGGAAAACCTTTTAAGCCTCCTCAAAAGAGTCTTTGGAAGAAGATGTCCATATTCTGGGATATACCTTATTGGCAACATTTATCAGTAAGGCATTGTCTTGATGTAATGCACGTGGAGAAAAATGTTTGTGATAGCATCATTGGGACATTGTTGAACGTTCAAGGGAAGACGAAAGATGGTATCAAAGTCAGGAAGGACATGGTAGAAATGGGAATACGGGATCAATTAGCACCGCAAGAGTCCGAAAAACGTACTTATTTACCTCCAGCTTGCTATACTTTGTCCAGAAAAGAGAAAACATGTTTTTGTGAGTGCCTTCATGGTATTAAGGTTCCATCTGGATACTCATCAAACATCAAAAGTCTTGTGTCGATGAAGGACTTGAAATTGGTTGGTATGAAGTCTCATGATTGTCATGTGTTAATGCAACACTTGTTACCAGTTGCAATTCGAGGCATACTTCCAAAATATGTCAGACAAGTTATAATAAAACTTTGTTTTTTCTTCAATGCAATTTGCAGTAAAGCTGTTGACCCAGAGGCGTTGGATGATTTGCAGGCCGATATTGTTATCACTCTATGTCAATTTGAAATGTATTTCCCGCCATCATTTTTGACGTTATGGTGCACTTACTTGTTCACTTGGTAAGAGAAATTAAGATATGTGGTCCGGTGTTCTTGCGGTATATGTATCCATTTGAGAGATACATGGGTATTTTGAAAGGATATGTCAGAAATCGATTTCGACCCGAAGGCAGTATCATTGAAGGTTATGCCGCTGAGGAGGCTATTGAATTTTGTACTGACTACCTTGATGACGTTGAGACTATTGGTGTTCCTAAATCTCGTCACGAGGGAAGACTCGAAGGTAAAGGGACGATTGGATGCAAATCAATTGTCCCTAGTGTTGAATTGCGAGATAAAGCACACCTCCTAGTATTACAACACCTTTCTCAAGTTCATCCGTATTTGGACGAGCACATGTCCATCCTAAGGCAGCAGAATCCTTCTAAAGGTGAAAGGTGGGTAACTAATCAACACAATCGTTTATTTTCAAAATGGTTCAAAGATAGAGTCATGAAAGAGTTGTCACAAACGTCGAATACCATTGTTGAAACGGTAAAGTGGTTAGCGTATGGTCCTAGCACGATTGTGAGATCTTATGAAGCATATGACATTAATGGGTATACGTTTTACACTAAACGTCAAGATGATAAGAGTGCGGTGCAAAACAGTGGAGTGACACAAGTAGCACTATCAAGAGATTTTTCAAGTGCTAAAGATACAATGCCAATAGATGCCTCGATGTCCTATTATGGTGTCATTGAAGAAATTTGGGAACTTGATTACAGGGAGTTCAAGTTTCCTCTCTTCCAATGTAAATGGGTTGATAATCGACGGGGTGTTCGGGTGGATGAATTAGGTTTCACTTTGGTGGATTTTGGACGGTTGGGTTATCTTGACGAGCCATTCATACTTGCATCACAAGCCAAGTAGGTATTTTATGTTCTTGATCCTGTCAACACTAAGTGGTCAGTGGTCCTTCAAGGCAAGAGACGCATTGTTAGCATTGGTAATGTAGTAGATGAAGAAGATTATGATCGCTTTGATGAAACTCCTCCATTTTCTATTGGTATACAAGGGAGTGCAACTTTAGAGGAAGATAACATTGAATCCACTTACATGCGTTGGGATCATGAAGAAGGATTATGGATTGACCGTCGTTCGTGATTATTCATTGTGTGAGTTTATTTATACATTCTCGCATGTATATAACTCTCTTTTGTTCTTTATATATGCTCTATACGTTGTTCATATTAATTGTGTGAGTTCATTTACATATTCTTCCATATAACTTTCTTGTGTTTTTTATATATGCTCTATACGTTGTTAATAATCATTTATTTATATGTGCAGGTACGTAGAAAATTTTCCCAATATAATGGCCGAGTCTTCACATTCTTCAGATGATCATAGTACTGCCCAAAAAAAAAGGACAAGAGGGCCAACTATGTGCAAAAACATGAAGAAAGCGGGCCAACAAGTGAATATAATTGAGTTCGATGACAAACATAGGCCGATCGGACCAGGCACGAAGAACTTCAAACATTTTGTCGGATCTTTAGCCCGCATTCATGTTGACATAAACATCAGTGATTGGCACAAAGTCGATCAAGGGCTGAAGGACATGATGTGGGAAGAGATAAAGGTACTATCACTTGATACATGGTAAATAATTGAAAAGTGAATGTAATTTCTTTATAACACCACATGTTATTATTGTCTTTCAGATAGAATTCAACATTCTTGATGACCGTCCAAAAAAAAGTGTTATGCGGGTTGCGGGGATGAGATGGAAAGATTTTAAGACAAGGCTGGTTCATAATTTCATTACACATGACCACCCAAAATATACATCTCCTACCCACCTTTATGATTTCTTGACTGAAGAGCAATGGGAGTTGTTTAAAAAAGAACGACAGACGGAAACATTTCAGGTATATTTAAATGTACGCATGTGTCTTGTTGAGTGAAAACTAAAAACCTGTGATTTATTTCAGGAGAAAAGTAAGAAGGCGAGGGATAGTCAAATGCGGAACGAGCATCCTCATTATTTGGGCTCAGCCGGATATGCGGGGATGAAGCCACATTGGCTAGTAAGTGACCCGCTATCTTCTAGCTCTTCATGTGACATGATTAGCTCCTCAATTGTAAGCGAGGATCGCAGCCTCGATTGGGTTTGAGCTAGATCGAAGAAGAAAGAAGATGGAACGTATTACATCCCCAACGAGAAAACGAGGGGGGTGTTTGATAAAATTGTAAGTATATCTTATCGATTTCTCATATATTTAATTGAAACTTACTTCAATTCTTATATTCAGTTTTCAATTTTTTTAACAGGTAGAAAAAGCTGAGCAAGCCACGCAGGGGACATTTGTGTCGAGCAGACAACATGATATTCTGAGTGAAGCCCTTGGTAAAGAGGATCACTCTGGTAGGGTGAGGGGATATGGCGTGTATGTCACCACGCGGGATGTTTACGGCTGGCCCGATGATTACCTTAGACGATCGTGTGGGGTCGTGTCAGTAGACGACATTAAAGATATCATCAGGAAGGAGATGGAGGATAGCATCACAGAGCGGGTCAGGCATCAAACCATGTCGGAGATGCAAAGTAAATTTGACAGTATGCAGAGTGCGTACCATAGTACGCAGAGTAAATATGATGCAATCCTCCAGCGCTTGGGCCTCAATGTTGAAGTCGAGGTGGAGGTAACTGCACAGCCCCGACCACCAACTCGAAGTAGTTGCCACTCTGTGAATCCAAACCCATTTGATGGTCTTCAGGTACTTACCCATAAAGTATTTAGTTTTTTTAGTATTGCTTTTTTTTTTTTAAATGGAAAGGCCTGACATATATGTTGAAAAATAGAAGCCGATTCCCTATCGTCTCGCCGTATTTGTTGATGGTGACAAGCAAATAGTGGCCAGCGGGATGGTTTATCCGTCCGGACCCGAGACTGTGGTGCATCATCAACCACTCTGGCTTGATCATGTGAAGGTGTCCATTGACCATGTTATAGATGGTGCAGAAGCGTTCTATCTTCTAGCGCCATCTCAGCACCACACCTCGGTGGAGGAAGCTATTGGAAGTTTTTTCCAATGGCCTAAGGAGTTGGTGATTTTTGGAGAGGTAATAAAATCGAGTTATATAAAAGTTTATTTCAATATTAATTTCTTTTAAATTTGTATCAGACGTGTTATAATGACAAAAATTGTCTTATTGCAGGAAGAGGCCCCAAAAAAGATCGTAAAAAAATCTAATAAAGGGAAAAGGCCTCAGAGTTTTGAATTGTCATCTACCCAGCGACCTGCGATAGTCGACGATGAGACTTTACTACGTCTGGGTGATAAATGCAAAATGTTAAACACCCTGGTCCTTCAATTGCCTGTTGGTGATGACTTCTATCATGTGCTCGTAGATGCCTGTCTTCAATTGTACGTTCGAGGATGGTATTTTTGTTACAGTCGCAGACATTACCGATATGCTTAAAATGCAATGGTTGGATACATCTATCCTACAAATATTTGCATTGTAAGACTTCTGATCACAAATTACAACTTCAATTTATATCATTGTTCGATCTCTATTTATTGGTGTCATTATTATTAGGTACCTTCATGAGTTATGTCAGGATTACAGTATTGATTCAATTGGATTCATGTCTCCGTCACACATTGCATCGGTGTCGGTAAGAACAAATGCCAATGGTGTTGTAAATTATATGGACGAGACCATGAGGGCAATGCAAACAAAGAAATTCATTCTAGCACCGTATTTTCAGGAGTAAGACCATTCTCTCTTGTTAATAGTTATTTTTTTTTTTTTTTTTTTTGTAATTTGAATCGCACATGTTTGAATTTGTATTTACATGTTCATAATACGTAGAAACCACTGGATGTTGCTAGTGATTTCTCCTCAGAAGAGTACGGTGTACTTATTGGATTCAGCTAGTGCATTTAAGCGTGACTTAGATATCAAGCCGCTATTGAATACGTAAGTTATGATAATTTTCATGAAATAATTGTGGAGTTGTGGTGAAATTGATTGTGGAGTTGTGGTTTCACTTTGATGAATATATGTTGTGATTGTTAAGAAGTTGTGATAGATTCAATAGCAACGCGTCTATTTACAGGTTGGATAAGTTCAATTTATAGGGGAGACTCTGCCAAAATTTTTATAGAAATCTTAGTTTTTGTATTTATTTATTTTGTAACTGGTTCGAATAATTTAATTCAATTTTAGGGCTTTCAAACTATATTGGACACAAGGAGGCATTAGGACAAGAGCCAATACAACGTGGCTAAAAATAAAGGTATGAAAACACATATTTAAAATATATTACAAATCTTTGAATTATTTTCATATTCTATTTAGTGTGATTATTAATGTTAGTTTTCATTGTGAAAATTTCAGTGTCCTCAACAGTCCGGAGGTTCTAAGTGTGGCTACTACGTCATGAAAAATATGTATGAGATAGTCACTGAACACTTTCAGCGTCCGTCGTTGGAAAATGTATAAGTTATTGAACATGATAATTTTTAATTATTCCTTCATATTTTATTACAAAATAACTGATAATTCATTTTGATTATTTGTAGGCATTTAAAGAGTATTACTCAATGGAGGAAATTGCTGAAATTCAAAACTTATGGGCTAAATAATTTGTCGATAGGTGTGTGCAAATCGACGTGTATTCAAACTTCTATTTACTCAATTACATGTGACATTAACAATCTTGTAAATATAATTATTTCTCATTTATTTAACATTATTTTAATTATGTCGATTATATACATATTTGATGATGTGCATGTGGAAAATGTTCAGTCCACGTTTAGGTAATTGCAGGTCATGATCGACCTGCAGTGATTTGGATCATTGCATGTGACGTCCAGGTCATTGCAGGTGACATCTAGGTCATTGCAGGCCATGACCTACAGTGGCCTGGGTCATTGCAGGTCATGACCTGCAGTGGCCTGGGTCATTGCAGGTGACGTCCAGGCCAATGCAGGCCATGGCCTGCAGTGGCCTGGGTCATTGTATTTTACTCTATATGCAAATGAATTTCGTGCCAAAAAAAAAAAAAATTGAAAACGCGTCGGTTTTAAGAAAACCGACGCCTAAAGTTTAAACTTTAGGCGTCGGTTGTAATCCAAAACCGACGCCTAACGTGTACTTTAGGCGTTGGTTGTAATCCAAAACCGACGCCTAACGTACACGTTAGGCGTCGGTTTTGGATTACAACCGACGCCTAAATTTATTTATTTTTTTTCAACTTTACGCGTCAGTTTATTAACAACCGACGCGTAAAGATAGCATTTACGCGTCGTTTTACAACCGACGCGTAAAGTCTTTACTTTACGCGTCTACTTCATACGCGTCGCCACAAAAACCGACGCCTAATCTCTTAAATAATCGACGCGAAAGACTGTTTCTGTACTAGTGCCTTAAAACTATTTGCTGGCTATAACCAGAAGCAAGATCCATGAAGAGGCAAATATCGTTTTAAAACATCGTCGATCACATGTTCAACTGTTCAAGTCTTGATATTTGTGGATTTTTCTTCTACTTTGAAGATTCGAATTTAATTTTTTCTTCATCTATCTTCTTTATTCCAACAATGATATAACAGACCAACATGTTAATGCTCCTAGTGATTTGGAGGAGATCTCTCGAAAAGCATTTCACTATTTGACAAACTTGTTTAAAAATATATTTTTAACCTAATTAAATCATTTTTTAACTATACATTTTCTCTATTAATTTTTTAACAACATATTTTACCACAAAAAAAAAAATATATATATATATATATATATATTAAACACAAAATTTTTTTACAAACAAAGCCTAGTGATCATTTTAGTCAACTATTAGGGTGGTGGAAGCGATCAATTTGAGTCTGATTATTAAACCTATTCAAAAAATAAAATTAAAATTAAAATTAACCACATAAAAGTAGAGAACTTTGTAAGAAAATACCTACAAATCAGATTTTATTAAAGTAAAATTCAACAATTAATTATAATCACATATTTCAAGTGTCCCATAACGTTTTAATCACACACACTTTTATCAAAATCTGTTAAAAATTTAATTTTAATTTCCATCAAACAGGGGCCAAATGCCAAGAGGCGAACCATGTACACATAGAAGTGATAAGTGTTTTTTATACACTAATTTAACTAAAATTAAGCAATTAAATCGCAATTTTGTAAGGTTTCTACTTAATTCGTTGCACTTCATGTTTATTTCAAATTTCACCTGAATTCAAGAGAATTACTTAATCGAGGTAAATCAAGACCAATTTAAGTGAATTGTGGACTAAGTTGAACAAAATAGAAGTGGATGACGAGGAATAAGAATCATCAAATCGAAGCTAACGGAAGGAAATTAGAGTTTCAAGGACTAAATTGAACAAATAAAAAGATGAATGACTGACTTGCAAAAACAAGATGCAGGTCAAAAATCAAAAGGAATATACTTTTGCCCAAGCGATCATCTGGCCGCAAGTGATCGCCCAAGGACGTTTGTGCGTGAGAGAACCCAAACCATTTAAACCAAGTGGTCGCCTTGATATATACCAAGTGATAGCTTGGCCAAAGAGGAAAAAGGATTATGTTCCTTTTCAATTCCAAATTTTGTGAGATTTTTTCGGCTTGAACAAGGATTCTACCCTAATCATATATATATAGAGGCTGTACGAAATTTAGAAGAGATATTATTCAAGAGGCAAAAGCTTGGAGATTTGAGAGCAAATTCATAGCAATATTAAAGATCAATATCCAATTCACGATTCTTCCTTCAACAAGTCCAAATTCTACATCCGGGTGATGAGTCATATTAAATCTTGTTGTTCAATCGTAATTATCTATCTAAACTAAATCAATTTGTGTTAGGATATGATGATACTTTAATTTCTAGATTTTTATTTTAGTTTTTGTTTAATATAAGAAAAATATATGGTTTTGAGCAAATAATTCCATCATTATATGTTTCTACAATTATATGCGCAATGATTGTACAATTTGATGTGACGCGCTTTTATATTCGAAAGACTAGAAATTCTGTAGTCGTGTTTTAATTGTCATAAAGTAAAATAAATGATATAAATATACAATTATACTTTGTGTGATCTTTAATTGTTCATAATTCCGTTAATGTTCTTTTTTATATATTCGCATTCGTCATAAAAATATGGGCAGATCACATATAGAAATAAGTTTTAATTCCACTCGAAAGAGAGTATTAAATAAATTGGGTACATTGATCTTTATTACATATAAATTGTTGTTAAACATTTAAACTAAGATATAAATGATAGAATAAAAAGTGGATTCTAGATCCTAGCACTATAGTTACTTTCATTAAACAAAAAAATCTTTGAAATTTGCTTGCTTAATTGAATTTTACTTTTAGAGTCAATTTTAATTATTAGTTTAGATTTTGATCCACAACCAACTTGATTATTCATGTTTCGATTAAGGTTAATAATTTAGAGATTAATTTATCTAAATTCTTATGAGTACAATAATTTAAGTCATAATTCATTTTACTATTTGTTATATTTGTACACTTGCAATAAGGAAAGACATGCAATAAGAATCATTTTCCCGAGCTTAAGGAAACTCAATGTTTTGGGTGTCATAAACCCAACACAATCTACCAACAACATCAACTGTCAAGACAATGAGAAAAGAAAAAGGATTCAGTTTGATGATCTTGAATCTTGACCTATCACTACATTAGGACTGTTCGACAACCAGCAGCCGTCAATTATTTATTATTTATTTATTTATTTTTCTAGATGAAATATGTGACAGAAAATTGAAAAGAGAAATATGTGTGATTAAAAGTGATTCATAAATCGATTCAAATTTTGACACAACTAGAGGTTTGTTCTTGAAATGTGAGATTTGGATCGACTTTCTGATGAGAATCGGGAAAGTCAAACCTCGATGCACGTGCCCGTGGAACCCATGATGAGATCCGAAGTTGAAGAGGTTCAAGATTCGATGCTAAACAACGAGAATAAATCAAGAAAAGAAGTCAAGAATCAAGTTGGAGCCAAAATTGGAGTTTTAGCCACTTTCGGTCGACCGATCTTCTGCAGAGGAATTTTGTTCCAGCCTCAGTCACTTTCGGATGAGTGGCGGTCGACCGAAAGTCCAGTTTCGGTCGACCCAGTGATCGACCGAAATAATTTCGGTCGACCAGTTCGGTCGACCGAAACACTCCATTTTACAAAAAACGGGGTTTTTGTTGCAATTTCCACAAAAACGGGATTTTTCTTGTAAATACCGAAATTGCACATTTTTCCCATTTTGTACATTATATACACATTTCTCTTCATTTGTAAAGGATAACTTGGTTGTTCATTTGAGCTTGGTCTTAAGAGAGACTCCTTGAGGTAATGTTAACCTCCTTTGTCTTGTATTATCTTTAGAATTTCTTCAACTAAATCTAGGGTATTATTATTCTTGTGTTTGTTGTTGATTTCCGCCACCTTGAAATTTGTTTATTTCTTTCCATTGGGCTAGGGTTGGTTAATCCTTGAATTTTGGGTTAGATTTAAACTTGGGTTAAGGTATTTATCCATTTATTTACCACTTTAGCTTTCTTGGGTTGGTATTAAAATTGTTGTGAAAGTTTTCGATCAACGCACCGAAGGGGTTCGCATCACTTTCATTTTACCCATAACCATGCAAATTGAACTAGAATTGAATAGAACTATTTGGTTTGATTCTGATCTAGGTCTCGACTTTGAACAAGATAATAATCAACATCAAACAAAAAGAAGATACTTATTGTTATAAAATATTAATATTAGTTAGGTATGAATGACTAATTACAATTATACCCTTGTAAACTTTACATATTACGATTGTGTCATTGTCTACCCCTATAAATATGGGCCTAAGTTTTCATTCTAAACACACCTAATGAGAAGTATTTCTCTCTCTCTCTCTCTCTCTCTCTCTCTCTCTCTCTCTCTTCTATTTATTTTGCTCTAGTTTTACAACACGTTATCAGCACGAGTCTCTAACCAATTGAGCCTTGAATTTGAGTAATCTGAAGGAATTATGCTCTGCAGTTGCCTCTAGTAGGATCCTCTGCATCAGAAACCTGATTATTACTAATCAAACACACACTTAAACCAAATTCTCGTGAAGAGATCATCCTTAGGCATCTACTCAACTGTAAGTCTTCAAATTTATATCTTTGTAAGAATGAAATTCATTGATATTTCTCGATCTAGATTTCATAATCATTTTAAATATTTACAATTTTTATTAAGTATACAATAATTCTGAAATTACTTATTTTTAAGTTGTCCATATTCATCCTTTTGAAATTATTGTTTATTGAAATTGTTTCTTAATTATTTAGTAGTTTTATGTGCTTTAGAATCTCTTGAATTATTGTCTTTGTGCATGATAAAATGGTGTGTTAGTCAAAAGTTAAAGTTAAAGCTAAAGTTAAAGATAAAGAAAAAGAGATATAAATATAATATGAGATAATACAATATTAAATATTTATTTTTCTTCTTGTTTATATTTTTGTTTTAGTTTAACGATCTTTTTAATTACAAATATAATATCATATTATGGAAACAATTAAATAACTATATTTGAATTAACTAAATACGAATTATTGTTGTACCCTTGCAAAACATTGAATTATTATGGACTTTGGACTATTATAACATATGCTCTATTATGGATCTTGGACTTATGGACTTTGGACTATTATAACCTATGCTCTATTATGGATCTTGGACTTATGGACTTTGGACTATTATAATCTATGCTATATTATAGACCTTGGAATTATGCACCTGGATTGTTATGAACTTTGAACTTATGGATTTATCATTCTAAATTAAAGATAATTTATTAAAGTTATTTATCTTGATTTTATATGCACATTATATTCATATTATATCTTTATTATATTTGTTAGTCATTCATCAAATAGCTATATTTCTTAACTTGATTTTATTTTGTAGTCTTACATACATGGTCAAACTCACAAAATTAGAATTTATGGCTCTTGATATTTCTGTAAAGAACTATCTTTCATGGATCCTTGATGTTGATATACATCTTGAAGCTAATGACCTTGGGGATACCATAAAAGAAGAAAATACTGCATCCAATCAAGAAAATGTCAAGGCAATGATCTTCCTTCGCCATCATCTTGATGAGGGATTAAAGGCGGAATATCTTACAATCAAGGATCCTCTTGAATTGTGGAATAATTTGAAGGAGAGATATGACCATCAGAAGACAGTCATAGTGCCAAGAGCTTATTATACTTGGATGCATTAGAGGCTGCAATATTTTAAATCAGTATCTGAGTATAATTCCACATTGTTTAAAATAACTTCTACATTAAAATTATGTGGAGAAAAAGTTACTGAAGAAGATATGATGCAAACCCCTTCGGTGGGTTGACCGAAAATTCCCACAACAATTTTAATACCAACCCAAGAAAGCTAAAGTGGTAAATAAATGGATAAACACCTTAACCCAAGTTTAAATCTAACCCAAAATTCAAGGATTAACCAACCATAGCCCAATGGAAAGAAATAAACAAATTCCAAGGTGGCGGAAATCAACAACAAACACAAGAATAATAATACCCTAGATTTAGTTGAAGAAATTCCAAAGATAATACAAGACAAAGGAGGTTAACCTTACCTCAAGGAGTCTCTCTTAAGACCAAGCTCAAATGAACAACCAAGTTATCCTTTACAAATGAAGAGAAATGTGTATATAATGTACAAAATGGGAAAAATGTGCAATTTCGGTATTTACAAGAAAAACCCCGTTTTTGTGGAAATTGCAACAAAAACCCCGTTTTTTGTAAAATGGAGTGTTTCGGTCGACCGAACTGGTCGACCGAAATTATTTCGGTCGATCACTGGGTCGACCGAAACTGGACTTTCGGTCGACCGCCACTCATCCGAAAGTGACTGAGGCTGGAACAAAATTCCTCTGCAGAAGATCGGTCGACCGGAAGAAAGTTCGGTCGACCGAAAGTGGCTGAAACTCCAATTTTGGCTCCAACTTGATTCTTGACTTCTTTTCTTGATTTATTCACGTTGTTTAGCCTCGAATCTTGAACCTCTTCAACTTCGGATCTCGTCATGGGTCCCACGGGCACGTGCATCGAGGTTTGACTTTCCCGATTTTCATCATCCCCTCCCTCTTGAAAAGGATTCGACCTCGAATCTTGCTTGAATGCACTGTCGTGAAACTCCTTGAACTTTGATCTTGCAACATTGTGGATCACAGGTTCGTGCAATGAAGTTGGACCCTCGTGATTCTCATCATCTCCTCCATCTCGAAAGAGATTCGACCACGAATCGACACCTACAATAAAAATAGAAAATTCAGACACAATAAATGTTACTGAAATTTCATACTCACAGCGTAAAATCAATTTGTAGGCGTTGCGAAGAGCTTGAGAGGTGCCAACACCGCAGAGTAACAATTTGAATTTTATTAAATCGGGAACCCGTTCTTTCCTCCAAACGAACAACATCCAACCACCTAGGTCAAATACAAATCGCATTCGATCTTGGTTCGAATTGGAAGTACATTTTTCAATAAGTGCCCTAAATTGACGCTCGCCCTGGTCTATTAGGAGCTCAACCAAATTTGCCTTTTTGTACCCACCTAAACTAGAATCTCCATAAATAAACAAGTGCATCAATCTCAAAAAAGTTATTAGGCTAGGGCCAAAAACAACATTAAGTGGAGAAGATTTGCTACTAGGATAAACGCTTTTATTGCAGGCAAATTTAACAACCACAAATTGAGCATCATATTTATGCCAATGCACCACTCCCCCAAAGAAAAGATTCATCATGTTGATAGCAATGCGGGTTTCATGACATGTAGTAAAATGTGAAAGTTTAATACCCCTATCAACCTCCACAAAATTAGCATCATTTCTTTTCTTTAGTCTAAGTAAACCCAACACAAACTCCATAGAATGATTAATCCAAGGTTTACTGGGAACGTGCAAATGTGTGTATAAAACTTGAGGTAAAAACTTAGATTTAGCCATTTGGAACGTTCGGCCTTTACCACAATTGCAGACATGTTTATCACCAATTTTCCAATGAGGCCAATAAAAGTGATCACCAAATATTTCCACGGCCCCCTTGGTTTCAAAGTACCCAATCAAACAACCAACATGTGTCTCACTCATTAGAAACTCGCGCATGGCACATTTAAAAACACACAATCCAACTTTCCAAAACAAATAGTTATCATGCCCATAAAATTCATCAAAATATTGCTCACAGCACGATTCACAAATGTTTAACAAATTCGGATTATTAACATGGATGCCCTTAACATGCTCAATACAAAATGAGTTGCCACTTAGACAATTTGGCACACATAAAAATTTGCATTTACAAAGGAGGAATTTATCATGCCAAGGACCTTCATTACAAGTAACATTTCCACATGACAAAATTTCATTTGTCAAGTCCACATCAATGTCATACAATCCTTTGATGTATTCCAAATATAATAACCTTGCTCTTGAAGAAGTGTTAGGAGCGTACCTCCTAGATGTTGCATCGGTTACCACATTTTCTTTATCTTGATTGTATTTGCTGTGGTAGGAAAATATCTCCTTAAAGTTCTTCCACTCGGCATGACTTTTGAGTTCTTGGTTGCTTTGATAAGTCGGTCTCACGATCTCCTGCAACAAGGAAGTAACCAAGCTAGGGAGGGCATTGTTAGAAAATTCAAGAGTAAAGAACATTTTTGTGTGATCTCTCCCCTCAATTTTCTTTGTGGCACTCATCACTCTCTCACCTTTTTCTGAGGTAGGAACCTCAACTCTCAGTTCTTCTCTCACCTCTCCTTTTTCTGGAGTCGTGGCTCCAACTCTCATTACCTCTCCTTTTTCTAGGGACGTGACCCCAACTCTCTTACTCTCATTTTTGTTTTCTTCAATTCTCTCAATGGAATTTTCATTTTCATTTTTTTTCTCCTTTTTCTTTTCTTCTTCATTTTCACTTTCCTTGTCTTTCTTTTTCTCCTCTTCTTCCTCCCACTCCTTCTTGAGTTTCATTTGATCTTTATGAACTTCCTCCAAACTCAAAGATAGGATCACAACCCTTTTTCCATTCATTTGGAAGCTACACCGGTTCTTCCTCTTGTCATGTATCACACCCCTATCACTTTGCCAAGGTCTCCCCAAAATTATGTGAGTAGTGTACATGGGAACTACATCACATATCACTTGGTCACAATAGGATCCAATGTTGAAGGCAAGAAGAACTTGTTCACTCACTCTCACTCCCCCATCGCCACCCAACCTTTGCAATACATAGGGATTAGGATGCTTCATAACCGGTAACCCCAATTTCTCCACCCTACTAGCACTCACCAAATTCGTGTCACTCTCCCCATCTATAATGAGACTACATGCCCTATCCCCCACAAGGCATCTAGTGTAGAAAGTATTTCCTCCATGCTTCTCCCTCTCATTGTCATGGGCCAAAAATTTTGGTAGCCTAGCATTCATGTAAGACCGCTTTTCATTTTTAAGTGCAATTATAAATCTTGCATAAAATTTATGTTAAAGTGGTTGTGAATTTTAAATTGATTATTATTATTATCTATAATTTTAATTATTTTGCAGTGGAAGGACTTAGACACTGTCTCGCTCAATGTGCAAATTAGAAAATTATAAATTTTACTTGCAATTTTATGTCTAATTGTGCATTTTAAATTGTTACTTGTCAATTTCTATTTTAATTGAGTAGTAAGCTGCCTATATTGCATTAAATTGAAATTTGGGAGAAGTTTGGTGGCACTTTGAGATTTATTTGAAAGTTGTGATTTTATTACACAAAAGAGGAGAATTGAGGGACCGAGTTGCAATTAACGAAAATTAAAATCTAACCTAATTTCCTCTCCACCCAAACCGAGCTCACTCACGGTCTCTCACGCTCACTCTCCGCTCCCTCTCGCGATCTCACTCTCTGTCTCACCCTCTCTGTGCCTCTCGTCTCTCTCGCCTCTCGCACATATACCTCTACTCCCGCCTCTCCTTCACGCCAGCGTTTCAACTCCAGTTACCGACCACCACCAGTAAGACATCTTCACCTTCCCCTCTCACGCACCCACACGAAACCGCACCCACACGGTTCAACCACTTTCACGCGCACACACATACATATTTCGATATACACATGTATATATATATAGATTTTTATGTAAATAACGTTATGTATGTACCTCCTACATAAAATTCAGATTTTTTAAAGGTTAATTTCAGATTTCCTGTGTTGTTAAAATTGATGGGTAAGATGCTTAGGTATAGATATATGTTATTATGTATGTATAGGTTTATGTAAATATGTAAATTTCGGAATTTATGTGGAAATATGTATAAATTCAGATTTTTGGGAGTTATTTTCTCAGATTTTCTTATGCTAATTTCAAGGGGGTAATGTGTATAAATGTATGTATGTATTGACCTTTGTGTGTGTGAAGTTTCAAGTTTCTAAATCCGTAAGTTGTCTTTTAAATTGTATTGCTAGTTTAATTTGAAGCATAATGGTAATTTTTGAAAAAATTAGGGGTTGTATGAATGTTTTATTAATTTTCACTCAGTTATTATTTCGAACTTTAATTGGTCAATTTCAGTTTTGGGGGTTAATGCTAATAAAAGTATATATATGTCAAATTTTAGATTGGATGACTTATGAATTTAAGACCGTTAATATCTAATTATGAGTTGAAATATGTAACTTTCTGATTTGGGGAAAATTTCATGAATGGTCAGATTTGTTAGTAAGAACTTTGTGAACTTTGATATATTTATTTTAGTTTGAAATTAAAAGATAAGAAAGCTTTCTAAAGTGTGGGTGATTAATTCCCTATTTGAAATATGATATTATATGTGTTGTTCGTAGTTCAAGGTCACACCTAGGTTAATTTGAACTCTTGATCTCGATCGGAAGTTTTGTTAATATTAAAAGAATAGGAATTGTGATTTTTAAACTAAGTATATTTTACTAAATGAATGGATACAATTAGGATTTTGGTACATTGAAGACACGGGCAGTCGAAGCTCCTCCACTTGCAAATTCAGATAACGGTAAATGCTAAGGACGTCAAGTAAGTAAACTTTTCCCTACTTTCATCAAAGTTGAATGTTAATGTGGAATTAATGTGCTTAATTGACATTCGTGCTAATTACGGAATTTTAATGCTTTTGGTCTATCATATGCAATTATGTGTAGTTAAGGAAATGTTCAAGCATGCACGTTACATGGCATTGCATCATCAAGCATGCATTGACATCGAAATGGGAAAGTCAAATGTTTTAATGAAAGGAATGTGTCAAAGTGCAATTTTTGTCAAAAATTATGTATCCCAAGTTTTTGAAAGAATTGGTGTACTTCTATGTCATGAAAGGTCCGAGTGGGAAATGGGGCGCGGGGGACCGGCGTACCCGAATGTAATGAGCCGCTTTGCGGTGGAATGAATGAATGAACCGCTTTGCGGTGGGAAAGTGAATGTTAAACCGCTTTGCGGTGGAAATGCGCATGTTAATCTGGTTCCAAATAAGAATGGCCCACTGTTATCTGATTGACTAGAAGTTACACCAAGTGAGCTCACGATGTAATGAAGTGAAAGTTTTGAAATGTCAAGTGAAAGCTTGAAAAGTTTGAAAGTTTTGAAAGGTTAGAGTGAATGGGGATACATATTTCAAAGTTTAAAGCATTTCATGTCATAAGCATGCATTCATGCATAAAGTTTACTTACTGAGCTTTAGCTCACCCCAATCCCTCCCCAACATTTCAGGTGATGAAAGTTAGGTGATCCGAGGAGAGCACTTGGTGACAGACTCAGGCTACACCGCTTCAAGTTTTTAAAGAAAATAAAGTTAAATTTTGAAGTTAATTAAGTTTATAATTAATTATTTCTTAATTCATTCATTTTATGTTGATAATTGTTTGGTTGAGATTAGTTTTAAATTTGTTATGGAATTCCTAATATTGGTTATATTATCACTTATTGCATTTAATTGAAGCTTATTGATACAAAATGTTGTGTTGAGGAGTTTGGGGATTGAGTTTGAAATAATGTGGTGATGTTGGAGTTTGAAGTAGAATTGGGGTTGTATGTTGAATATTGGATTTCTATTTGAGTTGAGTTTATGTTGTAAAATAGTTTTGATGTCCCTCTACAGGTTGGTTAAGTCCAATTTATAGAGGAGACTCTGTCGAAATTTCTATAAGATTTTAAAATAGAAAATGAAAAGGTTGAAGTTTTTAAATGATTTGTTTTCCGCATTTTAATGTTTAAACATTTTAAATTCCGCATTTAATGTGAATGGAAGTTAACACGCCTAGGTTTAAGGTTTTGAAACTTGGGGTGTTACAATTCATCTCCTTCACTACTTCTCTACTTCCACTTCCGTCCCTCCTATGGAATGATGAAGTCTTCATTTGCTCAATATCAACCTTCTCATCCATCCCATCTCCACTCCTATCTACCCATTCTCTTCGTCTTCTACCCATTCTCCAATCTTCTTCCACTTCTTCACTTCTACCCATTCTATAGAGTGATGAATTTTGCATTCTCGCATTATCAATATTTTCATCAACTCCATTTCTCCTACCTTCTAACCCATCTCTTCTTTTCCTATTCAAACTCCCATTTTGTTCACCATCCCCATTATTTCTCAAAACATCCCCACATTCACCTCTAACTTCTTTTCTATTCAAACTCCCACTTTGTTTTCTACCTCCATCCCTATACACAATGTTCCCAAATTTATCCCTCAACCTTCTCCTACCATCCCTATTTTCTTCACCCATACTAGTTGATGTACTCTCCTCTCTTGTTCCTAAATTTTCCAACTCACCCCCAATATTCTCCATTTGTCTAGCCATGGTGGTTGAAAGATTTTCCAACAAGTACTTCAAATCTTGAGTTTGAGAATTGAAAATGGACATGGTGTGAAAGTGTGAAAGTGTTCTCACAAGAAAATATTTCTCTCGTGTTTCACTCAAATCTGGCTTTTACCCTCTATTGAGCTTACCACTCTTGCCTTTTTCCACTCAATTCTCCTTTTTCAAGTTCTCCAAGGAAGGTAATCAACTAAACCACAAAGTATAATTCTTGTGAAGTCAAGGAAATCACAAACAAAGGAAGAATGAATTTATAACAAGTAGATACAAATAGCAAGTAGAATTTATGTGCTTGCTAAACTCAAAAGGAACAATATTTATGTGGGATAGGATGCTAGGAACACAATTTAGCAATGGGATTGACAAACCACAATTAATAGACAAGGCATAGATGTAAAACAATAAGCACAAGAGTGTAAATTTTCAATGAGGCAATTTATCAAACAACTTGTACTCAATCTTTGAATGACCTTGAATGTGGATAATGTGGATATATGAAAACCCCCAACAATACAATTGTGGCAAGAAGTGAATGATCAACAATTATCCAATGGATTAAGCAAGTGATATATGGAATAAAATGTTGATAACACAATCTCAATGATGAGATAGCCCCAAGTAATTAGCAATGTATGGGCATTGAACAACAAAGCACTAATGGAGTATTTTTCTTTGGAACAATTTATCAAACACTTGGTGGCACACTTTTGAACACATAGAAATGCAAGTGTATGACTAATGGAATTCCCCAATAAGTTCAACAATCAAAATGCCCAATATGTGGAGTTCAACAAATGATCAAGAACAACAAATTTCCACAATTTTTTTTCTCAATTTTCGGAATTGTTTTTTTTTTTTTTTTTGAATAACAACAACAATAATGTAAAGGATAGGTTTACCAAATGATGCGAACCCCTTCGGTGCGTTGACTGAAAATTCCCACAACAATTTTAATACCAACCCAAAAAAGTTAAAGTGGTAAATAAATGGATAAACACCTTAACCCAAGTTTAAATCTAACCCAAGATTCAAGGATTAACCAACCCTACCCCAATGGAAAGAAATAAACAAATTCCAAGGTGGCGGAAATCAACAACAAACACAAGAATAATAATACCCTAAATTTAGTTGAAGAAATTCCAAAGATAATACAAGACAAATGAGGTTAACCTTACCTCAAGGAGTCTCTCTTAAGACCAAGCTCAAATGAACAACCAAGTTATCCTTTACAAATGAAGAGAAATGTGTATATAATGTACAAAATGGGAAAAATGTGCAATTTCGGTATTTACAAGAAAAACCCCGTTTTTTGTAAAATGGAGTGTTTCGGTCGACTGAAATTATTTCGGTCGATCACTGGGTCGACCGAAACTGGACTTTCGGTCGACCGCCACTCATCCAAAAGTGACTGAGGCTGGAACAAAATTCCTCTGCAGAAGTTCGGTCGACCGAAAGTGGCTGAAACTCCAATTTTGGCTCCAACTTGATTCTTGACTTTTTTTCTTGATTTATTCACGTTGTTTAGCCTCGAATCTTGAACCTCTTCAACTTCGAATCTCGTCATGGGTCCCACGGGCACGTGCATCGAGGTTTGACTTTCCCGATTCTCATCAAGATATGTTAGAGAAAACTTTCTCTACTTTTCATGCCTCAAATGTTATCTTGCAGCAACAATACAGGGAATGAGGCTTTAAAAAATATTCATAATTGATATCATGTCTTCTAGTGGCTGAGCAAAATAATGAGCTCTTAATGAAAAATCACGAATCTCGACCGACCGGATCAGCTGCACTACCTGAAGCGAATAACATTTCATATAATAAAAAAAAAGACAAGACCATAGTCGCAGTTACAATCATGGTCGTAGTCGTGGTCATGGTCGTGGTCGTGGCAATGGTCAAGATCGAGGACGATGACAAAGCTACACTTGGCAACGTGGAGGACAAAATCATGCTCGTCCTCACAATGGTCATAATAAACAATCCTTCAATTTTAGAGGAACAAATTATGGAGAAAGTGGGGAAAGTTCCCAAAAAAAGAAAGATGTCAACAAGATTGACAGACATTTCATGTCATAAATGTGGTATGAAATACCATTGGGCACGTGCCTATCGGACAGCAAAACATTTTGTTGAATTGTACAGAGCCTCTCAAAATGAGAAAGGAAAAAATGTTGAAACAAATTTTGTTTTTCAAGGAAATAATGCGCACCAGTTCTCATCAGAAGTAACACATCTCGATGTTAATGATTTCATTGAACCTGATGAGAACATTGCTAAACATGATAATGATCGAAGTTGAAAAGTTATTACTTGTAATTTTATGTATTCATGTATTTTAGTGTGTTAACGGTACTTTTTGATAATTTCTGCACGTTGTTTTTAATAAAAATATTTGTGATAATATAATATTTTACTTCTCAATATAATTATTTTGTGTATCCGTATTTCTCTTTGTTAATGAAGAAATGGACACTTCTGATTTATTGAATGACTCCAAGATCATTGATGGAGATATTTGCTTAGCAGACAGTGCATCAACAAATACAATACTCAGAAATGATAAATATTTCTTGAATCTGACAATGATGACAACTAATGTGAGTACAGTAATAGGATTTGCACCTATTATTAAAGGATGGGGAAAAGCAAATATTGTACTAAGTGGAGAACAAAAATAGTCATCCAAAATGCCTTATTTTCCCCTAAGTCATATAGGAATCTGCTAAGTTATAAAGATATTCGAAGTAACGAGTACCATACTGAGACTGCCGAAGAAGTTAATAAAGAATATCTTTATATTACTTCTATTGTCTCTAGTAAGAAATATATACTTGAAAGGCTACCCGCTTTACCTTCTGGCTTGTACTATACAAAAATTAGTACAATTGAATCAAATGTTATATTACGCCAAAGGTTCAACGAGCCAAAGAATTTTATAATTTGGCATGACCGGCTGGGACATCCCGGGTCAACTATGATGCGAAGAATTATTGAGAATTCAAAAGGACATTCATTGAGGAATCAGAAAATTCTTTAATGAATTCTCATGTGCTGCTTGTTCTCAAGGAAAATTGGTCATCAGACCATCATTAAATAAATTAGGTATGAATCTTCAATATTTTTGGAACGTATACAGGGTGATATTTGTGGGCCCATTCACCCTCCATATGGACCATTTAGATATTTTATGATTTTAATAGATGCATCTACTAGATGGTCACATGTGAGCTTATTATCCCCTTGCAACCTGGCATTTGCGAGATTACTTGCTCAGATTATTCGTCTACGAGCACAATTTCCGGATTATCCAATTAAGACTATTCGTCTTGATAATGCTAGTGAGTTTACATCTCAAGCATTTAATGATTACTGTATATCGATTGGGATAAAGATTGAACATCATGTTGTTCATGTTCATACTCAAAATGGTCTAGCAGAATCATTTATTAAACTACTTCAATTAATAACTAGACCATTACTTATGAGAACAAAACTTCCCGTATCTGCTTGGGGACATGCCATATTATATGCTGCAGCACTCATACGCATCAGGCCAACATCTTATCATAAATTCTCCCCATTAAAAATGGCTTATGGTCAGGAGCCTAATATATCCCATCTAACAATTTTTGGTTGTGCGGTTTATGTACCAATAGCCCCACCACAACGAACAAAGATGGATCCTCAAAGGAGACTTGGAATATATATTGGGTTTGAATCTCCTTCTATAATAAAGTATCTTGAACCCAATACGAGTGATGTATTTACTGCACGATTTGCAGACTGTCATTTTGATGAAACAATGTTCCCAGCATTAGGGGGAGAAATTAAACAGCTGGAAAAAGAAATAACATGGAATTCATCATATTTATCCAAACTAGATCCTCGCGCAAAGCAATGTGAACAAGAAGTTCAAAAGATAATCCACTTGCAAAAAATAGTCAATCAATTGCTAGATGCATTCACTGACCTAAAAAGAGTGACCAAATCACACATTCCAGCTGAGAATGCTCCAGTCCGAATTGATGTCCCAGAAGGACAAAATAAAGCTAATGAGTCTAAGATACGCATGAAGCGTGGTAGACCAATCGGTTCCAAGGATAAAAATCCTCGAAAGAAAAAGTAGCATATAGTTAATAATCATATCAAGGAGGAAGAATCTCTCGAAGATTCCAAAGACATAATTCAAATAAAAACCCCTGAAGTGGTACAGGTACCTGAAAATGATGAAAATAAAGAGATCTCGATAAATTATGTCTATACGAGGAAAAGATGGAACCGAGAAGAAATAATTGTCGACAATATTTTTTCATATAATGTAGCGCTCGAAATTATTAATGATAGCGAGGATGATGAACCAAAATCCATCGAGGAATGTAAACAAAGAAATGATTGGCTAAAATGGAAAAGTGCAATTCAGACAGAATTGGATTCATTGGAGAAACGTAAAGTTTTTGGACCTATTGTTCAAACTCCTAAAGGGGTTAATCTTGTAGGATACAAATGGGTATTCGTGCGAAAAAGAAATGAGAAGAGAGAACTCGTGAGATATAAAGCACGACTTGTAGCACAAGGGTTTTCGCAAATACCTGGTGTCGATTATGAAGAAACGTATTCCCCTGTAATGGATGCAATTACATTTCGATATTTAGTTAGTTTGGCAATACATGAAAAACTAGATATGCGCATAATGGATGTAGTTTCAACCTATTTATATGGTATGCTTGACAATGACATCCACATGAAAATTCTCGAGGGATTTAAAATGCCTGAAGTATATAATTCGAGACCTCGAGAATTATTTTCAATCAAATTGCAAAGGTCATTATATGGATTGAAACAATCCGGCCGCATGTGGTATAATCGCCTTAGTGAATATCTACTGAAAGAAGGATTCAATAATGATCCTATATGCCCTTGCATTTTTATAAAGAAGTCAATGAATAGATTCGTAATTATTGCTGTATATGTTGATGACTTAAATATTATTGGAACTCTTGAAGAAATTTCGGAGGCAGTTGAGTACTTAAAGTCAGAATTTGAAATGAAAGATCTTGGAAAGACAAAATTCTGTCTCAACTTGCAAATCAAGCATTTATCAAATGGAATTCTTATTCATCAATCAACATATACAGAAAAAGTCCTCAAACGATTTTACATGGATAAGGCAAATCCATTGAGCACACCGATGGTTATTCGTTCACTCAATGTGGAAAATGACCCATTTAGACCTCGAGAAGATAATGAAGAACTTCTTGGTCCTGAAGTACCATATCTTAGTGCTATAGGTGCACTACTATATCTTGCCAACAACACACGACCTGATATTGCATTCTCGGTAAGTTTACTAGTAAGGTATAGTTCTTCTCCTACACAAAGACATTGGAATGGTGTTAAACATGTATTGAGGTATCTCTGAGGAACAATTGACATGGGTTTGTTTTGTTCAAATGAAACTAAACCGGAACTTGTTGGGTATGCTGATGCGCGATATCTATCAGACCCTCACACAGCTAAATCTCAAACGGGTTATTTATTCACTTGTGGAGGTACTGCTATATCATGGAGATCCACAAAACAAATATTAACTACTACTTCTTCTAATCATGCTGAACTACTTGCAATACATGAGGCAAGTCGAGAATGTGTATGGTTGAAATCAATGACTCAGCATATAAGGGAGACTTGTGGTCTCTCTTCAGGAAAAGGAAATCCAATAATTTTGTATGAAGACAATACCGCGTGTATAGCTCAACTAAAGGGAGGTTTCATTAAAGGTGACAGAACGAAATATATTTCTCCGAAATTCTTCTTCACACATGATCTTGACAAGAATGGTGAAATTGATGTTCGACAAATTCGTTCAAATGATAATCTAGCTGATATGTTCACAAAATCATTACCTACTTCAACATTTGAAAGATTGGTAAATAAGATTGGGATGCGTCGACTCAGAGATCTCCAACAACATCATCAGGAAAATTAAACACGCGCTGGATTTCATTTTAGCTGAGTTTTTATCCTATTGAGTTTTTCAAACAAAGTTTTTAATGAAGCAGCGACTGTACTCTTTTTCCTTGGTTCAGATTTTATCCCACTGAGTTTTACTAACAAGATTTTAACGAGGCAGCACTTCAGAACCTCAAGCTTCAGTACATGATTTGTTTTACTTATCATTGGATATTATTTCGAACATTAGACTCAATGATTCACAATGGCCAACATCAGGGGGAGCAACTGTACTCTTTTTCCTTCGCTCAAGTTTTATCCCACCGAATTTTCTTAGCAAAGTTTTAACGAAGCAGACAATTACGTAACAGGTCATTCAAGGAGGAGTGTTATAAAATATTAATATTAGTTAGGTATGAATGACCAATTAAAATTATACCATTGTAAACTTTACATATTACGATTGTGTCATTGTCTACCCCTATAAATAGGGGCCTAAGTTTTCATTCTAAACACACCTAATGAGAAGTATTACTCGCTCTCTATCTATCTCTATCTTTCTCTTCTCTTTATTTTCTTTAGTTTTACAACACTTATTTAATATTTTGCTTTATTCATTTTAACTTTACTAATCAACATAAAAAGACGAAATTGTTAAATTCACTTTTACTTTTTGGTAGAAAATCATCATTTATTTATTCCTTGGATAATTGGTGTGGGAATGGAACTGTGCAAAAACGTCGACGTAAAATGATAAAAGCAAAAAAACGCAGTGATATTTTCAATTCGTATATCATAATATAAATTTTAGACAAAAATTAACAAAACTTACTTTTAAAAGTTGCTCATTTTACCGAATATACGATTTTCAAATTTACTTTACTGGAAAGTACGTATTAGTTTATGTTTGGCAAAGCTTTTATGTGCGTTTTAACCACATTCATGAAGACACTCAATTCTATCTACTGTGATTATAAATACTTAAAAAGCTTAGGTAAGCAAACACTTAATTTACTTGCTGAAAAGTTAACTTTAAGCACAGCCAAACATGCCATAGGATAGGAGGGGTGGGTTACAAATGGAGATAAACTTATATTAAGTAAATACATTTCACTTGACCACAATGCAACAACATTCTTTTACATGTAGAAGTCAGCCTTAACAACAGGTACAAACATAGGAGAAGCAGACCAAACAAAATTATATATATAGTCGGAGCCGTTCTTGTTCCGGCTGCTGCTTTTAGTACTTTTCCGATTTACTTATTATACACTAGACATTGTCTGCTGGATACTTTCTCGTCAGTTACTACCAAACATGTACAAAACGATATTTCCCTTTTACAGGGCGCTGCTTAGAGAGACGATAGATTGTTGCACAAAAAAGGACCAACGAACAGAAAACAGTAAGCTAAAGAGAAATAATGTGTAGTAGCCTTATAAGCTGCCCTTTAGTGGTACTAATCCTTGTAGCCCAAGAGATGCTGCTGGTGGGGCTACCCTCGCTTAGAGATGATTTAGCCACCCCGTGTTAACTACTAACGAGCAAAACTCGATAATGCTCCGGTTCACGTCATGTCCTCGGGGGATGCAAAAAACTGTAGGCCCATTTGTCTTTTTACGTGATCGGGAATAAGCTTGTTGATGAGATCTGCTGAGGCTCCAGACAACTATAACCAAAAAAAGAAAACAATACGTACTCATTCACGCGGTGTGTAAGCATCCGTATGGGATAATATGCATGTGTGCAATTACATTTCTCAATTCCATTTTGTGATTACTGATGAAAAAGAAATGAATAATCCCATAATGCATCGACTTTAAGAATGAATAATCCCATAATGTATCGACTTTAAGAAGTTCAAAGTAATGCAATCTCTATATAAATAGGACTATTCCAAATTTGTTTACATAATAATGGTTCTCTATCCAATAAAAGATTTTAATGCTTGTTTGACAAAGTTTATAATTATTTATAAGTTGTTCAAACGCTATTTTTATCTACACATTCCGTAGACGGTAGACCAAGAACTTTTACCTACTTTTTAACCATGTATTCCTTGAAACCCACTTTTTATAAGCACTTAAAATCTTGTTCAAGCAAGCACTTATTAATTAATTAAAAAGCATGGAAGTTTCAAGCGAATATGGGTTCACACTACACACCTCCTGTTTGAAGTTGAATATAGGTGGCAATGGGTGACCGTTTGGCAGTCGAGCATTAGGTTCTCGAAGCTCATCAAAGAAAGGATGTGTACAAGCTTCAAGCTGCAAAAAGAAGTATTCTAGTCAGAGAGGAGAACAATAAATCTGAAACTATGCAGTTAGTAATGCGAAAACTGAGTAAGAAATATATAACAAAAGATGCTGGAATTAAAACTATCATAAGTTGTTTAGAATCAAATTAAAAGAATTGATAGGTATCAGAAGAAAAGAGGGATGGATCCTATTTTTGAAATCAATAAGTGGATACATAATCATGTGGAATGTAAGACTATGTCACTATACTTCAATACTAGATTTTTCCCCCGTGCATCGCACGGGATTTCTATCAATGAAAATGATTTCAATCAAAATTTATGAAAATATGTTGATTATATAATCATATCAAATAAAAAACATAGAGAAATACCATTTTATTACAAAATGCTATCGAATTTGAAAATAATTTATTTCAATAATTTTTCATCCATAAATATATTACTTCTAGCCGAGTCTGGATGCAATTATGAAGGAAAAATCATTACGGTAGCGATCAACACGTAATTTTAATACTGATCGATAGCCACACATGATTTACAAAACCCAACAACAACAACAACAACATATTATTATTGCTTTATTCAATGTCACCTTCATAATAATAAAAAAATAATGATGTTAATTATAATTAAACATACAAATAACAATAACATATTACTATTGCTTTATTTCATGTGTTTGATACCCTTTAAAGCTCTATTTGGTACACATTATTCAAAATATCATTTTTCAAACTCATTTTTAACTACACATTCTATTACTAAGATAATCTATAAATAAACTCAAAAAAAAATATATCTAATATTCAATCACATATTCTCCAAAATTTTATTATTACAAACTACATTATTTTTTAAATAATGAGTCTCATTAAATTTTCAATTGTGTTACACTAAAATGGATAACCGAGCAATATTAATTTCAAAATTGACTCCCATATTGTCTATCGAATACGCCAATTGACCACTGGATATTAACCTTTGTCTGCATAAGAAGTCTTCCTCCTCAAAAGAAAATACTATGCTATACGTAGCTTTCATGTCCTACCATTTATGTGGGTCCACATGATTGATACCAATGAAACATTGGTTTTTGTCAACTCATTTGGGCGGTCAGTATGTTCCTTTAATAAAATAAGTTTTTTTTTTTTTTTTTTTTTTGATAAAATATTTTTTAGGGGGATTTTTGTGGGGATATTTGGGCGGGAATTCCCTTCCAACTTTGCTTCTTTTAATATAGTTATAGAATTTCTCAGGGAGATGAGGTACTAATTCCTCTATCAAGAAAACAACAATCAAACACCGCAATTGCACATAAAAACATATCAGATAAACTAAATCAATTTGTTAATAAAATAAAGGTGTGGAAAGAAACTCACTGCCGAACAACGAAGACTAGGCGAATATTGCAGCAACCGGGAGGCAAGGTCTATTGCTTCTGGAGGCATTCGTTTGTGAAAGACCTGAAAGTAAGATGTAACAAGTACAAGTCAATACAATTTACAAAAAACTGAGAGAGCCGTTGAAGATTTTACCTAAAGCTACATACAAAGACACTTTATAAGACTAATGTAGTGTACACAGGGCAAAGGGATAAAGATGATTGTTGCAAACAACAAATTACTGCAACAATCACATATTCACAACTCAGTCGTGGAAGATGACCCATCTCTTTTATTTCTTAATTCTTCCATTCTTTTCCTCATTTAATTTGGCAACAATCTTCAATCCTCGCCAAGGTTTAGCGTTGTTAACCTTGCCCTTCAACTTTCCTCTCATTAAGTAAGTATACATGGTCTAACGGAGTTTAAAAAAAGGGAAACTGGTACTGAGGCGTTTTTCTTTCATGAGGCGAGACGTAAGTCTTGAGGCGCTTTGAAGCGTAAGCCTCATCGTGAACCAACAAATGTAGTATAAATATTGAAATATATAAAAATGAATATTCAATAACATAAACAAAATGTAAAAGTCTTTAAAATAACAAATTATTAAGAGTCCATTTAATGTAGGATATTTTGGAAAAAAATTTGATCTTTGAGAGAATGTGTGATTAAAACGAGGTTGAAAAGTGTGAAAGTGGTGGATTTTATAAAAATGTGTTGTTGAAAATGAGTTTTGAGGGGAGTTGTAAAAAGATTCCTGGACCAAACAAAGGCTAAGTATCAATAAAGATAAGTAGCAACTTAAATCAAATAAAGTATCTTTAAATTTTTTCTTTTTTTCTTTTTTATGATTAGTTTAAATTGTTTACTTTTATTTATAGCAAAATAAATAACAAATTTAGGTTTTAATATAATGATATGATTAAATTTGATATGCATATTATGTGAATTTTTTGTTTTAAAAAGTAAATGACCAAGCATTTGTGAGGCACACACCTCTTAGGCATATGCCTCGAGGCTTAAGCCTCAATCAGTTGAGACGTAAGCCTCATTCAGCCTTTAAGTAATACGGGTACTGAGGCGTTTTTCTAGTGCCTCAGCTTGAGGCGGGCGCCTCAAGGCGCTAAGGCGAAACGTTTTTTTAAACCACTCTAACCTACATCCACCTCAAAACCTCAATATTGGGTAAACTTCAATTTTTCTTGTGACACTTCACCTTGGAATGTTAGCATTAGAAATGCCTTATAGCATTTCAGAAACCAAAGGGAGACATCCATCCCGTATAAGACAAATTTCTCTTGCATGTTAATCAAGCATCAAATATCTGCTTCCAAAAATCTCATTTTGAGTTATATGAGTTAACTCTGAAAAATGAAAAACTTAGAAATTCCACACTCAAATATATATAAAAAAATAACTTATTTGAGTCTTCGTTTATGTTCATATATTCTCATTTCAATCATCGAAGCTCAATGTCACGCTTAGTAGTGGAAGCATCTTGGTTATTCTACACGTACACACCGCATTCATAATTATCAGGACTCCTTTGTTCATCAATACTATACCCATTCATTAGAAAAATGACCAATTCCCAAAGACAGTCTACCAGACATAGAGGTTAGATCACGTGACTCGTGAGCACAAACAATGACAATAATACGAAAAAGTATACAACTGTGAACCAAAACTGAAGTTTTTTAGAACCAACTTATAACGAAACATGTACCTTATGCCATGGATGTGCCTTTATTTGAGGAAACCTAAAATCAGTATAATTTGGATTCATACAACGAATCTCCTCCCTGGTTGGAGTTCCAAGAACCTGAAAGATAAAGCACGTGAAACTACAGCACTATGACAAATTTGAATCACTTTCTACAGTTAATGATCAAGTGGCACCTTGATAATTTCCACGAGCTGGCCCACAGCATTCTCCCCAGGAAATAGTGGCTAGATAATTAGCATATTACATCAGACAAATATATAATTGCAAAAGAAACAAATAAACAAACATCATAATTCAGCAAAGACTGAACATAAAGAATCTACTAACTTGTCCCAGAAGAAGTTCAGCAAGGACACAACCAGCAGACCATATATCAATTGAGGTAGTGTATTCTGTTGCACCAAAAATCAATTCAGGAGCCCGATAAAACCGTGAACAAATGTATGAAATGTTGGCTTCGCCTTTCACCTGTTTAGGATTGAATTTAGTCAATTATAAATCACACCAAGGCGCAATCATCATTTTCTAGAACGGATATGAAGTAGCAGATGGAATATGTGAGACGAGTAGTTTCTAACAAATACTTGAGAATATAAAATAGTAAAAACAGGTTTGTTGGCAGCACAATAGCAGCATTAAAGAAAATAACTTGTGGAAGCAACTCACACAATAAAACTAACATGAAGTGTGAAGAAACTATAAGTAATTGGCAATCTCTCTAACAAGATCAATAAGGGAAAACTTGGAAAATGCTAATGGATTCGGATTAAGAACAGGAAAGAGTTTCACTTACTAGTACTTTTGCACTTCCAAAATCACATATTTTAACTTGATGAGTAAGAGGATTGACCTGTAACAAAATAATAATTCACATTACTAAAAGATTACAACTCTTCAACTCAAGTTATTAATTTTAAATTATTCTTATATGCTTACCAAGACATTTTGAGGCTTCAAATCTCGGTGACATACTCCAGCAACAGTATGCATGTAAGCCAGCCCCCTGAAAATCTGCAATAATTTCCTAATTATTATGTTGAAATGATATTGATACTAGACATAGCTAATAATGAAGTTCTAGACATACTTGGTATGTATATAGTTTCACGTAGATGAGTGGCATTCTCTGGTGTGTGTCGCTATAGTGCTTCACAACCCTATACATGGTTTCCGGCACATATTCCATAACTAAATTTAGAAAAAGCTCATCTTTGCTCGTAGTTGAAAAGAAACAATGCTTCAAAGAAACAACATTTGGATGATCCATTGTCCTCATTAACTGTAGTTCACGGTTCTTGTATCTTCTATCTTGCAAGACCTTCTTAATAGCCACGGTCTCCCCAGTTTCCAGGCACTTTGCCTATGTTAAGCAAAATATTAGTAAAATTAGTTCGATAGAAAATGTAAAAATGACCAAAATAGCAGCAAAGTAATATACATATACCTGAAACACAACGCCAAATGAACCAGTCCCCACCACTCGCTCAGCCATATAAGTTACTGTCTGCATGAAGAATCATCCAATACCAATTAGATTTCACCTCTTCATTTTCCCCATTTTTTGTTTGTGCAAGCTCAAAAGTGCATACCAATATTCACTTGCATAGACGCATACATGAATTGTGAATCACCAAGATCATAAGCAGTTAAGAAGTGGTTTTACCTGCTTGGGTTCTCCATTTTTACCCCCAATGATTGTGGAAATTATGTGACCAGTCACAGCACCATTCCCATCCATTACAGGATCAGCCATCTCCTACGACAGCAATAATATTTAATAAGAAAAGCATTTGAACAACTTAAAATTAATTTAATAAATAAGAGATCGACAAAAACTAGGTAAACAAACAAATAGCAAAAAATCAAGATTTATAATTTATTTTAACTAAATTCAAGAATCAATCAGAGGAACTATCATGAATTATCTTGTGATGATCACCCAAGGATAAGCACTATCACCCTTGACAAACACTCCAGATCTCACCGTCCTTAGTGAGAACCAGGATAAATGTATTATGAATTGTTTAATTAAGATCAGATCGTGAATCAAGCACCTCAAAAAAATAAAAAACCAAACTCATAATATAGTCCCAGTTCTTTTACTCAAAATCAGAGCCAGATGCAACTCACCTCTTCTAAAAAAAAAAAAAAAAAAAGTTAAGGAAAAAATCATCAAAAATCCATGAAATCTTGAGGAACAGGAGAATCTAATATGACCCAATCTCTAATTTCTAATATTATAAAATGCCTAATTAAAAAAAAAATGTTTCATTTTGTATCCAATCTAATTTTACAAACGCTAAAACCGATTTTGTCCATGATTCGAAAAATACCCTCGATAAAGGAACATCTTCAGCAAGACAGCAACATATTAGGATAGGCTATTTTTTCTATGCTTCCCCTACTATAACACAACCAATTGACCAAGCAAAGAGGATAATATTAATAGAAAAAACTCTCTGAGCTATATTTTTTCAGTATTTTCTCCTAAATAAGCACGACCCAGAAAAAGATCCAATCTTTTTATTGGAATTATAGACAAAGAAATAAATTATTACCTTATCGTCGGCCATAATAATAATAATAATACTGATGAAATAAAATTCCGACGGGGAATCAAACCAGAAGAAGAAGAAGAAGAAGAAGAATTTAGCTTTCGATTAGGTTTTTCTTTTTATGGCTTGTTCATAATTGTCGGTAAGAAAAACTTAGAGAGAGAAAGATAAACAGAGAGGACCCATCAGGAAAACAGCACCCATGTGATCACAGCTCTTCTCCTTTTTGGTCTCTCTTTCCTCTTCTCTCTCTCTCCTACAGAGAAAATGAAGAAAAAGGTTCCCTGTAATAATTAGTTAATTAAACCAAAAATAAGTGAAAATATAAAGAAATCAAGGTAATTATAGAGTTGGACTTTCTTGTTCATTTTTTATGATGATGAGTGGATCACTCCACAAAATCATCATCAACCCAAAAATGTTTTCAATAGATTAAAATTATCATTTATGTTTTCAATAAATTTGTTTGCAGATTAGTTACTCTTTAAAGTTATTACTAGTATCATACCCGTGCGTTACATGAAAAAACAATATAAAATTATTTTACAGTAAATATCATTACAAAATAGAAAACAAAAAAATTTGAACACAGATTTCTTTATTAATGATAAAAACTTTCAACGAATGCTCAAAATAGAAATGAATTTTAAAAAATTTCTTTAAATACTACATTTTTAGTTGCCAATACTGTGTGATGCACGTAAGTTATTTGACAAAAATATGTTTTAAACAATTGTTCAAACTTAAATTAAATAATGAAATTTTCAAACTTATATTATATAGAATAAATAAAAAATTTTGTTCAAATTTATATATATGTGTGTGTGCGCGCGCGCGCGTGCGCGTAATTATATGTCAATAAAATTAAAAACAATTATTATTTCAGATTTAATTATGTCAATAAAATTTTTAAAAAATTAATAAAATAATAATTTTTGTAATTTTATTGATATATGTGTGTGTGTGCGCGCGCGCAGATTTAATTATATGTCAATAAAATTATTAATAAAAATCTAAATTATATAGGTTGTCCATCTGAAGCACTTGTTATCTTATTCCCATAAGTCCCGTAAGGCCAGAGTGAGCAGGGGAGGGTTGTTTGGACCTTATGTTAGTCTGTCCATCCTGTAATTCAAAAACGTGGGGGTAATTCAATGTTCTAATTTTATTTTGTTGCAAGTATGTCTTCATTTTCAAAATTATTCAGGAGATCTGGCAGTTCTAGAAATAGAACTGATAATTTGAAAAATATTTCTCAAAATAATAAAGATGAAGAAATTTCTTAAAATGAAGATGAAAATGTTTTGAATTCTTTTAACTCAAATGAACTTCAAATTTCTCAAATTGAGAATTTACTTCATAACTGGACAAGTCCAAAGGTAGATAAAAGCTCTATCTATGAAATTGATCGGTTTGATTTCATTCAAAATTATGTTATCAAAACACTTGAGCAAACACTTCGTATTGAAGGACTCAAGTCTGAAGTTTCATTATTTTCAAAAAACTATATATTGGAGCATCGTAAGAAATTTAAATTCTTGCATATTGGTCTAGTTCAAATTGCATGTAAACCTTTGTTTCACTTAGGTTTAGACATTCCTGTCTTGCTCACTTTGTGTGATCAAAGACATTCAAACTTCGAACATTCCTTACTCACTGTTCTAGAATCAAATCTAGAAGGTGGTCCAATATTCTCAAATTGCTATCCAAACTTTAGTGTTAGTCTTTTTGACAAACATATTCTGAAAACACTCAAATTGCACATCCAAACTGAACATCTTAGTTTAGATGAATCAGATTCTTTCCTTGTAATATACAGAGTATATTACAAACTCCTTAATACTTCACTAAATATAAAAGCTTTATATTCATCTCAAAGGAATGAATCCTTACTGATGAAAGTAAACAATCTTCACTCAAATACTATGGTACCCAAAAGGATACCATGGGATCTTCAAACTAGAAGACTTGAATGGGATATTGCAGATGCCAATAAACCAATTGAGTCTACTGTTGCTAGAGATACACCTAATCAAATCTTAACATTTCCAGATAGAAGCGCTAAGTTGATTTTTGGTGAATCTTCTTCAAATTTTTCAAGTTTATCTCGATCTTCTTCAACGAAATCTTTTCAAAATAATTTTTCTTTTCAATCTGGTAGAATTTCTACTTCTTCAAATAAACTTAAAGATGTCAATTTTCAACCAAATAATCCAAAACCAATCTACTCTAAGGATAATGAATCAGAATCTCCAACAGCTTTTGATATGATAACTCCTTCAGAGGAAGAAGTTCCTCTTCTGAGAAAAAGGAATCTTCATAGAAGATCTCTTTCATCTCAACTATGTGTCATTTCTTCTAGCATTGATAGAAGAAAGGAATTCAAAAATGATCAAACTCCTCGTGTCAAAATATTTAGACATGATTTCAAAAGAATGTTTTCAAAAGAAGATATTGAAAAATACTGGGATGAGTTTTTTGCTCAACTAGAAGATTTATCATTTTTTGATTGGATAAATTTCAAAGTTTTTGGAAAAAACCCTAAGAAATCTAAATCTAAAGGAAAATCAATTCAAACAAATAATTCTAAAGAAAAAACTTGGAAAACTACTTCAAAACAAATTATCAAATCTGAATTCCCTCCTCTTGAAGAAATTATTATTCCTCATGGTTAAGCAGAAGTTCTTGCTTCTCCATTCAAACAACTTTCTAGAGATAGATTAGATGAATCTTCAGCTAAATATATTGATTCAAGAAATATTCAAGCTCAAAATAACTTCACAAATATTGCTCTTCAATCTATCAGTAATCAGTTAACTAGGATTGAAAATAATTATGATCAGCAGGTTACTACTCCAAAAATCAAACCTCCAATCGATGTTTTCTCTTATAGAGAAAAATCGTCGTCATCATCATCCTCAAAAAAGGAAGATAAGAAACCTCTTATCTTTCAACCTTTTAGATCTGAGATCACTCCTAAATTAGGAAGGTCTTTAGATTCTGAATCCAAAATGTTAAAATAATTAACAGAACAATTTTCAAAATTAACTGCATCTAAAAATGTTAACACCATTAATGTTTCAGACATTGAAGGTCAATTTTTAGATGATCAACCTCTCCAAATTAATAAGATCAAAAGATTTAATTCTTCAAAACTTCCTACATTCTACGATCGTCCATCTCAACCTGATCTTCTTCTAGAAGAAAGTTCTTTTAAAAGAAGGGTTACTGAAACCTATTCAGGAGATGAAATTGTCGAATGAAATTTCGACGGATTAACTGAATTTCAAATTATTCAAACTATTGAAAAAATGGTTGTTTGTTATGAAGCATACAAATGTCGCCACGTTGACAAGGATACTGCTTGTAGAAATTTAATTACAGGCTTTACTGGTCAACTCAAAGGTTGGTGGGTTCATTATCTATCTGCAGATGACAGGGGTGAAGTCATTAATGCTACCAAAATCGAAGGCAATGAAGTAATCTCTGATTGCTTTATGGCATTAATTTATGCTATTATCAAACATTTCATTGGAACTCCAACTGCATTGTTAGATAGATCAGCCGAAATACTGATGAATTTAACATGCCCAAAATTACATGATTTTAGATGGTATAAAGACATTTTTCTATCTAGAGTCTTTCTTCGAAATGACTGCAATAATGAATTTTGGAAAGAGAAATTTATTTCTAGACTACCAAAATTATTTGCAGAGAAGGTTCGAAATTCAATAAGATATCAAAATGATGATTTAATTCCGTATAATGAACTTACTTATGGTGAAATTATTAATTTCATAAATAAGGAAGGTCTTGCTCTTTGCAATGATATCAAACTTCATTCTAAGCTCAAATCTGAAAAATTTGGGACTAGAAATGAACTTGGTTCATTCTGCGAGCAATATGGATTTCAAAAAATTCTTCCTCCTTCAATCCAAAAGAAAAGAAAAAAATTTCCCTCTCATTTAAGAAAAAGAAATTTTTAAAAGAAAAATGTATTTCTTCAAGAAATCAAAATTTCAAAAGTCAAAATCATTTAACAAAAGATTTTCAAAATCAAAAAATAATAAACATATTACTTGTTACAAATGTCATCAAAAGGGACATTATTCAAACAAATGTCCTATGAAGGAAAAGATTAATAATCTTCAAATTTATGAAGACATAAAACTTGAACTTCTTAATTTGATGAATACTTCTTCATCAGAAGAATTTCTTCTGATTCTGAATTAGAATTTATTTATCAGCATCACAGAAATTCTGATATTGAGTCTAGTTCATCCTCCTCTTCAAAATCTATCAAAGTAAGGAAATTTGTGGATGCAAAACAATAAATGTTCTTACCAAAGAAGAAGAATTAATTCAAAATATTGTGAATAAAATTGACAATCCTCAATTAAAGAAAAAATTCTCTTCTTTGCTTCCTCCTAAGAATAAAAATAAATATTCCGAATCTTTTAATATGAACGAAATATTGAACAGATTTACCCAAGATTCCAAATCAAAATCATCAAATTCTAATTTAAAAACTGAAGTCAATCAAATGAAAACTCAAATTTCTCAACTTCAAAGAAAAGTCAAAGATATCAAACTTGAACTTATCCGCAAAGATAAGTTAGCCACTTCTTCAAAAATCATTTCTGATTCATCCTCTTCTTCATCCGATGAATCTAACTCTTATTCTTCAAAAGAACAAGAATATATTAAAAAAATCAAACAATTTAAACCATTAAAAATAAACTCTGAGTATAATTCTGATAATGATAATTCTCTTACTGAGTAAGAGAAAATCAATGTCATTAATCGTGTTCAACTTCAAAAATGGTATTGTCAAATGACTATTGTTGTTAATGGATCTTTTAAATTAACAACAGGGGTTCTAATTGATTCTGGTGCAGATCAGAATTGTATTAGAGAAGGATTAATACCAACAAAATATTTTGAAAAAACTACTGAGCGTCTTTATGGTGCTAGTGGTAAGAAATTAAATATCCAATATAAACTTTCAAAAGCACATGTTTGCAATTCAAATATCTGTTTCAAAAATATCTTTTATTTGGCAAAAGATTTGGATCAAAATGTTATTCTTGGTACTCCTTTTATCGTCCAAATTTATCCATTTCAAGATTCTGAACAATGATTAAAAACAAATGTTTTTAGTCAAGATTTGTTCTTTAAATTCACAAATCCTCCATCTTTTAAAGATGTGAATGCTTTAAAACAAGCTTCAATTTCTCAAATTATCAACAATATTAATTTCAAAAAACAACACATTTCTTTTCTCAAAGAAGAAATCAAATTTCAACGAATTTCTGATCAACTTCAAAATCCTTCAATCAAAGAAAAAATTTCTCAAATTCTCAAAAAATTTGAAGCGGAAATATTTTATATCATTCCAAACGCATTTTGGAATAGAAAGAAACATATAGTTTCTCTTCCATATTCTGATGATTTTCATGAATCATCCATTCTGACTAAATCTCGTCTTATTCAAATGAACAAGGAACTCCTTGAGTATTGCACCAAGGAAATTCAAGATTTACTTAGAAATTGCCTCATTCGTCCAAGTAAATCTCCCTAGAGTTGTTCTGCATTCTATGTTCTAAATCAAGCTGAATTCGAACGCGGGGCTCCAAGGCTTGATATCAATTTTAAACCTTTAAATTATGCTCTTAAGTGGATAAGATATCCTCTTCCTCAAAAGAAAGATCATCTCAATCGTCTTTTCAAAGCATCTATCTTCTCAAAATTTGATATGAAATCAGGTTTTTATCAGATTCAAATCAAAGAGGAAGATAGATACAAAATTGCATTCAATGTTCCTTTTGGCCAATATGAATGGAATGTCATGCCATTTGGTCTAAAAAATGCTCCTTTTGAATTTCAAAAAATCATGAATGATATTTTCAATCTTTTTCAAAATTTTATCATTGTTTACATTGATGATATGTTAATCTATTCAGATAGTTTAGAACAACATTTTAAACATTTGAATACATTTTTAATACTGTCAAAATTAATGGTTTAGCTGAATCTGCTAAGAAAATTGTTTTATGTCAAACAAAAATACGTTTTCTTGGACATACAATTTTTCAAGGTACAATTACACCAATTCAAAGATCTTTAGAATTTGCCGACAAATTTTCAAATCAAATCCTTGATAAGACATCATTTCAAAGATTTCTTGGATGCATTAATTACGTGTCAGACTTTATTCAAAATATCAGGATACTTTGTGCACCACTTTTCAAAAGACTAAACAAAGTGTCAAAAAAGCAGTCAAAAGTAGTCAAAAGTGTACCTTAGCTATCCAAAGTGTCAAAAAAGCAGTCAAAAGTATTCATTGTCTTTCAATTATCGACCCAAATGCCAATCTTATCGTCGAGACAGATGCGTCAGACTTAGGGTTTGGTGGAGTCTTAAAGCAGATTCCATTAGAGTCAAAACATGAACAAATAGTTAGATATTATTCTAGTGTCTGGACTGGTCCTCAAACAAACTATTCCACTATCAAAAAAGAAATCCTTTCAATAGTCCTTTGTGTGTCAAAATTTCAAGATGATTTAATAAATAAATCATTTATTCTCAAAACTGATTGCAAAGCATCAAAAGAAGTTCTTCAAAAAGACGTCAAAAATCTCGTTTCCAAACACATCTTTGCAAGATGGTAAGTCATTTTGTCTTGTTTTGACTTCAAAATTCTATATATTGAAGGAAAAAAATAATGTTTTGGCAGACTTCCTCACTAGAGAATTCCTCAACAAAAGAGAGTGTGTAAATTCGAGTGAAAGAAAGGCCATCGCAAAAGAGTGTTCAAACAAAAGGCACTAACATTGTTTCGTGCTTCAAAAGGATTCATGGCTACTTCATCAAGATACTTCAAGAAAAGCAAGAAAATTGCCATCATGGCAGATCAAAATTCTTTTTCAATTTCTCTTTCAAACAGGTTTTCGTGTCTTCAAGATCTCTCTCAAGATTCTCTCTATGAGGTCCCAAAACCATCAAAGATCAAAAAATCTTTTCAAAACTCCTCTGATGATCTTTCAGAGGTCGATAAAAAAGCTTTTCTCTCTTCTTCTTCTCAAAATTCGGATGATCATTACGATTGTAATACTTGCCATATTTTATACAGGTTTTTCACCTTTCAATATCAAGCTTCAAAATGGTATGAAACCTGTATTATTTCTCAACAATATTGGGAATCGCCATTTTGTTCAATCGATTTCAAACAAAAATATTATGAAACTATTAAAGATTTCAACGAAAATATTAATAGCTTCATAACTCATTTTGCAACTTGTCACCATAGTTATGGTGAAAAATCAAAGTTTTAATTTTCAAAATCAGGTACTATTGAGCCTTTGAAGTCAGTGGCTATTCCAGTTCAAACGGTACTGTTCACTAATATCTCGCGATGCGAGATATCCCTGCAAGTGCACGGGTTGTGAGAAGTAATAAAGTGGATCTAAGAGTCCGGATTATCGTTCCACGGAGACTGCTATTAATTACCGAAATGTGTTAGTTCTAAACCTTATTTGAATGAACAAAATAATTTGATGTTTGAAATCTAAAACAAAAAAATCAATTAAAGAGTTAAATTGCGAAATTTGCTTTGTTTTTAAAAACGATTGTAAAATAGTTGGGATTTACGATTTCACCTAACCAATTAAATTAACTCCAATTCCATGTTTTATTTCCTAATTATATACTCGGTCGAATTCACTAATTTATATTGAAATTCCTCTCTCGAGTTTAAATCAATTCTACCTACATAAGTCAACCATGTATCTCTATAGCGGGTCTGAATATTCCTTATTTAGATGCAATAAATACAAGAATTCACACACGATCGCAATAATAACAAGAGTATATCTCTATCTCTCGTTCAATTATCGGATTTATTACCATGTTCTAAATTATTAACTCACCTCTCGGATTATGGAAATAATTCAATATATCATGAACTGGTGATCAAGCAATTCAAGCATTAAGAATAATAATAAATCAATACATGCAACTAAACATTAAAATAACGGAATTTGGAATTAAAATAATATAACTGGCTACATCGTTCATCCCAACATAGAATTTAGTTACACATCATTAATAAAGAACAATAACGATAAAAATTAACGTTCATTAAAAATAATATAAAGAATGGAAATCTTGCACCAAGTTTTGATTCTTCAGTTATCTTCAATTCACGCCCCTTTGCGATGCTTGATTCCCCAAGAATTTGATGTTGAATTCTCTATTGTGGCTCGTTCTATGGAGAGGCAAAGGTCTGAATTTCGTGCCTCTAATGAGTTGTATTTATAGGTTTTGGAAAAAACCTAGGTCCAAAAGCCCAAAGCCTGTCAAAAATCGCGAGAAAAATCTGATCTGCGGCCCAGCCGGAAAGCCACGCGATCGCGTGGCTTCAACCCTAGCGATCGCATGCTTGACCCTAAAACTCACGGGTTATATTTTTGCACCATCTCGCGATCGCTTAGTATGTAACTAGCGATCGCGACTTCGCTCTTTTCTCAGCTGTACAAGTTGGTCCCTGACTTTTAATTGCCCCTTCAGTCCTCAACTTTCAATTGTTGCAATTTAGTCCCCAAACTTTATCTTCTTCTCGATTTGCCCATTTAAGCTCTTAATTCATTCAATTAGGTCCTCCAATCTCTGATTCGTTCATTTTGGCACATTGCCTCTTTCCGGTTGAAGTCACCAACTCCTCACTTGTCCAATTTAGCTCCAATTAGCAATCCAATTATGCGTTTTTCCCATTGATTTCGTCATTTTTCATCTTTTGGGATATTTTCTGAAAAGTAAATGATAAACACAAATTAAATAGAAAATATTCCAAAACGACAATAATTACACCTAATTTAGACATATAAATAAGTGTATAAAATACACTTATCAAATACCCCCAAACTAGAACTATTGTTCGTCCTCGAACAATTTAAACTAAACTACTAAAATCAAAGAAATAAGAGAACAAATATTTTTGTTGTGTCAACATGTTTACCATATGCCTCTACAGTCCAAACCAATTTAAGCTTCAGCAAGCGTCATGAACAACAATGCAAAATAATTTCTAGTTATATTTGCCAAATTTTTAAGTGTGTGTGTGAATAGCCAATGTCAAACGCATACTTATGCAAAAGATATACTCAGCACTGTGTGGCTCATTATGCATAATCAAGCCCTAATCCCATGTGGTCAATCTATGATTTCTAATGAAATTCCTTTCAGCGCTCATGGATGATCACCACTTTCTGCTTTTTCTCTCACATCCCGATTTTTTTTATCTATGTGGGTTCTAAAAATATTCTTAGCTTTTTCCACACTAGGTAGTCAGAATCAGAAATAAGTGTGCACAACAAATCAAAAGAAAGCAGATCCCAATTCTACAACCTCAACCACCACAGTTCAGTCAACAATGCTTATACCATACAATAATTTTTTTTTTATTGGACGACTTTTTCTTTTAATGTCCATGTCTTTTACCATCTTTGTGCAGAACTTTTCATACTGGCTTTCTATATGACCCCTGTAGCGGGCTTTCAAATCGGCAACTCCCAAACCAGTTGGCTTTAGGGTATCAGGTTCAAAGAACCCCTCAGACGTACTTGCCCGAGTCATAAAGGCTTTAACAGAAAAGTTAAAGATGTTATAATGTCTTATGTGTAAGTCAACTCTCTGTACTTGCTTTCTAATTGACTCATGTAGCGAGCTTTAGGTCGATGACTCCCAAGCCAGTTGGCTTTAGGGCACCAGGTTTGAAAGACCCCTCGGACTTACTTACTCGAGTCAAAAAGGCATTTGAAGAGCGGAATAAGACCTTCAGCATTTTTCTGTTTTTATGCTGGAAATGGTTTATACCAGTTGACCAAACTGCAATGACTAAAGTGAAAAACCAAGAACCACAGACCTCCAACCTGTCAATACACACAAATTCCAACCATTTTACCCCCAAACTTGCCTTTTAGCATGATTAGTTCTAATTTAGGGGTGGGGTGTCTTATGATCTAAGTTCAGGGTTTTTCAAGTCATTCCTAAGTTCACATTGCATAAACTTTGCCCCACATGTATTAAACAAAATCTTTTACAGAAGCAATTATCCAACACTGGCTATGTGCGCAATAAATATGAATCTAGCAAAACATAACTAGTTCAAAATAAGTTCATGCTCTTATATTGTCCACTTTTCAAGCATACACACAAATTGATTCATACTATATCCTAGGTAATAAACATGTCAACAAAGTTTTCAAATTTTTTTTTTAATCCCAATAAAATCGAATGAATATAAAATGAATGAAGAATGCAATGAATTTTCACCCCCAAACTTGAAATGAACATTGTCCTCAATGTTTGTTAAAAAGATTCAATAATGTAACACAAAACAAAGAAAGGAGAACGAGAACTTCTCAAGTGTAGAGGATGTATTTCTTTGAAGCTCCGTGTTGCACTGCATTGGATGAATCGACCCTTTGTTTGTATTGTTGAAATTTGGTTGGGGTGTCCTGATTGATGTTTAACTTGCAAATAAGAGATAAGTAACATTAGAAGTCATAAACATCAATAAGAAAAAATGGAAGTTCAGTGCTACACCCCCAAACTAAGGTTAAAGCAAAATTTTTTTAATTTTCAACAATGGTAGACCACACATATTTAAGCCTTGATATAGCCTAGAAAAACACAAATTTTTCCGAGCCATATTTTGATATGTTAAAGATCACAGCATGGTCTACAACATATTAAAAATTCAGGTCTTTTGGAGCTCAATATGGTCATGTAAAACTATGGCAAAGTTGGTGACGTGAGTGGATTTTCAGGTGCAATGGTTTGCAGTGGCCTTGCATTGAGGCTGCCATGGTGCTAAATTTGTTTTCATGAATTCTGTGAAATGAAGTGAACTAATTCATGAACTACACACATATAATCAATGAGAAACATATCATGAAGATAAATGCTCGGAAGGATGTCTCAAATTAGCACTAGAATGTCTTTGTGGCATTTCATCAAATACATGGTGTGCATTTCAAAAATCAAAGGGTATGCATAGGTTTGAAGGCATGAATGAACCAAAAATTTTGTCTACTAAACCACAAATCACCTTCTCCAACATCTAACCTAAGCCCAATCTTCACCATTCACAATTTCAAAATCCAAGAACTCAAAGAAAATTTCAAAATTTTGAGGAAACATGGATTTAAATGAAGAATTTCATACCTTTCATTGATTTGGATGTGGAAATAGCAATGAGTTTGGTGCAACTAGGTGATGATGACATGCACACAAAATGGAAGATCAAATATGAGGTGATTGGGGGAGAGAAAACAAGTTCATGTTGTTTGAAATTGAAAGAATCAAGTGAAGCACTTAAACTGCCGAATTTGGTATCAGATTACCCACGCGATCGCCTGGTTGGAGTGCCAGCGATCGCGTGGTTCAAGGTTTTAAAACCTGTTGATTTTTAAATACGGATTCGAGATCGCCATTGCCTATTGGCACGCGATCGCGTAGTACACGGAAATACTGAAAATTTTTCCTATATTTTTTTTTTTCAAAATCATTTTTTCCCCCTAATCACTTCTTCATGATTAATGCACCGATTTTCCAAACATTAACTTCATGACTCAAACTAGTGTGTGTGAGTTTGGAATGACGATAAAAACCTACCCTAATGTAAACATGCAAAATCAAAAACATACCTAAATATGCAATAATAGAATATTATGCACAAGTGCTCTTAACATAAAACATGCAAAACACTCAAACATAATTCCTACCATGCATATATCTAAGTTCAGTAAATAAATAAATAAATCATGAAAGCATAATAAATAAAAGGGAAGAAAAGTTGGGTTGCCTCCCAACAAGCGCTCCGTTTTAAGTCTAAAGCTCAACTTTTTGCACTTCTTTATCACGGAGGCTTGAATGATCCTCTTGAGCCCCTGCACAACTTGCAATTTCCTGCCTTGCATATCTCTATTCGTTTTCTCACTCTCTTGAATCCCAAAGCCTCACTTTTAGCCAATTGTTGAGGGATGTTAGGCTTTTTTTCCTTCTTGTCCCTCCATCCATCTTTAGCCTTTATGAACTCATGTTTTGTGCTTAGCTCCTCCTCAATATTAATACCCTGCTTGGTCTTTTCTTCTGGTTTCTGGACCACCCCCTCCACCTTGAAGCAGCTTTCATTTAGACCTTCAAGATCTTGCCTTGGCTTGATGCTGAAAGTGACTTGCTCCTTCTCGACCCTAAAAATGATTTCCCCTTTTTCAATGTCTATGAGAGCTTGTCCTGTAGCAAGAAATAGTCTTCCAAATATCAGGGGCATCTGAGAGTCCTCTTCCATATCAAGGATCACAAAGTCAACTGGAAAGAAGAACTTGTCCACTTTCACAATCACGTTCTCCACTATCCCATATGGATACTGTATAGACCTGTTCGCAAGCTTTAGTGTGATATTTGTTGGTTTAGGCTCCCCCAAACCTAGTTTCCTGTATACGGACAAAGGCATTAGATTAAAACTAGCCCCTAAGTCACACAATACATTGTCAAAAGTTAAATTACCAATAGTGCAAGGGATAGAGAAACTCCCTGGATCGGTCAATTTTTGTGGTAATTTCTTTTGAAGTATGGCGCTGCACTCCTCACTCAGTGCTACTGTCTCAAAATCAACCAACTTTCTTTTGTTTGACAGCATCTCCTTCATAAACTTTAAGTAGAGGGGCATTTGAACTAGAGCTTCTGCAAATGGGATATTTATGTGCAGTTTCTTGAATATTTCCAAAAATTTTCCAAACTGCTGCTCCAACTTATGCTTTATCAATCGTTGTGGATAAGGAACTGGAGGTACATATGCCTTGACTTGAGGTCTAACTCGAACTTCTTCTTCCACTTTTTCTTGAGTTTCTGAAGTTGATCCCTGCTCCTATCCACTTTTCTGATCTTCCACCACATTTTTCTTCTGGATCTTCTGCTTTTCATAATCCTCTACAGTCACTTCAAATAGCTGAACCCCGCTCCTCGTTGTTATTGCATTAACCTGCTCACGAGGGTTCATTTCGGTGTTGCTTGGTAACTGTCCAGGCTGTCTTGTTGAACTGCTTGTTTCCAGCTCTCCCATTTGTCTCTTCAAATTCTTAATCTCAGCTGCTTGATTCATAATTTCACCATTCTGACCCTTGACAAGCTGAATTAACACTTCTATGTTCTCGAATATGTTTTTCTGAGATTGTTGCTGTTGCTGTTGCTGTTGCTATTGCTGAAATCCAAGCGGATGCTGAACATTTTGATTATTAGACCAGGAGAAGTTGGGGTGGTTCTTCCATTCTGGGTTGTAGGTTTGTGAATAAGAACCACCCTGTTGCCTGTTACCCACAAAATTGACTTGTTCTGGATTTGATTGATTTTGTTGAAGTGGGCAGAAATTTATCGCGTGATTTTCGAAACAAAAATCACACAAAGTTGTATGAACTGAATTCACTGGATGCACACCCATACTGTCTATTTTCCTTGTTAAAGCATCCAGCTTAGCATTTAATGCTGTAATCTCATTAACTGCAACAATTCCTCCAGACTTTGGTGTAGATCTATCTGAGTACCACTGGTAACTGTTCGCAGCCATCTTCTCAAAAATCTCAGAAGCTTCTTCATATGTCATATCCATTACTGATCCTCCAGCTGCTGTGTAGCGATCAAGAATTTTTACGCGATTAATAATTATTTTAATAGAAAATCGTATCGCTACTATTTCACCCATTATTTTGAAGTTAACACCGCGATGTGTTCGTCTAGCCAAGTCAAGAAATATCGAGATTTTTCGATTTTAAATTAAATGTCCGAATTTCTAAAATTATATTATTTGAATTAATTATTCAAAGTATTATTTTCAAAAGTATTCATTTTAGTCCCTCAACTTTCAAAACATCAATTTCATTCATCAAATTGTAAATTTAGGGACTTAATTGGATGTTAAAATTTATTTAGACCTTAATCATGACAAATTATTTTTATTTTTGAAATTAAGAAAATATATGCAAGCATGAGAGGTTCCATTATATGTAATCATGAAGAGCATAATATTTGTATAAATATGGAAAAGTATATGAATGGTTGATAAGACTCCATTATATGTAATCATGAAGAGCATAATATTTGTATAAATATGGAAAAGTATATGAATGGTTGATAAGACTCCATTATATGTAATCATGAAGAGCATAATATTTGTATAAATATGGAAAAGTATATGAATGGTTGATAAGATTCCATTATATGTAATCATGAAGAGCATAATATTTGTATAAATATGGAAAAGTATATGAATGGTTGATAAGACTCCATTATATGTAATCATGAAGAGAATAATATTTGTATAAATATGGAAAAGTATATGAATGGTTGATAAGACTCCATTATATGTAATCATGAAGAGCATAATATTTGTATAAATATGGAAAAGTATATGAATGGTGCTTTACTTTAAGAAAAGGATGTGTTAAAATTAATAGAATTGAATGATGATGTTTACATTATGCCAACTTTACACATCTATATAAATCCATCTCTTTTACACACAACTCTACACATATACACTTATTTCCAATCTCTTGACAAAATCTACAAGTAAGAGAAATTCAAGGTGGTCAAGAAAGTTTTGGTCCATTTACTACTACACTTCATTTTAATCTTTTAACGGTAAGTATATCTTATGTTTTTATGAAAAGTAAGTATGTTTTTATGAAATGTAAATATACCTTATGTTTTTATGAAAAGGAAGTATGTTTTTATGAAAGGTATTACCTTATGTTTTTACGAAAAGTAAGTATGTTTTTATGAAAGGTAAATACACCTTATGTTTTTAAGAAAAGTAAGTATGCTTTTATGAAAAGTAAAATACCTTATGTTTTTAAGAAAAGTAAGTATGTTTTTATGAAAAGTAAATATACCTTATGTTTTTACGAAAATGTTTGGATCATTGCTATGAAATCAATCTCATGGGTCCCATATGATATGTTTATGATTATGCTAAGGGGACCGGAGTTTAGTAGCGCTACACATAAGAATTCTTGCCATCTAAGTTCGGTAAAATTCTTGTGTCTCTCTATGTTTATGAGGATTTCGATCCTATCCTATGTTATGATGAAAATGATCCCTATGCTTTCAAAAGAAAATTATGCTTGGTATACTTACTGAGATTTTATAAATCTCACTCCACGATATTTATCATTTTCAGATAATTGAAGGTTCGAGGCGGTCAACATGGAAGTGGCAAAAGTGGTTAAGATTGATGAGATAATTATGTTGAACTTTATGTAAGAAAATTATGTTCTATTTTTATTCACAAATAAAATTATGGGATTCTAATTATTCTTTTGAATAATTTTACATTACTATTTAAGTCTCGATAATATGATATGAGTCACTTTTAGTGGCACTCGAATGGTCGAGAATTCGGGTCGTCACAGTTGGTATCAGAGTAAAGAGTTTTAAAAACGATTCTGTAGATTTTGAAATTTTATTTCTTAAAAAAAAATAAATAAATAAATAAATAAAAAAAATCACTATTCACGGAACAGTAAAACGACGTGCTATTCATGATGAACAGTGAACGAAATCACTATTCATTATAAAAAAAAATCTGGGAAATTATTTTTCAAAGACATATTTTCAAAATTTTCTAGAGTTTAGTTTCTTCTTTAATGTATTTGACCTTGAAATTTTAGTTGGGTTAATTATTTTATAAGATTTATGAGTTTAAAATAATGTAAAGATTTGCACATTTTTTTACACATGTGATGAAATGAAAAGTTAGTCTATTGGCATGATTTTAAAAGCTTGCTTTATGATAAGAAAAGTTGAATTTTCACATGTCAAGTATGATTATGATTTTGAAAAGCATGATGAAATTTGATGTGCGAATTTCAAGGACAAAATTCATTTTAAGCAGGGGAGTTTGTAATGTCCTGAAAATTTTATGGAATATAATTAGTTAGTGATATGATGTTTATATTGATGTCTTTGATAAATTTCTAGAAGTTCGGGGACTAAAGGAAAATAAGATTTGACGATAAATTTTATTTGGGTTAAGTTATTAATTATTGATGGGGAGATAATTACTATATCGATATTGGATTTGTTTTGATGACTGTGATTAATTAGGAATTATGATTCAAGAAAATGTTGATTTGGATACAACCACATTAAATTATTGTTGATTAAAGGAAAATAAGATTATATGAAATATTTTAACTCATCACTCTACTATGTCACTCTCCACGTATTGACTCCTCGAACCAGGTATGTTATATGCTTTGCAAGTCATTTACGATTTTATTTAGACATGTTAAGTATGAAATATTCATATGTTATGAATCTTTAAGTGAAATATACATGTTGAGTATGATATGAATTGATAGAAGCCTGAATTTTAATTTATTCCTTTTAATGTAGAATCATGAGACATAGAGGATATTGATATGAATTTTGGTTCATATTAAGCTTAGTAAGACTGACTAAATTAGAAAAATAAGTTGGTTCGTAACTTTTGCCAAAAAATATATGGAATAATATATTACAAACAAAATTAATAATGAATTCGTACAATAATTTATCCCTTTATCACTACCTTTGTGTAAAAACAAGGGAAAAACTGTGGATGGTTATTAGTACTTCCTCTTCAAGTTTCAATTTTCGGTTCAATAATTTATCCCTTTATCACTACCTTTGCTTAAAAGCAAGGAAAAACTGTGGATGATTATTGGTACCACTGTTCAAGTTTCAATTCTGAAAAAAAAAAAAAAAAAATTCAGAAAGAAAAGAAAGAAAGAGAACGGGTGTTGAGCATAATGGGAATAATATGACTTAAGAATGATTTTCAAAATAATTGTTGTCCTCAAGTTTAGAAATGATGAACCTTAAATGGACTTTGCATAATTGATTTTAGACATGGCACTAAGTATGAGAAGTCAACAGAAATGATTAGAAATATGTTCAGATTATCTATCATTTAGATTTAATGAGAAATAGCGAGCCAGTTTTATGAAGTTTTATGAGATGTTAAGATTATAAGTGATATGATTTTAATGAGACTTTTATGAGAAGCATTATGAAGTTAGAGATTTAAAGATTTGGTTATTGGGAATTAAGTAATGGATATTATGTTGAGTAAGTGAATTATGCCTCTATATTGAAGAGAAATTTATTATGAACTTTGGCCTTGTGATTAAATTTTGGGAATATGATTTATGACTTATATTTATAAGTATGAGTAATCTTTTGAGCCAATTAAGGTATTGAAGGAAGTGATATTGTGATATTGATGACTATGATTTGAAATTTCTATGTTGAGGAATTATGAATTGATTTTCTGGAATATTTTTTATGATATTGAAGTTTGATGAAATTGTGGTCAATTTTTAGATCGTTGTGATCAAATGTGGAATTATTTATTATTGTGAGTTATGAAGTATGCTTACGGTTTGAATAAGTCCAAATTTCAAAGGAAACTCTGCCTAGAATTTTATCGTTTGAAATTAAGAGCATAGTATGGTATGCAATCACTAAGAGAATTGAGGTTAGACATGCAAGTTCATTTACATCACAAACGAGATTTAGTAGATGATAACAGAGATATTATTATTTTCTCATAAGGAGAACACACAAGAGTCACACTGGAAAGAAATACATGAAACACGCAAAAGCAAAAGAAAGCAACATGGGAAATTCCTCAAAATGAGAGATGTGTTTCCGGAGTAGCCGTATCCTACCACCTCTGACCTTTTGAGGAAATAAAGAAACCTTCAAAGAGGTGTGTTTCGAGAGTAAGAATACTCTGTAATCTACCACCTGGAATCTTTGAGGTACACACAAGATTTAAACATTAAGAAATCCTAGTAAATGGAGGGGTGTCTCGAGAGTGAGAATACTCCGTACTCTACCCCCACCTATTCTAAGATTCACAGAGTTAAATTTACATTAACCGGACTCCATTTTTGCTTGATTCCCCTTCCTTGCGACCAATCTATCTTAACTCCTGCTGGATCTTGTATTGAGATATATGACTGCAGCTTATCCAGTAGTTCATCAATAGTAGGAGCAGAAATAAGAAGCCTTCTGGAAAATGGAGAGATGAATCCCTGTTCCACAGCATAATCAAGAAAGGTTAACAAACCATCAAAGAAATTGTTAACATTCAGAAGCCCAATAGGCTTAGAATGGAGATCTAGTTGAGCCCACGAGGTAATGTTAAAGATTTCTTCTAAGGTACAAAAACCTCCGGGCAGGGCTATAAAGGCATCAGAACCATATAGCATACAAGTTATGCGTTCATGGATGGATAAGGTTTGAACTTCATGCCCTCGTGTTTTGCCTGCAACATCTACCAAAGGGACAGGTATGACACCGATTACTTTTGATTTATCTGCAAGAGCAGATTGGGAAACACAACCCATTAGACCACTGCTACCACCCCCATACACAAGAGTGATACCTTTTTCCCCCAGTTTCTTTCCAAGATCTACAGCCGCTTCTAGATAACCGAAGCCTTTCCCCACTTTTGATCCACAAAATACACAAATAGTTTTGATCTGTCGAAGTTTTGGTGCTTCCATCTTTGATAGTAAAGAAGGGAAAACTTACGAAGAAGATGTGATTTTGGGATGCCTGAACTATGAAATATGTTTGGCTATTTAAAGCCGGAAAAATTTACTGTTTTTGATTGATTCTGAAAAAGTAAAGATTTACTTTTGACAAAATCGGACAACTTTTGACTATTTTACCAAAGATATCACCTTTCGGTGATTTATTTCCAGCTTTATCAGACCTCGAGAAAGGAAAATATATTTTATTTCCAAAATGCGTGAAAGAAAACAGCAAAATATTTTAAATGCGTATCAAAAGATTTACCTTATATCATTTCTGAACTGCCAGAAGCCTCATTTTGTAAAACAGACTGGCAAACAGGATCTTTTGCTATTATATTTTGGAGACTATACGATTTTTGTCCTCGTTAAACTGAGCTTATAAGGAGAGAAGTTCACGTTGCACATAACCACTTGGGTGCATCTCAAGAGTCAGTCGAATATCATCCAAAGACTCCTTACTCAGTCCACCTTTTATGAATTCGATTTTATCATCCCGATTAGTAGAAGAATATCCTACTGATTTGCAACGAGTATTACAGTTCCAACGAGCACATTTGTAGCAACCACCCAGTCTTTTTGCTCTTCGTTTCTTTGCAAACGTGCTTTTGCCTAAACCAGGCATATGTTTTGGAAAGGTCATAGGTAATTCACCAGATAGTCGAACATTTGCTTCTATCAACCAGCGAACATCTTCTGGAACACCATGAGCCATCAGCAACCTCAATCTTTCGAGCCTTATTCTATAGATCTTTCTCAGATCATTCATAGGAAGACTGGAATAATACTTGCGAATGTTAGAAAGAATGATATCCATTGTTTGATGATTCAACCTCTTCCCAGCATGAACTATTTAAAAGCATAAAGGATCTGAGTGAATCCGCGTGATTTTGATTTCCAGCAAGAAAGCAGGGATTATTTTTATGAAAAGAGGAGACAGAGTTAATGCGGTGTTAATTATATTGATAAAGGAGATTTGATTGGAGATTTGGAATATTTTCTTGGATTATGGGTACTGATATTTTGTTATAATAATGATAATCATGGTATAGTGTGATGATACGTGGAAAGTAAAATAAGGACCGTATTGAATCAGAATTCATAAGTATGTATAAGAGAAAGAATTTTTTTTTGGGTTTACAGAAATTAGTAATGAGACGTGATGTTATTTTGGATTATTGAATAAGTGATAGTGAGATGCCATTTGAGGAATAGCCATTTATTCAAAAAATGAGAAATTGGAGACATGTGATTTAATGTTTGCGATTATGTAAGATAATGATAATAGACGTAAGGTCATTTGAGTATAAAAGTACAATAGATGATTGTAAGAAATAATGTGATGATGAGAACTGAAGGTGATACTGTATGAAGATTATGAAATAAGTTATGTTGTTTTTAGAATTCAAAGAATGATGAATTTCAGTCACTTATGATTCAGAAGAATTTTTGAGTTGACACATATGTCTATTATTGATAGAAAAGTCCATGTTCTTAAGAAACAAAGAGATGCTTTTAGTCAAAGTCCAGTGGGTTAAATATGGTAGCGATGATGCTACAAAAGATAAAGAAGAAGAAGTTCTGGTTAAATATCCAGATATCAAAGATCAAGTAAGTTTAATTTCGAGGACGAAATTATTTTAAGGAGGTAAGTTTGTAGCGATCAAGAATTTATACGCGATTAATAATTATTTTAATAGAAAATCGTGTCGCTACTATTTCACCCATTATTTTGAAGTTAACACCGCGACGTGTTCGTCTAGCCAAGTCAAGAAATATCGAGATTTTTCGATTTTAAATTAAATGTCCGAATTTCTAAAATTATATTATTTGAATTAATTATTCAAAGTATTATTTTCAAAAGTATTCATTTTAGTCCCTCAACTTTCAAAACATCAATTTCAGTCCTCAAATTGTAAATTTAGGGACTTAATTGGATGTTAAAATTTATTTAGACCTTAATCATGACAAATTATTTTTATTTTTGAAATTAAGAAAATATATGCAAGCATGAGAGGTTCCATTATATGTAATCATGAAGAGCATAATATTTGTATAAATATGGAAAAGTATATGAATGGTTGATAAGATTCCATTATATGTAATCATGAAGAGCATAATATTTGTATAAATATGGAAAAGTATATGAATGGTTGATAAGACTCCATTATATGTAATCATGAAGAGCATAATATTTGTATAAATATGGAAAAGTATATGAATGGTTGATAAGACTCCATTATATGTAATCATGAAGAGCATAATATTTGTATAAATATGGAAAAGTATATGAATTGTGCTTTACTTTAAGAAAAGGATGTGTTAAAATTAATAGAATTGAATGATGATGTTTACATTATGCCAACTTTACACATCTATATAAATCCATCTCTTTTACACACAACTCTACACATATACACTTATTTCCAATCTCTTGACAAAATCCACAAGTAAGAGAAATTCAAGGTGGTCAAGAAAGTTTTGGTCCATTTACTACTACACTTCATTTTAATCTTTTAACGGTAAGTATATCTTATGTTTTTATGAAAAGTAAGTATGTTTTTATGAAATGTAAATATACCTTATGTTTTTATGAAAAGTAAGTATGTTTTTATGAAAGGTATTACCTTATGTTTTTATGAAAAGTAAGTATGTTTTTATGAAAGGTAAATACACCTTATGTTTTTAAGAAAAGTAAGTATGTTTTTATGAAAAGTAAAATACCTTATGTTTTTAAGAAAAGTAAGTATGTTTTTATGAAAAGTAAATATACCTTATGTTTTTACGAAAATGTTTGGATCATTGCTATGAAATCAATCTCACAAGATTGCTATGGGTCCCATATGATATGTTTATGATTATGCTAAGGGGACCGGAGTTTAGTAGCGCTACACATAAGAATTCTTGCCATCTAAGTTCGGTAAAATTCTTGTGTCTCTCTATGTTTATGAGGATTTCGATCCTATCCTATGTTATGATGAAAATGATCCCTATGCTTTCAAAAGAAAATTATGCTTGGTATACTTACTGAGATTTTATAAATCTCACTCCACGATATTTATCATTTTCAGATAATTGAAGGTTCGAGGCGGTCAACATGGAAGTGGCAAAAGTGGTTAAGATTGATGAGATAATTATGTTAAACTTTATGTAAGAGAATTATGTTCTATTTTTATTCACAAATAAAATTATGGGATTCTAATTATTCTTTTGAATAATTTTACATTCTATTTAAGTCTCGATAATATGATATGAGTCACTTTTAGTGGCACTCGAATGGTCGAAAATTCGGGTCGTCACAGTGAGTCGGCGTACTTCTTGTTTTCATTTGTCAGGCCATTGTAGAATGTTTGAACTAGTATCCAATCAGCGATTCCATGCGTAGGACACTGTCTGATGAGCTCGTTGAACCTTTCCCAAGCCTCAAAAATTGATTCCCCAGGATGTTGACTGAATGATAAAATCTCACGCCTTAGCTTTGACATGCGGCCAGGTGGGAAAAATTTGTCTACAAATTTCTGGCTCATAACTTCAAAAGTGGTGATTGTGTGTAGGGGCAAAGAGTAAAACCAGGCTTTTGCTTTGTCCGCCAAAGAAAATGAGAATAGCTTTAATTTCACGGCATCCTCTGAAACTCCATTCATGCGTTGCATATCACATAGTTCCAAAAATGTCCTCAGATGGGCATGAGGATCCTCAGATGGCAGGCCATGAAAAACACACAAATTTTGGATTAAGGATATCAAGGAAGTCTTGATCTCAAAATTGTTAGCTCGGATTGCAGGAGGTACAATGCAGGTTCCGATGTTCCCCACGGGAGGAACCATGTAATCTCGCAAAACGCGCCTTCCATGATTTTGTTACTGTCCATTCACAGCTGCGGGCAGATTTTGTTGATTTCCCTGATTATCCTGAATTATATCATCTGCCATGGCTAAGTCTTTTTGTTGATTCGCTTCCAGCTGTTGTATACGCCTCTGTCGAAAGGTGCGTTCAATTTCTGTATCAAAAGGAAGCAAATCAAAAGACTTAGTCCTTCTTAACATAAATTAAAGAAAACAAAAATTAAAAGCAAAAACTGAAAAATGATATAAAAATAAAAATAAAAATAAGCAAAATAAAGTTCAAAGTAAAATAAAAACTAATAGGTATCGATATTAATATAAAAACAGTCCCCGGCAACGGCGCCAAAACTTGTTCACTAATATCTCGCGATGCGAGATATCCCCGCAAGTGCACGGGTCGTGAGAAGTAATAAAGTGGACCTAAGAGTCCGGATTATCGTCCCACGGAGACTGCTATTAATTACCGAAATGTGTTAGTTCTAAACATTATTTGAATGAACAAAATAATTTGATGTTTGAAATCTAAAAGAAAAAAATCAATTAAAGAGTTAAATTGCGAAATTTGTTTTGTTTTTAAAAACGATTGTAAAATAGTTGGGATTTACGATTTCACCTAACCAATTAAATTAACTCCAATTCCATGTTTTATTTCCTAATTATGTACTCGGTTTTATTCACTAATTTATATTGAAATTCCTCTCTCGAGTTTAAATCAATTCTACATACATAAGTCAACCATGTATCTCTACAGCGGGTCTGAATATTCCTTATCTAGATGCGGTAAATACAAGAATTCACACACGACCGCAATAATAACAAGAGTATATCTCTATCTCTCGTTCAATTATCGGATTTATTACCACGTTCTAAATTATTAACTCACCTCTCGAATTATGGAAATAATTCAATATATCATGAACTGGTGATCAAGCAATTTAAGCATTAAGAACAATAATAAATCAATACATGCAACTAAACATTAAAACAACGGAATTTGGAATTAAAATAATATAACTAGGCTACATCGTTCATCCCAACATTTAATTTAGTTACACATCATCAATAAATAACAAAAAAAATAAAAATTAACGTTCATTAAAGATAATATAAAGAATGGAAATCTTGCACCAAGTTTTGATTCTTCAGTTATCTTCAATTCACGCGCCTTTGCAATGCTTGATTCTCCAAGAATTTGATGTTGAATTCTCTATTGTGGCTCGTTCTATGGAGAGGCAAAGGACTGAATTTCGTGCCTCTAATGAGTTGTATTTATAGGTTTTGGAGAAAACCTAGGTCAAAAAGCCCAAAGCCTGTCAAAAATCGCGAGAAAAATCTGATCTGTGGCCCAGCCGGAAAGCCACGCGATCGCGTGGCTTCAACCCTAGCGATCGCGTGCTTGACCCTAAAACTCACGGGTTATATTTTTGCACCATCTCGCGATCGCTTAGTATGTAACTAGCGATCGCAACTTCGCTCTTTTCTCAGCTGTACAAGTTGGTCCCTGACTTTTAATTGCACCTTCAGTCCTCAACTTTCAATTGTTGCAATTTAGTCCCCAAACTTTATCTTCTTCTCGATTTGCCCATTTAAGCTCTTAATTCATTCAATTAGGTCCTCCAATCTCTGATTTGTTCATTTTGGCACATTGCCTCTTTCCGGTTGACGTCACCAACTCCTCACTTGTCCAATTTAGCTCCAATTAGCAATCCAATTATGCGTTTTTCCCATTGATTTCATCATTCTTCTTCTTTTGGGATATTTTCTGAAAAGTAAACGATAAACACAAATTAAATAGCAAATATTCCAAAACGACAATAATTACACCTAATTTAGACATACAAATAAGTGTATAAAATACACTTATCAGGTACCTGGTAAAGAATTCTCAAATCCGTTGATAGCTATGGACTTGCCAAAAGTTCAGACGAAGATATTCTCTTCACTTTTAAAATTCAAAATCAAAATTCCTGTCAAATTCAACTACTTTAGTTAAAGATGATTCTCTCTTTGGTGGAGTGGTTGGCTAGCTTTTGGAAAAGCTGCAGACAAGATACTATTCAATGTTCCTCATCAGAAACCAACTCAGAAGCTGATTTTGATATTGATGAATTCTATCAAAATGAAGACAATTGTTATGGTGTTAACTTTGACGAGTATATTTTGGATGATACTAAAAATACCAAATGACTACCTGGACCCAGTTTTCTTGATGACTTAAGAGAATACCGTGTCCAAAAATCAAAAGAAATTATGATCAATATGCTCTACTTCAAACGAATTCAAGAAATTCAAAATAATTGGTAAAAATACCGTCTCTTTCAAACTTTCGGTGAAATTGAAGACACGCTTTTGGAAAAGCATGCTGACAAGTCGCTGTTCAATCAACTTTTCAAAGTGCGGTCACTGTTCAATCAACTTTTCAAGATGCCTTCATTGTTCCATCAACTTTTCAAAGTGCGGCTCCTGTTCAAGATTCCAGCTGTCTGAAGACTTTTTTCTTTTTTCAATTATTCAATGTAACTTTTTCAATCTATTTATTTGCAAGTTTCATTTCAATGTAACTCAGAGTTTGAAATACGTGAGAATTTCATTCTCTGCCAAGACTACCTTGTATTCTTCAATATTTCAATAATATCAAGTTCAATATATATATATATATATATATATATATATATATATATATATATATATATATATATATATATATATATATATATATATATATAATGAGTCTTTTTGTCTATGTATGTTAATATTTAAAAATAAAGTTTTAAAATTTTTTACGACATATAATTATTATTTTGTTGTAAATATTATATTGTATTAGTGAATAACAGTTATACCTCTAAAACTCTAGGTATTATTACCTTATGTATCCCATATTCCCCTATATACATTGGGGCTTTATTTCATAATAATATACAAGTTTATTGACATCTCAATTCTTTTTCTCTTTATTTTATAACACGTTATCAACACGATTCTCTCAAAAAATTAGCTAGAAGGTAATTTTTTTTATGCATAATCATCTATCATATGCACCAAAATTAATTTGGTGGCATATGAATTTTTTAATATAAATTTTCGAATACTGATTTTTATCACAGAATTAGTGCACGTTTGAGAAAAGAAAATGGAATTTCAAAATTCAATTCTCTTGAATCCAACGAATTCAATTGAAGTTTCAAAGTCAACCTTTGAATTCAATTCAATTTCAATTTGTGCAAATTTTGTGAGAATCCATATATGTCGAATTGATTATTTACATGCTTATAACATATTTATATGTGTTTAATTTATATATTATGGTTGTTGTTGAATTTCTTTTTACATTTAAATTAATAATTCATTACGTTGTTGCTCCTGAAGTAGCACAGCTGAATAATTAATATTCCAGAAGAATATTAATGTGACTATCATAAATAATTTGTTGTTGCTCCTGAAGTAGTACAACATTATAATATTCTAGAAGTATATTATTTGCTCCCGAAGAGCATAAATTATAATTTTCAATATTCCAAAAGAATATTCATTTATTATTCTTGAATAATCGAAATTTTAGAACTATAATTATTCTAGAAGAATAATTTATGGTTACTCCTGAAGTAGCACAATTTTATTATAATAATATTCGTAAAGAATATTAATTGCTCCTGAAGAGCATAATTTTGAAATATTTATTATTCAATTGCTCCAGAAGAGCAAATATCTAAAAATTTTAACAATAATTTGTTATTACTCCTAAAGTAGCACAACATTATAATTAATATTCTAGAAGAATATTATTTACGCATGAAGGGCATAAATTATAATTTTCAATATTTCAGAGAATATTTATTTATTATTTTTGAAGAATCGAAATAAGTTCGTTAGCGGAAGAAGACGTATCTTGTTTCAGCACATTAATTTTCATTCTAAAAGGTACTGAAAATTTGTCATTATCTCTTTTTGTCCATATCAATTATGTTTGTCTGTACCATTTGTGACGCATAAGATTAGCCTAAAATCTTGAAATCAAAATCAACAAAGATTGAATAACCATGTTCACGGTTTGTTTGTAGTATATCTCTTGATTTATGTTAATCTAATATTCTTGTAATCTTTAGATTTTATCTTTGTCTTGTAATCCAAGTAATATCATGTATATATAAGATTACTTGCTCTTGAAGAGCAGTATATTACAATTTCAATATTTCAGAAGAATATTGACTCAATGCACCTGAAGAAGCATAATTTATATTTCAAAACGAACATGGTGTTGGTGTTCTTGAAAAAACGCAACCCACGTTAGAAAAATATTCCAGAATATATTTATTTGTGTATGGCACAAATATTGTTAGTTCGAAAGGTAGAACGAATCATTAATGTCAATATTCCTGAAGAATATTATTTACTCATGGAGAGCATAATTTGTCAATATTCCTGAAGAATATTGATTTATTATTCTTGAAGAATTGCAATTTTAGAAATATAATTATTCCAAAAGAATAATTCGTTATTTTCGACCCTTCAGCCGACGAGTTGCCGGCGAAATACCGGCGCAGATCAGCGGCGAGCAACTGCGAGGTAGGGTTAAGATTTTGAGAGGATTAGGTGCAGTTTTGGGTGCGAGAAAACGGCGTGAAATCGAAGCTAAAATTCGCGGTTCTTCCGGTGGAAATCAGGCCAGAGCTAGGTCGAATTAAAGTAAGGTTCTGGGCTTCGATTCTTCTCAGTTTTGGGTTTTTAATTTGGGTTTTGTTGACTTTGGACAGTAGGCGATTTGGGAAAAGGGATGGTGTTCGATGCAGTGGTTTGGCCGTGTGTTTGGTGATAACAGTTGAGGGGTGGTGAGATTTACATAGTGGTGCAGGTGGTTAGGTGGTGGCTCCTTGACGGATTAGTGGTTGTTCCGGCAGTGGTGGTGGAATGGCCAGCTTGATGGCTGATTGCATTGGAGTTGGGGAAATGGTGTTGATTGATGATGATGCTAATTGTTTGATGCAGACGGTGGTTGTGTTGGACTTGTGGCGTGGTGGTGAGAGTAAACGAGGTTGCTGGGAATTTGGGTTGGTTTGGCAGTGATGGAACTGCAGGTGATTTGGGACGAGGCTGCAGTGTTTGATGAATTGAGACTTGATCAGGCAGTGGAGGTATTGTGGCTGGATGGCAATTGGTTTTTCTGGAATTGGAAATGGATGAAGCTTAAATGGCTGCTGCGAAGGGGTTATGGTGTATTGATGAGTGCAGACAGGGAGGCTGGAAATGGAGCCGTTAAAGGTGACAGGGATTGGAACGGTCATGTGGAAAAGAAAACGTGTGGGGTGTTTTGAAAAATGAATGTAAAGTTAGTGGAGAATAAATGATGGGAATCTGATGGGATTTGTAACGGCTGGAATTTGTTTGGGTGTTGGAATGATAATAATGGTGGGTGGAAAGGAGAATAAAGAGAAAGCGAAATGTGGAAAATTTTTGGTAGGATTAGTTTAGGATAATTAACTAAAAATTTGACTAACTTTGATCAAGAAATGTATTTAAAATAGATATATTTTGGATTGAAAATAAATTTGAGAATAAATAAATTTTGAGATAAAAATTGAATTACGTATTTTGGACTTAAAATAATTTATAATAAGAAAGATTGAGATATTCTACTGAATTTGGGATTAAAATGATTTTGACCATAATAATTTGAATAAATAATTAAAATAATATAATTTTATAAATTCGGACATTTAATTTAAAATCGAACAAACTCGATATTTCTTGACTTTGGCTAGACGAACACGTCGCGGCGTTAACTTCAAAATAATATGTGAGATAGTAGCGACACGATTTTCTAAATATTAAAATAATTATTAAATGCGTAAAAATTCTTGGTCGCTACAACCTTACCCCCTTAAAATAATTTCGTCCTCGAAATTTAAATTTTACTTGTTCTTTGATATCTGGATATTTAACCAGAATCTCTTCTTCTTTCTTTCTCTCAGGTAGCATCATCGCTACCATGTCTAACCCACTGGACTTTGACTAACGGAATCTCTTTGTTTCTTAAGACATGGACTTTTCTCTCTACTATGCACATAAGTGCCTCTTCATAAGTCAAATCTTTCTGAACTTCAAGGGACTGATAATTCACCATATGACTAGGATCATGAACATACTTTCTCATTAAGGAAACATGAAAAACATTGTGAACAGCTGCAAGTTCTGGTGGCAAAGCCAACAATAAGCCATATTATCCACTTCTCTAGTATTTCAAATGGTCCAATGAAACAAGACCTTAATTTCCCTTTCTTGCTGCAACGAAAAGTACCATTCATAGGAGTTACTTTCAAGAATACTTTCTCTCTAATCTCAAGCATTAAGTCTTTTCTTCCTTGATCGGCATAACTATTCTGTCTGTCTTGGGCAGCTTAAATCCGTAATCTGACCTTCTTTATAACATCGACTGTTTTCTCAATTAATTCTGAACCCAATAATTTCTTCTAATTAACTTCATCCCACTCGATTGGCGATCGACATCGCCGTCCACACAAAGCTTCATAGGGTGTCGTACCGATGGTAGCTCGAAAATTATTATTGTAGGCAATTTCCACCAATGATAGATGATTCTCCCAACTACCACTCAAGTCTAGTACACAGGCTCTAAGTATATCATCCAGTGTCTGAATAGTGCGTTCGGACTGCCCTTCTGTCAGGGGATGGTAGACAGTACTAAAATTTAATTTAGTACCCATTGCCCCATGTAAACTCTTCCAAATTTCAAGGGAAAATTCTCGAATCTCTATCTGAAAAATGGACACTAGCAATCCATGAAATCGAACAACTTCTCTAATATATATCTGTACCTCATACAAAGCTATCGAAAAGACGCTTGATAGCTATTGTGTAGAACTCAATTAATCATCCGACATTATCCAACTTTAATACTCATTCATTGGCCTTCTATTACAAACCTTTCAAGGATCTATACTGATATCGAATCCACGATACAAATATCAATCATTCAAATGCTTAAACTAAAAATCAAGAAGATTGATCAAGAATAAAACCTTATTACCCAAAATATAGCAAGGAAGTATCAATTCCAAAATATTGTGTACAACTCAAACTTGGCGGAATCTTTCTGAATGGATTCGCAAACGTAATCATTTCTAAACTCGACTGAAACTTCATGTTCAAGTTGAAGAAATTCAAACTTAAATCCTTTAGTCCATACTTTAAATCATGCATCAAGTACTTGATATCACATACTCATTCTAGCTGAGGACTAAGGTACTAACTTAAAGTATCATCATAAGAATCAAATATGATACTCTCAAACTTAAGAAATCTCACTATCTTCCCAAATCTGAAGTTCACGATACAATTTCCCTGTTCTCCCAAAACTTCAATTCATGTCCCAATTTGAACAATACTCTGATTAAGTATATCACCATTGAACAAGACTTCTGTGAATCATATAAGATTCCTCATCAAGTTTACTTAACCCAAAGATACAATCTCATTATAAGTAAAAGTCACACAACTGATCATCTCAGATTTTCCATTATTGTAGCAAAATAATTTACTCACATCAAAAGCACAACCGATAATAATTAATCGAAACTGCATCACCAAAACTTCAAATAAACTCATATTTTATGTCTCAAAATGAAAATTCCCAATCGTAGGTAACATTTCACCGTAAATTCAATAACCATCAAATTAAGATCAATTCACTCAACATATTCACATAATTCATTCACGGGATAGTCATAAAATCCATTAACCGTCTAGTTACCATTTTTTTGGAGTAATCATGTAACATGTCACTTATCATCGTATCATATGACCTCAATTAAAACATACCAATCACTCTAAGACTACGATATAATAACCATCATATCTATCACGTGAACCTTATACGTCAATCTGCTCGTTAAGATTTTATATCAATCTCTCAAACTAAATAAATCTTGGATTCTGCCATATGTCACTCTTTCTGCACACTACTCCATAATAAGTCATCACTGTGAAGTCTTATCCTCATTTCCACAAATTCTATCCACAAGGACAAATACATAAAAGTTCATTTCTTATTTTCGAACCAAGATACCATCGGTAACAATTTCCAAAATTTCAATGTATGATCTCATCATAAACTTTCCCCCGATCAAATGCATTACCACTGCAATACTTGTACCAATCTAGGACCTGATAAAAATTTCTTTCATCAATTTCATCCAACAATTTATCTCATGATCTTCTAATATCATAAATGAAATCTAAAAGTACATCGGTGAATCATTCACATTACGAGGAAACCCTGATTCATTTCCAGGACTGAGACTCATCTTTCTTCGAATTCCACTTAGAACCAAAAATAACATTACTTATTCATGGAAACTCAACTTATTTCATAATCTCAATACATCGTCACCTTCAGTTCTCCCATAAGAGCAATCACATTATTCCTTATAATTATCCCTTAAACCCTTTATACTCAAATGACCTTATGACAATCATCATAATCTCACATAATCTCAAACATTCAATCATATGTCCCAAAATTCTCACTTCGAATAAACGGTTACTCCTTTAAAGGCATCTCACCATAAAATACTTTCAATATCTCCCATTCATTTTAACTGACTGTTCCAATAATCATATTGCATGTAAAATAACCAAATCTTTAACACATCATCTATCAAATCAACTTCCAAAATAAATCAACAGTATTATCGCATACCATCATAGTTTATAATATTCTCCAATATGAGTGCTCATTTCCAACTAATAATCAATTCGTTCCCAAGAATAATTAAGATCCTTCCCAATATTGCCATAATATTTATCATCACTATCTTTCAAAATATAACTTGACATTTCCAAATGTATGCATCAATTCTTCACATCACTTCATGTATTCCTTAAGATCCCAGTAGTTGTATACATCATCTTGTTCTTGAAATTGTGAAACAATGAGAGTATATCAATAGGACTATATCCATTACGAAAAAATGATCACACTTCAAAGAAGTCAAAAATATCTCAAAAGTCATTATCTCCTTATATCATTTACTAAATCTTGCTTGGGGTGTAAATGAACTTGCAAGTCTAAACTTAATTCCCTTAGTGGGTTGCTCACCGCACTAAGCTCTTAACTTAAAATGATAAAATTCTAGGCAAAGTCTCCCTTGTAATTTGGACTTATCCAACCCGTAGGTATACTCCACATCTGTCCACCACGATTCAAATATAGACAACAATTCCAACAAACTTCAATACCACAAAATATCCCAAAAATTAATTCATCATTCCTCAACATAACAATTTCAAATCATAATTTTCAATATCACAATATCACTTCCTTCAATACATTAATTGGCTCAAATGCCAACTCATTGTCATACTTATGACATATATGCCACAAATCATAATTCCAAAATTTCTTAATTACAAGACCCAAACAACATTATAAATTTCTCTCAAAATAGAGGAATAATCCACTTACTCAAACATAATATCAAATCCTTAATTCCCAATAATTAAAAACCAAATCTTTAAACCTCAAATTTCATAATTTTTCTCATAAAAGTCTCAATAAAATCACATCAATCATAATCTCAACATCTCATCACAACGTCATAAAACTGGCTTGCTATTTCTCGGCGATTTAATGAAAATGTTGACAACAAGTGATTAATGAATCTTCGCAACAGTTGCTCTAAAACCACTAGTCATGGCCTCATAATGCGCGGCACAATAGTCGATAGTGTGGTCATATATCTTTACATGAGGTGTCAGTCTAAACAATAGATATTTCAAAAATATTGTCTAATCATTTCTTTTGACTCTTCGTAAATGGTGCCATGTCTAAAATCAATTATGCAAAGTCCAGCTAGGGTTCGTCATTTCTAAACTCAAGGACAAAAATTATTTTGAAATCATTCTTAAATCATATTATTCTCATAATGCTCAACACTCGTTCTCTTTCTTTTCTTTTCTGAAAAATTTCTCGTTATACCTCAAAACTCATTTCTTTCTTTCTTTCTTTCTCATGCATTTAAGCAAGTAATTCTCATGAACATAAAAGTTCAAGTCTCATGCATTTAAGCAAGTAAGTTTTGACAAGCATAACGACATCATAAATCTTCTTTCTCTTTCTCATAAATCATTAAAATAAGTATACGAAATACTGAAATAACTTTAAACATCATAAACTTCTTTACCTCGGAGTTGGTGGAACGAATGATGGCAGTGGCAAACTTCATTAATAATGATTTAATAATGGAACATGTTTCTTGAAAATTTTCTTTTTGAAAACTTACCAGTCTACAGAAACGCAGACTGGCTCTGATATCATTCTGTGACGCACCGAGTTCTAAATACTCGAAACGCCACTTCATCGTCTCAAACTCATTTTCAAAAAAAAATATTCATTTAGCGGGAATAAATGAAATTTTAGATTTTTGCATAAAATATTTTTTCAAATCATTCATAGAAATAAAATCCAAATTCTCCATAGTCAGTATAAAATAAAGTTCGACTTAAACGGACATTTTAAAAATAACATTTAATTATTTCTTTGCCACTTGTGTCCATCACTCGCCACCGCTTCCGAAATCTGCAAAAATTGTTAATAACGGGGTGAGTATTTAATACTAAGAAATACTCAGTAAACTCATAACCGAATAATTCACTTAATCCATAAATTTGCACATAAACATGTAATCATGCTAACATATTTCTCTCATAACATCATAACATAACACATATTCACATAAGTGCGGAAAGTAGCCTTGTCTTGTCTTAATTCAACATGCAATTATGCATGGAAGTTATAGCGCATATAACATTTCTTCTTCTTACACCATTTTCGGGAGAGCATTTGCCCGTCTTACCCCTCATGGTTAATCACATGAACATAACGTTTCTTCTTCATACACCATTTTCGGGAGAGCATTTGCCCGTCTTACCCCTCATGGTTAATCACATGAACATAACATCATATATGAATTACCTAATTCCAGATTTACATGCAAATCATAGCTAAATAAATTATTGAGTATGAGTCTACCTCATATCCGACGAGTGCAAAGTTGAGCGGGAAATGACTTCCATTCTTTAATTCTCCGTACGCTTCGTCTAGCCCATAAGTTGTCTTAGTCTTTAAAAATTTATAGTTTAAAAATAATAATTTACAATTTGAGGACTGAAATTGACATTTTGAAAGTTGAGGGACTCAAATGGATACTTTCCAAACTTGAGGGATTAAAATGTAAATCTTTTAAAACTTGGCTTAATATCAAATAAAGTAATTCAGCAGGGACCGAAATAAAATGTTCTTGATTCTTAGAGGTTAAAATAATTGCTTTTGAAATTTAGGGCTGAAATGATCATTTTAAAAACATAGGGACTGATTTGAAATAATTTGGAACATGGGGACTAAATTTGCAATTTCTGAAAAATCAAATAAAATCAGGTTTATCTTCTCTTTCTTCCCATTATTCAGACGAGAGAGAGAGAGAGAAAGGACGCGAGAGGGAAGGAGGCGCACTGACTCGCCAAGGTTCGACCCTTCAGCCGACGAGTTGCCGGCGAAATACCGGCGCAGATCAGCGGCGAGCAACTGCGAGGTAGGGTTAAGATTTTGAGAGGATTAGGTGCATTTTTGGGTGCGAGAAAATGGCGTGAAATCGAAGCTAAAATTCGCGGTTCTTCCGGTGGAAATCAGGCCAGAGCTAGGTCGAATTAAAGTAAGGTTCTGGGCTTCGATTCTTCTCAGTTTTGGGTTTTTAATTTGGGTTTTGTTGACTTTGGACAGTAGGCGATTTGGGAAAAGGGATGGTGTTCGATGCAGTGGTTTGGCCGTGTGTTTGGTGATAACAGTTGAGGGGTGGTGAGATTTACATAGTGGTGCAGGTGGTTAGGTGGTGGCTCCTTGACGGATTAGTGGTTGTTCCGGCAGTGGTGGTGGAATGGCCAGCTTGATGGCTGATTGCATTGGAGTTGGGGAAATGGTGTTGATTGATGATGATGCTAATTGTTTGATGCAGACGGTGGTTGTGTTGGACTTGTGGCGTGGTGGTGAGAGTAAACGAGGTTGCTGGGAATTTGGGTTGGTTTGGCAGTGATGGAACTGCAGGTGATTTGGGACGAGGCTGCAGTGTTTGATGAATTGAGACTTGATCAGGCAGTGGAGGTATTGTGGCTGGATGGCAATTGGTTTTTCTGGAATTGGAAATGGATGAAGCTTAAATGGCTGCTGCGAAGGGGTTATGGTGTATTGATGAGTGCAGACAGGGAGGCTGGAAATGGAGCCGTTAAAGGTGACAGGGATTGGAACGGTCATGTGGAAAAGAAAACGTGTGGGGTGTTTTGAAAAATGAATGTAAAGTTAGTGGAGAATAAATGATGGGAATCTGATGGGATTTGTAACGGCTGGAATTTGTTTGGGTGTTGGAATGATAATAATGGTGGGTGGAAAGGATAATAAAGAGAAAGCGAAATGTGGAAATTTTTTGGTAGGATTAGTTTAGGATAATTAACTAAAAATTTGACTAACTTTGATCAAGAAATGTATTTAAAATAGATATATTTTGGATTGAAAATAAATTTGAGAATAAATAAATTTTGAGATAAAAATTGAATTACGTATTTTGGACTTAAAATAATTTATAATAAGAAAGATTGAGATATTCTACTGAATTTGGGATTAAAATGATTTTGACCATAATAATTTGAATAAATAATTAAAATAATATAATTTTATAAATTCGGACATTTAATTTAAAATCGAACAAACTCGATATTTCTTGACTTTGGCTAGACGAACACGTCGCGGCGTTAACTTCAAAATAATATGTGAGATAGTAGCGACACGATTTTCTAAATATTAAAATAATTATTAAATGCGTAAAAATTCTTGGTCGCTACAACATGCGTACTATACGGGTTGACATTAGAGGAAGCACTAGAAGATCCACGAATGGTAACGAAGGAGAGTGAAATGTGGTGTAATAGGAGGCATCGTGGGGATAAGGATATTGAAAAGAAGGAGGGGGAGTTTAAGTTAAAAACGGATAAACAAACTCCAAAATTTGATGTAGGAATTGATTAGGAATGAAATTGTTGATGATAAGAGGAGTGAAATGAAAGTTGATGTAGGAATTCAAAATTTGAGCTTTGAATTGGTAGATACACATTTGAATACCGTTGAGGGAGTGCATGAAATTAGTAATAAAAATTTGGAGGTAGAAGATGTGGTTGAATTTGAAAGTAAAAATTTTGAAAAAGTGGTTGAAGATGCAAAGGAAGAACGAGGTGAAGAGGAGGGCCTCGTGGTTCTTAAAAAAGAATTAGAGATGGTGATTAATCATGGATACAAGGATCCATACCTTGTACCTCATGAACCTAACATTTCCCTCCCCGCTTTATTTAATTTTGTCTTGCAGGTTAAATGTGCTTGGAAATTTGGGCAACACCACCAATGCCCACATGAGTTTCTACTTCAATCTATTCATGTAACCCAAGTTACAGGATACTATTGGTCATCCCTTTGACATGAAAGCAATAATTTTCCGTTTGATCCAGGAGGTGAAGTGAAACAACAGGAACAAAGCTATGATTCGGGGCGAATCATCCTAAAGAAGGAGGGTATGATGTGTTCCGGACTCGCGACAATCGGAGTCATAGCAAGCTTGACAGAAAATTAAATATTCAAGCCAAAATAAAAGTGCAGTCCAGTCAACCATGTCGGAATTGGATGGATAATATGTGTTTTTCAAGTAGAAATTGGCCACTAAGCAAAACTCATGGGCTAAAGCCCTTGAACCCATTGATTTTAGGGCCAAATTCCATCGTTTGGGACTTCAAATTGGCAAATCAATGATGCAGACAGAAATTTACTATATTTTCTTAATTATAGGATTATATTTACTTTGTCTTTATTATTGTTTCCAATTAAATTAGGGTTTTTGCGTATTTTTAGTTTAAATTTTATTTTTAATTATTTGTTTGCCTATTTTAGAATTTTAGTCTAATTAGAATTCTATTTTGAGTCAATTAGCGGCTAGGTTATTTTACTTATTTATATTCCTTTTCATTCATTGTAATTCAAACTTGAGACTTCGATTTTGAATATAAACAGTTTTTATTGAGGATTCAATAAAAGTTATAGGTGGGTTCCTATGTTTTTCGAACTTATCAAGAATATTTCTTGTGGCGTTCAAATATCGAACTTATCAAATATTTGCTAGAATATTTGTGGCGTTTAAATCAGAAACTTATCAAGGAGATTGGGCAAATCCTTGTGACGTTTCGAAAGTCGTGGTTATTTATTCCGCATCGTTGAGCCATCGCGTCGTGAATATCGGGCCATGATTCCACCGTCCAACCACAACCTGGGTTCGGAACTTTCCGGCGTTTCTTCCGCGCTTCGAACCTCATCATCATAGTTTCTTTTTCTGCTCAAAGTAAATGTTTGTATTCTATTAACTTTGAATTTTCATAGAAAGTAGTATAATTATTCGATCTTATCATATCGTTTTGATTATTCCAACTGACAATAAACATTTGTTTGAATGTATGTTTTACATTCAATATTATAGTACAATATTCCAGAAGAATATTGTATCACTATTCTAGAAAAAGAAATAATCTAAATCAATGTTCCAGAAGAATAGTAATCTAAATCGATATTCCAACAGAATATTGCACATTAAGAATATCTCATTTGAGTTATTTAATAAAATATTCTAGAAGAATATATCGCTTTTGCTCTTAAAGAAGCAAAATCTTATTTCACACTACATGTTGACCACAAAATCCGGTTGGACCTTGGACCAACACGTCTCAAGTCCTGCCTCTTGAACACGTGAATCTCCTACGCACTGTGATAAACAATCAGTTTGCAAAGGGGCTAAGGTGGCCCCCGTTTGCACTCCGATGCCAAAGTCAGTGCTCATTTCAAGCAAATATAAATTGGATGTGAGAAATATAAGTGTGTAGAAGAGAGAAAAGGGAATGAGAGTAAGATATTCTGTTAAGAGTATGAAAATGCTAACCCCCCCTAGGAGACACGCCAGTTCTAGTTATATTTGCATTCAGTTGCTATTTTCATGACACATGTTTGGCCTTTACACGTGACTTCTCCCAATCCTATGGTTCGGTTAACCATTTAGTTGGTCATAATCATTACAGTCTACTATAGTGTCATGGCGGCTATCACATCAGCGGTAAAGGTGTTGTCCCATCAGATTGCAGTTCACTTACAAGTTCTGTGCTAGAAACGTTTATGCCTAGCCTAGCTTCCGATCCCTGAGGTTTCCTCGGATAATGCTGCTTAGGGATACAGTTCGGCCATAGAAGGAATGGACCTCGGAATGCCTCGGCCAAATGATAACCACGTAGTTGGGGGCCTACTTAGGTGGTTGTTGGGTCCCACATGCGACACGTCACACGTAACTAAAAATGCAGTTGTAACACTAGTCCCTCAAATATGATTGGTTCATTCATGTGTGATCCATATTTTTCGTGCATTTATAACTTTGGAGAGATTGCCTATTTGGGTTTCTCCAATTACAGCTCATGAGCTGTACTCATTAATGCGAACGGCAATTTTCCTTTCAAAATGTTGCTACTTGGCGCTTCATTTAATCCACCAGTAAAGTTTTGGCACGTGGATGGCAGATATTAACTTAAACTAGGCCAATTAACGGTTTACGTATGCAGGGCGCGTTTTTGTAAACCTTTCATCTTCTTGTATTTCCTTTTCCCCCTCTTTTAGCTCTCTCTTTTTTCCTTTGTTATCTCTATCAATTCTCAAAGATTTTCTCCGCCATCTCCCCTGCTCACTCATCGCAAGGATTTTGATATTCCATTGGAAACCACTATCTGCTGTCTCCCATTTTGTCGCATTGCTCTTCATCGAACCTCCTTTGTCTCTCACTAAGCAAGTAATTCCTTGATTTATTAATATTTCTTCATGCCCTCATTTTGTTTTGCTTATATAGTCCATTAGTGTATATATATATATGCATATTTTATTTTTCTGGGGTACGTGGAGCGTATCTCCATTTGCGTGTAATCTCTGGGGGTAAGTTGGGTTTTGGGGAACATGGAAGGATCTAGGGAAGAGGATCTGAAGGAGGTAATGGTGGTGGTGGACCCCATAAGGGGTTTTTGTCCTATGTCCTGCTTAGTATTTAGTTCCCGTCTTTTTAGGGAGCGTAGGAAGAAAAGAGAGCAGCGGTTCTGCAGCGTAATATCTTTAAGTGATTCTGGAAGTGAAGGTGAATCATCTCAACCGTACATGGCCAAGCTTTCGACCCAAGAAGATGCGGCACTACAAGAGATCCGTCATGAGAAAGAACAGTACTTTAAGGGGAAGGAGGCAGCAGGCACCTCATCTGGGGCTTCAGAATCTCACCTAGGGGTAAGGGCCCCATTTAGGACTCATAGAGAGGAGATGGGCCTGACCGCAGAGGAGATCGCGCCAAGTGGAGGACTGGGTGGATCAGGTTAATAAAGTTTCTGTCTATCACGTTGATCCCCCAGCCTCAGCCGGAGCAGTGGGAGTCTAATGAAGTTAAGATAGAGGTTAGGGGAATGGTATTGTCGAAGTGTCTTTGGTGTATAGGATGCCCCGGGAGATAAGGGTAATTCATCCGAGTCCATCATGTCGACCCTACTACCCTCCGGATGGCCAAGTAGCGGTGCTTCTTGACGCTTTTTTGTGTGGGATGCGCTTGCCTCTTCACCCATTCTTCAGGGCACTTCTTCATAGTTATAATGTATCCCCGTACCAGGTAGCCCCAAATTTCTGGACCCAAGTGGGACCTGGCTAATCTGGCAAGAAGTCAGTCCGGAGTACCCGATTTCTCTTCACATCATCCACACACTCTACGTGTTGAAGAAAACTGGGAGGAGAGAAAAGGACAAAAGGCTAGATGTGAAGGACTGGTATTACTTAACTCCCCGGGGACAGTACCCACCCATCATCACCGGGCATCCAACATCCCTCAAGAATTGGGTTTTGGGTCTGCGGATATTGGCAGTGTACTCATTCAGATCCTGTCCCAGAGATAACAGTTCCCCGAACCCTTTCTTTCCCCCGTGAGTTCTTATATTCTCTTATGCGGGTGTACCACCATATTTAGACTCGGCGCATTACTACCTTTTGTACTTATATATATTGCCTTTTTGATCCTGTAGGACGAAAATACGCCCATCAGCTCCCTCCAGAGGATCTGGAAGTTGTGAAGAAGCTTTTCGGGTACCGCGGTGACTTTCAAAAGGTTATCTCCTCAAAAAGGCTCTTCGTCAAGCACGGCTTAATGCGGGATATGGGTATATTCACTTCTTTCTCTGATATTTATATGTTAGTCCATTCTATATTTCCTGACTTAGCACATTCCTTGTAGGGTCAAGAGAGTTCCCTAAGATATCCCTGAAGGGTTTGAAGGCCAAGAAGATTCCTCCCATTCTTGCTGCCGTGTGCAACGAGGAGAGGAAGCAAAGATTCGTATTTGCGGGCTTCCATCTGGAGGCCACTAAGAAGACCGCTGAAGCCTCAAAAGAAGCATTCGAAGGCGCCTCTGCTGCCAGGTCACTTGATCTGCCACCTCTTCCAGCCCTTCTGACTCTGTACAACCCGTTCCACAACCTATTGCCGTAAAGAAGGAGCATGGCCGCAAAATGGCCGAGGGGCAGGAGAAGGAGAAGAAGACGAGAAAGAGGGAGCAATCAAAAATCCCTCAAGCCCCTTCTGACGTGGTGAGTGTTGATGAGGACGAGGTGCTGGAAATAACCGCCGAGGAGCAACCCCCCTTAAAAAGATTAAAAAGGGGGGAGGGGTAAGGGCCAATCCAGCAGAGCGGGGGCTCCTTCAAATATCCCTCCTGCAGACCTGCTTGAACCCGGTGGAGGTTCTGAAGCTTCTCCTAAGTCCCCTTCAAATCAAGTGGAGAAAGCTGACCAGACTGTAGCGTTGGAGGTGGCCCGAATTAAAGAGGGGTTTGTCCCTAAGCCATCTATTTTGGACTCCGATGGCCTGGCATCTCTCCCGGGGTATGATGCTAAGGCAGCTATAGCGGTGGACGACTTTTGGACAGAGGGGTGGGAATCTTTTTCCTCCAAAAGCTTTCCTAGCCAAATGCTACTCGCCATCAAGGCTTTGAGAGCAAGAACTTTAGCCCTGGCGGATGATATGGAGGGGCCAGTCAAGGAGCTTGATCAGAGGGAAGAAAGCACTAAGATAGCTCTGCGCAATGCACACGACATGGTGCAAGAGATCAAAGAGCTAAAGGAAACTCTCTCATCCACCTGGAAGTCCCTCCATGAAGCGAAGAGCGCATCTAGAGCCCTTAAGGAAGATAATGAGCAGCTGAAAAATGACCTTCACTCCTCTGAAGCAGACGTGGCTAACCTATGCAAAAAGTACGACAATGCCTGCCAGGCTCAAGAGGTGACTGCCGAGGCCTTGGCAGAGTCTAACGCCCTGAAGGGTAAGACCCCGTTCTCTTTGCTGTTTTGAGTTTTCGATTTTTGGAAATATCGAAAACGCGTTCACTTATCCCATTTTCAGAAACGCGTTTTTCAAAACACAAAAAAAAAAAAAAAAACACAAAGGAAACTCAAAACGAGTTTATTACGTTTTGAATATTTTGTGTTAAAAAGTCCAAAAAACGCGTTTTGGAATTTTTTTTTTCCGGTAAATGTGAGACACTTCCTTCACTTGAAGTTCTTATATTATTTTGCCATTATACATAGATCCATGTTAAGATTTTTTTTTTTTTTTTGTAATTTTATTATTTATTATTATTATTATTATTATTATTTTTAAATGGGAGACACTTCCTTCACTTGAAGTTCTTATGTTATTTTGTCATTATATATAGATCCATGTTAAGATTATTTTTTTTGTAAATTATTTTTATTTTTATTTTTTGTAAAAGTGAGACACTTCCTTCACTTAAAATTCCTATGTTATTTTGTCATTATATATAGATCCATGTTAAGATTTTTTTTTTTTTTTTTTTTTTTTTTTTTGTAAAAGTGAGACACTTCATTCACTTGAAATTCTTATATTATTTTGCCATTATATATAGATCCATTTTAATATATTTTTTTTTGTAATTTTATTTTTATTATTATTATTATTATTATTATTTTTTTTGTAAAAGTGAGACACTTCCTTCACTTAAAGTTCTTATGTTATTTTGCCATTATATAGATCCATATTAAGATTTTTTTTGGTAATTTTTTATTTTTTTATTTTTTATTTTTTATTTTATTATTATTATTATTATTATTATTATTATTATTATTATTATTATTATTATTATTATTATTTTGTAAATATGAGACACTTCCTTCACTTGAAATTCTTATGTTATTTTGTCATTATATATAGATCCATGTTAAGATTTTGCTGGTATAGGGTTAAATTCTTGTTTAGCTGAAACAATATTAATGATAAATTTATTGACATAAATAATTAACTTATTTATTAACATTAAAATTAATGTAATTTAACAAATTAATCATTTTTTACATATAAAATATCACAAAATAAATATATTAAAAAATTACAAAGTAAACGCATTTTTCAGTTTTCTATTTTTGAAAACAGTTTTCTAAAATCACAAAGAGAACATGTTTTCAACAATCCCAAAACAAACAACCAAAATCCAAAATTCAAAACAAAATTCAAAACTCAAAATCCAAAATCGAAACACAAAGAGAACGACTCCTAAGCTTTTTGACGAGGTTGTCGATCTGAAAAGGGCACTTGAGGAGGAAAAGGAGCTCTGGAAAAAGGATGCTGACTCTTTGATTTCTTTGGAAGGTAAGCTCAAGATTCTGGAGCATAGCACGGAGGCTAAAGTTGCTGAAGGTATCCAAAACTTTAAAGATACCTTTGAGAACACCGAAGAATATGGGCTTATGCAGCGAATCTTCGGCAACATCGGTGCCCGTATGGCTCTAAGGGATGTAAAGGAGAAGTTCCCCTACTTGGATCTTTCCACCATCGAGGCCTTCTACCCTGAACTGGAAGATGCTGAAGAAGGCGGTCCTGCCACAGATCCCACCGAGCCTCCCCAGAATATATCCGGTGGCGACGCTGGAGATGATGTCCCTCCCCTCTAGTCATTTTTTGTTACTACTTTTACTCAGTACATAATTTTGTTTTTTGACCAATGAGCAATGTGATTTGAACAATGAGCAATGTGATTTTTCATTTATCTCAATTGTTTCAATGTAAATACTTCAATATTTCTGTCTTATTTGCGTGTATGGATTTTTGGATTTTCACATCATATTTGATAGTCCCTCAGACTTAGTCAGTTTCTTTTAGGACATTCATGTTCACTGAGTAAGTCTGATTGGAAAGTGTGTTATCCTGCGAACACTGCTTAGTAAATAGATAGCTTGAACTTAAAAATGATTAAAACTGATTTCGCGGGTGATATACGAATTTCACCATCAGATTTGGACTTTCATCGGAGTCAGTTGCAGCAGGTCCTGGGACCAATTCATTTTATTGAACCATGACCTTTGGTAACCAACACCGTTTCAATAGGCAAGTTTTATTGATACAAGTATTGTTAAGTCATACAAGGATATCTTATATGAGAGAAAAGCTGATCCTATTGAAAATAGCGGCGAAGATGATCCGTGTTCCAAGGGTTGCGCAAGGGGACCCCAGACAAGTCTTCAATCATGTAGGTACCGGGTACTACCTCGGCAGTGACTTTATATGGTCCCTCCCAGTTTGGACTCAAAGTCCCTACTCCTGGTTCCTGAGTAGAAGGGAGGATTTTCTTAAGTACCAAATTCCCAATGTCAAAGTGCCGACCTTCTACCCTTTTGTTGTAGTAGCGAGCCATCTTTTTCTCATACCTAGCCATCACCACTTGGGAGTCGCTCCATTTTTCTAGGAGGAAATCCAAGTTTGCCCTTTGTGCTTCTTCATTTACCGCCTCGTCATAATGGATTTGTCGAAGAGAAGGCACCCCAATTTCGACAGGACATACCGCCTCGGATCCATACGTCATGGAAAAAGGCGTTTCCCCTGTGGTAGTGTGCGAGGTAGTCCGAAGTGCCCATAACACCTGTGGGAGTTCATCTACCCATGCGCATTTCTTTGATTCCAACTTCCTTTTTAGGGTATTCTTTATGGTCTTATTCACGGCTTCCACCTGGCCATTTGCTTGTGGATGGTGATGAGACGAAAAATAATTTGTTAATTCCCAAGTCGTCGCACAATTCATCAATACTTCTGTTTTTGAACTATTTTGCATTATCACTAACCAATGAGTGCGGTATTCCAAACCTGCATATAATATTTTTCCAAATGAACTTGGTGGTGTTGGCCTCAGTAATCCTCATCAGGGGCTCCGCTTCGACCCACTTGGTGAAGTAATCAATCCCCACTATTGCAAAATAATTGTTACCAGCACCTCGGGGCATCGGACCGATAATATCAACTCCCCACTTCGCGAAGGGCCAAGGGATAGTCACCACAGTCAGTTTGTGATGCGGCTGATGTGGTATGGTTGCATACCTCTCACATTTATCACACTTTTGGACGAAGTTATGGAAATCCTTCCGCATAGTTGGCCAAAAATATCCCTGTTTGAGGGCCTTCCGAACCAATGACAACGCTCCAACGTGGTTACCACATATTCCCTCATGAATTTCTTTCATTATATACTGTCCTTCCTCAGGTCCAACACATCGCAGCAAAGGATAGGTGCAGCTACGTTTATAAAGCAGATCGTCCAAGAGGACAAAATTTGCAGCATACCTTTGCAGTTTCCGAGCTGCTTCCGGCTCGTCTGATAGGGTTTGATGCTTTAAGTAAGCCAGTATAGGATTCATCCAAGAACTTTCTTCCTCTATTGCATAAATCTCCCTCCCTTGTTCGAGGGAAGAGATCGGCAGATGCTCAATTAGCACCATATTGAGGAGCTCGGCATCCTTACTGCTTGCTAGTTTAGACAAAGCATTCGCATTAGAATTCTCAGCCCTGGGAATGTGAAGCAGATCAATTTTTTCGAAACGGGCAGCTAGGTCCTTTACTTTCTTCAAGTAAGCAACCATGGTTGGCTCTTTGGCAGAAAACTGTCCGTTAAATTGGCTTATGACAAGCTGCGAGTCACTGCTCGCCACTACTGACTTAATTTTTAGAGCTTTTTCAAGCCTTAGTCTAGCTAAGAGCGCCTCGTACTTTTCTACATTATTCGTGGATTTAAAACCGAAGCGGATCACACTGTGCAATTTGTATCCGTCTGGACACACGAGCAGTATCCCTGCCCCGAATCTTCCTTCAGCCGAGGACCCATCAACGAACAATTTCCACTCAAGCCTATTTACCGTGTTATCAACCATCTCTACCTCGGGAGGATGCGTGAACTCAACTATAAAATCTTCTAATGCTTGACCTTTTATAATTGTCTGAGGCACATAATGCAGGTCGTACTGGCTAATTTCTATCTCCCATTTCATTAACCTTCCCGATACATCTGGCTTCTGTAATACCTGTCTCATAGGAAAGTTCGTGAGAACGTAGATGGAATGCTACTGGAAGTAGGGGCGAAGCTTGCGAGCCGCAGTGACTAGTGCTAGAGCGAGTTTTTCCATGTTCGGGTATCGCGTTTCCGCATCCAGCATGGCTTTGCTTACATAATACACCAGAAGCTGATTCCCATTTTCCTCTCTGATCAACACTGAACTAACAGCTTCCTTTGACACGGCTAAATACAGGGAAAGCGGCTCGCCGACCTTTGGTTTAGATAGTAGGGGGCCTGACCTAGGAATGATTTTAGGTCAGCAAAAGCTTGCTCACATTTCGGGGTCCATTGAAATCGTTTCCCTCCCTTCAAGATCTTAAAAAATTGCAAGCATTTGTCAATGGACTTAGAAATGAATCGATTTAAGGTCGCAATTCTTCCCGTTAAGCTTTGCACTTCTTTTGGGCTTCGAGGAGAGCACATATCTAACAAAGCTTTGATTTTATCTGGATTGGTTTCAATCCCTCTTCTGTTCACCATGAATCCAAGAAATTTTCCAGACGCTACCCCCAAAAACGCATTTCGCCTGGTTGAGCTTCATCCGATATTTCCTCAAAATGTTAAAGGCCTCTGACAGATGGTGGACATGCTCTATGACGTCCATACTTTTGACCAGCATGTCATCGACATAGACTTCCATGATATTTCCCAACTGTTCTGAAAACATACAATTTACCAGCCTTTGGTAGGTGGCTCCGGCATTTTTTAAACCAAACGACATGACTTTATAGCAATAGAGTCCTCTATCCGTGATAAATGAGGTGTGCTCCTCATTCGATTCATGCATGGGGATTTGATTGTATCCGGAGTATGCATCCATAAAACTCAGCATCTCATGTCTTGCTGTAGAATCAATTAATTGGTCAATTCGGGACAGGGTGAAATTGTCTTTAGGGCATGCCTGGTTTAAATTCGAGAAATCAATACATACTCTCAATTTCCCATTCTGCTTCAGAACCAAAACAGGGTTTGACACCCACTTCGGATACCGAGACTCTCTGATGAAGTCATTTTTCAATAGCTTCGTCACCTATTCTTTCAAGGCCTCATATTTATCAGAACTCATCGGCCTCCTCTTTTGCCTGTGCCCAGGACTTCTTGGGTCAAGCTGGAGTCTGTAGCAAGCCACTTTATGATCAATTCCAATCATTTCATCATGTTTCCAGGCGAATACGTCGAGATTCTCAAGCAAGAAGTTTTTTAGATGACCTTTGTGTTCAACTGGAAAATCTAGTCCAATCTACAACTCCTTAATTGGATCGAGTGGTTCAACACAAAAAGCACTCCAGCCTTTCCGCCGGGGTGGAGCAACTGTCTCCGATCATTCTTGGGTCCAGATCCGCTAGATCATCTTCCGGTGTCATTGTGAGATCCTCACTTTCTAAGGGCCCTTCACCCAATCTTTCAGGGTCCGGAGCAGCCTCAGCCATTGCCACATCGCTAATCATGTTTAAGGTCCGGTCTTGAAATTTTCGAATAGCGTTTGTATAACAGGCTCGTGATTCAGTTTGGCTCCCCCGGACAGTTGCCACACCATGCTTCGTTGGGAATTTCATGCAAATATACTTCGTATGAGTTGCATCCCCCAAGTCAATGAGACCTGGCCTCCCAATTGAGCCTTAATAGGAGGAAATTTTGTCCACAATTAAGAACTCTATGGGTATTCTAGAGAGAGTGGGAGCCTGTCATATTTCCGTTATGAGGGTTATTGATTCTATGGGGATTATGCTATCTCCAGTGAATACATATATTGGATCTGCGACCGGAATAAGTGGGGTACTAATTCCCATCTTATCAAAAGTTACTACATAAATCACGTTTACCGAGGTACCATCATCCACCAACATTTGTGCCAACCCATTCCAAGCCACCACTGCCCGGATCACCAGCGAGTCATTATGCGGGAAATGTACCCTAATAGCGTCATCCTGCGTAAACGTGATAGATTCTGTTCGGGACATCCCTGTTGGATGCGAATGGATGTGATAGTTCACATTAGCAGGCTACTTGGCTTCTTTGATATACCGCTTCTGGGAGTTATTGGTGCTTCCACTTGGATGGGGGCCTCCCAATATCGTGTCAATTTCGCGAATCGACGGGTCATTTGCAGGCATAGGTGGTTCTCTTGTGTTTTTGGCATGTGCTGGGGAGTTATCCCGATCCTTGCCCCTGTCTCTTTGACAACCGTCAATCCTTTCTTTCGTTGGGTTTTTCCATAGAGCTCGCCTGTCAGCTCGATTAAACTTTTGGTTACCTGGCCTTTGCATTTTTCCTTTGTCAGGAGAGAAATCACCTCTCCTCCTTCCGTGTGCCTTTTGGTCTGCCAACATGTGGATTTCCCTACAATCCTCCGTTGCATGGCCATAGTACCTGTGGTACGCACAGTAAGCCCCAATCATAAGTTGTTTCTCACTTTGGCTACCTTCCACTCTTCCATGAGCTGGGGGAGGATTCGAGGCAGGAGCATTGGAGTGCAAGTTGGGGATAGACTCCATGATCTCCGTCGCATAACTGGACCCGGTTCCCGGAAATGGACGTGGTGTGCCGCTTCGGTTACTGCCGAACCTATCCTTATTGCCTCCTTTCCTCTGGCTCTCTTCATTGGGGTACCCCCAGATTGTATCTCCCTTGAGGATGGTTATCTCTGGCCCTAGCCATCTCCTCTGAGACGATCTCCTCTTTCATCAGATCTACTAGGGCATTGTAGTCCTTTGGCTTTTTGCTTCGGACATCCCTCCAAAACATGCTCGTCATGTCTAGGCCTCCTTTAATGCAGAAAACATCTCTGCCTCGGTGATGTTCTCACAAATGTGCATTTCTTCAGTAAACCAAGCTAGGTAGCTCTTCAAAGATTCCTCCCTTCCTTGCCTTAAGTCCTGAAAGCGTTGGAGCAGGAGCTGGCCGGGCCTGGAGGAAACAAAGCCATTTTTTAAGGCTGTCTTCAAATCTCTCCAACTGTGAATGCTACTCGGAGGGAGTTTTTTATACCATCGTATTGCACTTCCTTCAAGGGTTAAAGCAAAGGCTTTGCACTTCAGTGTCGGAGTGGCTCCGGCTATTTCCATGCTAGCTCGATAGTTCAACAAGTGATCATCAGGGTCGCCTCCGCCAGAATACTTTATTTTTTCTGGAATTTCAAAATCATGGGGAACTGGGCAATTTCGGATGCCCTCCGTAAAGGGGCTTATTTCCTCTTCATCGTCCAGCTCATATGACGGTAATTCACTGTTCTCACCGCGGTCGGAATTCATCGCATCATGGTACTGGTCGTAGGGCTATTGAACGTAATCCTGCCCTCGTGGTGGAAAAACTCGGTCGTAATTTGGCCTTTGAAAGGTCGGAAGGCCACCATGAGATTGGGTCCAAGCTGCTTCTACTCTTCTCTCCCGCCTATTTCTAGGCTCATGCGTGGGGCTAAATTTTTCCGCCCCTGTATCATACCTATCTCTAGGCATTTGGCTCCGCGAAAGTGCCTCCTCAGCCCGTCTCTCCCTCCTATTTCTAGGCTCAGCTGCACTGTGCCGACCTTGGTCAGTTTGGCCCCCTCACTTGCCTCGGAATAATCCCCCTATTCGGCTAAAAAATGCTGCCAGACTTCGAGGGAGAAGCCTCCCTGCTGCTGATGGGGGTTGACCTTGTGCTTTTGGCTTCATGCACCGGGTCCTCTTCGTTGAAAGGAACAGATTCCACCCCATCATATGCCTGTGGATCTTGATAATAATACGAGACTGTGGCCGCATCAGATGGTGAGTAATGTGGCTGCGAGTACTGCGGAGGCACCATGGGTTCATTCATAACATACCCTCTAGCCATATAGGCATTTATCGCAGCAGTTTGTTCTATCTGCTGTTTCTGCATTTCCAACATTTGGGCTGCCATGCGAGTCATATCTCGTAGCATGCGGCGATTTCGATGCCGGCGTAGAGGGTTGTGTTGGGCCACCCCCTCATTTGTGTTCTCACGAGGCCTATGGGGAGCCTCCTCCTCGCTGCGTTGTTCATCTTGGCTCCTACGAGGGTTAACATCATCGTCACTTTCATTCATATTCATAGCCACTTCTGGATTCTATCTTTTCTTTCAAGGATAGGTAAACTTTTATCTCAAAGTTTCAAGCCTTTTTCAAGGTTAATGAACTTTTATTCCAAAGTTTCAAAGATTTAAGTATTTTTCAAGGTTAATGAACTTATATTTCAAAGTTTCAAAGATTTAAGCCTTTTTCAAGGTTAATTAACTTATATTTCAAAGTTTCAAAGATTTAAGCATTTTTCAAGGTTAATGAACTTATATTTCAAAGTTTCAAATATTTAAGCATTTTTCAAGGGGTTCTTGTAGTTCTTCGCTCTTTTGCAAGATGTTACTCGCCCTTTTTCAGGGGTTTTTTTTGTAGCTTTTTACCATGCGTTTTCGTGGTTAGCAGTATGGTTTCTCACAGACGGCGCCAAAATGTTGACCACAAAATCCGACTGGACCTTGGACCAACACGTCTCAGCTCCTCCCTCTTGAACACGTGGATCTCCTTCGCACTGTGACAAACAATCAGTTTGCAAGGGGGATAAGGTGGGCCCCGTTTGCACTCCGATGCCAAAGTAGGTGCTCATTTCAAGAAAATATAAATTGGGTGCGAGAAATATAAGTGTGTAGAAGAGAGAAAAGGGAGTGAAAGTATGATATTCTGTTAAGAGTATGAAAATGCTAACCTCTCCTAGGAGACACGCCAATTCTAGTTATAGTTGCATTCAGTTGCTATTGTCATGACACGTGTTTGACCTTTACACGTGGCTTCTCCCCATCCGTTGGTTAGGTTAACCATTTAGTTGGTCATAATCATTATAGTCTACTATAGTGTCATGGCGGCTATCACATCAGCGGTAAAGGTGTTGTCCCATCAGATTGCAGTTCACTTACAAGTTCTGTGCTAGTGACGTTTCTGCCTAGCCTAGCTGCCGATCCCTGAGGTTTCCTCGGATAATGCTGCTTAGGGATACAGTTCGGACATAGAAGGAATGGACCTCGGAATGCCTCGGCCAAATGATAACCACGTAGTTGGGGGCCTACTTAGGTGGTTGTTGGGTCCCACATGCAACACGTCACATGTAACTAAAAATGCAGTTGTAACACTACATATTCAAGTCTAATATGTTTATATGTTGTTGCTTCCGAAGAAACATAACAATTATAAAATAATATTAACTGCTCTTGACAGAGTATGATATTACAATATTCCGGAAGAATATTGACATATTGATTTTGAATGAGTAATAAAAACGTGCTTTCGAAGTAGCATATGTTTCAAAGAATATATCATTTGAGTTCATATTTATCCCTGAAAGAAAACATATAACTAATGTCATAAGAATATTGATTAGTTTGACTACTTGAATGATATATGATTATATAATGCTTAATCATTGAATTATATCTTATATTGAACCAGAAGTTCAATTTGATTTTATTATTTGGCATGACCAGTTGGACCGTCACTAGATCAGTAATGATGTGAGATTAAAATGGATACTCAATAAAGAACCAGAAGATTCTTCAATTCAATTATATATGATGTTTGTTCTCGTTCATGAAATTTCATGACTATCATTAGCTAAAATAGGGATTAAATTCTCCATATTCTGAAAAAAAAAAAATTAGGGTGGTAAATGAGGTCCCATCATTCTCCACGTTGATCATCTAAATATTATTTGTGTCTAATAGATTTGATACATATACTAGATGACTACATGATGTTCGCCACCAGAAGTTTGCAAAATTATTGCTCAAATTTTGAATTATGAGCATAATTTTCAGATTATACAATCAAGAATGTGTCTTGATAATGTTAGTGGACACGAATCTCAACATTTTAATAAGTTTTAGTTGGGATGTCGATAAATGGTTTAACATTTTTGCTTGTTAAACGCATCCAATTAATTTAATTGAGAAAAAAATACTTCCCTTTTTATTTAGGGAATTCTATTACGCATCATGCAAATATCATAGTTTTCCCTGTTATAATTGGCTTATGGTTATAGCCTAATTTTTCCATCTAATTTTTTATAGTGCAATTGATCCACCACAATGCACTAAAATGAAAAATAAAGAATGTTGAGAAAAATGCGTTGTTTGAACACATATCCCAAATGGGCGATATTTTACAAATTCGAAAAAATGATTGTCAATTTGATTGAACAATTTTCTCAACATTAGGGAAAGATTAGTATTTTAAAATCAAACAAATGCATTATATATATATATATATATATATATATATATATATATATATATATATATATATATATATATATATCCTCACGATTGGTAATACGAACCAGATGTTCGATAGAAAATATGAACGAAAAGTTAAAGAGATAACATAATTATAAGATGCATAAGAGATTAATAAAATCTCATATTCTAGATACAGATGTTCTATCTTATATTGATATATAGCACGCCTGAAGCGTAGCGATAATTGATTTGAATAAAGATTCCCAAATAAATAAAAATAGAGTAAATGAATATGATGGTCTTATTGAGGAGGCATATACTCGTGAGAGAGTATTTATTGACATAATTAATTGTAAATCTCCAGAATATGTTCAAGTACTTGAAATATTGAAAATTTGAGATCTCTATAGTTATGTCTTGTAGGGAAAGAAATTGAATTGAGATGATAATTGTGTCGACACACTTTATAAAGCACTTATGCAAAAGCAAATTGTGAAGCTAGCCGCATCATAATTTGAATGATAGCGAGGGTAATAAAAGAAAATATGTTGAAGAAAATCGACATAAAATTAGTTGGCAAAAGTATGCATTCAATCTAAATTAAACTTACCACAAACCTGAAGTTTTGGGAATTGAAATCCAAATACTTAAAAGTGTAAAGTCAGTAAAATACCTATAGGTATAGTCGTAATACACGACTTGTTGTGTAACGAATGTTTCAAAGATTTGGTACAGATGCAATATTTTATTTTCCTGACAAATGCATAATAGGTGCCAATAAATATATGATTATTAGAAATGTATATAATAAAAGATGATTGACTCTAATTACTAGCTTGTGCTCTTTGATGTACCAATGAGTGATATCAAAATGTATGATCATCAACTCTGTACATTGGGAGTATTCTTGGAAGTACCAATGAGTGAAATTAAAAAGGGTAATCAATACCTCGGTACTTTGGGATTATGGTGAAATAATTAGAGAAAATCTATTTGAAATATAGAAATCGTTACATATCTAAAGTTTCACGACTTAAATTTGGTAGTAGCAATTTGACAATTGCAATGTGAAACATATACTATGCATGAAGCATATAGTATAATCCTTGAAGGATTAAATGTATATGAAAAATATAATTCAAGTTTTTAAGAAACTTGTTTGATCAAAATATACAGATACTTTGTGATCTGAATATTTAATATGCCTTAAATAGAATCACTTTATAATGGAATGTGGTTGTTGCATAAAATTATGTTTGAAAATTCAGGCAATTGATTTTCAAAATTAAAACTCATGATTAATTATTCATCTGAAATGAATAAGTTAATTGTTCATTGAAGTGAATAAGTCACTTCTAAATTTTAGAATTGTATTAAATGCATTGATAATATTGATTATAGAACGTGGCTCGATGCAACATGTTGAAATGGTTGGAAATATTGAATATATTCGAAGAACAAATAATATGAGATATTAAATATGTGCTATATATATATACACATACATACTTGGTTAAGATATTTAATATTGCACCAATTAAGAGCTGAATTGATTATATGCAATATCCAAATAATTGTAATGTTCCCATGAGGGGAGCTAATATGCGCTACACTCTTTTTTCATTAGTCGATGTTTTGCCCCCACGAGGTTTTCCTGGCAAGGTTTTTAATGAGGTAACTGTTATCGATGTCTAACGATGTACTATCCTATACGAGACTCCTGAAGAGATCAAGATATGGATGATTCAATAAAGATTGAATCAGGGGGAGTAATTATATGGATAATTCAATATAGATTGAATCAGGGGTGATAAGTGTATTTTATACACTTATTTCTATCCTAAAAGTAGGATTTTATATGTTTGTTTTGGAATATTTGCTATTTATTTTGCGTTATTTGTTTACATTTCAGAAATAATCCAAAGTCGAGAGAAAACAAAGGAATTGGAGCAAAAACAAGCAAATTGGATGACAAAAGAACCAAAGTACGCAAATCAAGAATGGATGAAGTAGATCAAGGGCCAATTGGAAGAAAAGTCAAAGAAAGAACCAAATTGGAAGAAATTGGGAGTTCAAGGACTAAAGTATACAAATCAAAAGAAGAAGGACCAAATTGCAAATATTCGATAGTTGATTCGGATCAAGATAAGATACTTGAGGACTTTTAGGAGTCAATTGGATGCAATTAGATGGCAAAAAGGAATGAAATATGGTAAGAATATTACCATAAATTCATTTAAATCAAGCAAGGTCTTCGGGCAGATTTTTAGTCAGACTTTGAAACCTAATTTTGGGGCAATAAACGTTCGAATTTGGAAAATCCTATTTCAGGAAGAATTGTAGCCCTTTACATTATCTTTCTAAGGGACTTTGAAGCACCTCAATCGGATAATGGAATAGAAAGATATGATCAAAATACTAAATGCTGTGCAATAAAAGGATGAGGACCAAATTGCTGAAATTTAAAGAAGAAAAATGTAGCTGCCGGTATAACAGTGCGGCCGCACGGTTGAAAAAGCGTGCGGTCGCACGGTCAAAAAAATCAGCGATTGAAGTTTACCTGCAGAGTCATGCGATCGCGCATTTTTGAACCGTGCGGCCGCACGGTAATCTCGACTGGGCCTCAGCTGGGCTTTTTGCGCGTAATTCAGCAGTTTTCTCCTCACTTAACCTAAATCTCGGGAAAATCTATATATACCAGACCAAGGGCACGAGATTAGGAGTTCCCAATTCATTGAAGAGAAGCCAAAACGCTGTCGGATTGCGAAGGGATCCACTCCAACCCAAGACACAATTGAAGAACGAAGATCAAGGGCATGAATAGGGTGACATCTATCCAGTCCTCTTGTGATTTATATTCAATTATGTATCTAGGCTAGATTTTCAATGTTAGAATTGTGATGAAGCATTTATTTCCGGATTTTATGTATTGATTATCATTTAATTTCATAATTCATGGGTTTGAGCAATTGATTTATACTTTTTTATCATGCAATTACTTGATCACTAGTTGTATGAATTTAGGTAGTGATTTCTTAAGTTCGAAAGATTGAGATTTCATTAGACTTGTATCAATTGCCACAAAGTCCGATAGGGGATAGAAATATACCCCTATGCTTTGTGTTATCTGCTATAGTATTCACAAAACTTGTAATGATTTTCTATACATTTAGATTCGTCATAGAAATATAGTCGGATTGTGTATAGAAATAGGTGTTGATTCTTGTCCGAAAGGGAGTCTTGACAATATTAGGAATATGGATTTTCAAAACCTCGTGAATTATTGTTAGATGTTTAATTTAATGCGTAATTAATGGAATAAATGTGGATTCTCAATTCTAGCATGTTTTTCTCATATTTTATCTAAATCAAATTTCCTCGTTCTTTCTAGTTTAATTTTAATTCAAAATTCTCAAATTCAAACAATTTCTCGTTCCGGTTAAGGTAGTAGTCTAAAATACGATTTAAAACAATCTCTGTGGGAACGATATTCGGACTTAAAATCCACTTTATTACTTGCGCGACCCGTGCACTTGCGGAGCGTCGTCAAGGGGGAGTAGCTGTACTCATTTTCCTTCGTTCAGGCTTTGTACCACTAGGTTTTTTTGATGAGGTTTTAACGGGCAACATCAAAATACTCTAGAATTTTAACAAATTCACTCAAGTGATAATGTAGCTGATTTATCTACAAAAACACTGTCAACATCTACATTCAAAAAATCAGTTCACAAGATTGAGATGCATCGACTCGATGATTTACAACTATCAACAATAGGGAGAGTAGCTGTACTTTTTTCCTTAGCCAATGTTTTGTTCCATTGAGTTTTTCAGACAAGATTTTAACGAGACATCATTCATCTTAATACTCCGAGAACAACTGTACTCTTTTTTGTTTCGTTTGATATTTTTGTCCCATTGAATTTTTATCAAACAAGGTTTTAACGAGGCAGATATTTTGTAATATCATATATGTCATTCAAGGGGGAGTGTTGTAAATATTATATGTATTAGTGAATGACAGTTGTACTCCTAAAATCCTACGTATTATAACCTTATGTATCCCTTTATTCTCCTATATATATGGGGTTTTGGTTCATAATAATACACAAGTTATTGGCATCTCTATTCTTTTCTCTTTAGCTTATAACATATTTTAGTAAAAAATGTGGACCGATTAATTATTTTTATCATCTTTTAGAGGAAACATGTCATGAATTAAGTGTTTTAATGATTGTACCGTGAACATATCAACTCGATTTTTGAATTTAACGTTTAGCCCTTGTGTGGTTTTCTTTAAAATTTTCTCTTTTTTCTACAATAGTCAATCTCAATCATCAATTAAAAGTTAAGTCCAAATTATTTGACTTTTCAATCAAATATCAACAATTCATTCTCCTAAAAATTACTATTCATCTTTAAAAAACTCTTTTTAAACAATATCGAACACACACTTAATAAATAAAGTTTTTTTTAAAAAAAAAAAAAAATTGAACTACAAAATTAGGATATATTTTTTTGGCATATTTTTATTTTTTAAGCATTAATTATTAATTTCAAGTGTTTTCCTAAAGAATTAATCATTAATTTTATTAAATCATATTATTTTAATATTTTAACAAAAATTGTTAACCAATCAATTGTTTAATAAAAATTTAAAAACTAATTGTTAATATCTGTAAGTAGTTATTTAAATTTATAATAAAAATAGAAAATGAACCTATTTAGTAACTAAATAAAAATAATGTCAAAATGACCAATGAATTGATCAAAATCTTAAGTTATAAAAATTAACATAACTTAATTAAGTGAATTTACTTTGAAAATTCATATATTTATTATTTGTTTTAGTTTGATAAAAAAACAATTCGAATTAAAATTAATCATTTATGGCTAAATTGAATTTAGTTAACAAATTATATGACTTAAGTAATTTAATTTTAAAATGAATGGGATATTGAGGAAAAATAAAAAAAAAATATAAAATAAAACTTTTAGCTTTGATATTTGAGATGATTTTACAGATAATATATTTACAGTTTGATCTCTCTTGTTAGATTATATTAAACTTTATATTGAAATATTTGATTGACGCACATATTACATATTTTTCGGCTTTAAAGTAATACAATAATTATCAAAAGTGTAATAATTATTATAAAACAAAAAGTAGTTTATATATTAAAAAATGAGTAATTCTAGGGAGACATTAAGAGCATCTCTAATGGTCTATCAATTAAGGAAAAATACATTACCCCATAGGAAAAACAAATAATGAGATGAAAATTTAATCTCCAATGGTTAGTTTGCATGCCTATGTGGGGTGACGTGACAGAGATATTATCTGGTACTATGTCCAGATATAGATAACTTGTTAGACAAAATATTGAAAACACATGTATACAAAAAGTTATAGACAATGACCATTGGAGATAAGTTTTAAATCTCACTATCTATTTTATCAATATGGGTGAGATAATTATCTACTTAAGTACTACATAGATCAAAATATCCATAAACTATTAGAGCATCTCCAATGCATTTCGTCAATTAGGGCTGACGTGACAATGAAATAGACGGAGGTCAAGAGAACGTGGATAAATTGTTGGAGTCAACTAAAATTTGCTCTCCAATGGTGAGTCGACTTTTCAAAAATATTGATTACGTGACATTTTTCTCAATTTTAAATTAATAACTGATTTAAACAATTGTCTAACATATTCCTATCTCCAACTAATTTTTTATACCAACATCTCCTCTTCAGCTTGGAAAATCATAGGTGAGTTTTTTTTTTTTCTAGGTGATCTTTTATCAGCATACATTTAATCTTTTTTTTTTTAATGGGTATAAATAGAGAGTGTATTTTGCTCTTCAAATTTGGAGAGCCAACATGCTATCTAAATTAAAATGTTAAATTAGAGAGTATATTGGAGTAGCATTTTAAGTATTGACTCTCTAAAATAAAGAACATCTTAAGTTTAAAGAGCCTATTGAAGATGCTCTTAATATATAAAAATTTTAAAGTGTTCATTATAGTGCCCATTATAGGCACTTGTCTCCCTCTATTGGGGGTGTTATGTGGACCTCAGGCCACACTTGACAACTGTTCCCACCCGTTATATGGCATATAACTTGTATAAATATTTCCATTTTTCAAGTCGGTATCCATTCGTTCGTAGAACTATTTACTCGATCCCAAACCAATAGGATGAATCAAACACATTCTGCATCATGAACTATGTACTGAGCACATTGCTAAGACCGGGGGTTGGGTTGTGTAATGGAAGTCGAGTTGGTTGGTTAAGTAATGGTCAGTCCTTTACTCCATTCATGACTTAGTGCTTGTTTGTTTCTGATTAAAAATTAGATTTTTATCGAAGTCAAAATCAACAACTAATCACAACTGTATATTTTATGGGTCTCACAACTTTTTAACTACACATCTTATCAATTTTGATCAAAATTAGATAAAAATCTTATTTTAATCCCTATCAAATAGGGGCTTAATATATACTTCAGTGACCATTCAAATCGAACAATATTATTATTGTACTGTATTATTATTTGCACATACTAGTATTAGCGCCCGTGCATTGCACGGAAGTTGTAATAGGTAATTTTATTTTCCGAAATAACAGAAAAAAGGATAATGGTATAAACTATTGTAAAACAAAAATTTATTATACAAAGAGTAAAAGATGTACAAACTATCGTGTGACAATAACATATTACAAATTAGAGCTAATCTAAATTTTGGAACAATTCTTTGAAGACCCCGTTTTTAGTTGTATTGATTCGTTGATGATCTTGATCATAAATCATGATATTTAACCTATTACAATTTGTCACCTTGTACTAAATTTTTTAGGTATAACCCAACATTGGACAGAGATTGTCCTTGACTCTTGTTTATAGTCATTACATAAGATATAATTAATGGAAATTGACTCTCAACTTCTTAATCTTCTCTATTTCTAACTCACGAGATGTTTTAAGGCTCCGAACAATAAGAGCGGCGCTAAATGAATTTTATAATCTCATCTCGCCAAGAATAAATGATAATTATAGTAAAACAATTCATTTTTGGAAATTTTATACAGTAAATAAATTCATTCCAACACGTTTTATATACTAAACGTTTTGAATTCTAATATGACGTCGCAATATAATTATAGTTACAAAATTCATTTCGCAGTGATTTTTTTATTTTGAAATTATAGAAGATATAATCCCTATAACTTTTGTGAGAGAATTAATAATCAATATTTCATATTAGTAAAATTAATAAATATCTCATGAAAAAGAAAGATACTAAAAATAATTCCAAAACATGTTAAAAACCATAAAATAAGAATTCCGTTATTTCCATAATGCTCATTAGAAAACTAAAGACAATCTAGGCCTACATTACATGAAAGTTATAAAATACGATAAAATAGTACTAAACACTAAAATTAATAAATCAACTAACGAATCTAAAATTTAAATTAATAGTATAAGTGTATCTAATTATTAATTTTAAAAGTGCTACATACTTGGTTTTAATTAATGTTTTCTATTTCTTTAGTAATCGTGCAGTCAGTCCATGAAATAGTAATTATGTTTTCCATTTTTTGGCAGATTGAGAATACAACAACATTAACATGTGAAATATGAAATACTAACTAACTACATATATATATATATATATATACACCAACATTAAGCTGAGAACATACACCACAAATTCCTTAAAGAAAAATTCTTCAGGAATGAAAGACAAACATGTGACTTATCTGTTTTCACATTATAGGCTTCCACTTTTCAAACAAAATTAGATAACACACGCATGGAAATTTTTTGAACACAGGAAAGTGTAGTAGAAATAAATTAAAAAACCACCGTTGAAAATACAATTTAAAAGGCATAATAACTACTGGTTTATTGCTTCATGGGTGAGACTTCTGTTAGAAACTTTTCAAACTAACTAAATGAAACTAATTTTTTCAAAAACAATAATCTTTAAAAACTTTAGTAATTGGTTCAGAATCAATAGGTGTAGACCTATTCAAATAGCTACCTGTACCATTTTTTGTGTCACGCATCTTGATTATTTTGCATGGATGAAGAAAGAAAAGCAGAGAATTATGTTTGAAACAACATAAATTTTGTTTAAATAATCTGTATCACTCTTCCTCCCAACAAATCCTACTTGAAATTAACTAACGATTTTATGTTTTGAAAGTCTTTTGTAAAGTGTGACTCTCCTATAATTAGTATGGAAGTGACTTTTCGGTCAACAAAAAATAGGAATGGAAAAAAAATAAAAATAAAAAAAATTCACGTAATCATTATCTTCACAAATATAGAGAGACCAATACTTATTGAGCAACGAAAAGTCTGTTGCATGCTTCCAAGTGCATTACACTGTGTTCGGAAACCTGTTTATAATACATGTTTTTAAACACAAATCTGACTTAATGGATGAAAGGTCAAGTCCAATGGTGCAGGTCCTAATTACAACATGATTGATGCAAATCACGTGGCAATTGTAGCTACGCAATCCAAAAATTATTAGAATCGATCCAAGAACGTCAAAGAATCACGATTTAGAGATTGATTCAAATTAATTGAACCAAATAACCAAAACAATCGATTGATATGTTGATCTCTTGATCACAATAAAAATAAATCTCATCCAAAATTTGAACAAACAAGAATAACTTGCAAGTTCGGATTTTATTCAATGAAGAATAATGTTGTTGAAAGCAATATAGTCTCACAATAATAATATCAAAGTTCTGTGTTAAGTCTGTTTTACAATGAATAGAAAAAGCGTATAAATAAGCAAAATAAACCTAACTGCTAATTAGGCTCAAAATAGAATTCTAATTAAAGTAAAATAGTTAAAATAACTAAAACTGGAAAAAGGAAATAAAATCAGCAAAATTCTATCCGCTCCATTTTTACGGCCGTGTGAGATAGGTTACGGCCGTAAGTCTAATTTTCCTGGAAATCTTATTTTCGACAGAGAGACAGTTACGATTGTGATGGATGTTGGTTACGGCCGTAACTTTAAGCAGAATATAATTTACGGCTGTGAGGATTGTTTTTACGGCTGTAATGGCCCGACTGCAACATTTTCGTTATTCTTGGTCTCCAACTTAATTTTCGTACTTGAGCCCAATATGAAACTTGCCTATTTAGTCGTCAAGAATATGTTTTCATCTATTGTTGTTTGAAGACTTGTATTCGGAATTCGAATCACATCAACGATGGAATCGGTGCCAGCTATCTGCAATCTTTGTGAAATATTACGGTTCCACCCTCACTTTCCCTTCCAATGGTGGCCTTTCACAAAGTACTAAAATGAAGGGAAAAGGTAATTATTTCTTCTGATTGTGGGCCATGAACGGTAATATAATCCGAATAATATATGGAAAGAAAGTTCAGCTATTAGAAATGTTGTCTTTTCAGATAGTTTTTTATGCAAAAACAGTACGAAAAATTGAAAAATGATATCTGAACAAAGCGTTAACGTAATATTTCACAAAGATTGCAGATAGTTGGCACCGGTTCCATCATGCTGTAATTAGGACCCACACCATTGGACTTGACATTTCATCCATCAACTCAGATTTGTGTTTATAAACATGTATTATAAACAAGTTTCTGATCACATTGTTACTTATATTTATTTGTTTGTTTTTCCTGAAGGAAAGTCAACGGAACAAAATAGGTGTGGGATTTTTTTGACGATTATATTGTTATTATATATGTAAAGATAAAGATTGTCTATCTATATCTATCTATTTATATCTATCTATATTACATTACATCTATATTTCCTCCAAAATTCCCTTACAATTTTTAGAAAGAAAAAAAACTAAAATAAAAATAGAATAAATTAAAAATCTAGTAAATAATATTTATTATCCTTTAAACAATAAATCATATTTTCTAAAATATATATTATTATTAACTATTTAATAAATAAAACATCTATTCAAATGCTTTATTTTTGTTTATAAATAAAAATATTGTTATTTTTGAGATAAAATGTGGTTGAAAAAATGTTTCAAAAAAGTGTATAGTAAAAAAATGGGTGAAAATGTGTCGTCTGTAAATAAATTTATAGACAAAGTTATCGAATAGATGTTAATGTTTTTAATCATTTTTAATTTTAATAATTGTGTAAAATTATATGATATAAGGTTTTCGATATAATTTCTTGATCTCCCAAGTTGTCAGATTGTTGTATCATGATAATTGAAATTTTTTCTTAATTATTAATATAACTTCTTTATTTTGTAAATAAAAGTATAATTTATTGGTTAAATATTTATAAATATTAACTGCGTTGAGAATAAACGCACATTTATAATTTTTTTTTTTTAACATTTTTGGAAGAAACTTGTTCCACTTAAAGATATAAAAGAAGATGCGAATTTCCATCTAAAATTACTTTTTTGGCCGAGATTCTAAAATACATCCGCTTTACATTCCACGGATTGAAAATACTTTCTACCGAAATTTTTTAAGGGTGTTCATTTTTATTTTTCAACTTACATGACAAACAAATCAATTCTCACTTTGCCCATCAAACACACATTTTAATTGTAATTTAAAAATCAACCAACATAAACACTACTTTATTAGTCAATAATACTTATTCAATTATTTGATGACTGTCATGTGATGGGAGAATAAAAATTTGGGTTCAACCAACATAAACACTACTTTATTAGTCAATAATACTTATTCAATTATTTGATGACTGTCATGTGATGGGAGAATAAAAATTTGGGTGATATGTAATTGTATTCCATTTATATTTAGAAATAAGGGCGGGTATTGTAATTGTCCGAAAATTTTAACGTCCTTAATTGTCCATTATACATAATAAAAGTATTTTTCGAACATTTTTAATTATTTTGGAATTTAAATAAAGAAAAACGGGAATATTATTAAAAAGAAAAGTTACAAAAACCATGTTTAAAAGCATCTCTTTAGGAGACTCGTTTGATTACTTCTTATCTTCGTTAAATGCATATGATATATGCATGGATAAGTTCTCGAAATGATCTTCGAGAATATAAAATCAATTTTTAAGTTTGATCAAAGGATAGTCATCGGTGAATTTTTAAAATTAGTATTTTACCGAATGGTAAAGTAAAACAGTTTCAAGTAGCCTACTTCGGCAAGCCATAATTTCCTCCTCAGCTAACCATTTCTCACATGGTAAATTGTACATGAAAGTACACCATGAGTAATTCAAAATGGTATCAAGAACTCTAGATTTTGATCTCATTTACTATCTTGAATTTAAGCACAGGCTTGGCCCTTCAAAACTGGAATTTACCGATTTAGCCAGCATGAGGTGTACTCAACTTCAACCAATGCGTTCCTAGCCACCTCCTCCTTGCATGCTAAGTCCCTTCCACCTTAAACTTGGCAATCACGTTGAAGATAAACAACTTATTCCTTAATCTCCAAGCAAGATCCTCTACATCCATGCTTCTCTTCCATTTGATTGCATCCAGTCCTCCCTATAAATAGAGGTGAGTTGGAGATATAAATCACACACCAAAAATCGAAAATGAGATGCTGCCAAAATGGTTCTTCAACGTCAAAACCCTAAATAAGGATTTCATATCAAAATAATGTTTTAGCCCGTTATAATTTATTATTTTCATTGGCAAACATGTTTTTATCAAAGTCCCCTTTCAAAACTAATCATTTTAGATCAAAGCAATCAAGATTTTGAAGTTTTGGATTCTGAAAATACGCTTGGTGTCGATACTTGGGTATTTGGTGTTGACACCACGTTTTTTTAAATGATGTCGACATCATGTTTATCTAGGCTTAAAAAGGTGAAAAAATAGTTTTCTGACACTTTGGTGTCGACATCAAATCAATTGGTGTTCACCAAACGAACAACGTGTCAACCTAACTTTATTCAACCATAACTTTTGATTTACATCTCCGATTTGCAATCCATAAAGTCCATTGTGTTGACCTATGGTTAACTTAACCTTATTGTTTTGATCATAACAAACAAGAATATATTGTGTTATTAACAAGTGTGCTTCAAGTGTTTCATGTAATGATAAATATTCAAAGCACTCTATGTTCAAATCGTCTCTCAAAGATATAAATCAAAACTATGTGATCAAGTACATGAGACGCAAAGAAGATCATGAAAGAATTGAAGATATTCAAAGATCAAAATTGAAGTTGAAAAGCATGACATGAAGATCAAGAATTCAAGCATATAAGATTAGAGTTCAAGTTCAAGAGTTGATTTAACCTATGTAAAGGTATACACTCTCAATCTTTAGCGATGACATTCAACGAGCTCGAAAATGATTTTTATGCATCAAGAAACTTACTTTAAAATTCATCACTTGCATAAAATATTTTTATCTAAGTCAATATTGCTTTTCAAATATCATTTGATCTTAAATCATGATTATACTATGTTAAACCACTTTGAAAAACAAGTTAGAAACCTAAAAATCCTAAATTTTCATGTTTTTCAAAAGTCAATTTTCGGTCAACCGAAAGTCAACTTTCGGTCAGCCGAAATTGGTCAGCCGAAAGTTCAACGGTTGAAAATCTGTAACGGCTATATGCATATTTCGGTCGACCGAAACTCCAGAATTGGTCAACCGAAAGTTGCTGAACTTGAGTATCTTGATCTATAAATAGCCATCTCATTTACATTCATTTTCAACAATATAGAAAAGATTTTATAGAAACTTTCTTGTGAAAATTCATTATTCTTACTTGGTTTATATTCATCTATTATTATTATAAAACTTTGATTGATTTAAACTTTGTTTTATCAAATTCATCAAAGTTTTTGGAAGAAAGTTTTGTGAAAATTCTTGGTTTTATATTGTTTAAACTTCTTCAACATCTTCACACTATATTGGAATTGAAGTGTAAGTCTCTCTTTGTTCTAAACTTGTTTTAATCTTTTAAAAGAGAGAAGTTCCAATTAAGGAACTTTGATTATTTGTGCTACATTTTTCATTATCATTTGATTCATCAAAGTTCCATTGCCTAAACACTTTGAGCTTAACTCATTGTTAATTATTCAAGTGTGGCATCTCTTGGTACTTAATTTGATTCAATATTTTAACAAGAGATTTTTTGAAAAACTTTGTTTGATTGCATTGAACTTTTCATTATCATTTGCATCAAAGTTTTTCTCTAACACTCGAGCTTAATTCATTGCTATCTATTGAAGTGTTAGCCTAACTCTCTCGGTACTTAATTTGAGTATATCATTTGTCAAGAGAGTTATTTCAATTGTAAATTCAATTCATTATATCTTGTGGTTTCGAGAGCCTTGTGAAAACTCGATTGTTGGTTAAGGGTATGTGCTCCTTGTTGTAAGTCGCCTAAGGATTTGGTACTCCTTGTTGTAAGTTACCAATATAGTGGATTTGGCCTTGCTCGTGACGGAGAGCTCGGTAACGGGGGACGTAGATCACGTTGGTTGATTGAACCTCCATAAATCGCGTTTGCATTCTCTTATCTCTTTTACTTACTTACATTGCACTTACTTTATTCTATCAATTTATATTGTGCAACACTATATCTAAGTGCTATATTTGCTTTATCAATTAAGTTTACACATTTATAGCACACTACATTGATAGTTAAGTTACTTACAACACTAAGTGCTCATACTTGTACACATTGATCTTTAAGTTTGAGATTATTTATCGAAAAAGTTTTATAAACCAATTCACCCCCCTCTTGATTAGTTTACTCTTGGGCTAACACATTTAACTTCAAATTCAATGTTCTTATTTCTCCACCTACTTCGTGCTAAGAAAGACTTCCATCCCATCAGAAAACAATTCTAGGAGCCGTATGGATCTATTCATCCAATTATATGCAAGTGGATTATATTTGGTTGAATTACTTGATTATAAGTGAGTGGAATGCTTTATATGTAAGTTGAATATTTTTATACGCATGAGTAATTGTAAGTGAGTCGTATATGCTATTTGAATTAGTTGATTCATGATGAATCATGAAGAATGTATTTACTTGAATTAGTTGAATAATAAGTGAGTGGAATATTTTTTATGTAAGTTGAACACTTGAATACAGTTACTTGAATCATTGGATTAATGAACTGAATATGCAATATACCTTATTATGTGGTATAATGTGATAACATGATATGATGAAATTACATTCCGTTCATATTTTGGAAATGTAATGATATTTGATAGATGATAAATCAAGAAAGAAAGTTTATGCATAAAGAAGAGTTTTGTGCATATGGATTATTGATTTGAACTCTAGCCTCCTCGGTAATCAATATGGATATCGATGTTGATGATGTCGAGAGCACCTCGCGACTTTGAGAATTGTAAAGAACGACATGGTGATCTAATATCCAGGTTGACATCGAACATGGTGAAAGATGACATTGACGTAAAAGCCCTAGATGATGAAATAGTCCTATGTAATCTGATGTGTTATGGCCGATGTTGATTATGTCGGGAGCACCTCGCGACTCCAAGGGTTGTGAGAAACAACATGGTGATCTAATATTTTTGTTGGAGTCGAATAGTGTGAAAGATGACAAGGATGTAGAAGCCTTGATGAGGAAATAGTCCTATGTAATCTGATGTGTTATAGTCATTTTATCAATATCCGGGTTATGAAAATGATAAGCGTTTTGGGGTAGATTAGATAATTTATAATCGGGCTCTGAAAACATGATTTTTGAAAAGGACATGCATATACATCTATTACTCATTTAACATGATTATTTTAAAAGAATATACATGTGCATCGACTACTCATTATACATTTGGACTTGTCTTGAGTATGTAAAGTTGGATTGTATATCCTAATGTGCAATAACACATGTGCACCATATTCTGCTTACCAAGCACATTTGTGTGCTCACCTCCACGAATCTTAACTTCTCAGTTAGCTATTGAAGTAAAAAAAATTGGTGGAGATCTTCATACAGCTTGACAGAGAGTGTATGGTTAGGCGACAATCTGTGAGTTGTGGATTTACCACTGAATAAGAATTTTTATGTTTGAACTGCAAGAATTTTATTGAACTCATTATTTTAAAGTGGAGATCTTTTTTATTAATTAGAAATGTTTTACAAATTAATATCATTAATTTTAAATAAATGAATTTTATTTTAAGTGAAGTGATTTTGAATTTTTTTTTTACAAAAAGTCTTGAAAAATTCGGGACATGATAGGCATACCTAAGTTTGCTTAATTATAGAAGTAACTGAAATCGAATTAAAATTTTTGTTTCGATTTTCTTCAATCAAAATAGTGGAATGGTTTCGATTCTATAAGATTTTGATTATTCTTTTGTTTTGTTTTGTTTTTTTTTTTTTTTTGTTGAATTTTATTATAATCATTTGAATGATTGATACTTGATTTTTTCGAGTGTATGTTTTAGCTCTAGTCCAACATGTGTCACTAAATCCACACATATTACACTGCACTCTCTATAAGAACAAATGGTCCATTATATCTATAATTAGATGTTCTAGTTACTTGAAACTGTGAGTTTAGATATTTAAATGTTATTACACGGATGTAGTGGTAACTAGATACAATACTGCTGTGAGAATGCTTGAATTATCAACCAAACTGAAAGTTATATATATATCAATTTAGCCATAAAGTTATAATAGTGAAGTTAAAATTTAACTTAAAGCTGTTGAAGAAATTAAGATTTCATGGAAACTCGATAACTTTTCACTATATATTCTCATGAAGAAAATACAAGTGCTAGTGCTAAACAAGTCAACTTAAATGCTTGGAGTGGCTTAGAAAAAAAAGTCTTTATTAGTAGTAAAGAAACATGCATGCATGGGTAAAATTTCAATTTTGATTTTGAAAATCGATCAATTTCAATTTTTTCGATCAAGAGGTCGATCGAGAGGGTGTAAAATGATTTCTTTACACATCATAAAATTAAATTACAATGTGAATATAATTGTCACATTTAATATATCAATATTACCATTTTGTCCTTGAGAATACTAATTTATTTTTTTGTTTTATTTCAATTTTCAAATTTATTTCTTGATGTATATTCGAGTCTATTCAATTAATCAGTCCTGATCGAGTGTCCACAGTAGGTGCTATAAAATGTGTCCACTATAGTTGTGATGTTATCACGTGTTCCTATATATTTTTGGGATACAAGACAAAATCACACTCACGATGAGTACCATAAAATGTGCCAACTGTGGACACTGGATCAATTTCGTTCAATTAATTAGGGTACAAACTAATTCTTCAGATTACATTTATACTTTATCCATTTTCAAAATTACTCAATTAATCTTTGTATACAAATTAATTTTTTGAGCTCATTTACGCGGTCTATTCTTGATCATTCGATTAATCTAAGTGTATATTAATTCTTTAAACTTATTATTTTTCAAGATTGTTCAGTTAATAAAATCATTATTAATTGTGAAAGATCCATATAAATTACTGGGACATTAAACTATATTCATTAATATATCACAACTTATGCATGATGATTACAAACTACAGTGTACATCTCACTTCACAATTTTAAGAACAAAATGCGCACACCAAATAAATAAATAAATAATCGTCAAAATAAATAAATCTCTTCAAAATATATCTCCGGCAAAATCTACTCTCCCTTTTAAATTACCAATTGATTTGAGCTCCTGTTGGAGGAAAAAATCTTTTTCTTTCGAAGTACTCAATATTCTTGTCACTATTTTATTAACTCATTAATTAAATAATTGGGATTAAGACATAAATAACTGAATAATGTTATTCGTAGTGAATGACTACAATAGTATCTCTAGACTCTATTAACATACTACTCATGATTGTTTTATTATTAACATAAAAGTCAATTGATTGTTCTCTTTTGTTTCGTTTTAGCCTCAGTTTGGTAAAATTTGTTTATATATTTTGTTTACAAACGGTCACATGGTAACATCTTATTGGTTCTGAAAAGTCAACAATATCGACTGATCAAATATTCTCTTACAATTTTTTACTTTTCAAAGAAAATTGACCAACAAAATATTGACACATCACTATTTATAAACTCTATTTATAAACAGTTTACCAAACATATGCTTAATTATTAAAATCATGAAACGTACATAGGGTAACATATATGATTAGTTGATTACTACTAAAATCACTCACAATGAATGATATTATTCTAAATAAATACTACACATTAATTATTATATAGTATAAAGAATAAAATTCATTGTCTATTCTACAAGCATTATTAACGTTATGCCCTTCAAAGAAAATTGTAATACAAGATTTGAATCTTATTTAAGGAATTATATTTTTTAGTATGTTGTATGATCGCTAGCTTAGTGACTCCGGGAGTGTCCAAAGTATCCTCATGTGAAAAGGTCAATGGTTCAACTTTTGGGGCGGACCCAGTGTGTTGACGGATCCATAATACCTTCCGACTGGATTCATCATCAACCCAAAAACGCACCAACCCGCCAACATTGTATGTATGAAATATACGATGAAGGTAATTCATGAGTTAGACTTCCAATTCTTCAATTTAAATGATTCAGAGATTAATACGTGTACATCAAAAGACGGTCAAATTTTCAATTTATAAGAGTTCAAAGAGGTGTGAACAGGTTCTACATGATTGATGCAGATATATAGTGGTAAAACTTGATTTCAAGATCTCTACCGATTTTAATACCTACCCTACCTATATATAATTATTAAAAAAAATTAAAAATAAAATAAAAATAAAATCATAAAATTCGAGCCATTTCATTTACTTCCAATTCAAAATTAAAAATAACATCAAATTTAGGAATTCAACAAAATTTAGGGTACGTTTGATAGCGAGTGTGGAATTTGGATTGAAAGAATATGAATTTCAGAGAATTGAATTCCTGAGAACTAAAAGTTTAATATGTTTAATTAGTTTAATTTTCTATGTGGAAAAAGTAGGAAATTTTCTAACTTTTGTTGTTTGATTGACATTATTTTCCATGGAAAATAATATAATTTTTTGCTATTTTAATCAAATTTTTTTTTACTTTTTAAAAATATTTGTACTTGATAATGATAATGTTATTTTTTGAAAAGAAAATAAGTCAATTAACAACAACAAAATTGATTAAACGTGTCAAAAATAATTTTCCATGGAAAATAAAAATCCACCAAAACCCAAAGAATATATTTTCCACCAAAACAAGGAAAATGGGCGCGTGGATGGAGTCCGCGGAAAATATTTTCCGCGAAAAATTTTCGCAATCAAACGGAATAAAGTAAAAAAGCTGGAAAAAATTTTCCTTTTCCACGGAAAATTAAGCCTATCAAACAAACCCTCAAAGTAAAAATACCAAAAATTATAAACATTTACTACATCCACACGATATTCAGCTCTCTTGTCAAACCTTGTCTTTCATTTACATGCCATTTTTCTCTCACAAAAACACATATATAGGACTATAGTAGTATCATATTACATATTTACTTTTTCCAAAGTGACAATATCATTAGATAATTAAATAATATGAATGATGAGAATGACACAACAAATTAATTAATGAAATAAAAAGGAAATATTTAGCATTTTGTTAAAGAAGAGCAAGTTAATTTGTATGCAGTAAAATGAGATATAATTGACTTACATCCTATGCACGAGGTAAATTTAGGCCGCTTCTTGTGATAATATCTCAAGCTCAGCCCACCAAAGGGGAGAATGTCTTGGCGCTGCTGCCTCGGGCGATACATCAATCACTCCCCGCAATTTTTGAACAATTTCATTCATCGTTGGCCTCTTCCGTGGATCTTGTTGAATGCAACTTTGGATTACTTCACACACAACATTGAGCTCGTTTTCTTTAAATGACTTCAAGGTTGGATCGATCAAGTAGCTGATATTCTTCATATTGTTCAAGTACTCAGAAGCCTAACAAAATTAAAATAATTTTAAATTATAGAGTTGGAATATACAATGCTAGAAATTATCTAACCAAAGGCATGGTATTCGAATCTCCAAAATGTCCAACTACATATATAGAGCATAATTATATTATACACTAATCCACTAAAAAATGTTGTTCAAAACATCAAAATGTTGGGTCTAGGGCATACCGGAGATTCTATTAATGCACTAGGTCGTCCTTTTATTCCTATGTATTTCTTGGGGGCCTTGAGATACAAACGAAAAAGGCGCGACTTACTATTATAATCTTCTTCATAGTGAACCACCATATATTTGTAATTTGCTAGATTTTCGTTTCTTATGTTGTTCTCATAAATAAGAAGTGCGACTTAAACCATAACAAAAAATAAACACAAATAAATAGCCATTGGAATGAATAGATACCCAATTAATCAAAGGCCCTTGCTCTTCAGAGTATGGAAGCTTTCCGGAGATTATTTCAAGCAACAATATTCCGAAACTGTAAACATTTGTTTCTCCATCAGCAAGTGGAGGCAGCTCAGAGTGCTCGGAGTCATTTTCCGTAATCTTTGACCTGGCTATGAGTTCTTCCCAGAAACCGATCTCAGCAACCTGAAAAAGTGGTCATTTCTTTCTTTAAAGTTGTCCAAAAATATCTAGGGGACGAAAACCGATCTCAAAAAGTCCAAGGACGAGGAACATGGGATGCACTTCGTAGATATAAGATATTGCATTAACATTGATGAAGAGAAAGAAGCCTACTTTTGGAGCATAATCATCTGTCAAAAATATGAATTTTGAAGTCAAGTTGCAATGTGCCAGCGGTGGATTCAAATCATGCATGTACTGAATGCAATAAGCTGTCCCCATGATTATCCTCATCCTTGCATTCCAGTCAAGATGTTCAAGTTCTTTCACTGAAGGAACAAAAAATCCAATTCATAACAACACACCAAGCATAAAAAAATGACTAGCACGAGATTTTTTTTTATGTTTCGCTGTGCTTAAATCAAGTCCAGATTTTGTTATGATTTTCTGAATTCAAAGTTACTTTTTAAACTAACAATTTTTTTTTCTCCAGAAAGTGTCTTCTATAAAGTAACTTTAAAGCACAACTAAACAAGCTCTTTCTACAACCAACAAACACTACCATGCAAATGCTCGAAAAGAGTGCCATTCGGAGCATACTCCAAAACCATCGTCCTTGTAAAAGGTTCGTCCTCTTCACAGTATCCAAGAAGATTAACGAAGTTCTTGTGATTCACTCGCGACAACATGTCAATCTATTTTGGTGGGAAAAGAAACATTAGTAAGTTTGGTTGGAATTCAAAAGAGATGATCGTACTTTAATAATCCCTCAAGTCGTTCCAAAAGAATGAACTAACCTTCTTCCGGAATGTCAGTTCACAACGTTTTGACCAATCTTTCAGAGATGATATAGCAGTCGTAACAACAGCAATCTCTACTCCGCTGGATAGAGTTCCCTTGTACACAGTTGCTACATTTTCATACGTATTAATAATATTGCTGAAATCCTCGCATGAAGTTTCTAGCTCGTCTCTGTTCAACTTGGCAACCCCTGCAAATCAAAGCACTTGCATTTTATATTTTTTTATCAACGAATTCTGCTTCAAGTTTCACATCAGTTCATATCCAGATCAAGCAAGGAAGAGGAAAAAAGACCAAAATCTATCCAAACCAGAGAAAATTGAACAAAAGGAAACTTATTTTGAAATCATTTTATTACGAATTTGTCTTAAAACTAGTCTTTTCATACCAGGTTTTGGACCACAAGGAGCATGCATACCTGTAACAAATGCTTTCCGCAACTTCCCACTCAATCCAGTTTTCCAAGCACCCAGTTTTTGGGCTCTGCTTCTGCATATTACAATGACGGCGACCACAAAAATAAGCAGAAAAACTACATTTGCAATCCCAACCATATAGTTCCACAAATTCTTGGATTTTTCACCGTCACGAGACTGTTTATCAGCTGGTTTACTTGCAGCACCAGATGAATCCGGAGAAGGATTAGTTGTGTTATGTGACTCGCTTTGTGGAGGTGGACCGGGTGATGGTACGGGAACAGGAGGTGTTTCCTTCCTATTTGGTAAAGCTGGAAATGATCCACTACTCCTGCTGCTTGGAAGAGCAATGATAGGATCTGATGGAGACCTAATGTTGGCAGGGGCAGCAGCAAGGTTACTTGACTGTTCCACTAGTATACGACGTGCATTGTTCGCCAGGTTCTTTCCATTTTGGATGACATATGGATCAAGAGCACCTATAAAATGCAAGAACAAGTATCGACAAATGCATGCCCTATTTGATTAAATAACTGAAAAGGGATAATGTTGCTGAATTTCCAGTGAATTTTCAATGTACTTCCTGAAAATTTGTGAAATTTCAATGTACTTGCTTAAAAATTTAACTTCTTGAAGTAGATCACTGAACTTTCAATGTACTTGCTGAAACATTTAACTTCTTGAAGTAGATCACTGAACTTCCATGATTATTACAATTTGATCATTCTATTAAGACCCTATTTGGTATTGATAAAAATCAGATTTTCAGCAAATTTTAATAAAAGTTGATGATATGTGTGGTTGAAAAGTTGTGGAACCCATAAAAAATATTGTTAAGATTAAATGTTGACTTTGAAATAGATTAAAATCCAAGATTGTAGTGCTACCAAACAGGTGCTAAATGTCCTCTAGTTTGACTAACGGAGAAGATGACGTGGCAGTCTAGTTGGTGAATAAATAAACTGCCAAATCACTTTTTCTGTTAGTCAAACTGACAATGGAACCATCAATGGATTCAAGCCAAGGAAAAAATGTCAGTGCTTACTTGGTAGATTGCTACAGCTACTATCAGCATAATTGTTCAATGATTTGCTTCCAGACCTTGATAAAAGACAATGTTTTTCTTGTATAAAGCAACATGAAGAAAAATGACAAATTAGCACGACTCGTCCTTATGGTAAAAACCTTTGGTTACTTACAAAGGGAACGGATTGAAGTGATGGATTAGGATCTCTCTAATTGATATCAGAAATGAATCTCGGTTCATTGATGGTTTCTGAACACTCGGCCATGTGCTACAAAAGACATGATTAACATTAAACGAAAAATTATATAAAAGACAATATCCAAATATTCTTCTTACTATGAAACTGCGAGTAAGAAGTCAAATGTATGATAATTATAATCATATACGTAACAAGATTCAACAGAAGTCAGAAATTAGTATAAAATGATTGGAACAATTAGTACAAATCATCTCTTAACGAGTTTACGCATATAGATGGTTTAAGTTTTAAAAGTCAATTTAACAAGTGAAATACGGAGAAGTGAGTAATATGTTACCAGTGCCCAATTTTTCTATTCACACAGCCAATTCTACCAGCAGATGTAGTTTTATGATTCTCGTCTAACTGTAAATCTGCAAGCAAATTAAGCTTCCCAATCTCAAGAGGAAAGCTTCCTTCAAATCTGTTGTTACAAAGCAACCTAGAGCAAAATAGAGAATTGAGCAAAGATAGGCAGTATTATTTGTAGCAGCGTGCAAGAGTTAGAGTTGGGAGATAAAAATAAAATAAAATCTCACAAGCGTTTCAGTGAATGTAGTCTGCCTAATTCTGCAGGAATTGATCCTTTCAGATTATTATTCCTCAAGTCCAGCACTTCCAGTTTCATAAGCTGCCCAAACTGAGAAGGGATGGAGCCCGAAAAATAGTTCTTGGAGAGGTTACTATTATCAGAAAAATGGTCCTCATAAGATCGACTTATAAAAATTTGAAAACCATACATATAGAAAATCTTGAAGTCATTTGTTCTCAAAAAGTGAGAAAAGAGGTCTCGGGACTCGAGACACGGTTTATTAATATAAAAGCCCATGAAGAAGTTGATACTCACACGAATCTTAAATGAGTAAGATTTCCAAGCTCGGGAGCTAATATTCCTTGCAAGTACTGTCCACTGAGATCCCTATTCACAAGAGTAAAAAATATATACACAAAGGAATATATCCATTCTTCCATAAATATAGTATGGTAGTCGTGTATAAGTGGAAATGGGATGGGATGGGATGGAAAGGGAAGGAGGTGAGAAACCAATTAAAGGTCTGCTACTTAGAGAGATTTGTTGGAACTTAAGCATGAAGGCATTTGTCAAATAGGAAACTAAGCCCATGTTTGGTAATACTACAAATCTGATTAAAATCTAAATCGAAGTCAAACAATCAATTTTAACCATGCATTTTATGGGGTCCACAACTTTTCAACCACACATTGCACCAGCTTTTATCAAAATCAAAATCTACTAAAAATCTGATTTTACTCTCAATCAAACAGGGGCTAAAATTGCTTATATCCATCTACAATACTGTAGTTATGATTTGAAGTACATTATAAAACATAGTACTTACAACTTATACACTTCACCATTCAGACAATGAACACCCGACCAGGTGCACGGATCACAGTCTTTAGGATTCCAATTTGCTAAAGCTCTAGATGGATCACATTCTACCGTTGCTTGGAATTCCAACAATGCTAATCCTGCATTTGCATATCTATCAAGTCAATAATGACACTGGTGGAATGTTTGGTAGGGATGATTGGATAGTCTTGGCAGTATTCACGAAGAAATATAAGCAATAATTTTTGTTCACTATATTGTTTGTCCAATACTACGTACCAAACATGCATTAAGTGCTCAACATTTCAAAACCTCACATGTCAGTGGATAAGAATTCAAACTCGAACATGACATCATTACCTTCAGAATTGAGAGAACAGCCTTGAATCTCCAAAACGAGAATCAAAAGCAAAAACCACGAAAACTGGATTCGATTAGTCGCCCATCTTTCCCCCATTGCTTGCCAAACCATTCTTCGCGGTGGTGCAGGCAGTTTTGATTTCTGCCAACAGCCAGGACTCTATAAAAGCTGCACAAAATCGCCAGTTTTCTTGTGCAAAATAACCCTCCGAGCAATGGAGAATTACTCGGAACAAGACAACTACTACAATTTCCTCTCACAAAACCAAGAATATTCAATGTTCCACGTGAAATAACCAGCTTCCTTGTGCAATATAACCCTCCGAGCAATGTAAAATTACTCGGACACAACACAAGTAATGCAAAAACAATTACAATTTCGTCTCACAAAACCAGTGAAACTGCAGATACAGAAGTTCACTATAAGGTATAAACTATATAACAAACAGAAGAATCTATAATATCCTTCTTCGAAGTACTGACCAAACTGGGGTCTCTCATCTTCAAATATTATTTAAATTAGGCCTATGACACCTCCATTTTCACGAACAGACGCATAAACTGGCTCAATGATTTCTCTTCAAGATTCAATTGTTGGCTGAAAAATGTAGGAAATATCACAAAATTGTCAATCCCCATTCTTGAATAAAGTAACACAAAACAATGGTATCCCATAAGCCTAAACAGAATTATATCAAAAGAGAATAACAATAAGAACAAGCAATCTATTTATATACACACACACACACACACACACGCACATGCTTACATACATACATACAAAAACATAAAAGGCACAAAATTTAGAAAATTGCATAGTAAAAGCTCACCTGAAGAGGAGAGGAAAAGGGCAGTCGATGATGATACAACGAATTCATTAGCTGCCAGTAATTTGAATCCCTTTTCAAAAAATAAAATAAAATTATCTGCAGAATTTTTTAAAGAAATGCAGTAAATAGAAAAGGGTGTCAGATTATAATTAAACGAATTTGTTGTGACACTCAAAATGGCAGCTTGAATTAAAAATAAATAAATAAATAATAATTAGAAGATAAAATAGAAATTCAAAGAATTTGTGTGTGATTTTCTTGACTGCCCTTTCCAGGATGATCTCAGAGGTGAAAACTCTCTTCGACCATCATACTCTGAAAGAGGAGAAAGGGAAAAGGAAAAAAAAAGTTTTCTCTCTCTTGTTTTCTCTATCTAAAAATAGTTCTTTGTTTCTGTTTCTTTCACTTTCTCTCCTACACCCTCCACACCACCACCGGACACGATCACCCTTGGCACTCCACAATATACGTTCATTCCTTAATTTTTCTGGAAAATTCTCAACATTGGTCCTTAACCTATTTCCTAATAGAAAACTGATCTTGAATCTTTAAAAAGGAACAAGTTGATTCTCAGTTGTTTGTTACAGATGAACTATATGTCTTTTATGATGAAAAATGTTCTATATATTTGTTAAATCTCGAGGTTGTTTGACAAATTTTTTAGTAGAAATTGGTAAAATGTGTAATTAAAACTTGATAAAAATTATGTATCTTATAAAAAATTTTATGATTAAAATTGAAGTTTAACAAATTGAAAAGTCAATAAAATCTTTAATTAACAAGCATTATAACATGACCTCATGATATATGGGATAAAGCAAGGCATTGTCTTTGCACGAAAGATTGAACACGAGGTTACTAATCTCACGAAATTATTTTGTTGTAGTGTTGCGCTTAATTTTACGACATTGATGAGTCAAATTGACGTTTACAAAATGAAAATGAAAAAAAAAGGATTATTAAATTCAATTTTGACGGTGTTTATTGTCATGTTATTTTAAGGTTGTCATTTATTGTATTTTTCAATTTGAAAGATGTGCTACAAAGTTTGTCATGAATAATACTTTGAAATGGTGCAAAGAACCTACTTCGACGAGTGAAGAATATAGGCTGAAATAGTTTACGTTGAATTATGAATTAAATAAGAAAAAATGGAATGAATTCATTTCTAGTAGCTATCTTTGGCTCGAGATGCATGCATTGTGAAGTTTGTCATTAATCATCAATACCATATAAAAAAATCTGTCTCAACAAGTGAAGAATATAACTTAAAAATAAATTGAAAGAAGTGACGACAAATGAGAATTAAATGATAAAAATAGGATTATTAAATTTGTTTACAATTGTCGTCTTTAACTTGTTATTTGGATAACAGTTTTTTAAATTGGAAGATCACGGAGTCGGCCATTACCCTTCCCGAAACTTGGATTTTCTTATTATTAGTATCAACTAGAAATCGCACCCTTGTCATGTACGAAAGATATAATTGAAAATTATTTATTGAATATAAGTTGTAAAAATAAAATACTCGATATAAATTGTGCATTCGTATATAATGAAAATACCCAGAAAAGTAAAACATAAAATTTCGACTTGCATATTTCTTTTAACAGTTAATTGTTCATTCTCTATTTTTTTTAGTCTATTTAGACAAAGTTAAATATGAATATGTGACTTATTTTGTACTTTACAATTTTGATTTGATGACTGAAGTTAACCTTACAGTTATTTGATTTCTAAAAGTTGAAATGTTTATAATTTTCAAATCGTAAAATGAAATAAAGAGGTTAATATTCATTTACAGAATTAATTTATCGACTCACCGTGTAGCACAATAAGAATCTGTACTAACCATCTTAATGTAATAATTGATATTTAAATATATTAAACAAATATTTCATTACATTACATTACATGTAAAAAAAATAAAAAATGCATGCAATATAATCAAAATTTACCTAACATTTTAAAAAATAAAAAAATTGCTAAAACTTAAATTAAATGTTGCAATTTGTTAAACTTACATTTGATAAACTTATACGCGATTATTTAAATGAATGTAAAAAATAAATAGTATGAAATATAAATTTTAATTAAATTTTATTGAATGTATATTACAAAAATAATTAACTTTATATACAAAAAACTATCTATAGATCTCAATTCATAATTGGGCGTTTAACCCACGAGACATAAAATTTTATCACATATTCGTATATAATTGATTCTTCAAAAAATAAATTTTTTCGATGTTCATTCCCAGTCACACATTATTTAAAACTCATTTTCCAAAATTGCACATACTATTTTTGTGCATATTAAATAAACGTGTTGACCATATTTTATTTTTAAATAAAATGATTTTGTTAACACCTTCTATTTTACAAATTGAACCAATGAGTTTATCGGAACCTAAAGTTTTAGAAAATTAAATGATTTAATTGAATTTATTTAGAAAGATCAAATATCTATTATTTTTATCAATTTGATAAGAAAAAGACTCAGAATTAATCATTTGAGTCAAATTGAATTTAGATAAGAAATGATAGGTATCATTTTAGGACTTAAATGAGATAAATTAAAAATATTAGATATTGAAAAAAGTAAAAAGTATAAGTATGGTAAAACTTTTAAATTTAGTATTTAAGACGATTGTACGAATAATATGTCTAGAGTTTGCTCTCATTTGTTAGTTTGTATTAAACATTTCGTTGAGATATTGGATTTGACACACATATTGCATATATTTTCGACTTCAAAATAATGCAATAATTATCAAAAGGAAAAAAATCTATAATTTGACTTTTTATAGATTTTTTTTTTTTTTTTTTTGGTACAAATCCATGAATCATTTTTTTTTGAAAGGAAATCCATGAAACTTTTTTAAAAAATAATTGAACTTTTTTAATACGTGTGTTAAAAATATTGATAAAAATAAGAAATTTTCAAAAATGACATATGAAAATGAGGGGAAATTATGTGGGTAAAATGGTGACGATTATCGTATTATAATATATGTATAGTTAAATACTCCACTCGCATCCACTAAGAAGTAGTTTGATAGAAAATCACTAAAATAGGTTATGGACTTAATATGATTTTGAAACAATAAGTTGGACCGATAGTGAAAATATTCCCTATTCGTTATCCTTTTACTGGCGTCCCACTTTCTGAATTTTCTGTATAATTAATTTTTTGTTGTAAAATCATTACCTCATATTTCATAATCACCACTAATTATACCACTAATTATTTTTTACTTAATTTATAATATAATTAATGTATTAATGACTTGTTTTTTCCCTTATAATTTTCCTATAAATAGGGATGTATATCATTGTAAAACTTGCACCAATTCTTGATAATGAAGAATCCTCCTCCTTCTCTCTAGCCCTCAATCTTTCTCTATCTCTAATTCTTGTTAGAATTTTGAAAGTTTCACAACACGTTATCAGCACGAGTCTCTACCCTATTGAGTAATATGACGGGAGTATACTCTACAGTTGCATCTAAATGATGAATCTCTGTATCAGAAACCAGATTATTATTAATCATCATTTATACATCATAGATTAGAAGATCAATTCCAAATACGTAGAAAAATCGAAGAAATTGTGTAATCCGAAACTTCCAAATCAAATTCACGCCAAACCGTATATCCAAATGATGATCGGAGACCGGATCCATGACCACGGCGACCGGAAGATTCTTCCGAACCGGCGCGTGTCGACGTCACTGGCACCGGCGCGGCGGCGCGTGAAGCGCGTGAGGACCACGCGCAGACGTCTCACCGGCCCATGACGGCGCGTGCAGCATTTCCCGGAGATGACGTCAACAGGCAGTTTGTTCATATCGACGTTCTTGATTTTTCTATGATCTTACTTTTCTGTTTTGTGCAGTTCTGAGATTTTCCGGTGATCGAACGTGGCGGTTTTCTTAAAAATCGTTTTTGAAGCACTTCCGACGGGATTTTGAACTTCGAACCAAAAGTAAGTTTGTTATAAATTAAATTTCAAACCTATTGACGGTTTTGATTTATCCATATGAGCAACATATTAAAATATGGACAATTTTACCCTTAGTAATACATAAAAGTAAATTAATCGAAAATTAACGATTAATATGTGATCAACAAGATAAATTAAAGATTTTAAACAAGGTATAAGTAAAATAATCATTGTCATACCGTGACGGATTGAGTTATTATGGACTGAATTTATACCGCAACGGATTGGACTATTATGAGTACCTTGACTGGATTTGACGATATGACTCGATCATTATACCTTGACTGGATTTGATGATATGACTTGATCACTATTATGAATACCTTGACTGGAGGATATGACTCGCTCACTCATGAAAGGTAATTATTTCATTATGTTGACACCGCCTATATGGTCGGTTTAAGGAATACTTTACATATATTCAAGTTTTATATTATTTCAGAAACACCTCAGTTGTTGGTTGATTCTAACGTATTAGAGGTTGTTGTCAACATATATACGTGGTGGTAAAACCCCAGTAATATTATTGTTAATATATATATACAATATTATTGTTATTTATTTCATTTAATGATACCAGAAGTTATCAATACTAAAGTTAGAAAATATTTTATCAAATGATACCAGAAGTTATCATTACCAAAAGTTGGTAAATGTTGATAAAAAGTTATCAATACCAAAAAGTTGATAAATGTTAATAAAAATATTTTATCAAACGGTACCAGGAGTTACCATTATCTGAATTGAAAAGATAGATAAAAATGGATTATCCAACAAGAGAATGTTGATGTATGATAAGATAATATCACATGATAGCATGGACATAGCTAATGTGAAAATAATCTCATCAGTATTATGAGATGAATATTAGATGATAAGTATTTGAAAAAGTTCTTGCACGAGCAATTATGTATTCCAGAAGAAGTACATATTTACTCTAGAAGAAGTAAAAATTATCATCTAAACATACTAAAATGTTATTATCATTATTGCTCCTGAAGAAGCATAAAACAAGTCATACATAAAAGGATGAAACATTTATGATCCTCAAAGTGAGAGATGTGTTTCGGGAGTAGCCGTATCCTACCACCTCTGAACTTTTGAGGACATAAAGAAACACTCAAAGATGTGTGTTTCAAGAGTAAGGATACTCTGTACTCTACCACCTATCTTTGAGGTACACAAGATTAAACATTGATAAAATCCTAGAAATTTAAGGTGTGTCTCAAGAGTAAGAATACTCCGTACTCTACCACCATCTATTCTAGAATTCACAAAGTTAAGTTTACATTAACCGGACTCCATTTTCGCTTGATTCCCCTTCCTTGCGACCAATCTATCTTAACTCCTGCTGGATCTTGTATGGGGACATATGATTGCAACTTATCCAGCAGTTCCTCGATAGTAGGAGCAGAAATAAGGATTCTCCTAGAAAATGGAGTGATGAATCCCTGTTCCACAGCATAATCAAGAAATGTTAGCAAACCATCAAAGAAATTGTTAACATTTAAAAGCCTAGTAGGCTTAGTATGGAGATCCAGTTGATCTACAAAATAAACAGATAGTTTTAATCTGTCGAAATTTTGGTCCTTCCATCTTTGAGAATATAAGGAAGGAAAAACTTATGAGAAAATGATATTTTGGGATGCATGAAATTGTGAAAATCATTGGCTATTTAAACTTGAAAAATTTCACTATTTACTGCTCATCTTTTGAAAAAGTGAAAACCTAATTCTGACTAAATTACACTACTTTTGATAAATCTTACCTTTCGGTGATTTTTCAATACACTTTATCAATACTCGAGAAATGAAACATGAAAATATTTTATGTACAAATATATACACACAATAAACTGATTTACCTTATATTAATGCTGCATAGCCAAAACATCATTGTTTATAACAGCCTGGCAAACAGGATCTTTTGCTACTATATTTTCGAGACTATAACGATTTTTATCATCGTTAAATTGAGCATATAAGGAAAGGAGTTCACGTTGCATATACCCACTTGGGTGCGTCTCAAGAGTCAATTGGATATCATCCAATGACTCCTTACTCAGTCCACCCTTAATGAAATCGATTTTATCATCCCGATTTCTAGAAGAATATCCTACTGATTTGCAACGAGTATCACATGTCCAACGAGCACATTTGTAACAACCGTTCAGCCTTTTTGCTCTTCGTTTCTTTGCAAAAGTACTCTTACCTAAACCATACATGTGTTTAGAAAATGAATCTGGTAATTCACCAGCTAATCGAACTTTTGCTTCGATCAACCAACGAACATCTTCTGGAAAGCCTTGATCCATCAGCAGCCTCAATCTTTCAAGTCGAACTCGGTAAATCTTTTTCAAAACATTTACCGGAAGATTAGAATAATATTTGCGAATATTTGATAATATAACATCCATTTTTTATGGATCTAATCTCTTCCCAAATGATATATTTAAACGCGTAAAGGAGCGCTCCGCGTGTCAGTGATATCGATTCCATCAAGAAATAATGGAATAAATTATTGAAAAGGTGGGAACAATGAGATAATGCGTCATTACCTTTTTCAAAATAAGGGAAGATTTGGCGACAAGATTGAGATCATGAGATATTTCCTTGGATATTGTACCTGATTTTTTCGGTATACTAAAAGTAATAAAAGTATACTGATTTGAACTATACAGAAATACTTACTGATTAAATGAATACTGTATTGAACCAGAAGTTCATACATATGTACAAATGAAATATCTTGCTGAACCAGAAGTTCTATAATGATTGGTTAGATTTCAATTCAATAATGAGATTTATTGAGAATGCAAAATGACATTCATTAAAGAACCAGAAGATTGTTCAGGTTAACAAGTTATCATTGCTGCTTGTTCTGAAAAATAAATTAATTATCTCACTAAGAAAATGAATGATTGATTATTTGCTCAAGTAATGATATTACGAGCAAAGTAATAAATGCTAGCATGAATATATCTTAAAGTCATTAATGATTTTACGAATTAGTTGAGATAATAGAATATTATATTGCTAATGATTTAGCAGATTAATAGCCTCAAGTTATTTGCTATGAGAACAACTTGAATATAAATATTCCTTATGCAGCAATATTCTACATACAAACATGTCAATACGATGAAATAAAGATTTGCTTGTAAAGCTTTATGATTTCTAAAAAGTGCGATATCTATATACACTCCAACAAAACGCACTTAGATATAATATTATGATTATATCCATGATTATGAATGACATGTGTTGCGGCATTGTTAGTCGACTGATATAATACAAGATTCTTGAATATTATGGGGAAATTAAACAATAACACGCATGAAGCGTGATCAAGCTTAAATTGTAATTATGCCTGAAGCATAATGACAATCGATTCCAAAAACAAATATCTCTTGAATAATGGAAATGATCCATTTGAGGCTAAATACTCATGGTGAGTAAAAGAGATATAATTAAATGATAAGAGATTCAGGCCTGATGATAAAAATACAAAGAGATCTCTCTATGTTATGTTTATATTGACATAAAATGGAATCGATAAATAAGTCGACTGCATACATAAACAACCCTCTTATGAAAATGAGGTTGGTGAAATTATAATACTTTGGCCAAGTATAAAATCCCAATGTAGGGATTATTGTTATAAGACCTGAAGTCAAAACACTTAAATATGTAAAACCAGTAATTATATGTACAAATGAAAAATATTTCACAGTCGTAAAAGACGACTCGTTGCGCGCAAAGTTTTTCATAAAACTGGCATGAAATATGGTGGATAGACTATAGTCTAAATTCACTAGTTTGAGCTCTTTGATATACCAATGAGTGAGATCAAAAAGTGTGATTCTCATCTCGGTACTTTGGGAGTTTTTTTTGATGTACCAGTTGATCGCGGTACGTTGAGATTTCAAGCGAAATGATTATAGATTATATGTCGAAATTGATATCTATTTCAATGATTGATTATGCTCCTGCAAATTAGAAATTGCAGTTTATAAAGTGCAAGAACGTACATGTATAAATCATTGAAAGATTCAATTTTCCCAAAATAATATCATTATAGAATAAAATGTGATTCTTAAAATAAAATCACATGAAAAATGATATGATACATATAACCCCATAATATAATATGTTGAAAATGAAATCGGAGTGTACTATTATTATATTTGAATAATTGGGCATGCAATTGATTTTCAATATGCAAAATTATATTATCCATCGGAAAATGAATTCGGGAAAATGAATATTTAATTATTCATCAGAAATGAATTCTAGATTTTGATAGAAGTGAATCAATTCTAGATTTGAGTAACGCAATCAGTTAACTAATTAAACATTGCTTGGTATAGCATGTTCAGTAAATGAGCTATGACTTCATAAATGAGTTATAAACTATTTATAAAAGCTTATCACAAACTATATGTTTGATGAAATAATTTAAGATTGCATTAATATACTTATGATATTCCTATTAAAGGAATAAATACGCACTGCACTCTTTTTCCCTTAACTGAGGTTTTGTCCCACAGGGTTTTCCTAGTAAGGTTTTTAATGAGGCAGCAATTATGGAACAATTATGGCGTATCAATGAGAATAATGTACTCTTTTTTCCTTCGCTAAGGTTTTGTCCCACAGGGTTTTCCTAGCAAGGTTTTTGAGACATTATCACAGCTATCTGCAAGTAAGAATTCAACAACAAGCTCTCTCTTTAAATTGTGCTGGAATGATATCAACAAATGAAGAAAATCATACACATCTTATGAAGAATGTTATGATATCGGCTACACACAAGAAGATTTTCATATATACATATTCCAGACGAATGATGATATTATTATTCAAAAGGTTCATGAATACTTGATTGCACACTTCAGGGGGAGAATCATGCTGTCATGCTGTACTCTTTTTCCTTCGACCAGGTTTTGTCCCACAGGGTTTTCCTGACAAGGTTTTAACGAGGCAGCGCCTGTACTCTTTTTCCTTCGTTCAGATTTTGTCCCATTGGGTTTTACTGACAAGGTTTTAACGAGGCAGATCTAAAGCAAGGCAGCACTAAAGACCTAAAGCAAGACAGCATTAAAGACCTAAAACGAGGCGGACCTAAAGTAAGGCAGCACTAAAGCACTAAAGTACTGCAGCACTGAAGCACTGCAACACTAAAGCACTAAAGCAATACAACAATGAAGCAATGAAGCACTTCAACACTTCATAATTCGAAGTTTCCAGTACATGATTTGTACTACTTATCATTGATGTCATTTCGGATATTAGACTCAATGATTAATGATGACCAACATCAGGGGGAGCAGCTGTACTCTTTTTCCTTCGCTCAAGTTTTATCCCACTGGGTTTTCTTAGCAAGGTTTTAACGAGGCAGACAATTGAGCTATTGAGCAATAAGTCATTAAAGGGGGAGTGTTGTAAAATCATTACCTCATATTCCATAATCACCACTAATTATACCACTAATTATTCTTTACCTAATTTATAATATAATTAATGTATTAATGACTTGTTTTTTCCCTTATAATTTTCCTATAAATAGGGGTGTATATCATTGTAAAACTTGCACCAATTCTTGATAATGAAGAATCCTCCTCCTTCTCTCTAGCTCTCAATCTTTCTCTATCTCTAATTCTTGTTAGAATTTTGATAGTTTCACAACATTTTTTATATTTTTAGACATATTTTAATGGGGAATCGGGTCCCATTTCGGGTTGTAATAATAATGAAAAAGTGGTAATAATAATAATAATAATAATAATAATAATAGGAAATTACACAAACTAACCAAAAAAATTAATCTATTTGATTAATACCCCTTTCAACTAATTAAAATCTTTGGCACCGTATTATTACGTCCTAAAAGATCCTCTATTACCAACTCACCCACTCAACAACATTCACTTTTGCTCTGCAGAAGATTTTCAAACCGACAGATTTCTTCTAAATCTTTTCCACCATTTCAAGTTTATTCATCTCCTTTTACTAGCTTCTTACCAATACTAGTAGGTTTTTAGGGAACTTGTCTTTGGGAATCATACTTATAGATTGTTAACTTGTTCAGAAATTGAAAAGATAGTATGTACGGGAGGGTTGCTTTAGATCAATGCGGCGGACTCCACCACCGATGACAACCTAGATAAGAATTTACATGACTATGACTAGGTGGAGTTGGATGAGATTGCTGGGTCTGGGAGAGTAAAAGAAAAGGGAATATGTAGATTTTAAGTGTATTGAAGAGGATTTTTTGTTTGGATTGTGGGTAAAATCTTGGCTACGGGACTTCAACAGTAAGAATTCTTCATTGACATACACAATTTTGCCTTGCAATTAACCATGTCTGATGTTGCTATCCTTAGCTTTTGTGGCAATTTGTTGAGCAAAATGATAAGTTTTTTAATGAAATTTACACAGTATAGGTCTTTAGAAAGATGGGTTGGTGGTGAATGACTGGAAGGCAGTGGAGAAGTGGCGGTGGAGGGAGGAGAGGGGTGGTGTTACAAAATTAGTTGAGTAGTGCGTGTCTGTGTTTGTTTAATTGGAATTTGTAGGTCGGTTTGGATAGTAGAGATGGATGAATATTACAAAAATTGAAAAAGGTAACAAAGTGTGACTTTTTCAACTAAGAGCCTTTTTGATAATATGAAAATTTTTGATATTTATGTGGTTTTTATTTTTATTTTTTGGTGGATGTGTAGTTTAAAAATGTTTGAAAAATCACAAATTGTGGAATTGGCTAAGAATGGATGAAAGATATTGAGTTTGAAAAATTGTGATAGAATTTTTGACTTTACCAAACAAACTCTAAAAAGTGTATCATGTCACTTTTTAGTTAATAGAAAAAGAAGAAAATTGACATTGTGTTTATGTATAGGACAATGGAGAATGTGTCTAATGTAGACTTGTGTAATATGTTAATCAATAATAAATATTGCAAAAATTGATAAATCGACATTTAAGAAGAAAAAGTGACAAATTGCCATTTTTTCCCGGTGTCACTTTTTCGTTAAAAGAAAGGTTATCACTTTAAAAAAAAAAAAACGGCATTGTGTCACTTTTTGAAAAATTGGCACAAATATTCTAATATTTTGAATAATAAAATTAACAAGTTATGAATTTATTTTAAGGTTTTAACTTATGTTTGATTAAAGAAAGTAACTACATGCCACTTTTTTAAAAATAAATTACATTGTGTCACTTTTTTAAAAAAATAAAAAATAAAAGTCGCATCCTGCCACTTTTTCATGTGAAGTTGATGAATGCAAGGTGCTTGTTGACATCAAGCCTTATTGTAGCGACCGAGAATTTTTCATGACTTATTTAAATAAACATTATTTTTCTTTATGTGTCGCTACGACTTTGTTCACTTATTTTAAAATACGTGTTCGTCTAGTCAACGAAGTAAAATTATATTTTAAATTTATCTTAGTCAAATTTTCAATTCCATTAAAGTGAATCATTTTCATTATTTATTCTCAAGTCCAAATTTCAATTTTATCCAAATTACTTGATTTTATGTCCAAATCCATTATGTATTTTAAAATCCAATTCAAATTATTATTTTTTAGTCCAAATCTTAATTGAGTCCAATCCTGGGTATGTATCCCCTCTCCATCCACCAGTTTCTCTCCCTAATCCTCTCTCACTCAATCACCAAATTAGCATATAATCCACTAGCTAAATCCTCCCAAATTCACACAATTTTCCTTCCCCATCATCTGCTCAATCACGTTAACCCATCAACTTATTTGAATTCTCCTCAATCTTTTCCCTCAACCCAGCCTTCTTCATAAACCGAGCTCTTCATAATTTCCTCACATTTTTATATCTTTTCTTCCTAGAAATTATCTCCTTCCAGTTTCATACTATCCAGTTATGGATGATTATTAATTCCCAAAATCCTTCCCCTTTAATCCGCCATTGCCCCTTGTAACTCCCTTTAATCTCACCATCTTTCCATAATCTTGATAAGAAGCAAATCAATACATATACACTCCTATTCCCCACCCATACGAACCCATGTGAACAGAAAGAAACTCTAGGTATGAATCTCTCTGTCTCAAACTGATCAAATTTGGTTTCGTCATCTCAACCTTAACAGTTCCAGATCACTGCCTCCACCACCTACTGCCCAGCCGAATTCCGATTTCATAACCCACATCCACACTCCCAATCGAGCCACAATTTACCACAAACCAATTTCTAGCCCTCCATCAAACCCCCTGCAGTACTCAACCACGGCCACCCCCTTCAGTACTCCAAGACCACCACGGTCAACCCCCCGCAGTACTCAACCTTCAGCACCCCCAACCAGCCCTCCATCAAACCTGCAGCCAACCATTCCCACAACCCAGCCAGTCGACCCCCTGCAGCACCTCCACAAAACGCATCCACCACCAACAATCACCACCCATTTTCGAATCAACCACCTCCTCTACCCAATCTCAAATCCACATCAAAATCAACCCCGAATCAAACCCAAAAACCAAGAAATAAAACTTGTCCCAAACACTTACCTCGATCGCTGTTCTATCGCCGGAAAAACCCACGAACTCCTTCTCGGCTTCCCACGGTTTCGTGCCCAAACACAGCCCCAAAATCTATTTTTTTTGCATACCCATGTACTCCACTCCGTCGCAGTGCGCCTGTGGTGCCATCGCCGGCGCCGTTTCCGGCGATTACGTTGGAGGAAGGACCGTCGCCCTCGCGACCTCTCTACTCGGCGCTCTCTCTCTCTCTCAATTCCGATTTTTGAGAGAGAGAGAGAGAAATGAGGGATGATATTGTTTTATTAATATTAAGTTTTCATATTTGATCTTTAAGCCCTAAGTTTGAAAAATGATCCTTCTAGCCCCAAGTTTTAAAATCACTTATTTAAATCCCTCGCGTTTTAAAAATGTTTTATCTCGGCCCTTCTGTTTTTGAAAATTTTCTAAATCAGCCCCAATATTTGTTAATTTCATGAATCCGTCCCTAACTTCAATTATTTGCACAAAGTCCCAAATCTGTACACTTTACCATTTTAGTCCGAGCTTTGCAAATTCTTTCAATTCAACCCTCGAATTTACTTTTATTTACAAAACGTTAATTTCAAGTTTCTAATAGAAGTTATTTATTTTAGGGCTAGACGAGGCGCGAGAGAGTTAGAAGTATTTTTCCGTTTGCTCAATACTCGAGAAATTAAGGTAGACTCTTATCTACAAGTTTACGTTTTTCAAAAGTGCGCATCAATAATTATTTGGATTATAAGTTTAGCACGTATGATTGTGTTCATGAGAATTACTTGCTTTTTGAGCATGAGACTTGAACTTGTATGTTATTTACTTGTTCATTAGAATACTGGTGATCGCTAGACACCTGAGACTTGAATATCATGATTATGTATTTTGATTTATGATGTTAAATGATTATTATGCGCAAGTCTACTGAGTATTTCTTTGAAATACTCACGTTTTCCAAAAATAAATTTTGCAGATGATGGAGTTGGCGGCGAAGCGTATGATGGTGGCTATTAATGAGACTTTAGAATGTTTTATTTGAAATTATAAGCCTATTATTTTATTATATCCAAGTTAAATTCATATTCAAACATTTTGGCCGTTTGAGCCAAGTTTATGAAGTCATGTGAATTAAAATTTTAGTTATTAAATTTATTTTCCGCTAAATTATTTTTTTCAAAGTTAATTTGAGACGATGAAGTGGCGTTCCGGGTTTCATGGAATCTGGGGCGTTACACTTATAGAAGTGTCATGTGAAGTTGTTGACATTGGAGAAGTGTCATGCTGTCACTTTTTTTTTTTTTAAAAAAAAAAAAAAGTCGCATCCTGTCACATTTTCATGTGAAGTTGATGAATGCAAGGTACTTGTTGACATCAAGCCTTGTAAAAGTGTCATGCTGTCACTTTTTTTTAAAAAAGTCGTAGCCTGCTACTTTTTCATGTGAAGTTGGTGAATGCAAGATACTTGTTTACATCAAGCATCGGAGAAGTGTCACTCTGTCACTTTTTTATAAAAAAGTCGCAGCTTTCTACTTTTTCATGCGAAGTTGGTGAATGCAATGTGCTTGTTGAAATCAAACATCGGATAAGTGTCATTCTGTCACAGGTTGCCACTTTTTCATGTGAAATTGATCAATGCAAGGTGCTTGTTGACATCAACCATTGGAGAAGTGTCATGCTATCACTTTTTTAAAAAAAAAGTTGCATCCTGCCTGTTTTTCATGTGAAGTTGATGAATACAAGGTGCTTGTTGACATCACCATTGGAAAAGTGTCATTATGTCACTTTTAAAAAAAAAAGTCGCATCCTACCACTTTTCATGCGAAGTTGGTGAATGCAATTGTTTGTTGACATCAAGCCTTACATAATGTTGTCACTTTTTTTTAAAAAAAATCGCAGTCTGCCACTTTTTCATGTGAAGTTGGTGAATGTAATATGCTTGTTGACATCAAGCATCAGAGAAGTGTCATTCTGTCACTTTTTTACCAAAAAAATCGCAGCTTGCCACTTTTTCATGCGAAGTTAGTGAATGTAAGGTGCTTGTTGAGATCAAGCATCGGAAAAGTGTCATGTTGTCACTTTTCATGTGAAGCTGATAAATGCAAGGTTCTTGTTGAGATCAAGCGTTGGAGAAGTGTCATTCTTTTACTTTTTCTACAAAAAAGTCGCAGTCACCATTTTTTCATGTAAAGTTGATGAATGCAAGGTGTTTATTGAAAACAAGCATCGGAGAAGTGTTATGCAAACACTTCTTTTTTTTTTTAAAAAAAAAAATCGCAACCTACTACTTTTTCATGTGAAATTGATGAATGCAAGGTGCTTGTTGAGATCAAGCATTCGAGAAGTGCCATGCTAAAACTTTTTTCGAAAAAAGTCGCAACTTGCTACCTTTTCATGTGAAACTGATAGATGCAAGGTACTTGTTGACATCAAGCATCCGAGAAGTGTCATCTGTCACTTTTTTACAAAAAAATACGTAACTTACCACTTTTTCATGTGAAGTTGATAAATGCAAGGTGATTATTAAGATCAAGCATCGGATAAGTGTCATTTTGTCACATTTTTTAAAAAAAGTCGCAGACTACCACTTTTTCATGTGAAGTTGATCAATGCAAGGTGATTATTGACATCACCATTAGAGAAGTGTCATTCTGTCACTATTTTTTTTTTAAAGTCGCATCCAGCCACTTTTTCATGTGAAGTTGGTAATGAAAGTGTTTGTTTTCCACATTTTCATGTGAAGCTAATGAATGTAAGGTGCTTGTTAATATCAAGCATCCGAGAAGTGCCATTCTGTCACTTTTTTACAAAAAAGTCAAAACTTGCCACTTTTTATGTGAAGTTGATGAATGCAAGGTGCTTGTTGAGATCAAGTATAGGATAAGTGCCATTCTATCAAAAAAAAAAAAAAAACTCACAGCTTCCCATTTTTTCATGTGAAGTTGGTCAATGCAAGATGCTTGTTAACATCAACAATTGAAAAAGTGTCATGATGTCACTTTTTTTAAAAAAAAAAAGTCGCATCTTGTCATTTTTTCATATGAAGTTGATGAATGCAAGGTACTTGTTGACATCACCATTGGAGAAGTGTCATTCTGTCACTTTTTTTTTAAAATTCGCATCCTGCCACTTTTTCATGTGAAGTTGATCAATGCAAGATGCTTGTTGACATCAAGTCTTGCAGAAGTGTCATGCTGTCACTTTTTTAAAAAAGTCGCAGCCTACCGCTTTTTCATGTGAAGTTAAAAAAGTGACATTATACCACATTTTAGTTTTTAAAAAAATGTGATAAAATGATAAAAAAGTGACATTGTCTATTGTGCCACTCTTTTTATTAAGAAAGTGATAAAAAATGACATTGTGTCTTGTGTCACTTTTTAATTAAAAATTGAAAAAGTGACATTCAAGTAGCAAAAAGTAACAAAACGTCACTTTGTTTTACTAAAAAGTTGCACCGTGTCACTTTTTAATGAAAAGAGAAGGCGAGTTAAACAAAAAGTGATAAGGAAAAAAAGTGGCATTATGTAATGTATTTATTAATATTTGTGGACTTATGTAATTTGTTAACCAATGGTGAATATTGAAAAAAAATGAAATTGATCTTCAAGTAGAAAAAAATGACAAATTGTCACTTTTTAATTAAAAGAAAAAATGATAAAAAATGAAATTATGTAAAAGGCACAATTATTCCAATATTTTAATAAATTTAACAAGTCATGAATTTATTCTCAAGTTTTAATTTATGTTTGATTTGGAAAGTAACATATATATCAATTTTTTAAAAAATAAGTGACATTGTGTCACTTTTTTAAAAAAGTGACAAAATTATTAAAAAAGTGACAAAAACATTAAAAAAGTGGCACTCAAGATTTACAAAGTATTTTTACTTTCTAAAAATTTTAAAATTGTATTTTTTGTAAATAGTCCAAAAATAAGAATATTTGTATTAATATCCTAATAATAAACGGTTAAAACCCGACAAGTTTTCCCGCGAGTTTTAAATGGGTGGTTACATTCGTTGGCTGGGTCCCACTTTCTATCTCTACGGTTTGTGCCTACCTCTTAACCTCTACAACATAAATTTAATTTTTAGATTAATATATTTAAACACACTTAGTATCATCCATGTGAGGGAGGTGACACACAGAATAATACTCAATATGTTCAAATAGCGTTGCTTCAAAGATTGTGTAATAGTAGTTCTTGATGATCCAATAATCTTGTCTTTTTCTAAAACGTATCTCACGATTAATATTGTGACGAACGATGTCTTAAAGACTATCATAACCTTCTTTGTTGTACATGCTCTTCACAATAGAGACCATGTTAAGAACATTAGGGTGAACTAAATGCTAAAACGTGTATAAAATACATAATATAAAAATTTTGTGAAGATCGATTATACTAGATATTGTTTACAAATAATGATAATGATCTACTAATTTACTAACTAGTGAAAAGATTCTCACCATGGGCAAATTCAACCATTTCTCTGTGGCGCTGAAATTCATTTTTAATTTTAATTCATTTATTTATTTTCTCGTCATATTTTTATTTTTTAAATGAATAAAATAGTATTTTATACAGCCACTCTAAATATAAAATTAAACTTTTATTTTTAAAGCATAATTGGACATTATTAAAAATAAGTATTTTTTTTCTTCTGAAATATCATTTGTAATTTAATTTAGAAAAGAACAAAATAAACTAATTATAATATAAGAACTTTATAGTTAGTAGTTGATATAAAAATATCCGTTTAAAACAGGGAAGAGAGAGCGAATAGCTGAAGATAGTCGAGAATTTGCTATTTAAAATATTTAAATATTTTGAAACGAAATAAAATTATTTAAAAATAGTTAGTCATTTTTGGGGTTCCCCTGATGAGAGGTCCATGAACCACGATCAAGTATCCAGTACACAATCGTTCTGTCATTTGAGAGTTCGCACCAATCTTCAATCCATGCATCGTCACACCTATAATGCAAAACTAAATGAGTTAACGCTCAGCAAGTAATATGTGCATGATCATGCGCATGAGTTTCGATTCACTTTCTCACAATTATTTCATTCCAGGCTCCGTGCCTTTTCGTTATCTCAGTTTATCCACATTTTCTACTTGGGCTCGAATCCCACTACGTTGTATCGTATGAGCTCAAATATCAACATGGTCAATAACATACGCCTTCTAGTGCCTGTGGTCCATTATCGCCCACCGAGACTCAAGACTCTACAATTTGTATCCATCGTCGCCCACTGATACTCAAAATACTGCACCGGAAATTATATTATATCAATCAGGCCTGGCCTATTATATATGGCGCTCGGCGTGTCGATCTGCAGTCCTAAGGCCACCAAGAGACCTCCCGACACCGTCCGTATATCAGCGCCAGACCGCCAGCACCCCATCCTCGACTACCCTTAATGACGGTCGGAAGTCTCAAGCGAGTGTATATATTAGGACGCGAAGTAAAGTATGGTACACTCGTAGGGAGATTCTACTATCATTCACATCATTCTCTCTATATATCTCCATATACTCTTTATCTTTTTCTTTATCATTTATGAATGATTACTTCTAAGTCCACATAATGCACATGTCAATGCCCATGAATGCCAACATATATTTCATTCGCCAATTGTACATCATAATCACGTAACATGGCATTCCAATGAATTCATGTGCATTTAATAATATGTCATATCATCAATTCATGTCTCGCATGCTTTCACCACATACAAATAATTGTCACATCATATTTCACGAATATTGTACCAATAATATAACTCACATAGTCACGTATGAGCACATAATAATATTAATACTATGTTTTGTATTGTAGTTGAAATGTTACTTACCTTACTCCTTGGCTATCCTAGAATTCACGACTTTATTCATTAATATTTGCATCACTAATTCACTTATAGTCATATATCACTCCTTGTCTGACATATATATAATCTTCAATTTAATCATGTGAAACTATATTATATTTCAACAAAAAAATATAAATTAGGGTTCAATAAAATTAAAGTAGATTATTTCCCTACAAAATATTTAACTGAATATTTATAGTAATCATCCTAATTTAAAGAGATTCTCTTGCTTTATTATACCTCATAAGGAAATTAATTTAATTTACTGTTTACAATAATAAGCATAATCATAATAATATAAACCATATTATAATAATATAATATAATATAATATAATATAATATATATAATATTATAATAATAATTAAATAATAAATAAAATCTTACCTTGTCAGATGAGGGGGGTCGACCCACCTCTCTATCAATAATTCAATTGGGAGGGCGGGGGGGGGGGGGGGGTGTCGACCCACCCAAATAAAAAAATGGTCGACCCCCCTTCTTTCTCTCTCTGTCTTTCCTTTTTTTGAGCAAATGATCCGTATTTATAATTTTAATCGGGGGCTAAGCTGCAATTATTTTATTTACTCTTTTAGTCCCAAAAAAATAAGATTTATATTTTAGTCCCAAAAATTATTAAAAACTATCAAAAAGACTCTAAAAAATTATAGGATCATATAAAGTCGAAATTGAAAATTCTTGGGTCAATATGAAGTTCTCATGGAATACATTACAACGATATTTTCAGATCATAAAATCGATAATCGAGGTAAAAGTTATCGCTCGTCAAAGTTAGCAACTTAAAACTATTTTATTTTGATTTTTTTTTTAAGTTGATACTTTCGTCTTAATTTTCAGTACTCTTATTATCATAAAATTCGAAATTTCAATATATCATTCTAAAATACTCACGATCTAGTTTTCCGTATCCTCGTCAAAACGCAATATGATCAAATATAACAAAAATTATGGCTTGCCAAAATAGACAGTTTAAAACTAACATTTCAAATTGTCGACCTTCTTTATTAAACATTTCAAGGCACGTACGTCAACCGAATATGTATCTACAATATGTCATTTCGAGATTCATTCAATGCTCTACATGATGATATTCTCGAATAGTCAAGACAGATAACAAAACTAAGAATTTACACGTCCCAAAACTATACGCGTAATTCGTCGTTAATAAGTAATATAATAATACACACACACACACATGTGTGTTACATCCAAGTTATTTTATTTATATTATTATATTATTTTAATTATTATTATTTTGACCAAAAGTTTACGGATTAACTTTGGTATATTATTTTTTAACGTTGGAATGAATTCTTAGTTCAACTTTGAAGTACATACTTCAATCCATATATTTCCAATTATGGAATCGATAATTGGTTTATTTAATCAATAAAATTACTTAAAGTAACATTTAAGTTTCTTTTTTATTTTTCATTGATATTACGTCAACTAAATTAAAAGTATTATTTAATGTCGAATGATTCTCATTAAATAAGTCAAATAAATTAAATTTTCAATTTGACTTTCAAGTAGGTCCCGTTAAATGTGAATAATTTAATATAAAAATAGGACGAATTTTTTGGGTCATTACATTCTCTATGTTAAATCTTGTGTAATACATATACACATGGCTGAAAACAAGTTTAGTTTGGGTAATCCGTGATTGTGATTAGGGGCGGATCCAGCCGGCGGAGAGCTCTCGCGGTTGCGCTAGCTGGATCCGCCGGCCAATCTGGATTTTTTTTTTTTTAAACTGAGATTTTAGCCATTTGATTTTGAACCCAAACTTCAGTTCACAAATGTTGTTTTGCTTCAGGTTCAGCACCTCAGCCCAACCGTTCATTTCAATTTCAGTCGACCATGTTGAAGAAGATGGTTTGCTGAAGATGGTTTCTTTCTTCCTTATTATCCATTTCAATTAGTAAGTAAATATTGTATATATCCCAAATGCCCAGAAACTAAATCTTGTTAAAGCCCTTAACTTGTATCCAATTTCCCTCACTCGTCTGCCTCAATATTGCGATTTAGGGTTGTTTGCATTGAGCAAAACCCTTGTTACAGGATTAGGATGCAATGGGGGAGTGGGGGCTGCTCAACGGTGTGATGTGAGGAAGTCACCAGCTGATGAGAGACTGGTGAGTAATTAGAATTGATTTGTTGATTATATGAGTTGCTTGCTTGATTTCATAAATTGAGGGAGTCAGTTTTGCAGATGCAACGATTGATAATAGGAAGGAGGCCAGTGCTGTCAAGCTGTAAATTGCTGCAGCGGCGGAGGAATGCGTGAATTCTATGAGGTTTATCTCGAGTTTTTCTTTGTTCTTGTTCATTTTTTTATGATACAAATGCAATCTTCGAGTTTTTATTTGATTTGGATTGGTTTTATTCAATGATTAGTTTATTATACAAGAATTTGGTATCATTGAAGTGTATAGGGAAATTAGGGGTTGGAGTTCTAATGTGAATATGTGAACCTGTGATGTTCTTTTGTCTTCAATTTGGTTATTTTTTATTGCATTTTTTGTATTTTGAGGCTGTCAATTATTTGTCTCTATGAGCAATATAAGTTCTAGACCCCCCAATGTACATTACGGTGGCTTAGTAGTAGGATCTTCTGTAGTTATGCCATATTGCCATGCTCCAAGAGTACGCTGACTGGCTGAGTGGTCATATATGTGTTATTTTTTAAGTTTTAGAATTTTTTTTGTTTTTTTGTTTGGCTTTTACAATGGTCACTTTTTAGCCTCATATTCCCTTTGAATTTGAATTGTGATTATATTGGATATTTGGATAAAGAATTTAACTATTGCGCCGTCATCAATCAACGGTCCACGGTCAATCGTTGGCCCCTCTAGCTGGATTTTAATCTTGAATTCGTCACAGATTGTGATGTGTTAATCCAATCTACAAAATAAAAAAATTAAGTGTTAGATCGAATTAAAACAAGAAAATTAGTGACAAATGTGTTTGATTTTTCCCTTTTTGTTTTGAATCAGAAAATCGATCCATCACCACAAGGTGCATCACTATTTCCTGGAGATATGTACAACCAAAAAGCATGTACTGGGTAATAACCTACCAAAGGGATGAAGAACAAGACCCAGAAGCACAAGCTCAAGCACGAAGCAAGGCAGGAAGAAGAAAACCCACGAAGGCAGTGTTCTAATTCATGAAGAAGAAGAAATAAGGTAGTATATCACTTTCACGAAGAATAGACAAGAGGTAATAGGATGTATGCATCACTTTCGAAAAGGAGAGGGATATGGGTGGCAATGGGCCGGACAGTTCGTGGGTTCGGCTCATTAAAAGCTAGAGGTGGCAATGTCAAACGGACGAGCCGAGCTTACCCTGGCCGAGCTCGGCTCGTTAAGCTCGTTTTTTTTTTTTTTTTTTTTTTTCAAGAGTTTTTTTTTTGTGTAAATTGTAATTGTAAATTTGTAATATATTATATATTAATATTGTATTGTTTTTTTTTTTTTTAATTTTGAACGGTAAAACTTAAAAGTAAAAACACAAAATTTTTTTTTAATATACACGAGCGTTGAGCTCGTAGCTGCTCGTTGAATCACGAGCCGAGCTAGCTTGGCTCGGGTCGTGGTTCAACCAGAGTGATTGGCTCGTCCACGAGCCCGGTTTTTTGACGAGCCGACGGCCCGTTTGCCACCTCTATTAAAAGCTTTGCTCAACTCATGAAAAAAGGGACTTGAGTTTGGACCGGATAGAAATTTTAGGTGTTGGACAGTTCGAGTCAGCTCGTGAAAGCCCAACAAGCCGCGAAATAGGTCGACTCATTTCAAGCTCATCAAGCCCATTTCAAGCTCGTATACAATTTTAAGTTTTAATATACAGTAATGCTATTCGTACAGGGATTTATTACATGCAGTCATACAGATTCAGTGAAATTTATGAAAAAATAAATAAATTACAAACAAAAACTCATGACAAAAACACACATTTTTGCTTCCATTTAACCCATTCCAACATATACATTTTCCTTTCATTTTCCCCAAAACCTCCGGTTCTAATATGTCGCCTCCACCTTCGTCTCGGTTTCTGATCACCTCAATATTCGGCCAAGTTCCATTGATGCATCACTGAACCCATCCCTTTTCCATTGAACCACAACTGACCGTTCACTACCCTTTGATTTCTTCTCCCCCCCAACCCTTTCTCCACCGAATCACAACCGAACGCCTCCATCTCCGGCGAAGTTCAGCCAGAAATCAAACACTCCAATGGAAACCACGAATGCCGGACCCATTGCACAGGCAAAATCCCACACTACCGTCGGACCCATTACATGTTGGAGCTTGATATTGGTCTACATAATTAAGAAAATCAAGAATATGGAAGTGACAGAGGCTTGGGACCTTGATATTGGCCAACATAAATTTTCCTACAAAGAACTTGAAGGAATACTGAAGTAATGTGTTTGCTGGGTTTGCTGAAGAAGAGCTTAGCTGCTGATGAGCTAAAGAAGAAGACTTAAAAACGCGTTTCTCATTTTTCATTTCCTTACTTACGTTTCTTTTATTTTCCTTTTTTATGTTGCTGATGTGTCTTTCTTTGATTGGATATATTGAGGATCTTACATCTATAAGTAATTGTAATCTTCCTCTTCCAGACTTGAGTTCTCTGAATAAAAATAAATTCCCTCTACTTACTCTGATCTTGTTCATGGTATCAGAGCAAGGAATTACTTCGAGCTTACAGTGAGGTAGCAACTTGCTGAAACTATAATGGCAACAGAAGATCCACTACCGGAAGAAACAGAAACAGAAGGAACAACGACAAAGGAGTACTTCAACAGAGATCCATTAGATCTGCAGAGTTCAGACCATCCAGGTATGCAGCTGGTAACATCGCCATTGACAGGTCAGAATTATCTCAGCTGGAGTAGATCTATTAAAATAGCTCTAGGAGCTAAATTGAAGTTGGGTTTTATTGATGGAAATTGTGAGAAACCGGTTGAAAATGCGTCTAAAATAGAGCAGTGGATTCGGGTGGACTGTATGGTCAGATCATGGTTATTAAATTCAATTTCAAAAGAAATTGTAGAAGCTTTTATCTATACTATATCAGCGAAGGATTTATGGATTGAATTGAAAGAGCGGTACAGAGAATGCAATGGACCAATGCTGTATCAGTTACAGATAGAGATAAGTAGTATCTCTCAAGGAACACTGACTATTGAGAAGTACTACACCAAATTGAAGAAGCTATGGGATGAGTTAACTTGTTTAATGCCAATTCCAGCCTGCACTTGCACTGCGTCCAAGGAAGTTTCTGATCTGACTACATTCAATCGTTTAATGCAATTTTTAATGGGACTGAACGACACTTTTGATCATATAAGGAACCAAATTCTGGTTATGGATCCTCTTCCTACAGTTAATAAAGCCTACTCTATGGTTCTACGAGTGGAGAAGCAAAGGGAGGTGCACACTTTTTTTCCAGAATCAAATGACAACTCTACTATGCTTGTTAAAACTACAGAATACAAGAGAAATAATGGAGGAAGAAGTGGTTACATTAGAGGATCTGGTAGAGCATTTTTGGGTAGAGGACAATTCAGTGCTGGAAGAGGAAATTCAAGGAAATATTCAGCTGAGAGGGAATTTTCACATTGTGACCATTGCAACATGAATGGTCATACAAAGGATGGGTGTTTTAAATTGATAGGCTATCCGGATTGGTACAAACAAAAGCCTAGAAGTTGTGTTGATGGAAGATATCTAGCCAACATGACAGATACGCCCCTAGATTTTGATGAAGGTCAGGAAAATGATATTAGGAAATTGGATCTTGGAACACCTTCTAATATTGCTGATCTAGTGAAACATGAAGTTCAAAAGGCATTAAAGGGGATGGTTATGACAGATGCAGAGGACAAGGTGAATTTTACATTTGTTAAGGAGTATGCAGGTATGTCCTATCTCTCACTTTTAGCTGTGCATCACTATCTGAAGCCAGGAACCTGGATTATTGACACAGGAGCCAGTAATCACATTTGTACAGATTTGAAACTTATGACAAAAATTAAACCAACAACACGTCCAATCCAAGTTTGTTTGCCTGATGGAACCTCAAAAATAGTCAGTCATGTAGGAGATGTGATATTAAACCCAAGATTATGTCTCACAAACTCCCTATACATTCCCAGCTTTAAGTTCAATTTATTATCAGTGCCAAAGCTTGCTCAAAGTGAAAATCTGAAACTGACTTTTTACCCTAATTTTTGCCTCCTGCAGGACCTACAGAATGAGAGAACTATAGCAGTTGGCAGACTCATAGGAAAGCTATATTTGTTAGATGAATCCAGTTTTCTTCCTGATAAAAATAGGAGAGATAGTAGACAGTTTGTTCATTCAAGATTTTCTGGTTCTTTTGCATATTGTAATCAAACATCTGATATGAATGATAGTTCCATTTTATCCTGTTCAGATTCACTTGTTACTTCATCTGCTGATTCCTTTCATAAATGGCATAGTAGACTTGGGCATGCATCTTATCAAACTCTACAACACCTACATTTTCTCAAACATTCTTTTCAGAGGGCAGGCAATCTGCAACCATGTGAAATTTGTCATAAAGCAAAACAACAAAGAGACCCCTTTCCTGTCAGCTCCATACACACACTGGCCATTTTTGATATGATACATGTTGACATCTGGGGACCTTATAGACAATACTCACTCACAGGCACACCCTACATGTTAACCATAGTTGATGATTTCAGCCGTGCCACTTGGACTTTCTTACTTGTCCACAAAACACAAGTAACCAAAACTCTTGATAACTTCTTCAAAATGGTGAAAACACAGTTTGACAGAAAAGTTAAATGTGTGAGGACAGATAATGGCACAGAATTCCTTAGTTCAATGTGCCAAGACCTATTTCAGACCTCTGGTATTGTACATCATAGATCATGCATTTACACTCCACAACAAAATGGAGTTGTAGAACGTAAACACAAACACCTACTTCAAATTGCAAGATCACTAATGTTTCAGGCCAATTTGCCAAAAAAATTCTGGACCTATTCTATCTTAATGGCTACCTTCATTATCAACAGGTTACCAACACAAGTGTTGAAATGGATTACTCCTTTTGAGAAGTTTTTCAAACGAAAACCAGACTATTCCTTAGTCAAAACTTTCGGGTCTCTATGTTACATTGCTAACACAAAACCACATAAGGACAAATTTGAGTCAAGGGGATACAAATGCATATTTCTTGGTTACAATCCTGGACAAAAGGGATTCAAGGTTTATAATGTTTCCACCAAACAAATTCTTGTGTCTAGAGATATAAATTTTTTTGAATCATTCTTTCCTTTCAAGAATGATGTTCCAGAAAATCCTAGTCCTTCTTTGCCACTTATTCAAGAGCCTGATACAGATCAAAATTTTCCACATACACCTACTGATATTGAGACAGATCCTTTGCAATCTTTGCCACAAACTACTGTGCAGCAGGACTACACAAGATCACCAGATGAAAATTTAGAGTCAGTCCCCCTTATTCATTCAGAGTCAGTCCCTCTTGATCCAGTCCCTTTCCTTGAGGATCATTCATCAAAAAGCTTTATTTCTCCATCTGAGTCACACACCAGTTCACCCATTCCTGCTCCTAGGAAAAGTGTAAGGGTCAAATCTAAACCTCCTTGGTTGCAAGACTTTATCACAAATGTAGATAGCAAAGAGGATTTTCCAACTGCTGGTGTTACTTCATTCTGCAGGGAAATGCAACCTACCACATCAGGTTATACACCTCCTACTTTTCCTTTTACCGTTTCACCACACTTAAGTACTTCATATGCTACATTTCTGGCCACTATGTCAAATATTCAGGAACCTAGATCTTATAGTGAAGCTAGTAAAAGTGAGGATTGGACTCAAGCTATGCAACATGAACTCAATGCTTTGGAAGTTAATCATACTTGGGATTTAGCTTTTTTACCGCCTGGAAAGAAAGCTATTGGATCAAGTGGGTATACAAAGTAAAATTGCAGCCAAATGGGAAAGTTGACAAGCTGAAAGCCAGGCTTGTTGCCAAGGGTTATCACCAATTGAAAGGGATAGATTACTTTGATAGTTTTTCTCCAGTGGCAAAATTGGTGACTGTGAGGTTGCTACTGGCTATTGTCTCAGGGAAAAATTGGCCCCTACATCAGCTTGACATTAATAACGCCTTCCTTCACGGTTTTTTGGATGAGGAAGTTTTTATGCTACCTCCTGAAGGGTATGATAAGGCTTTACCAGGGCAGGTTTGTAGGCTCAGACGCAGTTTGTATGGATTAAAACAGGCATCACGACAGTGGAATGCAGAATTATGCCTTAAGTTGCACAAATTTGGTTTTCTTCAATCTGAAAATGATAATTGTTTGTTTATTAAACATCATTCACAGAGAATTTTGATTTTGTTGGTCTATGTTGATGACGTGCTCATTACAGGTTCACATGAGGAAGATATACTTGCTGTAAAAAAATTCTTGCATGACGCTTTTACAATTAAGGATTTGGGATATGCAAAATATTTCCTTGGATTAGAGATTGCACGAAGTGATGAAAGTATCTATGTTAACCAGAGGAAATATATTCTCGATTTAATTCAGGATGCTGGGCTGATGGGTACTAAGCCAGCACAGGTTCCTATTCCAAAGGGAACCAAATTGGCTGAGAAAGCAGGACTTTTATTAACAAATCCAGAGAAATATAGGAGGCTTGTGGGACGCTTACTCTACCTGAACTTCACTAGACCTGATATTACTTATGGTGTACAACAGCTTAGCCAATATGTTCATGCTCCATGTAAGTCACACTGGGATGTGGCCATTCATTTACTCAAATATTTGAAGGGATGTCCTTCAAAAGGTCTGTTCTTTCCAGCTCAACAATCTTTTGCATTAAGAGCTTATTCAGACGCTGATTGGGGTTCTTGCCTTGACACTCGGAGATCTCTCACGGGATATTGTATTTATCTTGGGACAGCTTTAATCTCTTGGAAGACTAAGAAGCAATCTACTGTGTCACGTTCTTCTGCAGAGGCGGAATATAGAAGCATGGGCAGCACAGTTTGCGAGTTACAATGGATCACTTATATTTTATCTGATCTCCACATCCCTCTTTCACTTCCAATACCTTTATGGTGTGATAACAGGGCTGCATTACACATCACAGCAAACCCAATATTCCATGAACGTACGAAACATCTTGAAATTGATTGTCATCTTGTTCGGAATTTGTACAAATCAGGCTTGGTGCTTCCAAACCATGTTCCCTCTGCTGACCAACTTGCTGATATTTTCACCAAGTCACTTGCTTCTCCTCAATTTCATAATCTTCTTTCCAAGATGGGGTTGACTGATTTACACCAACCTCCATCTTGAGGGGGGGCTGAAGGAATACTGAAGTAATGTGTTTGCTGGGTTTGCTGAAGAAGAGCTTAGCTGCTGATGAGCTAAAGAAGAAGACTTAAAAACGCGTTTCTCATTTTTCATTTCCTTACTTACGTTTCTTTTATTTTCCTTTTTTATGTTGCTGATGTGTCTTTCTTTGATTGGATATATTGAGGATCTTACATCTATAAGTAATTGTAATCTTCCTCTTCCAGACTTGAGTTCTCTGAATAAAAATAAATTCCCTCTACTTACTCTGATCTTGTTCAGAACTCAAGAAAGAGACGAGTGGTTTTATAGACAGGGAACTACTTGGGTGGGTAGATTGATAGTTTACAAAGGAACTTTGCCTAATTTCAGTACCCAAGTTGCTGGGAAGAGAATATATCACAATTCTGAGCAGAGGTTACGTGATTTTGTTTCAGAGATTGAAAGCCTAGGACGGCTTAAGCATAGAAATCTGGTTCAGTTACTGGGATGGTGCCGCAGAATAGATGATCTGTTGATTGTTTATGACTTTTATGCCTAATGGAAGCTTAGATAAGTGAACCGAAAAATGTATTAACTTGGGAAAAGAGGTTAAAGATCATTAAAGGTGTCAAGGGTCGCTTCTGGACTCCTATATATTTACACAAGAATGGGAAAAAAACAATGATTCATGGGGATATAAAAGCAATCAATATTCTGTTAGTATTTGGGGGGGAATAAAATGGCATGGTTTCACTTGCTGGAGATGGAGAACGACCGGAGATGGAGGCGGTCGCGGGCTGATTGTCACTTTTTGCAGATGGAGAAAGTATGTTTTTCGAATGAGAAGGTGAAATGGGTTTTTGGTGCTGAGACTGCTTAGTCTTTGTTTTGTAATTTTTTTTCTTTTTTTAATAAATTCCACATGTATCTGAATGACTTCCTGTAACAAACTCCCTGTACGAATAGCATTTTTCTTTAATATTTTAAATTATTTTAGTATCAATAGAAAGTTATAATACAAAAAAAAAAAAAAAAGAGTCGGCTCGGCCCGTTTGACACCCTTAGGGAAGGAGTTTGAATATATCTCCACATAAAGGAGGTTGATTAAAAGTAAAAATGGTTGGGGACTTTTAAGTCTCCAACTTATTTTGGAGTCATTTGAAAGTAACCGAGATTGACTCCCAAAAATTAGGTACCAAAAAAAATCACGATAGAGTCAAGTTATTTCATCCCTTTTTAACCTTATCCTTTTATCTCCAATGTGGGTATTGAACACCAAACCCTGTTGACCACAAAATCTGACTGGACCTTGGATCAACACGTCTCAACTCCTCCCTCTTTAACGCGTGGATCTCCTGCGCACTGTGACAGACGATCAGTTTGCAAAGGGGGCCGAAGTGGCTCCCGTTTGCGCTCCGACGCCTAAGTCAGTACTCAATTTCAGCAAATATAGTTTGGGTGCGGGAAATATGAGTGTGTAAAAGAGAGAAAGGGGAGTGAGAGTAAAATATTCATTTAAGAGAACGAAATTGCTAACCCCGTTTGGATGAAAGGGATGTCTTATTTATAGAAGGAGTTGTTGTTTCGGATTGAGATACGTGTCGGACTTTACACGTGTATTTACCCTAGCTGTTGGAGAAGCGGATCTTACTTTTTGGCAGTAATCATTGCTATGTTTGGTAGGGGATGGGCACCTGTCACTTTTTGATAAAGGCAATGTCACATCTCTGATTCTATCCATGGTCCCATCACTCATCCGATGCGTTACCATGGAGCACCTCGGCTAAACATAAAACACCTCGGCTAGTCATAAACCAGTCCGGCTAAAGAAGTTCATGCGATGTTTCACCTCGGAAGTTGACCTAAGGAGATATCCTAAGCTTTAGCCACGGGCCAAGGTCCATTGGGCCTCTATCGGGCATTCGCTGGTGGTTCACTGTACTCCATTTTGGGCTTGGTCTCAACACTAGTCCCTCAAATCAGATGTGGTCATTCATGGGCGGATAGGATTTGCCATGGGTTTGAAGCACTAGTTTTGTTCTAATAACGTTCCGTAATTAGATAGCTATAGGATTGCGGTTTTGCCCAAATTTCGTTATCTGTTACATCCCATATTTTATAATTATTCTGCCATCCTTTAGTCGGGAGTCATCATGTGGCTCTGTAAGCTTAAGGCTCGAAATGACATTCCTTATGGGGAGCTCGGATTCAAAGTAAAGCCGACCTCCTACTCCCATTTTACTTCCCCAGGTGAAAGTCAGGATTATACTAGCATGTCTCTTAGGCGGCGCATTTAATATAAGGGAGCTACTGATATCGGTTCCCAAGAAATAAGAAAGGGATGGGGGTGACATCTTGTCGCGCGTGGCGCACACTGTGGTAACTGAATGGTTTTCTCCCTTCTTCCGAAAGTTGGCGCTTGGATTAGCCCATCCTCCAAGAGACGCGGGTTACCCGTGTTAATCATGCGGCTCAAAGATCAAGGACTTTGGTTTGTTGGGTTCCTATAAAGCCTCCTTCTTCTTATTGTTTCTCTTTTACCGTATCCTTAGAAATTTCGTAGTAGCACTTTCGCAAGAAGTTGTAGCTCCTCTTCCTTTCTTGTAAGTCTTTCATCATCTCTTCAAGGGTTTTCCACCTAGCAAGCCGTTTCTTCCGCTCAACACCTTCCATTGGCGTGTTCTTCACTTCGACTGTACAATCTTGGTCGTTCATTTTTGAAGATAAATTTCTTTTCCTTTATATGTACAAAACTTTTCCAGTTCTAATCTTCGAGTGTGGGTTTGAAAATCTTATTTTCCATTTTGTTTTCCTTTTGATGAGTCTAGTCTAGCCCATTTTTAAGAACAAAAAGAAAAATGAAAAGAGTTGGGGGAACGGGTTCACAGGAACTGTTAGCAATGGCGATTCCCGTCAGAGGTTTCTGCCCATTATCTTTATCGGTTTTTAGTTCCCGCTTCTTTAGGGAGCAGATTAAGAGGAGGAATAGGAAATGCAGTGGTATAATTTATTTAGATGATTCTAACAGCGAAGAAGAAAAGAACCAGACCTACATGGCTCACCTGTCATCCGACGAAGAGGCCTCTCTGCAGGAGCTTCGAAGCAAGCTGGATAAGGATTTGTAAAGAGGAGAGGCAGTGGGCTCTTCTTCTGGTCATCAGGACCTCGGGTTAAGCATTAGGGCCCCATTTAGGGCACATAGGGAAGAGTTAGGGCTATCTGAGGAGGAGATAGCCCAGGTTGAAGGTTGGGTGGACCTGGTGAATAAAGTGTCAGGGTATCATGTGGACCCGGATCCGAACCCAGAATCTTGGGAAAGCAGTGAGATTGCCACGGAAATTCGAAGCGTTGATTTGACGGGAACATCGGAGAAATTCAAGATTCCAGAAAGGGTTCAATTAGTGCACCCTACGCCTTCTTGGCTACCCTGTAGCCCTCTCCCAAGTCAGGTGGTAGTATGCTATGATGCTTTATCCTGCGGGATGAGGCTGCCCCTGCACCCCTTTTTCAAGGCACTGCTTAGGAGTCACAACTTATGTCCCTATCAGTTGGCCCCTAAATTTTAGACGTAGGTGGTGGGTACTTTCCTGGTGTATTAGGAGGTCAACCCCGACTACCCCATCTCGTTGCACATCATCCACACCTTATATACCCTGAAGAAGTCCGTTAGAAGGGATAAGGATGTGAGGCCGAATATCAAGGACTGGTACTACTTGTCCCCCAGAGGCTCGTATCCCCATATTATTACTGGTCATCCCACTTCGATAAAGAACTGGAGGAACCAGTGGTTCTGGGTTGCGGGAGAGTGGCAGAGCTCACCTGTGAACTCTAGTCCGGAAATCACCGTTCCCCGAACTCTTTCCCCACCTAGTGAGTCTTGTATTTTCTTTCGCGTCCTTAAGTGTCGTGTGTCATTCACTTTTTATTTTCTGTTCATCTTTCTTTATTTGTTTTTCACACGTTATTGGTTTATGGCAGGGGATGCTTTTGCATGCCTCCTCTCCGACGCGGATTTAGCGGCAGTGAGGCGCTTGTTTGCCTACAAGGACACTTTTCAGGGGGTCATCCAACAAAACAAACTCTTTGTTAAGCACGGCCTTATGAAAGCCATGAGTGAGTAAAACTTTCTTATTGCCTTCATAGCTTTTGCCTCAATCATTCATAGCCTTATTCTTCTCTCTTTCTTGCTAGGTTCCAAGGACTTCTCGAAGATCTTCTTGAAGGGCCTTATGGCCAAAAAGGTCCATCCTGCCCTTCACCACGGCAACGAGATCGAAAGGAGGCAGAAAGCAGTACTTACTAATCTGCAAGTAGGGGTGGCAAAGGAGGTATCTGAAGCGTCCTCTGCCAACTTGAAGGTCCTCTTCCTGCATTACTGCCACCACCCAGTTTGCTGCCGGTGGGCCCCCAACAGCCTAGCATGGAAAAGGAGGCCGAAACCAAGAGGGTCACAACAAAGGGGAAGGGAGGAGGTCAGATAAGGGTAGCTCTAAGAGGGAAAAGGAGTCTAAGAATGTCTCGGTGCCATCTCCCCTATCCGAGGATATTTCCGAACCTATATTCGAGGAGGATCCCGCCCCTTTGAAGAGGCTCAAGAGGGGGGAAGGATATCACCTCTGCTCCTCTGCCACCAGAGGCCCAAAACTTAGAGGACGAGCTTTCCGTGTCTATCCCAGGCTTGGCTTTTGAAGTGACACCTGAGGGGGTAGAACCGTAGAAGAGCTCAAACAGATTAAAGCCAGTGTCCTCCCCAATGATGTCACCTTCAATCCCACTTTATTCGACTCCCCCAATTCTCCTCCTGCCAAGACTGCCTTGGTCACTGAGCAATTTTGGACAGAGGCTGGTCCGCCTTCTCTTCCAGTGTCACTCCATCCCGGAAGCTGCTTGCCGCCAAAGCTATGAATGCTAGAGCACTGGCCCTTATTGATGAGGTGGAATCTTCAGTGGAGGAGGTGCAGGGGGACAAAAAAGATGCTGAGATTGCACTCCGTCACGCGGACAACATGCTGAAGGAGATTAATGATCTTAAAACTCAGCTGTCCATAGCCCGCAAATCTTCCTCAGAGGAGAGGGCTCACGCAAAGCGCCTCTAGGAAGATAATGATAAAGTGAAGCATGACCTCCAGGCCTCCGAGTCAGATGTGGCGGCTCTGTGCAAGAAGCTTGACGACCCCAACCGTGCGCAGTCCATCACAGCTGAAGCCCTAGCAGAAGAAAACTCCACGAAGGCCAAGCTGGTAGCTGAGGTGGCAGAAGTCACCTCTAAGCTACAAGGGGAGGTAGAGGCTTGGAAGAAGGCTGAGGAGGATTATGCCTCCCTGGAGAGACATATTGACTCCAGAATTGCTGAGGCCTTGGAACGTACTATTGCGGCCAGGGTGAAGGAGCTTTTGGGGGTCGAAGTGTCGAAAGTAGTTCAGGGCTTCAAGGATACTTTTGAAGAGACCCCAGAGTATGAAGCTATGCAGAGGATTTTTGAGAACATTGGGGCTAGGATGGCCTTGGGAGATGTAAAAAAAGGCTTTCCCAGATTTGGACATTTCCCAGATTTAGGGGAAGATCTTCCTACTGATGTTCCCTCTGACTCCTGCCAGATCGTACCAAGTGGAGATTCTACCAAAGACCCCCCAGTGAATGTGGCAACAGGGTGTGGCTACGGTTAGTTGGCTTTTAGTTTATTTTTCGAGTTTTGAATTGTAAATGTAACGACACTTTGAATTGTAAATACTTCGAATTATAAACGTAATGATTTATTTAGCTTAATGTTTTGATCATTTTTTGAAGTTGAACAATTGCGTACACAAGTTTTTGGTTGGTACAACGTCATTTGTTTAAGTCTGAAGGCTTCTTAAACGCAAACGCCTTCTAAACGCTTCTAAACGTATTCAACGAAGATAGTCCCTCAGATCTAAGTAGCTTAAGGCATTCATGTTTACTGGTTAGATCTAATTTTGACGAACATTTGAACATATTTGATTTGTACTTCGTAACACCTGCGATTCTTCTTCCCTATGATTTATTAGTTTGGACAAGCACCTACTGATGGTGTTAATACGTTCAACTAATACGCAGTGATCGTAGCACGGGCTTATAAAAGTCCCTTTTCTAACAAAGTTCAAGTATAATGGAGTTGTGGTCTCCTATAAACAAAATAATTTAGGTATTTTTAATATCCGCTATGTTTACTGAACAGCAGTTGATGCAATCCTTAACGTAACCTACTTCAAATTTTCATTAAAATTATGTGGAGATATTGTAATCATTGAAGAGGAACTTGACTTTATTGATAATAGCGACGAAGGTGATCCGTGTTCCAAGGATTATACAAAGGTACCCCAGATAGGTCTTCAATCATGTACGTACCGGGTACCACCACGGCAGTGACTTTATAAGGGCCTTCCCAATTAGGACCTAAAGTCCCTACTCCCGGCTCTTGAGTAGAGGGAAGGGCCTTTCTAAGGACTAAATCCTCAATGTTAAAGTGCCGACCCTTTACTCTTTTGTTGTAGTAGCGGGCCATTTTTTCCTGGTACTTGGCCATTACTATTTGAGAGTCACTCCGTTTTTTCAGGAGAAAATCCAAGTTTGTCCTTTGTACTTCTTCGTTTCCTGCCTCGTCATAATGAATTTGACGAAGAGAAGGCACCCCAATTTCAATTGGACACATCGCCTCGGATCCATATTCCAGGGAGAAAGGAGTTTCACCGGTGGCAGTGTGCGAGGTGGTCCGAAGTGCCCATAGTACTTGTGGGAGTTCGTCTACCCATGCGCTTTTTTGGATTCCAACTTCCTTTTTAGGGTATTCTTTATGGTCTTGTTCATGGCTTCTACCTGCCCATTAGCTTGTGGATGATGCGGAGACGAAAACAATTTCTTAATTCCCAAATCGTCACACAATTCATCAACGCTTCTGTTTTTGAACTGCTTTGCTTTATCACTAACCAACGAGTGCGATATTTCAAATCTGCATATAATATTCTTCCAGATGAACTTGGTGGTGTTGGCCTCGGTAATCCTCATCAGGGACTCCGCCTCGACCCACTTGGTGAAGTAGTCAATTGCCACTATTACAAAACAATTGTTACCAGCACCTCTGGGCATAGGACCAATAATATCAATCCCCCACTTCACGAAAGGCCAAGGGCTAGTTACCACAGTCAATTTTTGATGCGGATGATGCGGTATGGTCGCATGCCTCTGGCATTTATCGCACTTTCGACGGAGTCATGAGAGTCTTTTCGCATAATTGGCCAAAAATATCCCTGTTGGAGGGCTTTCTGAGCCAGCGATAATGCCCCAGCGTGGTTGCCACATATGCCATCATGGATTTCTTTCATTATATATTGTCCTTCTTCCTGTCCAACACATCGCAACAAGGGAAAGATGTAGCTCCATTTATAAAGCAGATCATCCAAGAGTAAAAAAATTGCGGCATAGCTTTGCAACCTCCGACCTGGTTCCGGCTCGTTTGGTATTGTTTGATACTTTAAGTATGCTAGTATAGGTCCCATCCAAGACCCTTCTTCTTCCATTGCCAAAATTTCCGTTCTCGGCTCAATGGAAGAAACCGGAAAATGCTCAACTGGAACCACTTTGTGGAGCTTGGAATCATTACTGCTTGCTAGCTTAGATAAAGCATCTACATTGGAGTTCTCAGTTCTGGGAATATGATGTAACTCCATTTTTTCGAAATGCACAACTAGATCTTTTACTTTCTTCAAGTAAGCAACCATGACCGGCTCTTTGACAGAAAACTGTCTGTGAAACTGGCTCACAACAAGTCGCGAGTTACTATTTGCCACTACAGATTTAATCTTTAGACCTTTCCCAAGTCTTAATCCAGCTAACAGCGCCTCGTATTCTGCAACATTGTTTGAGGCTTTAAAGCCAAAACGGATCGTGCTGTGCAGTTTGTACCCTTCTAGACTTATTAATAGTATCCCAGCCCTGGATCTTCCTTCAGCCGAAGACCTGTCAATGAACAGTTTCCACTCAGAGCTATCCTCCGAGCTATCAATCATCTCCACCTCGGGCGGATGCGTGAACTCAACTATGAAATTTGCTAAAGCTTGACCCTTTATAGCTGTCCGAGGCTCATAAAGCAGGTCGTACTGGCTGATTTCTATCGCCCACTTCATTAACCTCCCAGATACGTTTGGTTTCCGCAGTACTTGTCTCATAGGAAAGTTCGTGAGAACATGTATGGAGTGTGACTGAAAGTAGGGGCGGAGTTTGCGAGCTGCTGTGATCAATGAGAGAGCAGGTTTTTCCATATCTGGGTAACGCGTTTCTGCATCCAGCATGGCTTTGCTTGCATAATACACCGGGAGCTGATTCCCATCTTCTTCTCAGATCAATACTGAGCTAAAAGCCTCTTTTGATACGGCTAAGTACAGATAGAGTGGTTCGCCAGCCTTTGGTTTTGATAACAATGGGGCCTGTCCCAAGAATGATTTTAGGTCGAAAAAAGCTTGTTTACATTCCGGAGTCCATTGGAATCGCTTCCTTCCCTTCAAGATCTTAAAAAATGGCAAGCATTTGTCAGTGGACTTGGAAACGAATCGATTTAAAGCCGCAATTCTTCCCGTCAAGCTTTGCACTTCTTTAGGGCTCCGAGGAGATTGCATGTTTAGCAAAGCTTTGATTTTATCGGGATTGGCTTCAATCCCTCTTCTGTTCACCATGAATCCCAGAAATTTTTCGGACGCTACTCCAAAAGCGCATTTCGCTGGGTTGAGCTTCATTCGATATTTCCTTAAAATATCAAAAGCCTCTGACAAATGGTGGATATGCTCTGTGGCGACCATACTTTTGACCAGCATGTCATTGACATACACTTCCATGATGTCTCCCAATTGCTCCGAAAACATACGATTTACCAACCTTTGGTAGGTAGCTCCAGCATTTTTTAAGCCAAACGGCATGGCTTTGTAACAATAGAGTCCCCTATCCATAATAAACGAGGTGTGCTCCTTATCCGATTCATGCATGGGGATTTGATTGTATCCAGAGTATACATCCATAAAGCTTAGCATCTCATGTCCCGCTGTTGAGTCGACCAATTGATCAATCCAAGGCAGGGGAAAACTGTCTTTAGGGCATGCCTGGTTTAAATTCAAGAAATCAATACACACTCTCAGTTTCCCATTCTGTTTTGGGACCAACACAGGGTTTGATACCCACTTCGGATACCGAGACTCTCTGATGAAGCAATTTTTCAATAGCTTCGTCACCTCTTCTTTCAAGGCCTCGTATTTATCAGAACTCATCGGTCTTCTCTTTTGCCTGTGTCCAGGGGTTCTTGGATCAAGCTGAAGTCTATGATAGGACACTTTAGAATCAATTCCAATTATGTCATCATGCTTCCATGCAAATACGTCGAGGTTTTTGAGTAAGAATCCTTTTAGTTGACCTTTGTATTCAACCGACGAATCTAGTCCAATTTGCAACTCCTTGATTGGATCAAGTGGGTCAACACCAAAACATTCCAGCCTTTCCGCTAGGGTGCAATTGTCTCCGGCCATTTTTGGATCTAGATCTGCTAGATCCTCTTCCGGCATCATCGTAACATCTTCATTTTCTGAGGGCCTTCCATTCAATCTTTCAGGGTCTGGAGCAGCCTCGGCCATTGCCACATCGCTGATCATGTTCAAGCTTCGGTCTTGAAATTTTCGGATAGCGTTTGTGTAACAGGATCGTGATTCAATTTGGCTCCCCCTTACAGTTGCAATACCATGCTCCGTGGGAAACTTCATGCAAATGTATTTCGTATGGATTGCAGCTCCCAAGTCAATGAGACCCGGTCTCCCAATTGAGCCATGATAAGAGTAATTTTGTCCACAATCAAGAATTCCATGGGGATTCTGGAGAAAGTTGGTGCTTGCCCTACCTCATTCATAAGGGTTATGGATCCTCTAGGAGTTATGTTGTCCCCAGTGAATCCATATATTGGATCTGTGACTGGAATGAGTGGGGTGCTAATCCTCATTTTATCAAAAGTTATTCCATAAATCACGTTTACCGAGGCACCATCATCCACCATCATTCGTGACAACCCATTCCGAGCCACCACTACCCTGATAACCAACACGTCATTATGCGGAAAATGCACCCCAATAGCGTCATCTTGGGTGAATGTGATAGATTCTGTCCGAGGCATCCCAACAGGGTGTGAATGGATGTGATAATTCACGTTGGCGGGCTGCTTGGCCTCTCTGATATACCTCTTTTGGGAGTTATTTGTGCTTCCACCTGGGTGGAGGCCTCCCAATATTGTGTCAATTTTGCGAATCGGATGGTCATTTGCTGACATAGATGGCTCCCTCGTATCTTTAGCATGAGCCGAGGAGTTATCCTGACCTTTGCTCCTGTCTCTTTGACGACTGCCAATCCTTTCCTTGGTTGGGTTCTTCCATGGAGCTCGCCTGTCAGCTCGGTTAAACTTTTGGTTGCCTGATTTTTGTGGTTTTCCTTTGTCAGGAGAGAAATCACTTCCCCTTCTTTTGTGAGCCTTTGGTCCACTAACATGTGAATTTCCCTACAATCTTCCGTTGCGTGGCCATAATATCTGTGGTAGGTGCAGTACGCCCCAACCATAGGCTGCTTCCCACTCCGGCTAGCCCCCATTCTCCCCTGATCTGTGGTGGGATTCGGCGAGGGGGAGTTGGAGTGCAAGTTGGGGATAGCCTCCATGATCTCCGCTGCATAGCTGGACCCGGTTCCCAGAAATGGGTGTGGCGCCCCACTTCGGTTCCTGATAGCCTCCTTTCCTAGGGTTCGCTTCATTGGGGTATCCAAGATTGTATCTCCCTTGGGGAAGATTGTCTCTGGCCCTAGCCATATCTTCCTTCATCAAATCTACCACGGCATTGTAATCCCTCGGCTTTCTGCTTCGAACATCCCTCCAAAAAATTCTCGTCATGTCTAGCCCCCCTTTTAACGCGAAAAACATCTCCGCCTCGGTGATGTTCTCAAAAATGTGCATCTCTTCAGTAAACCGGGTTAGGTAACTCTTTAAAGATTCCTCCCTTCCTTGCCTTAAGTCTTGAAAGCATTGGAGTGGGAGCTGGCCAGGCCTGGAGGAAACAAAGCCATTTTTTAAGGTTGCCTTCAAATCTCTCCAACTATGGATGCTATCAGGAGGGAGTTTTTTGAACCATCGTATCGCACTTCCCTCAAGGGTTAAAGCAAAGACTTTGCACTTCAGTGCCGGAGTGGCTCCAGATATTTCCATGCTTGCGCGGTAGTTTAACAGGTGATCATAAGGGTCACTTCGGCCAGAATACTTCGTTATTTTCGACATTTCAAAGTCATGGGGCACTGGACACCTTCGGATGCCCTCTGTGAAGAGACTTATTTCCTCTTCGTCATCCAGCTCGTATGACGGTAATTCGTTGTTCCCGTCATGCCCGGAGTGCATCGGGTCATGGTGCTGGTCGTAATGTGGTGAGCATAATCCTGCCCTGGTGGAGGCAAAACTTGGCCATAGTTTGGCCTTTCAAAGGTTGGAGGACCATTAGGAGATTTGGTCCGAGCTGCTTCTGCCCTTCTTTCATGCCTATTCCTAGGCTCACAAGCGAGGCTCAATTTCTTCTCCCCTGTGTCATACCTGTCTCTACGCATTTGGCTCCGTGACAAGGCTTCTTCAGCCCGTTGCTCCCGCCTATTTCTAGGTTCAGCCACATGGTGCAGATCTTGGTCAGTCCAGCCTCCTCGTTTGCCCCGGAATAATCCACCTATTCGGCTAAAAATGCTACCAGACTTTGAAGGCGAAGCCTCCCTGCGGCTAATAGGGGTTGATCTTGTACTCTTGGTGCTTCATGCACCGGGTCCTCTTCGTTGAAAGGAATAGATTCAACCTCGACATATGCTTGCAGATCTTGATAATAATAGGAGGCAATAGCTGCATCAGATGGTGAGTAATATGGCTATGAATATTACGGGGGCATCATGGACTCGTTTATAACATATCCTCTAGCCATGTAGGCATTCATCGCAGCGGTTTGTTCTATTTGCTGTTTCTGCATTTCCAACATCTGGGCTGCGATGCGAGTCATATCTCGCAGCATGCAGCGATTTCGGTGCCGACGCGGAGGGTTAGGTTGGGCTACCCCCTCGTTTGTGTTCTCATGAGGCCTTTGGGGAGCCTGTTCCTCGCTGTGCTGGTCATTTTTATTCCTACGAGGGTTAATATCATCGTCACTTTCATTTATATTCATAGCAATTTCTTTGGTTTTATCTTTTCTTTCAAAGATAGGTGAACTTTTATCTCAAAGTTCTAAGCCTTTTCCAAGGTTGTTAAACTTATATTTCAAAATTTCACACATTTTTCAAGGTTAATAAACTTATGTTTCAAAGTTTTTGTAGTTCTCCGCTCTTTTGCAAGAGGTTATTCGTCCTTTTTCAAGGTTTCCTTTCTGTGTGTGGCTTTTTGTCATGCGGTTTTGTGGTTAGAAGTATGGTTTCCCATAGACGGTGCCAAAATGTTGACCACAAAATCAGGCTGGACCTTGGAACAACACGTCTCAGCTCCTCCCTCTTTAACGAGTGGATCTCCTGCGCACTGTGACAAATGATCAGTTTGCAAAGGGGGCCGAGGTGGCTCCCGTTTGCACTTCGACGCCTAAGTCAGTACTCATTTTCAGCAAATATAGTTTGGGTGCGGGAAATATGAGTGTGTAAAATAGAGAAAGGGGAATGAGAGTAAAATATTCAGTTAAGAGAACGAAATTGCTAACCCCGTTTGGATGAAAGGGATGTCTTATTTATAGGAGTTGTTGTTTCGGATTGCGACGCGTGGCGGACTTTACACGTGTATTTACCCTAGCTGTTGGAGAAGCGGATTTTACTTTTTGGCAGTAATCATTGCTACGTTTGGTAGGGGATGAGCGCCTATCACTTTTTGATAAAGGCAGTGTCACATCTCTGACTCCATCCATGGTCCCATCACTCATCCGATGCGTTATCATGGAGCACCTCGGCTAAACATAAAACACCTCGGCCAGTCATAAACCAGTCCGGGTAAAGAAGTTCATGCGCTGTTCCACCTCGACAATTGACCTAAGGAGATATCCTAAGCTTTAGCCATGGGCCAAGGTCCATTGGGATTAGGCTGATTTCCTCTAAATACCGACCAGATTCGACTACAAACAATTGTGGTGTAAACTTCAAGTATTCTTCAACATGGGCTTATAAAAGGCTGAAGTTAAACGGATCTTGATTTTTCATCGTAGTCAATGGGTTTATTTGGTAGCACAAAATGACCTAAAAAACTTCCACCTCGCCAAATAACCTGTAAGCTAAACAAGATAACAATAGCTTAAAAGGAAGGAAGAGACTTACAGACATGTACCAATATTTAGAAGAGGAAGGCAGCTTCTGAATTTTACCAAATGAAGCATCTTAGTTCATGTCTGCAGAGTTGTATTCTGAAGGGACTTTCTCAAGTTTTACGAGTTTTTGAGAGACCATATCTATAACGAAATGCTGTATGACATCAATATATTTATTACGTTCATGAAAACAGGATTTTTACACAAGTGGATAGCAGACTGACTAACGAAATATATTGTCACGTTAACATCAATAACACCTAGTTCATTTAATAGAATTTTAAACCACAAAGATTCTTTAAAGGCTTCATTAGTAGCAATATATTCAAATTCAGTAGTGGATAATACAACAATGTGTTAGAGTTGTGATTTTCAACTAATGTATGAATTACACAAAGTAAATAATTACTAAACAAATTCGAACTAATTGAATATATGTATCAGAAATTCCTCTAATTGGTTTGCCATTTCCATAAAGGATATAATTGACAACTCGAAGTTGCACATTATCCCTTTCCTGCAACAAATCGGGGGGAAAAAGTGTTACTAAATTTATACCGCTTGTTATTTCATATGTGACGACAGGTCGAACCAAAACAAAATAATTTTTCTTACTAGGCGTGATTCGTTGAACATAAATGCAATTTTTCAATTTTTTGGATTCCTTGGAATTTGAGTTTCCTATTTCTGGTGGTATCAAAATGCTGCTATGTCGAGATATCTTATCGGTCTCTCCAGGTTCCTATTATCTCTATCACCAGCATAATTAACAATAGTAAAGCCTTTCAATTTTATACTTTCAGCATTAGACTTATATATCAGTCTGACATTACATGTTTCTTTCAGATATCTAAATAACCATTTTAAAGCTTCTCAATGATTGGGACCAAGATTGGACATGTACCTGTTAAGTGTAACAAGAACAGAAGCTAAATAAAGTCTAGTACACACCATTGAATACATAACAGATCCAATGGTAATAGAATATGGAATTTTCTTCATTTTTCCTCTTCTTCTTCATTAGCAGATGATTGCTCCTTTGATAAGATAAAATGGTTGGCTAAAGGCAATGTAACAGATTTACAATCACTCATGCCAAACTTTTTAAAAACTTTCATAACATACGAAGTCTGATGCAAGAAGGAGATTGAATTTGACTTATCTTTTTCAATTTTCATGCCTAAAATTCTTTTAGTATTATCTAAAATTTTCATATCAAATTCATCACTCAAAGTGTTTTTTTTTTTAAATTTCATTTAAGAACTTTAAGTTGGAGCCAACTAGGAGTATATCATCAACATATAATAATATAAACACAACAATCATTATTAGCATTCCTGTGTTGAAATACAAGCAATGATCGAATTTACTCCTTTTAAAATCAGTGGTTTGCACAAAAGAATCAAAGCTTTTGTACCATTCTATAGGAGATTGTTTTAAACCATAAAGAGAACGTTTAAGAAAATACATATTATTAGGTTTTTTCCAATTTTCAAAACCTTTTGGCTGATCCATAAAAATCTTTTTATCAAGTTCACCATGCAAAAAAACAGTTTTAACATCAAATTGTTCAAGTTCCCAATCAGAATATGCAACTAATGCAAGCATAGTCCTATAGAGAAAACCTCATATTTTAATCTCCAAGGTGAGTGTTGAGTACCAAACTCAATTGGGCTGATTTCCTCCAAATACTCAACTAGATTCGACTACAAATAATTGTGGTGTGGATTTTAATTATTTTTCAATATAGGCTTATAAAAGCCTGAAGTTAAATTGGCCTCATTTTTAATCATAGACAAAAGATTTGTTTAGTTTAACAAAATTACCTAACATTGACAAAATTTAAAAATGGTCAAACCGTAACGATTCGAATTTTTTCTCAAATCAAATCAAATCAAACCAAACCAAAAAATTGTTTGCAATTTGGTTCCATTTGAGACCGCGGTTTGCCTAGCTGAATACAATTATCATATAAAAGAAAAAAAATAAATTGAAAGATAGTTTTGGTGTGGTTGAAGACCACGTCGGATCGTGATCGAAGGGTTTCAATTTTAGGTATCATGAGGTCAGTTGAATCGAGTGCTCACTGCTCAGCTATAAGATTTGAAGTATACCGCAATCGATGCAAACATACTACTATTTTTCGTTGCAATGTAGCTATCACAATCGAGAATATACTTTGGCATGTAATTTGCTTTGGTCTCTAATTATTATACAATCCAACTGGTGTTTAATTTGTTCTTTTCATAATTTAGCTTTTATTTATCTTACTTGAGTCTAAAATGTAATTCGATCACTGGCATCATCTTCAATTTGCTAATATTTATGCTGTCGAAGAGTTGCTATTTTTTTTATTTATTAAATGATTTATTTGAACAGTGCAATTACAATTGCTTTTTGACTTCATGTTTGAATTTTAAATTGAAAACAAATACGAAATAATTTAGGGTAATTATATTGACACCACAATATTTTTTAAATACACAACATTTTATTTTTAATGAATATACCTAAGTTTTTCATATTTTTAAACTTATGCTCCCAAATTTTTTATATAAATTTCTTTTCATCAATCATCTGTTAATTTTCATATTTTGTCCATGTAGATGATTTTTGTCTAATATATTTTTATGAGGACAAAAAAACTTATGTATCTCTCGTATTTTTAAATAATCGAAGTAAATAACTAATATAAAAGTCAAAAATAAATATTTTCCCCTCTTTTCAATGCATGTTAGCAGAATATTTGGATATAAACTGTAATTAAAAATAAAATATGTTAATTAATTGAAAGTTAAGAAGAATAATGTTTTGGAATAAAAATCTAAGGACATAAAAGCAAAAATAAGCGAATATTAAAAACCTTTCATGTAATTAAAATGTAGTGGAAATATAAAAAATTGCGATGTGAATATTACTACCCAGTACTTGAACATCTAACATTAACTTATTTTAGCTTTAAAATATGTTACTATTGTGTTGATAGGTAAATCGTAGATTAAAATCGAACTAAAACGTAAAAAATAATTTAGTTTGACTGACAGTGAAAAATATTAACCAATGAAAATGGGTCAAAATGGCGATACATTTGCAAAAATGGATCAAATAGGCAGAACTCAATTTACTCAAACTTTTTATTTGTCAAATCTTATTTTCATACTAGTTAGACGTACGTGCAATACACGTGTCGTATATTAACCAAGTATTTAATAGCGTGTAACAAAGTTACGTAGGAAGGTTGTATAATTGTTTGAAAGAAAAAGGGTAGTCAGCCTATATCTTAATTGATTGATTTGGAATGGAAGAGGTAAGATACGTATTTAATATTGTATAATGGAAAAAAATAGATTTTGTAGAAAAAAAATAAAAATAAAAATAAAAATACGAAGTGAGTATAACGCAAGGATTGGAAAAAAAAAAAAAAAAAGGTGAGAAAGAGTATCAAAGTAGAACTTCAAAGTATAGTATGTATATGAAAAGTGTAGGTTGAATGTGCATCTAAATAAAGACAACAACTTTAACAAAATAACTCATAATGTAACCTGAATTATAACTGGATGTTGTCATGTAAAAGTAAACACAACATAAAACATAAGATTCCCTTCATTTACATCACTTCAAATATAGAGTGCATTAGGGAGATGTAAGCTACAAAAGTGAAGGGATAACCATAGAGACGGATAAGGAACATAAACATAGATAATCAAGCCTACAAACTAAAACAAAGCAACAAGATGTCCTTATAGCATCATTTACAACATGACAATGGTTTTTTCCTTATAGACTTTTAGTTTGGAGCTTTGATATTTTTTGAACATAAAGAAAGCTATTCTAATCGAGCTTTCTTTTACCTATGGCATGTTCAGTGGAGGAGCTTGATAAGTGTTATATTCACGTTTATTTTATGCACTTATACACTTAAATATACCATAATGTGATTCTATCTAAGTATTATTAATGCATTTTATGTTTTATGTTGTATAGGATCCTAAAAGAGGAGAAAAGAAGAAAAAATGACCAAATTGCACTAAAAACTGAAGTTTGGGGACTTAGGTGCAAATACCTTTATGGCCGCAAGCAAATATCTTTACGGCCGTAAGTGCATGATTGAAACAGACAAAATTAAGCAGAAAAGATGTTACGGCCGTAAGAAACATCTTTACGGCCGTAACCTTCAAAGAGTGAAAAATGTGCAGAAACACAGTTACGGCCGTAAAGGGACATGTCACGGCCGTAACCTTCAAAAGATACAAAATCAGCAGAGACTCAATTACGGCCGTAAAAGAATTTTCACGGCCGTAAATCTTCAAGTCAAAAATTTCCTTATTTCCATTCTTTCCATAATTTTGGATTTCTTGCTCCCAAAGTTAGGGCACGAAAATTGAAGTTATAAATAGGGAAGTTCATGACAAGAAAAAGGAGAATTATATTTTGAGAGCCACCAATATCAAGGTTTGAAGAGAAGAAATTCCGGGCAAAAATCAAGGTGAATCAAGACAATATTTTTGGGGAGTTCTTCATGGCAATGCGTGGCTAGTCTTCTCAACCTAGTTCAAGGGGGACGTTGTGTTCATATTATTTTATTATTCATTCCTCACACTCGTAACGTAGTTCTTGTTTTTATGTTTTATTGATTGGATTTCTCATGAACATTAATTTCGTCAAGACAATTTATTAATTGATTAAGGCATTGTCTTTTAATTATTGTGTTGATGTTTACTAATTTGGGTAATTGAATTCGTATTTGTCTTGTTATCCAAATCATAGTAGCAATTGGTAATTTTATATTTCCATATGAAAATCCAATCTAGATTAATCAATTCGAGCATATGTAATTGATAATTTAGTTCACCTAATTCTTCTTGTTTTCACATAGTTAATGAATTAAATCTAGGGAACTTATTCTAGGTTGTTCATTCACTCTAAATTGATTGGAGAACTAATTCTAATTGATTATTATTAAGGAAGAATTGGATTAATTAGAGCTTTTTGATTATTCCGGGTGATAAATAAAACAAAGGAAATAGTACATGCGTTGCTTGGGGAATGACAATATTATGATAGGGCACAACCGAACCTGAGAACTATGATTCTTTATTATTTGATTTTTATTCCAGCTATTTTACATCTTTATTTGATTATTTAGATTAATTGAAATTTTCAACTCAAAACCCCCATTATAATTCTAATTGATATTGTGACGACCCGAATTCTCGACCATTCGAGTGCCACTAAAAGTGACTCATATCATATTATCGAGACTTAAATAGTAATGTAAAATTATTCAAAAGAATAATTAGAATCCCATAATTTGATTTGTGAATAAAAATAGAACATAATTTTCTTACATAAAGTTCAACATAATTATCTCATCAATCTTAACCACTTTTGCCACTTCCATGTTGACCGCCTCGAACCTTCAATTATCTGAAAATGGTAAATATCGTGGGGTGAGATTTATAAAATCCCAGTAAGTATACCAAGCATAAATTTTCTTTTGAAAGCATATAGATCATTTTCATCATAACATAGGATAGGATCGAAATACTCATAAACATAGGGAGACACAAGAATTTTACCGAACTTAAATGACAAGAATTCTTATGTGTAGCGCTACTAAACTCCGGTCCCCTTAGCATAATCATAAACATATCATATGGAACCCATAACAATCTTGTGAGATTGATTTCATAGCAATGATCCAAGCATTTTCATAAAAACATAAGATATACTTACTTGTCATAAAAACATACTTACTTTTCATAAAAACATAAGGTGTATTTACCTTTCATAAAAACATACTTACTTTTCATAAAAACATAAGATATACTTACTTGTCATAAAAACATACTTACTTTTCATAAAAACATAAGGTGTATTTACCTTTCATAAAAACATACTTACTTTTCATAAAAACATAAGATATACTTACTTGTCATAAAAACATACTTACTTTTCATAAAAACATAAGGTGTATTTACCTTTCATAAAAACATACTTACTTTTCATAAAAACATAAGATATACTTACTTGTCATAAAAACATACTTACTTTTCATAAAAACATAAGGTGTATTTACCTTTCATAAAAACATACTTACTTTTCATAAAAACATAAGATATACTTACTTGTCATAAAAACATACTTACTTTTCATAAAAACATAAGGTGTATTTACCTTTCATAAAAACATACTTACTTTTCATAAAAACATAAGATATACTTACCTTTTAAAAGATTAAAATGAAGTGTAGTAGTAAATGGACCAAAACTTTCTTGACCACCTTGAATTTCTCTTACTTGTGGATTTTGTCAAGAGATTGGAAATAAGTGTATATGTGTAGAGTTGTGTGTAAAAGAGATGGGTTTAAATAGATGTATAAAGTTGGCATATTGTAAACATAATCATTCAATTCTATTAATTTTAACACATCCTTTTCTTAAAGTAAAGCACCATTCATATACTTTTCCATATTTATACAAATATTATGCTCTTCATGATTATATATAATAGAGTCTTATCAATCATTCATATACTTTTCCATATTTATACAAATATTATGCTCTTCATGATTATATATAATGGAGTCTTATCAATCATTCATATACTTTTCCATATTTATACAAATATTATGCTCTTCATGATTATATATAATGGAGTATATAAATCATTCATATACTTTTCCATATTTATACAAATATTATGCTCTTCATGATTACATATAATGGAACCTCCCATGCTTGCATATATTTTCTTAATTTCAATAATAAAAGTAATTTTTGTATAAATAAATATTGGGATAACATTGAATTAAGTACTTGGACTTAATATACTTTAAATCAAGAGAATGGAGATATTTTTTTTTAGAAATTCGGAATTTAATTTAAAATCGAACGATCTCGATTATTTCTTGACTTGGCTATACGAATATGTCGCGGCGTTAACTTAATAGTAGCGACACGATTTTCTATTAAAATAATTATTAATCGCGTAAAAATTCTGGGTCGCTACAATCTTACCTCCTTAAAATAATTTCGTCCTCGAAATTAAACTTACTTGATCTTATGATTTCTGAATACTTAATCAGAATCTCTTCTTCTTCTTCTTATGTAGCATCATCGCTACCATATTTAACCCAACCATATTTAACCCACTGGACTTTGACTAAATGCATCAATTTGTTTTCTTAAGACATGGACTTTTCTATCAATAATAGACATATGTCTACTCATAAATTCTTCTGAATCAAAATGAAAATTCCCAATCGTATGTGATATTTCATCATATCTTGTAGTATTCATGTAACTTGTCACTTATCATCGTATCATGTGACCTCAGATATTAGTATATATCTCTAAAATTTCAACAAATCTTTACTGATATATCATATCATAATAATTTTTCCTTTCTTCTTATCATCGAATATTCTCAAAATAATCAAAACAATTCCCTGAATAATCTCTCTATGTAATATACCCAATAACATATCAACATAATATCATCAACTTATCTTTCCAATATTTGTAACCCAAAATTCAGTAAACAAATATCTCCCAAACTAAGATTCTTTACTTAAATATCACCACATTTCCTGCAAAGTATTTCTTTCACTTGTATATACGTATGAATTCTGATTCAATACGGTCCTTATTTCTCTTTCACGTATTCCCGTATTATTTCTATACCTTGATTATTATATCAGAATATCAGTACCCAAAATCCAAGAAAAATATTTTATATCTCAAATCTTATCATCAAATCTTCCTTTATCGATAAAATTTAACAGTGCATTACTTCTTGTCTCCTCTTTTCATTAAAATAATCCTGCACTTTCTTGCTGGACACAACATCACGCGGATTCACTCAGATCCTTTACGCTTTTAAATAGTTCATGCTGGGAAGAGGTTAGAATCATCAAACAATGGATATCATCCTTTCTAACATTCGCAAGTATTATTCCAATCTTCCTATGAATGATCTGAGAAAGATCTATAGAATAAGGCTCGAAAGATTGAGGTTGCTGATGGCTCATGATATTCCAGAAGATGTTCGCTGGTTGATCGAAGCAAAAGTTCGACTATCTGGTGAATTACCTATGACCTTTCCAAAACATATGCCTGGTTTAGGCAAAAGCACGTTTGCAAAGAAACGAAGAGCAAAAAGACTGGGTGGTTGCTACAAATGTACTCATTGGAACTGTAATACTCGTTGCAAATCATTAGGATATTCTTCTACTAATCGAGATGATAAAATCGAATTCATAAAGGGTGGACTGAGTAAGGAGTCTTTGGATGATATTCGATTGACTCTCGAGACGCACCCAAGTGGGTATGTGCAACGTGAACTCCTTTCCTTATATGCTCAATTTAACGAGAACAAAAATCGTTATAGTCTCAAAAATATAATCGCAAAAGATCCTGTTTGCCAGTCTGTTTTACAAAATGAGGTTGTGGCAATTCAGCATTGATATAAGGTAAATCTTTGATACGCATTTAAAAATATTCTTCTGTTTCCTTTCACACGTTTTGATAAAGCTGGTAAAAATATATTTTCCTTTCTCGAGTTTTTATAAATATTGAAAAAATATATTTTCCTTTCTCGAGGTTTGATAAAGCTGGAAAATAAATCACCGAAAGGTAATATCTTTGATAAAATAGTCAAAAGTTGGCCGATTTTGTCAAAAGTAAATCTTTACTTTTTCAGAATCAATCAAAAACAGTAAATTTTTCCGGCTTTAAATAGCCAAACATATTTCATAGTTCAGGTATCCCAAAATCACATCTTCTTCGTAAGTTTTCCCTTCTATACTATCAAAGATGGAAGCACCAAAACTTCGACAGATCAAAACTATTTGTGTATTTTGTGGATCAAAAGTGGGGAAAGGCTTCGGTTATCTAGAAGCGGCCGTAGATCTTGGAAAGAAACTGGGGGAAAAAGGTATCACTTTTGTATATGGGGGTGGTAGCAGTGGTCTAATGGGTTGTGTTTCCCAATCTGCTCTTGCAGAGAAATCAAAAGTAATCGGTGTCATACCTGTCCCTTTGGTAGATGTTGCAGGAAAAACACGAGGGCATGAAGTTCAAACCTTATCCATCCATGAACGCATAACTTGTATGCTATATGGTTCTGATGCCTTTATAGCCCTGCCCGGAGGTTTTGGTACCTTAGAAGAAATCTTTAACATTACCTCGTGGGCTCAACTAGATCTCCATACTAAGCCTATTGGGCTTCTGAATGTTAACAATTTCTTTGATGGCTTGTTAACCTTTCTTGATTATGCTGTGGAACAGGGATTCATCTCTCCATTTTCCAGAAGGCTCCTTATTTCTGCTCCTACTATTGATGAACTACTGGATAAGCTGCAGTCATATATCTCAATACAAGATCCAGCAGGGGTTAAGATAGATTGGTCGCAAGGAAGGGGAATCAAGCGAAAATGGAGTCCGGTTAATGTAAACTTAACTTTATGAATCTTAGAATAGGTGGGGGTAGAGTACGGAGTATTCTTACTCTCGAGACACCCCTCTAATTTCCTAGGATTTCCTTAATGTTTAAATCTTGTGTGTACCTCAAAGGTTCCAGGTGGTAGATTACGGAGTATTCTTACTCTCGAAACACACCTCTTTGAAGGTTTCTTTATTTCCTCAAAAGGTCAGAGGTGGTAGGATACGGCTACTCCGGAAACACATCTCTCAATTTGAGGAATTTCCCATGTTGCTTTCTTTTGCTTTTGCGTGTTTCATGTATTTCTTTCCAGTGTGACTCTTGTGTGTTCTCCTTACGAGAAAATAATAATATCTCTGTTATCATCTACTAAATCTCGTTTGTGATGTAAATGAATTTGCATGTCTAACCTCAATTCTCTTAGTGATTGCATACCATACTATGCTCTTAATTCCAAACGATAAAATTCTAGGCAGAGTTTCCTTTGAAATTTGGACTTATTCAAACCGTAAGCATACTTCATAACTCACAATAATAAATAATTCCACATTTGATCACAACGATCTAAAAATTGACCACAATTTCATCAAACTTCAATATCATAAAAAAAATATTCCAGAAAATCAATTCATAATTCCTCAACATAGAAATTTCAAATCATAGTCGTCAATATCACAATATCACTTCCTTCAATACCTTAATTGGCTCAAAAGATTACTCATACTTATATTTATAAGTCATAAATCATATTCCCAAAATTTAATCACAAGGCCAAAGTTCATAATAAATTTCTCTTCAATATAGAGGCATAATTCACTTACTCAACATAATAGCCATTACTTAATTCCCAATAACCAAATCTTTAAATCTCTAACTTCATAATGCTTCTCATAAAAGTCTCATTAAAATCATATCACTTATAATCTTAACATCTCATAAAACTTCATAAAATTGGCTCGCTATTTCTCATTAAATCTAAATGATAGATAATCTGAACATATTTCTAATCATTTCTGTTGACTTCTTATACTTAGTGCCATGTCTAAAATCAATTATGCAAAGTCCATTTAAGGTTCATCATTTCTAAACTAGAGGACAACAATTATTTTGAAAATCATTCTTAAGTCATATTATTCCCATTATGCTCAACACCCGTTCTCTTTCTTTCTTTCCGAATTTTTTTCAGAATTGAAACTTGAAGAGTGGTACCAATAATCATCCACATTTTTTCCTTGCTTTTAAGCAAAGGTAGTGATAAAGGGATAAATTATTGAACCGAAAATTGAAACTTGAAGAGGAAGTACTAATAACCATCCACAGTTTTTCCCTTGTTTTTACACAAAGGTAGTGATAAAGGGATAAATTATTGTACAAATTCATTATTAATTTTGTTTGTTTAATATATTATTCCATATATTTTTTGGCAAAAGTTACGAACCAACTTATTTTTCTAATTTAGTCAGTCTTACTAAGCTTAATATGAACCAAAATTCATATCAATATCCTCTATGTCTCATGATTCTACATAAAAAGGAATAAATTAAAATTCAGGCTTCTATCAATTCATATCATACTCAACATGTATATTTCACTTAAAGATTCATAACATATGAATATTTCATACTTAACATGTCTTAATAAAATCGTAAATGACTTGCAAAGCATATAACATACCTGGTTCGAGGAGTCAATACGTGGAGAGTGACATAGTAGAGTGATGAGTTAAAATATTTCATATAATCTTATTTTCCTTTAATCAACAATAATTTAATGTGGTTGTATCCAAATCAACATTTTCTTGAATCATAATTCCTAATTAATCACAGTCTTCAAAACAAATCCAATATCGATATAGTAATTATCTCCCCATCAATAATTAATAACTTAACCCAAATAAAATTTATCGTCAAATCTTATTTTTCCTTTAGTCCCCGAACTTCTAGAAATTTATCAAAGACATCAATATAAACATCATATCACTAACTAATTATATTCCATAAAATTTTCAGGACATTACAAACTCCCTTGCTTAAAATGAATTTTGTCCTTGAAATTCGCACATCAAATTTCATCATGCTTTTCAAAATCATAACCATACTTGACATGTGAAAATTCAATTTTTTTTTTATAATGAATAGTGATTTCGTTCACTGTTCATCATGAATAGCACGTCGTTTTACTGTTCACGTGAATAGTGATTTTTTTTTTTTTAAAAGAAATAAAATTTCAAAAATCTACAGAATCGTTTTTAAAACTCTTTTCTCTGATACCAACTGTGACGACCCGAATTCTCGACCATTCGAGTGCCACTAAAAGTGACTCATATCATATTATCGAGACTTAAATAGTAATGTAAAATTATTCAAAAGAATAATTAGAATCCCATAATTTTATTTGTGAATAAAAATAGAACATAATTTTCTTACATAAAGTTCAACATAATTATCTCATCAATCTTAACCACTTTTGCCACTTCCATGTTGACCGCCTCGAACCTTCAATTATCTGAAAATGGTAAATATCGTGGAGTGAGATTTATAAAATCCCAGTAAGTATACCAAGCATAAATTTTCTTTTGAAAGCATATGGATCATTTTCATCATAACATAGGATATGATCGAAATACTCATAAACATAGGGAGACACAAGAATTTTACCGAACTTAAATGACAAGAATTCTTATGTGTAGCGCTACTAAACTCCGGTCCCCTTAGCATAATCATAAACATATCATATGGAACCCATAACAATCTTGTGAGATTGATTTCATAGCAATGATCCAAGCATTTTCATAAAAACATAAGATATACTTACTTGTCATAAAAACATACTTACTTTTCATAAAAACATAAGGTGTATTTACCTTTCATAAAAACATACTTACTTTTCATAAAAACATAAGATATACTTACTTGTCATAAAAACATACTTACTTTTCATAAAAACATAAGGTGTATTTACCTTTCATAAAAACATACTTACTTTTCATAAAAACATAAGATATACTTACTTGTCATAAAAACATACTTACTTTTCATAAAAACATAAGGTGTATTTACCTTTCATAAAAACATACTTACTTTTCATAAAAACATAAGATATACTTACTTGTCATAAAAACATACTTACTTTTCATAAAAACATAAGGTGTATTTACCTTTCATAAAAACATACTTACTTTTCATAAAAACATAAGATATACTTACTTGTCATAAAAACATACTTACTTTTCATAAAAACATAAGGTGTATTTACCTTTCATAAAAACATACTTACTTTTCATAAAAACATAAGATATACTTACCTTTTAAAAGATTAAAATGAAGTGTAGTAGTAAATGGACCAAAACTTTCTTGACCACCTTGAATTTCTCTTACTTGTGGATTTTGTCAAGAGATTGGAAATAAGTGTATATGTGTAGAGTTGTGTGTAAAAGAGATGGGTTTAAATAGATGTATAAAGTTGGCATATTGTAAACATAATCATTCAATTCTATTAATTTTAACACATCCTTTTCTTAAAGTAAAGCACCATTCATATACTTTTCCATATTTATACAAATATTATGCTCTTCATGATTATATATAATAGAGTCTTATCAATCATTCATATACTTTTCCATATTTATACAAATATTATGCTCTTCATGATTATATATAATGGAGTCTTATCAATCATTCATATACTTTTCCATATTTATACAAATATTATGCTCTTCATGATTATATATAATGGAGTATATAAATCATTCATATACTTTTCCATATTTATACAAATATTATGCTCTTCATGATTACATATAATGGAACCTCCCATGCTTGCATATATTTTCTTAATTTCAATAATAAAAGTAATTTTTGTATAAATAAATATTGGGATAACATTGAATTAAGTACTTGGACTTAATATACTTTAAATCAAGAGAATGGAGATATTTTTTTTTAGAAATTCGGAATTTAATTTAAAATCGAACGATCTCGATTATTTCTTGACTTGGCTATACGAATACGTCGCGGCGTTAACTTAATAGTAGCGACACGATTTTCTATTAAAATAATTATTAATCGCGTAAAAATTCTGGGTCGCTACAGATATGGCATTAAATTAGTTCCCGTTCCTCGTGGGATCGACCCTTGCTTCCGCTATCACATTTAAATTTGAGTTTTGGCAAGTAAGGAAATTTAATTAATTCTTGGTGCATCGCGACGCGCACCAGAGCTCATAGAAGGCTGTTTTGTTTCAGATTTAATAGTTTGTTGCTGTGTTTCTATTGATGGCTAGAACAATGCTCTTTTGGCCGATGAAGGCTGGATGTCATCTGTGTCCGTGTTATGAGCTTTTTCATCTATGCACAATTAGCAAGAATCTAGAAAATTCTAATACTGAGTGTAGGATAAACAATTAGTAGAAAAGAAACATAAAATTACCGTTTCGCATGCTTTTTGTTTCAGGGAAAAAGAAGACATTTCAATCGGTGTATTTATGCTAAGAACAGAAGTAAAACAATTGTTAGAAGGTAAAAGAGTAAGTTATGCTGGGCTTATCCTCTCTTCTAAAAGTTTGATAGTCTTGGTGAACATTACTTGCAAATGACCAAAGAAACACCATCAAGCACAACCTATCAGAATACTACAATGACAATGGATTGAGCAAAAGTTAAAACAAAAAAACAAAAAATTTCCATATTTGAACTAAACAGCAAAGGTAGTCGTGAAAATAAATCAGTGTAAAAGAACCCCCTCACAAATCACACAACGCAACAAAATGCAAATAAGAACAGTAAAAATTGAAAATTTCATTAGAATTATTCAGAATTCAACTAATCAAACTCCAACATTTTCTAAAATAAACTGCAACAAATAATTATAATTATATGCATTCAATGTGAATATTTGCATGTTCCTGTAATGTGATTGATTGTGTACCCAACACACTAAATTTTAGCATGAAAAAATTCTTATTTCAAAATCTAATTTCACTTGACAATATGATGATATTAATCAAAATTTCCATTTTAGCAAAATTCGGTTATTGATTTAGTATGATAATTTAAAATTATGGAAAATAAATTCAAAAATACTATTTAAAATCTAACTTCAATTTGGTTGGGTCTGGTGATATTAATTAAAACCCACGTCTTTTGTGTTGTTGGAGAATTTTTATCAACAAGAAAAATTACGGGATAAACATAAGAACACTGACAACCCAAGGTAAAATCTAAAATATTTTAAAAGTGTACTATGTGCATAGGTTTGTGCACACAACACATACCTGTAGTTCCATGGGTATTCGACATTAAACCCTCTAAGATACCAAACTCCTTGTGAACCATCTATGAAGAAAAATAATTGGGAAAACAGGCATTAAGGATTTTTCTAATAAAAATAAACATATAGTAAGCTATTCACCCGGTTTAAGTGTTTAACAAAGCTAGAAATTTCAATCATCTTCAATTTAATGGAGCATCGCAGCTCACCTTAGTCAAAAAGTAAATGATCCAAAGGTCCAACTCATGAGCACAACTAAGCTTCTTGGTCCTTATGGAACTTCTTTAAATGCAATATAATTATTTCCCTTTCGAAGAATGATGCATTTTACAATTCAGAGACAATCTTCAATATGAAAGTAGAAATACATGAACATTGACTTACCAAATTATATTTAAGTACTCTATAACAATAATCTGAAGTTTACAGTAACAGTAGAAAAATGATTTTCAAGAGAACAAAGGGAATAAAAAGATTGATCAACAAGAAAGCAAAAACTTGATAATCATATAGGGTAATTGAGAGAAATAAAAAGATGAACACAAAAAAATTTAACTTCAAGAAAATTAAAAACTTGAACCTGCGAAAATTTAGAATTGCAAGGAAAAAAGAGGCACTGTAATGAACACTTTATTACAACAAAAGCTCAAAAACTGACAATTGACAATAAGAGAATATTGAGATAGTTCTCATTATTGGGTTCGCTTAAGGTACATTAATATATATTTTTTTGGTTAATATTGAACTTGTGAAAGAGCAGGTTTGGATTGAGGGAGTCTGCATCGTGAGGGATGCAGGCGGCTCTTAGGAACAGTGGTTCCACAGTAGCGTGCAATTTAACCCTTTTATTATGATACTTATGTTCTCAACTACTTAGTATATTTAGCGTAGAACATATTTGTTACTCTATTGTCAATTCTTGTGCATGCTAAATAAAATCAATAGAGTACATTAGAATACATATATTTCAAACATGCATAAAAAACTCAATTTAAATGGCATTAATTACAACAATCAGCAGCAGCAAATGGAAGTGCAGAAAGTCTAACATATAATATCTAGTTCATGATCCCTTTAATTCATCATGGCTCCTTGACGTTCTTTATATAAGTTCTATTTTCTTTTAGACTCATAAAAGTAGTAACAGGAAATGACTTGTCAATTCCCCATAGGAGTCTTGAAATAAAAAACTAACTGGGCTTTCTTTCAACTTCCTTCTTCAGTTTACTTACAATTGAATCATCCTGCATGAAAAAAAACAATCAAGCCTAAACAATACCTTATCCAAAATTCTGTATATCAGATAAAGAAAACCCACAAATTTATTGAGTCTTGGGGAGGGCGAGTAAACCTAGGGGAATCCAGAATGAAGAATCACCTTACATTCAAAGAGCAACACTATCAAACTGACATATAGTAAAACCGATGACAAACAGACATTTCAACAAGAAAGCTGGAAACACACAAAGATGTCTACATTCTCTACAGTTGTAGACCTATAGGATTTGTTTAGAAAAATGGAAATAAAAATTCGCGAAACCATTGAGGAAAAAAATCGAAGCACATGAACGTAACAAGATTGACACTCACTTACCAGATCTTGCGCAAGCGGCCGAGGGAACGACGTTCATGACGAAAGCCTTTTGAAAAAAACGAAAAAAAAAATCAAAGAAAAGGAAACAAACGCATTATAGAGGAATGAAATTAATGGAAAACAAAACTCGAAGGAACTACAAAGCAAAGGATTAACGCACACCTTAACAATCTTGGACAAACGACGGAGGGGGCGGCTATTACAACGGTAGCACAGAGATCGGCGGAGGCACAGTAGGGTTTCGAAATGAAATGTCTGAAATGGAAAAAAAATAAACCGATAAAAATGAGCAGTCTAGAATATTCTAAAGGTTGGGTTCATTTTGGGTTGGACTATTTTCATTACCGGGCCAAAAACGCACGGCTTGCAAGGGAATTCCACCAAACTCGGCTGAAATGGCTTGAAATCGGCTTCTCTCATTTCTTTGGCTCATTTTGGCTAAAATGGCTTCTGAATAGTGCCATTGGAGGATACTCTTTTATTGTATAGGGATAGGGAAACTCCTGAAATTCGTGCAATTGTTCCAAACTTATTCTAATAAATTGATTTTAACCCCGATAATTTTCAAAAGTTTTTTTTCCACACTTACTATTTCACTAAGATTTTCGATATAATCCTCGAACTACCAAATTTTACCTCCTTATACTCAAAAATCTCATACAATTGCTCTAAAACTTCTTCTAATTAATTAATTCCAATTCTGGATATTCTTCAAAGTACCCGAATCAACCTTCAAGCCTCCACATGTCAGCATCTCCTTGTCACTTCCAATTTTTTCTTCATTTTTTTCAACCTATATTAATAAAATAATGTAAATTTGATTAATGTTTTTATGCACGTAACCTTCTAATATAATTATTGATTGTAAACAATGTCGTTCTCTTCATGAACAAAAGACAGAGCAAGACGTTCGGACCCAAACGTTTTAGCTAAAAAACGTGAATATTGTTATTGATCTTATGACAAATTTGAAATTCTCTGTCCAAAAATTCTTCATCATATTTACATCTAAGGTTTATTTATTTGTTACACCATTGATTATGCAATTTTTTCATGTAGTTATATGTAATTTAGGTATGAACTTGGTAATTAAGTTTATTAAAAAGGAGTAATCCACTCCTCTGGGGCCGTAACCAACCTTATCCTGATTATTGGTTAGAGAGGTAAATCGTAAGTTATGCCTCTCAAAGTCAGGGTAGAGGGGTGATGCGTTATAACTCTACTTGCCAAGGGCCGAAATCCATATTTCAGGATTTGAACCTTCACCCGATAGCTGGGAGCGCGCCTTCCACCTCTCTCTTTTACCATTGAGAGATTTGCCCTGGGGGCTGGTAATCCAGTTTATTGATTGCGCACAATCTTTCTTATTGTTTACAAAACTTGAAGATCAACTATTTTTATCTTGCATCTCAATCAAGGGTGAAATTACATTTTCTTGTTTCTTCTATGCTACTTATTTTATATACTTTTATTGTCTTATTTTAATAATCAGGTGTAATTTTATTCATAAGCTTCATATGACCGTTCAAATAAATTTCATCAAATGATTAACATTTTGTTTCTTAATTTTGCAATTAAAAATGCAATTTTTGGTACTTTTGCAATCCAAGTTTACATGGACAACCCGCTCACATGGGTGGTGGAGTCCACACACAGGTGTGTAGGCCCCACCACCTATGTGAGTAGATTGTCCAACTAGTTATTCATAATAGTTGTTCAAGTAACATGATTGAGTTTACAATATACTCATCGTCATAAAACAAAACTATAAATAATAGTAAAGCATCATATTAGGAAAAATGAATCCAAACCAATATGAGAAATTGTCATTGAACATTTAATACCTAATCTTCTAAGCTTTAACGATATTCACATCGTCTTAATTATACTACTGCTGGCCTCTGTTTGGTAAACATTTGTTTATAAGCGAGCATATGACAATATTTCATTGATTGGTCAAAGATTTTCATCCACTATTTTTTACTTTTCAACAAAATGAATCAATTAAATATTGACATATCGCTATTTATAAATAAAATTTATAAACAAATTTTTACCAAACGAAGGGTTAACTTTGATGATCTTCAGCGTATCAAAACCAACACAATATGAACTGGTGGTGCAATGCACGATCCCCACTAGTTTTTTAAGCAGAAGCGTTTCAGTCCGGGAATTCTGTGCCTTTTTGTTTCTTTCAAACACAACCTTAAGACCATAGCGCAGAAAGTACAAATGCTGAATCATCAATTCAATGAGCGGAGTAAAAACCAGATATCAAGACGACCAACTTACTAACCAACATCGAACACGTTCTCACAAGCCCGGCCGGACTATGCATTCTCTTCTATCCCCTTCCCTTTTCCCCATGCATTCAATTCCTTCGCCACGTGTCTCATCGCCGCAATCTCTATTTATCAACGCTACAATAATCCAGTTCATCACTCTTATTTCTCTCACAATTGTTCTTTCAGATAACAGTGGGTGCTTTTCAGATCAGGGCGGAGTTTCTGAAGATGGCTGATAATCAACTGGCAGCACAACCAACTGCGGAAGTGACAGGAGTGCCGGAGGTGGCAGTTCGCCGTCGGGGGCGTGGTGAATCTTGGTCGGTAGAGGCCACGTCGACGTTAATTAATGCTTGGGGATCGAGGTATATACGTGTTAATCGGTGCAACCTTCAGTCCAAGGACTGGGAGGAAGTAACTGCGGTGGTTAACAGGGTTCATGGACAGACGAACAAGACGTTCATGACTGAAAAACAGTGCAAAGACCGCATTGACACGGTGAAGAAGAAGTTCAAGGCTGAGAAGGCGAAGGTTGCGGAGAGTAACGGGACGATTACATCGTCCTGGCCTTTATTCTCGCAATTTGAGGTTTTTGTGGGAGCTGATTCTAGTAAACAGCGGGTGAGAGGGAGGCCGGGGGCGGCTCGAGTGGTTTCAATGGAGACAACATCAGTGTCAGTTCAATTGCCTCCATTGACATCAAATCAGTATGTGCCGTCGTCCGCCGTATATAAGCCGGTGATCTTGCCCCAAAAGCGTCCTTTGCTGGCGTTGAATGTGGATGATTCAAATTTGAAGAATAACTATTCTGAGATTGTTCCAGTGGTGGCTGCAGAATTGGAACCGGAGCAGAACAATTCTGAGACTGCTGCTGCTGCTGCTGCTGCTGTGGAGGTGGCAGCCGAGGTGGATGTGGAGGAACGAGGATCTGACAGTGATAAAATTGAGGTAATAGACTTGACGAGTGACAAGGAAGAGGAAGAAGGGGGTGAGGGGGTGAGAGGACTGTCGAAGGCGATAGAGAGGTTTGGGGAGAGATATGAGAGGGTGGAAGTTATTAAACAAAATCAAATGGTGGAATTGGAGAAGCTGAGGATGAATTTTATTAAGGACTTGGAAGTTCAAAGGATGAAATTGTTAATGGACACTGTGGTTCAGCTCGAGAAGATCAAGCAGGCTAAGGAATCTGGATCTTCTGATGGTATAACTTCAACATTTTTCATGTATTTGCATGAATATTTTTAATATATATATATATATTTTGAAAATCAAGTAATGATGCTTTGGTGTTTTCGCATATCCAGGGAATTCATTAGAAGCAAGCCAGCTTCTGATTTTTCTGTTTAGCATAATTTCTTTGCTAAGTTTGGATTTATGTACTTCTCTGTAAATTCATATGTTCAGTTAAGTTTATTCTCAGAAAAATGTCTCTGATTGATAAAGGATTAAGTTTCAAATACGTTTGTGGAAGACGTGTGTGCATGTGTTTAAAATGCTCTTCCTCAGGATTAGTAGGGCGAAGCTTGGACACTTGAGCCATTAATAATAAATAAAAAAATAATAAGCTTAGTGCCATGGATGAGGAAAAGGACTTATATGACGACATTCATGTTGGCAAAAATCAGTTGGCAATTTGGGGGTGTAGTTAGTTTAAGCGTGCAGAAGAGTTTTGGTTTTGTTGTTGGCTAATGTTGTTTGTATTTTAGTTTCTCTTTAGTCATTAAAATGCGTGTGAATTAAGGAAATCTTAGCTGTTTTTTTATGATCTGATGAAAGGAATCTGTTTCAAATTGTAGCTTTCCAAGAAATTAATAAGTTAATTGTTGGTTGTCTGCATTTTACTGGTTTTGAATATGGCCCCGGCCAAGGAGTTTGAGGAAAATGACTTATAAGATGACATCCAAGTTGGCAGTCAGCATTTGGGGCTGCAATAAGGTTAAGCGTGCATGAAAGCTTGTGGTTTTACTTGTGGCCAATGTTTGTTTCCTTTTTTTTTTTTTTTTAAGTCATTAAAGCACGCGAGATTTTAGCAACTCTTGTCTGTTTTTATGATCTGATGAAAGTACTTTTCTTTTTCCAAGTTATTGTTGCGCACATGTAATTTGTTTATTTTGAATATGCAAGCTTAACCGCTAGTAGTAGAGGAGAAGGACTTATATGATGACATCCAAATTGGAGATTTTCTGTCAGCATTTGGGGGTGGCAATATGGCTAAGCGTGCATGAAGTTTGCGATTTTATTGGCAGCCAATGTTTTCTTTCTTTTTCTTGTTCTTTAGTCATTAAAGCATGTGAGAATTTAGCAACTCTTGGCTGCTTTCATGATCTGATCAAAATTTCCCCCCAAGTTATTGCTTTTCTTGAAATTAGAGTATTTTTGATCGTGCACGCGTGTTTTATTTATTTTGAATAATGTAAGCAGGAAGAGGACAACATCCAAGTTGGTAGTTGTCTGTCAGCATTTAGGGGCTGCGATAAGGTTATACGTGTATGAAAGCTTGTAGTTCTTTTGGCGGCCAATGTTGTCTTTCTTTTAGTTATTCTTTAGTCATTAAAGCGCGTGAAAATTGAGCAACTCTCGACTGTTTTTGTCTCGTGCACGTGTTTTGTGTATTTTGAATACGACAAGCTTAACCCCAATGAGCAAAGGAAAAGGACTTATATGACGACATTCAAGTTGGCGGTTGTCGGTCAGCATTTGGGGCTGCGATACGGTTAAGAATGCATGAAAGCTTGCTATGTTATTGGTGGAAATGTTTGCTTTCTTTTAGTTGTTCTGCAGTCATTAAAGCGCGTGAATTAAGCTACTCTTGGCTGTTTTTATGATCTTATGAAAGAATTTATGTTTAAAGCTGTTGCCTTTCAAGAAATCAGTGTAACTTACTTTTGGTGGCGTGCGCGTGTGTATTTTTGTTTGGTAAATTTATCCAAGAGTAGAGGAAAAGGACCTATATGATGACATTAAAGTTGGTGGATGTTCGTATTTGGGGGCTGTGATAAGTTAAGCATGCATGAAACTTGCGGTTTTGTGTCTGGCTAATGTTTTACTTGAATTTTGTTATCCTTAGTCAAAATTTATATGTTCTTTAGTTAATCAAAGCACGTGAATTTCGAATTAACTCTAGACTGTTTTGACGATTCGGTAAAAGAAAATCCATGTTTAAATCTGTTGGTTTTTAGAGAAATTTTGGTAACATAATTCTTGGTTGTTCGACAAAAAGTCTCTAACAATAATTTGTAGTTGGTTGATTGTCATGTGCAGCCATAGTTGGTATCGAACAATAATTGTGTTGGTTGTTGGCGCAGCAGAGGATTGAATCATCTTCGAATCTCTTGCCACCTCTTCAGTCTTTACTTTGTTTATCTTTGTTAGTTTGCATCTAGGAGTATCAGGCTCTAACTAGCTCACCCTCTCCTTTTCCTGTTCCTTTTTCAGCATAGGTTTGGCTAACCAGTTACCTAAAGGGGATAAAAGCTGCATGCAGATCCAAGTAACTTTCAATCCCTCTACTATTAGCAAACCAGAATCTGAACAGCTAAAATTATTATAACAAATGTCAAATAAGAGATTACCGTGTCTATCTGCTATTGTGTGTTCTGCAGGTATTTATTGTTAGCAGTTAGGAAGAGAACTTGATGGCGTTCTACAAGGGAGTCGGGACGTCACCTTTGGACACATAAAAAGGTTCCTGTGTAAAGATTTATAGCAGGGAAGAGATTCCCATACTATAGACTTCATATATATTTTCTTGTTTCTCTGCATTTCTTAGTAAAATGCCATCCCGAACTATTTTCAACATCTTGCATGATGAAACTTATCGGACGATTATGCTTTTTGTTGGTGGGAAATGTTGGTTTTGGTTTATGACAGCAATAGTTGTAGCTTATATCTGCTTTTTATGTTGTTACTGCTGCCTGGTAATGCAAACTCGATACATGTTTTGTTATCGACAAGTATAATGGTTGGTCGTACTTTCTGTGTTGTAATATGTTTGAGATTAATTCTAATTAGATTAAGTGGAAATTAGCTTAGACTGTCAGTAATAGCTGTTGAAAAAATTAAACTAAATTCATGAAAATTCTAGAAGTTTCTATTCAAAAAAAAAAAGTTGAGTTCAAGTGATAAAAAAGAATTCTTCAAGTTTCCTTCACTCTTCTTGGGCGTGTAAGTTTCTAAATATATGCTCTCCAATTTCTAACAAATTGGTATCAGAGCCACTTCTATTTGGAGATATATATATTTAAAAAAAAAGGATGTCGAATGGAACACTATTCCAAGTTCCATTACTTACCAAAGAAAATTATGGTAATTGGTGCATTCGAATGAAGGCTTTGCTTGGAGCCTATGAAGCATGGGAACCCATTGAGAATGGAATTGAAGGAGATGATGTAGATACCGTCACCAAGAAGAGAGACCAAAAGGCACTCACTCTCATTCATCAAAGTTTGGATGAGAAGATGTTCGAGAAGGTTGCTAGTTCAACCACTTCCAAGCAAGCGTGGGATATTCTTCAAGCTTCTTTTAAAGGAGCCGATAAAGTGAAGAAGGTGCACCTCTAGACATTAAGAGGAGTATTCGAGTCATTGCAAATGAAGGAATCCGAATCCATTTCGGATTATATTTCAAGAGTTTTGGCTATTGTCAATCAAATGAGAAGATATGGAGATGACTTAACATATGATCGTGTTGTTGGAAAAGTTCTGCAATCTTTAGATCCAAAATTTAATTATGTTGTAGTCGCAATTGAAGAGTCCAAAGATTTGGACACCATGACCATTGAAGAGCTTGCCGGCTCTTTGCAAGCCCATGAAGAAAGATTGAAGAAATTGGTTCAAGAATCGGTAAATAAAGCTTTGAAAGTAAAAAATTGTCTTTGAAAGATAAGGAGACACATCATAGTACGTCCCAAAGAGGCCGAGGACGTGGAGGAGGTCGATTTCAAGGACGTGGTTCATGAGAGAGGTGGACGAGGAGGATGAGGGGACAATTATTTTCAAAATAATGATGAAAAATGTCAAAACTTCAACCAAGGAAGAAGTCGTGGACATGGTCGTAGAGGAAGAACAAATCAAGGGAGGTATGATAAAACAAATATTGAATGTTTCAATTGTAATCGTTTTGGCCATTATTCTTGGCAATGCTGTAATGATGCAGAGGAAAAAAAGCAACCTTGTGGAGAGCAATAAAGAAGAAGGAGATCATACTTTGCTTCTTGCTTGCAAAAGTAATGAGCATGAGGAAAATAATATTTGGTACCTTGATTCCGGTGCAAGTTGTCATATTAGCGGTAAAAGAAACTTATTCGTGGAGATGGATGAATATCTTGGCGGCAGCATTACTTTTGGAGATTCTTCAAAAGTCCAATTGAAAGGCAAATGTACGATTTTTATTTGGTTGAAAGATGGGAACCATCAGTTTATTTCTAATGTAATTTATGTGCGGGACATGAAAATTAACATTTTAAGTTTGGGACAACTTGTGGAGAAAAAATATGGCATACACTTAAAAATAAAAGTTCGACTATGAAAGATGAAAAAGGAAGGCTGCTAGGCAAGGTACCCATGACAAAGAATAGAATGTTTTTGTTGAATATTCAAAGTGACGTCCCTATGTTTTTGAAGTCTTGTTTTAAATAATCATCTTGGTTATGGCATATGAGGCCCGTGCATTTGAATTTTGATGGCCTAAAATTAATGAGCAAAGAAAGAATGGTGAAAGGATTGCCCTCCATAAACCATTCAAACCAACTTTGTGAGGGATGTCTTTTTGGCAAACAAGCAAGAAAGAGTTTTTCGAAAGAGTTTATGACAAGAGCTCAACATCCATTGGGGTTGATTCACTCGGATGTATGTGGACCAATCAAGCCTCATAGCTTGGTAAGAAAAATTATTTTGTACTTTTCATTGATGATTATTCTCACAAAACTAGGGTATATTTCTTGAATGAAAAATCGGATGTGTTTGAAACTTTCAAAAGATTCAAGACAATGGTGGAGAAACAAAGTGGTCACCATATTAAAGCTCTTCGGTCCGATAGAGGTGGTGAGTTCACCTCAAATGCATTCAAGGAGTTTTATGAGAAAAATGGCATTCATCGCCCCATGACAACTCCATATTCACCACAACAAAATGGAGTAACCGAAAGAAAGAACCAGACTATTCTTAACATGGCGAGAAGCATGTTGAAGAGCAAAAACATGCCGAAGGAGTATTGGGCCGAAGCTATTAATTGCGCGGTTTACTTGACAAATTGTTGTCACACTTAAAGTGTTGACAGAAAGACACCACAAGAAGTTTGAAGTGGCATCAAGCCAAGTGTTGCTCACTTGCAAGTTTTTGGGAGCATAGCCTGCACGCATATTCCTGATGAAAAAAGGACCAAACTTGATGATAAAAGTGCAAGGTATGTTTTTATTGGTTATGATCAGAATTTCAAAAGTTATAAACTATACAATCCAAGCAGTGAAAAAATTGTTATTAGTAGAGATGTTGAATTTGATGAAGAAAGTGCTTGGGAATGAAATCTTCTGGAAGAAGATTACAAATTCAGTCCATTCTTCGATGATGATGATGATGAAGAAGAAGAAGAAGAAGATTTGGTGCAACCTAATACTCCAACACCAACAACTCCACCGTAAAATCAGAAAGTTGATGATGCAAGTTCTAGTGAAAGGCCTTAGAAAACTAGAAGTTTGCGAGAAGTTTATGAAATAACTGAAGAGGTACTGACATTAAGTGAATTTACTCAATTTTGTTTATTTTTGGAAACTGAGCCTGTAGGTTATGATGATGATGCTTGTGATGAAAAATGGAGAGCCGCTATGGATGAAGAAATCAAAGCAATCGATAAGAATAATACATGGGAGTTAGCATCACTACCTAAGGGTAAAAACACAATTGGTGTGAAATGGGTGTATAAAATAAAGAAAAATGCAAAGGGTGAGGTAGAGAAGCATAAAGCGAGATTGGTTGCCAAAGGGTACAAGCAAAAAGTCAGGATTGATTATGATGAGGTATTTGATCCTGTTGCTCGCTTAGAAACTATTCGATTGATTATTTCCTTGGCAGCCCAAAATCATTGGAAAATTCATCAAATGGATGTGAAATCCTATTTTTTGAATGGATTTTTGGAGGAAGAAGTATATGTTGATTAACCAATGGGTTATGTGGTTAAAGGACATGAAGATAAAATTTTGAAGTTGAAGAAGACTCTCTACGGTTTGAAACAAGCTCCTCGTGCTTGGAATAATAGAATTGATAAGTATTTTCAAGCAAATGATTTTTCAAAGTGTCCATATGAACATGCACTCTATGTAAAGTAAAATAAAAATGGTGATGTGTTACTTGTTTGTTTGTATGTGGATGACTTGATTTTTGCAGGAAACAATCCAAAGATGTTTGATGATTTCAAGAGAGCTATGACAATGGAGTTTGAGATGACGGATATTGGATTAATGTCCAATTATCTTGGCATTGAAGTAAAACAAAGGAATGATGGCATATCTATCTCTCAAGAAGGATATGCGAAAGAAGTTCTCAAGATATTTGAGATGGAGAAATGTAAGCCGGTTAGCATCCCCATGGAATGTGGGGTCAAATTATCTTTGCATGAAGATGGCGAGAAAATTTATCCCACATTCTTTAAAAGTCTTGTTGGAAGTTTAAGGTATTTAACTTGTACAAGACCCGATATTCTATTTGGCGTTGGACTTGTAAGTCGACACATGGAAGCTCCTACTACATCACATTTGAAGGTAGCCAAAAGGATAATTCGGTACGTTAAAGGTACAATTGATTATGAAATTTTTTATACATCTTCCCATGACTTTAAGCTTGTTGGCTATTGTGATAGTGACTGGGCCAAAGATATTGATAGTCGGAAAAATACTACTGGGTTTGTTTTCTTTATGGGAAATTCGGCATTTACTTGGAATCCTAAGAAGCAGCCTATTGTTACTCTTTCAACATGTAAAGCAAAATATGTTGCGGCTACTTCTTGTGTGTGTCATGCTATTGGTTGAGAAGATTGTTGAAGGAACTTCATTTACCACTAGAAGGTTCGATGAACATTTATATTGATAATAAGTCCGCTATAGCATTGGCCAAAAACCCGGTGTTTCATGATAAAAGCAAGCATATTGATACTAAGTATCATTTTATTCGAGATTGCATATCCGAGGAAGAAGTGAAGCTTAAATTCATGAAGTCTCAAGACCAAATTGCGGATATTTCCACGAAACCCTTAAAGTTTGATGTTTTTCAAAAGTTGCGGTTTTCACTTAGAGTAATGAAATCTAGCTTAAGGGGGGATGTTGAAAAAAAATAAACTAAATTTATGAAAATCCTAGAAGTTTCTATTAAAAAAAAAAACGTTGAATTCAAGTGATAATAAGAATTCTTCAAGTTTCATTCACTCTTCACTTGGGTGTGTGAGTTTCTAAATATATGCTCTCCAATTTCTAACAATAGCTACAGTTGACGTCCCGTAAGCACCTTAGAGGCTGGGCAAATGTGCCCAGCCTCTGAGGTGCTTACGGGACGTCAATAGCTACCTTCTTGTAGCCTACTTGCATTGGACAGATTCTAGTCCAGTGTCTTATTGGTTTGTGCTGGTGATTTTAATTGTTGTTTATGATAACTCCATGGACATTATAGTCTTTCAGAGTTATTTCATTTATACAGATTTGTTCTAAACCTTAGGTAAACTTGTCACACACATGAGGGTCCCCCTCCCCCCAATACATGGGGTCCCAACTGTGACCTAAGACGGGTTTCCCCGTCACGTCATGGGGATTAGAACATTCTCGTTCATTTATATCTACCCAATTCTAGGACTAGAAACCTTTAGGAATAGTAGTAGTTGTCAAGATATACGCTACTTGCACGAACCATAATTTTCATGGAAAAGATGTGATGCGAACCCCTTTGGTGATTAAACCAAAAATTCCCACAACAATAATGGATCAACCCAAGAAAGTTAAAATAGGTAATAAATAAGAAATCTTGACCCAAGTTTAACCCAACCAAAATTCAAGGATTGACAAACCCTAGCCCAATGGAGAGATTAAGACAAATACCAAGACTTGTGGAATAAATATCAACACATACACAAGACAAGCTCTCAATAAATAAGTTGAAATAAATTCCAATAAAAGTTACAAGAAAAGAAAGGATTTACCTCTCTCAAATGCTCTCAATGGAGTCTTCAATGTTCAACTAAAACTAAACTAGGGTTTGGAAGGCTTCCCAAATATATACAAAAAGTGAAAAATAAGAAGTTTGAGAAATTGCACAAAAAACTTCGGTCGACCGAAAGTTAATTTCGGTCGACCGAAAGGGCAGTTTCGGTCGTACGTTGGTCAGCCGAAACTGCCTGCAGCTGGGTCTCAAAATTCTGCAGAGTTTCGATCGACCGAAGAGAACTTTCGGTCGACCGAAAGTTCCTGTTCTTCCAAAATTAGGCAATTGACCTCGATCTTACTCTCTTCCATGTGGACTTGATTTCGGAGCTTGAAAATGAGTCCCGCCATCGACTCTTGGACCTCTTTAGCCTTGGACTTTGTCATGGGCCCCACCGGTATTCTGATAGAGGGTTGACCTGTTTGACTTTGACTCGATTGACTCCCTGGATTCTCATCATCCCCTCCCTCTTGAAAAGGATTCGACCTCGAATCTTCACTTGCATCAAAAGGGGATAAGTCAGATACGTTAAAAGAAGCCGATACATTGTACTCACCAGGAAGGTCAAGCTTGTAGGCATTGTCATTGATTCTCTCTAGGATTTGGAAGGGGCCATCACCACGTGATTGTAATTTTGATTTTCTTTGAGCCGGAAACCTCTCCTTCCTCAAATGCAACCACACCCAATCACCGGCCTCAAATGTCATTCCTTTCCTACCTTTGTTGGCACTGGAGGCATATTGTTCATTCTTCTTCTCGATTTGGAGTTTGACTTTCTCATGGAGAGATTTTACCAACTCCGCCTTTCGCTTCCCATCTAAACTACCTCTTTCATCAATAGGTAACGGAATCAAATCCAAAGGAGTTAAAGGGTTAAAGCCATAAACAATCTCGAATGGAGAAAAACAAGTAGTAGAATGAACACTTCGATTATATGCAAATTCAACAAAAGGTAAACACTCTTCCCAATTCTTTAGATTGCCCTTAAGGACGGTGCGAAGAAGTTGTGTTAAAGTTCTATTAACCACCTCAGTTTGGCGGTTTGGGGATGACAAGTTGTTGAAAACAAAAGTTTAGTTCCCAATTTCCCCCACAGGACCTTCCAAAAGTGGCTAAGGAATTTAACGTCCCTATCCGACACAATGCTCCTAGGACCCCCATGGAGTCGCACGATTTCCCTAAAGAATAGGTCGGCTATATGAATAGCATCATCGGTTTTATGACAAGCAAGGAAATGCGCCATTTTACTAAACCTATCTACAACCACGAAGATGGAATCACTACCTTTTTTTGCCCTAGGCAACCCTAAAATGAAGTCCATAGAAATTCCCGTCCAAGGTTCACTAGGGACAGGTAGGGGTGTATATAATCCATGTGGTTCTACCTTGGACTTGGCCTTTCTACAAGTTATGCACCTAGAACAAATTCGCCCAACGTCTCTACTCATTTTTGGCCAAAAGAAATGTTCTTGTAAAATTTCAAGGGTTCTCCTTACCCCAAAGTGACCCATTAATCCCCCGCCATGGGCCTCCCTTACCATCAATTCCCTCAATGAGCAATTTGGCACACAAAGTTTACCTTCTCGAAACAAAAACCCCTCATGCCTATAAAACTTCCCAAATCCAACCTTCTCACATGATATAAATATACTAGCAAAATCCGCATCATGCGCATACAAGTCCTTAATGCTCTCAAAACCCAACAATTTAGCACTTAAGGTCGTAATAAGAGCATACCTTCGAGAAAGGGCGTCGGCTACCACATTCTCCTTACCTTGTTTATATTTGATGACATAGGGAAAAGTTTCTACGTACTCCACCCATTTGGCATGCCTCTTGCTCAACTTCCCTTGCCCATTCAAGTGCTTCAATGACTCATGGTCGGTGTGGATGACGAACTCTCTAGGCCACAAGTAGTGGTGCCATGTTTCTAACGATCTTACCAACGCATAGAGCTCCTTGTCATAGGTGGGGTAGTTCAGGGCGGCCCCACTGAGCTTCTCGCTAAAGTAGGCAATCGACCTTTTCTCCTGCATCAAAACTGCTCCAATACCTGTGCCTGAAGCATCACATTCAATCTCAAAAGTTTTATCAAAATTAGGCAAGGATAAAACCGGGGCGGTGCACAATTTGTTCTTTATTTCATTAAAGGCCTTTTCTTGCGCCTCCCCCTATTTAAACCCAACATGCTTTTTGACAACCTCGGTAAGTGGTGAAGCTAGGGTGCTAAAGTCCTTGACAAAACGATGGTAAAAACTAGCTAACCCGTGGAAACTTCTTACCTCGGTGACACTTGTGGGAGTGGGCCATTCCTTAATGGCTTTGATCTTCTCCTCATCGACCTCTATTCCCTTAGTACTAACTACAAATCCAAGGAAGATCACACTCTCCATGCAAAAATTACACTTGTTGAGGTTAGCATACAATTGTTCTCCTTTCAAAACCACAAGTACACTCCTCAAGTGTTCAATATGCTCATTCAAATTTTTGCTATAAATCAAAATATCATCGAAGTAAACTACCACAAATTTCCCAATGAATGCACGCAAGATATGGTTCATTAATCTCATAAAAGTGCTCGGTGCATTAGTGAGACCGAAGGGCATAACCAACCACTCATATAAACCATATTTAGTTTTAAAAACGGTTTTCCATTCATCTCCTTCCCTCATCCTAATTTGATGGTATCAACTTCTCAAGTCGATTTTACTAAAAATGCACGAACCATGCAACTCATCTAGCATATCATCTAACCTAGGAATGGGGTGTCGATACTTTACCGTTATGTTGTTAATGGCTCGGCAATCGACGCACATTCTAAAGGTCCCATCCTTCTTGGGCACTAGTAGCACGGGAACGGCACAAGGACTCATGCTCTCACGAACATATCCTTTACTCATCAACTCCTCAACTTGTTTTTGGAGTTCCTTGGTCTCCTCCGGATTGCTTCGGTATGCCGGTCTATTTGGAATGACGGCTCCGGGGATGAAATCAATTTGATGCTCGATGCCTCTAATGGGTGGAAGCCCACTAGGCATCTCCTCCGGAAAGACATCCTCGAATTCCTGCAACAAAGAAGTAGCTAAAGTGGGGAGGGAAGTGTGAGGGTCATCAAGTGTAAGGAGGGACTCCTTATAGACCAACAAAAGAATTGAATGATTTTCCTTCAAAGCTCTTTCTACATCACCTCTACTCGCATAAAAATTCATTTTTTTCTCAATATCCTTTGCTCTCTTTCTTTTTTCTTGCATCCCCTCTTTTCTTTTTTCACTACTTTTTTCCCCTCTTTTTTTCTCACTTTCGTTTTGCCCCTCACTCAACTCCATTTTTTTTTTCTTCTTTCTTTTTCCTCCTCCTCCTCCTTCTTGAGTTTCAATTGGTCCTTGTAAACTTCTTCCGGACTCAAAGGTAGGAGTGTCACGGGTTTCCCATTCATTTGGAAACTATACCGATTCTTCCTACCATCATGCAATACCCTCCTATCATATTGCCATGGTCTCCCCAATAAAATATGTGTAGCTTGCATGGGCACCACATCACAAAGTACTTGATCGTCATAGGTCCCTATGTTGAAAATAAGGAATACTTGCTTACTTACTTTCAACTCACCATAATCACTCAACCATTGTAACTTATAAGGATTAGGATGTGGCATTAAAGGTAATCCCAACCTTTCAACCATACTAGTGCTAACTACATTGGTGCAACTCCCCCCATCAATGATGAGACTACACGCTTGGTCCTTCACAAGACACCTAGTATGGAAGATATTCTCCCTTTGCTTAGCCGCATCATCCACCTTGGCTTGGGTGTTGAGAGACCTAATGATGACTAAAGACTTGGGTGGACTAACAATTCCCTCCACCTCTTCCTCCTCGTCATCACTATCTCCCCTACACGACTTCCCCTCTTCGTCCTCTTCATCTTCCGAGTACCACACCCCATTTTTGATAATCATCACCCTATTGTTAGGGCACTCTCGAGCATAATGCCCCCGTCCTCTACACTTGAAGCATTCTATATCCCGACTCCTAGAAGTAGTAGGAACAACCTTTGGGTTATCCTTGACGAAGCCAACTTCCTTTCCCTTGGAGGTTTCAATTTTGTCCTTAAGTGGTGCCCTATCAACCTTTTCACTCCCCCACTTAGTCTTCCAATTGGAACTAGGACCTCCCAAGAATTTTTCTTGCCCCTTTCTTTTAAATTGCTCCTTCTTCTTCAATTGAGCCTCCACTTTAATATCCATGTGTACCAACTCCTCCATCTCAACATAATGGTGTAATTCAACCACATTGGCTATCTCCCTATTCAACCCACTCATAAATCGAGCCATAGTGGCTTCTCTATCCTCCTCTATGTCGGCCCTCATCAAAGCTTTTTCCAACTCCTTATAATAGTCTTCAACACCCCTTGTTCCTTGAGTAAGGGTTTGTAGTCTTTGATAGAGTCCCCTATAGTAGTGACTTGGTACAAATCTTTTTCTCATAAGGCTCTTCAATTCATCCCAAGTATCCACACTACCCTCGAAATTCCTTCTCCTAGTGAGTAATAAATTATCCCACCAAGCCAAGGCATAGTCGGTAAACTCCACTACCGCTAACTTAACCTTTTTATCCTCGGAGTACCTATGACATTCAAAAATCAATTCTATCTTCCTCTCCCATTCTAAATAGGCATCCGGATCACTCTTCCCATGGAAAGAAGGAATTTTCATCTTAATACTACCAAGATTACCATCCATTCCATCCCTACCCCTAGGGTTCCTCCCATGACCTCGTCCTACTCCCCTCACATTCCTACCTCCTCTATTCCTACCCATGTTCCAATTTTGGTCACTACCCCCTTCACTCTCCAATTCATCATCATCAACATCATCATATTCATACTCATCTCTAGGCCTTCTCCTATCACCCCTCCTAACATTATCATCCCTTGGAGGTGGAACTTCCCTCCTAGTCTCCAACCTTGCTAATCTACCTTCCAACCTTCCCCCCATATCCGCCATAGTAACTGTGAGAGCTTGTATCATATCCCTCAACTCTTGAGTTTGTGCATTAGAATCTTGTCCACTCCAAGTATGTGCATGAGCCATGGAGTGTAAGTGTGCAAATGTCCTCACAAATTATGTTCGCTCGTGTTTCACTCAATTAGGCTTTTTTCCCTCTAATGAGCTCACCACTCTTGCCTTTTACCACTCTTCACTTTCTTACTCAAACTTTTCAAGGAACGTAATTCAACTAAATTGAGAATTTAATTCTTGTGTAGCACAAATTCCACAAACAACAAAGGAAGCAAATGAAGGATTGACACAATAGCAAGTAGAATTTAGTTGCTTGCTATTATACAAGGAAGTAAGAAATTGAACTAGACCAATAAGATTTTCAAAGGTATAGTCACAATAACTTGATGTAAGACACAAGGAATTCAATTAGGAATGTGTTTGGTAGTTGAATGGTAGGTTTCAATATGAAGACACTCTTTGAAACATTTTATCAAACACTTAGGATGCAAGCTTTGAATAGTTTGGAATTTGCAAGTGTTTGTTCAAATGTATCCCCAATAACCTTCAATTTGATGATAACAACAATGCCCAATATGTAGGAATCATGAAATTTTCATGGGCACTAATTTTCCCCAATTTTTTTGTAATTTTCGTTTTTTTTGTAATTTTCGTTTTTTTTTTTTTTTTTTGACTATCAAGAACAACAAGAAAGTAAAGATAGTTTTACCAAATTAGAGCCAAGCTCTGATACCAAATGATGCGAACCCCTTTGTTGATTAAACCAAAAATTCCCACAACAATAATGGATCAACCCAAGAAAACTAAAATAGGTAATAAATAAGAAATCTTGACCCAAGTTTAACCCAACCAAAATTCAAGGATTGACAAACCCTAGCCCAATGGAGAGATTGAGACAAATACCAAGACTTGTGGAATAAATATCAACACATACACAAGACAAACTCTCAATATATAAGTTGAAATAAATTCCAATAAAAGTTACAAGAAAAGAAAGGATTTACCTCTCTCAAATGCTCTCAATGGAGTCTTCAATGTTCAACCAAAACTAAACTAGGGTTTGGAAGGCTTCCCAAATATATACAAAAAGTGAAAAATAAGAAGTTTGAGAAATTGCACAAAAAACCCCGTTATTTCATTCGGAGGACTTTCGGTCGACCGAAAGTTAATTTCGGTCGACCGAACTTATTTCGGTCGACCACCTGGTCGACCGAAAGGGCAGTTTCGATCGTACGTTGGTCAGCCGAAACTGCCTGCAGCTGGGTCTCAAAATTCTGCAGAGTTTCGGTCGACCGAAGGGAACTTTCGGTCGACCGAAAGTTCCTGTTCTTCCTAAATTAGGCAATTGACCTCGATCTTGCTCTCTTCCATGTGGACTTGATTTCGGAGCTTGAAAATGAGTCCCGCCATCGACTCTTGGACCTCTTTAGCCTTGGATCTTGTCATGGGCCCCACCGGTATTCTGATAGAGGGTTGACCTGTTTGACTTTGACTCGATTGACTCCCTGGATTCTCATCAAGATGTTAACAAGCAAGTTGATAAAAAAATGATGTGGCGGAATTGTGGATGTTGATGTGATGTCATGGGTGAAATAAGGAGATTATGTCAAACCTGTCATGGGTCAACTTTTCTTTTATAGAGCTTGTACAAATAGTCAAAAAAAAATATAAATAAATAAAACTTATGGGTTCATGGGTCTGACGCAGCTGGTCTGTCTATATGGACTGGCCATGCTAGCCGTGTCACTTCAAAACCCGACTTACACTTCTAGATTTGTATAAGAGGTAAGATTGAATGCTAGTTATTTTCTTGGTTGATTCAAAGATTAATTATTCTTATTTTAGTGTCAATATTAGTAACTTTGCTACTTATAAAGTGACTTGAGAAAACAAAGGTTTGTGGAGACTTGACAGAAGGAGATTTCCCACTCTAAGGCTTTAGAAATGTGTTTTCTTTGTATTTTTCTAGTCCATGAAGGTAAGGCTATATGTTCCCCTTGTACTATTCAATTTTAAAGTATCAATATAATCACAAAACCCCCCATTTTTGTTAAGATTAGGCCTTGAAACCCTTAGAGGAGGAGAAGGAGAGGCTGTGACGATTTCCCATACACTGCAAAGGCAAATATACGTTCAAGATCATTTCAAATTAAGCATGAAAATATAGATCTTGTCACTATAATAGCTAATAAATAGTATGCGACCAAAGAGATTACATCTTGTCTTGTTCATGGAAATTGAGTAATGACTTGAAATACAGCAACTGATAACTGTAATATTTTACAATATTCTAAGATATAAAAGCTTCTCTAGGTAGCAGGATCTGATCTTTCAGCGTGTCTTTTTGATCCTTATTAATATAATAATACTTAATTATGATGACTACATTCATGTCAAGTCTTGAGGCAAGACTTCCTCCGTCACTCTTTCTTCACCTCCTACCCTAGTGACTTGCCAATCTCAATCCTGCAAGAAGAGTTCAAGAAAGTAAGTACAACTATCCTATATGGGTTTCTAAGAAAGAGATTCGTGTGAAATATTATTGTGTACTTGGAGAATTCTTACAAGTATCTATATATATGAGTTTCTTCTTAAAGTTAATATATAGTCCCTGTCCAGAACACAAAATCCTGGCCTAAGTTCATGAATGTCGATCTAGCCAGCAATATTCTATGCTCATTCTTAGGAAAACTTTGCTGGTACAAGTCCGCGGTCTCTGTAATATTTCTTTGTTTTGAGGTTCGTAATTACCAACAAACTTGTGTAGGAGATCTTACCACCTTCATAGCTCTACACCTTGTATGTATTCAGTGCCTCATTATTGATATCTTGCTAGTGTCATTTGACCTTGAATCTTCGTGATTTTCAAGGATGGTCAAGATTTTAGGTACAATTTTGCAATCAATCCAACCGTCTAAAACATAAAATAAACTTTCACTATAGACAATGCCAGAGTCCAGTAAATGTCCTTGAAAAGCCTCAGGGAAGATCCACAAAAGTAAATAATTCATTAGTTGATCTAGAATTGAAAGACCCTAAATTAGGAATAAATCTATAGCGACTCAAACTTAATAATAATAACATGTTTTAGCACCAATGCATGTCGGTGCCCTGCCTCGGGGGTACTTATGGGACGTCAACACATGCCATACTGTAGAGATTGGCTAATAATTTAGTAGTTAACAATTCTTCATCTTAAAAGGTCAGCCTACGAAGCCTACGAAGAATGAAGTTCAAGCCCTTATATGTTGGTTATTTTTGTACTTGATTGATATGAGGTTTTGCCCTTAATTAACATATTTCCTCAAAATGATGACTCATTTTAAATACACCAATCTTGAAATTAAATGCTTGTTTGAGCTTTAAATAGACCGAATTGCTTATTTGAATGTAAGGAGCTCTAATATCAACCTGAGTCAATCATCTTAAAAAGGTACTCCATCTTGTTTAGAGAAATAACTATAGTTGATTAGTTTCATACTTAAACAGCGTATGTAATTCCACCTTTAGCAGTACTTGTTTTATATATATAAATAAAAGACTAGATCTTCCATCTTAAGATAACAATATTATTAAGAGGAATAGCTAAAGTATTATTTATAATTTATGTGATGTAAGATTTTAATAATGAAATTCCTACCACAAGATATAATAACTGCAAATAGACACACATGCACTGATGCACACGCATAATGCCCAACAAGAATAATGCATAAAAAAAAATACTCCCTTATTTAGAATAAACAAGAAATTATATGGCAAATAATTTCAAGCCATTTCCATTTGGCTTCATTATATTTCTAGATTTCAATGAAATAAATTTTATCTCAAGGCAACTTGTATGTGTTGAACAATTTACTTATTGAAATCTTTAAGTCATGACTGGATGGATTCGTTTTTCTACCAAAATCTAACAAGTAGGGGTGAACATGAATTTATTTGGTTCTGATTCCAAGAGAATCGAATCGAACCATGAACCGATAATTTTTTAATAATGGAACTATTTGGTTTGGTTTTATTTCCTTTACTTAATTTTTTCAAATGACAAATACAATTAAAATCTATCATCACATTCATAAGTTAGTAATATATACATAAATTTTAAAAATAAACATCAACGTTGTCGATGGTGACTAAAGCGCAACGATGGCTTTGTTGTAGGAGTGCAAGTAACGCAATGTGAATCCATGTTTATGATTGAAAAGAAGAAAAATGAATTAAAATTAGAATTTAGATTTAGGATTTAAAATCTTTGTCTAATAGATAATGAGGTAAAATGTGTGGTACCATTATTTTTTTTATTATTAACCGAACCAAAACGCTTGGTTTGATTTTTTTGTCTACCCCTATATACTAACAAGTGAATAATATATGATGATGTGACGAGAACTCAAGACTTGTGTAACACAATATACCGAATAAATTCGAGTTTATTTTTCTTTATTTATCCTATTCATCATTGTAGAATTCAAGATAGCAAACATAACAAAAGCTTGAGCTTTATCTCGATCTTATTGCATCAAATAATTGAGCTACCTCTTAATGGTATAATTAAAGATGCTCTCAAGTGATGCAATTTTAAACTAATGATAAGAATTTGTAGGGACAAGGTTAATTATAATCTATTTATATTATAGAACTGGAGCCTACAGACTAGTGGTTGAGACTATAGGAAAATGCAATTGAAATCTCATGGATTCATGACAGTTTAAAGAATAGTTATTCTAAAATTAAATCGTTGGTGGAATCTCATCAGTAGAAGACTGTACATGAAAAAAAAATCTTGATTATAGAAATCTCTATATATCATATTGATTGGAAATATGAGGAAGAATTCTTATCAATGCCTTGATTGAAGAATATGATCAAAAATTTTAACTGATTATTGATGAAGTAATTATAACTCATCAAGCTCTCCAAATAATTTAGAAGACAAAGAACTTTGGTGATACAAAGACAATAGAATGTGACGCATTTTGTTCTTTCTAAAGGGTGGATTGGTTCGAAAATATATATAGAGGTTAGTCTTTGGTGGGTTGGTTTCAAGAGTGTGATCAAGATGATGGAGATTCTCATGGTCAATAAGCTTGTCATGCAGACAAATTGGACGAGTCCCGACCAAGGGTGGAGCCGTACAAAGAGTTCCTTAGGTTGATCAAATCATCTTTAGAGCCTGTTTGGTAATATGAAAAGTTTTGATTTTTGTAGTTTTTTTTTTTTTTTTTTTTTTTTTAAATTTTTCTTATTTTATTTTTAATTTTTTTTTTATAGATGTGTAGTTTAAAAATGTTTGAAAAATAAAAAATGGTGGACTTGACTAAAAATGGATGGTTGAGATTGAGTTTGAAAAGTTATGGTAAAATTTTTAACATTTCCAAACAAGCTCTAAAACCTCAAGTTATTACACAAGGAACACATATATTCATGTAAAACTTATCTTCAACATGCTTATCACGTGTAGACCAGATTCATTTTTTATCAAATGTTTAAGTAATAATGAGATATAGACTCGATCCGGTCGACTTTAACCTTATTAATCTAATATCATGTTAATCACCTCATCTAAAAACTTAAATATTTAGAGAAAACAATTAAATCTTGTATTCAACACTTTGCACACAAGTTTGAGACATAAGTATTCATCTAGTAACGTACAATTTGTCCTTGAGATAGATGACGTGAGAAATAGACTGTTGTTTTTGCAAAAGGTCCAGCAAAATTGGACAACTTGGTCTTGGTTGGACCAAGCAAGTGATACCAACCCAATCACCATTTTATGTCCATAACGTACATCTGCATGTAGGTTACAATATATATATATATATATATATATATATATATATATATATTTTAAATGAAAGTCACATTAAATAGAGACATAGGCCAGGAAAAATTATTTAGCCATGAATATAATAAATCTCGCAAGTCAAATAATTATATACGTACTTAGGTACAAACTAAAGAAATAAATGTCTTGAATTTAATGGTGCATGATTATTTATGGAATAATTAGAATGCTTTTTGTATATATTATATGATTCATAATATATATTATTGTATTCATTGTGCAAAAAATAACATATACCTCAAACTTGTATAAAATTATTACACAGACAGGATGACACTTACAAAATCTATCATGGGGCACAAAATCTTCCCGAATCCCAAAATAGGACAAAAAACAAGTGAAAAGGGAAACATATTCAATCATAGATAGTTAAAGGAAATCATGTAATCAGAAATTAAATGATATACGAATGCGCTGAAGATAAAATTTAAATTAATTAAATTAGTGTGATATTCCTAGATAAATTGTATAAACTTCTAGATCTGATGATAGTTAACGCGTATTGTGAAAGTCATAAGCCACTACTATATTTATCTTCAAGTATTGCTACTACACATTTCTGGAAATTATTATGCATTTGTCACACTTTCGATCTAAAAATGAATTCGATCTACGATTTAGTGGACATTTTGAAATATATATATATATATATATATATATATATATATATATATATATATAAGCATACATGATTAAGTTATTAATATTAGAGAGCTAGAGAGGGAGAGAGAACTAGCTATAGAAAGAGTCCTGAATAACTACTACAAAAACTAGCTGCTGGTTCTATAAAAATCTCTGGGATTAGGGTTTCTGGTATGTGGAATTAGGGTTTCTTGATAGTGTATACATAACACAGAATATACGACTGACATTGTCATGTGGTCCTGAAGATCAAGAAAATGTATTTTGATGTGCCCATCATGTTTTAATTTTTCAATTTTCCTATGAAATTAACTGTTTTGCTTCCTTAAAAAGAACAGAAATGTAACAGTAAAATCACACAAACAGGAAAGCATAAATTCACTTACCAATTTTTTTTTTTTATCTTCAGACATCCTTAAAATCAGCTAACTGGATTATTGCTTGGATTAATGTTTAGCTGCTCCTCTTGTGCCTTGTGTGGATTGATAATTTTCTTCTTTTTCTTCTTCTTGTATGGAATTCCTCTAGCCTTAGCTTGACACTCCTTCACTTTCCTCAAATACATGCGGATTGATCCATTACCAAACGGGTTCGACTCCGGTGACCCGCCGTGTTCTTCGTAAGCGGCTCTTAGCCGTCCGATCAGCGCATCAAGGCTACCCCAAGCTTGCTTAAGAGGACAAGTACAAGGTGCAGGAGGATCAGGTTGTCCAAAAAACACGCAACCTTGTAAGTGAACCTTAGTTTTTCCGAACTGATCGAGGTACTGGAGAAATTCAAGAACATGGTTACAACTGCAGTGTGAAACTGAAACTGGAGGTCTTTGATTCTTTAAGTACTGTCCAAAAGTGTTCCAATCCCTCCTCTTTTGAGACTCGTATCTGCTTAGAGGTGGTGCCGGTGGGGGCTCCTGCTCGCCGCTGGATCTAACCGATCCTTCTGCAACGTCGTTGGACATCATCGTCGCAGAAGAATTCATGTTCATATCAAGTTCACCCTCAATTTATCGAGAATAAAGATTAGTTTATTCTTGACAGATTTTGGCATAAATGGGTTGAAAGAAATGGGGGAAGAAACTTGAAAGAAAATGGAATGGTTCAGTGGAGAAAGATGAACATCACATCTTCTGCCTATTGAGGAGACATTATATGGGCCCTGGAGGTGCGTTTGTTCTGCCTTTATTAATTTTCTTCTCTCTCTCTAGATATATTTCTCACTCATGCACTCATTTTCAAATTTCTGTTTTTAAATAAACTAATATAGATATTACTATTAAAAATTATAATCCATTATCATGAAATGGATCATAAGTACAATAATTACAATGCTCCTTAGCATTATTCAACAATTAATTATAATTACCCGTGACATATAAGAATGGGTGCAACCTGTCTCTTTTTCACAATTAATTAGTATGTTTCAACGAGGTTCACATGATTCAGTTGCTTCATGCTTCACTAAAATTATCAGAATATAAAAGTTGTGAATGGTTATGTGACCTAAATTTTATGCTTGGGAGAAATTATAATGGAATTATGATGAAAATGAGGAATAAGTCGTACAAAATGTACGAATCATAAGTGTGTAGTAGTTATGAACGTAACGACCCGGTTTATACTAGTCATAAGTCAAGGAATTTCATAGTCAAAGTCAAATATTCAAATGGTCAAGTCATATAAGGACTTAAGTTGAAGAAAAAAGTTTTAAAGGACTCAATTTAAAATTTCTAATACTTGAGGACTAGAGATAATATAATAAAGGAGTCAAGGGTTTAGTTTCTATTATTGGATAATTAAAGTCTAATTTTTTTTTATATATTATGAAATGTACAAGGACTTGTTTTGTAAAATACATTGTTTATACATGAAATAATGGACCAAAGCCCATTTTCATGGTTTGGCTTTTGTGAGCAGCGAACAGAGAGGGAGATCTAGTTCGAGAGACTTCGACCAAAAGTAGCGTGAAATAGAGAGAAAAGAGAAAGAAGACGATTTGAGTCGGAAATAGATCGTTTCATCTTGGATACTTCAACTTCAACTTCAATTTCATGAGGTAAAACAAGATTATGTTTATTTTAGAATGAGATTAAATTTGGAATTTTTTGATTATCTATTTAAATTTGAAGTTTAGCTAGTATTAAGCTTTAATGACATGGATATGAGGTAATGAGCTAAATAGATTGCAAGGAAATTGTATGTGTGGATTTTGATAGTTAAATTGATTTATTTATGGAATGAGTTTTTAAACTAGTGCCTTGATCTTTGATTTTGGTATGATAATGTGATTCTAAACACTTGATTTGATGTATATATATATATATATATATATATATATATATATATATAAGTGTGGATTAAGTATTAAGATTACATAAGAAGAAAGGGGTCGTGATAGGAAATGTCATTATATGATAATTGTGCTAAATCTCATGCTTTTGGTTATGGAAATGGATCATTAATATATGGAAATAAATGAGTACATTTTCAAATGATATAATCTTTTATGTGTGCCAATCGTGAAGTATGTTGGGAATTTAATAAGTAAGGGCACGTGATTAGATGAAAAATGGGGAACAAGGACTTAAAGAGAGCTTTGTGAGATTTTATATATTAATCACAATTTGAGAATTATGGATTTTGATAGAAAGAAAAGTATAAAGTATATATTTTCTTAATTCTAGCAAGGAGAAGAATGTAAAAGAATTAAGTTATTATTAGTTGATTTTTAAATTGTTAGATATGATTGGTTTTGATACAAGAAATTTATATTGTTATTTCAGGAAATGTTGTGGAGATTGGATCATGCCTATGGCCCATCTAGATTCCAATTGATAGCTTTGTGAGTGGAAAAGCTATTTTTTTAAAAAACTTAAAAGAATTTATGTTATGCAAGTATTCTATTACTTTGATTTTCTTTAAATTACAAATGATTTTGAAATAAATGGCTCTTAGCATGTTTATCAAGGAAAATGTTTTATAATTACACTTGCTCAAGCATGATGGTTCCAATATCACGTTTTACGAATATGATTAGTTAAGTTGGCATGTATGATTTCAAAATCACCAAAAGTACCCATGTGGTTATCTGTTCTTGTGTTAGTGCACGGAGGGGGCCTTGGGCCCGTGTACTAGCGGATATTATTTGTGATCTTAAGGCTCTGTCACGGAGGGGGCCTATGGCCCGTGTTCAGATGATCTTAAGATTCACTCTTATGCACGGAGGGGGCCTATGGCCCGTGTGTAAGGGTGTATATATAAGGTCTTTGGGACCCACTTTTGTACCCAGAGGGGCTTTGAGCCGAGTACGGAGGTGCTGGTTAGTATACGCGCGTATGACTAGATACAGATTTCAGATGATTTATTTGGGTACCTTTGGTGTGAGTTTCTTATGTAATACAGTTTATCAGTTACGCCACAGATAATTATTCCACGATTTTTATGATTATCCTTAGCATGTATGAACTGATTTAAAATGATAAAAGCTTATGAAATAAATTATGTTTCAGAAATGGTTTATAAAATACTTTTATTTCAGAAACTCCACTCACTGAGTCACAAGCTCGTGTTTTTCCCTACCTTTACAGTATAGGAAGAAAATAAGAGTTTCAGCAGCATTGAAGGAGCCTTTGCAGCTCTCGAGGAGCTTTGTAACATTGTCATTTGTAGGAGTTACTCTGGTAAGCTCTTAGGAGACATATTCTAGGAAGATGCATTGGAATATGCATTTATTTTATATAAGTAATATACTTTATCAAAAATGTGTCTGATGATGATGTATTTTGGATCATGTATATATATAGAAGTGGGTTAAGAATTGTAGTTATTAGATTATGTCAATTGTCTTGGTTGAAAGATTTGAAAGTGATATAGTTATTTATGATTGAATGTTTGAGGAATTGTTATTATTTTACAGGTTGGTTAAGTCAATATTATAGGCGAGACTCTGTCAATTTTTTTTTTTTATTAATACTTATGGGATCAAATTTAATTATAAGGTGAATCTGAAAGTTAAAGAAAAGTCAAGATTGTCTTGGTAGTGGGTCCATCATCTAGTTGACACCTGTCATCGGCGCACGTCACGTTTTAGGTCTAGTAGGGTGACCTGAGACGGGTCGTGACAATGAATGTATTGATTAATTTTTTATATTAGTAATTAATAACATATAATGATATACTTGGAAGTTTTACCTGCCCATGACAGAAATTTTATTGATGTAAAAAATAATAATAATAAATAAATAAAAAATTGAACTTTAGAAGAGACGTGTCAACCTTACTTTCAAGTTTCAAACGTATAAAAATTTCTCTAGAACTCTATTCTCAAGATTTCAATGAAAAGACTGGCTGCTATTAGAAAATACTAAAAGATTGCAAAGTTGAAAAATAGGTAAAAAAAAAATATTTTTTAAGAAATTAATTTTGCTTGAAAAATATTTTCGTGGAAAATCAATTGAAAGTGTTTGATTGATTAAGTTTTTTAGGAGGGAAAAGTGCAGAGTTTTTGAAGCTTCGTTGTTTGATCGACATTGTTTTCCATGGAAAATAAAGTATATTTTTGCTATTCTAATCAAAATTTATTATTTTTTTTACTTTTTTAACACATTACCACCTTTTGTTGTAAAACCAAATTATGGAAAAGATGATGACCCATATGTAATTTAGGATTTCCCTATTGTTATACGTAGGATTTCGCATAATTACACAATATCTTGTGATATAATATTTTTCGTATAGTGAATCATTCCTCATTTCCCTATGAATTTTTCTCCATATCCTAAGCTTTCTCACATAAATCTATATATTTTTTTATTTTTTGTTACTATTATTGCGTTTATATCATAACACAGTGAAATGGTATCAAAGTCAATCTCAACCTGGTGAGGCACTCAAATCATTTAATTTGACATTATTAACTCACACAAGTAAAAAATTATCCCCTAATTCACTGCTAATTATATATTAATTGGTGTCTATTATTAAATATACAAATTAAAAAGTTCTATTATCAATAAATTAAAGATCAAATTTTGTGAATTTCTTTTTCTTTTATCGTTTAATTTATTGTTATATTTATCAGTATTACTATGTCACCATATAGGGTGCAATATTAGCAGCAGTGCACAAAACTTGTGGTGACAGATGAATGTTGCACGGACTGTCGCCTCCCTCGCCCCCTTGTGGCTCCACCAACCAACCACTCACCCCGGGCATATTTACCAGAAGAAGATGTAGGAAAATACGTATGATTATGCTGGGTCATGTATTATCAATTATGAATTATTAAGGTTGTCGAAATCGGAAATACTACCCACATAATTTGTTGCATTTCGATACTGGGTTATTGTGGACCAGAGAGATTACTTTTTGTGTGGTAGAAGTGTCTATTTTCAACTAATCTTGTTATATATTATATTCTTGCGTGGCTTGGATTGGTTTTACCTAAATTCATTATTGTAGAGTGATTAAAAAATCTTGTTCCTATGGTCTCGATCGATTAGAAAATAGTATCCAGTTACGTACTAAAAGAATCTACAACAATAGAGACATGTTTGCCATTTTCCAAAATAAAATACAGTCTCCTCTTTCTTTTTCTTTTTCTTTTTTTTCTTTTTTCTTTTTTTCTCTCTTATCGTTTTATGTTATAATTTTCATTAAATTTAAATGATTGTTTATTTTACTACTAACTTAACACACTTCACAATTCCTTTACAAAATTTCTCTCTCTCTCTCTCTCTCTCTCTCTCTCTCTCTCTCTCTCTCTCTCTCTCTCTCTCTCTCTCTCTCTCTCTCTCTCTCTCTCTCTCTCTCTCTCTCTATATATATATATATATATATATATATATATATATATATTCCAAAAAACAATTATCCAATTGATTTATACAAATTGCATTGATCCTAAAAAACAGCCCAAATGAAGTCAATTTACATGTAAAAATTGAAAGTCAAAACTCATTATCAGAGTTTCTTGAATGGCAAGGAGGCAATCATCTATTACCATTTTTTTTTTTTAAATAACAACAACAATAATGTAAATGATAGATTTACCAAATTAGAGCCAAGCTCTGATACCAAATGATACAAATCCCTTCGGTATATTGACCGAAAATTTTCACAACAATTTAATACAAAATCCAAGAAAGCTAAAGTGGTAAATAAAGCGATAAACACCTTAACTCAAGTTTAAATCTAACCCAAAATTCAAGGATTAACTAACCCTAACTCAATGGGTATTAACTAAACAATTTTCAAGGTGGCGGAAAATAAACAACAACACAGGAATAATAATACTCAAGCAAAGTTGATTAACTTTCAAGAAAATACAAGATCAAAGAGGTTTAACATTACCTCAAGAAGGGCCTCTCAAGAGAGCATTTCACCTTGAACATCCAAGTTATCTTTACAAATGACAAGAAATGTGTATAAAAGGTACAAAATGGGTAAAATGTGCAATTTCGATATTTACAAGAAAAATCCCTTTTTGTAAAACGGAGTGTTTCGATCGACCGAAGTGGTCGACCGAAATGGGACTTTCGATCGACCGCCACTCAGCCGAAAGCTTCTGAGGCTGAAATAAAAATTCCTCTGCAGAAGATCGGTCGACCGGAAGAAAGTTCGGTCGACCGAAACTTGGCTGAAACTCCAAACTTCTCATTTTTGGCTCCAACTTGATTCTTGGCTTCTTTTCTTGATTTATTCACATTGTTTAGCCTCGAATTTTGAACCTCTTCGACGTCCAATATCGTCATGGGTCCCACGGGCACGTGCATCGACGTTTGACTTTCTCGATTCTCATCATCCCCTCCCTCTTGGAAAGGATTCGACCTCGAATCTGACTTGATTGTACTAGTGTGAGATTCCTTGACCTTTGATCTTGAAACATTGCGGACCACGGGTTCATGCGATGAAGTTGGACCTTCGCGATTCTCATCATCTCCTCCATCTCGAAAGAGATTCAACCACGAATCGACACCTACAATAAAAATAGAAAATTCAGACACAATAAATGTAACTGAAATTTCATACTCACCGTGCAAAATCAATTTGTAGGTGTTTCCAAGAGCTTGAGGTGTGCCAACACCGCAGGGTAGCAATTTGGATTTTATTAAATCGGGAATCCGTTCTTTCCTCCAAATGAACAACATCCAACCACCCGGGTCAAATACAAATCGCATTCGATTTTGGTTCGTATTGGAAGTACATTTTTCAATAAGCGCCCTAAATTGACGCTCGCCCTGCTCTATCAGGGGCTCAACCAAATTTGTCTTTTTATGCCCACCTAAACTAGCATCTCAATAACTAAACAAGTGCATCAATCTCAAAAGAGTTAGTAGGCTAGGGCCAAAAATGACATTAAGTGGAGAAAATTTGCTACTCGGATAAACACTTTTAATATTGCGAGCAAATTTAACAACCACAAATTGAGTATCATTTTTATGCAAATGCACCACTCCCCCAAAGAAAAGATTCATCATGTTGATAGCAATGCGGGTTTCATGACATGTAGTAAAATGTGAAAGTTTAATACCCTATCAACATCCACAAAATTAGCATCATTTCTTTTCTTTAATCTAAGTAAACCCAATACAAACTCCATAGAATGATTAATCCAATGTTTAATGGGAACGTGCAAATGTGTGTATAAAACTTGAGGTAAAAACTTAGATTTAGCCCTTTTGAACGTTCGGCCTTTACCACAAGTGCAAACATGTTCATCACCAATTTTCCAATGAGACCAATAAAAGTGATCACAAAATATTTCCACGGCTCCCTTGGTTTCAAAGTGCCCAATCAAACAACCAACATGTGTCTCACTCATTAGAAATTTGCGCATGACACATTTAAAAACGAACAATCCAACTTTCCAAAATAAATAGTTATCATGCCCATAAAATCCATCAAAATATTGCTCACAACACGATTCACAAATGTTTAACAAATTCGGATTATTAACATGGATGCCCTTAACATGCTCAATACAAAATGAGTTGGCACTTAGACAATTAGGCACACATAAAAATTTGAATTTACAAATGAGGAATTTATCATGTCAAGGACCTTCATTACATGCAACATTTCCACATGACAAAATTTCATTTGTCAAGTCCACATCAATGTCATACAATCCTTTGATGTATTCCAAATATAATAACATTGCTCTCGAAGAAGTGTTAGGAGCGTACCTCCTAGATGTTGCATCGGTTACCACATTTTCTTTACCTTAATTGTATTTGCTGTGGTAGGAAAATATCTCCATAAAGTTCTTCCACTCGGCATGACTTTTGAGTTCTTGGTTGCTTTGATAAGTCGGCCTCACGATCTCTTGCAACAAAGAAGTAACCAAGTTAGGGAGGGCATTGTTAGAAAATTCAAGAGTAAAGAACAATTTTGTGTGATCTCTCCTCTCAATTTTCTTTGTGGCACTCATCACTCCCTCACCTTTTCTGAGGTAGTATCTTCAACTCTCCATGCTTCTCTCGCCTCTCCTTTTTCTGGAGTCGTGGCTCCAACTCTTATTGCCTCTCCTTTTTCTAGGGACGTGGCCCCAACTCTCTTACTCTCATTTTTATTTTCTTCAATTCTCTCAATTGAATTTTCATTTTCAAGTTCTTTCTCCTTTTTCTTTTCTTCTTCATTTTCACTTTCCTTGTCTTTCTTTTTCTCCTCTTCTTCCTCCCACTCCTTCTTGAGTTTCATTTGATCTTTATGAACTTCCTCCAAACTCAAAGATAGGATCACAACCCTTTTTCCATTCATTTGGAAGCTACACCGGTTCTTCCTCTTGTCATGTGTCACACCCCTATCACTTTTCCAAGGTCTCCCCAAAATTATGTGAGTAGTGTGCATGGAAACTACATCACATATCACTTGGTCACAATATGATCCAATGTTGAAGGAAAGAAGAACTTGTTCACTCACTCTCACTCCCCCATCGTCACCCAACCTTTGCAATACATAGGGATTAGGATGCTTCATAACCGGTAACCTCAATTTCTCCACCCTACTAGCACTCACCAAATTCATGTCACTCTCCCCATCTATAATGAGACTACATGCCCTATCCCTCACAAGGCATCTAGTGTAGAAAGTATTTCCTCCATGCTTCTCCCTCTCATTATCATGGGTCAAAGATTTTGGTAGCCTAGCATTCATCTCCTTCACTACTTCTCTACTTCCACTGCCGTCCCTTCTATGGAATGATGAAGTCTTCATTTGCTCAATATCAACCTTCTCATCCATCTCATCTCCACTCCTATCTACCCATTCTCTTCGTCTCCTACCCATTCTCCAATCTTCTTCCACTTCTCCACTTTTACCCATTCAATGGAGTGATGAATTTTGCATTCTCGCACTATCAATATTTTCATCAACTCCATTTCTCCTATCATCTAACAACTCTCTTCTTTTTCTACTCCCATTTTGTTCATCATCCCCTTCATCATCCCAAACATTCATTCTAATTTTCCTATTCAACTCCCCATTTGATTTTCTACTTCCATCTTTATACATAATGTTCACAAATTTATCCCTCAACCTTCTCCTACCATCCCTATTTTCTTCACCCTTACTAGTTGATGTACTCTCCCCTCTTGTTCCTAAATTTTCCAACTCACCCCCAATCTTCTTCATTTGTCTAGCCATGGTGGTTGAAAGATTTTGTAACAAGTACTTCAAATCTTGCGTTTGAGCATTGGAATTTGACATGGTGTGCAAGTGTGAAAGTGTTCTCACAAGAATAATTTTCACTCTTGTTTCACTCAATTTAGGCTTTTACCCTCTAATGAGCTCACCCTCTTGCCTTTTTCCACTCAAAATCTCATTTCTCAAGTTCTCCAAGGAAGGTAATCAACTAAACCACAAAGTATAATTCTTGTGAAGTCAAGGAAATTACAAACAAAGGAAGAAGGAATTTATAACAAGTAAATACAAATAGTAAGTAGAATTTATGTGCTTGCTAAACTCAAAAGGAACAATATTTATGTGGGATTGGATGTTAGGAACACAATTTAGAAATGGGATTGACAAACCACAAATAATAGATAAGGCATAGATGTAGAACAATAAGCACAAAGAGTGTAAATTTAGAATGAGGCAATTTATCAAACACTTTGTACTCAATCTTGAATGGCCTTGAATGTGTATAATGTGGATATATGAATGCCCCCAACAACTCAAATGTGGTAAGGAATGAATGATCAACAATTTTCCAATGTATGGAGCAAGTGATATATGGAATAAAATATTGATAACACAATCTCGATGATGCAAATTGGATAGCCCCAAGTAATTAGCAATATATGGGCATTGAACAACAAAGCATTAATGGAGTATTTTTCATTGGGACAATTTATCAAATACTTTGAATACACAATTTGGAAAGTGTAGGTTTTGTAAGTGTTTTGCTAATAGAAACCCCCAACAATGCAACAATCAATATACCCAATATGTAGGAATCAAGAATTACTCATGGGCATATGAAATTTTTCAATTTTTCTTTTTCAAATTTTCGGATTTTTTTTTTTTTTGAATAACAACAACAATAATGTAAAGGATATGTTTACCAAATTAGAGTCAAGTTCTGATACTAAATGATGCGAACCCCTTCGGTATATTGACCAAAAATTCCTACAACAATTTAATACAAAACCCAAGAAAACTAAAGTGGTAAATAAAGCGATAAACACCTTAACCCAAGTTTAAATCTAACCCAAAATTCAAGGATTAACTAACCCTAACCCAATGGGTATCAACTAAACAAATTCCAAGGTGGTGGAAAATAAACAACAACACAAGAATAATAATACTCAAGCAAAGTTGATTAACTTTCAAGAAAATACAAGATCAAAGAGGTTTAACCTTACCTCAAGAAGGGCCTCTCAAGAGAGCATTTCACATTGAACATCCAAGTTATCTTTACAAATAACAATAAATGTGTATAAAATGTACAAAAGGGGTAAAATGTGCAATTTCGATATTTACAAGAAAAATTCCGTGTTTGTAAAACGGAGTGTTTCGGTTGACATTATTTCGGTCGATCACTGGGTCGACCGAAATGGGACTTTCGGTCGACCGCCACTCAGCCGAAAGCGACTGAGGCTGAATCAAAAATTTTTCTACAAAAGATCGGTCGACCGAAACTTGGCTGAAACTCCAAACTTCTCATTTTTGGCTCCAACTTGATTCTTGGCTTCTTTTCTTGATTTATTCACATTGTTTAGCCTCGAATCTTGAACCTCTTCGACGTCGGATCTCGTCATGGGTCCCACGGGCACGTGCATCGATGTTTGACTTTCTCGATTCTCATCACCATCAGTAAGACTTGACAAAGACAACTACCTCCTATGGAAGAATGTGATTCTTCTTATAATTCGAGGTCACGATTTGGAGGGCTATTTTTTGGGGGAAAATGTGTGTCCATAAGAGTTTATTGGCACTCAGGTCAATTAGGAATTAGTGTTGAAATTAGCTCTAAACCTGATTTCAATCACCGGAGGTCAACTGATCATCTACTTATGGGGTGGTTATAATATTCAACAATGACCTCAAAAATTGCAATGAGAGTGATGGGATCAACCAATTCATGTCACATGTGGACAATAATCAAGAAGAGTTATAGGGTTAAAAAAAATTGGATTACATTTCTTACTGGTGAACTGCAGAAAGTCAGAAAAGGGGGTTTGAATAATGATCAATACTTAAGCAAAGTGAAGATCTCATAGTAGACAATCTAGAAATTGTTGGCAAAGCTGTACCATTTGATGGCTTTGCAAACCAAATTCTAGCTGGTTTGGATGATGAATACACACCTATTGTTGTGCAAATTAACAGTAGAGACTCAATTTCTCGGGAGAACTACAATCAACTCTCATGACTTATGAGAATAGGCTTGAGCACATTAAAACTCTCAAGGGTGAAATGGTCAGTATCAATCTAAATCGATCATCAATCTACTTTGCTAAAAAACCTGGGACAAATCTTTATCAAGAAAGAAGCTACAAATCTAATAAAACTGGAAGAATGCTAAATCATATTTACATAGGTGGAAGAAGAGGGAGCAAAAGTAGAGTTGAAAGCTTTAACTCTAATGAGAGACCTATTTATCAAGTGTGTCGTAAAATTGGACACAAGGCTAATGTCTGCAACTTCAAATATGATAAGCGTTACACAGACACACCACCTCATCAATTCAACAACTGTAAATCATTGATTGAGGTGGTGAATATAAGAATTTTACACACCTTTTCTCACAATCTGGCATTGAATTTAGACACTACTGCTCTCACACATCAGCTCAAAACGGAAAGGTAGAAAGTAAACACAGATACATAATAGAAACAAACATAACACTCGTAGCCCAAGGATAAATGCCCTTAAATTATTGGTGGAAATCCTTCCAAATAGCCACACATCTCATAAATAGAATTCCTACACTAGTCCTATAGATGAAATCACCTTATCTAATGTTTTATAATTGTGAAGTTGACTATAAACCTCTTAGAATCTTTGGGTATGCTTGTTATCCATGTCTGAGGGCATACCAAAATCATAAACTTAGCTTCCACTCCGTCAAATGTGATTTTCTAGGCTATAGCTCATCTCCTAAAGGGTATAGATGTCTCAGCCCAACTGGCAAAACATACGTATCCAAGCATGTTGTATTCAATGAATGTAACTTTCTCTTCCAATCAAAATTGCTTACCAAAAGTGATTCGAAGTCCCCAGAATCTCAAATTGTGGTGTCTTGGTTCCAATTTTCACCCCAAAAAATCAAGTCAAATGATCGTCCTAATCTACCTTATAAAGACCACTCTGATGCTACCCAAGCTATGAACCATTGTCCTCTAGCTTAAGTGACACTAATCAGTACAATAATACTGTCGATGAGAGCAACCACGATGATGTTCAGTCTCCATTGGAATGTGACAATGAAACTAAACAAAAAGAGGCTAATACTTCACTTGATAAGATATATCTAGAAACAAAGGACAATAACACTGATTAAATTAACAACACACACATGATGACAACTCAAGACAAAGAATTGAGCATCATATGGTTACCATAGGAGATGTTGGTATTTTCAAACCTAAGGTATTTATTGAAAACTCAATAAAACAAAATCTAAAGAAGGAAGAACCAAATAATGCAACAGAAGCCTGAAAAATGTGAACTTGAGAAAGGCAATGAGGCATTGATCAAGAATGGAACTTTCAAGTTTGTGACTCCTTCATCACACTATAATGAAGTTGGGAAAAGATGGATCTCCAAGCTAAAACAAAACCTAGACGGTTCAGTGTAGAGATTCAAAGCCAGACTAGTTACTAAATGGTATCATAAAATCCCTATAATTGACTATTATGAGACCTTTAGTCTAGTTATCAAAACCTCAACTCTAAGAACCATTCTCACATTTGCAGTCTCAAGGGATTTGATGATAAGACAAGTAGCTATCAACAATGCACTCTTGAATGGAGAAATTGAGGAGACTGCATATATGAATCAATCTGAGGGGTTTATTGACAAAACCAGATCTAAGTATGCGTGTAGCTTGAAAAGGCATTGTATGGCCTTAAATGGGCACCAAAGGCCTAGTATGAAAAATTGAAGAACACGTTGATAAACCAGGGTTTCAAAAATTCAAAGGCTAACACTTCATTTTCCTACCTCAAAGCTAGAAACAACATTGTTTTCACTCTCATTTATGTGGATGGTATATTTGTCATTTGAAACAATGATGTTGTGCTGCAAGGATTTGTAAATGAACTTCATAGTAAATTTACATTAAAGGATATAGAGAATCTTCACCATTTTCTGGACATTGAAGTCTTCAAACATGGGGCACTTCATCTTACTCAAAAAAGTTATATAAATGAACTACTCAAAAGATTTGGCTTCCAGAATCTCAAATCATTTCCTACTCCCAGCGCAGTTGGTAAGATACTATCAAAAGATGAAGGTGAAGTTATTAAAGATGCTCTATTCATAAAAGTGCAGCAAGACATCTCCAATATCTTGCACACACCAGACTAGATATAACCTTTGTTGTCAATAAACTAAGTCAGATACTACAATCACCAACTACAATCCATTGGAAAGCATTGAAAAGAGTCTTCAGGTATCTAAAGGGCACAATTGATCGAGGTTTATGGATCAAAAGAAATGAGAGCTTAGAATGTAATGGTTACTCAGATGCAAATCGGGCCTCATGCCCAAATGACAAAAGATTAGTACATGCCTATTGTGTTTATTTGGGAGATAATCTAATGGCTTGGTCTTCAAAGAAACAACATATTGTAGCTAGATCAAGCACATAATCCGAGTATAGTGTAATACTATTATTTACATGAGCCCTAAGATCGTTTGAACATCATGATTATCACCAAAGGATATGTAAGAGAAGAAAGGAAGAATACCCCTATTCATCGTGATGTAGAAACTTCCTGATTCTGTCGCTTGCTACTACTGTTGTTTCTTTGATGGAGATTAGACTGGTGAGTTTCAGTTTCTCCCTCCTTGCCTATAAACCCTTATGTGTTGAGTTTCTTTGATATGCTTTGTGATGGACGAAAGCATTATATTTATAGGTGGAGAGAGGACCGAAATCCCAATTAGGATTTTCCTAAGATTCAGTCTTAACCATTCATTAAGGTAGTGATTGATTTGGAAGAGACTACTTCTTCTTGTAAACCAATTTGACGAGAATAAAATTATTCCAATAGGAACCGAATTTCCAATGGACCATAATTCGGGAAAGGAAATATTTCCTTACATATAGATCTCTTGCATTTTCAGCCTCAGAATTAATTAACCTGAATTCAACATCTATGGTGTGATAACCTAAGTGCAAGTGCTCTAACTACAAATCATGTTTTTCATGCTAGGACTAAACATATTGAGCTGGACATTCACTTTGTAAGAGATAAAGTACTTGCTAAAAAGCTGGATGTGAAGTATGTGCCTACCTCCAATCAAAAAGTAGACATCCTAACTGAAAGTCTCTCTAACTCAAGGTTTTCCTTCTCAAAGATAAGATTGGAGTTACCGTAGTACCCTCCAGCTTAAGGAGAGGTGTGAAGAAAACAAAATATGCATACATGACGTTTCTTATTAGTAAGAAAACGTTTTTATTTTATTTTTTCCCCTCAGCATGTCTCTCTTTCATCTCTCTTCCACCTGACCTCTGTTGCAGTTGAGTTTTCTGTTATAAAGTAGCTAGTTCTTCTCTCTTAATTCATGGTCACAATTACTCATCACAGGCTAATGTGTACAATATTGGAGATTATAGGCCTATGGTGTTCTATTCCTCTGTCGTGTATTTATATGCATTGAAGCACCTTCATTTAATATAAAGAATTATTATCAGTAAAAAATCTCCAAAGTTTTACTAATAGAACCAATTTTAACCTTTCATTTTCAGAAGAAGAAGAAAAAAAATATTTATTTATTCAAATTCTTTAAGCAATCAAACGTTTTCTGGTGTTTTTAAGATGAATGAAGTTTACAATTCAGTGCCTACGAAATTTGAACTCTAGAGTTTAATTTGTTTGCTATATATGATATTATAAATAACATTTTCTCTATAGTATACGTGGATGAATCTAGTTCATGAAAAATGTTGGAATAACTAGACTAAAAAATATGATAAATCAAAAATAGATGGACAGATATTGCAATTTGAGCCATTACACATTAAAAAAACTCGGACATTTTATTCTTGAGATGGGATCCAACCGTTACGAAATGTCTTTATTGCATCATTTTGATACTTGTACTTTAATATAAATTAAAAATTAGTATTTTCACCTGGACGATGCATGAAAATATAGTTTTGATAGTGATTTCGATCAAAATTTATGAAAATATATTAATTTTACAATCATATCAAATAAAAACATAGTACAATAACATTTTAATATAATATATTATCGAATTCAAAACTAAAAAAAAAAAAAAAAAAAAAGTAATCAAAATAGGAAATGTAACATTTACAAAACTAATAAAAAATAAGAAATTATGATCACTATAAGATTTTTTTCTTTTCTTTTTAAAATTGTTTGTCTCTTCAAAAAAATAGTTTTATTTACTATTTATTTGTTTGTTAAACTTTCATTTTTAAAATAAGTTATTTTTATCTTTTTATATATATATATATTAAATTGTTCACAACCATAAATCTATATTTGCTTTGAATTGGTAAAGAATATTATTGCTATATTTTTTGTTTATTTAATTTTACTCCAAATGAGTAAATGTTGTTTTATTTCTAAAATAATTTTTTTTTAGAAATTTCTCTGATCTTTAAAATAATTATTTATTTTTTAATTAAAATCGATTCGACCCCGGTTCAACCCGATTCAATCTTCAATCTTCTGACCCTTGACCGGTTGCCTCTTTCAGGTCGAACAATTTCAGGTTTTCTGAATACGGAGTGTTATATAACTTAAATGATATAATTTAAAATGAAGTAAAAAATATAAAGTAAAACTTTGACATTTGATCTTTTGGACGATTTTACGGACAATATTTTTACAGTTTGCTCTCACTTGTTATATTGTATTAAATTTCTTGTTGAGATCTTCGATTTGATGTCTATAATAAATATTTTTCGACTTCAAAATAATACAATAATGTGTATGATTAAAAAATTGGTTTATAAACCATTTTTGCAAGTTTATCGAACACGTGCTTAAACATAATTTTAATACTTATAGTTACCCATAGGATTTTTCAAATACATTCCAACATGCGAGAGTGGTTATTTCTAACTCTTATTAATTGTCATTACATATGACGAAAAATTATATTCAATCAAGTATGAAATTATTCGATTTGAAAAAAAAAAAAAAAAAAAAAATTGGATTAGTCATTTAATTTTTATTTTTATATAATCTAATTGGAAAACATATAAAAAAATACATAGTATAAGGAATGTTCTTAAGTTCTTTAAACTAAAACATTTTTCGTTCTTTAAACAAAAATATTTTCGGGTTATTTAAATATTTTTCAACACATTTTATAATATAATTTTATATCTTTAGAAATAATTTAATGTTACTTTACAAAATCAGTTACACTATGATTAAGTAGAATACTTTTGAATAATTTTTTTTAATTAATTTAACAAAATTTCTAAATTACGGATCTTGAATACTTTTTAATAACAATAGAGAATTATCTATTTATTTTTTAAACTACTTTTTAATCACATATTTTTTCTCTCCACTTTTCAATCACCAATTTTTACCTCGAAAACATCATATTCTTTGTTTTTAAACAAAAAAAATTTTAACTACCATTATTTTTTATATAATTTAACAGTGCTAAAAATGGTTTTTTTTATTTGGGAACAAATGCATGTAATGTTCAAAAGTGTAATTCAAATTTGCAATCATTACACTTTCCAAAATGCAATCATTTTTTATTTAATTTTTAATTTTTGTATTTTTGACAAAACCTTTCCAAATTTAGCAATTGCATTTTGACGGGAAAGTGTGTGTGTGTGTGTGTGTGTGTGTGTGTGTGTGTTATTTTTAGTAAAGACTTTGTTTTTATATATAAATATAATATAATATAATATAGATATAGATTAAAACTGTCAAATTAAAGATACTGAGTCTAATTAATGCTGACGTAACTATTATCACTTTGCAGAGTAGTACAGGGTTGAGTCTTATAAATAGGGTACAATATATACTTAGACTTTTATTATTCATCAAAATATAGAGAATATAGAGGTTAGAGAAAATATATGTGTTTTTTCTCTTGTAAATATTTTTTTTTCATTGAGCGAAGTGATGATAATCTAACAACAAGTTACGGTATTCTAGTCCACACAACGTCTCAATAGGCTCAATAAAGGGCCTAACTTTTGGACTTGCTGTAAATTATCATAACTTGTAACCCATGTTTCAAGGATGAGCTTTATCAATTCTGATCGTGGAAGTTGTACAGGCACATATGTACAACTAGGGAAATGATCTGACTCTACATGAAGAAGTAGAGAATCATATGTTCCTTGGGACTGAGTGAAATCGAGGGAATAATTTTGGATTCTGTACACCATCTGATAATGGAGAGTGGATGCGTATGTGACAGATGTTAGCACAGCTCCAACAATCTGAATTTGGACTTTTAAGGCTGAAAGCAATTGTGGGTCAGAAATGGCCATATTGAAATTTGGAAACACAGTTATCAAAATAGTTCCAGCTTTAAGAGTCCTTTCAACAGTTCCTATGCAGGCATGTTGGTACTCGGAGAATCGAGTATCCAACAGAGCAATTCTTGAAACTGTAGGAAGACCTTTTCTTCCGTGAAGAGTTAAGGCAAATCTGACAGCTCCGAAATGAAGGTGAGTGTATCCTTCAGATAGCCAAACTTTTGGTAAGTGAGATGGTAATTCAAAGGTAACAAACTGTTCTTTTTCTGTTGCAGGCAGAAAGTGTTGATCAAACTTTGAGGCTTGAACAAATTCTTTGACCTGAGATTTTTTAGGGGATATAATACTACGAACAATTTTGGATATGGACTGGTGAGGTTTAGTATATGGGAGATATGAATTTATGAGGGGTAGATCTGTAAGTGGAACTTTATCAGATTCTGAAAGATAGGATATCTCATAGAGATAATCCATTTTTGAGGCATCAGATTTTCTAAAAGAAGTTGAAGAAGAGGAAGAAGTAGAAGGAGATTTTGACAGTGAAAAATGATTTGAAGACATGTATGAAGAGTGTTCTTCCTTAATCTCTTCTGGTTACTAAATAACATAAATTGTCCTGATATGCGTAAGATAACAAATGGCTCTGATACCAAATGAGCGAAGTGATGGTAATCTAACAACTAGTCACGGTATTCTAGCCCACACAATGCCTCAATAGGCTCAACCAAGGACCTTACTTTTAGACTTGCTGTAAATTATAATAACTTCGGGCGGATCAATGGTCAGTAGAGAATTTTCTGATGCAGAGGATCACCAAGAAGGTGCAACTGCAAAGCATACTGATTTCTATTCTGATCTAACTCCATGTCATTCAAACTTATGTTATTCAGAACTTTGAGAAACTAAGAAAGAACTGAGAAGATTTAGAAAAATATGATGAACATTAAAAACACTCAATGTTATTGCTGAATTTTCGATGATTTACAATGGAGAAGAACTCCCCTTTTATAGAGGGAGGAGAGCCAAAGAAGACACCCAAGACTTATGCGTGGTCGACAAGGTGGACACGCGTCATTACAGACTCTATCGGAAATCGGAAACCTTATCTGATAATAATGAATTTTTGCAGCGATGGAAGATGATGTAATCTCACATTGAGGCGAACATCCATAAATATTGTGTTTTTAATTGCTTTTTCTTGATATTAATTGTTATTGATAAAATAAAATTAGATTTTCTAAAATTCTCAACATGTTTCACAAAAATTGATAAAAATAATCGAAACTTACTTTTTCTTTCAAATCCATTTAAAAGGTGATAAATTAATGGTTTTGAAAAAAAAAATGTAGAAATAAACTCACATGGTAAACGAAGTAAAAATAATAATGCATAACACGAGTTCTAAACCCAATACTTTATTAAATAATATATCTGTTATAGCTTTTTCCCTATCCAAAAAAATAATTTTGGGAACAAGATTCCATTCCATTTATGAAAAATATTATATTGCCTCAAAGAGTTGAACATGTTTAGACAATGATCCCAAAACCAAGCACTAAAAGACTAATATATTTCTTTTGCCAGAATTTAAGTTTTGTTTCCAAAAAAATAATTTTTTTTTTTTTTTTTTTTTTAGGCCCTTAACGTCTTCATTTTTAAGCACTCCAAAGGTATAATAAATGTGAAAAGGTCTTGAAGAATATGTAATTTAATTTTAATTTCATTCTTTAAGCCTGTGTTTGGTAACTGTACGTTTTTTTGTTTATAAATCATTTTATAAATCACACAATTTTTCAAATCACTTTTTTATTCATTTTCTTTTCCATCAAGTTAGAGCATCTCCAATGCATTCCGTGGATTGGGAAAATACACTTGACACATAAGCAAATAGATGGAATATGGTAAAAATCTCTCTCCAATGCACAACGTGGATTAGGATGTTAGACTGACGTTGCGCTAAAAAAATAGACATTGTAGAGTGTTCCGTCTACATCTAGACGCTTCGTGAGACATGCTGACTCAGCATTAATTTTATTTTATAATTATTTAATTACTATAGATAAGGACGTGGTTCAATTAAGTTGTATAGTATAATTAGTTTCCTTTTGGACTCTGTAGTAAATTAGAGATAATGTAGTAATAATAGATCTGTCTTTATTGTAACAATGATAATATGTGTTATACTATCTCAACAATTGGATTTAGAGCATAACACTGACATACTCCCACTAGATCTAATAACTCATGTGACCTATAAGTTTATATGACAATCACATTCCTTTTGGGATAATGGTTTTAAAGGTGGATCTCTGATATGTGACTTTTCACATATTCAACATTCTCAAGGTTAATGGGCATGAATTCTATTTTTCTATAGTCTTCGAATGAGATAGTAGCCCCTAAATACATACTCAGATCATCTATGAGATCCAGTTCTCTCGCTTGCGTGATGGCTCCATTGTCATCACAGTACTCATTACTGGAGGTACAATGCTAGGAACACTTACAGTTCATTAATGAACTTAACGATCGAGATTGCTTCACAAGCACTTATATATTTGTTCTCGATTGTATAGTTAACGATCTCCCTTGTTTGAACCATTTCAAACTTATCTCTATTCCTAAAAACTGTAAGTCTACATTTCTCCTGGTGTCTATTGTATTATTAGTGCTTCTCAAATACTCAATAATACAAAATGTGTCATACATAGTGTCACATTTAAGAAGATCTTATTGTCAAACAATCAAATATCTTCTCCACATCATTCTTTCTCAATATGTGTTCCAAAAACCATTTTGAGAAGATTAACCCAAAACTCTTAGGATAGAATCCTACATTGGATTCATTAATGTTAACCCCATTAGCATTTTATTTATGTACATGGATTGAGAAATCAAAACAACTTTCCAGATCTATCTCTATAGATTCTGGTTCCCAAATTGAAAGTTTTATTTCTTATCCATCATGGAGAAATTTAAATAATTGCACTTTCACTTTCAATGTTAGAGATTCAATTTCTTATCAATAATATGTCATCTACATATAGTATCAGAAATATTGAATACTCCCACTAACATTTTATATACACACATGAATCATCTGCTATTTTTGATAAAATCAAACATTTTGATTATCTTATCAAAATAAGATTCTAGCTCCATAAGGCTTGCTTTAATCCATAATTAGATCTTTGTAGCTGGTATACTATGCTTATATATTTATTTAAGGATTCAAAAATCCCATGATCACAGCATGTTGCTACGCAAGCAGAATCCGAATTGGTTCAGAGTAAACACATTTACAGCCTATGGGTCTTACCCATTTTAAGCGAATCAAGCAAGTTCCAAAACTTGTTTTATCTCAGATTACATGGCTTCCTGTCATCTCGTTTAGTCAACTTTTGACTTAGCTTCTATGTAAATATAGGCTCATTATCCTTATTTTTTTGATACCAATAATGGCAGTCGTTTTAGTATGTTAAGGATAAATTTGTATCCACAATTGAAAATTCGTTGACGACTAATACAATATTAACAATCGGGGATGTGTAACTCAATGAAGTATACATGATCCTAATATCTTGACATGGAGTAAGTGCATTCTCAGTCGTCTCTACGTTTTGACTTCTGAGTAGTGAACCCGTCCCAAGCATCGATATGTGCCTCATCCAATATAAGCACATATTCTAGCTTAATTAATCGGTTAAGTATATATCTGTGTAGTCATGAACTCTTTCATGTTCTACTTTTACTCACACTGTTTTCTCTTAGATGAACTGTTTCTCTAAGACATCGACAAAACTCGAGATAGATTTTCTTTCTTGATAGGAACGTAGAAATAATATCCAACCATCTTTTGGATATCTCACAAATATATATATATTTGACTAAGGCTATAGCTTATCCAAATTTGGTATACTTCTAATAAGTATTCAAGTCTTAAATCTTAACGTGAGGAAGATTAGACATTTGAAATCCATATCTTATATGGACTTTCATCAACTAATTATCATGGAACACGACAAAGTGTATAACACAAAGTGTTCAGTGCAAAGCTCCAAAAATAGTTTTGGAGATTTTGCATGGCTTCATCAATAATTGCATCAATTGTAATCATTCTCCTTTCAGATACATCATTGTGCCGAGGCGTATGCTAAAGAGTTATTTATATGAAAATTATGTTCTCATAACATAATCTTGAAGTCAGTCACTTTAAAATATTCTCTACTTTGATCAAATCAAAGTGCTAAGAATATTTTCTCTTTTTGCCCTTCTAATTTATATCTTTAGTATTTGAACTTTTCAAACTCTCAGATTTAAATTTCATTATAAATAACAATGACTATCAATGTTATCTAATGACTAAAGACCACTCTGACATATGCCCACTTACATCCAAATGTAACAGGCTCAGTGGATCAACCATCCAATTTTTCCTTTTACAAGAAAATTGACTTGTCAATTTACCTCCAATGTGAGATAAACATGTATCTCTATCAATTGAATTAGTCAAGTACCAGATTTAATTGTGACTTCTTCTTTCCCTTATCAATATTCAAAATGTAGACTATTTGTTATTTACCTCACTTCCATAGTATCCCATCTAAATTAACGAATAACTATTATTCTTAATTAAAGAGGATAATCACTTCATGTCCAAACATGAAGTGGAAGTGTCGTTCTTCATAAGAGTTGTAATTAAAAATTGTCTAATTTTAAACTGAATAAGAAGACAAATATAAGTGATAGCTTCTTAAGCTGTTCAAGCAACATTTGTTTTATTACCTACAAATAGGTATATTACCATTTTTCGCAATTAGTCTACTTTTAGCCATTGTATATTATCGGTGGCTAATACTCAATGGCTAAGTAGATTATTTAACCTCTTACGAATAGAAAACTGAAGTAGAAGATTCACCAAATTTCTCACTTCTTCAGTTCGGTTAAGGAAGTATCGCAATTATAAATTTAGTCTCCTATTATTGGCATATTCGAGAAGAGTATTTTCGATCATATCGTGTTTGAGATCATTTCTCTAAGGACGACGCCAATTCAAGGATTTCAATCCAATGAACTCACTCAGTGTCAATTGCACTGTATAAGTTCACGTAATAACTCAAATTTTAAAACGCATACAAAAATAATAAATTAAAAGTAGAATCATGTATTATCATGCATAAATTAATTTAATAAGGTCATTTATTAAATCGATTGCTTCCACTATTTTACTGGAATTAATGACCCTCAACATTAATCTCGTGGAATCCTGTTAGATTCATAGTGGGTTAGAACCCCGTTTGTTCTATTAGAACCTTGAGTGACTCAACAAGCCATAATAAAACATCCAGGTAGATACTCTTATCAATCACATCTCCATGTGACTCCGAAATCATCAAGTAAACAACTTTTTTGTCGCATACATTTTATGTATTTACTTGATTGTACCTCCAAAATCTCATCTCCTTGAGTGACTTAACAAAAGATAGATTTCAGTTAAATTCTTTCCATGGTTCAAAAACATCTTATATTTCATAGTGATAAAGACACCTTCCCACTAGCAGCCTTGAGTGACTCAACAAACCGCATCGAGGTTGGATTTTGATTTTTCACTATAACAATGGAAGACACTTTGTATTAACCAATTAATACTAATTTAATAAATTACTTCCAAAATTATATCCCTTTGGATTTACTCAATAAAAGATGTAGTTTCGATTAAATCCGACATATTGTTCAGAAGTATCTGATACTTCATAATGAGAAATATATCTACCAGCGAGTAGCCTTGAGTAACTCAACAAGCTGACATCAATAGTAGACTCTAGTTTTTTATTATAACATGGAAAGCATAGGACTTAATATAAATTTGGTCTCATCATTCATATGTATATTAACTAACATCAATCGTGCAATTAATCATACATATAATAATATTGTGGATAATTATGGACGGAATCTATCTAGTCTTCTCGAGTCATGAAGAAGACTAGTTGGTCAATTCCTATGAGACATTACATTCGACCATCGAAGCTAAATGCAATAATCTCTATCTGTTGCTGCAACATGTACCCTATTCTAGCTGTCTTCTTGTGGCCAGCTGCAACCTGTATCCTAACTAGTTGGCACGCAGACTTGTATCAAATGGACGAGTAGAATCTACACACTAGAGCTCGTAGGCCCAAATAAATTAAATAATAGGCACACGGACCCAATTAAATAATAATAGGCTCGCAGACCCAACTATCACAGGAGAATTAACTATACATCCAACCAATCACATGGGTCGAGTCCATAATCATCCACTAAATTCATGTTCATAATATAAATGTATAATAATATTATGCCCTTATTTGTTTTTCTTTAAATTTTTCTTTTTCTTTTACAGTAGTCAATCTCAGCCATCAATTAAAAGTCAACCCACAATATTTGACTTTTCAACTAAATTTTAATCACCCATTCTCCTAAAAATCACTTTTTATTTAAAAAAAAAAAAAAAAAACTCTTTTTAAACAATACCAAACACACATATATAAACAAATTTTAAGTTTCTAGAAATCTAGGCTGTCTTAACTAATTTACATAAAACGGATCGAAACAATAATTAATTAATCTAATTAATTAATTCAAATAAATTAGCGAGTCTTATTAAATTAAAATCATATTCTAATCAAATACCAAATTAAAGTCCAACTCCAAATCCAAAAAGAGGAAAATTGAATTAACTTCTTAATTTAGGATAAAACTCCTAAATAAAATAAAATTCAATTTAGTAATTAATTAATCAAATTAATCAATTACTTTAATTAACAAGTTTATTTAATTAAAATCAAATTTTAATTAAATATCAAATTAGAGTCCAACTCCAATTTTAAGATTCTAGGGCTAATTGAATTTTGCATCAAATCCTAAGTAAGATTCAATTAATCGAATTAACTAATTATTAAATTTAATTTAATTAAACATCAAATTAGAGTCCAAATTCTAATTCTAAAATTAGGGAAAATTGAATTAACATTTAATTTAGGATAATACTCCTAAATAAAATATAATTCAATTTAAGTTCAAAGTTATATATTTTGTTAAAATCCAATTTTAACAATAATTTGAAAATCGTGGATTTTAAAATAAATTTTTGAAATGGGTCAAAATTAAAAATCTGGTCAAAGTTTTAAATTGGGTCAAACCCATTCAAAATCAAATTTTAAACCCTTTTTAAAAAATTGCAATTTGACCCCATATTCAAAAATTATAACCAGGCCCTTCCAATTTATAAAATTGTGTGACATGTCCTTAATTTAAAATACAACATGGCCCTATTCCTAATTGCAGACAAGCCCCTGAAATTTCTCAAATTGCTTTGGAGCCCCCCCCTAAAAAATCTCGGTCCAACAGAGAAAATCCTAGACTCTCACTTTCCTTCTCCGGTATGGGCGGCGCCAGAGATCACCGCACTTCTGAGTTACGGGTTCGTCTCTCCTGCAGCCGTGCGCTGCTGCTACAATAGCTGCAGCCGCGACAGCACCGCTACTGCAACAGTGCTGCTGCGCGCGACATCAACGGTGCTGTTGTGACCTCTTCGCATGCCACAGTAGCTTTGCCGCCCTCGAAGTGCTCCCGTTGGCCGTGCCACCAATATGCAACGACAATAAAGCCTGCCTTCGCCGGAGGTGGTGGCAGAAGACAGTTCACCACATGGCCAGTACTGTTTCGGTTTCATTTTTTTTTCCGACCAAAATTAATGTCCTTTTTCAATTCAGATTTGGAGCAAGAAAAATTAATTTTCTCAAAAGCTAAAAACAAAAAACTATCTTCAATCACATTGAATTCATCGAAGTATTAACAAACTCTAACAAGTAACAATGTACGCTTTGATACCACTGTAAGGTTTCGGGCCATACCTGTACAGCAGAAATAAAACAGACTCGAAACTATAGCCCAGATCAACCTTACACTTAGATAAAATCTGTGATAGAAATAATACATTTGATGAATACCGTGAATTTGATATTTGAAACATGAGATACAATCTTGTCACCACCAGCTGTCCAATTGTCCAGCCTCTAACAGAAATTCACACAACGAGTTGAATCTGGAACTCCATCATTCCCCAACTATTGGAACAGATTTGAGAGTATCAGTTTTTCTCTTTGTGCTAGCAAGAGAAAAATCCTGTGCTAGAACAAAATGTGACTCTCTCTTTTCTCTTGCAACTAAAACCTATTTCTTGTAGGTTTAAGTGATATCTTAATTAGGGTTAAGATAACGGGCTTGGGTCATTCTTGTTCAACAAGTAACTCAAGTCCCATCCAATCAATTAGGCCTGGACATTATTCCAACAATATATGTAGTTTAATTTTAATTTCATTCTTTAATTCATTTTCTTTTCCATCAAGTTAGTCGCAACTAGTTTTTTAATTAGCCTTAGCTGAGGTATCATTCTCTCGTTGGTTTCATCGTGTATATGCAGCATTGTTGGAGCTATATGTTTGTGTGTATGTATAATGAAAGCAAAATATTTCTTCCAGGTTTCTTCCTTCATATCAGTTCCAGTTTCTTTAGATCTCACATGATTATATTTCTCGTACTTATAAGTTAAAACTACATTTTTCTTTAATTTATGTTTGATATATATATATATACTTACTCGTGCTAGTATTGAATAAGTGAGATACGTCGAAGTACCATATTGTATTTTGAGGAACTAAAGAAAAGTCCTCAAAATAATAGAAGAATTTAAAGAATTTTGGTTCAACTTACATGCTTTTTTGGGTTTATTATAGAGATGAGTTATGGACACCACGAAATATGTGGATAATAAGTGGTTGGTACGTAATTCTGAATGTATTCTTAAAATTAATGTTTAACATTGATTTCAAATTATAAGGAGATCTTAATGATATCCAAACAAGCAACGTGATCAACAAATTTCTTTGGCCAATTTCTTTTGAATTTCATCAGAAAATCGTGCAATATTCATAATTTGAAACAAATTTAGCATCATTTTGACAATTTTCTAAGACTTTGATTTATGATTTGCTATGTCTATGAAATGTCTTTTTTATTTTATTTTATTTTTTAGTACAAATTGGGGAGCAAGGGGAGGGATGGTAGGGACTCGAACTCGGGTCTTTAGCCTGATAAAGGGAACCACAAGAGTAACACACGGCCCGGCACTCCTGCAGTTAGAAGAAGAGCGCGACCGGAACCAAGCATTATCAATGAGGTGTTGCCATCGGTCCCTATGAAATGTCATTTTCACGGTATATAAATTTGAATATGATTAATTAAGTAATATATGAAAAAAAAAAAAAAAAAAAAAAAACATCATACATATTAACGTATAATTATTGTCCGGTATCACATAAAAAACAAATTTGGTATGCTTTTACAGACAAATAAAATTATAGCAAGAAAATATGTTGATATCTTGGTGGGGTATATTAGATGATGTAACCAATCACGACACATGGGCTGTGGGACCTAGTGTTTCTGATTATAAGGATCAAGCTCCCTAAATAGATTTTGAACGAGATTAGAATACACGTTGGAACGAAAAGAAATCTACAGCGGTGATATATTATTATTATTATTATTATTATTATTATTATTATTATTATTATTATTATTATTATTATATTTGATATGTTACATGAGTAAAGAAATGAATGGGATACGATTTCCATCTTGGATCCAAGTTCTTGTTAGGTGTTTTAAAGTATTAACTTTTATTACCGTAACATTTATTTGATGTCTTTTTATATTGCATGAAATGTATGTGTATGATCGATTTAAGGTTACATTAGAAGTAGATTGGACCAGATCAGACCTATCTACTTACACGTCTAGGTAGGATTAGAATGGTGGCATATAAAATTGTTGGGAATTATACACAAATTCCCTCTAATTAACCTCTATAATAATTTTTTATGTTTAAGAAGTAATTGAGCCAACAAAAAAATAAAATAACAACGCAAAATTTACAGACCGTCAAAACTTTTCACTATATGATAAATTGTTATAATTATATAGAATTTGTACTCACAAAACCTCCCAAGTATTGTAAGAAAAATAACCAAGATTTATCACATTTATCAATTTCTACTTCTTTGTACAACCCACAAAGAACTCAAGAAAAATCAAGATGTTAGACTACATTTTTTATTATGCTCTCTAGTCAATGTACTCTACAACAAATGAGAATAATACGTGTATTTATATAAAACAAATCATGTTATAACTATATTTCACTTCGATATGGAATGTGGAATTGGTTTCCTTGGCCAATTATTCTTCTCAAGATTTAATCCACTCAGGACACGTAATCAATAGTAATAAATTTCATAATTTACATTTCATTAGGATTCGTATCCTAATCCAAGTAAACTACAAAACTTATTCTCCAATTATAATTAAAGTCCTCCAACTTTGACAATTTGAGATAATTACCCAACAATCTCCACTTTGCCGAAAACGAGCCAAAATTCAATCATCTCTTTTGTTCACAATACTTGAAAATAGGTAAGCTTTTGACACACTTTGACGGTCTCATACTCCACCATATGAGTATAACCACTCAGAATTATCAACGAACTCCGAGCTTTTCATCGGCTCATGTCGAAATAAACTTTGCTGCAAAATTATGGTACAACCCTCATGTTTGACTTTCTTTGGGAGTTCATCAGCCATCGACATCAATTTCACCACTCACCTTACATTAGCGTCAAACCAATGTCCGTGTACAAACACATGTATTTGTCAGTAAAAACACATCATCTATCATTGCAACTGGTTTCATGTCATAAGGAAGTTACATCTTACTAAAGTACATTATCGCCACCCCTTACCAGGAGAGTCGCATTATCCACCTTCGAGCAGTTAGCCGACTATGCTTCACCTTTTGAAAAATTTCTTCTCGCATGACTAGATTTACCAGTTCCAACACATTACCTTCTTCTTCGTGGAGTTACATTTCTTCCACTTTTCAGTAACAAGCAAAGCTTTTCAGATAAACTGTCACTTCAATCTAATCAACTTAACTTTTGAAAATTCCACAGTTTCCTTCCCCGTACATCAAAATCAGCATGATGTGCTCAAACGTGGATGGAAGAGACCTGATGAACCTTATCCTTATCATCAATCTTAATTCCAATAGATTCCAGTTAAAAAATAATCTCATTGAGAACACTAAGATGGTCTAAGATTTTCATACATGCATTCATTCTCAAAGAATGAAACCGCTCATTCAGATACAAGTTATTTGAAAAGCTCTTCATCTGACACAACTCTTCCAGTTTTTCCCACAGTTCTTTCACAACAAATATCCCATAAAATTTTGCAAGAACATTTTTGTTCAAACAAAGTTGTAACATGCCAGCAACTTTCAAATCCAAATTTTCTCAATCTTCATCACTCGTGATGGATTCAATTTCTTTGTCAAAACTCAATGTTGGTTTTTCCTTCAAAGCTTTCTGTAGCCCTGTCTGAATCAATACATCCATGACTTATAATCACAAGTCAAAATTGATCTTCCAGACAAATTTCTCCACGTTGTACTTTCCAAACATATTTTCTTTTGCTTAAAAAAAATCCTCGAACCACCTGATGTTCGATTAATTAGACGTCGATTTCCCCGTCGACAGCGCTACTGTTGGGAATTACACACAAACTCTCTCTCTAATTAATTCCACATGAATTTTTGATATTCAAGAAATAATTGAGACAACAAGAAAATAAAATAACAATGCAAAACTTACGGACCGCCAAAACTTTTCACTATATAATAAATTTTTACGATTATATAGAATTTGCACTCACCAAACCCCCAAGTATTGTAAGAAAAATAACCAAGCTTTACCACATCTGCCAATTTCTACTTCTTTGTACAACCCACAAAGAACCAAAAAAAAATCAAAATCATAGGCCATATTTTTCTTACAATACTCTCTAGTCAATGTGCTCCACAACAAAGGAGAATAATACGTGTATTTATATAAAAAAAAATCACGTTATAGCTTTATTTCACTTTGACATTGACTGTGAAATTGGTTTCCTTGCCCAATTACTCTTCTCAAGATTTAATCCAACTAGGACACGTAATCAATAGTAACAAATTTCATAATTTACTTTTCATTAGAATTCATATCCTAATCTAGTTAAACTACAAAACTTATTCTCCAATTACAATTAAAGTCCTCCAACTTTAACAATTTGAGGCAATTACCCAACAAAAATAACATAACACTTTTAATTTATATCACATCCATGTTGATCTTGTTCGTCTTTGGAGTCTTCATTTTGCTGTATATTTGAATTATGTTTATGTTGCTATTAAAGTGGAATAATGTAATTATGACAATGTGCCAACATTATATCTACGATCGAGTTCTCGGTGCAAAAATACCTAAGTAACATATATATGTGCAAACAGTTAGGATGTTGAGGTCTTAAAATTCCGAGCTTATGAGGATGGCTTCAATTGAAGATCACCATGGTCCAAGCCCAATAATGATGAGGTAATTAACTCCTCAATACACGCTCACAATGGCCTTCTGATTGGTCAAGCTCTAGTAATTTTTTCGCAATGATCTCAACCCTCGTATTCAGTTGTCACCTTTTAGATTGAAATTCTAAACAAGCTGTTAGTGATAAGTCGAAGAAGGGTGAGGATGACGTCACATCATCATGTCCGCTAAGCAACACAAAAGGTACTAAAATGTTACTTATCTATATAATATGTAAAAGTAGCTGAGTCAACACCAGTCAACTTCACTGTTTCCCTCCAAAACTCTTGTGCCATGTGCAGATTTTATTTATTTATTTATTTATTTTTTCAATTTTTGGGGACTTCAATATTTATCATGTTCACACTACTTATATTCCCTATCGAATAATCAATTTCAAAACTCACTTCAAAAATAGTTGAGCCTTCAATATTTATTTATTATTTTCAAAATCGCTAACGTCTACTTACAATCTTCAATATTTGTTGTGTTTACATGACTTCTATTTCCCGCCGCCTAATTACACTGGAAAGCCAGTTATTTTCTTCTTCTTTTTTTCCCTTTTTCGCTTTTTCAAAATTTGTTTCATTTTTTTCCCATTTTTCAAAATCTGCTGATTCATTTTTATTTTCTATATCTTTTTTTTTTCATTTTCCTATATACAACCTCTTTCATTTCTGTTATATATAATTATTATGAAGATATAGACAATAATAAAAGATTCAATTAAAGGGTTATTTTTTTGAAAAAATGTGTATTGTTTAACATGACCGCTCCACTCCACCTTCTATTTATCACGTTTTATGATTCAAAATTTCTGGTGCGGTGGTAATGCTTATTAGTTATTAATATTACAAACCAGTTGAAAATAAAAAATAGTAAATTATTTTTTGAAAAAGTAAAAAGGATTGACACTACTCTTTTCTTTAAGATCTGTGATATTTTGAGTCGTTGAACATAAATTTTGGTTTCTAACAAAAAAGAAAAAATATTAAAACAATAATATTGTAGAGAAAGCTTCGAAAACAATATAGAATGCAAAATTATTTTAGACTAATAAGAGGATTTGTTAATAGTCTATTTATATTATGTTCTAGATTTCTCTGTTGGGATTGTAATAAATGTTAACTAATGTTGGGCTATTTAGAATAGTTTTGGGTTTGATAGATATGTTAATGGTTTCGGCCGTTGAGTGAAGAAAAAATATATTATTCATGGGTAAGTATATATATTTGATGAAATTGTATATCACAATGTATAAAAAAATAATAAAAATAAGAAACTATAATTATTATTTTTTTAAATTTGCTTTTATCGAAAAGTTGTTTTTTATTTTTTATGATATAAGAACGATAATTTGTTTGGTTTTACTTATTTATATTTGATTTTTTTGTGTCAAAACCTCTCTTTTCATAAAAAAAAATGTGTTCTTCTAACGTTTTCAATCTTACAAATAAATATTTGTGTTCATTTATACAAATCTAAAGTAAAATTTTCAGTTAAAAATTATGTTGAAATTTTATTACTAGATAATACTCTCTCTATCCTACAAAGATAGTCCACTATTTCTTTTTTGTCCGTCTCAAAAAGATAGTCTACTTTATTTTTTAAGAGTGGAATTAATATTTTATATTCCATTTTGTCCTTAATCTGTGTGAAAATGAGTAGAGGACTATTTTTATGGGACGGAGGGAGGACTAAATTATAAATCACATCATACATATAGTATTTTTTTATAAAAATAATTTTATTTTTAGTTATTTAGTACATCTAAAAATTGGAGATTTTTTTATAGCGTATTATTTAATATTTTTATAGATAATTACATTTAATACGTAATTAATTTCTTATAATAATTGTGATATTTTATTGGTCTTAATTTTATGGATAAATATTTGGTTCAGTCATACAGATCCAATGTCAAATTCTCAATTAAAATTATATCTAAAATTTATACACATTCGTATTTTTATAAATCATGTTGTATTGAAACTTTTATAACTAAATCCTATTTTTAAGTTATTTATTACATATACATATTAAAGTTCTTTCCTATGTTGCATTATTTATCAAAATTATTTCAATGACAATTACATTTAATTCTTAACTAATTTTTTATTCCAAAAAATCTCATATCACATTTTTTAACATTAACGGTTAACAAATTTATCTATATTGTTTGAAATGATATAGTTATTAATGATTTTTGTCCTAACTGTTAATTTTAAAATTTCAAAAAGTAATTAACCATGCCATGATATTCTTTGCTATATTTTAATTCAAATTTTATGATATTTTTTCACAATAATATATAAATTATCTCCCAATTTACTTAACTAAAAATTGAGATGATCAATATTAAATTATAATTTCAATCGGAAAATAATTACGTTGTATAAATATTGAAAACCTAAAATATCATAAATTTGATGCAATATCTTTGTCAACCTCGCAATTTATTATTATTATTATACATGTTGTTTTTCATTGTCAATGGTCAAAATATTGAATTTTATCTTTTATATGAATGATCTCTATTATTAACTTTTTCATCTATTGTTTGAATGTTCAGAATACATGAACACTGGAGATCCTACATTTAAGTGTTCATTTTGCAAGGCGAATTTTTGGTTCGAGGAGATAGTGAATAATCGTTACAAAACTTGAAGATCATATTCTATAAGATCAAATTCTATCTGACAGTAATGCAGGATACATGTTCTTTATTCCAAGAATATCGTTGAGCCATTCAAATTTTATGATACTTATTAGATTTAAAAAAAAAAAAAATTCATTGATGGTGTCATATGTCATGACTATCAATAAGAGTCAGGCATAATCATTTTCACATGTATGACTTCTCCCTAAAAGGTTGATGTTTATACATAAAACTAATAAATGATGAACTTATCTCTTATTTGTGAATGTTATTTATTTTGTTTAAGAATTCATTTAATTTCGAATAAGATGATTCACTAGTATTTTAAAAAGATGATCGAGGTCAAGAAAATGCCGATGTTTTAGTATTTTACCCAAGAAAACTCACAGAATAAAATGTAAGTTGTAATTCAAAATATTTTCAGTTTAGCAGCTGGGCAGTCACTTTCACTTCAACCTTTTATTCCTCTCTTTGCTTCCTTTGCCCCTAAAGTCAGTCCATTGCACCATTCTTCTTTGGGACTAATATTCGGTTCGGCTACCTATTTAAATAGTATATTTTAAACTACACAATTTCTCAAATTATTTTTTAACCACACACACTTTCTATCTTCAATTTTTAACCACACATTTTACCCCAAAAACAATAAAAAATCTTCTCTCTCTTCTTTAATGAGCCGCTGAATACAAATTTAAATTTCTTTACTTTAAAGAGACAAGCGGTACGATCTCTTTTTGTTTTTTGTTTTTTTTTTTTTGTCTCTCTCTCTCTCTCTCTTAGCAGAATTGGGCGGTAAAGTCTCTCCTAAATTATGATTTGTGTCTATCACTCTCGCTTGGATGCAAGACTCTCACCGTCAATAGATGCGCCCATTGAGGTATTTTTGTTTAGTCATCGTGAATCTTGAGTTGGTTCTATTCTGAATGTCATTGTCTTGAGAACATTTAGGTAAAGATAGACCATGACTCGATAAAAGCTTGAATAGATTTATCGATACTTAATAACGTAATCTATTGAAAAGCCATAATAAAAAATTAAAGAAAACTTTATTAAATGATAAGAAAATCCACAAAATAAAAGTGATCTTTGATAAATGTGTTCGAAAAAATATATATCACGAGTTTTACCATCTCCAAAATGAGTAACACATGTTTACTTATGTTTTACATACCATAGTATTTTATTTTATTTTATTTTTTTGATTGTCCTTAACCTTGACTAGTTGACTTCTAAATTATTATCTTTGAAGTCAAACCCATATTGCATGTGGAAAAGTCTATCATTCCAAGAAAATGTTTAAGGATTGAGAATGACTTGATAAAAACTTCAATACATTTGCCTATAAATAATTTGTGCTATTGAAAAGTTATTTTTAACAACTAAGCTTTTTCATGTGTCATTCATTCTCCTATTTAATCAAGCACTAGGAAAGAAAGCTTTAAATAATAAGAATAAAATTACGAAACATATGTAAACTCGATTGTGTGGATTAAACGCGTGTACCATGAGTTTCACAATCATGTTGATGTTGATTCGATAAAATAATTTTCATAAGCCGAAAGTAAGAGTCAGATCAATCAACTTTGATACACATATCCGACATGTGTATCTTGAGTGTTATCATTATGTCGCAAGTTATTCAATACGACGATTCTCGTAAAGTCGATAATGAAAATCAAATCAAATCAAATCTTATTTACTGTAAAGAAAAGGAATATTAATCTTGTGAATTACTAGTAGAAAGAAGAAGTTGCTCGAACCCCATAGAAGAAATCACACTTTATTACAATTTGCATTTAATTTCAAAATTAAGAGGACTATTCCCGTGATTAATGGCCCTACGCTCCAAGTGCACCACTCCAATGAAGGCCCCACTATATTCATTCTGATTCCTTTCACTAATAATTTATTAATTTTAGACCACTGGTGTCTTCATTAATTTTTTATATTAATATATACTTAATATGGATACTAACCAATATCATGCAAAATGAACTGAAAGATATTCGATTAGAAAAGCGTAAGCAAAATAAATTAATTTATAAATTACACAATTTCTCAAATCACTTTTTAATCACATATTTTCTCTCTCTAATTTTTAATCAATATTTTTTTTACCTCAAAATCATAAATAAATCAATTTATAAACAACACGATATTAACTGTTAACAAACACAAAACTCGTCATTACTTATACTCTAAATTGTATTTAAGAAAGTCGGGATGTAATTATATCAACTCGGCGAATCAATCAAAGGCTCGGGATGTTTTGACCTAAATTCAACGCAAGGACCGACCAAGGTTAAAAAAATTAATTGTAACCTCAAAATTATTACATAGTTTAGGGTGAAAAATAATAGCATCAAAATTATTAACTTTTCTTTGAGCAAGTGCTCATATACTGATAAATAATTTATGGGCACCCAATGGTATTAAATAAATTAATGTGAAACTATTTTTTAATAATTGCACTAAATGTGGTTAAAAGTTGTGTATCGTATTACTTTTATAACATTTTCACATCATCAAAGGTAAATGGTGTGTGTCTGTCAGTAAAAAGACGTTTACTAATAATTTGAAATAGAAATATGAAGTTTGAGGAGAATCAAACAATCTTAACTTGATAACCACTTCTATTTTTTATTATTTTCTTGAGTCGTTGAGTCTTTGTTAGGTCGAGAAATAAAATTTTCATTCTTCATTTCCTTGAGTCCTATGGACCAACTTGATTGAGAATTGAGAGTTGGTTAATACAGTCCAAGTTTGGCCCATAAGTTCATATGATTTAAATCCTGGCCCACCAATTACTTGAATTTACAAGATGGACTTAATTAAAGTTTAATGGTGGAGGTGGAGTGACTCCAATGATGGTGGGTGTTGAGGTTGCGTTACCAACGATCTTAGTAATCTGACGACTATGACTCCGATGATGGTGGGGGTCACGGTTTCACTATCAGATCTAGAATTGACGACAATCTTCTTAATCAATATTCAAATCTACGATTTAATCCAAAAGAAAAAGTATGATGATGGCGACAAAAATGAGGGGTCGCGACCACTAGTTGGTGTTTGTAATGGTGAGAGAAAAGTAATGGGTTAAAACTTGAGTTTAATTAAAGTGGATAATTATCATTAACAATAAAAATAGGTCACATTTTAGAAAAGGAGGTTCATGGTGTTAATTTATGAGTGGTACCACGATCAAGTCCAGCTATGCGCTGAGGCCCACCAGAAGTTTAAGCAATGGACACTGCCTCCTCACTTTCTTTATTGGGCCTGGGCTTTCAGAGATTGGCCCATCAAGAGTCCATCTGGAGGTGTTCAAAACTTTGTCAAACACGTTGGTGGGACTTATGAGATGTTTGGTCTGTCTTAGATTTTTAAACTTTTAAGCTGGTTGATAATTTCTTCTTAGCTTGATTGATATAAGTTTTAGCAAAATGAAGAAAAATATTTAATCATAACTTAATTAGGAGTGCAATTGTCACAGAGACGACTAGGTCATGCCCAAGCTCAAGGGGTCTAAACCATAAATGCATGCTGTAAAATGTCACTTTTGTAGTGCTAATATATCTTGTTAAAAGAGAGAAGATTTCATAGATCGTTAGAGCATGTTTGACAAGGCTTTTATTGTAAGTTGTGGCCTGTCTTACACAATGTGTGGATAATAAATGAGGAAAAGTTATAGATCCTATCGAATGGATAAAAGTTATAAATATATATTATAACTAGAATATCTTTTTTCACCGGACCTCTACTGTATTGCACTTTTGGGTTAATGGGAGAATTCAGGTACTCTTAAATTTAGGGAATAACTCTCGAACAAGTAATTTTAGAAATTCTCTTTCGAAATCAAGAAATACTTTCACATGAGTGAATGCTCTGTTTTAACGAATTTGCGCCCAACGATTATGTGTCCAACTAGTTTAAAAATTGAACACTTGACATTTATTTATTGGATGTGGATAACATATGCATTAGTTTGGTAAACAAAATAAATTGATTTATAAATCAGTTTATAAATTATATAATGTCTCAAATATTTTTTAATCAAACGTATTTTCTCTTTTCAATCACTACTTTCTATCTCAAAATCATAAATAAATTAATTTATAAATTAAACATATTATTAAACATTTTTTCCCCACTTCGAACAACATAGCTAATCTAATAAAAGTTTTACTAGTGTATCCTTAATCCTGACGTCAAACTATTGCAGCCAAAAAAGTGCACCTTTCTAATTAAAGAACGAAAGTGTGTGTTGTGAAGATTATTGGAAAAAAGTTGTTGGATTAGACAGCTCCAAGTGTAGAATAGGGGTTTAAACGGTTCGTTTGGACGATTTTTTATAAATTTTTAAATCAAATCATTTAGAATGGTTTGACATTTTTTCAACTCAACACAAATCATTTAATTTCCTAAACCAAATAAAACTAAACTAAACCATTTTTTACGATTTAGTACGGGTTCAAATCACGATTTACAAACTAAATTAATAATAATAAAAATTTTAAACCACGACTAATCACAAAAATCATATAAAATCATGTTAAGAGGCTTTTCACTAGCATAACATAATAACATACTATGATAAAGTTCATAGATAAGTTATATATTAATTAGGAACCAAACATCAAGAAGATTATCGTCGAAAAGAAAATGGGTCTGGATTAGCATAAATGTGTGTCAAATTTAGAATTGGATTTAATCTTTTTACTGAATCTAGAAAATAGTGAAAAGAATAAAATGTCTTCAACTTAATCACATTCATACGCCTTCATTCAAAATGAATGTATAATCAAAATATTTTAAATGTCCATTGTCCACAGCAATATAGCATAATTACAGTACTATGAATTTTTCCCAACAACATGACAAATTATACAAGAATCAAAATGACAAAAATGATTTTTGCGGGTTGGCGGTTTGATACAGGTTTTGAAAAGTGAAACATAAACCAAACCATTTGAAAGTAGTTCGGTTGGGTTAAAATCAAAACGTTGACTGGTCCGTGTGGACCCGAACCAACGGTTTCAAAATTGCGGTTTTAATTCGGTTTAACGGTTTGGCGATTTTAATTTACAGCCCTAGGGTGGAATAAGATGCCGTTTGGTAAAGGAAAAATGTTACCTCAACTTTTCAAATTGAGAACATGTTTGATAATGTGAAAATTTTTTGATTTTTTTAATTTTTGATGAATGTGCGTTTTTAAAAAGTTTGAAAAGTCAAAAATTGTGAACTTGACTAAGAATTGATGGTTGATATTGAATTTGAAAAGTTGTGGTAAAATTTTTATAATTACCAAACAACCTCTCAATCTCAACCATTCATTATTATTAAATATAGGGTTATCCCAAATTCAGGATAATACTATTCATTTATCCCAAATTTGGGATAAAACTTTTATTAACAAAATGTCATTTATTTATTTACGAAAATACCATTTTCTGTTTTTTTTTTTTTTTCATAAACCTCATTTTATTTATTTAATTAACCAATTGTTATTGTTATTGTTATTGTTATTGTTATTGTTGTTGTTGTTATTTTCTTTGTTGTTGTTTTTTGTGTATTTTAATTATTATTGTTTTTGTTTTTGTTTTTGTTATTATTAGTATTTTCATATGTGCGATGTACGGGAATATGTTTGTGATAATAATTTCGATCAAGATTTATGAAAATATATTAATTATACAATCATATCAAATAAAAACATAGTACAATGACATTTTAATTCACAATATTTTCGAATTCAAATCAAAACTTATAAAAAAACAAAACTAATCAAAATAGAAAATGCAACGCGGACAAAACTAATCGAAATGAGTAAATGTTGTTTTATTTGTACAATAACCTTTTTTTAGAAAAAATTGTGATCCTTGAAATAATTATTAATTTTTTAATTAAAATATGTTTGACCCCGGTTCGATACCGTCCAACCTTCTGATCATTGACCTATTGTCTTTTTTGAGTCGAAGTGATTTCATGTTTTCTTAGTACTAAGTATTATATAACTGAAATGACATAATTTAAAATGAATGAGATATTGGAAAAAATTAAAAAACATAAAATAAACTTTTACATTTGATCTTTAGGACTTTTTACGGACAAAGTATTTATAGTTTGCACTTACATGTTATATTGTATTAAATTTCTCGTTGAGATCTTCAATTTGACAAATATATTACAATTTTTTCAATTTTAAAACAATACAATAATTATTAAAAGAATAATAATAATTACAAAAAATATTTTATTGATAGTATTATAGAACTTAAATGATATAATTTAAAATGTTTGAGATTTTGAGAAAAAGTAAAAAAAATATAAAGTAAAGACTTTTACACTTGATATTTGAGACGATTATATGGACAATATATTTTTGGTTTGTTCTCACTTATTAACTTGTATTAAACATCTCGTCAAGATCTGTCAATTTGACACTCATATTACATATTTTTCGATTTTAAAATAATATAATAATTATCAAAAGAATAATAAGTAATACAAAATTAGTTTATAGATAGTATTATAAAACTTAAATAATATAATTTAAAATGAATAAGATATTGAGGAAAAGTAAAAAAATATAAATAACTTTTACATTTGAACTTTGAGACGATTTTACAGACAGTATGTTTACAGTTTGCTTTCACTTCTTAGTTTGTATTAAAATTCTCTTGAGATCTTAAATTTGATACCCTATTACATATTTTTCGACTTCAATATAATAATACAATAATAACTATTACAAAAACAAAAAATAGTTTATTACATTTTTTTTTTTTTTTTGAGCAAAGATTTCCAAATTTAGAAATTGATTTTAGGCAGAAAACTATATGCGTGTTATTTTTAGCATGTATTTAAAATACATAGATAACTATTACACACACACATATATATATATATATATATATATATATATATATATATATATATATATATATATATATATAATAATAATAATAATAATAATAATAATAATAATTATTATTATTATTATTATTATTATTGTTGTTGTTGTTGATGATGATAATGCACAATCTGACGTGGATTATGGGTGATGACATATGGTCTTACATATGACAAAAATAATGAAATATGACCTGAATATGATGCATGACCTGGGTAGAAGACCCATCAAATTGTTTATATGATCTTGATGTAGACAACAAGCAATGACATATGACCTAACATGTTCAGTTAGGAGACATCAGACCTAATTGAAAATGTGGTTCTAATTATGTTAAAGATGCCATGTCAGCACCAGCAGGATCTAAAACCTTTCGATATGGCAGTACATATTTGTCATGAATAACATGCTTCTGGAACTACTTAAAGAAGACCTGAAGAGACCATGTCATGCATGATAAGGTCATGCACGGTATGATCTGAACATTATCTTTCCAGAAGAGTTAAGGCATCAAAGAAGACCTGAAGACCAGGGTAAGGTGGTCATGCACGGCATGACCTGAACATTATCTCCCTAAAAGAGTTGAGGTATTAAAGAAGACCTCAAGACCAGATGACGCGATCCCGGTCGGGGAATCTCGTCGCACACGCGGAAAACGACAATTAAAACCTATGAAAGATCTAAATTAGATTCGACGCAAAGACAAACAATGAAAATAAGGATAGAACGACGGTAAAACCTTGACCCGACAATCACGACGCAATTTATGGCGATGCGGATTGAAGAACCAAGATTGGTGAACGCCACAAGGACTTGTCAATTTCCTTGATAAGTTCCGAATTCGGAAACGCCACAAATATTCTTGCGAATACTTGATAAGTTTGCTGGAAGAACGCCACAAAGATCGGATCTTTGATAAGTTCAAAAAAAAGGGAATAAACTCAACCTCTCAATTTTGGAGAATCCTCTCACAAATTTTATTAATCAAACTCAACTTAACTGTTTACAATGAATTGAAAAAGCGTATAAATAAGCAAAATAACCTAGCATCTAATTTACTCAAAATAGAATTCTAAATAGACTAAAATTCTAAAATAGGAAAATAACCTAAAATAATAAAAGGAAACAAAATAAATTGAAAATTCCGGAAAATCTGGCGTTGCTCATTTACGGCCGTGACGACTCCTTTTACGGTCGTAAAGGCCTTTCTGATCAAAAACTGAGTTATTGGTTACGGCCGTGACACAATGATTACGGCCGTGAATTTCCTCCGGTTTGAATGTTACGGCCGTAAGACTGGACATTACGGCCGTGAGACCTTTTCTGCTGAAATTCTGCATTTTCCTTCGATAGTTGATTACGGCCGTGACAATAGCTTTTACGGCCATGATTATATGATTTACGACCGTGAAGGATTTCCATTACGGCCGTAAGGCCTTTTCTGCATAAACAATTTCGTGTACTCGGCTCGGCTTGATTCTTTCGTCTTCTCGGCTCGATTTCCACATGGAACTTGCTCCGTTTTGCACGTAGATCACTATCATATTGCCGATGCCTAGACGTCGCCCCTCGATGCCTGGTCCAGATCACATCACCAGGTCATGCACGACATGATCTGAACGTTATCTCTCCAGATAGAGGCATCAAAGAAGACCTGAAGACCAAGTCATGCACGGCATGACCTATACATTATCTCTCTGAAAAGTTTAAGCATCAAAGAAGACCTGAAGACCAACTGGTCATGCATGGTAAAGTCATGTATGGTATGACCTGAACATTATCTCTTCAGAAGAGTTGAGGCATCAAAGAAGACCTTAAAACCAGGTCATGCACGGCATGACCTGAACATTGTCCCTCCAGAAGAATTGAGACATCAAAGAAGAACTGAAGAGACCAGATCATTCATAGTAAGGTCATGCACGGCATGACCTGAACATTGTCCCTTCAGAAGAGTTTAGACATGAAAGAAGACCTGAAGAGACCAAGTCCTACACGTGCAGACCTTGATACTTGAACTTAAAAGTGACTATAAAAACCAGATCTTAGGAAAGACCTAGAAGATGAAGACTACATAGTAGTTAATCCAGTGATACTGACATTAGGACAGTTTGACTAGTTAAAAGTCAAATGATTTGTACTTTGTAAGAACTCAAGTAATTCAGTTAGGTACTAATGTCAGATAGTCGGATATTGTAATAAGTCAACTCACCTCTTTCTCCTAATAAATATAGGAGAGGGTAACTCATAAAAAGATCTTAACTTTTGCTACTGAAAGCCAATAAGATATATATAAGAAATCATACGTGGGTTCCAGGTCATTCAAAGGATCTAGGAGCCACTTCTTACAGTTCTTTTTCCTCGTTACAATCGTGGAATCCAGGTCATCGATTACGACCTAGAATCCACCTCTTCTACATTTTCCTTGCTGACTTGAGATATTCATATTTCAACCGTCAACAATTATTATTATTATTATTATTATTATTATTTTGTATAGACTTTCAAATTTAAAAAGTGATTTTGGGAAGAAAACTATGTGCGTGTTATTTTTTATGACATGCGTTTTGTTATTATATATTGATAGATTATTATTTTTTTGTTTTCACATATGATAATGTTACAATTAATGCTAATAATAACAACGTTAGTTCGAATAGTTATAATTGAAAGATTGTGGTGTATGCTTTCCAAGACACGTCTTCATTTGTTTTCGAAGACAAGCCTTCAAAGTAATTATTCGAAATGAATAATTTAATAATTTAATTTTTTATTTTCACAATAATGACATTTTATTAGGTGTTTCAAAATCCTTAACTACTAATATAAAATTAAACCAATTAAATATAAAAAAGATTAGGACCATATTTAGGGCAAAGATCGAACCAAAATTAGTCCGAACCCTTGGAGATGCTCTTTATTAATGTAATCCCAAAAAGGCCAACTTTTAATTGATCAAATGAAGATATCTTTATTAATGTAATCCCATTAACCAAAGTATTTTCAACTTAAAAAACACGACAGACATTTGCATAAGAGATGAGAAAAAGTAACAAAAGAACTCATTTTTAAATGGAAAAAAGCTAATCCATAAGAAATGGCATTACCATAATAAGCATTTGGCTTTGAGATTTTTGGTTTTCCTAAATCAAGTTGGATGGAGATTGTTACGCTATAGTTTTAAAATGTTTATTTTATTTTTATAAATTGTGTTGTGACCCGCAAATCATTCCTCAAACTATAAGGTATACACTAAAGTCAATGTTATAAAAACTAAACTAAGAGTGACGATTTGATAAAAAATGATAAAATATTGTGTGGTTAAAAAATTTTAAATCTCATGAATTATGTGGTTATAATTAATTATTGATTTTAACTTATATCAATTATTGACTTAATTGTTACCAAATCAGGGCTAAGAATTAAAACCCGATGATCAGCCATGACGCGCCAACTTAATTTTATAATCTTTGATAATCGATATAGAAAGCCAAATGGATTGCATATATTAATCATATCAAAAATTCTTTTAGCCTTTTGCCCTATCTTTTAAACATCTCTATCTTTAGGCTCCCACTTTCAATTACTCTGTGTTCTACCTACTTGTCCAGGACCACTTTAGAGACTTTGAATTGTGATGTGGACAAAAAGTTCAAGACTGAGTTATGTTACCTTTGTTAGAAAGATGATTTTTCAACTTCCGATATAAAGATAGTTACCTCGATTTTAAACAATTGAATCACTAATACATTATTTGACATTGTTTAAAAAGAGTTTTTTTTTTTTTTTTAAATGAATATTGATTTTTAGGAGAATGAATGGTTGAGATTTTATTAAAAAGTTGAATATTGTAGACTTGACTTTTAATGGATGGTTGAGATTGAGTACCGTAAAAAAAAGATAAAAATTTAAAGTATATCAAACAAGGGCATTATCTTAACATTAGAAGTTTAATCTAAGAACTGCTTTTGAATGACACGTCACTCTGTCACACAGACTTGTCTTGTGAACTTATAAATACACGGGATACATTTTCGCTACAAATCAATTTCAAGAATGAATTCCGTTAACGTGCACGCAAACTCTTTATGCACTTCTTTAGCTTTTAGAGGTAAATGTTTGTATCTACCTATATATTACCTAAACATGCATGATGCATCTTCATCAAACACTAACAATATTTCCTAGCTACTCTCTCTCTCTCTCTCTCTCTCAAAGATGGGTGAAGTGGAAGACAACAATTTATCAGGGATCAAGTTATTTGGTGCAATAATAGCAGTTAAAGAGAGACAATCAGCAAATGATGATGATAAGCCAAAAAAAACTGATCAGACGGTAGAGAAAAGACCACAAAAGATCATACCATGCCCAAGATGCAAAAGCATGGAAACAAAGTTTTGTTACTTCAACAACTACAATGTTAACCAGCCTAGACACTTTTGTAAGGGCTGCCAAAGGTACTGGACTGCCGGTGGGGTCCTCAGAAACTTGCCGGTCGGTTCTGGTCGACGGAAAATGTCTAAGCCACCTTGCCATGACTTGACGGGGTTATCAGAGGGTTGTTTATTAGATGCTTCTGGGGTGCAACAATTTCGAGTTTGAAATGGTGGCGAAGAAGTGGCAAGGGGAGAATGCCATTTTCTGACAAAGAGGAGGGAAAAAGTTTCATTTCTAACAAGTACTTTATCCAAGTAACCAAAAAAATGGAGAAGGGAAGGGTAAAAAATCTCGTTGCATTGCCTAAGCTTCATGATTTGCTGTAAATAACTGTTTCTTCACTGATATTTTATTATTGATCAATAATTGGCTAACGTATTAAATTGGATGAAACTATATCTATATATTAAATTAAATATTAATAAAAAGAACTGGTATTGTAGGAATTTTCAATTCAATTTTCAATTTGGAGCAGAATCTATAATATTAATGTGAACATAATTTTTTGCAATAGTTTAATTTTAAATAAATGCTTGGACTGACAGTTTTATGAAACTGTAAAATTATTAAATCTGAACCCATAATTTTTTCAATTTACTCTCACTACCCATGTCTGATACAGTTATTGCACTACTGCAAAATATGGATGTCAGTCTTTGAAATGAATTTTGTGATTTCACTAAATATCTCAAACAGAAAATCAGACTCTATAAAATGGACATTCTCATTTGGGGCATGGAACTCGACCCTTGAAGGTAGATGCGCCGGTGTGCCTACAATAACATGGTCAGTATTCGTAGAGCAGTTTTGCAACGAGAAGTTCATTGAGGATAGATGTTGAATACATGTTTTCTTTGGAGAAGAAGAAAAAATAGGAGTACAAGTGAAGAATGAAGAAATTACAAAGATTATCGACAAATTGACGGATGGAGAAGAAGAGAGGAGATAGAGCAAAAAAGCTTGAAAAAATGGCAAAAAATGGATGCTCTCCACCTTGACGCAGGCCCAGGCACCACCGCATCACCGTCGGCAGCAACCACCATCGGAAGAAACTCCATTATCATCACCAAAGAGCTGTCACATACTCTTGCAGGGGGCGACAACCACCACCACCTCCTATACCCCAAGAGAAACACCATTTCCTACTTCAGATTCACCACCACATGCACCAGAAAAACCATCACAATCACCACCTCATTGGAACGACCACCGCATCTAAACCACCACTGCCACAATCACTCTGCCGCTGCCACACCACCTCTGCACTCCACACCGTCACCATCTGCACATAGGAAACCCCAAGGTGGCGAACTGCGCCAGCTGCACCATGGCATCTTCATCGTCGCACATATCTGTGGCGCCTGCTCTTGCTTAGGTGCTGATAAGTGTATCTTATACATTTATTTTTATCTTAAAAGTATGATTTTAATCGTTTGTTCAAGAATATTTGCTATTTATTTCATTTTTATTTGTTTATATTTCATGACTAACCCAAAAGTCGAGAAAGTAAAGGAATTGAAGTTAAAATCAAGCAATATGATGATAAAAGTGTCAAAGTGTGAAAATCAAGAGTTGATGAAGTAGATCAAAGGGCCAATTAGAAGAAAATTGAAAGAAAGAATCAAATAGGGAGAAATCAAAAGTTTGGGGACTCAATTGTATCAATTGGAAGTTGATGGACTAAGGTGCAATAAAGGTTTGAGAACCAAATTGTTGCAAATGAAAAAAGAAAATTGCACAAAAAATTTATAATCGTGCTGTCGCATGGTGTAAAATCCATGCTGTCGCATGACCTCAAAAAAAAGGAACAGAATCGAAATTGTTATAATCGTGTTGTCGCGCCAATTTGTATCGTGCGGTCGCATGGTTGTCCAGCTGGGCCAACTAATGGGCTTTTTGTGCCATTTTCAGAGAATTTCTCTTATTTTTGACCTAGGCTTCGGGAGATTCTATATATACCAAACTTGGAGCCCGAAATTAGGGGTTCCCAACTTGCTCAATTCATGCCAAAACCCTGTGAAAGTGTCGAGGGATCCAAACCACGCCAAGATCAAGATTGAAGATACAATTGCAAGGAGATGAATTGAGTTACATCTTTTCACATCTCTTGTTATTTATTTTCTATTATGTTTCTAGGCTAGGTTAATTGTGATGAAGTTTTGATTTCTTGACTCCATATTTTAATCTATTATTTAATTTATGCAATTCATGGTTTTGAGCAATTGAATTATGCTTTTTCTATCATGCAATTACTTTATCACTAGTTGTATGATTTTAGGTTGTGATTTCTTAAATTCGAAAGATTAGGATTTCATTAGACTTGATTAAATTGCCACAAAGTCCGATAGGGGATAGAAATATACCCCTATACTTTGTGTTTTCTGCTATAGTATTCACAAATCTTTTAATGCTTTCTTACACATTCAGATTCAACATAAAAATATAGTTGGGTTGTGCGTAGAAATGTGTTAATGCTTGTCGGAAATTGAGTTTTAATTACATTTGGAATATGAAAATTCAAAATCCGTTAATTCTATTTAAATAATTTGGTTAAGATATGGATGATAGAATCAAAATGAATTCATAATTCTAACGCATTTATTTTCATTCGTTTAAAATCAGATTTGTCAATTTTTTAGTTTAATCTTTATTTTAATTTTCAAAAACAAAAATTACAACTCAATCAAAGCTTTTCTAGTTCCAATTAAGGTAGTTGTCTAAAATAAAATTTAAAACAATCTCTGTGGGATCGATACTTGGACTCACGTCCACTTTATTACTTGCGCGACCCGTGCACTTGTGGAGCAAACAAGTCTTTGGCGCCATTGCCGGGGATTGTAGTTTAAATTTATTTTTAGATTACTTCACTAATTCGGACTTTTTACTTTTTTTAGTATTTTATTTTTTTGTATTTATTTTTATTTTGTTACTTTTGATTATCCACCACAATTTTAAGCCTTCCTATATTTGGTTTTTCTTATGAGGTATATTTGCATCTATCATTGGTTTACAATAAATGATTTCAACATGGACTATGAAGACATGTTTAGAGAATATCCAAGTTGTGAATTTTGCTCCAAAATATATTGTAATGAACAGTGCTTGGATGCGAGCAATATTTGGGTCACACCAAAACTCATAGTGTTTAAAGAATACTTGAAATGTCGACAACAAGCAATTGACACGTCAGCTACAAGTCACATGCTCTTTGATGAGTGTGTACCGAACGATTGGGACGAGGACATCGCTCTAGTGGGAGATGGTCCTCTACTATGAAGTGAAAAGGTAATTTCAAAATACTTTTAGAAGTTAGCCAAGTTAGAAGAAGGTGATATGTTGTTGGGAGACTCCATGTATTGGAGTAAATTTAAAAGGTGGGGGTATAATCCACTCGAAGAAATTCATAGGAAGGACTCGTCAATGCCCGTGGAGTTTGACGAAAACCCGCCATTGAATCCAAAGATGAGTCAACTATTGAAGAAACACTTGAAGATGATGAAAAATCAATCACAGTGGAGCTAAATAGAGATTTGGACATCAATGAGGAGGAAATCAACTTACATGGTTTTGACCTTGTTGATTGCCAAGTAATTGAGTTTGTAATTAAACCCGATGTTGAATTGGATGAGGACATGTTCTATAATATGAAGAGGGGCAATTTCAAGTCTCGGAGATCGAGGAGTGGAACAAAGCCAAAAGAAAGAAGATGGGCAAGGCATCTGATGCGCGTCGCAATGCACCAAGATTTAATTAAATATCTTACTTGCAAATCATCAATTTTAATTGTAATAGCGAAAATAAGAGTCGATCCCACAAGGAACGGGAACTAAATTAGTGCTATGTCAATCAGAACAGATGGGGGTTTGAGTTCAAATATTGTAAGTGAATTGAAAAATAAAGTAAACACGTAAATTGGTTGGAATATAAATCAATTATTAACAAATCCTAGTTCTCAGGTTCAGTTGTATCACAATATTACTACTTTCCAAGTAATTCGTATTCAATTCAATTCTTGATTTATCACCCGTAAATAGTTAACAAGATCTAACTACCTCTTTTCTTCCTTGATTGTGTTTAATTAGAACAAGCTCTCTAATTAAACTATATCTATTGGACAATCTAAAATAAGCTCTTTAGATTTTGTACAAAAACCAAATAACGCAAGAAGAAATTAGGTGATCTGGATTACCAATCACACAAGCTCATGATGATTAACCTAGGTTGGAGTTCTAATGAAATTGCAAAAATTCCAATTGCTACTATGAATTGAACAACAAGACAATTACGGATCTAATTATTCAATTTAGCATGCATCAAAACAATAAGATATGGGATAGGCCTAAATCACATAAATCATTGTATTAATTGAAATGAAGTGCGTAGAGATCCAACAACCAAGAATATAGAATTTTAACACTAAATTACTAGTTTGGAAAATAGAAACATAATGAAATTAAATACAACGTGTAGCGACCAAGAATTTTTACGCGATTAATAATTATTTTAATAGAAAATCGTGTCGCTACTATTTCACCCATTTTTATTAAGTTAACGCCGCGACGTATTCGTATAGCCAAGTCAAGAAATAATCGAGATCGTTCGATTTTAAATTAAATTCCGAAATTCTAAAAATATCTCCATTCTCTTGATTTAAAGTATATTAAGTCCAAGTACTTAATTCAATGTTATCCCAATATTTATTTATACAAAAATTATTTTTATTATTGAAATTAAGAAAATATATGCAAGCATGAGAGGTTCCATTATATATAATAATTATGAGAATCTTAATTTAATAAATATGGAAAAGTATATGAATGAATTATATACTCCATTATATATAATCATGAAGAGTATAATATTTGTATAAATATGAAAAAGTATATGAATGAATTATATACTCCATTATATGTAATCATGAAGAGCATAATATTTGTATAAATATGGAAAAGTATATGAATGAATTATATACTCCATTATATATAATCATGAAGAGCATAATATTTGTATAAATATGGAAAAGTATATGAATGAATTATATACTCCATTATATATAATCATGAAGAGCATAATATAAATATGGAAAAGTATATGAATGATTGATAAGACTCCATTATATGTAATCATGAAGAGCATAATATTTGTATAAATATGGAAAAGTATATGAATGAATTATATACTCCATTATATATAATCATGAAGAGCATATTATTTGTATAAATATGGAAAAATATATGAATGGTGCTTTACTTTAAGAAAATGATGTGTTAAAATTAATAGAATTGAATGATTATGTTTACAATATGCCAACTTTATACATCTATTTAAACCCATCTCTTTTACACACAACTCTACACATATACACTTATTTCCAATCTCTTGACAAAATCCACAAGTAAGAGAAATTCAAGGTGGTCAAGAAAGTTTTGGTCCATTTACTACTACACTTCATTTTAATCTTTTAAAAGGTAAGTATATCTTATGTTTTTATGAAAAGTAAGTATGTTTTTATGAAAGGTAAATACACCTTATGTTTTTATGAAAAGTAAGTATGTTTTTATGACAAGTAAGTATATCTTATGTTTTTATGAAAAGTAAGTATGTTTTTATGAAAGGTAAATACACCTTATGTTTTTATGAAAAGTAAGTATGTTTTTATGACAAGTAAGTATATCTTATGTTTTTATGAAAAGTAAGTATGTTTTTATGAAAGGTAAATACACCTTATGTTTTTATGAAAAGTAAGTATGTTTTTATGACAAGTAAGTATATCTTATGTTTTTATGAAAAGTAAGTATGTTTTTATGAAAGGTAAATACACCTTATGTTTTTATGAAAAGTAAGTATGTTTTTATGACAAGTAAGTATATCTTTATGTTTTTATGAAAATGTTTGGATCATTGCTATGAAATCAATCTCACAAGATTGTTATGTGTTCCATATGATATGTTTATGATTATGCTAAGGGGACCGGAGTTTAGTAGCGCTACACATAAGAATTCTTGCCATTTAAGTTCGGTAAAATTCTTGTGTCTCCCTATATTTATGAGTATTTCGATCCTATCCTATGTTATGATGAAAATGATCCATATGCTTTCAAAAGAAAATTTATGCTTGGTATACTTACTGGGATTTTATAAATCTCACTCTACGATATTTACCATTTTCAGATAATTGAAGGTTCGAGGCGGTCAACATGGAAGTGGCAAAAGTGGTTAAGATTGATGAGATAATTATGTTGAACTTTATGTAAGAAAATTATGTTCTATTTATATTCACAAATAAAATTATGGGATTCTAATTATTCTTTTGAATAATTTTACATTACTATTTAAGTCTCGATAATATGATATGAGTCACTTTTAGTGGCACTCGAATGGTCAAGATTTCGGGTCGTCACACAACGTCCCCCTTGAATTAGATAGAGAACTTAGCCGCTTAAAGCCATGAAGAATTCTAGAATTTTCCGCTCTTGATTCACCTTCTCGAGTCGCTTGATTTCTCTTCCAAGCTCCAAGCAAGCCGCTCTCCTTTTAATAATTTTTCAACTGTTTTTCTGTCATGAAATTCTCTTTTTATAGCCACAAAATCGTGCCCTAGAGTTGGGCTCAAGACATACCAAAATTATGCAGTGAATCAAAAAAGGAAATTTCTTAACGAGCAAGTTATAGTCATGAAAAATTATTTACGGCCGTAAACCAGTTTCTGTTGATTTTTCTTGTTTTGAGGTTACGTCCATAACCTTTGGGGTTTACGGCCGTAAGACAAGTTCTGCTGATTTTCTACAATTGAAGGTTACGACCGTAACTTTTGGTTTACGGCCGTAAGTCATATTCTGCTTCTTCTTCTTTTTTTTTTTTTTTTTTTTTTGCTTGATGCAATGAAGGAGTTTACGGTCGTGAACTTTAGTGTTGCAGCCGTAACTTATTTGTACCCAAGGTCCTCAATCTTCAACTTTAGGTACATTTTGGTCCTTTTTTCTTCTTTTCTCTTCCTTTATGATCCTATACAACATAAAATATAAATGCATTAATAATACTTAGATAGGATCAAATTATCACTAGTCCAAGGTTATAAGTGCACAAAATAAGTGTTAATAAAGTACTTATCATCATCCAAAGCTTTCTTTAGGTGCCCTTGAATTAATTTCCATAAAATTTAGCTATAAACTATAAATGAAGCACTTATTGGGAGGCAACCCAATTTCTCAAACTATTTTCTTTAATTGCTTTGTTTATTGCTTTTATTACTTTCTAGTTGTTTAGATACTTGACATTACATTTTAGGATCACTAGTATGTTTAGAATGCATGCATTTAGTTGTTATGTGCTTTAAGTAATTCTAGTATTCGATTTTGCATGTTTTAGCATTTTTAGTTTTAATTGCATATTAATTTGTTTTGTTGTTTATCATCACAATTTTTCAACATGAGAACCTAGTTTAGGACATGTAGACATATTAGATTTTTCCACATTTTTACAAGATTTTGCTTAATATTAGTGTTCTTCATATCTTTTTGCAGAATTTAAAATTGTGAATAATTGGTGATGAGGTTTAGGCTAGAATTGAAGTATCGAATTGTGGATTTATTAGGTGAAAAATTTTGGTTTAATTCAATTCTCCAAATCTATGCAATTCTTTAATTTCTTCATATGCATGTTAGGTGCGCGATAAAACGTTTCAATAAGGTTTTTGTTGAGTTTTTGTAATTCTTTTTGGATGATCACTTTCATCACATGTTATACATCATTTGTGCATCATTAAATCATTATTTGCACTGATTTAAGGCATGAAAGTCAACTTGAACATCATTGCACTACATAACACCTCATTGCAAGGCTATTGCAGGCACCAATGCACCACAGCACATATTCAGCCTCACTGCACCTACTTTGTCACATCTTTTTATGACCCATATGATCTTCAAATGTGAAGAATTTTTGATATGTTGTAAACCAAGTTATGTACTTTCATACACCCGGACATGTCTCAAGAAATTTTCACTTTTTCGAGGCGATGTCAAGGGTTGAAAGTCAGTGGTTTACCATCTTTCAAAAATTTCAAAATTTCTCTAAATCCTAATTTGGGTGTGTTGTGTTGATTTATGTTAGTTCCTATGTGATATTTATGCTTCTAATGATCATTAATTCTTGTTTACAAGGAACATGTCATCATGGGACACTTCAAGCCAAACATGGAAAACGATATAAATGGTTATTTCATCCAACCAAACATTCAAGTCAAAAGCTTCAAAATGAGAACACCGCCTCTCTTAACCCGGGAAGTACTTGACCCATCTTGTTATTTTGTACTTAATTATTTATTTATTTATTTGCTTTGAATACATTGAGGACAATGTAAATTTCTATTTTGGGGGTGGAAATCTCATTCATGTGCCTATTATTGCAATATTCATTTGATTTTGGGGTAGAAAAATCATAATAAAAAAAATGAAAAAAATCATAAACAGTGAAAAATTTGAAAATTTTTGTTGATTTATTTATTGCTTATGACATGATTTGAATTGAATTTTGTGCTTTAGTTAGAAAATTTGGCAACATGCGAACTAAATTTTTCTTAACATTCATCCATGTAAGACTTAAATCAAATTTGAGCACATAGCCACTTTTGAATAATAACTTGTGTAGGAAGATGTTTAATACTTGTGGGGTAAACTTGTGCACTTTGAACATAGAACTGACTGGAAAATTCCAAACCTTAAGAAAATTAGATCCCGACCTGAAATGTAGAACCAAACTGCTCAAGAAGCAGTTTGGGGGTGGGAATGTTAGTATGAGTATGCATTGATGGATTTAAGATTTGAAGTTTTTAATTTTGCATCATTAGTGTAAGGGGTTTTGATCAACATGTATAAACCATAATAACCAACATAAAAACAAAAAAAATGTTGAATGTCTTATTCTACTCTTCAAATGCCTTTTTGACTCGAGCTTTTCTGAACCTGGTACCCTTAAGCTCAACTGAGTTGGGAGCGCCGACCTAAAGCTCGCTACAGAGGTCAACTAGAAAGCAAGTGCGGAGAGTGGACTTACACATAAGACGTTAAAACATTTTTAACTTTTCTGTTTAAGTCTTTATGACTCGGGTAATTAAGTCTGAGGGGTTCTCTGAACATGGTACCCTAAGCTCAACTGAGTTGGGAGCTGCCGACCTAAAGCTCGCTACATGGATCATATAGAAAGCAAATATGAAAAGTATTGTACAAAGATGGTAAAGGATAAGGATATTAAAATAAAAAAAAAAAAAAAAAGCCGTCCATATGAAAGAAAAATGGAATAAAATGGTATAAGCTTTGTTGATTGAAATTCCTAAAACTTTGTTAATTATTCTTGGTCTGTCGTGCATGCTTGTCTAATCCTAACTGCCTTGTATGGAAAAATGCAATTTATACATGTTTAGAAACCACATCAATAGGAAAGACCTCGAATATGATAGAAAAGTAGTAAGGTTGTGATCATCCACGAGAGGGTAAGAAAAATCAAAAGAAAATCATTGTTGACCACATGGAATTCGGGCTTACTCTTGCATAAAAAATCACACATTGTCAAGTATATTTTTACATGAGTTTGCATTCGATTTTTTGTTATTCACACACACACTATCAAGTTGAGCATCGGATGAATGAAAATATTTTTTTTTTGTTCATATTTCTTCTCTAAAGTGAATTTCCAATTTGGATTGTTGAAGTACATGGTAAATAAGTTGACAAAAAACAAAAAAACATTTTTTATTTGCATTTTTATTTTTATAGTTTAGTTTTATTTTTGTTCGAGAACGAACAATAGTTCCAGTTTGGGGGTGTTGATAAATGTATCTTATACACTTATTTCTATCCTAAAAGTAGGATTTTAATCGTTTGTTCAAGAATATTTGCTATTTATTTCGTTATTATTTGTTTATATTTCAGGAATAACTCAAAAGTCGAGAAATTAAAGGAATTGAAGTCAAAATCAAGCAATATGATGAAAAAAGTGTCAAAATGTGAAAATCAAGAGTTGATGAAGTAGATCAAATGGCCAATTGAATTATGCTTTTTCTATCATGCAATTACTTGATCACTGGTTGTATGATTTTAGGTTGTGATTTCTTAAGTTCGAAATATTAGGATTTCATTAGACTTGTTTCAATTGCCACAAAGTCCAATAGGAGATAGAAATATACACCTATGCTTTGTGTTTTCTGCTATTGTATTCACAAATCTTTTAAATGTTTTCTTACACATTCAGATTCAACATAAAAATATAGTTGGCTTGTGCGTAGGAATATGTGTTAATACTTGTCCGAAAGGGAGTTTTAACTACATTTGGAATATTAAAATTCAAAACCCATGAATTGTATTTAAGTAATTTGGTTAAGATATGGATGACAGAGTCAAAATGGATTCATAATTCTAACGCATTTATTTTCATTCATTTAAAATTAGATTTGTCAATTTGTTAGTTTAACCTTTATTTTAATTTTCAAAAACAAAAATTCCAACTCAATCAAAGTTTGTTTAGTTCCGGTTAAGGTAGTAGTCTAAAATATAATTTAAAACAATCTCTCTTAGATCGATACTTGGACTCACGTCCACTTCATTACTTGCGCGGCCCGTGCACTTGCGGAGCGAACTGGTGCCATCGTCCCCGTCAGAGAGAGTTGATATCGATGTCGTTGCCGTCGAAATAAACCAGTTGAATGTGTAAAGAGAGTGGAGAAAGTCTTTGGAATGAAAAAGGATGGCTCTGGACTAAGGGACTGGGAAGAGTTTTGCTGCGATGATACAAGTAGGGTTTGGGGTTGTATTTTATAGTGCTAAGATTCTAGAAACTTAGAGCTTATTTGGTAATGTGATTTTTAGAAGTTTTTATATGTGTGTGCTTTTTTTTATGAATGTGTAGTTTAAAAATGTTTGAAAAGTCAAAAATTGTGGACTTGACTAAGAATAGATATGAGGAAATTACTCTCATCCCTACATTTAAGTTTCCTAATTCAAAAGTCAGATTTAATACATTTTTATTCATAATTGAGGTGATAATTCAATAACTATTAATATTATAATAACTATACCACAAAATGAAAATAAACATTTAATCTATCACACCTCAAACCCTAATGCCCCTTATTTTACACTATTTATTTTAATCTCATTTTTCACTCTCTCTTCAACCCAAAAAATTCTAACCACCACCGGCGATAGCAGCTCCACCGCGCCGAGTAACCTCCGACTTCAGTGCTACTTCGATTACAGTGCCACTGCACCGAGCAATCGTAGATAGCGCTACAACAGTGCTGGGTTATGAAGTAGATCGCAGCAATGGTCGACAAGCAACGTTACAACAATTGCCCGATCTGGGACGAGGTCTGCTTGATGTGTAAATTGCAACGATTTCGTGGTTCGCGAGGGTTGCTGCTACACATCTTTAGCGACGGTGCTGCACCGCTTCCTCTTTTCTCAGATCTATTTTTATGTTCGTTTATTGGAAAAGTTTTGTTGGTGGAGGTAATGGTGGCTGACGTGTTGGAGTGGCGTAGCTGCTGGTTGTGTTGTGGTAGAGGAAATCGAGGGTGGTGGTGCTGGTAGTGGTCACATGGTGGTGGTGTTTTTTTTTAGGCGTCGTTCGTAGCGGCTGCATTAAGACAATGGCAGTGGCGTTGATATGGTGACGGTGGCAGAGACAACGTTGTGACAATAAGGGCTGTGGGGGTGCCGGATGAGGAGGTGGTGACGGTGGCTGCTTGGGCAGATGTTGGTTGCTTGCGCAAGATGTGACCAAATAGTTGATAAATTAATTGTGACCTAATAATTTAACAATTATGACTTAAAAGATATGTGATCTAATAATAAGTCGCGATTGACGAAATTGACATTTTGTGACCTACTGATTTTATAATGTTGTGACCTTGAAATCAGTTGTGAAGTAAAAAAAAAAATATTATTGTGAAATTAAAATTAAGACTAATTTGTGACCTACTATTTTGATAATTTGTGACCCTAACATTATTTGTGATTTAAAACATTTGTCTTTTGTGACTTGAAATTATATAACTTGTAACCTAATATATATATAATTAATAAAATATTCTTAATTATTTAATTTAATTAATTAATCTTAATTACAAGCATGATATTTGAAATTATATAAGTAGCATCTTAATTTTGAAATTTGCATTTACAATTACCTTAATTATGTATTTTTCCCAATAGATATTTGAGATTGAGTTTGAAAAGTTGAGGTGAAAAAATCACATTACCAAACAAGTTCTTACTTAGCCTCTGTTTGGCAAACGTGTTTAAAAACATATTTTTACAACACAATTCCTCAAATTACATTTTAACCTCACATTTTCTCTCACCACTTTTCAACAACACGTTTTACCTAGAAAATATAAAAAACATGTTTTTAAACACAAAAATTTTAACAAACAGAGCTTTAGTATTTTTTTTTTAAATTAGGTACAAAAATTAGTGCTAACCCAAATTCTTTAAATATAAATATATTGTTGTATGCAAAGCTGAAGTGGAAATTCAATTCAATGATCAAGACATGGGTCATGTCAACAAGGTGGTTTGTGGTGTTTCAAGGCGACCTTAATAAATGAGATGTGATTTCATAGAACCAAGGTTATCTTTATAATCGAGGTGATTTGCATCACCGAGGTGCCCGACCTAAATGACTAAAGTGGAATTACACACAACCATACTTTAAAAGATTCAATTCATAAATGAGATCAAACTTATATTACTTCAAAAATCGTAGCTTATTTCAAATTTTAATTAATTAAAAAAATTTACATAATATTATTTTATTAATTATCCAATCATATCCCGATTTTTAAACCACAATACACAACTTCAAACCCTAATTATTTCACTCTCCATCCTATATGGCAACCACACATTACACCCTTCACCCACCGTAGCCACAATTCCCATCACTTTCATTTTTCTTCACACCTTGGCTGTGCAAAAAATGGATGCCTCCCGCCACCATTAATCTCACAAATCACCACCATAGGTGGCGGCGCTCAACCGATGTGGCAATTCCCCGCCTTGGAAAGCCGCACACATCACCTGCGCATGGTGTTTTTTTTTGCTGAAGGGCACTTGCGCGGGTTGCAACAGCAACGGTTCGCCTGTAGGGGTTGGGTGATGTGGTTGCAGTGCTTGTAGATGTCGGAGATTTATCCATTGGGAGGTGGTGCTACAACTGGTTTTGATTGAGATAGCGGTGCCACTACTAGATCTAGTAGCAGCGCAACTTTCTCGATCTTGCAGCGGCGCTCCTGCACTTACGTTTTGCAGCGGCGCAGCTTTTTTGTGTTGCTGTTTTCTTTTAAAACTTTGGTACGTAGTAGTTCAACCGGCGTGAAGTGGCGACGGTGGTGAGGGAGGGAGTGAAATTTTGGTTTTGGAATCTTAGACATGGGTTACAGTTTTGCTGTTGGTGGTGGTGGTGGTGGTGGAGGCCGCAGTGGAGAGGCGGCTGTGATATTCATTGGACACCCTCGCAGTGGTGGTTGTGAGAGGCTGGCAGTTGCAGGTGTTGATTGCGTGAGATGTTGTGACTTGGGCGGTGGTGTGCAGGCGACGACGACGACGACATGTGGCTGATGCAATTGTGACCTGATAATTTGACAAACGTGACTTAAAAAATGTGTGACCTAATAATTGATAAATCGTAACTTAGAAATCAAATAATTATGACCTAGTAATTTTAGATTTGTAACCTTATAATTTCATAAGTTATGACCTAAAAATAAGTTGGAATTGACTGATTTAATAATTTGACACCTTGAAATCAATTGTAATTTAAAAATTATGTGCCCTAAAATCAATTTGTGACCTAAAATATTTGTATTTGTGACTTGACATTATACATGTTGTGATTTCAATTTATATAATTAATAAAATATTTTTTATTAATTAATTTAGTTAATTAATCTTAATTACAACCTAATTTTTGAAATTATACAAATTTCACCTTAATTTTGAAATTTGTATTTATAATCACTATATTTATGTATTTTTCCCATGACAAAAGCCGAGGTGATTATGGAGGCCATGCAAGATGGTCAAATCAGTCGCATTATGTGTTAGTAATAATCATTATCTATAATGTGTTGTGTAATTATTTGATATTAGTCTGTCAAAAGTGTCAATCGATAATGTCAATCACATCCTGCAGACGTGATGTGTTATAATAATTATGTTTCATCTCCTATGTTACTATAAATAGGAAATATAAATGATCATTGAAAAGGAATTAAGAAAGAAAATTCTCTCAACTTTCGTCATTTGAATACTGAAAACCGATTTGGTCATCAGATCAGCACCGAACTGGACATGAATTTATTTCGCCATCATTTCAGTTCAGTATTGATCTGATTAACCATTTATTTAAAATCTTCCCTTTATTACCCCTAAATCCTCATCATCAAAGGAGGATCCGCATACTTAACCAAATAATCACAAGATTGAATTATTTCCACGTAAGAAGTCAAAGATAAACCTTATCCATTTGTTGACTACCTTTGAGGCAAAAAGTGACGTCAACATATATGGATACGTTTTTTTATTATTATTATATAATTTTAGTCTTTGTCGGTTTTTCTAACCGGTCCACATAATGTTTCAATTATGGTTTTTAATTTTTAATGTTTACCTCATTTATTTGAAATTAATTCCGTAAACTTACCTTTATTTGGTCATAATTGTTTATGAAATGGTTGAATAATGAATGATTCTAAACATATATCTCAAAGTTAATTAATTCCATAAACAACCATTTAAAGGATGTTTAAAAAAAACAAAAAATAATATAACATTGTAATTATGTCTACAATTTAAACAATCGCCTGAAATAGTGAAAAAAATAACATAATTTTTTTATTGTTTACCTCATTTTGTTAAATTAATCTCATAAAATTACCCTTTACTTGATAATAATTGTTTATGAAATGGTTGAATGATGAATGATTCTAAACATATATGACAAACTTAACTAATTCCATAATCAATCATTCAAAGCACGTTCTAAAAATCAAAAAATAATATAACATTGTACTTGTGTCTACAATTTAAACAATGACCTCAAATGGTGGACAAAAATAACATAAATTTTATATTTTTTTTACTTTATTTATTTTAAATTAATCCCATAAACTGACCCTTTATTTGGTAATAATTGTTTATGAAATAGTTAAATGATGAATGATTCTAAACATATACCTCAAACTTAACTAATTGCATAAATAATCATTTAATGCACGTTTTAAAAAGTAAAAAATAATATAACATTGTACTTATGTCTACAATTTAAACAATAAAAAATAACATAAATTTTTTATTGTTTACCTTATTTATTTTAAATTAATGCGATAAACTTACCATTTATTTGGTAATTATTGTTTATGAAATGGTTGTAAACAATCATTTAAAGCACGTTTTAAAAAATAAAATTTTATATAACATTGTATTGTACTTATGTCTACAATTCAAACAACGACCTTAAATGGTGAAAAAAAAAATTCAGAAGGTCATACAAGTATAATATAGAAATTTGTTATTTATTGTTTCATTTCGATTATTTATATAGACATTTCAATATTATAATATATCTATGGTGCAAGGCATCATGTAAAATTCTAATATATGGTATTAAATTCAAATTCTAATCTTCTCTTAAGCTGTAAATAATCAGTCATTCTTTAACAATGTGTTTTTGTTTTATAAATCAGTTTATAAACTACACAATTTTTATACCAATTGTTTTGATCTGAAAATATTGATATGCGATGGCGATGATAATTCAACAAATGTGACTACAAACGTTGTGTATAATTAGATTTTTCAAGATTTATAAATCAATTTATAAATAACACAATTCCAATTTCCAAATATAAAGATTTGCACTAGACTTTATTCGTTTTTCCTTATTTTTTTTGTTCTATTGTTTCATCAAATTTATCTTGTGTTGTTTGAATATATCCGTGTATCGCGCGTGTGTGAATTAGTAAGATATTATAACCGTCGATTAGGGAGAAATTTTGGTGTTTCTGATGATGAATTTATCCAATGAAATTTGTTCCAGGATTTTCAAAAAAAACGTCCATGCATATTGAACTTGATTTTTGACTTAAATATTGCAATATGTTGAAATATTGGTTTAATTAAAAAAAATTGAACTTTTAACTTTTCAAGTGTTAAATTTTTAATAATTTCAAGAAAAAAATTTAAAAGATTCGTGAGCTTACGAGCAATTCTCCGTAGAAGCCAATTATAAATTATGAATCCCAATAATCTTGTTTTAAAACAAATAATAATTCTATTCATTTAAATCAGCAGCGCTCCAGACGTTGATTGAAAATTTACCAAGAGCATGTCTTTTTTCTTTCGCATAATCGAAAAATTGGTAGGTCCATTCCAAATAATAGAAGAAAATTACAGTGCATAAATATTCAATTAAAAAAAATAAAAAATATTGTATGACATTGCAATTATTGATTTTTCCCATAATCTACAAAAATTATTGTCTTTCCACAAGGAAATTCTTGGGAACTTCATAAATCAGAAAGCAAAATTTTCCTATGCCATCAAAAGCCTGACAAAAATAACATCAAAATTGAGGAAATTAAGTATCTTTTAATAAATCAAAATGACTTGTTCTGGTTCACAGATCTGGGGGCAAGATATCCAGTTCCTTCCACATTTCTATACATTCTGGAAGAGATTCTTTCTTCAAGAATCCGAGAGGGTTTGCTGTACGTACATCACCGTGTATTCCATTGTTGACTGTGAGTGTAATAGTGGATGCTTGTTTTGTCCATCCTTCATTGGGAATTTCATCACAATCTTTCCTCGTGCTTGAAACCAACTTGATATTACAAAATTCGTCCTCGTGATCCCCTTCAACCAGCAGGCGATAGACGCCTTTATCATTGGTTTTACCAGAAACGGTGTATGTTATGTTGTTTACGTCCTCGCCTCTGCATTGAAGTTTTACTTCAGCACCTATATGATAAAAAAATTATAGATTATAAATTATATAAGGAATGATGTGTGACACGATTCTAAGAAATGTCAAATCTATTCACTTTATCAATAAACGTTAGTTGAGTTACAAAATGTGAACATCGAAGTCAATATGAGTGGCATTTTTTACTTATGATAATATATTTATATAATAACATACCAGGCATGAATTCGGTAAGTTTGGTAATGAATTGAGCCCGACAAGTGTCGCAGTAAACTTGTCCCTCGACGTAGAAAGACTCCTTGCTGGGAGAGGCTTTAGGAGAGGCTTGGGAGTTGACGGAACTTGGAAGGGACAAGAACAATAAAGTTACGGCAAAGAGAATTGAAAATTGAGTAAGCCTTGCCATTTTTTTTTTTTAGTTGATTAGGAGGATGTAAGAAAATTGGTTTGTGTGTTTGCACCAGATCAACATTGTATATTTATAGGGAGGTTTGTTTGTTTTTGTTTGGGGTAGTTATTTATTTGTGGTCATTCTGTATTTTGATCTCTTGAGGGTGAAAATTTACCTCACTCCACTTTTTTAGTAAAATCAAGAAATACTCAACTGTGCACAAGATGCGTTTTATAATTTTTTGCAAGAAAATAAGAGTTTATATATATATATATATATATATATATATATATATATCATACTCGAGTTGACAAGTAGTCGATTATAAATTTATTTAAAATTTTATTACTATAAATAAGCTCTAAGTCGATTATAAATTTATTTAAAATATTTCTCTCCGCATTCATTCCGTCCTTTTTTACCTTTCAATATTACTAACATTAAATTTCATTTTTACCCTGCTTTTGGGGAATAATGCAGTTGGAAAGCGTGAGAATGTAGAACACTTCAAACATATTGATTCTCGAAATAGATTAATTTATTGGAGAAAACTCCACAAACTTTATTAATTAATCAAAATTGGAGACTAATGCCGACGGTCATCTTCGTCCAATCCCTGTTGCTTACAAAACGGTACAATTCGATAGAGATCAATCAAGATGATGCAGTTCGATAGAGATCCTCATTATGAATTTAAAGAAAACATTCAATTAGAGCCTCTTTGGTCTAGCAAAATTTCTCTCAAATTCATATTCAACCACACACTTCTATGAGACCCATAACTTTTCAATCATTTTTCAGCTATATATTATCTCAAAAATCAAAAATTTCTCAAAATTCCAAAAAACAACCTACACCAACCAGGCTCTTACTCTTCTCATATAGGTCAATTCTCAAGTTGAGTGAAGTTGTAGCGACCAAGATTTTACGCAATTAATAATTATTTTAATATTTAGAAAATTGTGTCGCTATTGTTTTGAAATTAATGTCGCGACGGATTCGTCTAGCCAAGTCAAGAAATATCGAATTTGTTCGATTTTAAATTAAATATTCGAATTTCTAAAATTATATTATTTTAATTATTTATTCAAAGTATTATTTTCAAAAATCTTTCTAAAATCCAAATTTTGCCCACACGTCTTCTTCTTTACACCAAGACAACAATTCTTTACACAAAAACATCATCATTTTTGTACAAATAATTTTACACCCTTTTCCATTTCATATTAACCTAATTCTACACTATCATATTCTATAGTACCAAATCAATACATATTCTTCCCCATCACAACTCACGTCCCCTACATTTTTCTTCCTTCTTTATCATTCTTTCCACCTCAATGTACCATCATCAAAGCATCTTCATCATTATCATTCATACCCCCACAAATTCCTTTACAGCACCATTATCATCATCATCAATCCACGGTTTCATTATCACAAAGCCTCCATTTGCCATAGAACCATTATAGAATCAAAACCATCAATCTGTATAAAACCATGAAGCTGCCACAATCATCCCAATGCAGCTCAATCTATAATCAGCTCAGCTCCATCACTTTCCTTCAAACTCAGTAACAGCTTTCTATCTACCGAATCAATACAGAACCAAGCAACCACTGTTTCATCACTGCAAATTCACCAATCACCAGAATTCATCACGACTGATCATCACCACCCACACTGATCCACCTCCAATTTCATCTCCACCCAGCAGTAGCCATAGCATCACCACCAGAAATTCATCACTGCCCAATTTCCTCAACTCCAAACCAGTCTATGAATCATCACAGCCATCCAAACTCATCATCTTCATCTTCATCACCATCAGAAATCAAACCACCACCTAAACCTCTCTACCAAACCATGGTTTCAGCAACTCCAGTATCAACTCCTCTGCACTCACAGCCATTCCAACAAACTGCTGCCTATCACCATACACTACACCATCGACTTGCAACCAAGACAATCAGCATCATCATCATCAATGTCAAAACCACCCCTGTACAATTTCAGTTTAGCATCCACCCAACTTCATTTCAGGCAATCACTTCAGCTTCATCCATTTTCACCCCTGTCACTAAATTCAATCCACCACCAGAGTCTCTGATCGTCATCACCACCAATTTGCAATCAACCCAACATCCACGAGAATCAAGAAATAGAACAGCAACCATGACCATCTCCATCATCAAATCACTACTGCTGCCCAACCTGGAGAAGTTCCACAATCAACTCAAACCACACCAACCCACCATCACTGCTGAATCTGTAACCTCCACCAGCCCACACCGAACCACTAATCACCGCCTCCTGCTCATTTCGTTTGATATCCAATCGAATCCCAAATAAAAACCCAAAACCCAGAATAAGCTAAGTCCAGAACATTACCTACCTCAGCCATCGATTTTTCAGCCGGATTATAGCCGGAAACCGCAATCTTCAGCTTCGAGTTCAAATTCCAACCTCGTACCCAATTCCTCAAGCTTGAAACCGCCCTTGACGCTACTCCTCGCCTCCTTGCGCCGGCGAACCACCGGCTGTAGCATCAATTTCTCCACCTTCACCTCAGATCGCCCTGTCTCTCGCTCGAGTCCTCCTCTCTGATCTGAAACGAAGAGAGAGAGAAATATATCTGAAATGATATAAAAGTTAATTTTCAGAAATTTCACTTAAGCCCTCAAGTTGAAAAGTCATCCAATTCAGTCCCTATAGTTTTAAAACAATTCATTTCAGTCTCCAAGTTTTAAATGAGTCCATTTAAGTTTTAAAGTTATTTCAAATCAGTCCCTATGTTTTAAAAATGTTTTATTTCAGTCCTTTCAGCTTTTAAACTTATCAATTTCAGCCTTTAAGTTTTAAATGAGTTTTTCCAGCCCTTTTAGCTTCAAACTTATCATTTCAGTCCCTGCTGATTTACTTTATTTGATTTTAAGCTCAACTATCAAAAGTATTCATTTTAATCCCTCAACTTTCAAAATATCTATTTTTGTCCCTGAACTTTTCAAAAGTATTCATTTTAATCCCTCAACTTTCAAAACATCAATTTTAGTCCTCAAATTATAATTTATCATTTTGAACTATATATTCGATAGACTAAAGTGACTTATTGGCTAAGACGAAGCGTACGGAGAATTTAAAGAAATTGAAGTCATTCCCGCTCAACTTTGCACTCGTCGAATTTGAGGTAGACTCGCACTTATTAATTGATTTAAATTATGATTTCATATGAATGTCATGTGACTTGTGAAAGTCAATTTTTAAGAAAAGCAAGTATGTTTTTATGAAAGGTAAATATACCTTATGTTTTTATGAAAAGTAAGTATGTTTTTATGAAAAGAAAATATACTTTATGTTTTTACGAAAAGTAAGTATACCCTATGCTTCACGAAAATGTTTTTTTGGATCATTGCTATGAAATCAATCTACCAAGATTGTTATGGGTCCCATATGATAAGTTATGATATGTTAAGGGGACCGGAGTTTTAGTAGCGCTACACATAAGAATTCTTGCCACGAAGTTCGGTAACATTCTTGTGTCTCCTATGTTTATGAGGATTTGCCACGAAGTTCGGTAAAATTCCTATGTTTCCATATGTTTATGAGGATTTGCCACCTAAGTTCAGTAAAATTCCTGTCGCATATGTTTATGAGGATTTCGATCCTATCTTATGTTATGATGCAATTGATCCCTATGAATTTCAAAAATTATGCTTGGTATACTTACTGTGATTTTACTGTTATTATGATTTTACTGTTACTGTGATTTTACTGTTATTATGATTTTACTGCATAAGAATTCTTGCCACCTAAGTTCGGTAAAGTTCTTGTGTCTCCTTATGTTTATGAGGATTTCAATCCTATCTTATGTTATGCTTTCAAAAGAAATTATGCTTGGCATAATTAAAATGTTTTTATAAGTATATGGTTTTCAAAGAGCTGTTTTCAAAGAGTTATTTTCAAAGAGTTGTTTTCAAAGAGCTGTTTTCAAAGAACTATTTTCAAAGAGATGTTTTCAAAGAACTATTTTCAAAGAAATGTTTTCAAAGAGCTGTTTTCAAAGTGCTATTTTCAAAGAGCTGTTTTCAAAGAGATGTTTTCAAAGAGCTGTTTTCAAAGAGCTATTTTCAAAGAGATGTTTTTCAAAGAGCCTATTATTTTCACAATATGTCTCGTGCTGTAATGCACAATATGAGTTTTATCAAGAGCCGTTTTATAAAGAAGCTCTATCAATGCCCGTTTTATAAAGAGTCGGGATTTTTGTGTTTAATCATCTTATAAATTAAATTAATTTGCGATGAGTCTACTGAGTATTTCCCCCATGAAATACTCACCATACTTTTTAACAGTTTTGCAGATTTTAGAGACGGTGGCGAGCGATGAATGATGGTGGCAATAATCGTTAAACGGTTGAAAGTTTGACGTTAATGATTTCCGTATTTTCCAAACATCGAATAATTTAGAGAAGTTCATTTATTTGAGAAATTATGGCATTGGCAATTTCTTTACAAAATTAATGGTTTGATTTACTATTTCAAATGGTTTCATAAATGTTTTCAATTTCATCGGTCATTACAGTTTATTTAATGTTGCCAAAAATGAATTTCAATTATTTCTTCCGCAAAAATATTATTCGAAAAAATTTAGACAGAAAATGACGTAGTGAATCGGGTATACGAAACTCGGGGCGCTACAGAAGTATTAAGTGCTCAATATGGAAAACTAGAATGTTTCCCCTATACTCGCTGCAATTGCAAACTATATTATTTATTATAGGTCGACCACCAAAACTCAAGTATAAAACAAAAATGGAATGTGATGCTAAATTCTTGAAACAAAAAGGACGTTATGATGAAGTTCGTGATATCTACGAGAGAACAACTAGTTTATATTTCATTGAGTTCATGAATTTGAGATTTTAAGATCGGTAGGGGATGAATATAAGGAGATATGTGATCACTAAAAGATTCTATTATACAAAGGGAGGTTCATTGGTAGCACAATTTCAAAGTCACAATTGCACTAAAATGAAGAGCTTCAAGAATCCTTAAACAAATTGTCAATTGGCACATAATAACAAAATAAAGTAACCCATAGTATTCAAATAAACTATCACAACAATGGCAACCGGATAATATGAAGTTTAATCATAGTACTCTGGTCAGCAACTTCAAACTAGGAAAAAGTAACCTAGAATTCAGGAGGTAGTCCCCCATAGTTGAACACAAAGCAGCTTCTTCCCAGAAGAATATCCAATAGAATTGCGGCCAGTCTTATTTACTGCAAAGAACATCAGTGGTTTAAAATTAATTCTGTGACATAATAAACTAAAAGAGTGAAGATTCTAGGTGTAAGAAAGGAAGAAGACACCCCCACCTCTTCATCTTTGCCGCCAGTTTTTGTAGACATGTCTGCTTTTTGGCCTTCTTCTGACGTAAAACAAAGAACTTGTTACTAAGGGTCCGTCCGTTTGGTCCCAACCTTTTTTTCAAATTTTCCCTCAAATTCATTTTCAAACACATAACGGGCTCTAAAGCTAGCACTAACGAGAGCAATGAACAAAGATTTAAAGAGAATTGTGAAAAGCACCCGTATAAAACAACTGTGAATAAGAATATTCAAAATGTAATGAACAAATGTAAAATTTCGACCTCCTCTTGGGAAACCCAATAACTATTATTATGTACTTAGTAATTCAACTAAGAGTAGGGGTTGATAAGATGTAATGTCAAAATTCTAGAACTTCAACCCAACTATTTACATGCAATTCATCAAGTACCAGATGACATGGTGGTTCCTTTTCCCACCAGAAGTATAAAGAGGGAACTAACAAAAAATGGAAATATAAGAAGACAAAACTGCGAGAAAAATAGGTCGGCTAGATCCATTAATCAGTTAAAATAACCACATTATAATCGATTTTACTATAAAAAATAATTTCTTTTTTCTCGAATTAATTAATCAACTTTGTCACTGATACTCCAAGTGCCTGATTTTACAACATGTACATATCCCAAGCATAAAATTCCAATCAATAAAACGTATAGCATAGAAAGTATGATTCCACCGAAAGGAGTAAAATCATGCAATAGAAATTTCGTCTAAAAGGTAAAAATCAAAGTAATCAAATTCAGCAAAAAAAATTGAAATTACCTCCATCCTCTGGGATGTCAGTGGTCCAAAGAGTAAGGTTGTCCCTCAGGAGCTGCATGATTAATGTACTGTCTTTGTAAGATTCCTCACTCAATGTATCCAACTCTGATATAGCTTCATCAAATGCCTGCTTAGCAAGATGGCAAGCCCTGTAACACAACATGTTAGATAACTAAACAAAAATTTCCCGAAGAGTGGAAAGATCACCTCACGTTACTATAATATACCTTTCCGGAGAGTTCATGATTTCATAATAAAAGACAGAAAAGTTTAATGCCAAACCCAATCGGATGGGATGAGTAGGTGATAAATCAGACTCTGCTGCAGTAATGGCTGCCTGCTAATCAATGAAATAATTAGAAATAATCTCCAGCGTCAATTATCAATGATATCATCCTAGGCAATGAAGAAATAGCCTTGGCCTGCATTCCAAAATGTAATCACACTCATGGGAACTATAGACATCATTTTAAGGACTCCTTGATCCAAAACTATTTTTCATCAAAATAGCTTTTGATCTACTTATCATCAAATTAGTTATGTCAGTCGATCTAATATTCATTGATCACTTTTGTGTTCAAACTTGAACTCCATCTGATGAAGGTCAAATTTAATAAATTCACGAAGTCAAAACCAAAAAGACCCACATCTAAACACAATATTCTGCATTTGCAATAGACGGATGCTTGTCATTTGAAATGTCACGATTCTACAATTATATGAACCAATTAAACTGAACGAGGACATGAACCAGCACTTCAGTGAACAAAATATAAAGAGAGAAAATAATGAACATGCAGCTACTGATACAAAAGCAAAATAATTGCCAAATATCCACATAAGTTTTAACAAGCTTTGTATACAAACAAGTATTGATTACATTTTAACATACAATTACAGTACAGAGTTCCACTGGGTCAATGAGCAAGAATATTTCAAACTACCACTCCCCTGTGTTACTCCAACCATTAATTCAGATTTCTTGAGCTCAAATTCCTTCCCCAAATCCCAAAAAATAAATAAATAAATAAATATGACATACCTGGTATGCCTTCATTGATTCGTCTGCTGCCTCCTTTCTATCATTGCCCGACTTAAACTCAGCAAGATATCGGTAGTAATCCCCTTTCCTAAAACAAAATCCAATACCAGACCCCAAATTAAAACCCTAATTTGCATAAAACGCGCAAACACATCGAACCACAAGATGCACATGAATTCCAATAAAAATACCTACATTTTGTGGAAAAACACGGTGGATTCACTGTCTGATGAGGAAGGAATCAAATGCTCATCAATCACAGTCATAATATCACCACAAATTTTGGACAATTCTGATTCAACCTTTTGTCTGTACTCTTTAATTCTCTTCACATGCTGCTCATTCCCTTTTGCCTCTTCTTTTTGCTCAATCGAGGAAAAAATCCTCCACGAAGCCCTACGAGCCCCAATAACATTCTTATACGCAACTGATAACAAGTTCCGCTCTTCAATTGTCAATTCAACATCAAGCTTTGCGACCTTTTTCATTGCATCCACCATTTCTACAAACATAGAAATAGAACAAGATTTCACTGAATGTCATCAAACTGAAAAAATGTTAAGAAACATAAAGTGAGATTATTAGATATTATATCAAAATACAATTATGTGGAATATAGTGGTGGTCCACTTAATCCACATGGCACCCTATGATTGGGACTTCACTTACCAATGGGATTTGAATTTTGAATAAGAGGGGGAAACCTTTCTTGTTTCAAAGAGACTTGGCACATTCTTGGGTGGAGAGGTAGAAGTGGGAGAGGTCCAATATCTCCGGCGAAATCTTGCTACCTCCGGCGAACCTAGATCCGGTTGCCATTTCTCGAGGACGACGGTGCCATGTTCCGATGTGTTTAAGTAGTCATAAATTGAGCTCAAACAAGGAACAATAAACAGGCTGGGATCGGTTCTTGCTGGACATTCTTCTTGCTGGTTCTTCTTCATCTTGCTGGAAAAGGAGCTTGGGAGCTCAACAAATGGTATCAGAGACATGGTTGATGGCTGAAAAACAGAAGCTGTAGAAGGACCGAAGAAGAAAGGAAGAGAAGCCACTGACCCGTTTCAAAAACCCGACCTCCGGCCAACCAACCGGAGCAAGACCAACACCAAAAGAACCGCCTCATCGTGGAGAACACTCGACCAGAAGGCGGAGTAGTTCCGGTGGCTGAGACGGCGGCAAACGGCGAAAGAAAGCTGTGAAAACCGGACTGAAAAAGTGGGATTCCGGCCGATCCAGAACTCCGATCGACGATCGGCCACCGCCATCAGAACGGGCTTGTCGAGGAGAAGACTCGTCTGAAATTTGGCTCCGATCCGACGGTTGAAACAGAAGTTATTCGCCGGAGAAGAAGATGTTGGTAAACTGAAAAACAGCGATTCCGGCCGGTAGGGAGCTCCGATCGCGAAACGGTCACCACCGTTGGATTCGTGACGACGAAGAGCATCTTCCTGTGATTTTTTGGAATTTTCCGGCAGCGTCGGTAGAACTCCGGCGCGGTGGTCCGGCGGCGGTCCGGCGAGACGTTTCCCGACAGAATCTTCAGCTCGACCTGCTCGTTCCATTTCCGAAGTCCATTTTGCAAAATCAACTCTCGATTATACGGACATTGAAAAGTCCGCTCGGTTTGCATTGGCTATCCCTTATTTTCATTACGTATTTCATATTCTAGAGGCTATTGTGAGGTGGCTACATAGTGTTGGGGGTTACCTTGCCGGTAACCATTGCTTGTTGGTAGAACTCACATAGGATTGAAATTTGACTACGTGCTTAATTTCTTGAAATTGTCGTGTATTACTTGTTATTATATTATTTGTGTGATCATCTTGAAGAGTAATTTTGGTGAAATTGGTTTGATCTTGCATTTGAGTGTGGGTAATTGCTTTGTGTTAACTTGTTTGAATTTTCATTATTTGCATTATGGGTTCTCGTGTTGAATTGTCACAATTTAACGGTAAGGGAGATTATTCCATTTGGAAGCAAAAAATGAAGGCTATTTTAATTCAACAAAGAGTTTCTAAAGCACTTGAGGACCCTAGTACTTATTCAAAAGCATTGTTAGATAAACCTGATGAAATTGCTGAGATGAATGAAATTGCACATAGTTGTATAATATTGCATTTATCTGATGATATAGTGGGACAAGTTGAAAAGCATACGACTGCTAAAGATTTGTGGGAAGCACTTGACAAACTTTTTTTGACAAAATCTTTAACGAAGAAGATTCACTTAATTCAAAAACTTTTCAACTATAAATTGGATCAAGGAAAGGATCTTGAATCTAATTTGAGTGAGTTTAACAGTCTTGTCAAGTGTTTGACCCACAATGGAAAGAAATTTGATGATGAATATCTCGCTGCTATTATGCTAAATGCCATGCCTGAATCTTATAGAGATGTTAGGAATGCTATTACATATGCTAGGGACACTGTGACCTTAGATATTGTAGTTGAGGCTTTAAGGGCTAGGGAGCTCGAGATGAAGAGGGAGTCAAGGGGTAGCAGCTCGAGGGAAGAGAGTTTGTTTAGTGGTTTTAGAGGGAGAAATGAGTCGAGAGAGTCGAGAGAAAACCACTTCCAAACGAAGAAGGGTAGAGGAAAATCGAAGGGTAGGTCCAAGTCTCGGGATAAGAGTGTTAAGAAATGCTACTATTGTGGTAAAATTGGACATTTCAAAAGAGACTGTGATGACTTTAAGAAGAAACATAGACCTCAGCAGAGTGATGACCAGAACCTAGTTGCTGTAGGTGATGCTTTTGATAGTCTTCATATGATGACCGTGACATGTGATGATGATAATGTCGACAATACCCTTCATAGACCACAAGCAATGAATGTGTCTGAAATTGATTTTGACAGTGAGTGGGTTTTAGACTCGGGTGCCACTGTCCATATGAGTCCTGTTAAATCTTGGTTTCATAACTATAGAGAAGTTAAGCTTAGGAAAGTGTACTTGGGGGACAACTATACACAGACTGTGGAAGGAGTTGGTGATATTGCTATTAGGATGTATGATGGCATGATCAGATCTCTTCTGAATGTCAGGTATGTCCCGGGCCTTGCGAGGAACCTCATTTCCTTGGGCATTTTGGAAGATGAGGGTTATGAGTACAGATCTCATTTCGGTACTATGAAAGTGAGTAAAGGCTCTCTAGTTGTTATGAAAGGTCCCAAGAGGAATGGATTGTATATCCTTGAAGGTAAAGCCTTAAAGGCCTACGAGTCTGCATTATCTACAACTTATGAAGATAGATCAGATCTTTGGCATAAAAGGATGGGACACATAGGAAACAAGGGGTTGAAGTGTCTTAGTGATCAGAGTTTACTAGGAAAGGATAGTGTTATACCTTTAAGCTTTTGTGAGACGTGTGTTCTAGGAAAGTCACACAGGGTTAGCTTTGGGATAGGTGAACACAACACTAACAGACCCTTAGACTACATTCATGCTGATTTGTGGGGACCAGAAAAACATCCTACAAATGGAGGTAGTAGATTTTTCCTATCTATTGTTGATGACTACTCGATGAAAGTTTGGGTGTATCCCCTTAAATCCAAATCTGACACTTTTGGTAAGTTCAAGTCCTGGATTGCCTTGGTTGAGAAACAAATGGGGAAAAGTGTAAGAACTCTTAGGACGGACAATGGTCTAGAGTTTTGCAACTTTGAGTTCGATACCTTCTGCAAGGATAGAGGTATCAGAAGGCATAGGACTGTAAGATCTACCCCCCAGCAGAATGGGGTAGCTGAGAGGATGAATCGGACTTTAATGAATAAAGTTAGATGCATGCTGATTAGTTCGGGGTTAGCTAAAGGCTTTTGGGGTGAAGCTGTTTGTACTGCTGCCTATTTGATAAATAGGTCACCTTCTAGTACTGTTGACTTTAAAACTCCCCAAGAATTGTGGACTGGGAAACCTCCAGATTTGTCACACCTTAGAGTATTTGGTTGTACGGCCTATGCACATCAGGTTGAGGGTAAGTTAGACCCTAGGGCTACTAAGTGTGTCATGTTAGGTTATCCCGAGGGAGTGAAAGGTTACAGGTTATGGGTTTTAGATGGTAAGGGCATGAAAGTTATCAACAGTCGAGATGTGAAGTTCAATGAACTCGATATGCCTTGTCTTAAGACCATAAATAGACAAACTGAGAAGGGGGAATCTTGTACTGAGAAGAAGATTGACTTTGAGGTGAAGAGATTAGGTGAAGATAATCCAGAGGGTAGTGAAACCCAACCTCAAGTAGAAGCGGAACAAGAAGTCATGGTAGAGCAACCTGAACTTGAAATTCCTGAAACGGAAGTCCCTGATCAAGAAACATCTGCAGGTACTAATTTGAAAAACTACCAATTAGTGAGAGATAGGGAGAGGAGACAAGTTAGACCAAATATGAAGTACGTCTCTTCTAATTTGATTGATTATGTCTTAGTTTCAGGTGAAGCCTTAGATTCAGTTGAACCTGCTTCATTTGAGGAAGCGATCAATTGTGAAAAGTCTGAAAATTGGAAAAAGGCTATGAAGGAGGAAATTCAGTCTCTGAAACAAAATGAGACTTGGAAGTTGGTTGAAAAACCAAGGAATCAGAAGGTAGTCCATTGTAAATGGATCTACAAGTTGAAAGAAGGAGTAGAAGCTAATGACCCTTTAAGATATAAAGCTAGATTGGTAGCTAAAGGATTTACTCAAAGAGAAGGGATAGACTATAATGAGGTGTTTTCACCTGTTATTAAGTATAAAACTATCAGGTTAGTCTTAGCCTTAGTTGTCCAATATGATTGGGAATTAGAGCAACTAGATGTTAAGACCGCTTTTCTTCATGGGGAATTGGATGAGGTGATTTACATGGCTCAACCTCAAGGGTTTGAGGTGAAGGGTAAGTCGGAACTTGTGTGCTTGCTTAGAAAGTCCTTGTATGGCCTTAAGCAGAGTCCTAGGCAATGGTATAAGAAATTTGATGCTTATATGTTTAAAATTGGTTTTAAAAGGAGTGAATATGATGCATGTTTGTATTATAATAACTGTAAGATAGGCTGTGAAGTTTATTTGTTGTTATATGTGGATGACATGTTGCTTGCTAGTTCTAGTAAAGCTGAAATTGTTAAAATGAAAAACCTTTTAAAATCGGAATTTGACATGAAAGACTTGGGAGAGGCAAGAAAGATTCTTGGCATGGTTATTAAAAGGAATATGGCTGATAATAGACTGACTATTAATCAAGAGTCTTATTTAGACAAGGTGATAACCAAATTTGGCATGAAACTTGCTAAGTCTGTCAATATACCATTAGCTGCACACATAAATTTATCATCTGCACAATGTCCTAAAAATGAAGATGAAAAGCAAGAAATGAGTAATGTTCCCTATGCTAATGCCATTGGTTCTGTGATGTATTCTATGATTACCACCAGACCAGACCTTGCATATGCAGTTAGTTTATTGAGTAGGTTTATGTCTAACCCAGGTAAACCTCATTGGGCTGCATTAAAATGGTTATTAAGATATCTAGCGGGAACTCTTAAAAGGGGGTTAGTGTTTGAAAGGAGAAGTGATAAGCTTGAGCTTAAGGGATATGTAGATTCTGACTTTGCAGGTGATAAAGATCAGAGGAAATCTACCACTTCTTATTTTTTCTGTTTGGGTGATAATTGTATCACATGGAAATCACAGTTGCAATCTATTGTTACACTCTCCAGCACTGAAGCTGAATATGTTGCACTCACTGAAGTGGTAAAAGAATGCATGTGGTTAAAAGGACTATTGTGTGAATTGAACTTCTTAAATGAAACTGCTATGATATTTACTGATAGTCAAAGTGCTTTAATGTTATGTAAAAATCCTGTTTATCATGAAAGGTCTAAGCACATTGAGGTAAAGTATCATTTCATTAGGGAGAAGTTAGCTTCAGGTGAGTTTATATTGCTTAAAATTGCAACTGATGATAATCCTGCAGATGTCGGGACAAAGGTACTTGCGGCAGGTAAATTCAACAAGTGTTTATCAATTCTTGCTATTGATAATGGTTAGTTGTTTTGCAGGTACTTGGCTGGAGTGAGCGATGATGATTTATTAGACCACACACACATGGATAGTACTTGTAACCGGAGAAATTGGTAATGGATTAAGGTGGCCCAAGGTGAAGATTTGTGGAATATAGTGGTGGTCCACTTAATCCACATGGCACCCTATGATTGGGACTTCACTTACCCATGGGATTTGAATTTTGAATAAGAGGGGGAAACCTTTCTTGTTTCAAAGAGACTTGGCACATTCTTGGGTGGAGAGGTAGAAGTGGGAGAGGTCCAATATCTCCGGCGAAATCTTGCTACCTCCGGCGAACCTAGATCCGGTTGCCATTTCTCGAGGACGACGGTGCCATATTCCGATGTGTTTAAGTGGTCATAAATTGAGCTCAAACAAGGAACAATAAACAGGCTGGGATCGGTTCTTGCTGGACATTCTTCTTGCTGGTTCTTCTTCATCTTGCTGGAAAAGGAGCTTGGGAGCTCAACAAATTATACACACAAAACAGGTAATAATTTGAAATCTGATGCTAGAAAACAAGAACTCGTTCCTCTTTCAAGTCCGTTCTTTAGAAAAAAGTTTCAAAATCATAGAGCTAAACCCAAGAAGTAGCTATAAACATCCATGCTATTTATCAAGAAAGATTAAAAAATCCAACACTCCATTTCAAAAAAAAAAATCCAACACTCCAGTGATGAAAATTGATCGACAAAACATACTATTTTAATTTCAACTTATATTCGACTAATAACAGGGCATACATATATTCACTACTGATCATAACGTTTATCTCTAAATTAAACCTTAGATAACAATCTCAAAAGAAGGACATCAAACTTTCGGATCTATGAAAATTTGAAAGAAAAATTGCGCAGCAGCGTACCATCGTAGCGTTCAGCTTGCTCGGCAAGCTTGGCGATGTAAACGAAGTTCTCACGATCCTTTGTCTCAGCCATTTCTCTCTGAACTTGAAGAGCCAAGGTTTCTGATTTGCGGTAGTACAACTGTTTTCTATGTTACTGACGTTAAGCTTTCAGATTCTTCAAACAATGACTTTTAGCTGGATATTGTTACCAAAAGATGTAATTCCAGAGTAAATACGCTTCAGTGTATTGTACGGTGGTGTGGCAGAGAAAGAATATAGAGTGGAAATAGAGTTTTGCTAACGTGGAATGACCTGGACAATTATTAGGTGGGGCCGATTTGGCACTTCGGCATATTTTTCTCATCTATTTTCCATTGAGAAATCGCATCATATATTGGGTGAAAACGGCATTGGGGTTAGATTTTTGTCTGCGCGATTTCCTTGCTAATCAGAATGCGTCCAAAAATAAATAATGCTTCCTCCATTGGCGGGGAGTATGGGTACGCTGTATTCTGCAGAGGATAAACTCAAGAATGGGGGAAGATACTGACTTAACGTAACCATTTCAAACAATTTACCGAAAAGATAGGCTTTCTCTATCTAGAATCTGCCTTGTAATTATCACGTACTGTATGACTTTGTATAAATGGCGTCTTCCTCGCCTTTGCTCGATTATTTGCCTCGATTGATTAGCCTAAGGAAAGAGAATTTGAATAATAATTCGCCGCCGCCGCCGTCTTCTTCTTCTGGTTCGTGTTCGTGTTCGTACTCTTATTCGTCATTTAATCAGCGCCGAACGCAGAACTGTGGGTTTATTAATTTTTCTGGTAAATTCTTGTTCTTTCTCTGGTAATTTGGTTTTTGTTAGAGGCAATCATCATAACGACACGCTGAGAGGAAAAATCATCTTTTGGATAATTGTCTTTTACAGATTTCAATTTTTTTCCTGCCTGTCCGTTCTTGTCAAATTTACAACTGTAATTCAATGATCATGGCTTCTTTTTTCTCCAAATACAAGTATTTTAATATTATACTTTAGTTTATTGTTTGAAATTGGGACAAAGTCTACCTAATTGTCATTATACATTTATTTATTTCTATTTCTATGAAGAAGTATCAAAAATAGAATCTTTTTAGGCCTTTTAGTTTCTTAAGGTTAACTGCTCATGTCTGATGTCACTTGTCCATTCCCATATGTAAGCAAAAGAAAGTTTGATTGTATTTATGTGTCAATGGATGGTCCTTTGCAGCTTTCCAATCAGCATACATATAATATGGCAAACATGAACGACAACCAAAAATTTTATGGCATTTCCAAAAACGGCCTATCAATAAACACAATCTTTGCATACAAGTACACAATCGCCTTCCCAAGTTTGTTTGGGAAGCAATTGTGAATAGTAAGTTTTGTCCATGCAATTTCAGGTGGTGTATGAATTAAAAAGTATATACATTAGCCAAAGAACAAGAAAAATATTTTAGATATGTTCCCTTAAAAGCAAAGCGCAGTAGAGCGCATTACACCTCATACCTTTGAAGGAACAGTTATAATCTTCTAATGGGATATATCCTGCTCTAGTGTTTGTGACCTTTTAACCTTCTTTATGAAAGTTGGTTTTGGATTTAGTTCTAGTCCATGTAAGAATTTCATCCTTGTTTAAAAATGATTTTTAACTGGGGAACATTAAAATTTGGGACAGTATATTCAATAAAACAATACTGAAGGAAATGAGTAAATTAATTCCAGCAGTCAAGAGCTTACTTAAGTGAACAAGGCTTGACTTGCATTTCTTCTGACTCGTATTTCCATTCTGGTTTAGTCTCCTTATGCTGTGGCAGGAGTTCCTCCGCCAGTATTTTCTAATTTCTCCTGTTAGATAAGAATACTTCAGTCTGGCCTAAAATGGATTGCCTTGATTGACTAGAATTATAATTTGGTTGCCAAAATGAATGCTCAGAAAGTTCTGAATCTAATGTAATTGCATCAGGGTGTGTATCCTTGGTAATCGAAAGCACATTTGAACTTCTTTTATAAAATGTGCTCTGAAGGCATTACACAAACTTGCAGGCAGAAACAATATCTGGAAGCCTAAAAACCTCAAAGCTCTAGCAATGAATACAACTCAAGGAAATCTTGCATCACCAAGGGACATTGTTGATGTGGACAATGAACCTGATCATCTTCTTGTTCTTGTTCATGGCATCTTGGCAAGGTAAGCATATTCTTGTATATGAAGATGCAAATAAGAATCTTTCTCTTGTCCACGACAGAAATTCTGCTTGACACCCTCTGGGAAATGTATAAAGGATAGTGGTGGTTTTGAATGAGAAGGGTATACAGTAGAAAGCACAAGAACAGTCGAAACTTGAAGATATGTGACATGAGGCAACACATGCATGTCCGTGTCTTCCACTCAAAATTAAGTTCTTCAAGTGAGCTTTATTTTGTCTTCTGTTATTGATTTCTTCTTGAGTTGGTTTAGATTTCGTTCAAGAAGTTAGTACTTATTAACAAACAACAAATGTTTTAAACAGTTGTACTTATCAAAATGACAAAAATACTCTACAATGATATTGGTTGATGGGATGCACTTCACTGAGTGTTATTTAGTGAATGTCGTATAGCGTCAAAAATGAGCTTTTAGGTGAGGCTAGCATCTGTTTCCTATTTCTTCACAACATGTTGTCAGTATCTAAACATGTTTGGCATTGCTACTTCTTTCTTAAATGAAAAGTTACTTAGCGGGTATGAGCCCTATTATTCATAACTCATTTTTTTTCTCAAACACATTTACAACCACACATTCTATGAATAAAATAATTTACACGTAAACCCAAAAACCTTTCCAAACTTTTGAAACACACATTCTTCCAAAACTCACCATTACAGAACTCTCTTTTTTTCGTAAAAATGGATATCAAACAACGGTTTATTTTGCAGGCCTTTCTTTTTTAAAAAAGGACCTATTCTTTCCACCTTTGACAGCAAAACTTATTTGAAACTTATTTTTTCACTTAGAAATAAACTTATAAGCGAATTTTTTAAGCTTAGTCACATGTGTACGACTATAAATGTGTTAAAAGAATTATTCATCAATAAATGTGCTAAAAAACTTTACAAGGAAAATTTGTGTATTTTTCATGTGGGATTGTGTATATTTTAATCATGGACTTCGACTAAAACTATCCAAGTATTGCAGCCCAAGTGACTGGACATATTTTGAAGCAGAATTAAAGAGACGATTAGGGAAAAAGATTTTGATCTATGGTATGTTTGTCCGTGCAAGCTTGGAAATTTTACTTTTCACTAAACTAGAACAAGAGCCATTATTATATTTCTGCTTTATGTAATATGGTGTTGTGCGAAGTGATGAGAAAAATTAAATACTTATGCATTATTTTGTCAAGGAATAAAAATGAGCTGGTATGGATATAAAATTGACAAACAGCACCAAACCTATCTGGAACTAATGTGAGTAAATAGAAAGAGAACAGGTTCATGAGGGGTCTTCACAGCTCAGGGGATTGTCCCAAAGGATGAATTTATGGACTTAAAACTGGTTACATGTAGATGCCGTGATAACCAACCTTCTACTAATTATAAATGAGGAAGAGTTCCCGATATATACATATGCTCTATTTGGATTTACTAGTCTCCTTAACTTATAAGTTCCTCCAATGTAGGACATCATGCTCAGGCCATAGGGTAATGTATGTTTCCGCTTTCCCATTTGGGCATTTCAAGAATGCTGAAACTTTATTCTGTTGCAAAAAGAAAAAGGCGAAAAAGAAAAAAAAATGTACCTTATTTGGAAAATGTTGCTACTTGTATTATTGTGATGTTTGCTTGGGGGAGAGGCATACTTCTCGTCGCATTGTCTGTCCCCATTTCGGTATATATACCGTATTGGACACTTAGTGGGATGTGGACTATTTTGGAGTTATATGATTTTGAAGGATAGAGTAATGTAATATGAGTTATCAATATTTGAGAAAGGACATGCATATCTTGAGGCAAGGCGTATCTAAGGAGGGCGGCTAGCTCAGAATCAACATGAAGTTAAAATTGCCAAAAATATAAAAAATAATTTTGATTGTATCATTTATTTGTAAAACATACGCCATTGGAATGTACTCCTTTACCTTTGTAGTTGGACTTATTTGGGGGAAGTTGTACTGTGACGGAAACTAGAGGTTAAGAATTGGGAATTTGATTACAGAAGGTAGAATAGGAGAAAAAGTCGTTCTATAATGCCCCGAGTTCTAAATACTCGAAACGCCACTTCATCGTCTCAAACTAAATTTAAAAATAAATATTCATTTAGTGGAAAAAAATTGAAATTTTTAAATTTTGCATAAAATATGATTCCAATCATTCATCCAAATTCACCATAGTCGGTAAAATAAAGTTTGACTTAAAATAACCAGAAATTTAAATATTTAAAATAACATTTAATTAATTCTTTGCCACTGGTGTCCATCACTCGCCACCGCTCCCGAAGTCTGCAAAAATTGTTAATAACGGGGTGAGTATTTCTAAGAAATACTCAGCAAACTCATAACCGAATAATTCACTTAATCCATAAATTGCACATAAACATGTAATCATGCTAACATACTTTTCTAATATCATAACATAACACATATTCACATAAGTGCGGAAAGTAGCCTTGTCTTGTCTTAATTCAACATGCAATTATGCATGGAAGTTATAGCGCATATAACATTTCTTCTTCTTACACCATTTTCGGGAGAGCATTTGCCCGTTTTACCCCTCATGGTTAATCACATGAACATAACATCATATATGATTTACATAATTTCATATTCACATGCAAATCATAGCTAAATAAATTATAGAGTATGAGTCTACCTCAAAGCTTAACGAGTATATGTATCGAGCGGGAAAAACTTCAAGTCTCTAATCGTCCGTTCGCGTCGTCTAGCCAAAATAAATAAATTTGAATTAGAAATTTTGGAAAATTGAGTATTTAAAATAAAATAAAAGATTGGGGCTAATTTGAGAATTTAACATAATTAAAATTTTAAAAAGTTTAGGGCTTAATTAGATTTTCCAGAATAACAGGGGACTGACTCGGATATTTTAAAAACTGCAGTTCTCGAAAATAATTTTTTTGTAACTTAAAGATGAAGATTGAAACATCATTAATCCGAAAAGGGCTGATTAAAAGACTTTGAAAAGATTAGGACTAATAGGCAAAATCTGAAAATCAAATATATATATAATTATATAATTCATCTCTCTCAACAGAGAGAGACGAACAGAGGGAGGCGAAGGGCATCGCCCTTCGCGGATTCCAGGCCGTCGTGCCTTACAACGCCGCCATCCCTTGGCGGCGGCGAGAGGGGCGAGCGTAGGTGCGTGAGAGGGAGGGTATTGGGTGATTTTTGGTGCAATTTTGTGCGAGAACAGGTGCGAAAAACCGAGGCGAAACCGAAGCTTAAGTTGCTACGATTTCCGGCGAATAGGGCGGCGCTCAAGGTAGGGTTCTAAACTTATTCTATTTCTGGGTTTGGGTTTGATTTTCGACTGGGATTTAGAAGTGGCAGTGGCGGTGGACCTTTTATGGTGGTGGCTTTGGTATTGATTGGTGTGGGTTTGGAGGTTTGGAAGATGGGCAGTGATGATTGATGGTACGGCGGGGCTGCCATTTAGGATCGTGGTGACGAGTTGGGTTCCGGTATGGCATTTTCGTTTGTGGACTGCGTGTGGTGTGTTTCAGTGTTTGAAATTGGATTAGGTGATGTTGAATTGGGGATGATGGTGTAGGCAGCGCTGCAGGTGGTGTCCGGTGGTGAAAGCAGCGATGATGAAGATGGTGTTTCTATGTGTGTTTGATAGTGATGGAGCTGATTTGGTCGAACTGGTGATGATGCTAGCAGTGTTGTTTTGGGAGTTTATGCAGGTGATCATCATGGACATCTTACCCAAAAGTTGCAGCGTGTGGGACGTGAGGGAAACAAGAAATGAAGGGAGGGGAAGGTGATCTATACATGTATGGCTGGGCTGAAGCTGAACAGGTTTGTAACTCCTGTGATGAAGATGGAGAATAACTCTGTCATTGAATGGCAATGAAATGGGGAGACGTTAGAGAAATCTGAAGGGTTGTATTTTTTTATTTTTTTTTGTTGGTTGTAACATAAATTGTATGGATTAAATTTAAAAGTGATAATGGTAAAATAAGAAAATTTAGGAATTTAAAAAAAATAACTGGGTTCAAAATGAAATAATAATTTCGGACAAATTTAAAATCGCGAATCGGAAATAAAGATTAAAACGGATTTAAATTTCTTTCTCGAAATCTTAAAATAATTTAATTGGCTAGGCGAACACGTTTTTCTTAAAATGGATGAAATCGTAGCGACAAATATTAATAAATTTAACTTTTACTATAATAAAAATTTCTCGGTCGCTACAACCTTACCCCCTTAAAATAATTTCGTCCTCGAAATTAAACTTACTTGGTCTCCAATCTCTGGATATTTGGCTAAAATTTCCTCTTCCTTTTCCCAGGTAGCCTCGTTGCTACCGTGTCTACCCCACTGGACCTTGACTAAGGGAATCTCTTTGTTCCTCAAGACATGTACTTTTCTGTCAACTATTGCCATAGGTGCTTCCTCATAGGATAGATTCCTCTGAATCGGAATCGATTGATAATTAACCACATGGCTGGGATCATGCACATACTTCCTTAATAGAGAGACGTGAAAAACATTATGTACCGCCGCAAGATCTGGCGGTAGCGCCAAACGATAAGCCACGTTCCCTACTTGTTCCAATATCTCAAACGGCCCAATATATCGAGGCCTTAGCTTTCCTCTTGTACCAAAACGGAAAGTTCCTTTCATCGGGGCCACTTTCAAAAATACCTTATCTCCAACTTGAAATTCCAAGTCTTTTCTTCTCTTATCGGCATAGCTCTTCTGTCTATCTTGAGCAGCTTTAATCCTCAGTCTGATCTTTTCAATAGCCTCTACTGTCTTTTCGATCAATTCTGGACCTAATATCTTCCTCTCACCAATCTCATCCCAATATATTGGTGATCGGCATCTACGTCCATACAATGCTTCATATGGCGGCATACCGATGGTAGCCTGAAAGCTATTATTGTAGGCAAACTCTACCAATGGCAGGTGAGTTTCCCAGCTACCGCTCAAATCCAAAACACAGGCTCTAAGCATATCTTCCAAAATTTGAATAGTACGCTCGGACTGTCCGTCAGTCTGGGGATGATACGCTGTACTAAAATTTAATTTAGTACCCATAGCCGTTTGTAAGCTCTTCCAAAATCTCGAGGAAAACCTCGGATCTCTGTCTGAAACAATGGATACTGGGACTCCATGAAGTCGAACAATCTCTCTAACATATATCTGTGCCAACTGTTCTACATTGAGAGTCATTCGAATCGGAAGAAAGTGAGCTGACTTCGTGAGTCGATCCACAATAACCCAAATTGCATCATGCCCTCTGGCAGATCTCGGTAAACCCGTAACAAAATCCATAGTGATTTTCTCCCATTTCCATTCGGGTATTTCTAAAGGATTTAACAATCCTGATGGTCTCTGATGTTCGGCCTTAACTTGCTGACAGACCATGCAGCGCGAGACAAATTTAGCAATACTTCCTTTCATATTCCTCCACCAGAAAGTTTCTCGCAGATCTCGATACATTTTCGTCCCTCCTGGATGAGCTGCATATGGGGCTGAATGGGCTTCGTCCAATATTTCATTTCTGATCTGATCGTCTTTTGGTACACATAGACGACCTTTGAACATAAGTGCATTGTCAGGGGCAATCTCGAAATCTATCCTCTTATCTGTCCCTACTTCAGATCTGATCCTTTCCAAGAATTTATCACTAACCTGAGCTGTCACTACTCTTTTTCTCAAATCTGGCTTAACAATCAAGTTTGCAAGTTTACTAGAATTTTGGATCGATGGGGCTTGTACTTCAATCCTCATATTCTGAAAATCTCGAATCAATTGTTCCTGCATCGTTCCCAAGAATGATAATTGTCCAGCATCCTTTCTGCTTAGCGCATCTGCAACCTTGTTGGCTTTACCCGGGTGGTAAAGAATAGTGCAGTCATAATCCTTCACCAACTCAAGCCATCGGCGCTGTCTCATATTCAGCTCCTTCTGAGTAAAGAAATATTTGAGACTCTTATGATCGGTGTAAATCTCGCATTTACTCCCATATAGATAGTGTCGCCAAATCTTCAAAGCATGCACTACGGCTGCTAGCTCCAAATCATGCGTTGGATAATTTTGCTCATATGGCTTCAATTGCCTCGAAGCGTAGGCAACCACTTTACCTTTCTGCATTAGGACACATCCCAATCCATGTTTGGAGGCATCACTGTAAATAACAAAACCGTCTGTTCCATCGGGTACCGTCAATACTGGTGCTGAAACCAGTCTATTCTTCAACTCTTGAAAACTTCGCTCACATTTTTCAGTCCATTGAAATTTGACACCTTTTCGCGTCAACTGAGTCATGGGACCAGCTATCTTAGAGAAACCTTCTATGAACCGTCGATAATATCCCGCCAATCCTAGAAAGCTCCTCACATCTCTAGCACTTGCTGGCGTAGCCCAATTAGTCACTGTCTCAACCTTAGATGGATCGACTTCAATTCCTTTGACCGTGACAATGTGACCCAGAAAACCTATCTTCTCCAGCCAGAATTCACACTTCTTGAATTTGGCATACAATTTTTCTGCTCTTAATGTCTCCAGTACAATCCTCAGATGTTCCTTATGCTGTTCAGAATCTTTGGAGTAAACTAAAATGTCATCAATGAAGACAATGACGAATTTATCCAAATATTGGTGGAAAACTCTATTCATCAAGTCCATAAATACTGCAGGTGCATTCGTGAGACCGAACGGCATCACTGTGAACTCATAATGTCCATATCGCGTTCTGAATGCTGTCTTTGGCACATCAGATGGCTTAATCTTTAATTGATGGTAACCGGACCTCAAATCCATTTTTGAGAAAACAGCAGCTCCTTTCAGTTGATCAAACAAGTCTTCAATCCGTGGTAATGGATACTTATTCTTTATCGTCAACTTGTTGAGTTCTCGATAATCGATGCACATTCTCATACTGCCATCCTTCTTCTTTACAAACAGAACAGGCGCTCCCCATGGGGACACGCTGGGCCTGATGAAACCCTTCTCTAGTAGTTCCTCCAGTTGGACCTTCAATTCCTGCAACTCTTTCGGTGCCATACGATACGGAGCTTTAGAAACAGGAGCAGCTCCTGGCACTAAGTCGATAACAAACTCCACTTGCCTATCAAGCGGAATGCCGGGTAGGTCATTAGGAAAAACATCGCCATAATTGCACACAACTGGCACTGACTCTAAGGTAACTTCTTTAGTCGGTTGGTCTTGAAGACTAACCAGGTAGCCCTGACAATTACTCTTGCTTAGAAGTCTTTCTGCCTGAAGAGCCGAAATAAGGCGAGGAAGTGCCTTAATCTTCGACCCATAGAATCTGAATACTTCTTTGCCATTCCTACGAACTACGACTTCCTTCTCATGGCACAAAATAGCAGCACGATTGATACTCAACCAGTCCATTCCTAGGATAATATCGAAATCTCTCATCGGAATTATGTTCAGATCTGCTTCAAGTATTTGGCCATCGAAATCTATTTTTACCGTCTTAACCATCTTATCAGTCTCAATAGTTCCTCCCGATGGTAAACTAACCTCAAGTATACTACCAGTTTTCTCTCCAACTAAATCCAGTCTAGATAGGCATGCATCAGAAATAAAAGAATGTGTAGCACCTGAATCAATCAAGATATAAACAGGAATACCGGAAACAGTTAGTATACCTGCGATCACGTCGGAATCTTCGACGGCATCCATGGCAAACACTCTGGCCTTTCCCTTCTTATTCTGGTCCACGTTCTTCTTTTGATCGGTGCCCTGTGCTGGTGGATTGCGACAATCAAAGGAAAGATGACCTGGTTGGCCACATCTGTAGCACACTCCTTTTCCCATCAAACACTCTCCTTTGTGCATATTCAAACATTTCGGACAAGGTGACCAGTTGCCTGTTGATTGACCCTTAGCGGGTCCTGAGTTCGTCTTCTTGTTGGGCACATAGTTCCTGTTCTGGTTCTGACTCGGACCATTCCACTTTCTCTTGCCCTGAAATCTGGCATTCCTCTGACTTCCCTCAGTTCCAAACTTTATTCCAGCATAAGCCACCGCTTGAGCTTTCTTCACAACCTCTCTATATGTGGGTAATTCGTGAGAACCAACGATCTGTCGAATCTCCGATCGTAGACCTCTCTCAAAACGACGGGCCTTTTTAGCCTCAGTCTCCACCAGATGTGGAGCATAGCGTGACAATTCCTCAAACTTCTTCTCATATTCTGTTATATCCATATCTCCTTGTACAAGTCGTAGAAACTCCGCTTCTTTATGATCTCGAAGAGCTTGGGGGAAAAACTTATCTTTGATCTCAGCCTTAAATTCTTCCCATGTCAAGGCCGCTTGCTCCTCCTCAGTCCTGGTACGCGATGCTGATTCCCACCAAAATCGAGCTCTTCCGACTAGCATAAACTCAGCACAATTAATCTTCCTGTCCTCAGGGCAAGATATGTGCCTAAATATCTTCTCGATGGTTAGCAGCCACTCTTCCACAGCTAGTGGGCCATTTCCGCCATCAAAAGTAGGCGGACAGTACCTTCTGAATTGCTCAATGATGGGTACCGCGGGAGCAGCTGGGGCTTGCCTCATGTCTTGTACAGCCCTGAGTAAGTCTCTAATAGCAGTGGACTGAGCCGTGGCTCCCTCTTCTAGGGCAGGACGCTCATCCACATTTCTGTTTCCGCGCCTAGACATTTTCCTTAAAAAAAATGAAACAGAAAGAAAATATTTTTAAGTTCTCGATTCATAACCCATATAATGTACTCAACTCAAGAAAAATTGACGGAAAATATCTTTTATTCATAACTTAAAATTTCCTTCAAGTGAGGATACATCAAATCAAGAGAATAACTGGAAATGGAAAATGCTAACGCTGACAACTATACTATTCCATTCTACTCATTGAGCCAACCATTTCCTCCAGACGGTGGTGCAGCTGGCGGGACACCATAATTGAACCATGGCGAGTACCCTGGTGAACTAGGGGTATAATCATAAATTCCTGACTCCGCGTCAGATACCACTAATGGTTCATCCTCCTCATTGTCGTCAGAAATGACAATTACTTCTAGCGCGGGCGCAGGAGCTGGCGCTGGCGCTGGCGCTGGGACGGAGTCATCGTCATCCGAAATAACAATCACTTCTGGTTCTGGCGCTGGGGCAAGGCCTCTAAAGCGGTCCCAGTGCACCAAGAACTCAATACACATTCTCGGAAAACTTACGTCATCACCGAGACGTCCTTTTACATCATTATAAAACTGAGTTGCTTGCTGTTGTTGACCTATCGGGAATGTCGACAACAAATGATTGATGGACTGAGTGTCTGTCGTCCTAAGACCACCGGCTATGGCTCTTCGACGTAAGGAACGGTACCCGAATATATGATCAGACAATGTGGTATGTGGGTCCACTCGGAAAAACAAGTAAGCTGAAAACTCGTTTCCTGGTTCATTCTGTTGACCCTTTCCAAAATGTGCCATTTCTAAAGAAAATACCAATTATGCAAGGTCCAGTTTAGGGTTCTTATAATTCGAGGACGGAAATTTATTATGAAAAACATTTCTTAAATTATGCTTCTTCTTCTTATTTCCAATTATGCTCGAACTCGTATTCTTTTACTTATTTCGGAATATAGTTTCTTTCTTCTTCGTCTAACTTTCATAAGATATGCAACAATTATCCGAAATAAACATAACAGTAATCATGCACTTCATAATAAAATTCTTTACCTTCGGAATCGGCGGAGAGAATGATGACAGTGGCAAATTTTGAAAACCTCCTTTGAATTTTTTTTATTTTTTTATTTTTTTGCAAGTCTACAGAAACGTAGACCTTGCTCTGATACCATTCTGTAACGCCCCGAGTTCTAAATACTCGAAACGCCACTTCATCGTCTCAAACTAAATTTAAAAATAAATATTCATTTAGCGGAAAAAAATTGAATTTTTTAAATTTTGCATAAAATATGATTCCAATCATTCATCCAAATTCACCATAGTCGGTAAAATAAAGTTTGACTTAAAATAACCAGAAATTTAAATATTTAAAATAACATTTAATTAATTCTTTGCCACTGGTGTCCATTACTCGCCACCGCTCCCGAAGTCTGCAAAAATTGTTAATAACGGGGTGAGTATTTCTAAGAAATACTCAGCAAACTCATAACCGAATAATTCACTTAATCCATAAATTGCACATAAACATGTAATCATGCTAACATACTTTTCTCATAATATCATAACATAACACATATTCACATAAGTGCGGAAAGTAGCCTTGTCTTGTCTTAATTCAACATGCAATTATGCATGGAAGTTATAGCGCATATAACATTTCTTCTTCTTACACCATTTTCGGGAGAGCATTTGCCCGTCTTACCCCTCATGGTTAATCACATGAACATAACATCATATATGATTTACATAATTTCATATTCACATGCAAATCATAGCTAAATAAATTATAGAGTATGAGTCTACCTCAAAGCTTAACGAGTATATGTATCGAGCGGGAAAAACTTCAAGTCTCTAATCGTCCGTTCGCGTCGTCTAGCCAAAATAAATAAATTTGAATTAGAAATTTTGGAAAATTGAGTATTTAAAATAAAATAAAAGATTGGGGCTAATTTGAGAATTTAACATAATTAAAATTTTAAAAAGTTTAGGGCTTAATTAGATTTTCCAGAATAACAGGGGACTGACTCGGATATTTTAAAAACTGCAGTTCTCGAAAATAATTTTTTTGTAACTTAAAGATGAAGATTGAAACATCATTAATCCGAAAAGGGCTGATTAAAAGACTTTGAAAAGATTAGGACTAATAGGCAAAATCTGAAAATCAAATATATATATAATTATATAATTCATCTCTCTCAACAGAGAGAGACGAACAGAGGGAGGCGAAGGGCATCGCCCTTCGCGGATTCCAGGCCGTCGTGCCTTACAACGCCGCCATCCCTTGGCGGTGGCGAGAGGGGCGAGCGTAGGTGCGTGAGAGGGAGGGTATTGGGTGATTTTTGGTGCAATTTTGTGCGAGAACAGGTGCGAAAAACCGAGGCGAAACCGAAGCTTAAGTGTTGGCCATTATTGATTAAAGTGGCATCAATTAATCAAAAGTTTGGCAACAAAATGATGAAAGTTATTCTAGTGGAGTACTTGAATTTCCACCATACAAGTGGAAATCAAATTGATGGTTGTGATTCATTCTCTTGGCCTATAAATAGGCATGCTTCATTTGTGTTTTAGACATCAAGAAGAAGAGAACAATTCCTTTGTTTTTCTCTTAGGAGAGTTTGTAGTACTTGAGTTTTGGAGAGGTGCTCAAGTGCATTTGTAAATTGTTCTTCTTTTATAGTTTGTAAGAAAGAGTGTTTTTGGTGAGGTTGAGTTATTTGTATTCCAGATTTGTCATATTAGTGAAAATTTGGAATCTCCCTCCGTGGACGTAGGCAATTTGCCGAACCACGTAAATCTTGTGTTGTTCTCTTTCTCTTTTGAATTCGTTATTTCTATTTTTGCATTGGTCGAACCGTCGGTTAATTCGCTTCCGCACAACAATTGGTATCAGAGCCTTGACTCTCTTAAAATTCTAAGTATGCTCTGTGGTTGCAGCACTGACTGATCTTCCACATCAGAAAAGATTTTTTGAGAACAGGGATCTTGGTATATATTTTTTTGAGATTTTATTTTTTTTAAAAATGTCGACGGAGACTGAGGATCCACCTCCAGCCATTTTAGATGGATCTTCAAGGCCCACTGTGTCTTCAACAAGAACAGTGGTAACTAATGCAAAAATAGACGTGGAAAAATTTGATGGCACAAATAACTTTACTATGTGGCAATGTGAAGTTATGGATGCGCTATTTCAACAAGAGCTAGACATTACTCTTGAAGAAGATAAGCCAGCTGACATGGATTATCTAGAATGGACAAGAATCAATCGGAGTGCCTGTGTCATCATCCGTTCGTGTCTCATCAGAGAGCAAAAGTTCCCATATATGATGGAGAAATCGGCAAGCAAATTATGGAAGGAGTTGGAGAAGCAGTTTATATCAAAAAGTTGCCAAAACAGACTCTATTTGAAGAAGAAGTTATTTCGCTTCCGATATCAACCTGGCACAACTATGTACAACCATATTACCGAGTTCAAGAAATTGGTAGCTGAGTTGATAAATCTTGAAGAATCTTTCAAGGATGAAGATCCATGTTGCTCTTGACTTCTCTTCCCGATGAATATGAACACCTTGTCACTACGATACTTCAAGGAAAGGATGAAATTACTTTTGATGAAGTATGTGCTGCTTTGTACAACAATGAGATCCGAAAGAAGGATCAAAAGGAACATGGAAGTTCAGCAGGAGAAGCCTATACTATAAGAGGTCGTGCTCAAAGTCGTAATCCCGGGAGAAGGGGCAGATCTCGTTCGAAGGGCAAGCCTGCTAAAGATGAATGCGCCTTCTGTCATGAAAAAGGTTATTGGAAGAAGGATTGTCCAAAGCTGAAGAACAAAGACAAGGTTAAAGGTATTGCCGGAGCTACTTCAGAAGCCAATATAGCCAAGTGTGAAGATGATGAGTCAGAATTTGTCCTAGCTAGTACATCAAGTATATCTCACTCCGACGAATGGATTATGGATTCAGGTTGCACTTATCACATGTGTCCCAACAGGGAGTGGTTCTTCAAACTCGAAGAACTAAATGGTGGTGTTGTTTACCTCGGCAATGATGAGATCTTGCAAACAACAGGAATAGGTTCAATCCGTTTGAGATGTCATGATGGATCAACTAGAATTCTGACAGACGTAAGGTATGTACCAGATTTGAGTAAGAATCTCATCTCCGTGGGAGCCTTAGAATCTAAAGGCTTGTTCGTGACTATACGAGATGGAGTTCTGAAAATTGCTAAAGGCGCACTCGTGGTAATGAAAGGCATTAGGAGAAATAATTTGTATTACTTCCAAGGTAATACAGTTATTGGATTGGTGGCTACAGCATCAGGAGAAGACGAAGATTCAGAAATCACAAAACTTTGGCACATGCGGTTGGGACATGCTGGTGAAAAAGCTATGCAAACTCTGGTGAAGCAAGGCCTATTGAAAGGAGCAAAAACATGCAAGATGGATTTTTGCAAACATTGTGTTTTGGGAAAACAGACAAAAGTAAAGTTTGGTACTGCAATCCATAATACAGAAGGTATTCTGGACTATGTTCACTCAGACGTGTGGGGACCTACAAGGACATCTTCCTTGGGAGGTATGCAATATTTCGTTACTTTTGTCGATGATTTTTCCAGAAGAGTTTGGGTGTATCTGATGAAGACAAAAGATAAAGTATTAGATCGTTTTCTTATATGGAAGAAGATGATGGAGACGCAGACGGGCACAAAAATCAAACGACTCAGATCAGACAATGGTGGAGAATACAAGAGTGATCCGTTTCTTAAAATCTGCCAAGATGAAGGTATTATGCGACACTTCACAGTCAGAAATACACCACAGCAGAATGGGGTGGCTGAACGCATGAATCGAACATTGCTGGAGAAGGTTCGATGTATGTTGTCTAATGCTGGATTGGACAAGAAATTTTGGGCTGAGGCAGTAATATATGCGAGTCATCTCATTAATCGTTTACCATCTGCTGCCATTGGAAATAAGACACCTATGGAGGTTTGGTATGGAAAACCTGCTACTGACTATGATTCTTTACATGTTTTTGGTTCCACTGCATTCTACCATGTAAAAGAATCTAAGTTGGATCCAAGAGCTAAGAAAGCACTGTTTATGGGGATCAGCTCTGGAGTAAAGGGATATCGCTTATGGTGTCCTGATATGAAGAAGATAATTCTTAGCAGGGATGTCACTTTTGATGAATCTGCTATGTTGAAAAAGGTGACCGAGGGTGCTCAGCAGCAGGTAGAGCAAGTTCCGCAACAGGTGGAGTTTGATGCAACTTTGATTGACCCAGCAGGTGAAACTCCAATAGCAGAGGAGTATGTTGAAGAACAACAAGAAGAGGAGGTTTCAACCCAAGAACCTCCATCGCAACCGAGATCAATTGCAGTTGATAGGCCACGAAGAGAAATTCGAAAACCTGCTCGATTTGTTGATATGGTGGCCTATGCACTTCCAATTGTAGATGATGATGTCCCTTCTACTTACAAAGAAGCTGTCAGAAGTTCTGAAAATGATCAGTGGAAGGAAGCTATGGCAGATGAAATGCAGTCCCTTCAGAAGAACAAAACGTGGGAGCTAGCTCAACTTCCGAAGGATAAGAAGGCAATTGGGTGCAAATGGGTATTTACAAAGAAAGAAGGATTTCCTGACAAGAACGAGGTTCGCTTCAAGGCACGGTTGGTGGCTAAAGGCTACGCTCAGAAGGAAGGAATTGATTATAATGAAGTATTTTCTCCAGTTGTGAAACATTCTTCCATTCGTATTTTATTGGCCTTGGTAGTGCAGTTTGACTTGGAACTAGTTCAACTTGATGTGAAGACCGCCTTTCTGCACGGTGATTTGGAAGAGGAAATCTATATGACTCAGCCAGAAGGATTCAGGGTTGCTGGAAAAGAAAATTGGGTTTGTAAATTGAGCAAATCGCTATATGGACTTAAGTAGTCACCGAGGCAGTGGTATAAGCGATTTGACAAGTTTATGTTGGAGCAAAAGTACACACGAAGCAAGTTTGACCATTGTGTTTATTTTCACAAGCTAAAAGATGGATCTTTCATATATCTACTCTTGTATGTTGATGATATGCTGATTGCATCAAGGAGCCATGAAGAAATTGACAGATTGAAGGCTCAGCTAAACCAAGAGTTCGAGATGAAAGATCTCGGTGAGGCAAAGAAGATTCTTGGCATGGAGATAAGCAGAGAAAGAAACAGAGGTAAGCTTTGTCTGACTCAAAAGAAGTATTTGAAGAAAGTATTACAACGTTTTGGTCTAGACAATCATTCAAAACCTGTAAGTACTCCACTTGCCCCTCATTTCAAGCTTAGCTCTACGATGTCTTCCAACACCGACGCGGAACGAGAATACATGTCAAAAGCTCCTTATGCAAATACAGTTGGAAGTTTGATGTATGCAATGGTGTGTACAAGACCTGACATTTCACATGCAGTTGGAGTGGTGAGTAGGTATATGCATAGTCCTGGTAAAGGACATTGGCAAGCTGTGAAATGGATTTTAAGGTATATTTTGAAAATCGTTAATATTGGTTTAGTGTTTGAGAGGGATGATTCACTTGGTCATTGCGTAGTTGGATATGTTGATTCTGACTATGCTGGTGATTTGGATAAACGTCGATCAACGACTGGATATGTGTTTACTCTTGCAAAAGCTCCAGTCAGTTGGAAGTCCACTTTACAGTCTACAGTCGCTTTGTCTACGACAGAAGCAGAATATATGGCAGTTACAGAGGCTGTTAAAGAGACAATTTGGCTGCAGGGGTTACTTGGTGAATTGGGAGTCGTTCAGAAACACATCACTGTGTATTGTGATAGCCAGAGTGCTATTCATTTGGCAAAAAACCAAGTCTACCATGCACGGACGAAGCACATCGATGTTAGATATCATTTTGTGCGGGAAATTGTTGAAGAAGGGGATATCCTACTTCAAAAGATTCTAACAGCTGAAAATCCTGCAGATATGTTGACCAAAGTGGTAACAGCGATCAAGTTCAATCATTGTTTGGACTTGATTAACATCCTGCGAATTTAAACACCTTGAGGTGTGTGGTGCCAACGGGCACAATTGAAGACACTCTTTCTCATTTTGTTTGGAAGCAATTCATTTGAATCAAGATTGAAGCCAAGGTGGAGATTGTTGGCCATTATTGATTAAAGTGGCATCAATTAATCAAAAGTTTGGCAACAAAATGATGAAAGTTATTCTAGTGGAGCACTTGAATTTCCACTATACAAGTGGAAATCAAATTGATGGTTGTGATTCATTCTCTTGGCCTATAAATAGGCATGCTTCATTTGTGTTTTAGACATCAAGAAGAAGAGAACAATTCCTTTGTTTTTCTCTTAGGAGAGTTTGTAGTACTTGAGTTTTGGAGAGGTGCTCAAGTGCATTTGTAAATTGTTCTTCTTTTATAGTTTGTAAGAAAGAGTGTTTTTGGTGAGGTTGAGTTATTTGTATTCCACATTTGTCATATTAGTGGAAATTTGGAATCTCCCTCCGTGGACGTAGGCAATTTGCCGAACCACGTAAATCTTGTGTTGTTCTCTTTCTCTTTTGAATTCGTTATTTCTATTTTTGCATTGGTCGAACCGTCGGTTAATTCGCTTCCTCACAACATTAAGTTGCTGCGATTTCCGGCGAATAGGGCGGCGCTCAAGGTAGGGTTCTAAACTTATTCTATTTCTGGGTTTGGGTTTGATTTTCGACTGGGATTTAGAAGTGGCAGTGGCGGTGGACCTTTTATGGTGGTGGCTTTGGTATTGATTGGTGTGGGTTTGGAGGTTTGGAAGATGGGCAGTGATGATTGATGGTGCGGCGGGGCTGCCATTTAGGATCGTGGTGACGAGTTGGGTTCCGGTATGGCATTTTCGTTTGTGGACTGCGTGTGGTGTGTTTCAGTGTTTGAAATTGGATTAGGTGATGTTGAATTGGGGATGATGGTGTAGGCAGCGCTGCAGGTGGTGTCCGGTGGTGAAAGCAGCGATGATGAAGATGGTGTTTCTATGTGTGTTTGATAGTGATGGAGCTGATTTGGTCGAACTGGATGATGCTAGCAGTGTTGTTTTGGGAGTTTATGCAGGTGATCATCATGGACATCTTACCCAAAAGTTGCAGCGTGTGGGACGTGAGGGAAACAAGAAATGAAGGGAGGGGAAGGTGATCTATACATGTATGGCTGGGCTGAAGCTGAACAGGTTTGTAACTCCTGTGATGAAGATGGAGAATAACTCTGTCATTGAATGGCAATGAAATGGGGAGACGTTAGAGAAATCTGAAGGGTTGTATTTTTTTATTTTTTTGGCTGGTTGTAACATAAATTGTATGGATTAAATTTAAAAGTGATAATGGTAAAATAAGAAAATTTAGGAATTTAAAAAAAATAACTGGGTTCAAAATGAAATAATAATTTCGGACAAATTTAAAATCGCGAATCGGAAATAAAGATTAAAACGGATTTAAATTTCTTTCTCGAAATCTTAAAATAATTTAATTGGCTAGGCGAACACGTTTTTCTTAAAATGGATGAAATCGTAGCTACAAATATTAATAAATTTAACTTTTACTATAATAAAAATTTCTCGGTCGCTACACGTTCTATGCCTGTTATTGCTTGCATGAATTTTTTATCCATGTAAACTCTTCGGTTGAACCACTTAATTTAAAAGCTTAGAGCCCATTTGGTCTCAATCAATTTTTCAAGCTTTTGAGGAATTTTTTATTTTTTGGAGAATGTATGATTGAAAAGTGATTAAAAAGTGTGAAAAGTGATGGGTCATATAGAAATATATGGATGAAAATGAATTTAAAAGAATCTTTGAAAAAAATGAATGGGGCCAAACAGGCCCTTAAGCTGTTAGATAATGTCAAGTATATATTGTTTAAAATTATCTTCAACACATCCCCTCACGTGTACAAATGATTCATTTCTTCCATCAAAGCCTAATAAGTGGACAGTTTTTACTTTTATTAAAATGGGGATGGGCGGAGACGAGACTTGAATAGAGTACCTTCCGTGCTATGATACCATGTTGAACAGCTTCATTTAAAAGTTTAAGCTATAGATAAAAAAAAATGTACAGCTTTTTCAACTTCAGCACTTTCAAATGGGAGAGAGAGGAAGAGGAATTTATGTACTTACTGTGCAAAAAAATTTAAGCAATAAGCAAAAATAATCTATAATAATCATATAGAGATCTTAGCAATTTTTTAGAACCACTTTAATTAAGTCAATACTAGTCAATTTGATACGATTGCAATTAAACTAAGCAATCTTGTTATCACTAAAAACTGATTGTACTCACTGTCACCTGACTAGGATTTTGTTTTGCTTTTAAATAAATAATTTATTTAATGTATTGTCGAATTCACTTTAAAAGAAATTTATACTGGCCTCCCTATAGTTGAACACTGTCTCTACCCCTGTTCTGAGGCAATATGCTTGCCTAGCAATCAAGTGACTGTCTTTAAAGTTTTATGCACATAACTACTTGTCTTGCAAAACGAAGATGGCAGAAAATGACATCTGTATTGAATTTCACAAATCATGACATCTGATGGACATAAGATTTTGTTATACTGCCTTGCACTGTTGCACATTCTTTATTTATTTCCTGTATAGGCATATTGAGCTTACCATATTTCTACATTCAATTTAGAATTGAAATGCACTGCTTTGGTGGTCATTATGTTTCAAATATCTATTCAGGTCTAATAGTAACTTGCCTATTTTTTGCAGCAAGTTCATCTAATATGTACACTAAAACCTTTACTGGAATTGATGGAGCTGGTAAACGACTGGCGGATGAAGTGAGTTTTAGAAGGATTTATTTGTTCATTTGTTTATGATGGCGTAATTTGGCTTGTCAAATGTGGGTTCTGGTTTGTTTTGAGGAGCCATCTGGGCCAGAAATGTGTATCTTGTACTCCATGCAGTCTGATCCTTCTGCCAATACTTCACCTGTTCAAAATTCATGGTTCTAAAAGGCAGCTTTTGTAAAACTTTTTTATAATTGTCTTTTTACACAAGTGTTGCTATTAACAGGTCTTGCAGGTCGTGAAAAGAACAGAAAGCCTTAAAAAGATATCTTTCTTGGCTCATTCTCTTGGTGGATTATTTGCAAGACATGCAGTTGCTGTTTTGTACGTGCCCAACACCTCTTATACGTCCAATGATATAGCCAGCTCCAATGATACAAACTTAAAATTGTTGTTCTCTTCAAATAAAGGTTTGATTGCTGGATTGGAACCAATTAATTTTATTACCTTGGCAACACCTCATCTTGGAGTGAGAGGAAAAAAGCAGGTATGTTGACAATGTCACTGGTTTGTTACTTGACGGCATTATTAACTCGTCATAAATAATTGTCTCGGAGTTGAATGAATGGTTTTGCACCCGTTTGTTTTACTTGCTCATGCATTTATTAGACATTCATTATAAAGAAAAAGGAAAATAGGAGTCTCTTCTGAAGAAATTGAGACACAATTAGTCTATGATGTATGGATTCTCCTATTAGGACAGCGTGTCCGTGTCCAAACCGTGACAAGTCGCTTTGGAACTCGAAAATCCTTGGACACTAAAGAATGTGTATCCAACAAGTCACGTGCTCGTCCTATTTTTTTATATAATATTTTTGAATAACTACATACTAAGGGATACTTTTAAAGACACCTTTCGGGCAAGTGTCCATGTCCCATGTGGTCATGAGATATATAAAATATTATTATAATCAAGATATAATATATGGATTTTAATTTTTGAAGAATTAAAATCAACTCGTTCGCTACGTGTCCGTTCCTACTTGAAATCAACGTATCTGTATAGTATAGTATAGTATAATATAGTATCGTGTCAATGTCATGTGTCCGTGCAACTTAGCAATTAGTCAAACTTGAAGTTTTCTGGGACAGATTAGAATTGTCAAATATCATTTAGTTTTGATCCAATGCCATTGTTATGCGTTCCTCTACGAGTTTTTCTTTTATTCTTGCTCTCTCTCCTGGATTTTATTCAAGCTGATGAAATCAATCATTCTGGTTGAGTGACACAGCATCTTATCCAGTTTGCCTTCAAGCTCAATTTTTAGCAAATTTTACATGATTTTACGTTGAATCTTAAGCTTTTATGAAAACTTAATCATCAATATCAGTGGTTTGGAACTTGACCTCGGGACAGTTATTCTCTTGTATGATCCAGCTTCCATTTCTTCTGGGTGTGCCCATCTTAGAGAAGCTTGCTGCACCAATTGCCCCCTTTATTACCGGAAGAACTGGCAGTCAGCTCTTCCTGACTGATGGCAAACCCAATAAACCGCCTCTCTTATTACGAATGACGACAGATTGTGAAGATGGAAAATTTATGTGAGTAGAATTGTCCTTTTAATGTTATTTGTACCGCGACTATAAGCTTATTATAGTACTTCTGTCTTGCAGTTCTGCACTTGGCTCTTTCAGATGTCGGGTTCTTTATGCGAATGTCTCTTATGACCGTATCCCTACACATAATCTTATTGAATTAGCATTGAAACATGTAATTAGTACTTTATGTTTTGTATCACTGATTAGCATTGGAAACTCATATGTTTAGTTACTAATAAATTGTTCTCGTTGTCCCATTGTTTTTTGAAATTCTTAACAAATCCAGATATGGTTGGTTGGCGTACATCTTCACTGAGAAGGGAGAAAGAACTTGTCAAGGTAATTAAATAATTTATGTTAAAGAGAGAATAATACTAAACTACAAAATCTTACAATTAAGAACATTAGTTGCCTAGCGCATCTTGAATAATTATTCCATGGTCTAGTGGTTATGACATCGGACTTTGAATTCAATAGCCCGAGTTCGATTCTTGGTGGGACCTTTATTTTTTGCCTACTTTAGATAACAAATCTAGTTTTATCATGGAAAGTGGAGTTGATTCCTAATATGGTCGAGTCATTGAACTTGAAAAAGAGTTTATCATAGGTACCTCTTCTCAACAAATGGTCCCATGATGAGGTGCTTTAAGTTTCTTGGTAAAAATGTTGTATATTATATTGTCCACTGCTAATCTAGTCATGCATACCAAATATGCACTTTGTGTGTTCCATCGCTCTTATTAGATTTCTGATTCTGATATTTGAAATTTGCAGCCTCCTCAACGGTCATTGGATGGATACAAACATGTGGTTGATGTGGAATATTATCCTCCAGTTCTATCCAAGAGTCCCCATTTCCCTCCGGAAGCAGCGAAAGCGAAGGAGGCTGCTCAAAAGGAACCGAGCACGCAGAAAACAGAAGAATATCATGAAATTATGGAAGGTAACTATTCCCTATTCACTGAAGTTTCCGACTCCGATAATAGTAATTATTTCACATCCATTAAGAGGAATGGCAATTTTTGTATTCAATACAGAGGAAATGATACGTGGTTTACAACAATTGGGATGGAAGAAAGTTGATGTCAGTTTTCACTCTGCATTCTGGCCCTTTTTTGCACACAATAATATTCATGTAAGATTGCAGCGCCTTTTTGTTTCCATAGGTGTTTGATATGTTACTTTTTACTTACTTTAAATTATAAGCGACTTATTTTGAAAGATATTCTTATCTTAGAGTCCGTTTGGTCTATGGAAAAGTTTTGATTTTTGCGGTTTTTTTGTGTTTTTTTATGGATGCGTGGTTTAGATTGGTTTGAAAAATAAAAAATTGTGGGCTTACTAATGATGTATGATTGAGATTGAGTTTGAAAAGTTTTGGTAAAATTTTAGATGGAGCAAACAGGCTTTCACAATAATAATTAATAAGTAAACTAAATGACATTTGCTGATGATTCTGGCTTTTAATCTGATTCTCATTTTTGAAATCTTAGGTAAAAAATGAGTGGTTTCATAATGCTGGAGTAGGAGTGGTTGCTCATGTTGCAGACAGCATAAAGCAACAAGAGAAACAAGGACGCTCTTCCACATATATTGCTGCTAGTTTATAACTTTGTATTTGTTGAATAAATTTTCTTTTCCTTATAAATTAAACATTAAAGAAGCCTTTTTTTTTTTTTTTTTTTTTTTTTTTTTGGGGTCCAGTCCTAACTTACATCTTCGTATATTGTTATACAGTTGATGGTGTGAATGACTATTTCTTTCTAAATAAAAATTAAAGATACGGAAAATTACATAAAATCTTGTATTTCAAATATGCAATTCAAAAATCATGTGAAGGAAATCTATTTTTTAAATTTTATGTGCTAATTCATTTAATTATGTGTTTAATAATTAAAAATAAATATAATAACATATATAAGACAAACATAATTATCTACTACTACTATATATTATATTAAAACTAATATAATATTAAATCAAAAACTCAAATTTTGACGTCAAAACATCTCACCACCCCGCCCATGTCCCGCCCACCACCTCACCTTACCCAAAAAATAATTTTTTTTTTTTCCTTTCGATGTTTTCCTATCATTCCCCATCTCACCCCCAACCCAACCTTACTCGACCTTACCCCACATCATCGCAAAGTGACAAATTGATCTCACTCTAACCACGCATCCGACCCCACACACCCACCCTGCCCACCCACCCCACATCACCACTCATATCCTACCCCACCCCAAAAATAAGTTTATTTTTATTTTCTCTCGATGTTTTCTCACCCCATCTCATGGCAAAGTGACAAATTAATCTCACCCTAGCCACATCCCCCTACCCCGCCAACCCACCCCACCTCACCACCCATATCCTACCCACCACAAAAATAAGTTTATTTTTACTTTCTCTCAATGTTTTCCTACACCTCCCCATCCCACCCCACCCCAACCCAACCCAACCCCACTCGACCTTACCCTACCCCCACCTCATCGCAAAGTGAAAAATTAATCTCACCCTAGCCAAATCCCTAGACCCCACCCTGCCCACCCACACCATCTCACCACCCACATCCTACCCCACTCCAAAAATAAATTTATTTTTATTTTCTCCCGATGTTTTCCTACACTTCCCCATCCCACCTCACCCACCCCAACCCCACTCAACTCGACCTTATCCCACCTCATCGAAAAGTGACAAATTGATCTCATCTCAACCACAGAACACCACCCCACCCTACACCAAAAATAATTTTTATTTTTTTCCTTTCGATATTTTCCTATCATTCCCCACCCCACCCCACCCTACCCTACCCTATCCCACCCCACCTCATCTCAAAGTGACAAATTGATCTCACCCTAGCCACATCCACCCACCCACCCCACCTCACAACCATATCCTATCACACCCCAAAAATAAGTTTATTTTTATTTTCTCTCGATGTTTTCCTACACTTCTCCATCCCACTCCACCCCAACCAAACCCTACTCGACCCTACCTTACCTCACCCCATCGCAAAGTGACAAATTGATCTCACCCTAGCCACATCCCCCTACCCCACCCCACCCCACCCATATCCTACCCACCCCAAAAATATGTTTATTTTTAAATTCTCCCGATATTTTCCTACACTTCCCCATCCCACCCCCACCCCACCCCACCCCCACTCCACTTGACCCTACACCACCTCATCCCAAATTAACAAATTGATCTTATCCCAACCACAGACCATGACACACCCCACCCGCCTCACCCCCACCCTACCCCACCCCCATCGCAAAAACGATTTTTTTCTTTATACTTTTCCACCCACCCCCACCCAGCCCGACACCACCCTACCGATCCCACCTCACCCCAAAAATGATTTTTTTTCTTCTACTTTTTCACCCTCCACCAACCCCACCCCAACACCACTTTGCTCACCCCACCCCCACAAAATGAGTTTTTTTTTATCTCTCCATATTTTCTCACCCTACTCGGTCACTCACCTCACCCAAAAATGATTTTTTTCTTCTAATTTTCCACACCCACCCCACCCCCGACCCTACCAGCTACCCACCCAACCCAACCAATCGACCCCACCCCACCCAAAAATGATTTTTTTTTCCACTTTTTCACACTCCACCCAAACCCTACCCTTGCACGCACCCCACTCCACCATACACACCCATCCCATTCCTACCCACCCTCCAAAATTGATTTTTTTTTCTTCAATTTTTCACACCCCCACCCACCTCGCTCCTGACCCTACCCCGCCACGCACTTAACCAACTGACCACATCCAAAAATGATTTTTTTCTACTTTTTCACACCTCATCCCGACCCTACGCCCGTCACCCAACAACCACACCACTATCCACCCCACCAAAAAATGATTTTTTTTCTTTTCCACACCTCGTCTTGACCTTACACCCGTCACCCACCAATCTCACCCCTACCCAAAAATGATTTTTCTTCTTCTTATTTCTCACACTCCGTCCCTACCCGCCACCCACCCAACAAATCGACCCCACCCAAAAATGATTTTTTTCTTATACTTTTCCTCGTCTAATGGTGACAAAAAGTTATAGATGGTCACAACCTTTAATATAATTGGTCACAATCATTTATAGTTGGTCACATATTATTTATTTATTGGTCACAACTTACTCGTTTTTTTCATGATTAGTTAATATTTTTTGTCACAATTACCTAATAATTGGTCACATTCCCTACTCGTCATAAGTCACATTTAGTCGACATTTTGGTTACACTTACCTAATAATTCGATCACCCCACCCCACCCCACACCCACATGCAAAGTCACAACAAGTCACACAATGTCACAATTGGTCACACAATGTCACATTACAAATTTAGTTGAAAAACCTCACTCACCTACCCACACATTCCTAAAGTCACAGTTGGTCACACAAGGTCATAGTTTGATCACACGAGGTCACAGTTAGATCACAATTGGTTTAGTTGCAAAATTCTATCACACAAGTCACAATTCAATCACATAAAATCACAGTCGGTCACACGAAGGCATGGTTCGATCACACAAGGTCATAGTTTGGTAACACATGTGACCGAAGTATGACATCGTGTGATTGAGCTGTAACCTTGTAAGACCGAATTGGGACTTTATGTGATCGAACTGTGACCTTGTATGTTCAAATCGTGACTTTGTTTGATCAAGTACGGGATGTGACCAATTATTAGGTAAATGTGACCAAAATATTTACTAATTGTGGCTTGTGAGAAATGGGGGATGTGACCAAGAAGACTAAGAATACGGAATGTGACCAAATATTGATTAATTGTAACAAAAATGTTAACTAATTGTGATTGAGGAAACGAGTAAATTATGACCACTAAATAAATAATATGTACCAATTATATGATAATTTTGATCAATTATAAGTAAATGTGATCAAAATATTGACTAATTGTGAGTTTGTGCGACTTATGATAAGTGCGAATGTGATCAAGAAAACAAGTAAGTTTTGATCAATCAATAAATAAATTGTGATCAATTATTTATGACTATGACCAATTATTAGGTAACTATGAACAATAAATAAATAATATGTGATCAATTATGGATGATTGTGACCAATTATATAGATTGTGACCAATTGTGACTTGGTGTGACCATTGGACGAGGATGTGATGTGACCTACAATTGCTTCAAATATAACTATGTGTGACCGAACTATGACTTTATAAGAACGAAGTGTGACTTTATGTGATCAATCTGTGACTTCGTGTGATCTAACAGTAACTTCGTTTGACCTAATTGTGACCTCCTCTGACTTAACTGTGACCTCGTTTGACCAAACTGCGATGTTGTGTGACCGAATTTTGACCTTGTGTGACCAACTGTGAATTTGGAGAGGTGGGATTTTACAACTAAATTTGTAATTGTGACTATATGTGACCTTGTGTGACTTAATTGCGATCTCGCGTCAACTTGCGTGACTGACCATGACTTTGGGGGTGGTGGAGGTCCGGTGGGGGTAGAAAAAGTAGAAGAAATCATTTTTTGTGGTGAGGTAGGGTCGGGGTGGGTGGGTGGGTGGGATCGGGGTCGGAAAAGTAGAAGAAAAAAATCATTTTTATGGGGTGGGTGGGGTGGGTCGAGGTGGGGAAAAGTAGAAGAAAAAAATTATTTTTTGGAGTGGGGTGGGTGGGTAGGATAGGGTGGGGTCGAGGTCGGGTTGGGGGTTGAAAAAGTAGAAGAGAAAATTATTTTTGGGTGGTGGGTGGATGGGGTGGGGTGGTTGGGGTGATTGGGGTGATTAAATAGAAGAAAAATAATTTTTTGATGAGGTATGGTGGGTGGCGGGGTGCGGTGGGATGGAGTGGGGCAGTTGGGGGGAAATGTGAAAAAATAGAAGAAAAATCATTTTTAGGTGGAGTGCAAAAAATAAAAGAAAAATCATTTTTGGATGGGGGTAGGGTGGGGTGGGGTGGGGTGGGATGGGATGTAACGACCTGGGTCCCACTTAACGGGCTGTCCCTGTCGTTAGATAACAACGTACTGTCCCTACTGTACCAACACAAGTCTTTTCAACATGTTTTGTCCTCACTCGCATGCTCCCCGAGAAAACTTCCCAGGAGGTCACCCATCCCAGAATTTCTCCAAACCAAGCCCGCTTAACTGTGGAGTTTCTAGCGATGGACTTTTGAAAAAGAAGGTGCACCTTGTTGGTATGAGTAGTACCTATCATTTCTTTGAAGCTTTTCTTAGTCGGGATATTACAATCACCCCATGTTAGACTCGCGATGTCCTCGTCGCGCTTAACCCATCTGAAGATCTTTTGTCAGGCGTTGGGATTCTAGAGGTGACTCCCGCCTTATGGCGTAGCACTACCCGATTTTCGGCTGGCAGCCGGCTCTGATACCTTTTGTAACGACCTGAGTCCCACTTAACGGGCTGTCCCTGTCGTTAGATGACAACGTACTGTCCCCACTGTACCAACACGAGTCTTTTCAGCATGTTTTATCTGCACTGCACGCTCCCCGAGAAAACTTCCCAGGATGTCACCCATCCCAGAATTTCTCCAAGCCAAGCATGCTTAACTATGGAGTTTCTAACGATGGACTTCCGAAAAAGAAGGTGCACCTTATTCATATGAGTAGTACCTGTGATTTCTTTTAAGCTTTTCTTAGTCGGGGTATTACATAGGATGGCCAGTTGAGGTGAAGTGTGAAAAAATAGAAGAAAAATCATTTTTGGGTGGGATGGATTATGGTGGGGTGGGGTGGGGTGGGGTTGTAGGGTGGGGTGTAAAAATATAGAAGAAAAATCATATTTGGGTGGGTGGGTGGGTGGGTGGCGAGGTAGGGTCGGGGCGGGGTGGGTAGGGTGTGAAAAATTAGGAGAAAAAAATTAATTTTGGATGGGGTGGTGTGAGGTTGGGGATGGGTGGCAAGGTAGGGTCAGGGCGAGTAGTGGAAAAAAAATTATTTTGGATGAGGTGGGTTGGGGTAGGGTTTGCGACGAGGTTGTGGGGAAGTCGAAAATTAGAAGAAAAAAATTAAATTTGGGTGGGGTGGGTTGGGTTGGGTTGGGGTAGGTGGCGGGGTAGGATAGTGTAGGGTCTTCGCGAGTTGTGGAAAAGTAGTAGAAAAAAATCATTTTGAGTGAGGTGGGGTGGGAAAACATCTTTTAAAAAAAAACTTATTTTTGGGATGGATGGGTTGGGGTGGGTGGGTGAGATGAGAAAAAAATAGAAGTAAAATCATTCTTGTGGTTGGGGTTAAGTTGGGGAGGAGTGGGGGTGGGGTGGGTAAGGTGGTGTCCGGGTTGAGGTTGAGTATGGAAAAGTATAAGGAAAAAAGTCATTTTTTGAGGTGGGGTGGGATGGGGTGAGTGCGGGGTTGGGTTAGGTTGTATTGGATTGGGTTGGGTTGGGTTGGGTTGGAGTGGTTGTGGATTAGGTATATTGTTTTAATTTTATTATTTAGCATTATATAAATTTTAATTTAATATATAAATGATAATTATTATAATATTATATTAATTAATTAGCTAATTAACACCTAATTTTTAAAAAAAATCTTAAATTTGTTATTTTAAAAACTGAAAATTTTAGTTGTATAATTATGTATTTTTCCCTTAAAGAAACTATCTACCTTTACCATAAGACAATCTAACTACTTACTAGTATCCTCCATTACAATTTTATAATAATACTAGCATTTCTCCCGTGCGATGCACAGAAGTTATTCAAAAATATCGATTTTATAATTATTTGTAAAACTTTAATGTTTGTACATAATTAAAACAAATTCAAAATGCGTGAAAAATAATATTATATCACAATAACTATTAAATTTTAATAAATAATATAACTAATTCAAATTATAACTTCTTCTTTGTATATTAAGTAAATTTATATATTTAAATAATACATGACTGTTAATTTCAATAATTTTTATGATCTATTATTAATTTCAAAGAAAATACAAATTTAATAGTTTATATTTAATGATATATATCATGCTTGATGTAATATTATAGTACAATATTAATTTTATAGAAGACATCAATATATTTTTCATGATTTCTGTATTCCCATCTCGTGTTTATATTTAAATCTAAATAATATACTTAAATCGGAATATTATTGTATTCAAAAAAAATTTGATAACATAATAGAAAATTATAAATTTCAAGAGAACAATAATCTACAAATATAAAAATAATAAATTCATATAGAAAGTGTAACCGAACAATTCTTCACTTTCCATAGTATAAAAAAGTAGAGAATTCTTTTTAATTTATGTGTAAATTATTTTATTAGTGTAAAATGAGGAGAAAATGATTTATTTTTTTTAAACAAAATGATATTTTGAATAATGAATATCAATATATTTTTCACGATTTCTGTATTATCCTCTCGTATTTATATTTAAATCTAAATAATTTACTTAAATCGGAATATTATTGCATTCAAAAAAATATGATAACATAATAGAAAATTATAAATTTCAAGAAAACAATAATTTACAAATTTACTATTTCAAACCTCATTATTTGAAATAATGTGTTGTGTTATTATTAGCCTCATGTTTGATATCCGTCATTTCAAATAATTTGGTTTGTAAAATTTTTATAGAATGTGTGGTAAATGATATTTTAAATAATGAATATCAAAATGAAATAAACATTACATAAATTTAATAAATATAAGCTTCTATTTTTAATGTAGTCATTACAATTTATAAATTAATTTATGAACAAAATAATTTCTCAAACTTCTTTTTAACATTTTCTCTTCACTTTTTAATTACACATTTTCTCTACACTTATTCAAAACATTATTTGTTTTCAAAACTCATATTCTGTCAAATTTTATCAATAAAATAATATTCACACAAACTAAAAAATATTATTTAGTTTTAAACTTACATTATGAAAAAATTACTATTTCAAATAATGTGATTTGTAAATTTTTCGTAGAATCGAAATTCAATACTGTACGTATATTAAAAATTATTGAGATAAAATAAAAGATAAGAATGACACATTACAAAAGACAAAATTACAAAAATATAGTAAGACAAAAAAACTTAGCTTTATTTGTTAAATTACTTTTTTACCACACACATTTTCTCGTCACTTATGCAAAATAGACTAAACAACTTTAAAATATCATTTTTATTTTCTTTAACCTTACATTTTAAAAAAAATTACTATTTCAAATTTAAAAAATTACTATTTCAAACCTCATTATTTGAAATAATGTGTCGTATTATTATTAATCTAATGATTGAGACCCGTCATTCCAAATAATGTAGCTTGTAAAATATTTGTAAAATGTGTGGTAAATAATATTTTGAATAATGAATATGAAATGAAATAAATATTGCATAAATTAGATAAAATTAAACTTTTATTTTTTTTAATACAATCATTACAATTTATAAATCCATTTTTCACTACATTTTACCATTAAAATAATCTACACACAAACTAAAAAAAAAAAAAATATCTACTTTTAACCTTACATTATGAAAAATTTACTATTTTAAATGTGATTTGTAATTTTTTGTTAGAATGTGTAATCGCAATTTAATGCATATACGTATATTAAAAATTATTATGATAAAATAAAATATAAGAATGACACATTACAAAAGATCAAATTACAAAAATATATAAATAGTAAGAAAAAAAAAGTAAAAGAAAAAAATGAAATGAAAAAATAAGGCAAAAAAAATTAAAAATTAAAAATTGTGTCAGCCGCTTTCCTGTCACACTTTTCCAATAAAATAATTTACACAAACTAAAAAATTACTCTACTTTTATCCTTAAATTCTGAAAATTTACTATTTCAAATAATGTGATTTGTTTAAATTTTTTTAGAATGTGTGATCGAATTTTAATACCTGTACGTGTATTATGACAAAATAAAAGCTAAAAATGACACATTATAAAAGATCAAGTTACAAAAATATACATAGCAAGACAAAAAAGTTAAGGCTATTTTAATTAAAAGTTTTGTGTTTAAAATATATTTTTTTATGTTTTCTAGGTAAAACTTGTGGTTGAAAAGTGGAGAGAGAAAAAAACGTGTTGTTAAAAAGTGATTTTGGAAAAATGTTATTTTTAAACATGTTTGCTAAACAGAGGTTAAAAAGAAATGAAAAAATAAGGAAAAAAAAAACTAAAAAATAGTGTCAGCCGCTTTTCAGCCACATTTTACTAATAAAATAATCTACTAAAACTGAAAAATTTATGTACTTTTAATCTTATATTCTGAAAAAATTACTATTTTAAATAATGTGATTTGCAAAATTTTTGTAGAATGTGTATTGAATATTAATACATGTACTTGTATTAAAATTATTACGATAAAATAAAAGATCAAAATGACATATTACAAAAGATCAAATTACGAAAATATACATAGCAAGACAAAAAATTAAGGCTCTTTTTGTTAAAAGTTTTGTATTTAATTTTTTTATGTTTTCAAAGTAAAATATGTGATTGAAAAGTGGAGATAGAAAATATATGTAATTAAAAAGTGATTTGAGAAAAATTTTATTTGTAAACATGTTTGTCAAACATATGTTAAAAAGAAAGGAAAAAAATAAAAAGGTTTGTCAGCCGGCTGACACATTTTTTTTTTTACAAAAAAAAAAAAGCCTTACACACGTGCTGTAGCACAGAAAAAAATTTAAAAAAAGGAAAAAAAAGGGGTGAAATGGGCGGGACTTTTTCATTATTATATATAACTAGTATTTTCACCTGTGCGATGCACGGGAATATAGTAGTGATAGTGATTTTAATCAAAATTTATGAAAATATATTAATTATACAATCATGTCAAATAAAAATATAGTATAATAATATTTTAATGCAAAATATTATCAAGTTCAAAATTTTTTTTAAAAAAAAAAAGAGTAATCAAAATAGGAAATGCAACATTAACAAAACTAATAAAAAAATAAGAAGTTATGATCATTATAAAAAAAAAAAAAAAAAAAAAAATCTTTTCTTTTTAAAATTGTTTGTCTTTTTTTTTTTTTTAAATATTTTTATTTACTTGTTTGTTAAATTTTCTTTTTTTAAATAAGATATTTTTATCATTTTATTATATATTAAATTATTTTAAAATAAAATTTAATATATAAAATTAACAACCATAAATCTATATTTGCTTTCAATTGGTAAATAATATTGTGGTTATATTTTTTGTTTATTTAATTTTACTCCAAATGAGTAAATGTCGTTTTATTTGTAAACTAATTTTTTTTAAAAAAATTTCTTATCTTTGAAATAATTATTTATTTTTTTAATTAAAATCCATTCGCCCCCAGTTTAATCCGATTCAATTTTTGACCTTTGACCTATTGCCTCTTTCTGGTCGAACCATTTAATGTTTTCTGAATACGGAGTATTATATAACTCAAATGATATAATTTAAAATAAAGTAAAAAATATAAAGTAAAATTTTGACATTTGAATATTTGGACGATTTTACGGACAATTTTTTATAGTTTGCTCTCACTTGTTGTATTGTATTAAACTTCTTGTTGAGATCTTCGATTTGACGCCTATATTACATATTTTTCGACTTCAAAATAATACAATAATATGTATGGTTAAGAAAGTGGTTTGAGAAATTGTGTGATTTATAAAATAGTTTATAAACCATTTTTGCAAGTTTATCGAATACATGCTTAAATATAATTTTAATACTGATAATTACCAATAGAATTTTTCAAATACATTCCAACATGCGAAATTGATTACTTCTAACTCTTGTCAATTGTCATTACATATGAAGAAAAATTATATTCAATCAAATATTAAATTATTCAATTTGAGAGAAAATTTCTGGATTAGTCATTTAATTTTTTTTTTTTTTTATATAATCTAATTGAAAAACTTATAAAAAAAAAATATAAGGAATGTTATTAAGTTCTTTAAACTAAAACATATTTCGTTCTTTAAACAAAATCATTTTTGGGTTATTTAAATGTTTTTCAACACATTTTATGATATAATTTTATATCTTTATAAATAATTTAATGTTACTTTACCAAATTAGTTACACTATGATTAAGCAGAATATTTTTGAATAATTTTTTTTAAATAATATAACATAATTTCGAATTTACGAATCTTGAATACTTTTTTATAACAATAGAGAATTATTTATTTATTTTTTAAATTAGACTTATGAATGCTTTAGATGTAATTTTTTTCACATTTTTCTTAAAAAAAAATAAAATAAAATTATGATACACAATAAGATTAATAGTTATAATAAAATCAATCATCATATTAAGTAAAAACAAATTTGTTAAAAAAAAAAAATTAAATTGTACTTTTTTGGAATTGGAACGAAATATCTTTATTTGACAATTTTTTTTTAAACAACACACTTTTACATTACTTTTTCTCTCTACTTTTCAAATACTAATTTTTACATTGAAAACATCACATTCTTTGTTTTTAAACTAAAAACTTTAACTATCATTATTTTTTATATAATTTAAAAGTGCTCAAAACTATATTTTTTTTTTTTTGAAAAAATACATGTAGTGTTAAAAAGTGTAATTCCATTTGCAATCATTACACTTTCTAAAATGCAATTATTTTTTATTTATTTTTTAATTCTTGTGTTTTTTACAAAATCTTTCCAAATTTAGTAAGTTCATTTTGACGGGAAAGTGTGTGTGCATTTATTTTTGGTAAAGACTATGTTTTTATTTATATATATATATATATATAGATATTGATTCATTTTGGTGAAAAGTGTGTGTGTGTGTGTGTGTGTGTGTGTGTTTATTTTTGGTAAAAATTTTGTTTTTATATATATATGTAAACAACACGCTTTTAAACTACTTTTTAATTACACATAATTTTTCTCTCCACTTTTCAATTACTAATTTTTACATTGAAAACATCACATTCTTTGTTTTTAAACAAAAAATTTTAACTACCATTATTTTTTATATAATTTAAAAGTGCTCAAAACGATTTTTTTTTTTTTTTTTTGAAAAAATACATGTAGTTCTCAAAAGTGTAATTCAATTTGCAATCATTACACTTTCTAAAATGCAATCATTTTTTATTTATTTTTTAATTCTTGTGTTTTTTACAAAATCTTTCCAAATTTAGTAAGTTCATTTTGGCGGGAAAGTGTGTGTATTTATTTTTTGTAAAGACTTTGTTTTTATATAAATATAGATATAGATATAGATATAGACTCATTTTGGTGAGAAAGTGTGTGTGTGTGTGTGTTTATTTTGGGTAAAGACTTTATTTATATATATATATATATGTAAACAACACGCTTTTAAACTACTTTTTAATTACACATATTTTTTCTCTCCACTTTTCAATTACTAATTTTTACATTGAAAACATCACATTTTTTGTTTTTAAACAAAAAAATTTAACTACCATTATTTTTTATATAATTTAAAAGTGCTCAAAACGATTTATTTTATTTTTTTTGAAAAAATACATTTAGTTCTCAAAAGTGTAATTCAATTTGCAATCATTACACTTTCTAAAATGCAATCATTTTTTATTTATTTTTTAATTCTTGTATTTTTTAAAAAATCTTTCCAAATTTAGTAAGTTCATTTTGGCGGGAAAGTGTGTGTGTGTTTATTTTTTGTAAAGACTTCTATATCTTATTATTATTATAAAGGAGCTTAGTAGCCCAAATTTTCCCTCCAAGATTTCCCCCCAAAATGTCCCTTCTTTTGATGTTTGTGCAGCAATTGTATCTATCTATCTCTATCTTCTGTCTAAAAGTAAGAAAGCTGGCACTAAAATATCCCGCTCAATTTTTTGCAAAAAATCCTGCCTAACCTGTTTGGGAGAGAGAGAAAGGTTGTAAAATCTCCGCATGTGATTTTTGAGGAGGGGAAAAGAGTGAAATAAAATAAAATAATAATAACATAATAATAAACATAAACAATTATCTCCAAAAGTTAGTCAATGTCAGAGAAATGGTAGGCGCCTGTTGCCTGAAGGTGAAAATCTATCTATCTATCTATCTACTATATTAAAAAAGAATTGTCCTCCAAAGTTTTCCCTCCCAAGTTCCCCCAAAATGTTATTTTCATAATATAATAATAATAAAAAAAAACCGGCTCCAATGTATTTTTAAATTTTGAATTTCAGTCAGTCTGACACACAAGTTCTTTTCTGTGAGTACCCCAAAAATGTTATTTTCATAATATAATAATAAAAAATAAAAATAAAAACCGGCCCCAATGTATTTTTAAATTTTGAATTTCAGTCAGTCTGACACACAAGTTCTTTTCTGCAATCTAATACTATCATCATCCCTTCTCTCAGTCAAGCGAGTACCGCTACCATCCCTTCTCTCTGCTTCTTTTCTTCACAGCGACGGGCACTAGGGTTCAAGGTTTTTCTCTCTTCAATAGAGAGCTGGGATTTTATCGTCATTGAGTAGGGTTTGCAGGCGCCGCTTTCACCGATGTTTGCTGGCAACGACGCAGCCATTGAGTGGCTAGGGCGACGAACAACGGTGGGGGAGCACGAAAAAGAGGTTGGGGCTCAATTTTTGTGCAAAACCGAGGCTGGGATTTGAACTGGTCTGTGATTTTCTGGCCACAACGGGCGGCGGTCGGAGGTAAGGTAGTGGGTTGGTTTGATTTTTTATTTCTCTTATTGTTTGGGTATTGAAATGAGGAACTTTTGAAGTGGGCAGTGGTACTTCATTCTTCTTCTCAATCGTTGGTTCCTACAGAAGGTGATGAAGATTCAGAAGGTGATGACCCTGTAGTACTTGCTTTAGTATTTAGGGCATCTTTAGTTACTCTCTAAGTGTTTATGGTTTCGATCTTTGGCAATCCGCATTGATGTTGGAATTATGTTACTTAAGTGTTCATCGTTTTGATCTGTGGCAATTTGCTATACTCTTCACAAAATTTTCAATTCCTTAATAGCAGTTAATTGTTTGAGTCTTGGCATATCTTATAACTTGGGGTTATCTTCACTGCAGATTTATTCTCATTTTGATGACTTCTCAATCGTTGGTTTCTACAGAAGGTGATCAACCTGTAGTACTTGCTTTAGTGAAATTATCAAACTTCAAATAGCTTTTGTGAAATTATCAGCATATATTTGCTAGAACTCTCTTTGGGTATTTACGTTCAAGTTTGATAATAAGTTTAATCTTTCTATGTTTGTTACACTAATGGAGCTTCGATACTGCTGAACCTTCTAATATCAAGAAGGGAGTTGATCGAGTTTTTCGATGAATAATATGGACCCTCAGTTTGCTGCCTACACTGACTGTGCATAATGGCTGCTTATGGACATGAGATGGAGCTTCAGTTTGCTGCCTACGCTGACTGTACAGAATGTCTGCACATGGGTTTGGAGAGAAATAAATGTAAGTGATGCAGTGAGGTTTGGGATTGGATTCTAATTTCTGAATATCACTATTCTTACTGTGTAATTTCAGAATGAGTTGATCTCATGGAATTCGATGATAACAGGCTGTGTTGGAAGAGATATATCACATTTTCAATCAGCATATATCGGGATACATTGATGATTTGCCTAATTCAGCAACTTGCATTTGGATGATGGTGTAGGTTCCTATTTATGGGGCGGGTTGGTCCAAAGATTGCAATTTGCACAGGTTAATTTTGTTATCAATTCTTCAATTAAATTATTGTACTTATTTTTACTTGAATTAAAAGGATTATGATTTGATTATGCACATAATATATATGAAAAATGCATTAAAGAAACTTCTTTTGATTTTCCCTTCCCTTTTCTTTTGAAAATTGGTGCATTACGATTGATTTACTGAGTTTGACCTTTCAAGTGTTCTTATGTAGATGGGAAGATGATGGCACATATGGTACTTTTTAACTGAACAGAAGAGACTTGCTGAAACCCTGCATTCTCTGCCTCTTTTCAAAGTTCTATGCTTCTTGAAAGTATTGAACTTTTGGGTAAAATTCACTCTTGCAGCTTCAAATTTCTCCCTTCTATTGCTGATAACGATGCTAATGGATGCAGGTTGCATGTCTCTTCCATTCAAAGTACATATCAAACCATTCAAGAACCAACAAATCTATCGGCACCACGTTGAATGTTCAGTAAGTCTATTGGCCAGTTTGTTATGATTTTTAGGAGTTTCTTGGTTTAGCATATGTTCTATGTGACATCTTTGGGTAAAAATCACTCTTTCATTGTTTTGTAAGACATTCTTGGTATCAAATGGAGTGTGGATTTTTCAGTTTTTGGAGCTCTGTATCCAATTGGACATTGTTTGTAAATTGTATTGGCATTGATTTTTTTGCATCATCAAATACTGTAAATCTTCAATTCTTCAGTGTTCATCCCCTATAAATTCATTTTATTTTCCACCCTAATACACCCATTGACACCCTGTTCAGCACTAACCCAATTTATTCTCAATTTCAAGATTTGATCTTTTGTAAATTTTAGTTGCCAACAGTTGCCAATGTAAGTTCAAGATTTGATCTTTTGCAAATTTTAGTTGTTCATTTGACTGGCCTGTGCTCAATATTCGAAAAGAAAGTGGTGGAACATAGAAAAACATACAGAAATGATCGATTATCTTTTGCTCTCTTGATCTTTTATGCATTTATTAGATTAAATCTTGGAGTAACTTAAAGGATCTAGCTTGAGATATTCTAGGGTGCCCTTTCTTCAAGTATAATTTAGTAGGTTTTTAAGTCCAGCTATGGTTAGAAAGTTAAATATGGTGCCTGTTTTGGAACATGATCTTTAACCTTTATTGTTGGATAATAATGGATAATATGAAATAAAACTGTAGGAGAATATCATTCAGGTTTGGTAGCCACAGCACATTTTTTTGTTTTTTGTGTTTTCTAGGTAAAATGCGTGGTTGAAAATTGTAGAGAAAAATGCCTTTAACTGAAGATCAACCAGGAGAGGTAAATGCCTTTAACTGGATGATAATTAGTGTGTGTGGATTTTGTATAATGTAAATAGAGCACGTTGTCACATAGTATTAACCTATACATTGCAAGAGTCCGAAAATTCAAATATTGTTCCATAATTCTCACAAAAAGGCCATAAGATTTAGAAAAAAAAAAAGGCAAAATTGTTCTTCCACTAAACTAAGAGGACTTACTATTTTGAATGTTATGGCATTCTGATGTTGAGGTCATTTTTTATTTTTAGTTTTTTGCCCCATTTTTCACTATTTAATTTGAATTTCTTATATTTTTGAAATGAATGAGTTGAGTTTGTATGTTTTTAGGGATTATCGATGCTTTTCTTCTTTGAGTTATTATAGAAGCATTACAAGGTGTGCTTTTCCTATCTCAAGCTAATAAGAGGGCACACCATTTTCTTTTCCACAGTGCACTAATTTGGTAAGTCATTATGACTGTTTTAAGGTATATGAAGCTTCATGTATTACTTAGTTTGCTACTTATCTTTAATTTCATATGCATTAGGTTGAACTGCTCCAGCATATAGTAGAAAAAGAAGTACTGTGGGATGAGGTATTTTTTGCTTTTCTTTACTAAAATGTCAGTACTTTGTGGCTAATGCTTGAAACTTATGTTACTGTGTGATTGTTAGAACTTTTCTCCTTTCGACAATTTAAACTTGTGTTCTTTTAATTGTTTCTCCCCCGGTTGCTGTGTAAGAATCTTGAGATTGTAAGTGGACTTTTGCTTATCGCCCAAATTAATAAATAAAAAAAAGCTTGGTTGATCATACAATCTAATTTGTGATTTTTGATTTCTTCCTTGATCCCTAATCCCCACTCCCCATTTATGATTCTTGAGCTTTTTTAATATGTGATTTGCGATTTTTGAGTTGAGAAAAAAAAAACTAAGAATGTGATTTGTTTGTAATTTTGAAATGTGATTTAGAATGTTAATTTTTTTAGTATTGTTTTACATGTTGAGTGTGATTTTGAAAGATATTTCCGTGAATATATGGAAGTCTTTTGTTGAATTGTGTGATGTGCTATTTTTTAATGAAACACATTTCTGATTTTCGTTTCCATCCAATAGTAAAGAAAGTTTTCCCTCCAATGTTTTCTCCCCAAAAACTACAAGGTATGGCCCCACATCATCAATTCTACCATTTCTGATTTTCGTTTCCATCCAAAGGTAATTTCCTAGAAATCAAAAAAATAAGAAATGTCCAGAATCTTCCCCTAAAAGCAACACCAGTTTCGCCTCGGAACGTGTGTAATAATTCAAAATTTAATTTTCAAATTAAAGTAAACAGTGACAATTTGAAGGCCCGCCTCTGTTCGGATCTATGTTAGAGATTATAAACCATTTTTATCGCCTACCACCAAGCAATTCCTGCACCATGGATGGTACCAAAAGATTTGCTTCGACACCAACGTTATAACTCCCCAAAATGCCCATTCCGATAGCAAAAGCTCTGTGCAAACACACCCCATTTTCACCGCTAACCATTATCGATCGCAAGCAACGCCTGCACCATGGAAGTTACCAAAATATTTGCTTCCACACCCGCTGCCGATCGGAATCACAGCCGTTATTACCGCCGCAATCAACTTTTCAGCGGCTTGATCAACCTACCAAAAGATTTGCTTCCACACCCACTGCCGATTGGATTGTATATTATCACTGGCCTTTTGGGTATTATTACTCTTTCTTTTCATAGACATCTTTCTCACAGAAGTTTCAAGATCCCCAAATGGATTGAGTACTTTTTTGCATACTGTGGTGTTCAAGCACTTTAGGTCAGTACTTCCTTCTACATTTTCACAAAATTATCGTATGAAACTTGAATGACAATGTGTTTTGTTAATATTTTGGATGCATGGGAACCCAATTGTCTGGGTGAGCACGCATAGGTATCATCATCAATCGCATCAGTTCTTTCTGGCTTTATGAACTTCTTCGAGGTTTTACTCTTGATCTACTATGTTACATCATTGAGTTAGTGAGTGTGATTTTAATGTCTTCTATGCATTTGTGTTGTTTAGAGTATTCCTTTATCGCTTTTTATCAAAGATTTATTACCATTAGGAAGTAGCTAACTAGAAAGAAAATCGCCATTTACATAGGTTATAAAGCTACTCTATTTCACTGATTGGTGCTGATGTAGATTAGGCGTCAATTAATGGGATGCATTTTCTCTTTGAGAATATTTGATCAGGTTTTCAAGTTCTGTAATATATACACACACACACACACATATAAACACACACCCGAATGTCTGATTTTGGTTAGAATATTTTGTGTGAATTTTTGTTTTTCTTTGGTTTCCAAATAATGGGATTTGGCATTTTAAATCTATTGATTGTTTTTGAAATCCAATTTTTTAGATTCATTTTTATGCAAGTAATTGAATATTGGTTTGTACATTTGCAATTATTGCTTATTCTGAAATTTTTTACCTTTTTTCAATCTGTGCTTAAGGTCAGTTGCCCTTCTTCTCCTTTTACTTTTGCCACTACTTTGGAGCAGGAGTACAAGAGTGATATTTTTGGGGAGAAATGTAAGAGTTGTTTTTAATGTCACTAATTTCTTTTTGACTTGATGATAAATCCTAAATGTCAACATTCTCTTATCTATAGGGATTTTACTTGGTTTTGCACATGGTATTGTGGAATCATTGTTCAAAAGATATTTCCGTGAATATATGGAAGTCTTTTGTTGAATTGTGTGATGTGCTATTTTTGAATGAAACACAGATGTTTTTTTTATATCTAATATCGTTCATGGTTATTATAATATAATATTATTTTTTATTGTCATGGTTAGTTATTGTAATATAATATTATTTTTTATATCTAATACCGTGCATCGCACGGGTGGTAGAACTAGTATTATATAAAAGGAGCTAAGTCCAGCAAAAATTCCCGCTCAAAGTTTGGCTTAAATTCCCGCCCATGTGAAGCTTGCTGGGGAAGACTAATAAAGTAGGTCCACTTCAAATATCAAACTTGCTGGGGAAGACTAATAAAGTAGGTCCACTTCAAATATCAAATTTGACTAAAATTCAAAATTTGAAAATCACAAAATCTGAAAAGTTACAGAATCTGAAAAGAAGCCAGTTTTTCCATTTTCTGACCGGACTGAAAAAGTGACATTCCGGCCTATCCAGAACTCCGATCTATGATCGGCCACCGCCATCAGAACGGGCTCTTCAAGGAGAAGACTCGCCTAAAATTTTGGGGCGATCCGACGGTTGAAACAGAAGTTATTCACCGGAGAAGTTTGTGCTGGCGGACTGAAAAATCGCGATTCCGGCCAAACGGGAGCTCCAATCGCGAAACGGTCACCACCGTTGGGTTCGTGACGAGGAGGAGAAGCTTCTTGTGTTTTTTGGCATTTTCCGATCTCCGGCGACTGGGGCGGTTTCCGGCGGCGGCGGCGGTCCGGCGAGGCGTTTCCGGACAGAATCTTCAGCCCGACCTGCTCATCCCATTTCCGAAGTCCATTTTGCAAAAGCTAACATATCGCCGCCCACATCCATGACGAATCCGACCAATTGACTTGCCGCTACCCATAGTAAGTTTCGATTTGTTCATTAACTAAAAAGCTGTCATTTAACTGTATTATTTTCGAATTTATTGTATTTTGAGTATGCATTTGATTTGGTGGACTGTTATATATATATCAATCAAGATTTTAGGGTAATAAGCAAATCTTGACATTGGGATAGTATTCATTAATATTGTTTGTGTTTGACTAAAATTCAAATTTTGAAAATCACAAAATCTGAAAAGTTACAGAATCTGAAAAGAAGCCAATTTTTCCATTTTCTGACCGGACTGAAAAAGTGACATTCCGGCCGATCCAGAACTCCGATCTACGATCGGCCACCGCCATCAGAACGGGCTCTTCAAGGAGAAGACTCGCCTAAAATTTTGGGGCGATCCGACGGTTGAAACAGAAGTTATTCACCGGAGAAGTTTGTGCTGGCGGACTGAAAAATCGCGATTCCGGCCAAACGGGAGCTCCAATCGCGAAACGGTCACCACCGTTGGGTTCGTGACGAGGAGGAGAAGCTTCCTGTGTTTTTTGGCATTTTCCGGTCTCCGACGTCTGGGGCGGTTTCCGGCGGCAGCGGCGGTCCGGCGAGGTGTTTCCGGACAGAATCTTCAGCCCGACCTGCTCATCCCATTTTCGAAGTCCATTTTGCAAAAGCTAACATATCGCCGCCCACATCCATGACGAATCCGACAAATTGACTTGCCGCTACCCATAGTAAGTTTCGATTTGTTCATTAACTAAAAAACTGTCATTTAACTGTATTATTTTCGAATTTATTGTATTTTGAGTATGCATTTGATTTGGTGGACTGTTATATATATCAATCAAGATTTTAGGGTAATAAGCAAATCTTGACATTGGGATAGTATTCATTAATATTGTTTGTGTTTGAATCTGTCCAGATTTTCCATTTTCTGACATGACTGAAAAAGTGACATTCCAGTTTTTATAATATTAAATGGTAAATGCATAAGACACGATTCATGCCTTTTTTTTTCAATTGTCTATTTTAAAATATTTCCTTTTTTACTTTTTGGTACAAATTTTGAATTTTATAATATTAAATGGTAAATGCATCAGACACGATTCATGCCTTTTTTTTTTCAATTGTCTATTTTAATTTTAAAATATTGTTTCTTTACTTACTTTATTGTTGAAACTTGAAACTTTTATGATTATTAATGTTTTAAAAAGTGAAATATTAGTTTGTTATGTTAATTAGGTTTGTGAAAATAATATTGATTTGACATTTGAGGTTTTTTTAATATATTTGATTAATTTATGTAGAGAAATATATATCTTTGAAGATTGATAATGAAACTATTGTACAACGATTTCAAAGTATAAAAACTCGCAAGGAACGAATTTAAGGTACTACATTTGAGTTGACATTATTTATTTGTCATTTGTGAAATTAACTTTTCTCTATTTGATTTAATTTTTCAAGAAAAAAAAATCCTGGCTCATTTAATTTTCGCCCGCGCTGACTTCAAATCCTGGCTCCGCCCCTGGTATTTTGAGTATGCATTTGATTTGGTGGACTGTTATATATATCAATCAAGATTTTAGGGTAATAAGCACATCTTGACATTGGGATAGTATTCATTAATATTGTTTGTGTTTGCTTTGACTATTTATCCAATCTAGGGGTTAAGAAGCCAGCTGGAACGATTGAAGAAATTGAAAAACACTTTGGTTCTGATTCCTCAAGACTTATCATGGTAATGAGATTTTCATGGACGATTAATAGGGTTTGAATGGCTATGGTAAATTTCACTAACATTGTCCGAACTTCACTAATATGTACGGATCTATCACCAATGCTTTAATCTAACATTTTACATTTTATTTTTTGCGTTCTATTTCTATTGTCTGAACTTCACTTATATTCAATTTTTTCGAACTTTCAAAATTGAATAGACATTATTAATATTGTATGAAATTATTTATGAATTATTTATTGGCACGTCATGATGTTTTCTTTTGGAATCATTCATAGAAATTACAGTTGCCATGCATCGCACGGGTAAGAACTAGTTGTTTATATATATAATACATGTAGTGCTCAAAAGTGTAATTTCATTTGCAATCATTACACTTTCTAAAATGCAATCATTTCTTATTTATTTTTTAATTCTTGTGTTTTTTACAAAATCTTTCCAAATTTAGTAAGTTCATTTTGACGGGAAAGTGTGTGTGTGTGTGTTTATTTTTTGTAAAGACTTTGTTTATATATATATATATAGATTCATTTTGGTGAGAAAGTGTGTGTGTGTGTTTATTTTTGGTAAAGACTTTGTTTTTATATATATATGTAAACAACACGCTTTTAAACTACTTTTTAATTACACATACTTTTTCTCTCCACTTTTCAATTACTAATTTTTACATTGAAAACATCACATTCTTTATTTTTAAACAAAAAAATTTAACTACCATTATTTTTTATATAATTTAAAAGTGCTCAAAACGATTTTATTTTTTTTTGAAAAAATACATGTAGTTCTCAAAAGTGTAATTCAATTTGCAATCATTACACTTTCTAAAATGCAATCATTTTTTATTTATTTTTTAATTCTTGTGTTTTTTACAAAATCTTTCCAAATTTAGTAAGTTCATTTTGGTGGGAAAGTGTGTGTGTGTTTATTTTTGGTAAAGACTTTGTTTTTATATAAACTAGTTGTCTACCCGTGCGATGCACGGAATATATAATTTTTAAATCGTAATTTTAAAAACATTTTGATTCAATCATATCAAATAAAAAACATAATTTAAATGAAATTTCAATACAAAATATTATTGAATTTGAAACTTTAAAAAAGATAAAACTATTCAAAATAAAAAAATGTTACATGTACATTTAGTATATCGCGTCACTCAAAATTTGACATTCATTTAAATTTTTTATATAATTTTTTTTAAAACTTTTATTTACATTTTTCTCTGAAAATTTGCCCACTTCATCATCTATTTCCCTTTTAATAAGTTATAATTTATTTATTTATTTTCAAAATCTTCATTTTTAACTTAACAAATTTATATTGCATGGATTTTTTATTTTCAAATATATATATTAATCCGAAATTTTCAATTTCAATTTAACATATTTACATAGATATGACATTTATTTATGTTCAAATATATTAATACAATATTTTGATTTCATAAATAAAATAACATATTTACATAGATATTATATTTATTTATGTTAAAATATATTAACTCAATTTTTTCATTTCCTACATAACACATTTACATAAATATCACATTAATTATGTTCAAATATATTAATCTAGTTGTCTACCCGTGCGATACACGAAATATATAATTTTTATATCATAATTTTGAAAATATCTTGATTATATAATCATATCAAATAAAAAAAACATAAATCAAATAAAATTTCAATACAAAATATTGTTGAATTTGAAACTTTAAAAAAGACAAAACTAATCAAAATAAAAAAAATGTTACATGTATATACCGCACCACTCAAAATTCGGCACTTATAAATTTTTTATACAAAATTCTTTTGATTTTTAATTACATTTTTCTCTTAAAATTTTTCCACCTCATCACCTATTTTCTTTTTAATATGTTATAATTTTTTATTAACTATATTTTTTAATGTGTTACTCACATATATTTTATTTTTCCTTATTTTTTAAACATGTCAATTTTTGTCAAAATGATGTAAAGATTAAGCCTCCGTTTGGTAATATTATTTGATTTATAAACCTGTATAAATGATTTTGAGGTAAAAAATAATGGCTGAAAATTGGAGAGAAAAATATGTGTGGTTAAAAAGTTGATAGAAAATAATTAATTATTTTTGTAACATGCGTATTGAAGATCCTACTCATTTATTGACATATTAGGAAGTAAAATTTCAATGATTTTATTTATTTATTTTCAAAATATATTAATTCAATTTTTAAATTTTTAACTTAACAAATTTATATAGCATATATTTATTTATTTTAAAATACATACATCCAATTTTTTCATTTCCTCCATAACACATGTCATTGAGTTTAAAATTAAAAAAAAAAAACAAAACTAATCAAAATAAAAAATGATGCACACACAGTGTACTGGACCATTCAAAGTTTGACATTTAATTAAATTTTTTATATTAAATTTCTTTTGACTTTTATTTACGTTTTTCTCTGAAAATTTGCCCACCTTATCACCTATTTTTCTTTTAATATGTTATAATTTTTAATTAACTTTATTTTTTAATATGTTGCTTACATATATTTTAATTTTCCTTATTTTTTAAACATACCAATTTTTGTCAAAATGATGAAATGATTAAATTTTCTACCAACTTATCATTGGATGTAAAAGGTTGATAGCAAATAATTAATTATTTTTGTAATATGCTTATTGAAGAACCTACTCATTTATTGACATATTAGGAAGTAAAATTTCAATGATTTTATTTATTTATTTTCAAAATATATTAATTCAAATTTTCATTTTTAACTTAACAAATTTATATAGCACGTATTTATTTATTTATTTTCAAATATATTAATCCAAAATTTTCATTTTCAATATAACACATTTACATAGATATGACATTTATTTATATTCAAATATATTAATACAATTTTTCATTTTCTATATAACACATTTAAATAGATATCACATTTATTTATGTTCATTTCCTACATAACACATTTACATAGATATCACATTATTTATATTTAAATATATTAATCTAATTTTTTTCATTTCCAATGTAACACATTTACAAATATTACATTTACTACAACTCTTACCAAATATGTAATAAATAATAAATTTTCCTACAAAATCTTTATCTTTTCTATATTTATTTTATTCATTTATTTTCAAAATATATTAATTCAAAATTTTAATTTCTATGTTAGCAAATTTATATAGCATGTATTTATTTATTTTCAAATATATTAATCCAAAATTTTCATTTTCAATATAACACATTTATATAGATATGACATTTATTTATGTTCAAATATATTAATACAATTTTTTCATTTCCTACATAACACAATTAAATAGATATCACATTTATTTATGTTCAAATATATTAATCTAATTTTTTCATTTCCAATGTAATACATTTATACATAATATATTTATTATAACTCTTATTAAATATGTAATAAATAATAAATTTTCCTACAAAAGTCTTTATCTTTTATTTATTTATTTATATATATATATAAGTAGAATTGAGGAGAGAGAATCATTAAATGCAAATTTCCCTCCAAAATGACTTTCTCTCCTCACTTCTACTTTTATATATACTAGTTCTACCACCCGTGCGATGCACGGTATTAGATATAAAAAAGAATATTATATTACAATAACTAACCAAGACAATCATAGGACTATAACATAAATAGTATATAATCAACAATCTTCCAAATACATTCTCAAAGATTTATTGTCTCAATCTGCTTCATAATGGTAGACTTGATATTTGTCTATGAAATTAAATGATTCATCCATGACCTATTAGCAATGGAAAATGAAAAGAAATAATTTAGCTCAAGCTTAAAACTCATTTTTACAAATCTCATCTTTTTCCAAACTATTTTCAACCATACATTATTCGATAAAATAATTTCACATGTAAACCCAAAAAAGAAATCCTACTTTTTAACCACATTCTCCAAAAAATCACAATTATAAATTCTATTTTCCAAAAATATAGCTCAATCAAACCCTTAATATAAATCCAAGCAAATAATAGCATGCCTCATTTTACGAATTATTATTACTATTTTTTCTTCTTTATTCAATTATTACAAATACAAAAAGAATCCAACTACATTTGGAATGCAATATATGTGCTTTGTCATTATCAATTTATTTATATTCAAAACATGTTTAATTTCATTAACTTGTTAGCTAACTTAGAAGGAAAGTTGCTGAATTAGGTAAAGGTTAAAAATTAAAACTTACAAACTACAGCATTCTTACAGCAGTAGTGATGATTCTCTCCTTCCCGACTTTCACCATTTTCTGTGCTATCTGTTCCCCAATTTCTCGTTCACCATTTGTAGAGATAGTGGCCACCTAGAATTTGGATAAACGGTTAGAGCAAAAAAGAAAATGAAAAAAAAAATTGAAAAGAACACCGTTATCCCAGAAACACAAAATAAGAAAAATATCATTTCTACTCAGAAATCAAGAGGAAAGCTGCAAAAACAAAAAATAAAAATAAAAATTGAGAACTCAAGAATCAATATTTACGTTACAACCAAAAAATTACAAAACCAAAAAATCAAACAACTGTTATTGAGCTGCAGGGCAGCAGGGGAGAGAGAGAGAGAGGAGATGCGATGGAACGGGGTCATGGGAGGGGTCTTCCGTCTGCGTCGTCGACGACCGAACTTTGAAGGCTTGAAGCACTGCTGGAGTTGCACTTGCTGGCTGGAGCGGCAGCGATCGGGGAAGGATCCTTCGCCGAGCTTAACGGAGTGGGATGAATGTTTTCGTCTTCATCTTCTCTGATTTTGTGATTTGTGAAATTGTCTGAAAAATCAAGGGAAAAAGTCATGTGGCCAATCGGTGGAGTGTAATATTATAGACCGCTTTTTTTTTTTTTTGAAAATAGGCAGAGTACCAAGCACGCTTTCTAAGCACAATTTTTTAGGAATTTTATAATCACGTGGGACCACCTGTGTGCGTGCAGATGAAAAAAGATTGCTCATCTAATGCATATTCAAAATTCAAATTTTAAAGCTTAAACAGTAAAAACAGTGTAAGGTCCAATCTTCTGTGTATTATACAAAATGCAAAACGTCATTTCTAGTTTCAAAAAGTAATTTTTTTTATTTTTATATTAATTTGTATGCAAACTTTGGAGAGAATCACTGGAAAAAGTAATTGGTTTTTTTATTTTTATATTCATTTGTTTATTGCTTGGGGACGAACCAGCAATGACGAAAGAGAAATACGAAAATGTTATATGTCAATCATCATTTCACATCACAACTTTTAAAATAATTAATGCAAATTTTGAAAACCGGTACTCATTGCAAATTCAAAAAATGGTACTGTACACATTTGTTTTATAATATTTAATCATCAGATACCCTGTCTTTTTTTCTTCTAGGAGACGCTTTTGAGGAGTGAAAAAATAATTTGGGGAACTTTTGGAGGGATTGTTTATGTTTATTATTATGTTATTATTATTTTATTTTATTTCACTCTTTTCCCTTCCCCAAAAATAATAATAATAAGATCTTTCTTTATAATAATAATAATAATAAGATCTTTCTTTATAATAATAATATTTTCACGCAACAGGCGCCTACCATTTCTCTGACATTGACTAACTTTTGGAGATAATTGTTTATGTTTATTATTATGTTATTATTATTTTATTTTATTTCACTCTTTTCCCTTCCCCAAAAATCACATGCGGGAATTTTACAACCTTTCTCTCTCTCCCAAACAGGCTAGGCGGGATTTTTTGCAAAAAATTGAGCGGGATTTTCTACACCAACTATCATTCTTTATTATTTTGGGGAACTTTTGGAGGGATTGTTTATGTTTATTATTATGTTATTATTATTTTATTTTATTTCACTCTTTTCCCTTCCCAAAAATAATAATAATAAGATCTTTCCTTATAATTATAATAATAATAATAATAAGATCTTTCTTTACAATAATAATATTTTCACGCAACAGGCGCCTACCATTTCTCTGACATTGACTAACTTTTGGAGATAATTGTTTATGTTTATTATTATGTTATTATTATTTTATTTTATTTCCCTCTTTTCCCTTCCCCAAAAATCACATGCGGGAATTTTACAACCTTTCTCTCTCTCCCAAACAGGTTAGGCGGGATTTTTTGCAAAAAATTGAGCGGGATTTTCTACACCAACTATCCTTCTTTATTATTTTGGGGAACTTTTGGAGGGATTGTTTACGTTTATTATTATGTTATTATTATTATGTTTATGTGTACTATACAAAATGCAAAACGTCATTTCTAGTTTCAAAAAGTAATTTTTTTTTATTTTTATTTTAATTTGTATGCAAACTTTGGAGAGAATCACTGGAAAAAGTAATTAGTTTTTTTATTTTTATATTCATTTGTTTATTGCTTGGGGACGAACCAGCAATGACGAAAGAGAAATACGAAAATGTTATATGTCAATCATCATTTCACATCACAACTTTTAAAATAATTAATGCAAATTTTGAAAATCGGTACTCATTGCAAATTCAAAAAACGGTACTGTACACATTTGTTTTATAATATTTAATCATCAGATACCCTGTCTTTTTTTCTTCTAGGAGACGCTTTTGAGGAGTGAAAAAATAATTTGGGAACTTTTGGAGGGATTGTTTATGTTTATTATTATGTTATTATTATTTTATTTTATTTCACTCTTTTCCCTTCCCCAAAAATAATAATAATAAGATCTTTCTTTATAATTATAATAATAATAAGATCTTTCTTTATAATAATAATATTTTCACGCAACAGGCGCCTACCATTTCTCTGACATTGACTAACTTTTGGAGATAATTGTTTATGTTTATTATTATGTTATTATTATTTTATTTTATTTCACTCTTTTCCCTTCCCCAAAAATCACATGCGGAAATTTTACAACCTTTCTCTCTCTCCCAAACAGGCTAGGCGGGATTTTTTGCAAAAAATTGAGCGGGATTTTCTACACCAACTATCCTTCTTTATTATTTTGGGGAACTTTAGGATGGATTGTTTATGTTTATTATTATGTTATTATTATTATGTTTATGTGTACTATACAAAATGTAAAACGTCATTTCTAGTTTCAAAAAGTAATTTTTTTTATTTTTATTTTAATTTGTATGCAAACTTTGGAGAGAATCACTGGAAAAAGTAATTGGTTTTTTTATTTTTATATTCATTTGTTTATTGCTTGGGGACGAACCAGCAATGATGAAAGAGAAATACGAAAATGTTATATGTCAATCATCATTTCACATCACAACTTTTAAAATAATTAATGCAAATTTTGAAAACCGGTACTCATTGCAAATTCAAAAAATGGTACTGTACACATTTGTTTTATAATGTTTAATCATCAGATACCCTGTCTTTTTTTCTTCTAGGAGACGCTTTTGTGGAGTGAAAAAATAATTTGGGGAACTTTTGGAGGGATTGTTTATGTTTATTATTATGTTATTATTATTTTATTTTATTTCACTCTTTTCCCTTCCACAAAAATAATAATAATAAGATCTTTCTTTATAATTAAAATAATAATAATAATAAGATCTTTCTTTATAATAATAATATTTTCACGCAACAGGCGCCTACCATTTCTCTGACATTGACTAACTTTTGGAGATAATTGTTTATGTTTATTATTATGTTATTATTATTTTATTTTATTTCACTCTTTTCCCTTCCCCAAAAATCACATGCGGGAATTTTACAACCTCTCTCTCTCTCCCAAACAGGCTAGGCGGGATTTTTTGCAAAAAATTGAGCGGGATTTTATACACCAACTATCCTTCTTTATTATTTTGGGGAACTTTTGGAGGGCTAGTTTATGTTTATTATTATGTTATTATTATTTTATTTTATTTCACTCTTTTCCCTTCCCCAAAAATAATAATAATAAGATCTTTCTTTATAATTATAATAATAATAAGATCTTTCTTTATAATAATAATATTTTCACGCAACAGGCGCCTACCATTTCTCTGACATTGACTAACTTTTGGAGATAATTGTTTATGTTTATTATTATGTTATTATTATTTTATTTTATTTCACTCTTTTCCCTTCCCCAAAAATCACATGCGGAAATTTTACAACCTTTCTCTCTCTCCCAAACAGGCTAGGCGGGATTTTTTGCAAAAAATTGAGCGGGATTTTCTACACCAACTATCCTTCTTTATTATTTTGGGGAACTTTAGGATGGATTGTTTATGTTTATTATTATGTTATTATTATTATGTTTATGTGTACTATACAAAATGTAAAACGTCATTTCTAGTTTCAAAAAGTAATTTTTTTTATTTTTATTTTAATTTGTATGCAAACTTTGGAGAGAATCACTGGAAAAAGTAATTGGTTTTTTTATTTTTATATTCATTTGTTTATTGCTTGGGGACGAACCAGCAATGATGAAAGAGAAATACGAAAATGTTATATGTCAATCATCATTTCACATCACAACTTTTAAAATAATTAATGCAAATTTTGAAAACCGGTACTCATTGCAAATTCAAAAAATGGTACTGTACACATTTGTTTTATAATGTTTAATCATCAGATACCCTGTCTTTTTTTCTTCTAGGAGACGCTTTTGTGGAGTGAAAAAATAATTTGGGGAACTTTTGGAGGGATTGTTTATGTTTATTATTATGTTATTATTATTTTATTTTATTTCACTCTTTTCCCTTCCACAAAAATAATAATAATAAGATCTTTCTTTATAATTAAAATAATAATAATAATAAGATCTTTCTTTATAATAATAATATTTTCACGCAACAGGCGCCTACCATTTCTCTGACATTGACTAACTTTTGGAGATAATTGTTTATGTTTATTATTATGTTATTATTATTTTATTTTATTTCACTCTTTTCCCTTCCCCAAAAATCACATGCGGGAATTTTACAACCTCTCTCTCTCTCCCAAACAGGCTAGGCGGGATTTTTTGCAAAAAATTGAGCGGGATTTTATACACCAACTATCCTTCTTTATTATTTTGGGGAACTTTTGGAGGGCTAGTTTATGTTTATTATTATGTTATTATTATTATGTTTATGTGTACTATACAAAATGCAAAACGTCATTTCTAGTTTCAAAAAGTAATTTTTTTTATTTTTATATTAATTTGTATGCAAACTTTGGAGAGAATCACTGTAAAAAGTAATTGGTTTTTTTATTTTTATATTCATTTGTTTATTGCTTGGGGACGAACCAGCAATGATGAAAGAGAAATACGAAAATGTTATATGTCAATCATCATTTCACATCACAACTTTTAAAATAATTAATGCAAATTTTGAAAACCGGTACTCATTGCAAATTCAAAAAATGGTACTGTACACATTTGTTTTATAATATTTAATCATCAGATACCCTGTCTTTTTTTCTTCTAGGAGACGCTTTTGAGGAGTGAAAAAATAATTTGGGGAACTTTTGGAGGGATTGTTTATGTTTATTATTATGTTATTATTATTTTATTTTATTTCACTCTTTTCCCTTCCCCAAAAATAATAATAATAAGATCTTTCTTTATAATTATAATTATAATAATAATAAGATCTTTCTTTATAATAATAATATTTTCACGCAACAGGCGCCTACCATTTCTCTGACATTGACTAACTTTTGGAGATAATTGTTTATGTTTATTATTATGTTATTATTATTTTATTTTATTTCACTCTTTTCCCTTTCCCAAAAATCACATGCAGGAATTTTACAACCTCTCTCTCTCTCCCAAACAGGCTAGGCGGGATTTTTTTCAAAAAATTGAGCGTGATTTTATACACCAACTATCCTTCTTTATTATTTTGGGGAACTTTTGGAGGGCTAGTTTATGTTTATTATTATGTTATTATTATTATGTTTATGTGTACTATACAAAATGCAAAACGTCATTTCTAGTTTCAAAAAGTAATTTTTTTTATTTTTATATTAATTTGTATGCAAACTTTGGAGAGAATCACTAGAAAAAGTAATTGGTTTTTTTATTTTTATATTCATTTGTTTATTGCTTGGGGACGAACCAGCAATGAGGAAAGAGAAATACGAAAATGTTATATGTCAATCATCATTTCACATCACAACTTTTAAAATAATTAATGCAAATTTTGAAAACCGGTACTCATTGCAAATTCAAAAAATGGTACTGTACACATTTGTTTTATAATATTTAATCATCAGATACCCTGTCTTTTTTTCTTCTAGGAGACGCTTTTGAGGAGTGAAAAAATAATTTGGGGAACTTTTGGAGGGATTGTTTATGTTTATTATTATGTTATTATTATTTTATTTTATTTCACTCTTTTCCCTTCCCCAAAAATAATAATAATAAGATCTTTCTTTATAATAATAATAATAATAAGATCTTTCTTTATAATAATAATATTTTCACGCAACAGGCGCCTACCATTTCTCTGACATTGACTAACTTTTGGAGATAATTATTTATGTTTATTATTATGTTATTATTATTTTATTTTATTTCACTCTTTTCCCTTCCCCAAAAATCACATGCGGGAATTTTACAACCTTTCTCTCTCTCCCAAACAGGCTAGGCGGGATTTTTTGCAAAAAATTGAGCGGGATTTTCTGCACCAACTATCATTCTTTATTATTTTGGGGAACTTTTGGAGGGATTGTTTATGTTTATTATTATGTTATTATTATTTTATTTTATTTCACTCTTTTCCCTTCCCAAAAATAATAATAATAAGATCTTTCCTTATAATTATAATAATAATAATAATAAGATCTTTCTTTATAATAATAATATTTTCACGCAACAGGCGCCTACCATTTCTCTGACATTGACTAACTTTTGGAGATAATTGTTTATGTTTATTATTATGTTATTATTATTTTATTTTATTTCCCTCTTTTCCCTTCCCCAAAAATCACATGCGGGAATTTTACAACCTTTCTCTCTCTCCCAAACAGGCTAGGCGGGATTTTTTGCAAAAAATTGAGCGGGATTTTCTACACCAACTATCCTTCTTTATTATTTTGGGGAACTTTTGGAGGGATTGTTTACGTTTATTATTATGTTATTATTATTATGTTTATGTGTACTATACAAAATGCAAAACGTCATTTCTAGTTTCAAAAAGTAATTTTTTTTTATTTTTATTTTAATTTGTATGCAAACTTTGGAGAGAATCACTGGAAAAAGTAATTAGTTTTTTTATTTTTATATTCATTTGTTTATTGCTTGGGGACGAACCAGCAATGACGAAAGAGAAATACGAAAATGTTATATGTCAATCATCATTTCACATCACAACTTTTAAAATAATTAATGCAAATTTTGAAAATCGGTACTCATTGCAAATTCAAAAAACGGTACTGTACACATTTGTTTTATAATATTTAATCATCAGATACCCTGTCTTTTTTTCTTCTAGGAGACGCTTTTGAGGAGTGAAAATAATTTGGGAACTTTTGGAGGGATTGTTTATGTTTATTATTATGTTATTATTATTTTATTTTATTTCACTCTTTTCCCTTCCCCAAAAATAATAATAATAAGATCTTTCTTTATAATTATAATAATAATAAGATCTTTCTTTATAATAATAATATTTTCACGCAACAGGCGCCTACCATTTCTCTGACATTGACTAACTTTTGGAGATAATTGTTTATGTTTATTATTATGTTATTATTATTTTATTTTATTTCACTCTTTTCCCTTCCCCAAAAATCACATGCGGGAATTTTACAACCTTTCTCTCTCTCCCAAACAGGCTAGGCGGGAATTTTTGCAAAAAATTGAGCGGGATTTTCTACACCAACTATCCTTCTTTATTATTTTGGGGAACTTTAGGATGGATTGTTTATGTTTATTATTATGTTATTATTATTATGTTTATGTGTACTATACAAAATGCAAAACGTCATTTCTAGTTTCAAAAAGTAATTTTTTTTATTTTTATTTTAATTTGTATGCAAACTTTGGAGAGAATCACTGGAAAAAGTAATTGGTTTTTTTATTTTTATATTCATTTGTTTATTGCTTGGGGACGAACCAGCAATGATGAAAGAGAAATACGAAAATGTTATATGTCAATCATCATTTCACATCACAACTTTTAAAATAATTAATGCAAATTTTGAAAACCGGTACTCATTGCAAATTCAAAAAATGGTACTGTACACATTTGTTTTATAATGTTTAATCATCAGATACCCTGTCTTTTTTTCTTCTAGGAGACGCTTTTGTGGAGTGAAAAAATAATTTGGGGAACTTTTGGAGGGATTGTTTATGTTTATTATTATGTTATTATTATTTTATTTTATTTCACTCTTTTCCCTTCCACAAAAATAATAATAATAAGATCTTTCTTTATAATTAAAATAATAATAATAATAATAAGATCTTTCTTTATAATAATAATATTTTCACGCAACAGGCGCCTACCATTTCTCTGACATTGACTAACTTTTGGAGATAATTGTTTATGTTTATTATTATGTTATTATTATTTTATTTTATTTCACTCTTTTCCCTTCCCCAAAAATCACATGCGGGAATTTTACAACCTCTCTCTCTCTCCCAAACAGGCTAGGCGGGATTTTTTGCAAAAAATTGAGCGGGATTTTATACACCAACTATCCTTCTTTATTATTTTGGGGAACTTTTGGAGGGCTAGTTTATGTTTATTATTATGTTATTATTATTATGTTTATGTGTACTATACAAAATGCAAAACGTCATTTCTAGTTTCAAAAAGTAATTTTTTTTATTTTTATATTAATTTGTATGCAAACTTTGGAGAGAATCACTGTAAAAAGTAATTGGTTTTTTTATTTTTATATTCATTTGTTTATTGCTTGGGGACGAACCAGCAATGATGAAAGAGAAATACGAAAATGTTATATGTCAATCATCATTTCACATCACAACTTTTAAAATAATTAATGCAAATTTTGAAAACCGGTACTCATTGCAAATTCAAAAAATGGTACTGTACACATTTGTTTTATAATATTTAATCATCAGATACCCTGTCTTTTTTTCTTCTAGGAGACGCTTTTGAGGAGTGAAAAAATAATTTGGGGAACTTTTGGAGGGATTGTTTATGTTTATTATTATGTTATTATTATTTTATTTTATTTCACTCTTTTCCCTTCCCCAAAAATAATAATAATAAGATCTTTCTTTATAATTATAATTATAATAATAATAAGATCTTTCTTTATAATAATAATATTTTCACGCAACAGGCGCCTACCATTTCTCTGACATTGACTAACTTTTGGAGATAATTGTTTATGTTTATTATTATGTTATTATTATTTTATTTTATTTCACTCTTTTCCCTTCCCCAAAAATCACATGCGGGAATTTTACAACCTCTCTCTCTCCCAAACAGGCTAGGCGGGATTTTTTGCAAAAAATTGAGCGGGATTTTATACACCAACTATCCTTCTTTATTATTTTGGGGAACTTTTGGAGGGCTAGTTTATGTTTATTATTATGTTATTATTATTATGTTTATGTGTACTATACAAAATGCAAAACGTCATTTCTAGTTTCAAAAAGTAATTTTTTTTATTTTTATATTAATTTGTATGCAAACTTTGGAGAGAATCACTGGAAAAAGTAATTGGTTTTTTTATTTTTATATTCATTTGTTTATTGCTTGGGGACGAACCAGCAATGATGAAAGAGAAATACGAAAATGTTATATGTCAATCATCATTTCACATCACAACTTTTAAAATAATTAATGCAAATTTTGAAAACCGGTACTCATTGCAAATTCAAAAAATGGTACTGTACACATTTGTTTTATAATATTTAATCATCAGATACCCTGTCTTTTTTTCTTCTAGGAGACGCTTTTGAGGAGTGAAAAAATAATTTGGGGAACTTTTGGAGGGATTGTTTATGTTTATTATTATGTTATTATTATTTTATTTTATTTCACTCTTTTCACTTCCCCAAAAATAATAATAATAAGATCTTTCTCTATAATTATAATTATAATAATAATAAGATCTTTCTTTATAATAATAATATTTTCACGCAACAGGCGCCTACCATTTCTCTGACATTGACTAACTTTTGGAGATAATTGTTTATGTTTATTATTATGTTATTATTATTTTATTTTATTTCACTCTTTTCTCTTTCCCAAAAATCACATGCAGGAATTTTACAACCTCTCTCTCTCTCCCAAACAGGCTAGGCGGGATTTTTTGCAAAAAATTGAGCGGGATTTTATACACCAACTATCCTTCTTTATTATTTTGGGGAACTTTTGGAGGGCTAGTTTATGTTTATTATTATGTTATTATTATTATGTTTATGTGTACTATACAAAATGCAAAACGTCATTTCTAGTTTCAAAAAGTAATTTTTTTTATTTTTATATTAATTTGTATGCAAACTTTGGAGAGAATCACTGTAAAAAGTAATTGGTTTTTTTATTTTTATATTCATTTGTTTATTGCTTGGGGACGAACCAACAATGATGAAAGAGAAATACGAAAATGTTATATGTCAATCATCATTTCACATCACAACTTTTAAAATAATTAATGCAAATTTTGAAAACCGGTACTCATTGCAAATTCAAAAAATGGTACTGTACACATTTGTTTTATAATATTTAATCATCAGATACCCTGTCTTTTTTTCTTCTAGGAGACGCTTTTGAGGAGTGAAAAAATAATTTGGGGAACTTTTGGAGGGATTGTTTATGTTTATTATTATGTTATTATTATTTTATTTTATTTCACTCTTTTCCCTTCCCCAAAAATAATAATAATAAGATCTTTCTTTATAATTATAATTATAATAATAATAAGATCTTTCTTTATAATAATAATATTTTCACGCAACAGGCGCCTACCATTTCTCTGACATTGACTAACTTTTGGAGATAATTGTTTATGTTTATTATTATGTTATTATTATTTTATTTTATTTCACTCTTTTCCCTTCCCCAAAAATCACATGCGGGAATTTTACAACCTCTCTCTCTCTCCCAAACAGGCTAGGCGGGATTTTTTGCAAAAAATTGAGCGGGATTTTATACACCAACTATCCTTCTTTATTATTTTGGGGAACTTTTGGAGGGCTAGTTTATGTTTATTATTATGTTATTATTATTATGTTTATGTGTACTATACAAAATGCAAAACGTCATTTCTAGTTTCAAAAAGTAATTTTTTTTATTTTTATATTAATTTGTATGCAAACTTTGGAGAGAATCACTGGAAAAAGTAATTGGTTTTTTTATTTTTATATTCATTTGTTTATTGCTTGGGGACGAACCAGCAATGATGAAAGAGAAATACGAAAATGTTATATGTCAATCATCATTTCACATCACAACTTTTAAAATAATTAATGCAAATTTTGAAAACCGGTACTCATTGCAAATTCAAAAAATGGTACTGTACACATTTGTTTTATAATATTTAATCATCAGATACCCTGTCTTTTTTTCTTCTAGGAGACGCTTTTGAGGAGTGAAAAAATAATTTGGGGAACTTTTGGAGGGATTGTTTATGTTTATTATTATGTTATTATTATTTTATTTTATTTCACTCTTTTCACTTCCCCAAAAATAATAATAATAAGATCTTTCTCTATAATGATAATTATAATAATAATAAGATCTTTCTTTATAATAATAATATTTTCACGCAACAGGCGCCTACCATTTCTCTGACATTGACTAACTTTTGGAGATAATTGTTTATGTTTATTATTATGTTATTATTATTTTATTTTATTTCACTCTTTTCCCTTTCCCAAAAATCACATGCAGGAATTTTACAACCTCTCTCTCTCTCCCAAACAGGCTAGGCGGGATTTTTTGCAAAAAATTGAGCGGGATTTTATACACCAACTATCCTTCTTTATTATTTTGGGGAACTTTGGAGGGCTAGTTTATGTTTATTATTATGTTATTATTATTATGTTTATGTGTACTATACAAAATGCAAAACGTCATTTCTAGTTTCAAAAAGTAATTTTTTTTATTTTTATATTAATTTGTATGCAAACTTTGGAGAGAATCACTGGAAAAAGTAATTGGTTTTTTTTATTTTTATATTCATTTATTTATTGCTTGGGGACGAACCAGCAATGATGAAAGAGAAATACGAAAATGTTATATGTCAATCATCATTTCACATCACAACTTTTAAAATAATTAATGCAAATTTTGAAAACCGGTACTCATTGCAAATTCAAAAAATGGTACTGTACACATTTGTTTTATAATATTTAATCATCAGATACCCTGTCTTTTTTCTTCTAGGAGAAGCTTTTGAGGAGTGAAAAAATAATTTGGGGAACTTTTGGAGGGGTTGTTTATGTTTATTATTATGTTATTATTATTTTATTTTATTTCACTCTTTTCCCTTCCCCAAAAATAATAATAATAAGATCTTTCTTTATAATAATAATAATAATAAGATCTTTCTTTATAATAATAATATTTTCACGCAACAGGCGCCTACTATTTCTCTGACATTAACTAACTTTTGGAGATAATTGTTTATGTTTATTATTATGTTATTATTATTTTATTTTATTTCACTCTTTTCCCTTCCCCAAATATCACATGCGGGAATTTTACAACCTTTCTCTCTCTCCCAAACTGGCTAGGCGGGATTTTTTGCAAAAAATTGAGCGAAATTTTCTACACCAACTATCCTTCTTTATTATTTTGGGGAACTTTTGGAGGGATTGTTTATGTTTATTATTATGTTATTATTATTTTATTTTACTAGTTCTACCACCCGTGCGATGCACGGTATTAGATATAAAAAAGAATATTATATTACAATAACTAACCAAGACAATCATAGGATTATAACATAAATAGTATATAATCAACAATGTTCCAAATACATTCTCAAAGATTTATTGTCTCAATCTGCTTTATAATTGTAGACTTGATATTTGTCTATGAAATTAAAGGATTCATCCATGACCTATTAGCAATGTAAAATGAAAAGAAATAATTTAGCTCAAGCTTAAAACTCATTTTTACAAATCTCATCTTTTTCCAAACTATTTTCAACCATACATTATTCGATAAAATAATTTCACATGTAAACCCAAAAAAAAATCCTAATTTTTAACCACATTCTCCAAAAAATCACAATTATAAATTCTATTTTCCAAAAATATAGTTCAATCAAATCCTTAATATAAATCCAAGCAAATAATAGCATTTCCTCACCTGAGAAATATTCCTCGCGTAAAACACAAAAAAAAAATACAGAATAGAAGGCCTACTGATTATCAATATCACATAAACGTTTTCGATAAAAAATCAGAAGCCACTTCTGATCTTAATTAAGTGAAGCTTACATTGTGAAATTAAGACAATAGAAGCTCTGTTGGAAGAAGCAAGCTACAGTCAACAATTTTCCTGTTATCTTCTGGACCACCTAATGCTACAGGAACAGGGTGAAGTCCAGCAGATATAGCAGCTTCAAGAACAACCCTCCCCATTATTCCAGTACAACCATTTACCTGTAAAAAATGATGGAAAACAGAAATTATATAAGCTACATCCACAATTTCACTGAAGAGTCCCATAATTTCACTGAGCCAGTAGCATCCTTGAAAAGGCAAAAACCAAATATATAAATAACAAAATATAATATTTGTTTGGCTGACGGGAAAAAAAAATCTGATTATCTTTTAGTCAGTACATGTCTTCTAGCTATTAGTAATTGCAGGATACCATCACAACCCACAAATTTAAAATAAAAATTGAAGCCACTTCTTTATTTAAATAATGAATAAAATAGAAATGATGAAATGAAACACCCCTTGTCTTGAAAATTAAATAAGTCATGGCTTGGTGTGGCTATGAGGAACACCAGCTGGACCAAAGTGATTCACTGCTTCATGAGACTTCATAGGTCCTCTAAGAAGTACCTGCAACCAACGTGTGTTTTTTATTGATACAACTGTGAAGAAGAAATCACTTGAAAGTGAAAATATATTTGTGTCTGGGGGTATTTGACGACCAACACGGCTTATGCAAGCAAAAGGATTCTGAAATCATGAAAATTAAACTTACATTTTGGTCATGACCGATGAATCTTAGAATAAGCATATACAACCAACCAAATCTAAGAACCAAAAAAGTAAATGGTGGCAATATTGTAACCACAAAATTAGTAACTAAAAACTTTTCATTTCACACCAAATATTGCACCAATCATATTTTCACAAATCTTAATTTAAAATGCTGAAAATTGGAATAGAAATTCATTTAAAATTAATATCAACTGAAACCTACCTCATGAATGACTGTAAGAACAAATTAAACAATAACCCAAATGAAATTTTTGGCAGAAATTACATATATAGGCAAGTAAAATTACATTCAAGATAAGATAGTAACTCTTACCATCTCAAATAATTATTTCTTCTTATCAAAAGAAACCGAAATAAGCAAAGTAAATCAATTTAGAAGCAAAGCAAGCAAGCAAAGATAGAGCGAAAGCCCTGAAAAAATCTGCCACATTATCAATGGACCAACCCGCCCCATAAATAGGAACCTACACCATCATCCAAATGCAAGTTGCTGAATTAGGCAAATCATCAATGTATCCACATATATGCTGATTGAATGTGATATATCTCTTCCAACACAGCCTGTTATCATCGAATTCCATCAACTCATTCTGAAATTACACAGTAAGAATAGTGATATTCAGAAATTAGAATCCAATCCCAAACCTCACTACTAAACTGTGAATTCCTCTACCCATTTTAGGTAATTCCTCTACACATGTACCTCAGATGATATTCTTGCCCATGCTATAACTTCTTCATGGAGCAGCCTTTTTAACACCTGTAAACATTAATTGGTAAAGTAAAATAAGAATCTTGATTTTCTCTAATATATCAATCCAAAAATATGAACAGGTCAATCTATTTGCCTTGGGAAATGGGGATTCTATTAATTATCGATTCTTCTTCAACACAAGTTTCACTTCGCCGTAATTGGTAGTAGAACTATGTATGAAATCAATCATATCTTTAAATCCAAAACTCAAAAAGACTTTTAACCAAACAAAATTTCAACATAGATGATGAAAACCAAAATATAGTCCTGGAAAGAAAGTTATTCCTGATTTTGGAGGATGTAAATTTTTTGGGGATAGTCGAGATAACAGATAGCAAGTTAAAATCCAAAACTCTTACACATTGTAATGACAACCATAGAATCACACTTTCACGTCAGGAAGACCCACATTAACCTAATACAAAACATAGTTAACAAAACAAAAGTGCCCAAACACAGTTAACATCTTCCAATCAGCATTTCACCAATAAACATTAGAAATATTAACACTTCCATCAAAGTTTCTCCTGTTTATTACTCAGTTTGGTCTTTGCACTTTCTAGAGTGTGAGTCAATCCAAAAATTAACATCATAACCTAAAAAATATACTTTGTATTTTCTACTAATTAAAAAAATTTATTCTTATACTAATTAAAAAAAATTGAGTAGCTTATGTGACTATAGTCTTTGTTTTTTATTCTTCTACTAATTAAAAAAAATTATTAGTAAAATAGTAAGTAATCTAATTGCAAGGCTTACTGGAACTTGAAAATAATAAATACAATAATTGGTAACAAAAATATAAATTAACCAAAAGATTTCATTATGGAGAAGTCCATTAATTGAGAACATCACCAACATTATTAGCTCTAATCGAAGTAACATATGACATATACCTAACTTAAAATCTTCACTTGCCAAAAGAAAAATTAAAATGACGCCCACTTGTAGTCATGAGGAATCTTCATTAGATGAATCATACACATGACGTGAATAAAAATAAAAAACATTTTTCTTGCGACGTCTATACTTGATGTAAGCATATCAGTATTTTCTTTTCAAATGCAAATATAAAGTACTTTCAGAATCAAGAATAAAATGAAGTTCATTCATATACTTACATCTCAATCGATCAATACCGTCTCCAAGCTATAAATGTGATTGATTGATTCATATGTAGCTTGCTAATTACCAAAAACAGTCTGCAAACTACTGTTAGCAGTAAATAAACCTACCAATAAACTTCTTTTGAGTTAACATGTTCAGCAGCATTAATTAATAAAAATGAGAGAATCTAGAGGGCAATTGATCTTATCTATTGAATAAATATTTGCATTTTTATGGAGGAGAATTCAGTGAGAGGGAGATCAAACTGTGATGGAAAAGATTAAGGCTAGAGATGGAGTCTTTAGAAATTAGAGAATTGCTTTTATAATATTGATTGAAGTAGAAGTTCAGGCCTTTTTCAATAAAAAGAGCATGCATAAAAAGAAAGCTTGTTAATGTAAACCCAAGTTCATTGACTCCTTGAGGTAACTTATCTTGAACCACTCTCTTAACGGCCACCATTTCAGCAGGCTGTAATGGAGCATTGAAACACTTAACCTGTTCACTGTATTAATAATCATGACCAATTGTTAAATGTCAGAAAAAATTGGATGATTATTTCTCCTTACATTAAATAACTAATTATGGAGAAAAAAGAAGAAGAAGAAGAAACAGGTTTTCTTATTTTAAGAAGAGAATGGTTACAATAAAATAGGTAAAAGAAATTAGAAGAAGACCTGAAATTCATTCAATTCTTCATCATTGATAGCACTATCCATTTCAAGCTCACAAATAACAAATATCCTCTTCAATGCTCTCATGCAATAACAAAAATAGTGGGACTGTTGGATGAAGGACTGCTTTCTGGGCATAGTAGAACACTTCTAGAATCTACAAATAGATTAAAAATATCACAATTGTTAGGATAGTCTCACTCTTGCAAGAATAATGAATCAGCCAAACTCAATCATTAATGCAAACATGGAGCAAGTTAGCAGCCGAACATTCTATGCAAGTCTCAATCTCATGAAACGGTCGCATTATTGGAGCCATCACAATGTTCAAATTATACTCTTCATCTCTTTTATCTAGCTTGCAACCAACTACTACAACCGGTACCCTTATCTAAGCGACCATATATAATAAATACATACACGTCAATAACACCTTAATATCAATGTATTAATATATTTTTTCCTTGATCTACACTTTGTCCATGTGTGTCCAGTCTAATGCAAAAGACAATTTCAAAGTGATAAATGCAACCCATTAATTGATGCCTGATCTACATTAGCACCAATCAGTGAAATAGAATAGCTTTATAACCTATGTAAATGGCGATTTTCTTTCTAGTTAGCTACTTCCTATTGGTAATAAATATTTGGTAAAAAGCGAAAAAGGAATACTCTAAACAAACAAATGCATAGAAGACATTAAAATCACAAATCAGACATGGTGAACATATAATGAAGTGATCCAATTGTAAATACCGCATATAAGAGACATGAATGAGACTGAAAATTTAAAAACTGAACAAAAATCATTGTGGAGTTCAAAACCTTCACCTGTCCACGACTAAGCATCTCTGATTTCCTCAATTTCTTCATAGCAAATATTTTTCCTGTACAAAAGCAGTTGCTTCAAGTTCTAAAGATTATTACCCAATCCGTTTTGTGTCAAATCAAGAATGCGTACATATCTTTTCGAGGTCAATAAATTCATCCGAAACGTCTGAAATCTCAACAATGGAAAACCCAAAAAACACATAATCAGTAATAATTCTGCAAAATTCCACTGATATTTTATCTGAATTTTCCACTGCAAAAGTGAGAATTAATTAATAAATATTGAAAAACTCACCATGTCAAAACTGATAGGCAAGTAATTGTTGGAAGAGACTCCAGGCGACGGAAGCCCAGGCTTCGACAAAAATCTGACGGCACCACCGGAGCTCATCGTCATGTTTGAAACCACCAAACATGTGGCATTGAAACCAATATTATACGCTAGTGTTCCAACTGGCTTGAAAAGTCCGAAAGTTCTCTAGGAACTTTGACTGGGCTTCATGTTCTCAAACCTCGGCCACTCCAACTCCACCTTCGACCCTTCTCCTTCTTCTTGGCGAAGATGCGGATAACTCCTTCAGCTTGAGTTTTGAATTCAGATATATAATGTTGAATCTAGCGAAGGGCAGCGGCTTTTTTGATTTCAGTCATCGCCGGCGTGGAGCAATCGAAGGGCAGCGACTTTTTATTTTTTATTTCAGATCCGAGATGTGAGAGAGAGATGATAGATTTTAGGGGAGAGAGAGCTGAGAGCGTATGGAAGAAAGAAGAATTTGCAAAGGAAACTGGGGGTTCACCTGATTGTAAGTGTGCAAAGCAAGCTTCATATTTTAAATTTTTTTATATTAGCCATTAGAAAGATCCCAGATTTTTGCTTTTTGGAGAAGTTTCATTGGAGCCTAAATGCTATTTGGGGCCCACTATTATTACTGATTTTTGGCGGAAATTTTTAAAAAATTGATTTTGAATTATTTTACTTGTAGGAAAAGCTTCAAAAAAACTATTTGAAAAATTTTTGGGGGGAACTTTTGGAGGTAAAACTATGGCTACTATCCTTCTTTATAATAATAATAAGATTTCACTCTTTTCCCTTCCCCAAAAATAATAATAATCAGATCTTTCTTTATAATTATAATAATAATAATAAGATCTTTCTTTATAATAATAATATTTTCACGCAACAGGCGCCTACCATTTCTCTGACATTGACTAACTTTTGGAGATAATTGTTTATGTTTATTATTATGTTATTATTATTTTATTTTATTTCACTCTTTTCCCTTCCCCAAAAATCACATGCGGGAATTTTACAACCTTTCTCTCTCTCCCAAACAGGCTAGGCGGGATTTTTTGCAAAAAATTGAGCGGGATTTTCTACACCAACTATCCTTCTTTATTATTTTGGGGAACTTTTGGAGGGATTGTTTATGTTTATTATTATGTTATTATTATTATGTTTATGTGTACTATACAAAATGCAAAACGTCATTTCTAGTTTCAAAAAGTAATTTTTTTTATTTTTATTTTAATTTGTATGCAAACTTTGGAGAGAATCACTGGAAAAAGTAATTGGTTTTTTTATTTTTATATTCATTTGTTTATTGCTTGGGGACGAACCAGCAATGATGAAAGAGAAATACGAAAATGTTATATATCAATCATCATTTCACATCACAACTTTTAAAATAATTAATGCAAATTTTGAAAATCGGTACTCATTGCAAATTCAAAAAATGGTACTGTACACATTTGTTTTATAATATTTAATCATCAGATACCCTGTCTTTTTTTCTTCTAGGAGACGCTTTTGAGGAGTGAAAAAATAATTTGGGGAACTTTTGGAGGGATTGTTTATGTTTATTATTATGTTATTATTATTTTATTTTATTTCACTCTTTTCACTTCCCCAAAAATAATAATAATAAGATCTTTCTCTATAATTATAATTATAATAATAATAAGATCTTTCTTTATAATAATAATATTTTCACGCAACAGGCGCCTACCATTTCTCTGACATTGACTAACTTTTGGAGATAATTGTTTATGTTTATTATTATGTTATTATTATTTTATTTTATTTCACTCTTTTCCCTTTCCCAAAAATCACATGCAGGAATTTTACAACCTCTCTCTCTCTCCCAAACAGGCTAGGCGGGATTTTTTGCAAAAAATTGAGCGGGATTTTATACACCAACTATCCTTCTTTATTATTTTGGGGAACTTTTGGAGGGCTAGTTTATGTTTATTATTATGTTATTATTATTATGTTTATGTGTACTATACAAAATGCAAAACGTCATTTCTAGTTTCAAAAAGTAATTTTTTTTATTTTTATATTAATTTGTATGCAAACTTTGGAGAGAATCACTGTAAAAAGTAATTGGTTTTTTTATTTTTATATTCATTTGTTTATTGCTTGGGGACGAACCAACAATGATGAAAGAGAAATACGAAAATGTTATATGTCAATCATCATTTCACATCACAACTTTTAAAATAATTAATGCAAATTTTGAAAACCGGTACTCATTGCAAATTCAAAAAATGGTACTGTACACATTTGTTTTATAATATTTAATCATCAGATACCCTGTCTTTTTTTCTTCTAGGAGACGCTTTTGAGGAGTGAAAAAATAATTTGGGGAACTTTTGGAGGGATTGTTTATGTTTATTATTATGTTATTATTATTTTATTTTATTTCACTCTTTTCCCTTCCCCAAAAATAATAATAATAAGATCTTTCTTTATAATTATAATTATAATAATAATAAGATCTTTCTTTATAATAATAATATTTTCACGCAACAGGCGCCTACCATTTCTCTGACATTGACTAACTTTTGGAGATAATTGTTTATGTTTATTATTATGTTATTATTATTTTATTTTATTTCACTCTTTTCCCTTCCCCAAAAATCACATGCGGGAATTTTACAACCTCTCTCTCTCTCCCAAACAGGCTAGGCGGGATTTTTTGCAAAAAATTGAGCGGGATTTTATACACCAACTATCCTTCTTTATTATTTTGGGGAACTTTTGGAGGGCTAGTTTATGTTTATTATTATGTTATTATTATTATGTTTATGTGTACTATACAAAATGCAAAACGTCATTTCTAGTTTCAAAAAGTAATTTTTTTTATTTTTATATTAATTTGTATGCAAACTTTGGAGAGAATCACTGGAAAAAGTAATTGGTTTTTTTATTTTTATATTCATTTGTTTATTGCTTGGGGACGAACCAGCAATGATGAAAGAGAAATACGAAAATGTTATATGTCAATCATCATTTCACATCACAACTTTTAAAATAATTAATGCAAATTTTGAAAACCGGTACTCATTGCAAATTCAAAAAATGGTACTGTACACATTTGTTTTATAATATTTAATCATCAGATACCCTGTCTTTTTTTCTTCTAGGAGACGCTTTTGAGGAGTGAAAAAATAATTTGGGGAACTTTTGGAGGGATTGTTTATGTTTATTATTATGTTATTATTATTTTATTTTATTTCACTCTTTTCACTTCCCCAAAAATAATAATAATAAGATCTTTCTCTATAATTATAATTATAATAATAATAAGATCTTTCTTTATAATAATAATATTTTCACGCAACAGGCGCCTACCATTTCTCTGACATTGACTAACTTTTGGAGATAATTGTTTATGTTTATTATTATGTTATTATTATTTTATTTTATTTCACTCTTTTCCCTTTCCCAAAAATCACATGCAGGAATTTTACAACCTCTCTCTCTCTCCCAAACAGGCTAGGCGGGATTTTTTGCAAAAAATTGAGCGGGATTTTATACACCAACTATCCCTCTTTATTATTTTGGGGAACTTTTGGAGGGCTAGTTTATGTTTATTATTATGTTATTATTATTATGTTTATGTGTACTATACAAAATGCAAAACGTTATTTCTAGTTTCAAAAAGTAATTTTTTTTATTTTTATATTAATTTGTATGCAAACTTTGGAGAGAATCACTGGAAAAAGTAATTGGTTTTTTTTATTTTTATATTCATTTATTTATTGCTTGGGGACGAACCAGCAATGATGAAAGAGAAATACGAAAATGTTATATGTCAATCATCATTTCACATCACAACTTTTAAAATAATTAATGCAAATTTTGAAAACCGGTACTCATTGCAAATTCAAAAAATGGTACTGTACACATTTGTTTTATAATATTTAATCATCAGATACCCTGTCTTTTTTCTTCTAGGAGAAGCTTTTGAGGAGTGAAAAAATAATTTGGGGAACTTTTGGAGGGATTGTTTATGTTTATTATTATGTTATTATTATTTTATTTTATTTCACTCTTTTCCCTTCCCCAAAAATAATAATAATAAGATCTTTCTTTATAATAATAATAATAATAAGATCTTTCTTTATAATAATAATATTTTCACGCAACAGGCGCCTACTATTTCTCTGACATTAACTAACTTTTGGAGATAATTGTTTATGTTTATTATTATGTTATTATTATTTTATTTTATTTCACTCTTTTCCCTTCCCCAAATATCACATGCGGGAATTTTACAACCTTTCTCTCTCTCCCAAACTGGCTAGGCGGGATTTTTTGCAAAAAATTGAGCGAAATTTTCTACACCAACTATCCTTCTTTATTATTTTGGGGAACTTTTGGAGGGATTGTTTATGTTTATTATTATGTTATTATTATTTTATTTTACTAGTTCTACCACCCGTGCGATGCACGGTATTAGATATAAAAAAGAATATTATATTACAATAACTAACCAAGACAATCATAGGATTATAACATAAATAGTATATAATCAACAATGTTCCAAATACATTCTCAAAGATTTATTGTCTCAATCTGCTTTATAATTGTAGACTTGATATTTGTCTATGAAATTAAAGGATTCATCCATGACCTATTAGCAATGTAAAATGAAAAGAAATAATTTAGCTCAAGCTTAAAACTCATTTTTACAAATCTCATCTTTTTCCAAACTATTTTCAACCATACATTATTCGATAAAATAATTTCACATGTAAACCCAAAAAAAAATCCTAATTTTTAACCACATTCTCCAAAAAATCACAATTATAAATTCTATTTTCCAAAAATATAGTTCAATCAAATCCTTAATATAAATCCAAGCAAATAATAGCATTTCCTCACCTGAGAAATATTCCTCGCGTAAAACACAAAAAAAAATACAGAATAGAAGGCCTACTGATTATCAATATCACATAAACGTTTTCGATAAAAAATCAGAAGCCACTTCTGATCTTAATTAAGTGAAGCTTACATTGTGAAATTAAGACAATAGAAGCTCTGTTGGAAGAAGCAAGCTACAGTCAACAATTTTCCTGTTATCTTCTGGACCACCTAATGCTACAGGAACAGGGTGAAGTCCAGCAGATATAGCAGCTTCAAGAACAACCCTCCCCATTATTCCAGTACAACCATTTACCTGTAAAAAATGATGGAAAACAGAAATTATATAAGCTACATCCACAATTTCACTGAAGAGTCCCATAATTTCACTGAGCCAGTAGCATCCTTGAAAAGGCAAAAACCAAATATATAAATAACAAAATATAATATTTGTTTGGCTGACGGGAAAAAAAAATCTGATTATCTTTTAGTCAGTACATGTCTTCTAGCTATTAGTAATTGCAGGATACCATCACAACCCACAAATTTAAAATAAAAATTGAAGCCACTTCTTTATTTAAATAATGAATAAAATAGAAATGATGAAATGAAACACCCCTTGTCTTGAAAATTAAATAAGTCATGGCTTGGTGTGGCTATGAGGAACACCAGCTGGACCAAAGTGATTCACTGCTTCATGAGACTTCATAGGTCCTCTAAGAAGTACCTGCAACCAACGTGTGTTTTTTATTGATACAACTGTGAAGAAGAAATCACTTGAAAGTGAAAATATATTTGTGTCTGGGGGTATTTGACGACCAACACGGCTTATGCAAGCAAAAGGATTCTGAAATCATGAAAATTAAACTTACATTTTGGTCATGACCGATGAATCTTAGAATAAGCATATACAACCAACCAAATCTAAGAACCAAAAAAGTAAATGGTGGCAATATTGTAACCACAAAATTAGTAACTAAAAACTTTTCATTTCACACCAAATATTGCACCAATCATATTTTCACAAATCTTAATTTAAAATGCTGAAAATTGGAATAGAAATTCATTTAAAATTAATATCAACTGAAACCTACCTCATGAATGACTGTAAGAACAAATTAAACAATAACCCAAATGAAATTTTTGGCAGAAATTACATATATAGGCAAGTAAAATTACATTCAAGATAAGATAGTAACTCTTACCATCTCAAATAATTATTTCTTCTTATCAAAAGAAACCGAAATAAGCAAAGTAAATCAATTTAGAAGCAAAGCAAGCAAGCAAAGATAGAGCGAAAGCCCTGAAAAAATCTGCCACATTATCAATGGACCAACCCGCCCCATAAATAGGAACCTACACCATCATCCAAATGCAAGTTGCTGAATTAGGCAAATCATCAATGTATCCACATATATGCTGATTGAATGTGATATATCTCTTCCAACACAGCCTGTTATCATCGAATTCCATCAACTCATTCTGAAATTACACAGTAAGAATAGTGATATTCAGAAATTAGAATCCAATCCCAAACCTCACTACTAAACTGTGAATTCCTCTACCCATTTTAGGTAATTCCTCTACACATGTACCTCAGATGATATTCTTGCCCATGCTATAACTTCTTCATGGAGCAGCCTTTTTAACACCTGTAAACATTAATTGGTAAAGTAAAATAAGAATCTTGATTTTCTCTAATATATCAATCCAAAAATATGAACAGGTCAATCTATTTGCCTTGGGAAATGGGGATTCTATTAATTATCGATTCTTCTTCAACACAAGTTTCACTTCGCCGTAATTGGTAGTAGAACTATGTATGAAATCAATCATATCTTTAAATCCAAAACTCAAAAAGACTTTTAACCAAACAAAATTTCAACATAGATGATGAAAACCAAAATATAGTCCTGGAAAGAAAGTTATTCCTGATTTTGGAGGATGTAAATTTTTTGGGGATAGTCGAGATAACAGATAGCAAGTTAAAATCCAAAACTCTTACACATTGTAATGACAACCATAGAATCACACTTTCACGTCAGGAAGACCCACATTAACCTAATACAAAACATAGTTAACAAAACAAAAGTGCCCAAACACAGTTAACATCTTCCAATCAGCATTTCACCAATAAACATTAGAAATATTAACACTTCCATCAAAGTTTCTCCTGTTTATTACTCAGTTTGGTCTTTGCACTTTCTAGAGTGTGAGTCAATCCAAAAATTAACATCATAACCTAAAAAATATACTTTGTATTTTCTACTAATTAAAAAAATTTATTCTTATACTAATTAAAAAAAATTGAGTAGCTTATGTGACTATAGTCTTTGTTTTTTATTCTTCTACTAATTAAAAAAAATTATTAGTAAAATAGTAAGTAATCTAATTGCAAGGCTTACTGGAACTTGAAAATAATAAATACAATAATTGGTAACAAAAATATAAATTAACCAAAAGATTTCATTATGGAGAAGTCCATTAATTGAGAACATCACCAACATTATTAGCTCTAATCGAAGTAACATATGACATATACCTAACTTAAAATCTTCACTTGCCAAAAGAAAAATTAAAATGACGCCCACTTGTAGTCATGAGGAATCTTCATTAGATGAATCATACACATGACGTGAATAAAAATAAAAAACATTTTTCTTGCGACGTCTATACTTGATGTAAGCATATCAGTATTTTCTTTTCAAATGCAAATATAAAGTACTTTCAGAATCAAGAATAAAATGAAGTTCATTCATATACTTACATCTCAATCGATCAATACCGTCTCCAAGCTATAAATGTGATTGATTGATTCATATGTAGCTTGCTAATTACCAAAAACAGTCTGCAAACTACTGTTAGCAGTAAATAAACCTACCAATAAACTTCTTTTGAGTTAACATGTTCAGCAGCATTAATTAATAAAAATGAGAGAATCTAGAGGGCAATTGATCTTATCTATTGAATAAATATTTGCATTTTTATGGAGGAGAATTCAGTGAGAGGGAGATCAAACTGTGATGGAAAAGATTAAGGCTAGAGATGGAGTCTTTAGAAATTAGAGAATTGCTTTTATAATATTGATTGAAGTAGAAGTTCAGGCCTTTTTCAATAAAAAGAGCATGCATAAAAAGAAAGCTTGTTAATGTAAACCCAAGTTCATTGACTCCTTGAGGTAACTTATCTTGAACCACTCTCTTAACGGCCACCATTTCAGCAGGCTGTAATGGAGCATTGAAACACTTAACCTGTTCACTGTATTAATAATCATGACCAATTGTTAAATGTCAGAAAAAATTGGATGATTATTTCTCCTTACATTAAATAACTAATTATGGAGAAAAAAGAAGAAGAAGAAGAAACAGGTTTTCTTATTTTAAGAAGAGAATGGTTACAATAAAATAGGTAAAAGAAATTAGAAGAAGACCTGAAATTCATTCAATTCTTCATCATTGATAGCACTATCCATTTCAAGCTCACAAATAACAAATATCCTCTTCAATGCTCTCATGCAATAACAAAAATAGTGGGACTGTTGGATGAAGGACTGCTTTCTGGGCATAGTAGAACACTTCTAGAATCTACAAATAGATTAAAAATATCACAATTGTTAGGATAGTCTCACTCTTGCAAGAATAATGAATCAGCCAAACTCAATCATTAATGCAAACATGGAGCAAGTTAGCAGCCGAACATTCTATGCAAGTCTCAATCTCATGAAACGGTCGCATTATTGGAGCCATCACAATGTTCAAATTATACTCTTCATCTCTTTTATCTAGCTTGCAACCAACTACTACAACCGGTACCCTTATCTAAGCGACCATATATAATAAATACATACACGTCAATAACACCTTAATATCAATGTATTAATATATTTTTTCCTTGATCTACACTTTGTCCATGTGTGTCCAGTCTAATGCAAAAGACAATTTCAAAGTGATAAATGCAACCCATTAATTGATGCCTGATCTACATTAGCACCAATCAGTGAAATAGAATAGCTTTATAACCTATGTAAATGGCGATTTTCTTTCTAGTTAGCTACTTCCTATTGGTAATAAATATTTGGTAAAAAGCGAAAAAGGAATACTCTAAACAAACAAATGCATAGAAGACATTAAAATCACAAATCAGACATGGTGAACATATAATGAAGTGATCCAATTGTAAATACCGCATATAAGAGACATGAATGAGACTGAAAATTTAAAAACTGAACAAAAATCATTGTGGAGTTCAAAACCTTCACCTGTCCACGACTAAGCATCTCTGATTTCCTCAATTTCTTCATAGCAAATATTTTTCCTGTACAAAAGCAGTTGCTTCAAGTTCTAAAGATTATTACCCAATCCGTTTTGTGTCAAATCAAGAATGCGTACATATCTTTTCGAGGTCAATAAATTCATCCGAAACGTCTGAAATCTCAACAATGGAAAACCCAAAAAACACATAATCAGTAATAATTCTGCAAAATTCCACTGATATTTTATCTGAATTTTCCACTGCAAAAGTGAGAATTAATTAATAAATATTGAAAAACTCACCATGTCAAAACTGATAGGCAAGTAATTGTTGGAAGAGACTCCAGGCAACGGAAGCCCAGGCTTCGACAAAAATCTGACGGCACCACCGGAGCTCATCGTCATGTTTGAAACCACCAAACATGTGGCATTGAAACCAATATTATACGCTAGTGTTCCAACTGGCTTGAAAAGTCCGAAAGTTCTCTAGGAACTTTGACTGGGCTTCATGTTCTCAAACCTCGGCCACTCCAACTCCACCTTCGACCCTTCTCCTTCTTCTTGGCGAAGATGCGGATAACTCCTTCAGCTTGAGTTTTGAATTCAGATATATAATGTTGAATCTAGCGAAGGGCAGCGGCTTTTTTGATTTCAGTCATCGCCGGCGTGGAGCAATCGAAGGGCAGCGACTTTTTATTTTTTATTTCAGATCCGAGATGTGAGAGAGAGATGATAGATTTTAGGGGAGAGAGAGCTGAGAGCGTATGGAAGAAAGAAGAATTTGCAAAGGAAACTGGGGGTTCACCTGATTGTAAGTGTGCAAAGCAAGCTTCATATTTTAAATTTTTTTATATTAGCCATTAGAAAGATCCCAGATTTTTGCTTTTTGGAGAAGTTTCATTGGAGCCTAAATGCTATTTGGGGCCCACTATTATTACTGATTTTTGGCGGAAATTTTTAAAAAATTGATTTTGAATTATTTTACTTGTAGGAAAAGCTTCAAAAAAACTATTTGAAAAATTTTTGGGGGGAACTTTTGGAGGTAAAACTATGGCTACTATCCTTCTTTATAATAATAATAAGATTTCACTCTTTTCCCTTCCCCAAAAATAATAATAATCAGATCTTTCTTTATAATTATAATAATAATAATAAGATCTTTCTTTATAATAATAATATTTTCACGCAACAGGCGCCTACCATTTCTCTGACATTGACTAACTTTTGGAGATAATTGTTTATGTTTATTATTATGTTATTATTATTTTATTTTATTTCACTCTTTTCCCTTCCCCAAAAATCACATGCGGGAATTTTACAACCTTTCTCTCTCTCCCAAACAGGCTAGGCGGGATTTTTTGCAAAAAATTGAGCGGGATTTTCTACACCAACTATCCTTCTTTATTATTTTGGGGAACTTTTGGAGGGATTGTTTATGTTTATTATTATGTTATTATTATTATGTTTATGTGTACTATACAAAATGCAAAACGTCATTTCTAGTTTCAAAAAGTAATTTTTTTTATTTTTATTTTAATTTGTATGCAAACTTTGGAGAGAATCACTGGAAAAAGTAATTGGTTTTTTTATTTTTATATTCATTTGTTTATTGCTTGGGGACGAACCAGCAATGATGAAAGAGAAATACGAAAATGTTATATATCAATCATCATTTCACATCACAACTTTTAAAATAATTAATGCAAATTTTGAAAATCGGTACTCATTGCAAATTCAAAAAATGGTACTGTACACATTTGTTTTATAATATTTAATCATCAGATACCCTGTCTTTTTTTCTTCTAGGAGACGCTTTTGAGGAGTGAAAAAATAATTTGGGGAACTTTTGGAGGGATTGTTTATGTTTATTATTATGTTATTATTATTTTATTTTATTTCACTCTTTTCCCTTCCCCAAAAATAATAATAATAAGATCTTTCTTTATAATAATAATAATAATAAGATCTTTCTTTATAATAATAATATTTTCACGCAACAGGCGCCTACCATTTCTCTGACATTGACTAACTTTTGGAGATAATTGTTTATGTTTATTATTATGTTATTATTATTTTATTTTATTTCACTCTTTTCCCTTCCCCAAAAATCACATGCGGGAATTTTACAACCTTTCTCTCTCTCCCAAACAGGCTAGGCGGGATTTTTTGCAAAAAATTGAGCGGGATTTTCTACACCAACTATCCTTCTTTATTATTTTGGGGAACTTTTGGAGGGATTGTTTATGTTTATTATTATGTTATTATTATTTTATTTTATTTCACTCTTTTCCCTTCCCCAAAAATAATAATAATAAGATCTTTCTTTATGATAATAATAATAATAATAAGATCTTTCTTTATAATAATAATATTTTCACGCAACAGGCGCCTACCATTTCTCTGACATTGACTAACTTTTGGAGATAATTGTTTATGTTTATTATTATTTTATTTAATTTCACTCTTTTCCCTTCCCCAAAAATCACATGCGGGAATTTTACAACCTTTCTCTCTCTCTCCCAAACAGGTTAGGCGGGAATTTTTGCAAAAAATTGAGCGGAATTTTCTGCACCAACTATCCTTCTTTATAATAATAATAAGATAAAGATATAGATAAGTATAGATTTTTACACAGCCAACTAAAACAATAGCCATATTCTATTGGGAAATGCTTCAAGTACCGCACCCCTTGTAGTACCTATAGCATGGTCCTATTTTATTACTCTTGTGAGTGGCGATTTTTTAAAATTTTTAAGACTTAAAACTTCAATAATCTTTTATTGTTGTAAAAATCCAAGTTCTGTTATGATCTTTTAGCTTATTTATCTTTAAAACATGTTAAGATAATCATTTCTTTCCTCTTCAAGTATGGTAAGGTAAATTCGATAATCCTAAATAATACTAAATGGCCGTGTAAAAGAAATTTATGCCAAATATATTCATAAGATAGATTAATAAGTAATAGATAATATAAAGAAGAAAATGAATCTCGAGCATTCTAGTTAAATGAGTTTTTATTTTTATTTTTTGAGTCACGTGTCCAAGCTTCATCCGATTGGTGCATTATCGTACTCAATTCAGAGAGTTTGATTTGTGTGATTAATTTCATTAAAAAACGAAACGACAGGCAACTAATTATGAAGAACACTCTGAGCCTGAGGCCAGCTTATTACGGGGAGTATGGCCTAGAAGGATGAGAAAATTTAGGCTATATGACCTTAGATGATCTATGTCTCACGCGTTTAATGTTGTCTAATACTGAATATCGAATGCGGACCAAATGTTTGGCCCTTTCTATTTGTTGTAAGAGATTTCCAGTCCTACTCAACAATTACCATTATGGTTAATCCATCTGCTTAATACCAAAAACATTGTTACAATTTGAGCATGCTGCATCAATTTGGACAGCTAAAAAGAGTTGCACAAATATGATTCCAATTTTGAAGTTAAATCTAATACTACTGGTGGACATTACAAAGTACTCTTCTTTGGATACTCCATTCCATTTGTTTCTTGCAAGAACTTGCACACTATATATTTCAATAATAAACCTTCATTGTAATAAAATAAAAAATAAAAGAAGAAAAGAAACAAAAGTAGAAAAAAGGAAACCCATTAACAATGGCAGAAAAGGAAGGAGGCATTGTGAAAGAGGGGCATGAAGACGGGCTGAAAATGGCCATTTCCATTCTCGAAGAGTTTGAACTGCCACTAGGGCTTCTCCCATTGGCTGATGTTATACAAGTTGGTTTTGTGAGGAGCACCGGATACATGTGGATTCTGCAAAACAAGAAAGTTGAACACAATTTCAAGATGATTAGCAAGCTTGTGAGTTATAGCACAGAAATTACCGGGTTCGTCGAGAAGCAGAGGATCAAGAAACTCAGAGGAGTGAAGGCTAAGGAGCTTATGCTGTGGCCACCAGTGAGCGAAATAACACTGGATAATCCACCCACTGGAAAAATTCACTTCAAGAGCCTTGCAGGAATTAAAAAAACTTTTCCCGACGAGGCATTTGCTGCTGGACAGTAAGCTTAAAAGTTACTTTTAAGAATCATAGCAAGTTCAGCTATGCTTTACAAGTAGCTTGAATAGCATGCTCTAAGTCTATCTTTCTCTATCCATGATCCATGGAATCAACTAATCAAGTCCTTCATGGATTTTTACCTTCTTGATTTGATGCTCTTCTGTATGGCATGCTTCTTCCTTTAATTGCCTGCTTTGATGAAATTATCTCAATTCAATTGAAAATAATACGAGCATACAATCGTATCAGAAGTTTTAACTTCTATTACTGTCGAATTTTGTTCCGTACTCACTACCGAACATGCCGTAACAACTGCATTTCTCACTTACCAGGATAACAGTAGCAATGTAAAAGTTAAAACAAGGACAATCACATACTATGTGTGGATATATACAAAATCAAGACTATCCAACTATAAAATGCCTGAAATTTAATGTATCGTTTGGAAAAATTATAAATCAATTTATAAAGAGGAATAGTAGTGAGTTTCATGAAATGTGTGGATAATAAGGAGTAGTCATTATGAATGTATAGTCAAATATTAATATTTGACTTTGACTCAAGAGGCTAAAACATTTCAACCGTCGTAATTTCTTCAACTGACAGCACCTTTAATACGACTACGAGGCATATCAGACATGATCATATCAGAAAACTCTCATCATTCATCAATTGTTCTATATTGCAACATCATCTAAGGATACATCATATATTGCTCTTCCATCTTTACGAGACGAAAACTCAACTATGGCACTCATCTAAACGACTTTTATGCAGCTGAAATGCAGGATTAATCCATGCCCCACAATTGCACTGCATGCCTGCCCAGTTGAAGGAACCCAATCGGGCTTTGCATCCGATGCATTGAAGCTTGTCTTCTACACATCCTTCTTCAACTGCAAATTGACCATACAAGATATGCAAGGTTTTTGATCATGCTTGCTGAGCTTAAAAAGTATATAAAAATTTCCTTTAATGGTAAAAACATTTACTTATTACTGAGGTAAGAGTTACTATCAAAGTGAACCATGATGACTCGGGCTTCGACTAACCTGGTTGCATCCACTTCATCGGCTCCACAAAAATAGATGAGCATTCAGGTGGATCATCTAATTCGTCACTTCTCTTTTTCCATTTGAAGCACTTCTGTCCCTCTCCGCGTTTATGGGGAACAACGTGCTCCTCTGAAGCAACAATCCTACGGCATTTCTTGCACCGGTACACAGCTTGAGGCCTTCGATCAGATCCAGAATCAGTGTTAGAAGGTGCTACTTCCATTGAGGTTTCCAGCTCAACTCTCCAATCTAACGGAAAATTTAAAAAACAAAAATAATAAGCAGTGTATTCATGTCAAATATTGCCTTCGTAGAAGTAAATCTACCACAGTTATAAGAACTGACAAGAGTGTCAAGATCTTCCTGTAAAAAGATATTTTCTTTCCTAATACCATAATTACGATTATTAAAAACAAAAAAATAAGCCTCGTAAAGTTATAAATTTGGGGATGACTACAATACATCTACCGATCGTACCAAACCAACTATAAATTTCCAGTTGAAGCAAGCTTATATATTCTTTATTACAAGTTCATTCACGAAAAACAAAATAAACTATCAGTATTGAAGGCTTTCAAATTTCCAGATTCCAACTAGTTGAATAAAAAAATAACCAGGTTTCTCGCGTGCGTAAACACTCACACATAATTATACAAATTCAAGAAGAGAAATTGATTAGAATACGTACCAATCACCGTTGAATCGGATCAATGAAGACGAAGTGGTCACTCGCTCGTTCAAGAACCCTAAATATGTAGAATCTAATCAAACGATGTCGTAGTGTTGAGAAATGTGATGTTGGACCGTGAAGTTCAGGGCCTGACCCAATTATTTCGTGCGAAAAGTGCTTACCCTCTATTTAACAAACATATTTTTAAATATATTTTTTACAACGCAATTTTTCAAAGGCAAATTACACTCATTCATACTTTTATATTTATAATTTTTAAAATCAGTTGCTAGAGTAATAATTATGGAAATCATGTGTGATTAAAAACTTAAAACAAGCAACAGCTGTAAAACGTCCACTCCAAATGCAACTGTCTCCTCGCTTCTGGTAATGAGTTTAATCTCATACTTAATCCCAATATCGTTTCTTTTAATGCCATTATTGTTGTCTATGCTTAAGAATCACAACTTGACATTGCTCATTAGTTGTTCGACAGAATCCCCTAAATGGACATTGCGTCATACAATACTCTAATTTATGTTTATGCTGTGACAGTGGTGATTAAGGATGATTAGATAAGGGCAGCATTACGGACAGCACGGTGGTGGTGAACCTACTGGCTACTATTGCATCTCCGAAAGTCTTCTTGATCGGAACCCTCTTTGAAGCGTCCTTCCTCTATTCCTTTGCCGCATGGTGATCTATGTGTCCTGCACCGTATCTTCCCGATTTATGGCCAACGTCGAGCGTTCTCTAGCCCATTACTAATCTTAAGGTGTTTGAAGACAACGTGTTAGTCCGAGAGCTTCTCGAAACTCGAGGTGAAAGTCGAGTCCTGGTCATAGACGGTGGCAGCAGCACTAGACGTGCCCTGGTAGGAGGAAATCTTGGACAATTGGCCCAGAATAACTGCTGGATTGGTATTGTAGTTAATGGTTGCATTAGAGATGCAAATGAGATCAACTACTATGATATCACAGTTAAAGCCTTGGCATCACATCCCTAGAAATCGAACAAAAAGGGCAATGGCCAAAAAAAGGCCCCGATTCAGTATTTAAGATACCTTATGAGTTTAGTTTCATTGTTGTTTGGGTTTTGAAGCTAATTTTATAGAATTTCACAAGGATAATTTTGGGTTACTGTAAATGTATAATTCCTATACTAGGGATTTAACTTGAGAAAATTTTTGGAACTAATTATAATTACTGTTTCTGTTCTGTTGAACAAATGATAAGCCATTGAAATTGTTGTTGTTGGATTTTCTATTACTTTTGTAGTAAAATTCTGGGTCTTTTTATACTGCAAATGGATGCTCTTATTTTGCTTTTGTTCTGTGTCTATTGCACATTGCGGTAGTGGTGGTTAATTATACATAATTTGCTTCTTCAAATACTTGGAATTTTTAGAACATCTCCAATGCAACAATGTGTATTAGTGATGGTATACATATAAAATATCGAGTTGTCTATCTACTAATGATGTTAAGTCGTTCTTATAATGTATTAATTCATCAAATGAAATTAATTACAAAACTGAAATAATGTTTCAATTGTAATTAATTTTAAACTGAAATTGATTATAATAAAATGTAATTAAATTAAAATTGCAGTTGAAATTGTAATTAAGGTGAATGTAATCAATTCAATTAATTTTAGGGGAAAAAATCTCTAATGTTTTTCAATTACAAAATTCAAATAAAGTTACAATTGTAATTATTGTAAACTGTAATTGATTACATGATGTAATTAAGTTGCAATTGTAATTAATTATAAAATTAAAATAAAGTTGCAATTAATTAATCACAAAATTGAAAGAAAGTTATAGTTGTAATTAATTGTAAATTATAATTTATTAAAGAATGTAATTAAGTTACAATTTTAATTAATTGCAAAATATAAATAAAGTTACAATTGTAATTAATTACAAAACTGAAATGAAGTTATAATTGTAATTAATTACAAAATTGAACTACAGTTACAATTGTAATTAACTGTAAAATGTAATTCATTACAAAAGGTAATGTGATTTAAGCGAATGTAACTAATTAAATTAATTTCAGCAAAAATCTATCATGTTTTACAAAATTCATTAGTTACAATTATAATTAACCGCAAATTTAATCAAGTTACAATTGTAATTAATTACGAAACTTAATTTTGATAATGAAGATAACTTACCCACAAGCACAATCATATATTTACTTTGTGTAACTAATTCAATTAATTTAACCAAAAATAAATAAATTGTAATGTACAATTAAGTTGCAAATGTAATTGCAATTTGTATCAATTAATTTCTGCAATTAGTAAATTTGTCATGTTATGCAAATTCATTAATTAGAATTATAATAAATTTATACTCTAAAAACTAAATCAATAACCCAAACAATCAAAATTACTTTTTTTAAGTGAATCCATAGTGGGTGTCTCTGTGACATGAATGCAGTTGTATTGATTGGGATTGGCCTCACCCCATCCATCCAAAACCACAGTTGCTATGCTTTTTCCCTTTGTCAAATTTGGGTGCTCGTTCAATTTCCATGAAAATTCAAAGCCATCCACATCTCTTCTCTATTTCTAATTTATAATCAATAAAAATGATAATAAAAAACCAAATTGGCATCAGAAACACAACAAATACATACAATCTAAGACTTTGAATTTTTGATGCACGTACAAACTCTAATTAGTGACCGACACCATTACTCAGTGGCTTCAGCCCCTAGAAATAATATGTAATATATATTTGTATTCATAGATTGTGAAAGGAGAAGAAAGTACTTGAAGCTTGCGCCACCTACCATAGAAAATCATGATCGATTGTTTCAGAATTTAAAAAATGAAGGGGTTTAGATTGGGTATCAGGAAGAAGGAAGAGATTTTAACCAAAAACATAGCTGGAGCTGCTGCAATTGATAGAACACCAAAGGCCGACGAGATGCCCACGAAAACTGACCAGATGATCTTGATGGAGCCGGTTGGGAAAAGATGTAGAGGAAGAGTCGTTCTCTCTAGGGAATTTCGAGAGGGGGGAGAGAGAGAGTTTCTTTTTCAAATTTTACTTTATTTTGAAAATATGTATTATATTGTTAAAATATTTTTTAAAATATCTGATCTTTAAAAAATTGGTCCTCAAAATCTTGTATCTGTGTACTTAACCCATTTTTCAAATCACTTTTTAAATATATATATATATATATATATATATATATATTTTTTCTTTCTTTACTTTTCAAGCACACGTTTTAACTATAAAATATATAAAAAAAAATATATGTTTTTAAACAAAATTTTTTTTACAAACAGAGCCTATAACTATCACTTTTTAAAACTAATAACAAACTTTAGTTTTCTTTTATTTTAATTTAGGTGGTAAATACTAATTAATAAAAAAAATATTATATATAATATAAAAATAATTATCATTTATTTATAAATTAAATTAAACAAATATAATATTAAGTAAAAAAACTCAAAAAATACATAATATTGTGTATGGGACATAAAGTCACATTTAATTACACAAAGTCACAATTTCATAATATGTTCAAATTTAATCATAAATTTAACCCCACCCCACCCCACATCACTACACCCACCCCACCACACCACACCACACAAAGTCAAAATTGATCACACAAAGTCACAGTTCGTCACAATTACAAATTTATCGCAAATTCCACCCCACTCCCGTCCATGCACTGGGTGAAAAGTCGCAGTCGGTCACACAAAATCACATTTCAGTCATAATTACAAAATTAATCACATAATCGACCCCAGTCACCCCACCCCCATAGAGTCTTAGTCAAGCCTACTATTTTTTACTTTTCAAACATTTTTAATCACACATTCTTTCAAAAATACTATTCAAAACCACATTATACACAAAATAATGGGGGCCAAACGGGGACAAAATTGGTCGCAAATTTTAACAAAACATCACCTCACCACACCCACCTCATTACATCACCGAAGTCACAGTTAGTCATACAAAGTCGCAGTTAAGTGAATATTACGAATTTAGTTGCAAAATTCACTCCACACACACCCCATCTACTAAGTCACGGTTCAGTCACAATTACAAATTTAGTCTCAAATTTCACCACACCCAACCCACAAAGTCACGATTGATTACAAAACTCATATTTCGGTTACAATTACAAATTTAATCGCAAATTTTACTGCAACCCCACCTCACCCATAGGCACAGTTTGTCACATAAAGTCACGATTACAAATTTAGTTGCAAAATTTACCCTATCCCACCCACAAAGTCACAATTGATCACACAAAATCATAGTTCGATCGCATGAAGTTAGGTCACAATCATTCATAATTGGTCACATAATATTTTTTTATTAGTCACAACTTACGCGTTTCTTTGTCACATCCCGCACTTATCACAAGTCACACAAAGTCACAATTAATCAATATTTTGTTCACATTTACCTATCAATTTATCACATCCTGTATTAGCCATAAGTCGCATAAAGCCACAATTAGTCAATATTTTGATCATAATTAGCTAATAATTTATTACAATTCGTACTCTCTAAAGTCACAATTAGTCATTATTTTAGTCACATTTATCTAATAAATTGGTCACGATCACTATTCAAGCACTAACCTCACCGCCCCAACCACCACCACACCCACTCCATGCACCCGACCTCATCCAAATCTCAAAACCAACCCAAAACTGCCTTCTACAATATTGCCTTCTGTCGCCGACAACAACAGCCTTCACCATCACCTTCACCACCACAAGCCACCACAACCTCCACCATTACCTTCACCACCACAAGCAACCACATTCACCAACACAACATAAAAACAACCACCATTGTAAACACAACCACCACCGCCGTAATCCACACTGCGAGCTCACCACCACCATCACATAACCACCGCAAAAATCACTGCTACTTAAACCTAACACCATCACAACCTCCATACAATGAGATGTACACACACCACAAATCGCAAAATTAAACACACACATTGAGATCGAACAAACCAACCATGCGAATCAAACAACCTTTAAATTGAAAATTAAACACCGTTGAGTGTGGCGATGTGGCGCATCGTGCAGGCGCCACTGTGCACTCACTACTCCCTTGTGCCGCCCCCCGCCGCTACGTTGCCGGAGTTTAAGGGGGGTTTAAATTACCATAGACCGGGGGGAGAGAGAGAGGGAAGAAGCCTGGGTTGGTTTGGATAAGGGTTGGGGTTGGTTTGGATAAGGGTTGGGGTTTTAATTGTAATTATTATGCATTAATTTAATTATTTTTAAATAGTTAATTAAATGAATTAGCACCTTAAATTAAAAAAAAAAACTGTTCCACACAAGGTTTTTTAATTGCACATTTGAAATACGAGTGTTCATGTAACTTTTCCTTATTTCATGAACGCATGGGCCTCTATGCAAAGTCCAGTTACCCAATGTAATCTCAACATATACGGGTTTATAGTACTCTCATTGGGCCATATTTTATTCGAACAAAATAGGGGAAAGTAAACATATAATTAGTAATTACCCTTTGGGGACCAAAGTGAAATTTATTGAAACTTTAAAAATCATGGAATTCGATCCCAACAAAATGTTTTCTTTCTTCCTCAAGGAATTGTCTTTTAACATGTCAATTGAGATATTGAAATGTCGTTAACGAATGGCAAATAGTGTCAAAGGATAGTGTAATATTTTGATGGCTAGAGAATGAATGATTAAGGACCATGTCCATTTTGTATCGTGGATCGGTCGGATACTTGTTATTTGCATCTTCTTTGGAATCAGGATTAACATTACAATATATTTCTCAGCTCTAGCTTAACTTTTTTTTGGACACGATCTTAGTGCGTGCAATGTTGTAATTTTGAAACTTGTGCGGATTTCGATGAAATTCAAATGAGATTTTAGGCTCATAGTTGATAGGAAATTCAATGAAGATTCTTGTGGAATGGGAATCTTAATTTTTCATATTACACGACATGTAGATATACAAGAGATATTACATATTATCACTATAGTCCCTAATCTCTAATAGATGTTATATTGGTACACTTAATTGGAAGAATAATACACTTACGGTGGCAAGGGTTTGGTTCACAAACTCACGACCATTGTCAGAACGAAAGGTCTTAACCTGAGTATGAAATTGTGTCTCAACCATTTTGGAGAATTGAGGGATAACATGTACGACATCACCTTTCGATTTTAACAAGTAAATCCAACATATTCGGGTATAGTCATCAATAAAAGAAACAAAATATTTTTGACCTGAAGTTGATGTAGTGGAGAAAGGGCCCCAAACATCAGTATGAACGCAAGTAAATGAAACATGACTTCTATTAAAACTGATTTTAAGGTTACACAATAATTTTTGGCAAAAATACAATGTTCGCATCACATACTAGAAATAGAAATATTCTGAAATAGGTTTGGAAACAAATGTTCTAAATAAGAAAAAGAGGGATGTCCTAATCGACAATACCACAAAAGGATCTTGTCTCTAAGAGAAGATCTACTAACTGCTTGAAGACCAGCACCAGTTATAGTTTGTAACTCCCTTGTCCCCTCCAAAAAATATAGTCCTCCCCTTTCTTTACCAGTGACAATCATCATCTTCGTTCGATTGTCCTGAAAGATACAATGAGAAGATGAGAAGGTTACAGAACAATCTAGATTTTTTGTAATTTGACTAATGAACAACAGATTTGTAGAGAAAGTAGGTGCAAGTAAGATAGAAGATAAGGATAGAGTAGGTGAAAAAGAAACATTTCCGGCCCTAGTGATTTGGACAGGAGTGCCATTAACCACCTGAACAGACTGAACATGTGAGGTAGATAATGAATCAAGAGTAGAAAGATTGCAGGTAAAATGGTCAGTTGCTCCAGAATCAATAACCCAAGAGTCAAATACAGCAGAAGTAGATGTCAGAACAAAGGTACCTTCCACAGGAGACAATCGAGCAACATGAGAGGCAGTAGGTGCATTAGTAGAGGCAGTAGATGCATGGCTAGTCTGAGAAGATCTCCAATCTTTCCTCTCTGCTTGTTTGCATGTGTGCCCTTTGAAATGGAAGAATGAGCAAATATCAACAGACTGGTTATGGGCTCGTGGTAGAGGATTGAATCCTCTAGCAGCTAATGCAGAAGCCTCAGAGTGATTTTCAGTTCCCATGGTAAGCTGTCGTTGTTCTTCACGTTGAACCATAGAGAACACTTCATCTAGGGTTGGAAGAGGTGTTGCAGCCAAAATGCGACTACGCACCTGATCCAGGTTATAATCAAGTCCCACAAGAAACATATAAATTCTATCTTCAGCACAACGTTTCCTTAACTCCTCAATATCAACAGCACACTTCATAGTGTTTGGCCTGTGATAGTCAAGTTCCAAGAAAATGGAGTTCATTTCAGTGTAGTACGTGACAAGGGGCCGCCCCCTTGACTCAATTGAAAAGATCTTCTCACCAACTCATAAATCTGTGATGAATCAGAAACATCAAGATAACTTCTCTTAACTGCATCTCATACATCTTTACTAGTATCACACTGAACAAAATGTGCCACAAGAGTATCGATCGTAGAGTTGATAAGCCAAGACTTCACAATGGCATCATCCGCCACCCACTCCCCATAGTCAAAATCACTTTTACCCGGTGCAATTTTCTCACCAAAGACGTGATCTGATTTCCTTCTACCAGCAATGTGCATATCCAAAAGTTTCGACCAAACACGATAATTTTTTCCATCTAACTTAATGTGAATTAGAGACGATAACTCATAAATTAATGACGTCATAATCTTGTTCCCAACCATTTTCCTAAATACCCAAAGTTGATACAATCCCACAGCCACCAGCAGATAGAATGCACCAAAAAATAAAACCCACAGTATATATAACTTCTCTGAACTAAACCCAAAAAAAGGGATTAGCCAAAAAAAAGAGGAAACTGAGTTGCAGGGATTTTCGCCGGAGAGTCAGCCGGAGATGCTGCCGGAGGCGAGCACCTGAGTCGCGCCTGAAGCAGAAGAGGAAGCCAGGAAGTCGCAGTGTGCGACGTTGAGGTTCACGCAATGTAGGAAGAAGAGAAAAAACTTCGAAAAACTGGGTACCACGGCACCACCTAGGGTTTTGGTTGCCGAGAGCTGGGTCGGTGGTCGCCGCCGTCGTCGTCAGCGCTAGACGGTACCGAAAAAAGGGCTGGGCTGGTAAGGTGGAAAGTGCAGGTTAGGGTTTCTTCTCCTTGGGCTCTGATACCATGAAGATTCTTGTGGAATGGGAATCTTAATTTTTCATATTACACAACATGTAGATATACAAGAGATATTACATATTATCACTATAGTCCCTGATCTTTGATAGATGTTATATCGGATCACAAGAAGAGAATTGATTCAATCTAGGATGAATTTGGTTCTTAGATCAATGAATCATAGGATGTATAGAAAGATGTTAAGGCTCAAGAATAATGACAACAACCTCTATTGAATTTCATGCATAAGCTTGGCATTTTTAGAAGAATGAATTGGGCCACGAAAAAAAAAGGTTTAGAATTGAATTAGGGAATGTTTTGGTCGTCGACCGCTCGAGCGTAATTCGAGGGATTCAAGCGGTCTCTTTTTTCCTTGAGGACCGCTTGAGCGCATTCGAGCGTTCCTCGAGTGCTCTGAATTTAGGCAAGGGCCGCTCGAGCAGAATTCGAGCATGACTCGAGCGACAAGCTACTGGAAATCGCGTGTCGAGCGGGAATCAAGCGTGAGGAAAGTATGATTTGTAGCTTACGAATTTCAGCCTTCACTTTCCAACCTAACCCTAACCTACCTTATCAACAAAATTGCACCTTAGTACTTGAATTTTACAAATGTTCAATTTAGTTCTTGTTCACAGAATTATCAATTACAAAATCCTAACAATAAAGATAACCTTAGCAATCTTCCTTCAAAAGTTTATACATCTTATGAGATCGGTTTAAATGTCTTTTGTATCTAGGGGACTTTTTCTTTAGTTAAGTGGGTTAGATATAAGTGTACTCATCTTAAAAGCTAGATGAGGCTAGAAAGGTAAGTGCAGCAAATATCGAATATATTAGAGCCTGTTTAGTAAAATGATTTTTTCACATTAAATTTTCAAACTCAATCTCAACTATCAATTTTTAATCAAGTTCACAATTTTTAGTTTTTTTAATATTTTTAAACTACACATTCATTAAAAAGAAAAATCACAAAAACTTCAAAAAAATTGCATTACTGAAGAGACTCTTAATTTCTCTTGGATGCATTCTAAAAAAGACACATTTAGGAAAACAAATCTTACGAACATGTCAATTCACTTGTTAGCCTTTTGTAACTAGGGGCATTTTGAGAGAAGCGAATCTGATATAGGCCTACTCATCCTTGAATCTTGATTATAATTAACTATCAACTTTAATCATTAGTTATGCTATCTTTAAAACACATGTTTCAAAGTGTATCATTTTAATCTTCTGTAGATAGAGAGCTTTCTATGGACAAGTGTATTAGATGTGAGCGTACTCATATAAAGCTTGATTATATAGTTAACTCTTACAATTGCACGAACTTTGGGATCTGGCTAGGTTTAAAAAAAAAAAAGTTTACATTCCATTGGTTTTAAAGAAGTATGAGTTTAGTAGAGTTGGGAATCATGCTAGTTCACCAGACACGCTAGCTTTAATATAGTAGGACTTTCTTTAAACCAGTGTATCAGTTATGAGTGTACTCATCCCGGACATACTAATCTTTAAAACATGATTATAATTAACTCGTAAATCAACAAGCACTAAGACTTTTGAGAAGGGATTTGAGCGATAAGGTTATATTTAAAAAGGAAAAATAAAAATGCAATAAATATTTTACTTCATTGTGCTAAAATTAACATAAGTATTTAAAGAGTACCTCAACGATTTTATCCTTTTTAGAGATTATTACATGTAAGATTCATGTGCATCAAATCAAATATAATAAAAAACTTGTCAATGATTAAAACGCACCGAAGATCAAAGGTTGTGGACTGCTGTTGAGAACCTACTAATCGAAAATGAGTGTGTGTTGTATTATTTAAAAATGGTTTTTTCTTTTAAATGAACTAATATTTCACCCATGCGATGTACGAAAGTTGTTATCCACAATATCAATTTTAATAAGTATTTATAAAATTTTAATGCTTATACATAATCAACGCATATATAAATGCATAAAAAATAATTTTCTATTTCAATATTTATTAGACTTTAAAAAATAATATACCTAATTCAAATTATTAAAAATATCTTTGAATAGTAAACGTCAATTTATATATTTAAATATTTGGATTTAATGAATAAAACTTTATTTACAAAAATAAGCAGTCAAAATAATAATTTTGAAAATCTCGCAATTATGATGATACGAAAATCGAGTAAAGTTAGAAATCACGAAATTGTACCTAAAATCTTATACCATGTAATCTTTAAAAATTTATCAAAAAATAAGTATGGTTAAAAAATATTAATCATTGTATTAATATTATTATCTTTAAAGAAATCAAATTATTAACTCTTTAATATTAACATTCGTTCAATAAATTTTTCGATAAATTATTTATAAGTAACACATTTTTTCAACCCATTTATTAATCACATATATTTCTCCAAAATTTTTCTTAACCATACATTTTATTATAATACTAAAACATAAAAAATTTAAGAATTAATTTTATCAGACTATCCTACTTTCATATATAGTATATAGATTTTCCCCAGTGCAATGAACTAAAATTGCTATCCGTAATATCGATAAGTATTCATTAAAATTTAATGATTATACATAACCAACACAAATGCAAAAGATATAAAAATAATTTCTTCATTCTCATCACATATTTAACATTTTTCTCAATTTTCATTCAAAAACACCAATACAATAATTAAAAGTATGTGTTTAATCTTAATATACGACAATTAAACAACGTTGAAGATCAATAAACTATTATATCATATAATCTTTGCACAATTATTAAAATTAAAAACGATTAAAAAATATTAACCATTATTTACCATAATAGTAGACTATTAGTGTGTGTGTGTGTGTGTGTGTGTATAAAAGGCAATAAATACTTTCATATCTATCTAGATTTTGCATTCACATTTGGCGTATAACTATTTTGTATTCACATTAAACTCGTTTTCCATTCACACTAATCAAATCATATAAAAGATGTGCACTTTAGGCTGAAAACAATAACTTCTATCACAAGCTATACTTCTACTTTTATTATAACTAGTGCATCACCCATGCGATGCACAGATATTGAATCGTACAAAATATATTGTAAAATTAGTGAATAATTTTGGTATATTGTAAAATTAGTGAATAATTTTGGTATATTGGATCTCCAGTATTCATATACTCTGAACATGCAAACAATAGATGAAAAAGTTAATAATAGAGATCATGCATATAAAAGATAAAATTCAATATTTTGACCATTGATAATGAAAAACAACATGTATAATAATAATAATAATAATAATAATAATAATAATAATAATAATAATAATAATAATAATTGCGAGGTCGACAAAGATATTGCATCAAATTTATGATATTTTAGGTTTTCAATATTTATACAACATAATTATTTTCTGATTGAAATTATAATTTAGTATTGATCATCTCAATTTTTAGTTAAGTAAATTGAGAGACAATTTATATATTATTGTCAAAAAATATCATAAAATTTGAATTAAAATATAGTAAAGAATATTTTAGTATGGTTAATTACTTTTTAAAATTTTTAAATTAACAGTTATGACAAAAATCATTAATAACTATATCATTTCAAACAATATAGATAAATTTGTTAACCCTTAATGTTAAAAAAATGTGATATGAGACTTTTTGGAATAAAAAATTAATTAAGAATTAAATGTAATTGTCATTGAAATAATTTTGATAAATAATGCAATATAGGAAAGAACTTTAATAAGTATATGTAATAAATAACTTTAAAATAAGATTTAGTTATAAAAATTTCAATACAACGTGATTTATAAAAATACGAATGTGTATAAATTTTAAATATAATTTTAATTGAGAATTTGACATTGGATCTGTATAACTGAACCAAATATTTATCCATAAAATTAAGGCCAATAAAATATCACAATTATTATAAGAAATTAATTACATATTAAATGTAATTATCTATAAAAATATTTAATAATTTAATAATATGTTATAAAAAAGAGCTCCAATTTTTAGATGTACTAAATAACTAAAAATAAGATTATTTATAAAAAAAAACTATACGTATGATGTGATTTATAATTTAGTACTCCCTCCATTCCATAAAGATAGTCCTATACTCATTTTCACACAGATTAAGGACAAAAATGAATATAAAATATTAATTTCACTCTTAAAAAATAAAATAGACTATCTTTTTTAGATAGACAAAAAAGAAATAGTGGACTATCTTTATAGGACTTATAGAGTATTATCTAGTAATAAAATTCTGACATAATTTTTAACTGAAAATTTTACTTTAGATTTGTATAACTGAACACAAATATTTATTTGCAAGATTGAAAACGTTAGAAGAACACAGTTTTTTTTTATGAAAATGGAGATTTGACACAAAAAATCCAAATATAAATAAGTAAAACAAAAAAAATTATCGTTCTTATATCATAAAAAATAAAAAACAACTTCTCGGTAAAAGCAAATTTTTAAAAAAAAATCTAGTTTCTTGTTTTGATTATTTTTTATACAATGTGATATACAATTTCATCAAATATATATACTGACCCATGAATAATATATTTTTTCTTCACTCAACGATCGAAACCATTAACATATCTATCCAACCCAAAACTATTCTAAATAGCCCAACATTAGCTAACACATTGCAACCCCAATAGAGAAATCTAGAACATAATATAAATAGACTATTAACAAATCATCTTATTAGTCCAAAATAATATTGCATTCTATATTGTTTTTGAAACTTTCTCTACAATATTATTGTGTTTAATATTTTTTCTTTTTTGTCAGAAACCCAAATCTATGTTCAATGACTCAAAATATCACGGGTCTTGAAGAAAAGAGTAGTGTCAATCATTTTTTCTTTTTCAAAAAATAATTTATGATTTTTTATTTTCAACTGGTTCGTAATATTAATAACTAATGAGCATTACCACCGCACCAGAAATTTTGAATCATAAAACGTGATAAATAGAAGGTGGAGTGAAGGGTCATGTTAAACAGTACACATTTTTTCAAAGAAATAACCCTTTAATTGAATCTTTTATTATTGTGTATATCTTCATAATAATTATATATAACAGAAATAAAAGAGGTTGTATATCGGAAAATGGAAAAAAAAGATATAGAAAACAAAAATGAATAAACAGATTTTGAAAAACGGGAAAAGCGAAAAAGGAAAAAAATAAATAATGTCTTTCCAGTGTAATTAGGCGGTGGGAAATAGAAGCCATATAAACACAATAGATATTAAGAATGTAAGTAGACGTCAGCGATTTTAAAAATAATAAATAAATATTGAAGGCTCAATTATTTTTGAAGTTGATTATTGGATGAAAGATATGAGTAGTGTGAACATGATAAATATTGAAATCCCCAAAAATTGAAAAAATAAATAAATAAATAAAATTTGTACATAGCACAAGAGTTTTGGAGGGAAACAGTGAAGTTGACTGGGGTTGACTCAGCTACTTTTATATATTATATAGATATAGACTAGTGCATCACCCGTGCGATGCACGGATATTGTATCGTACAAAATATATTGTAAAATTAGTGAATAATTTTGGTATATTGAAAAGAGTAATCCTACATGTACAGGCCCTGTACGAATGCAATTTTCCAATTGAAAATACAAATTTGATTTGTAATAAAATATGTCAACACTTTTCTTTTAAGTTTAGTATAAGCATTATAAATTCAATACTACACCATTTTAATCCATAAATAAAAATAAGTGAGATATTGAGGATGCTATGTTTGTCGGATACTTTAGTATTTTACTTAATACATTAGTAAATAATACTAAAGTATTCGCCAAATATAAATATATTGTGGAAGGTATCAATTATTTCTCATGATTTATGCCTCTCGTATTTAAGTTTTTCCAATTTTGATTCAAAAATATAAATCACAATAATTATAAATGTGTGCTTAATCTTAAACCCACAAATATTTGTATTTAACCAATAAAACTATATTTTTAATTATAAAATCAAGTAGTCAAAATAATAATTACATAAATTTAGCAATTATCATGATATGACAACATGCTATGTTGGTGACAAAAAAATTATAACGAAAATGGTATACCATATAATCTTCACACAACTATTAAAATTAAGAATGATTAAAAGAATATTATTCGCTTTTAACCACAATTTTTGCATTTTCCTCACGTATTTAACATTTTATCTAAATTTCTTTCAGAAACATCAATCACAATAATTATAAGCTTTTGTTTAATCTTAAGAGCAAATATTTGTATTTGACCAATAAAAATGATTGTTAATTTCAATAATTTTTATGAGTTATTGTCAACTTCAAAGAAAATCCAAATTTAGTAGTTTATTTAATGGTGTATCATGTTTTTTATTTAATATTATGGATACAATATTGATTATGTGGAATGTATCAATATATCTCTAATGGTTTATGCATTCTCCTCTCGTATTTAAGCTTTAGATCTTTCATTCAAAAATAAGAATCATAATAATTATAAAAGCGTGCTGAATCTTAACCCACAAAATATTTGCATTTGACAAATAAAATTATATTTTCACCTATAAATTCAAGTGGTCAAAATAACAATTTCATAAATCTAGCAATTATCATGATATAACAATCGACAATGTTGGAGTAAAAAAATTATAGCAAAAATCGTACCATATAACCTTTACACAACTATTAAAATTAAGAATTATTAAAAAAATATTATTCATTCTTAACCAATAACATTATAGTTTTACATATAAAATCAAGTAGTTAAAATAATACTTACGCAAATCTTGCAATTATCATGACATGGCAACTGGATAACATTGAAGGTCAAAAAATTATACCGATAATTTTAGATCATATAATTTTTAGACAATTATTAAAATTAATCTTATATTTGTTTTATTCAAAAAAATGTATTAATACTTAAGCCAGCAAAAAATTGCATCGAGCATTCAATATGAAATAGAAAAATGAAAAGCCATTTCCCATCCACACCTCATTAATCAATTCAACATCAACAAATGGAAGGTCACTGGCATGACACGTCTTCCACCTATTCCAATACATATTCAAGTTTCTAATTAATGTTAAATAATTGTATCGAAAATCAGGAAAAAAAAAACACAAAAAAACATAAGGTTTCCAAAAAAATAAGTGACAGTGGGCGGGAAAATTTCTTTACGGCTGTTGTGGTTTAATATATACTATAGATAATTTAATAATAATAATAATAATTTATTATGATTAAGATAAGATTTCTCCCGTACACAAAATGCATAAAAAATAATATATTAAAATAATTAATAAAATTTTACAAACAATAAAACTACTTCAAATTATAATATCTTCTTTGAGTAATAAAAATCAATTTATATATTTAAGCAGTAAATGATTATTAAGTTTTCCACATTTTTTCACAAAAAAAAATGAAGTTGTTGTTCGATAAAAAATTGATATTATTTTTTATCGAAAATAACAGATATTTGCACATTGTTTGGAGTTGCGTTTTTAAGTATTAAAATGAACATCTTTAATAATTTCAATTTCATTTCCCATTGCACTAAACGCATCATCAAGCCCCTGTTTGGTACCTATTATTTTTAAATCTCATTTTTTAAAAACTCATTTTCAACCACACATTATACCAATAAAATAATCTACACATAAGTCCAAAAATATTCTATAATTTTTAACTACACATTCTCCAAAAAATTTACTGTTCAAAATCACATTATTCCAAATAATGGGTCTCAAACAGGGACCAAATGCAGTCAACACGTCATCCATAACATAGTAATTAATTTCACTATGTAAAATGATTTCCATAATACCATTCAAATGTATATCAATGTGATGACATAATAATTAGTTTTAGTTTCAATAAATTATTAATTATCATGAGTACCTCTTACGTTGATGCAAGCAAGTTTAATTCAAATAATTAAAAAAAAATGAATAGTCACCGTTTTCTAAATAAAAAAATTACTGCTTTTTGGAAAAAAAATCTATTAAGAAGTGTAAACAAACTTATTTGTCACTAATATTTGTAACTAAGCAAAAAAGAACAAATATTAAAGTTTAATAAAATATTAATCTAATTAATGCACAAATAATGCACGAAAAAGCAAAGTTATTTTTGTTTTTCAAAGTTAATGTGTAGTTTTCCAAATGTATTAATTTCTTTATAAAATTTATTTTTTATAAAGTAATTAATGATGAATATTAATGCATTCCAATTTTTGGAAAGTATTTTAGACTGGAAAACAAAAATGATTTATGGAAGTTGCAATTTAACAATATGAATTTTGATAAGTGCTTGTTAATTTTTAATGCTTATACATAATTTCTCCAGTATACAAAATGCATAAAAAATAATTATTAAAATTTTACAAACAATAAAACTACTTCAAATTATAATAGTTATATTAAAAATTTTTATAATTTTTTTATCATCAACTCTTTATTAATTTCCACATCTTGTCTTTTGAGACGATTTTTGTTCAATATATTTGTTTTGTTGGCGAAAAACACTTATTTATCTCTCATATTTTTATATAATCAAAATAAATAATTAATACAAAAGTTAAAAAAAATATTTGCACATCCTTTCAATGCAAATTAGCAGAATATTTGAATAGAAATTGCGATTATAAATAAAATTTATTAATTAATTGAATGTTATAAATAACAATGCGATTAAAAAAAGCTAAGGATATAAAAACAAAACTAAACAAACACCGAAGATCTATCTTGCAATTAAACTACGGTGTAAATTTTAAAAAATGTGTTGTATGAATATAGTTCCCTAAAATAATATATATATATATATATATAGACAAACTATTAGCATTCAATACATGTAGTCAAGTACCTATTTACAATGCATTACACACTTTCCTACATTAAATGTCTCGTTAGTTGTCAACAACTTATTTCCCAATTTCGGAAATTCAATTGAAATTTTTTTTTTCCAAAAATAGAAAGTGCAAATGGGCGGGAAAAATTTTTGACGGCACTTCTGTTTTTATATAGATAATATAGATATAGATATAGATATAGATATAGATATAGATTATAAATTATAATTATAATATAATAATAATAATAATAATAATAAAAGATAGTGACTTTTAGAAAAACTAGTGAATCATCCCGTGCGACGCACGGGAAGAAACGTCTAAATAAAAATAATCTTATTCGAAATTAAATGAATCTTTAAACAAAATGAATAACATTCACAAATAAGAGATAAGTTCATCATTTATTAGTTTCATGTATAAACATCAATCTTTTAGGGAGAAGTCATACATATGAAAATGATTGTACTTGACTCTTATTGATAGTCATAGCATATGACACCATCAATGAATTTTTTTTTTTTTTGAAATCTAATAAGTATCCTAAAATTCGATTGGCTCAACGATATCCTTGGAGTAAAGAACTTGCATCCTACATTACTGTCAGATAGAATTTGACCTTATAGAATATGATCGTCAAGTTTTGTAACAATTATTCACTATCTCCTCGAACCAAAAACTTGCCTTGCAAAATGAACAATTAAATGTAGGATCTCCATTATTCATGTACTCTGAATATTCAAACAATAGATGAAAAAGTTGATAATAGAAACCTTGCATATAAAAGATAAAATTCAATATTTTGACAATTGACAATGAAAATCATGTATAATAATAATAATAATAATAATAATAATAAAAATAAATTGCGAGGTTGACAAAGATATTGCATCAAATTTATGATATTTTAGGTTTTCAATATTTATACAACGTAATTATTTTCTGATTGAAATTATAATTTAGTATTGATCATCTCAATTTTTGTTAAGTAAATTGGGAGACAATTTATATATTATTGTGAAAAAATATCATAAATTTTAAATTAAAATATAGCAAAGAATATCTTGGTATGGTTAATTACTTTTTGAAATTTTAAAATTAACAGTTAGGACAAAAACCATTAATAACTATATCATTTTAAACAATATAGATAGATTTTTTAACCGTTAATGTTAACAAATGTGATATGAGTCTTTTTGGAATAAAAAATTAATTAAGAATTAAATGTAGTTATCATTGAAATAATTTTGAAAAATAATGCAATATAAGAAAGAACTTTAATACGTATATGTAATAAATAACTTAAAAATAGGATTTAGTTATAAAAATTTCAATACATCGTGATTTATAAAAATATGAATGTGTATAAATTTTAGATATAATTTTAATTGAGAATTTGACATTGAATTTGTATGACTTAACCAAATATTTATCCATAAAATTAAGACTAATAAAATATCACAATTATTATAAGAAATTAATTACATATTTAATGTAATTATCTATAAAAATATTTAATAATTTAATAATACGTTATACAAAAGAGCTCCAATTTTTAGATGTGCTAAATAACTAAAAATAAGATTATTTATAAAAAAAAACTATATGTATGATGTGATTTATAATTTAGTACTCCATCCGTCCCATAAAGATAGTCCTATACTCATTTTCACATAGATTAATGACAAAATGGAATATAAAATATTAATTTCACTCTTAAAAAATAAAGTAAACTATTTTTTTGAGACGGACAAAAAAGAAATTGTGGATTATCTTTGTAGGACGGAGAGAGTATTATCTATTAATAAAAATTTGACATAATTTTTAATTGAAAATTTTACTTTGGATTTGTATAACTGAACACAAATATTTATTTGTAAGATTGAAAACGTTAGAAGAACACATTTTTTTATGAAAAGAGAGGTCTTGACACAAAAAAGTCAAATATAAATAAGTAAAATCAAAAAAATTATCGTTCTTATATCATAAAAAATATAAAAAAACTTCTCGGTAAAAACAAATTTAAAAAAAAAAAAAATTTAGTTTCTTGTTTTTATTATTTTTTATACAATGTGATATACAATTTCATCAAATATATATACTGATTCATGAATAATATGTTTTTTCTTCACTCAACGGCCGAAACCATTAAGATATCTATCCAACCCAAAACTATTCTAAATAGCCCAACATTAGTTAACACATTGCAACCCCAACAGAGAAATCTAGAATATAATATAAATAGACTATTAACAAATCATCTTATTAGTCCAAAATAATTTTGCACTCTATATTGTTTTCGAAGCTTTCTCTACAGTATTATTGTTTTAATATTTTTTTCTTTTTTGTCAGAAATCCAAATCTATGTTCAATGACTCAAAATATCACAGGTCTTGAAGAAAAGAGTAGTGTCAATCATTTTTACTTTTTCAAAAAATAATTTACGATTTTTTATTTTCAACTGGTTTGTAATATTAATAACTAATAAGCATTATCACCGCACCAGAAATTTTGAATCATAATAGAAGGTGGAGTGGAACGGTCATGTTAAATAGTACACATTTTTTCAAAGAAATAACCCTTTAATTTAATCTTTTATTATTATGTATATCTTCATAATAGTTATATATAATAGAAATGAAAGAGGTTGTATATAGGGAAATGGAAAAAAAAAAAAAAAAGATATAGAAAACAAAAATGAATAAACAAATTTTGAAAAACGGGAAAAAATGAAACAAATTCTGAAAAAGCGAAAAAGGAAAAAAAATAATAATAACTGGCTTTCCAGTGTAATTAGGCGGCAGGAAATAGAAGCATTTAAACACAATAAATATTGAAAACTGTAAGTAGACGTCAGCGATTTTGAAAATAATAAATAAATATTGAAGGCCCAACTATTTTTGAAGTGTGTTTTGAAGTTGATTATTGGAAGGGGGATATAAGTAGTGTGAACATGATAAATATTGAAGTCCCAAAAAATTGAATAAATAAAATCTGCACATAGTACAAGAGTTTTGGAGGGAAACAGTGAAGTTGACTGGGGTTGACTCAGCTACTTTTATATATTATATAGAATATAGATATATAGAATATAGATGAACATGAAATTCAAATAGTGTAAAATTAACTTTTAATGAATATTTGAGATTTAGAAATGTAGAGAAAAGAAAAATTTAAAGAAGGTCAAACAAATGCTGAATTTAATATGTAGTCAGTAGGTCAAGGCTCTTAGAGAAGGCCGAACCCTAACGGCCCAAAGACGAAACAATACCACGTTGATACGACGTCGTATTTTATATGTCGGTTTAAGAGCTATTTAAGGGTAGACTGCAGCAGTCCTCTCTTTTAGGGTTTTCTGATTCTGAATCTGAAGACTGAAATCTCAAGTTTTCTTTATAATTCCTAATTTCAGCGATGGATCTCACAAAGAAACGTAAGGCCGATGACAATGGCGCCGTCTATTCTGTACCCAGCGATTTAAACGTCACTGCAGGCGCTATTGTACCACCGGTACCCAGCTTCTTATCCCCAGAAGACGCACAAAAAATCCTCGAACCCTTCACGAAGGAGCAGCTGTTAGGTATAATTCGTGCGGCTGTTCTTCGCCATCCCGATGTCCTAGAGGCCGTTCGAGAAGTAGCTGATGCGGATCCTGTGCAGCGCAAGCTCTTTGTGCGCGGCCTTGGATGGGAAACCACCACTGAGAAGCTTCGCCAGGTTTTCTCCGCTTACGGGGAACTTGATGAGGCCAACACTATTGTTATTACTGATAAGGCTTCGGGTAAGTCGAAGGGGTATGGTTTTGTTACTTTTAAGCACGTTGATGCTGCGATACTAGCACTGAAGGAACCTAATAAGAAAATCGATGGGCGTATTACTGTTACTCAACTAGCTGCCGCTGGAAGTTCTTCTAATTCCAACTCGTCTGATCTGGCGTTGAGGAAGATTTATGTTGGTAATGTGCCGTTTGAGATTTCCTCTGAGAGATTATTGGGGATTTTTTCCATGTATGGTGAGATTGAGGAAGGGCCTCTAGGGTTTGATAAGCAGACTGGGAAGCCAAAAGGTTTTGCCTTTTTTGTTTACAAAACTGAGGAGGGTGCAAAAGCTTCGTTGCTTGAGCCCATGAAGACTATTGATGGGCATCAAGTGGTTTGTAAATTGGCAACGGACAACAAAAGGCAGAAGCCGAATGTTGGGCCTGGTGGGGGAGTTGTCTCTGGGATACCGAATGCTGGTCTCACTGGAGTGCCTGGAGAGGGAATGCCTGTGTCAAATTATGGATCAGGAACAGGTTATATGGGATATGGACCAAGCCCAAACATGCCTCAACCCCAGCAGCAAGCTGGTATAGTGCATCAGAACCCGGGTTTTAGTCAGAACCCGGGTTTTAGTGCTGCCATTGGAGGCCCTGGAGGGCTAAGTGGGCAAGGGTATAGTGGAGCGTATGGAGGTGGTCAGTCACAGTATGGTGGTCCTGTTGGTGGCACTGGTACTGTTAATGTTGGAGCTGTAACAGGGGAGTACACTGGAGGACTGGGCAATACCGGGAGCTACAGGATGCCTTCTAGTACTATTGGTTTACAAAGCTCTGGGGGTTACCCAGATGTCGGGAACTATGGTGTTCAGCCGTCATATGCATCCCAGCAGACTCAGCCTGGGATTGTTCCAGGACCTAGGTTTCCTCCGTACCAGGGTATGCCACCCTATTATTGAGGTAATTGTGTTATATAAGTTACATTATTAGCATAATGTTTGGTAAACTTGTTTATAAACAACTTTTTAACCACGCATAGTAGTGACAAGGTAGTTGTGTTATATAACTTAGATCACATGATTAACATATTTTTTTGATGGTTACATTTGAAGTTGCTAGATTCGAGCAATAATTTATTTTTTTATATTTTTTTAATTGGGTGTGATCAGATTGTATTTTTGTAATAGTAGTTATGAGGTATACGATGCAAGGTTACGTCTATTTGGGAATATTTGCATCTTTCTTCTGTCATAACGTGGCTCTGGCCTCTGGGTAAGGTGAGGTAAAACCCTTCACCCGTCCTCCTTTTTTCTGTTCTTCTCATGTCCTGGAGAGTCCTTCACATAACCCTCCACCAACCGTGATACAAGAGGCTAATGTTGCTTCTTTGGAACAAATTATGGAAATAGTAGAAAGTAAGGACTGTTTAACAAAGTCAGCCCCTGTTTGAAACCATTTTAAAGAGAAATTGTTGTTTTGATTAGTGATTTTTTGGAAAATGTGTGGTTGAAAAAAAAAAGTTTTGGGGTATATGTGTAGAATATTTTATTGTGTTAGCGTGGTTGAAAATGAGTATGACAAAAAAGAGTTTTCAAAACAAGGTTGTCCAACAGGGATTTAATATTCAGATACTCAAATTTTGATTTCATATGTTCATAATAAATGTTTAGTTAATATGGTTCATATCTTTAACATAACTCCTTTTTATTATTTTTGAATTTTGAATGATGATTGAGTTATGCATGGGTATGTTCAGGTATTATGACAGCTTCTTGGACGCAAATGCTTTAATTGGTATGGACTGCTTGAGATCTGTGGCTGCTTCAACTCTACTCTATCTGCTCCTATAAGTTGTGGTTTTATGACTAAGTTGTTTGCTAGAATTTGTTTAGTTGGAACAAATTGCTGTATTATGTGAAGAACGAGTTGCAAAGTATTTGAAAATTTGCGTACTTCTGAAACTTCAAGTTATAAGTTTTTTTTTTTTTTTTTATTCCTATCATGTATGCCGGTTTGGCAAATATGCTACTTTATTATTTTTGTGTATGTAAGAATGTGCATTTTGCTTGGCATTGAAAGCTCGTTTGGTCCAATGCATTTTTTCAAAATTTTGAGGAATTTTGGGGTTTGAGGAGATTGTGTGGTTGAAAAGTGTGAAAAAGTAGTTGGTTCCATAGAAATATGTGGTTGAAAATGAATGAGAGGAAAATTTGGAAAAAAAAATACTCAGGGACCAAACGGGCTCTGAATTATAATTTTGCAGGAGCTGCTTTGCCTTAAAAAAAAAAGAAAAAAAGAAAAAATAATATCCTTGATTATATGAGGTTCATGGTTTTTCTCCTTTTCCATAAGGATTCTCGCACCATGTGGTTTTGCATTGATGATTTGAAAATTGGCACAATGGAATTGATTTCATCATTTTCCATTTACATACATTGCATTGTTTGAGGAAAATTCTCAACAAGAATATTTGAAGATGATGTTTCCCCTCGATGAATTAAAATTTAATTGAAACTATGACTTGCGATTCATTTGAACATGTCTAAAATCTGAAGATTGACCATATCACTTTTCCATTCACTGAAACACCGTCCCCCCTTTTCACCTTTTCTTTTAGTTATATCTTTGTATTTTGGTCAAATGAAAGTGGCATAAAGGGAATCATCTTTGTTCTTTTCCTTTGTTTACACTTCACGGTACACTTTGGAAACAATTCTGAAGCTATCCAAAGAATAAAGATGGCATTCTCCCTTCTCCAATGAATAAAAAATTGAAGACATGCAGCTGTGACTTACAAATCGTTTGTTTATATATGAATCTGAAAGACTAACAGTTCCCACTGCACTCTCAATTTCATGACAAAAAAAATAAAATAAAAATCCTTATAAAAATAATGGAAAAATCTTTTGTTATTTTGGATTGGTGGGAGGTGACACTCTTGCAGCCTTGCTTTCGTAGCAACTGTTGCCCCTTTGGTACTATTTCCCAGCAATACCAGTAGTCAAGGGCATAGGGCCTAAAATGTTGATTTTTATTGTTAGATATGTTTTATACTGTATTCATTACCTAACAATGTTGGCAGCTTGGTTTTCTACATATCCTGTGATTGATCATTGATACTCTTTTTGCCGGTCTCGTTTCACATGATGTCAGTTCAATCTTAGAGCGCTACTATAAGCAATCTATATGTGAATGTAAAGTGCTAAAAGAATATTTGATTCATAAATTAGAGCCTGATAAACCTCTCTTGAAAATTGAAACGGCATTATCATGACTTGGCTTGGCTGCCTCAATATTGATTGAAAGCATGTGCTGCAAAAGTAAATCGAAATTGAGAGAAAACTTTCTCCTGTATAAGCCCATTTCTTTTTCCATCTTTTAATGAAAGAACCATTTTTTAGCTGTTTTATTCAGTTTCTTTATTGTTGTTGGCAGCTGAATAATGTGGTTTGGTTTCAAGCGCCCCAGTTCAAATGGCAATACAGAGCACATGAGAATATGGGTTGATTAGCCTCTTAGCTAGGCACTTTACTTTTAGATTTTGTCAGGGGAAAGGATTGCCATTCCATGTAGCTCTTTTTTTTTTAGGTGTCTATGCTGGAGGCTTAATTACAAATCATGACCTGTATAGGGTGCCCCCTTCTTAGGCAAGATTCTGGCCCATTTCCATCTTTCGGTGCGTACTTTTGGGTCTGCTTAGAAGATAGTTTAAACGTGGTCTTGTGCTGACACGGCACCCGTAGAAATGACTCACACCCATCTCCAAGCAGGCCCATAGACCTATGGCTTTGGAACCTGAGGTCTCACCTAAACCATGTCCACTAAAACTTGGGCAGGCGTTGAAATAATTGAAAGAACTGAGAGTCGGCCATAACTGGATGCTTGCTTACCAAGACATCCTTGCAAACCTCTACTGTTCAATTATTATTCTGGACTTCAAAAGCCTTCCATCATTCCTAATCTAATAGTCGGAACACCCCCCCCCCCCCCCCCCCTTCCCCCAAAACCATCTATAAAGGATTACAAATGAACAATATAGATTGAACTTCAGCTGTTTCTATATCGAAAACCTTTTTCACGCACTATAAAATGCATGTCGTCAAGATATGCTTTCTTTCTCCGTAAGCTTTTAATCATATTTATCAGTACAGGGATTATCTAGAGTTTGGAGACACAGCAAAACCTCTTAGATGCCTTGAGAGTTTGGAGATCAAGTTAAATGTTAGATCGCTTTCTAATTTTTTCTGAATTCTGAGTTCTAACCTTTTTAGCTAAAAATGTGTGTTCTATTAAATTAGCATATAATATTGTGCACGTGAATGCGGTGAATCAATGAGTAATCCCTAGTTGTAATGTCACTGAAGTAAAATTTATATATGGGGTTTTCCAATAATTCTATATGGACATTTTTTTGGGACATGAAAATGGAACATTGCCACGTGACGTCTCTTGATTGGATGATGAAGAGGTGTCAATGTGTTGAAGCACATGACCCACCTCTTTATCACCCAATGCCAAGGCGCCTGCTCAACATGTTCCATTTTCATGTCATAATCGAGGTATAATTTTTTATATGTTTTGGTACAACGTGAGTTCTAATTCTCACTGTCATCTCTCACTAAACTTCATTTAGCAGTGCATGCGTAAAATGCAACTTTATTTTGTCTACTTATGTTGGACATGAAATGGAGCTTAGTGGTGGTATATCTCTTCAAAATTTGTGTTCCTTGGCATTCTGTCTAGATATCATGTACTGGATGATTTTATGTTGCAGTGATAAAGTATTCAGGAATCTGAAAGTTTTTGGATGCTTACATTTGAATTCATTATTTTAACTTCTAAAATTGACTAGTATTTTTTAATTGACTGGAAGTATTTGGTAGACTTTACATTTTGAATTATCGTAGTAGTTGTTCCTGTTACTTATGCCTTGTATGATTTGCAACTCATGGTGCTTATGTCCAGTGTCAGGCTTCTCATTCATAAACTATAAAAGATTGTTGGCAGTGATGAATATGTTTGGAATGTTGAATATGTTGTTTGGTTCCATATCAAATCTGAAAGAACTGGGAAAATGGACATATGGATGTGTTGGTTAGTTATGCGAAAAAGAGATGTTGGTTGGACTCCTAAGTAAATGGGGAAAAGTTACAGAAATTTCGTTTTCATTGGTGTTGCATGCCTTGAAATTTTGTTATGTGACATGTTGGTTAGAGGTCAGATTGATGGTGTAATTGTAAAGGTTTCATCTTAGTGACTCGGGGTTCTTCACTACCAAAGAGACATGGGGGGCGTTTATATTCAAATAGTTACATTTGTTGTAAAATTGAACTGTAGAACCTCTTTTTGTTTTTCTGTGATCCAAATTTGCACTGATCCTTAGATTTTTCTGGAAAAGTTGTTGATTTGTTGCTTAATTGTCCTACACTTCTTTGCTACTTGAGGAGGGTTTGGGCACTGAAGCTTTTTATATCTCAATTGGTCTACAAGACTATATTTGTGCAGTAATTTTTTATTTTTTATTTCGTAAAACTTTAGATCTTCGATTTCCTGCATATCACTGTTTTTATTTTTTTATTTTCTTTCTTGTAAAAGTAAAACAATAGTTCTTACTTGAAGTTGTTTAGAATCCCTTGCTTGAGTTGTTAATTCAGGGGATGATAAATGTTGTAGAGGATGTTGAGGATCTCTGTAAAATCTTGTGGAATATGATGCCATGATCTAGAATTTGCGGTACAGTATGTTTATGATTTCCAGCATTGATAGTTGATATGGTTTATGGTGCAGACAGCCTTTTTTGTGGGAACGGGAGGTAAACCTCCGCATCTGCTTCCATATGCTTTTCTTGGCTGCTATATTTGAAGTTCGAGTAAGACTGAGGATAATGAGCATACGTATATTGTATACTGTTGTTTCCCATTCAGCAACTTCATCAAGATGTTTATTGGTACGTTTGCTTTCAAAAGATAGTCACTCTCAGGATTTAGTGCTGAGGAGAGGGCACAGAGCTAAGCAAGAGATGGAAAAAGAATCCTTAAGATTTGTTGAGGTATTATCTGTGAATTGTTCCACAGAAGTGTTGTACATTGGAAAGTGCACCAGCTTCTAGCATTTATAAGTAACTTTTATTAGGCACTGAAATTACCAGTAATGGATATGGGTTGATTTTATCTTTTTGCAGGGGTTCAGTTGTCTAATCTTTCTGTCTGTAGGCTGAAGAAGTTTCCATTGGTTCAAAATAATAGGTTCGGGGTCGGTCTGTTAGACGAGGAAGGATAGTTCATCATCCAGATACGTTGTGGCCTGTCTATGCGGAGCCATAATTTTGAATCAGGATGTTTTATTTATGTTCTTCACAGCGTTGATGGCGCATTTTGTTTTGCTCAGGGAATCATCATCTCCTTGGACATTGAAGTCTTCAAAAAAAAAAAAAATGAACATTTCTGAAGGGGGGCAGAAACAGATGAACCACCATGGCAGTGTGTATGAAGAATTGAAGATGCTGGATAGAGGATTGTTAGATTTTGAGTTGAAACTAATGGTGAAACTCGTGTCTTAAATGGTGATTCCGAGATTGTTTGTTTGGTAATGGAAGAAAAAATATTTTTTGGGAATGTGGTGAAAAATGATAGCAAGTGTGAAAAGTAACGGGTCTCGTGGAAATGTGGTTGAAAAATGCAACTGGATATACCAAAAAATAAAAATTCTGATGGAAAAATTTGCTATTTTGGTTTTTTTATTTTTATTTAATTGTGATTTGATCTTTTTATTTTGTTGGATATGTAATTCCTCATCCTCTTCTTTTAGCAAAAAGTCGATATATTGTGGTAGTGTGTCAATTGAAGCCCGGATATTTCATAGAGAATTAAGCCCCTATTTGATGTGGATTAAAACTAAAGTTTTAGTAGAGGTTGATAAATGTTGATGAAATTGTGGTTGAAAAGTTGTGGATTATCACTTGGTTAAAATTAATTTAATGGTTTTTATTTAAATTAAAATCTGATTTTAATTGTTAAGTCTAGTTTCCTCCTGGAATTTTGTTGAGTTCTTTCATATTTTGCTTGGGGATCCTAACACGTCTTGTTTTGAAATTATGCATTAAAGCGTTCATAGCAATCGAATAAAAAAGGGTTTATAATATAAGCTCCAAACATTGGAAGGAAAGAGATTGAATAAGAACGCTACAAACGCTAGAAAATGAAGAATTTTGTGGAGTAGCTTCAACGGAGTTTCAATTGCATATATCATCCATAGCTTTCCGGGTTTTACACGGCTGATCAACAAGGATGGATTTATAATTATGTCATTAATTAATAAAAAAAAATTGAAATATTTGGCATCTTGAATTGAAATGGGTTCTATTCAAACTTTCCGTTGTTAATTTTACATTGAAAAGAATACTATTTAATTCAAAGTTTTTTAAGTTATATGTGAATTTCGTGGGAATGTGTCACATTCGAGAAAAATGTTTTTTCTGTTTTGACGCGAAATTGAAAATGGAATTCAATTTTTATAGTATTTAAGTTCATTTTGGCCAAATTCAATAGAGGGTTAGGAAAAGTTTTTCAAACTTCTATGAAATTCAAATTCTTTTCCGCATTTTGCAATTATAAACGGACCGAGAGTAATTAATTTATTTAGTGTTTAACCGATTTAACTTTGTGTAATTAGCTTAGTCAGTGTCTAATTGGCATGACTTTCTTAACATTAAATTGAATGTATAAGTGTGTAGCTGATTTAATATTTTGTGTAATTACTAATTAGCTCAGTCCGTGTCTAAATGAAATGAATTTTGTAACATTAAATTGATCGTAAAACTCGATTATGTCAGTCGATTGTATCTCTTTGTTAATCGTGTCTAGTCGATCTCGATCCATTAGATAGTAGGAAACATGTTAGCATTATGAAGCTTCTCTATAAAATATAAATGGTTCATTTGACTCGACTTTTGAAAAGTCAAATTTTAATTTTAAACTTAGCTTGTGTTCGGCGGCTCGGCTCATTATAACGAGTCAATTTAATTTGCATAATTTTTCAAACAACTTTTTCAAACCCTACAAAAACACAACAAAATTATTAGTTAGAAAATAACTCCAAATTGGAGAAACATCAAAAAGATTAGAGAGTTGGGTGAATATGAGGTCCCTCTGTAGTATGCATGCACAAGCACAACAAAACGGGTCTTAATGGAGCACCGTCTACGAAACTTAACTGATTCTTTATAATAAAATTCACATCACAGTGAGAATTCTGTTTAGCAGAAATTAAAGAAGGAACAATTTCCAGTCTATATATACCCACTTCTTGTCTCTCTATTTTGTTCAATCCTACATAAAAGAGCTTAAAAATCTCATTCAATACACAGTTAAATACAAATGGCACTATCGTTTGAGAGGAACTTGATTCTTGCACTTATGTTAGTGTTAGGGATTTGTTCGTCTCTCGAAGCTTCCCGCAGTCTCCGGGGAGCATCCATGGCTGAGAGACACGAGCAATGGATAGCCCAATATGGACGTGTGTACAGAGATGATGTAGAGAAGGTAACTCGGTTCGAGATATTCAAGAAGAATGTGGAGTTTATTGAGTCTTTCAACAATGAAGGAACTCGGGGTTACAAGCTAGGTGTCAATGAATTTGCTGATTTGGCGAACGAAGAGTTTCGTGCCTCTCGTAATGGATACAAGACTTCCTTCCAGAAAAAGTCGACTGGTACCGCCGGCTTTAAGTATGAAAATGAAACTGCAGTTCCTACAAGCATGGACTGGAGAAAGAAAGGAGCAGTAACCGGAGTCAAGGATCAGGGGCAATGTGGTAAGACAATTTTTTCTGGACCTTGCTAGTATACCCTAGACACGTGAAGTGGAGGGACAAAACATTCATTACACTGTTCATGTGTCTAGCTTATAAGTTATTAGCCTACATATAACATTTTCCATTTTCTCTAAAGCAAATCCCGGGAATCTCTTCTAACAAGACAACTTTTGACTTTTTAGAAATCCTACCCAGCCTTAAAGAAGAAAAAGAAGCTAAAATCTTGTATACTATACCTGTTTAATCTGAGAACAAGCACTAAATGAATTTACAAAAAGATGCATTTTCATTTGTATTAACTTGTTTGAGAATACCAAAAAAAAAAAAAAAAAAAAACAGGATGCTGCTGGGCATTTTCTGCTGTTGCAGCCATGGAAGGAATCAACCAACTAAAAACAGGCAAATTGATTTCATTGTCTGAACAAGAACTCGTGGATTGCGATGTAAGTGGCGAAGATCAAGGTTGTAATGGTGGACTAATGGATGATGCATTCAAATTCATATTACACAACCATGGCCTCACCACTGAATCTAACTACCCCTACGATGGAACTGATGGCACGTGCAACAGCAAGAAGGAATCTTCACGTGCTGCTAAGATCACCGGCTATGAAGATGTCACCGCTAACGATGAATCTGCATTACTGAAAGCCGTGGCTAATCATCCAGTATCTGTTGCTATTGATGCCGGTGGAATGGCTTTTCAGTTCTACACAAGTGGTGTTTTTACTGGAGATTGTGGGACTGACTTAGATCACGGTGTTACAGCAGTAGGGTACGGGACAAGTGAAGACGGGACCAAGTATTGGTTAGTGAAAAACTCGTGGGGAACAAGTTGGGGTGAGGAGGGATATATCAGAATGGAAAGGGGCATTGATGCTAAGGAAGGACTGTGTGGTATTGCAATGGAAGCTTCCTATCCAACAGCTTAGATTGTTGTAAATTGTGAATTTGGTCTTTCCTACGAATTTCTTAAGGACCTCAGTGATTCCTAGTACTGTATATTTGTGTGCAAGTGATGTGTACATAGTATAGTATCACCAGTTGTATGAAGAATCAAATCATCAATGTAATATTGCATCTCGACTCGTTATAAAAAGTAAAAATCACATTCTGAACAATTTCTTCTCATTCTGAACTCTGAACATAAACTTCTGTCCTAGTTTTTCATGTAATGATAAATTCAACATGCAGTGATGCAGATATGTGAAATGCTGGAATTAAGTAGCCAAGAATTTTTTCCAACAAAATGTTCAAATTACCAAAAAAGAAGAACGAAAGAAACAAAACAACGCACGTGCTCGAACTTTAGCATTACCTATATGAATCAATCACATGGACCAAAACAATGAAGGATCAAATACGTTTGCCGCTGCTATGGTTGGTTTTCGTGCACAGGACCCATCGTCCCTTGGCACGTCGGCGCTGGATCAATGCTCGTCCACTCGTGGTACTCATACGCTTCCGGAAGCCATGTGTCCGAGCAAGCGACTTCCTTGACCTGTTTCTCTTTGTTTGACAAAGAGCAAATTTTTTCGCATTCACTACTAGGCCGCGCCTTTTGTTAACATTTGCTCCAATGCTCGAATTCAAGTCCAAACTCAATGACGATCCTGCGATTAATGCATCACAAATAATATTTCTACTAATGAAAACAAAAGCTGCCAACAAACAGCAATCTTTATTTCTTGAAGTTACTGGAACCATAATCCCTTCTTACTCTTAGGAAAGCAATTAATAATAATAATAATAATAATACCACCACTACTACCACTACCACCACTACTACAACAACTACTACTACCACCACTACCACGACCACCACGACCACCACCAACACGACCACCATCACCACCACCACCACCACCAATAATAATAATAATAATAATAATAATAATAATAATAATAATAATAATAATAATGCAAACACACAATCTATAATAATTTACTCAGATAGTGAAGCCACAAGTTTTCACTGTAACAAAGAAGAAAACTACAATATTATCCCACTGATTGTCTGTCCCAATAAAAGAAACAGACTACAAAAAAAAAACAAAAATCACTAATATATCATGAATTAAAGCATAAATCCCACTACTTCTCCATAAAATTACTAAACAAACATTAAAACAATTAAAATTAACAAAACACATTAAGTGGGCAAAACGGTAATATTACCAGAAAATGAAGAACTGGAAGAGAGGGAAAGGCAAGAAGAAGCCTGAGTGAAGGAGCAGCGAAGAAGCATCCCAGAAGAATTTACGGCCTTGGCTTTCAATCTGAGGGCTCCTGTTCTTGAACCAGCGAGGAGAGAAAGCGAAGCTGATGGGCCAATAAAATTACTGCCTCTGTAAAATGCCATCGTTGTTCCTGTTGATAAACAGCAAGCCATTTTCTAGGCTCTTCTTTTTCTTCTTTTCAATTCTATTTCTTGAATAGCCTTTTGGCGTTCTGTTGCTGCCTTATCGTTAACGGATTGATTGGTGCACAATACACAAATTTGAAGATTTCGTGGGAGTTCTCTGCAATTCAAGAAATTATTTGCGGTGAAAATTGAAGACTCAAGACTGGGCTCTACTTGGGCTGTGGAACTGAAAGCCCACGAGAATTTAAAGGGGATACGAGAGACCCAAAAGAAAATGGTTATGTAATGTATCCACTATTTTGTGCTTATTCAAGTTCACAAGTTGATTCTTAGGTCCTATTCGATAGGATAAAATTTTCCAATGTCCTACTTTCTTATTTTGCCTCTGTTTGGTAATTGTTTAAATATTTCTCTTTTTTCTAGAATACTCAATCTCAATCATCTATTAAAAGTCAAGCATACAATATTTAACTTTTCAATTGAGTACTGTAAAAAAAACAGAAAATTTTAATGAAAACTAAACAAAGACTTTATGTTGTTTGATGTACAAAATTCAACCTGGAAAAAATTTTCCTTCCCTCAACTTCACATGCCTAATTTTTTGGAATTCAAGGAAAACCATTTTTTTTTTTTTTCAATGGTATGATTTTCGACACGTTTGATCAGTTTTGTTATTTTTAATTAACATATTTTTTTTTAAAAAAATAATATTATCGTTATCAAGCAGGAAAAAAAAATTGGAATAAAATAGCTAAAATTTAAATAATATCAATCAAATAACGAAATTTAGAAAATTTTCAACTTTTTCCACCTAGAAAATTTAACCAATCAAACACTTTCAATTGATTTTCTAGGAAAATAATTTCCAAGCAAAATAATTTCTTTGAAAAATATTTTCTTTCCATTCATTTTTCACATTTGCAATCAAACACACCCTTAGTGTTTGATAGGGTCATTTTGCCATGGAACTTGAAAATATTTTCTCATTTCTCACCTTTATTGTTGTTTTGTCAAGAATAAAGAAACAAAGAGAAAACACAGAATGAAGAATTGTATATTAAACTGTGTAAAATTATACAAGGATCCGTCCCTTTTTATAAGAGAAGAACGGGGCTAGCTACCATATATGCAGAATACAAAATATATAGAATATATGGTATAATATATACTAATATATTCTAATACCCCCCCCCCCCTCAAACTGAAAATGGGAGCGAAGATGCATCTTAAGTTTGCAATCTAAATCACGATGACATCCACGGGGATGTGCCTTGGTAAACATGTCAGCAAGCTGATTATCTGAAGAAACATGACGCAACTGAAGAGTGTCTTGCTTGAGATGATGAAGAATGAAATAACAATCTATCTCAATGCGCTCATGAAATACGTCATTATGAGCAATCTGTATAGAACTAGTATTGTCACAATGGAGAGAAGAGCTGTCAGTAAAGAAAACACCCATATCTTTGAGTAACCATCGAATCCACAACAATTCAGAGGTGGTGTCAGCTAGGGCCCGGTATTCGGATTCCGTACTAGAACGAGAGACAACCGACTGTTTCATACTTCTCCAAGAGATGAGAGATGTTCCAAGAAGGAAACAGTAGCCAGTAGTAGAGTGACGATCGACAGGATCTCCTGCCAAATCAGCGTCAGAATATGCCTAGAGAGTCAATAGTGAGTAGGAAAAAAAGTGAATCCCATGAAATAGAGTCCCCTTTACATATTGAAGGATCCTAAGAATAGCAGCATAATGAGTGGAACGAGGAGAATGCATAAACTGACTAACCAAGGCAACTGCATAAGAGATATCAGGACGAGTCACCGTCAGGTAAATTAGACTACCAACCAATTGCCGATAAAGAGTGGCATCATCCAAGAGTGTTCCATCATCAGGAAGAAGCTTGACATTTGTCTCTAAAGGGCTATCCACGAGCTTATTATCTGTCAGTTTAGCACGCGATATCAACTCAAATGCATACTTAGCCTGTGAAAGATAATAACCATCTGAGCAGGTTGAGACCTCTAGACCCAAGAAATAACTGAGCAAACCCAAATCCTTCATTTCGAACAGGTGACTAAGAAATTGCTGAAGTGCATGGATGCCATGAAGATCATCACCTATGATAACCATATCGTCAACATAAAGTAGAAGGAGGACAATACCAGAGTCAGATCGTCGAATAAATAGAGCAGAATCATATGCACTTGGAGTAAAGCCTTGCTGAGCCAACACAGAAATGAACTTGGAGAACCAAGAGAGGGGAGACTGCTTGAGACCGTAAAAGTGCCTTACGTAGGCAACAAACCTTCTGAGGTGGATGCTCAAAACTAGAAGGAGGTTTGAGATAGACTTCTTCATCTAGATCACCGTTAAGAAATGTATTCTTAACATCCATTTGATATAGTTGCCAGTTTCGAACAGTAGCGACAACAATGAAAAGAAGTAAGGCGAGTAACAGGTGCAAAAGTCTCCTCGTAGTCAATACCATACTCCTGAGTAAAACCTCGTGCCATGAATCGAGCTTTGTAACGCTCAACTGACCCATCATCCCGTGTCTTAATCTTGTATACCCACTTACATCCCACTGCAGACTTGCCGGAGGCAAATCAACCAGGTCCAATGTATGAGTATTGAGGAGAGCCTGTAGTTCATCAGACATAGTTTTTTGCCAAAGAGGGTCAGAACTGGCCTCGCGATAAGTACGAGGTTCATGAAGAGTGGCAATAGTAGAATAACAATGATAATCATTAAGATGAGTAGGAAGGGTTCTTACTCTAGTAGACCGAAGATTTTCTGGAGTAGCAGTGGACTCGGAAGCAATGACGGATCAACAAATGGCGCACACTTGGGAGGAACAAACGATGACTGGTCACTGGATGAGCTTTCAACACCTGCATCAGCCATCAGACACTAAAGGAAATTCTGTACTGGCATTAGAAAAGATAGTAGACAGAGATGGGGATTGTGATGGAAAAGTATATATATTGGTGAAGGGCTTGTGTTCCCAAAACTGAACATGACGGGAGATGCGAAGTCGATTAGCGACGAGGTCATAACATCGATAACCTTTGTGTTAAATGCCATAACTAAGGAAACAACATAAACGAGATCGTGGTTCAAGATTGGTACGTTCATGAGGTGGAAGTAAGACAAAGTAGGCACAACCAAAAACTTTTAACGGAGAATAATTTGGTACCTTTTCATGAAGGAGCTCATAAGGAGACCGATTACATATGGTCGGGGAGGGGACTCGATTGATCATGTATACAACTCTGAGAGCAGCTTCTCCCCAAAAAGAGTCAGGGAGTGAGGTTGAGTGTAGCAAAGATCGTACAGTATCAAGCACATGAAGATGTTTGTGTTCTGCACGACCATTCTGCTGTGAGGTATATGGACATGAACGATGGGGAAAAATACCGTCCTCTTTAAGAGTGTCAAGAAAGGAAATGGGCATATATTCCATAGCATTGTCGGAGCGAAAGACTTTGATAGTGCGATCAAATTGACTTTTAATCATTTGTTTAAATTCACGAAAAACTGTGAGTAACTATGATCTATAACATAGAAGATAGATCCAAGTATAACGAGAATAATCATCGATAAATATAAAAAAAAATAACGAGATCCCCCTTTATTAGGATTAGATGCAGGTCCTCATACATCAGAGTGAACAAGATCAAAATGTGCAGAAGATAAAGAGTCACTATTATACAAAATCAAAAGTATCAAAACTAACATTGCCTAGATGACCATTAGACACTAACGACTAAACACAGGACAAAGATGTATGACCAAGGCGAGAATGCCAAAGACTGGAAGAAACAGCAGCTGCAAAAGGTGGGATAGAACGTGAACCGGGGATTTGCAAGGTTGAAAGCTCAAATAGACGACCAACTTTACGCCCTGTCTCAACCATCTGACCCGTCTTCTGATCCTGCACATCACACCCTTTATTAGAAAATGTTAAGACAAGTCCAAGTTCAACAAGTTATCCAACAAAAAGAAGATTGAGTGATAATTTTGGCACAAGAAATGTATTGGAATAGAATGAGCAGAAGTAGAGATGGAACCAATATGACTAACAGGTATATGGGAACCAATATAACTTACATATTTCTTCTCAAAAAATAAAGAGGAGTCAGGAGTCATGTGGTTGTAACAAGCTAAGTCAATAAACCAAGAAGAAGATATACCTGAAGGGACGGTCAAGGCAGTGGAGGTACGAGACAAAACCTGGTGAACTAGCTCCTCTAGGTCAGCTGCAGTAAGAGATGTAGTGGGTACATGAGAAGATTCAGAAGCTTGTGAACTAATCAATACTGCAGCACACTTTGGGGTGGAGGCCTTTTCCTTTTGAGCATCTCTCACGTCCTTAGACTTTTTCTTGAGACAATCGGAAATTCGATGACCTTCTTCTTTACAATAATGACATCGACCAACAAATCGTCATGACTTGAAAGAAGAGACTGCTGCTACTGGAGGAGCAGTACTAGGTGTGACAGACATAACCAAATCAGTAGACCGAGCTCAACGAGTTTGTTGCCGTGTCTCCTCATATATGAGCTCGGTAAGGGCAACATTGAGAGTTGGCAATGGAGAGCGATGAAGTAACGAGGCTCTGGTATTTTCAAACTCATCTCAGATATGCATCATGAAGTGAATGAACTATCTATGATCCTAATAATCAGAGAAAAGTTTGGCAGAATCATCCGAAAAAGATGGATAAGCCTGTGACAAGTGATCCCAGAGACTGCTGACTTGAGAGTAAAAATCAGCAATAGATTGACCAGAGCAATTGCATCTGATACAACTCGGACTCCAACTAAAATTGAAGGGCGGCATCACTAGATCAATTGTATCGATTTCCCAAAAAATTCCAAGCAAGTTTGGCATTTCGAAACTTCGGAAGAAGACTTTGAATTGAAGAACAAGATGTATTAATGAACCACGACAAGATTTTACAGTGAGTGGCCTCCCATACCTCAAGACGTTCATCAAACTCTGACTGAGATTCGCTTTCCTCTTTCGTTGGTTCAGTTTTCTTCCCAGTCACAAAATTCCATAACCGACGACCAATAAGAAAGACAGACATCTGTTGAGACTAGATAATGTAGTTGGTGCTGACCAAAAGAACACCAATGGGACGAGTGATATTAATATCCATAGCAGATACCATGGGTGAATGAGAAAAGGCACAAACAAGTCAAAACTCACAAGATGAAGAACACGACGAATCTGCCCGGAACAGCAGAATACTATGCAGAATTCCAAAATTTAAACCAAACACACTAGAAGATCAAAAATCACCTGAGGATCAGAACGCAAAAAAAAAAAATCACGTCAGAATATGTTTACACGCGCCCTCACGCGCCAATCAAAGGAGCCAGCCGCCGTCACACTCTCACTCAGCGCCGGCGCGTGAATGATCCACTGGTGACACGCACCGGTGCTAGAGGTTCGCCTTGACGTCCGCAGTTGACCGATGGTCCCAGATTTGAGTTCGCACATCGGGAAGTCCCTCAAAAAGGCTCAGACATATCTTGATTTATGCAGATTTTCGAAATTTTTGAATTCCAAATTGATTTTCCACAACTAATATACAAAATTCGAGGTCTCTGATACCATGTCAAGAATAAAGAGCCAGAGAGAAAACAGATAATGAAGAATTGTATATTAAACTTTATAAAACTATACAAGGGTCCGTCCTTTTTTATAAGAGGAGAACGGGGTTAGCTACCATATATACAGAATATAGAATATACGCTATACTATAAATATAATATACAGAATATATAGAATATATGGTATAATATATACTAATATATTCTAACATGTTTGATACATTAACTTTGCCTTGGAAATCATTTCTTACTTAGTAATGATGATTGTACAATTCCTTGTTTTGGTGGAAAGCAAATTCTTAACACCTAGCTGATAATTGATTTGTACATTTACATCGCAAATCATAAACGTCTCGTTTGATCATTTTTATTGTTGTTAATTGACTTATTTTTTTTAATTAATCTATTTGTGCATACCTCTTGTCCAAATTGGATTACCAATTATATGTTGACAATTGTGTAGTTGTTGATTTGAGATATGATGTGATGGATAAAAGAATGAATATCCGTCAAGTGTGATATATGTAAATCAATATGTATAACACTATGTACAAATAACATAACTCATTTTTTTCCCAAAAATTAACATTATTATTATCAACTACAAATATGTGAAAAAATAAAAATACTTTTTTGATTAAAAAAACTAAATTTTGCTTTATTTGTCATGGAAAATTACATCAATCAAACAACAAAATTTGAAAAATTTCTCACATTTTTCACATAGGAAATTAAACCAATCAAACACATCCAATTCCCATGAATCCAATTCCCAAAAATTCCTTTTCTTTTCATCCAAATTCTACTCTTGCAATCAAACGAATCCTTAGTATCATATTTCTCGTAGCTTAGTATGTGTTTGGTAAATTGTTTATAAATTACATAATTTCTCAAATTACTTTTTAATTACACACATTATCTTTTTCCAACTTTCAACCACATATTTTACGTCAAAATTATAAATAAATCAGTTTATAAATTGTTACGACATTACCAAACGGAGGCTTGGATTGGAGCGTTGGTCTTATGAGCCGAAGGTGGCGGTGCATAAGACATTGCTTAATTAATGTGCTTAACAACATCAATGCTTCAACTTTAGACATTGCTTCCTTAATTGTGCATGACACCATCAACCTTAGGCATTTTAATAAGTGCTCGAACTTTTAATATTTTGGGAGTAATTATCCTCTTACAGGCTGTTTGGTGTAGGATATTTTGAAAGAAATTTGAATTTTTTTGATAATGTGTGGTTGAAAAAGATATTGAAATGTGTGAAAGTGGTGGATCCCATAAAAATGTATGATTGAAAATGAATTTGAAGAAAAAGCTGTCCAAAAATTCATAGACGAAAAATTTGCTTAATATCTTTCACTTCATTAAAGCATGAACCACTTTAGTCACATCTTTTCCATTGAAACTAATCTCTTTAACTCCATGAATAAGGGAGTCGGGCTACTAATGCACAACCGTTCCATCGTGTTTGTTCCATCATGTCCATTCCATGGTTTCGCCAACATGTCAGGGCCAACCTTTAGGTAAGGCGACAGTCTTGGGCCTCCAAATTTTTGGAGGCTAAAAAAAAACCCCCAAAGTCCACACCCAATTTCTTGATTGATTATTACCTTACCAGTTACCGGACCTTCCCCTAGTTTGGATTCTCGTCTCTTAATTCTCAAATTAAAATGAAAGTTGCGGCCTGCGTGCACTTCACTCCGTCTCCTCATCTCCCTCTTCTGTAGACTGGACTGCACTGATACTGTGTGCGTCATCGATTGCCTCACACTACCTGGCTATTGTTGTTATTCTTGTAAGTACTTAAAATAAATGATAAAATGAATTTGATTGAAACTTCAACTCTTCAATTCTTTTAGACAAAGTGGCAATAGCATTTCAATTTTGATTTCTCATTTCTGTAAGATACCTGATTGAAGAATGGCCATGATTCCCTGTTCGGTCCTTGATGCGAACCCCTTTGGTGATTAAACCAAAAATTCCCACAACAATATTGTATCAACCCAAGAAAGCTAAAATAGGTAATAAATGAGAAATCTTGACCCAAGTTTAACCCAACCAAAATTCAAGGATTTACAAACCCTAGCCCAATGGAGAGATTAAGACAAATACCAAGACTTGTGGAATAAATATCAACAAATACACAAGAACAAACTCTCAATACATAAGTTGAAATAAATTCCAAGAAAAGATACAAGGAAAGAAAGGATTTACCTCTCTCAAATGCTCTCAATGGAGGCTTCAATGTTCATCCAAAACTATCTAGGGTTTGGGCTTTACAAAGTATATACAAGAAATGAAAGACAAAAAGTTTGGTAAATTGCACAAAAAACCCCGTTTTTTTCATTCGGAGGATTTTCGGTCGACCGAAATTACCTTTCGGTCGACCGAACTTATTTCGGTCGACCACCTGGTCGACCGAAATGGTAGTTTCGGTCGTACGTTGGTCAGCCGAAACCGCCCGCAGCTACGCCTCAAAATCCTGCAGAGTTTCGGTCGACCGAAGGAAACTTTCGGTCGACCGAAAGTTCCTGATCTTCCAAAATTAGGCAATTGACCTCGATCTTGCTCTCTTCCATGGGGACTTGATTTTGGAGCTTGAAAATGAGTCCCGCCATCGACTCTTGGACCTCTTTAGCCTTGGATCTTGTCATGGGCCCCACTGGTATTCGGATAGAGGGTTGACCTGTTTGACTTTGACTCGATTGACTCCCTGGATTCTCATCAGTCCTGCTGCCCTGTTGATTTCTCATTTCTTGAATTGACCATGATTCCTTGTTTGTTCCTATCGCCCACTTGATTTCTCATTTCTTGAACTTTCAACTTTGAAGTTTGATTGAAGTATGAATTGTGAAATTATCTAATTCTTAAATCCTGTCATTGATTTCTTTTACTTGATTGTTGATTGAAGTTTATTCTTCATTGTTGAGTCCTTTGACTTTTACTTGTAGAAGCTTGGATGCTTGGGCCTTGGAAAATTCTTTATTCAGGCTATCAATCTGGTTCTATCGCTCTTTGCTTATAATTATGTCTACTATTGAAAAAAAAAATGTTGAAACAACTTGATTTGAGTAGTTTGATCACTAACTTTGGCTTTTAACTATGATTTCTATCGAAAAAAATATGTTGAAACAACTTGACTTGAGTAATTTGATTACTAATTTTGCATCTCAAAATGTGAGAAGGCTAAATGTTATGCTAAAATGATCTCTCGATTGTGAGAGAGTCTTGAATTTGTAATTACATCTTTTGGATTATATAAAGTATTCTTTTAATTAAATATGTATTATTTATTTAAATATTTAAGTATTGCTACGTTTAAGAAAAAAATTATATTTAAGGGCCTCAATATAGTTCGTTGCCTTAGACCTCTATATTCTCAGGGCCGGCCCTGCAACATGTTGCATGATGGAAAACACAAACTTAGTCTTATTGTATAACTCCTTGCAATGATGTATATCATCTTCTAAATCACACTTTTTGCTCAAATAAATGGAAACCCTGTCATCATCTATATATGACCTTAAGAACCTTTATCAACCAATTGTTGGAACTTTGTATACAAAATTGATTCTGACCAATTTATATGATTATTTAAGTGAAAATCGTTAGTCGATGAATGAGAAATTAAGTCCCTTAAAAACGTGACAATGTTGGAAATTTAATAGGACATTATAAATATTCTAGAATTAATCTAAATGAAAATATGTGTCTTTTTATATGAAAAATTATGACTTTTGAAATTGCTAATTTCCAATAGGTGCGTCTCTTCAATTAGAGACAGATTTCAAAAGTTATGTCTTTTGAAGGGGTTGTATCTTTAGACATACAAGTTTCCGACTATATATGGACCTCACATGCTTGAATTTTAATTCATTAATTCATTTTTTCATGAATGCATTATCATATTAATGCATGTTCACTTCAAAATATTGTGCATTTATTTTGAGTCGAGTTTCATATGTAAAGAGTTCAAAACATAAGAAGTTTCGCTGGACTACGTAATTTTAAGTGCTCCTATTGCGGGTCGTGGTCGTTGTATCTTGGGAGATGAGTGTCAGATATCCATTAGCACTCATGCAGGGCATTATCATCTTAAGACAAAGAGTCAAACTCTTGCCTCGATCAAATTCATATTCATACATTTTTTATTTCTACTTCATATATTCAATTTCAGTAAGTCGAAATTCTATTAAGTTTTATGCACGTAAAATGTATATTATTAGAATATAATTATGCACGTTAATTTTTCACAACAATCTTAAGAAGATAATTTTGTGTTGTTATGTTAAGTAATTTACGTGTGACTTTAGTTGTAAAACTGGATGTCAGAATACATCATGCACATATTTTACAAATCATTGCAAATAGGCCTTCTCAGAACTAATGAGGATGAAATAATTGAAAACACTCTAAGAAGGTGTATAGATTGATGCTTATGCTTATACGAGTAAGGAATTGCAATCTCCGTGCATGAAACTATTAAGGAAAACAATAAGAACTTATTTTCATATGACACCTATTATTTTATTTTTCTGTTTCTGAAGGAAGTAGGGGTGGAAAATGGGAAGACAATTCGTGAGTTAAACTCATTAAAAGTTCGGCTCGACTCGTGAAAAAAGGACTTGAGCTTGGACCGAACAGAAAATTTGGATGCTGGACAGTTCGAGTTTTGCTTGTGAAGTTTGTTGATCAGCTCGTGGACAGGCCCAACAAACCGTGAAATAGGTCAGCTCTCGTGATAGACCATTTCCACGAGCCTGAATGGGCTGGCTCGCGAGCCAAACCATTCAGGCTCGTGAGAGCCCGTTACCACGAGCTGGGAAGGACCGTTTGACATAGATGATACTTGGATAATGCCCAAAAAAATTTGGCGTTTAAAGTTCTTGATCACCCACATAATGCAACAAATATTTTCAATGTACTACTTTCAATTCTTAGAGAATTTAATTGTGATAGTAAAGTTTGTAGTTTTACACTGGATAATGCTTCTTTGAATAAAGCAGTGATAGATAGATTAGCTAACCACATGAATCTTGAATTTGGTGGAGTCTTGTTTCATGTTTGTTGTGTGTGTCACATTTTTAATTTGATAATTCAAGATAACCTTAAGCTTATAGAAGATGAATTGAAAAAAAATCAGGTATGCTTGCAATTTCATTATGATAGCACCTTCTAGAAATCCAGCTTTTGATGCACATTGTGTAGAACATGGTAAGCCTACACGATCATTTGTTACGATGTAGGATATAGATGGAACTCAACTATTTAATGATTGAATATTATCAAGGTTATGAGGATTTAATATATGAATATTACAACTGTCGGTACTCACACGGCCCAAATTCTGATTTGCTACCAATCGATTGAAAACTTGTACTTCATGTTAAAATGGTTTTTAAACCATTTTACGATACTACAAATGAATCATCCGGTATTTATAATCCCACTAGTCCTTTAGTATTGAAGTATTTTTATTGCATTTCTAATAATTTTAATAAGTACATATCATTTCCTATTTTTTCTCAAATCATTGTAGCAATGGAGACTAAGTTAGAAAATATTGTAAAGATTTACCCACTTTGTTTCCATTAACAATGGTAATGGACGCTAGAATAAATTTAGAGAAAACTAAATACACCATAAATGCAATATCAAATAAATTAACTTTTGGGGCCCCGATAACATACTTAGATTTAGAAAAATGTTTATATCAAATGTACGAGATCAATGTCGAAAGGTTAGGTAAAATGTTAGAAGAACCGCTACCACCTCTAATGTGATATAAAATGAAGATAATGATTTAATTTCCTACCTTATGACTACGAAAGGAACTTCTAGTATATTTCCTTGTGGTTCTAGTTCTTCTAGTGTATATAATAGTTCAGATGAAATTCCGAGGGAGTTAACTAGGTATTTATCACACAACCTTCATAGCTTGTTAGACAATGATGAGAGAAATAATTTTGATATTCTTAAGTGGTGGAGACTAAACAAGCGTCAATACCCAGTTGTTTTTGTGATAGCACAAGATCTACTAGCACCTCCGATATCAACTGTAGCATTGGATGCTGCTTTTAGTGCAAGAGGTAGAGGTCTATCTGAATATAGGTCAAGGCTTAAAGAAGACATACCGGAGAGCTTAATGTGTTTAAATGATTGGCAGTTTGAGGAGAGACAATTACAAAACAGAATAAATGAAATTATGGTTGAGAAATTCGAAGAAAAATCATATTGGTAAGTAGTTATTTAATATCATCCTTACAGTTACTGAGTTACTCTATAACATATGCATTTTTCTTTTTCTTTATTTTCAATTCTTTCTTTCAAATAAAAAAAATTGTACACATAACATTTTGTTCATGTACAATTTTAACTCCACCTACAAGAAATTAAATGTAGCGGGTCTTGAGCCCGGATTAAAGGAGAATGGTTTAAGACTTTAAGTTTTAAAATTGTAAAGCGCTCGTCAATCCGGCTCGTGAACAGAACCAATCACACACCACACGGGGCCGGGCAATTTTTCCCGAAAGTGTACGAGTTCTTTTTCCTTTTTTCTGGAAAGGAAGCAATTTTTTTTTCTCTTAACAGTTTAAATACTTAGGTTTATGAACTTTCATAGAATTTACTTAAATGCAATGCCTGCTTATAGTTTATAAAATGGCAGTGACATTTTATATAATGCAATTTCATTAATTGGTGGCATCCTAGAATTGAAACTATATTTTTCCATGTATTTGCTTATTTAAGTAAGTGTTCATGATATTGGAACAACCATGGCAAGAGGTTGTAGGAAGGAATACTTTTGTTTGGAAACTTGGTGAATACAAAAGATGAAAAAAGTTGGTTTGTATTAGCTCCAAATTATTGGAACGAATCTAACAATTAAATTAAAGTGTGTAGATTTTTGTGAGTTCCAAACTGTCTATAGGACAAATGCTATAGTCACACATTTGTATGCATTCTTTTGTGAATGGATTTGAAAAATTCCAAATTAAGAAAGTATATAAGATGATCATGTTTATTTAGTAGATGTAATTAACTAATGATGTGGTTGAACTTGAAAAGAGTTGATGATCTCTATGTTCGAGCTTTACCCAAGATTTATGGGGTAACATTACTACCTACACATGCATTCCTAATTGAGGAATTATGTGGGTAACTTATTTTACAAGTTACGCTCTTTACACCTTATAAGTCATAGAAGATTTCTCCATGAAGATGGAAATGTAGAAAGCCCTTATACTAATTTTAGAAGTACGGATGGTTCACAATGTCGAAGAGCCCTAAACCAAAAGTGGTCAAAATGTGAACAAGATCGATATTGCATGAGTATCGAATATGCAACAATAGTATTTAGTATTTAAAGAATATTCATAAGATGAATTGCATTTTAGTGAATAATGGTATAATGATATAAGTTGAATATCAATTACCAGTGATTGAAAAATTCTCTAGTAAGGACCGGGAGGCTTTCCGATTTATGGTAAAGTGGTGCTCACTCGAACAGAGGAGACAATGGGCAAGGCGAAGGCTTCAATTAATCTATGCACGGAACTGTTCTAGTGGTTCAAGCAGGGTCCAAAGAAGAATCTGAGAAAAGTCTTTATTTAACCGTATAAAGAGACTTGAATCTTTAGACCCAAGCTAGGAGCTAATCTCTTTCCCGTAAGACTCAGCATTCCCTGTGCTCATAGTGGCTTTAGTTGTTGGGCTGAGGTGGTTGCTTAGAAGAGACGCCGACTTAATTAGTCATTTTCCATCTGTATCTTATACACATATACTCTACATGGAATGAGACTTTGGATACTACAGTTTCTGCTTTGCTATGTCAGTGCATTTTTATATTAGAAATCCTCCATATAATTTTGTATATTATTGTATTATGGTATGGCTTTAGATAAAGCTAGATAGAAGCATGTGGCTTCATATATTTATGAGATGATTCCTTATTTATTGACTGTCTGTATCTATTAAATGAATCAATGTGATAGCTAGCTATATTTAATAGGATACAAAGTCTGTATAATTGTAAGTTTGGGCATATACATCGAAGACATAATTCCATTAAGTAGTTGATCTCGGATGCTGTAAACTCGTGGATTCATTAAGAAAATGTTTACCAATAGATCAAATATACTTAGGCCTGGGCAAAAGAACCAGAACCAGCAGTTCGGTTCCTGTTCGATCCTGGTTCGGTTCGGTTCTATCAAAATTTTAAACAGTTCTGGTTCTAAAAATTAAGAACCATCGATTTCGGTTCTTGGTTCAGAACCAAAACCAGAAGAAAACATGATTTTTTTTATTTTTTTTAAAATATAGACTTAAAAAATAATTAAAAAATCATCAATTATTAATCTTAATGCATGTTATCCTGTCCATTAGTCAATATCAATTACCCAACAATTATTAACTCATTCAACATCTTTATCTTTATAAAAGTAGAAGTGAGGAATGAGAGTTATTTTGGAGGGAAAATTGCATTTAATGACTCTCTCTCTCTCCCCCACTTCTACTTTTATGTATAAAAAAATAAAATAAAGAAAAGATAAATATTTTTGTAGGAAAAATTATTATTTATTACATATTTAGTAAGATTTGTAATAATTATACTATGTGTAAATGTATACATTGAAAATGAAAAAAAATTAGATTAATATATTTGAACATAAATAATGTGATATGATTGAATCAAGATTTTTTTAAAATTATGATTTAAAAATTATATATTCCGTGTATCGCACGGGTAGACAACTAGTTACAATAACTGCAAGCAAAACAAGTAATAAACAAAAAATCATAGATCAAAAATCATTTTTCTTTCACTGGTTTTGTCATTCAGTTTCAAGCCTTCAGCCGTCAGTTCTTTAAGAATTAACAAACAATAAATCTTCACTCTTCATCTTAGAATTAATTGTTATCTTGTTTTCAATGATTTGTTGGACTTGTACAACTGTTCCCTGAAAATGTGGAGAATTTTGAGCAGAAATTGAAGAATTTTTTGAAGGAGAATATACACGCGGATGAGGAGATATGATATTGTCTGGAAGAGAGTGAATTTTTTTGATGTCAAGGATTTGGAATGTTGTATTCGCATTTTGATCAAGGTCGATGACCTTACCATCTTACGACTCTTACCAAACAGAATCTACCATGACTTCATTGCTTAAGTTTGAAAATTTTAGTTTAGGAAATCGGAACCAGAACCAAACGGTTCGGTTCTTCTCTTGTAAAAAGAACCAACAAAAGAACTATCGGTTCTTGGTTCGGTTCTCTGGGAACCAGAACCATATGGAACCACACCCACGCCTAAATATACTGCATATCAAGGAGAATGTGCTTAAAAGCCAACTATGCATGAAGTCTTTGTAATGGTAATCCGACCTTGTTGACTGGAGATACCAAGATCTTGGTTCAATGTGACAACAAGTTATGAAAATTCAGTGAGCACTTGGGAGTTAACTCCTACATATTCATATGATAAGAAAGTGCTATCTAATGTTTTATGTTAAGTTAAATTTTTAATGATTCCTATAGCTTGGACAAATCAAGTAGGGTATGACAGGTATTCATAATAGGATATCACCTATATAAGTGAGAAATGAGACCGCTTCTATGAGAATGTATAAATGTTTAAATTCGCTAAAGCACTTATGAAACTAATAGTTGTTTATGGACAAATTAACACAACCATGAGAACCGAAAGTGTAAGCGAATATAATGTAAGTACTATTGTCTTGGTTTATACCAACAGCTGAACAGTTCAAGACATCATGATCACTGATTAGCCAAGTAAATCCGACCGTATTTCACTAAGGCAGGTTCAAAGTTAAAAGCTACCTCTCTTAATACAATAACTTTCCCTCTGTACTCTCTTTAGTGCTTGCATAATAATTTGCATTAATTTTCATTCATGTAGGGGAATTGTTGGAACTTTGTATATAAAATTGGTTATGACCAATTTATTTGATTATTTAAGTGGAAAGTGTTAGTCAGTGAATGAGAAATTAAGCCGCTTAAATACGTGACAATGTTGGAAATTTAATAAAATATTCTAAAATTAATTTAAGTGAAAATGTGTCTTTTTATATGAAAGATTATGACTTTTGAAATTGTTAATTTCCAATAGGCGTGTCTCTTCAATTAGAGACAAATTTCAAAAGTTGTGTCTTTTGAGATACAATTTTTCAACAACTATATATAGACCCCATATGTTTGGATTTTAATTCATTCAGTCATTTTTCATAATTGCATTATATTATGTTCACTTCAAAATATTGTGCATTTATTTTGAGTCGAGTTTCATATGAAGAAAGTTCAAAATATAAGAAGGTTCGCTAGTCCACGTAATTTGGAGTCCTCCTATTGCGAGACGTGGTCGTTGCAAATGCTTGATAACAATTAGCATCCGTGCGGGACATTATTTTTTTAAGGACAAAGAGTCGAACTCTTGCCTCGATCAAATTCATATTCATACATTTTTTGTTTCTATTTCATAAATTCAAGTTTTTGTTGATATATGATTATTCATATATTTATTGTTTTGATTATAACAAGATTACTTGTAATTCTAACAAGTTTCAATTCTTAAGTTTTTCTTACATATCTCAATAAGCATTCAAAGGCTCGAATCGTCACCCATTGAGGTACAAGCAAAAGAGACTTGAAGAAAACAAGAAATATTAAAGACTAGAGATTAGAAGTTTTATGTTGAAAACTTCAAATTATTTGTAAAGGTATCGACTCATTATTTTTTAGCAAGTGCATAAAGTTCAAATCATTTTCATAAAATCATTACTTGCATAAAAACATTTTTACATGAGATAGATTTTGGAAAAATGAATATTTTGACATAAAATTAAATTTCCAAAATCTAGTCATTTCAGTCGACCGAAATTCAATGATCTACCAAAAGTCCGATCAACCGAAACTCTGTTTTACTCATCCGAAAGTCCAATGGTTCAAAATTCATAACGGCTATTTTAATGGTTTGGTTGACTGAAACTTCTAAATTGCTCGACTAAAAGTTCCATAGTTGATTTTTCTTGTTCTATAAATACACATCTCTTTTGCATTCAATTCCAACAACTTACAAGAGCAATTAAGAGTATTTATTCACTTAAAAATCATTGAGCTTACTTGATTTTATATTTTACTTCATTTATTACAAAGAATCTTTTGATTAATCAAATTATTTATACATTTTTATCTGTTGGATATTGGTTTAAAATCGAAAAATTGGTTAAGTACTGAAAACTGACTAAAGTGACTACGTGTCACTTCAGCCAAATATTGAAATCTGACCTAATCAGTTGAGGCAAAATAGTTTGTTACTTTACCGCTTCGGGGTGTACAAGAGGTGGTAAAAAATATTTTATCACATTCATAGATGATTGTACAAGGTACTGCTATGTATACTTGTTGAAAAGCAAAGATGAAGCTTTAAAAGTGTTCAAACACTACAAAAATGAAGTTGAAAATCAACTTGAAAAACGAATAAAAATGATTCGAAGTGATAGTGGTAGAGAATATGTTGCACCGTTTGAAGAATTTTGTACATAATCTGGAACCATTCATCAAACGACAATACCATATCCACCTCAATCTAATGGGATTGCTGAACGCAAAAATCGAGCATTAAAGGAAATGATGAATGCAATGTTGATTAGTTCGGGCTTACCTCAAAACTTGTGGGGGGAAGCCATACTTTCTACAAATTATATCCTGAATAAAATACAACACAAGGATATGTTGAATCACCTTACGAATTATGGAAAGGTTGGAAACCTTTCTTCAAATATTTCAAAGTGTGGGGGTGCTTAGTAAAAGTACAAATACCCAAACCTAAACAAGTTAGGATTTGACCAAAGACAATTGATTGTGTCTTTATTGTATATGCAATCAATAGTAGTGCATATCAATTCTTGGTTCATAAATCCGATGTACTTGATGTACATGTAGGCACAATTCTTATATCAAGAAATGTTGTCTTCTTTGAAGACAACAATCTTTCATGTAAAAAAAATGAAGTAAGTTCAAATAAATGAACTTACGATAACATACATGAAGATGATGACAATCTTCAAGTAAATGAAGAATCGAGACATAGTAAAAGGCAACGTAATCCAAAGGCATTCGGTCCAGAATTCGTAACCAAATTACTTGAAAATGATCATAGGACATTTGATGAAGTAATGTCCTCTCCCCAAGCTCCTTTTTGGAAAGAAGATGTACGTAACGAAATTGAATCCATCATGAGTAACCATACTTCGGAATCGGTTGAACTCCCTCTGGGAAACAAAGCTTTAGGCTGCAAATAGATCTTCAAAAAGAAATTGAAGTCCGATGGATCAATTGATAAATACAAGGCTAGATTAGCAGCCAAAGGGTATAGACAAAAGGAAGGAAGGATTGGATTTCTTTGATACTTATTCACCCATGACAAGAATAACATCTATACCTGTCTTGATTGCAATCGCGACATTGCATAATCTTGAAATACATCAAATGGATGTTAAAATTGCGTTTCTAAATGGTGAATTAGAAGAAGAAATCTACATGGAACAACACGAAGTGTTTGTTGCACTAGGAAATGAAAACAAGCACCGAAGCAATGACATGAAAAGTTTGATAAAACTATGTTGTCAAATGGCTTCAAAGTCAATGAATGTGAAAAGTGTGTCTACATTAAAACCACACTTAATGAATATGTAATCATATGCTTATACGTTGACGATATGCTAATTATGGGAAATAACTCAAAAGTTATTTATTGGACTAAGAAAATGTTAACAAAACATTTTGACACGAAGGATATGGGAGTGACAGATGTAATATTAGGGATTAAAATCTCTAAAACATCTGATGGTTTGTCATTATCTCAGTCACATTATGTTGAGACTATAATTAAGAAGTTTAAGACGTATGACGATAAACCGGTTAAGTCACCAGTTGACTTATGTATACACTTAAGCCAAGAATATTGGTGAGCTCCTATCTCAACTGGAATATTCGCGTGTCATAGGCAGTTTAATGTACATTATCAACTGCACAAGACAGGATATAGCATACATAGTCAAAATATCCCGCAATGTCAGAAGGATACACACGATTGAATATAGATTACACAATTCAAAATATCCCGCAATGTTAGAAGGATATACCGATGCAAATTGGATATCCGACACTAAGGAATCAAAATTCATGAGTGGTTACGTATTTACCATTGGACGTGGAGCCGTATCTTGGAAATCGTCTAAGTAAACATGTATAGCTTGATCCATAATGGAATATGAGTTTATTGCGTTAGACAAAGCCAGAGAAGAAGCAGAATGTCTTTGTAATTTCCTTGAGGAAATTCCTTGTTGGGAAAAGTCAATTTCTGCAATTAACATACATTGCGATAATCAGTCGGCAATAGCAAGGGCACAAAATGGTATGTATAATGGTAAGTCTCGACATATTGGTCGGAGACATAATACCATTAAATATTTAATATCGAATGGTATAATCTCTATTAACTGTGTGAAGTTAAAAGAAAATTTGGCTGATCTTTTGATAAAAGGACTTGCAAGAGATCAAGTATACCATCTCTTGAGGGGAATAAGCCTAAATCCTATTGAATAGAATTAATATGACGGAAACCCAATCTTGTAGATTGAAGATCCCAAGATCTTGGTTCAATGAGACAATTAAGTCATAAATGATTCATAATAAAGCACTTATTCTCATTCCTAATTTTTGAAGTGCTACGTAAAATGCGTATAAGGATAAATATATAGATATACTTTTAATAATTCAAAACCTTGAAATGGAAAGGTTAGAGATCACCTATATAGGTGTGAAGTTGAAGTGGGGCTGCTTGTACGAGAATTCGAAGCTTAATTCTCTTAGAGCACTTATGAAACCAAGAGTTGTCCATGGCCAAAATGGACACAACCATGAGAGCTGAATTGGTTAAATGAGTCATGTTGTTGGTACAGTTGTTTGGGTTTACACGTATGGCTTGATGATTCAAGACATCGCATTCACCAACTAGCATGGTAAATCCGATTGTACTCGACTAAAGAATGTTCAAAGCCACAACCCACCTATCTTGATAATATGACTTGTCCCATGTACTCCATTTGTTAGAGTCTGCATTTTCATTTGCATTGTGTTGCGCATATCGAGGAATTCTCATTCATGTGGGGGATTGTTGGATATTGGTTTAAAATCGAGAAATTAGTTAAGTATTGAAAATCAACTAAAGTAATTTCGTGTCAACTTTGGCCAAATATTGAAACCCAACTCAATCCATTAAGGCAAAATAATTTGCCACGTCACCGCTTCGGGGCGCACAAACGGGGATTAGCAACGCCCCCGAAAGAGAATTTAGATTTCTCTGTATGTTATGAAGGGTATATTTGACATTTCGAATCAATATCGGATGAATGAGAAGTTACGAAAAAGGAAAAAAGTTGGTGGAACTTTTTCACCATGCGATCGCACGGTATTCGGAAAAGTTGTGTCGAAGTGATGCATGGTTTGACTCCATACCATTACGTCCCCAACTCTTCATCATCTATAAATAGGACCCTTGGGATATCCTATTCCTCACACCAGTGATATGCAATCACAATATCATTCCCTCCTCTTCCATTAAACAAAATTATTGCATTCTTGTTGCATACATATTTGTTTTCCTTCTTCGTTTTCATTTTGGAGCACAAGACCATATTTTGGTTCGTTGTGCTTATGTTTTGGAGTGTTACAAATACAAGTGGAAGTCGTTGTATCTTGTGATTTGATTGTCATAAACTGTAGACATCGTTGCGGGGCAAATTAGAGTTAAGAAAAAAGTGTTCAACACTAATCTCGAATCTATCTCCTTTCTTCTCATTTCTTTTACTTGTTTCTTTGCTGTTATTCTATCCAATTCTAAGGCATGGATTTACATATAATTATTTTATTTATTTGGCGTTACTATACACAAAATATTCCAACATTATCAAATATTTTATTTTGAAGAAAACTCACTATTCCTATCTATTCTTGATTGCGTTCTTTATCACCAAACACTTATATTGAAGTACTTATATTGAAGTGTATATCTCTCTTTATACTTAACTTGTATTATTTGTTAAAAGAGATCATTTGTTAAAAACTTTGACATAAGCTAAAAACTATTACATACCATTTATCAAAATTTTTACAAACACTTGAATTGAAGTGTTATCTATACTCTTGAAATATTTGACTTGATTATATAATTTGTTAAGAGAGATTGTTCAATTGTAAAATTATCATTTGTATTTTGGTGGTTTCGAGATACTTGTGAAAACTCGATTGTAAAGAATATGCGCTCCTTGTTATAAAGTCACATACGGATAAGTGTTACTTATTGTAAGTCACTTAAGGATTTGATATTCCTTAATATTGTAAATTACCATTATAGTGGATTTGTCTTTGCTTATGAAGGAGAGCTCAGTAATAGATAACGTAGATCATATTGGTTGATTGAACCTCTTTAAATCATCGTTTACACTCTCTTATCCATTTTACTTACTTTTATTACACTTATGTTTATCTCATTATTTTATATTGTGCAATACTTTCAATTAGTGTTATTTGTTAAATTGTTCTAGTTTATTCCTATCACTTTACTTTTATAATTTTGTTGCTTACACCGTTAAACATACATAATTAATTCATTGTTTTAAACTTGAGTATATTTATCGAAAAAGTTCTGTAAAATCAATTCGAATTCGCCCCCATCTTGATTAGTTAATTTTGAGTTATTAGAATATAATTATTAAGCAACTTAATTTTTCATAACACCAACTTTGATGGGCAGTGACAGTTTGAATTGGTCGAGTAAAAACCCCGTGGTCGGGTTAACGGGTTCACAGTTGAACAGGTTATTTATCTAGTTTGACTTGTATACGATTTTTTAACAAAATTGGTGGACATAAGAAATTCTAAAATTGAGGTGCAATGCACGTCGATTACTATTAGCATAGTTTTGATAATTGGAATGATTCAGTTGATTTGGTTACACTCATTCCATCATTCAATAATCTACCTGAAATAATTCATTTTTCTAACGTCAACTTAAATTCATAAAGAAATAAAAATGGAATGGCCTAGATGTACACGAGCACTATTCAAGGCTCGTCCTCAAGCTGGACTCGTCACCCGAGCTTGGTTCACGACCCTATATATATAAAAACGACAAGTCAACAATCCTCCTCCTTTATTCGGGCTTGAGACCGACTATTCAATTTAATTTTCGAATAGGCGAAGTTAAAATTATACACGAATAATTTGTTGCGTGTACAATTTTTTTTCTTTTAGAATCAAAATAGTATTAAGTAAATAACAAAGTTTGATGATTACATCACGAAACTAAAATTAAAAATCATTTACAAAACTATTTGCAATTTCGGCATATTTATTTTGTATACGAAAAATGAGCGTCTTCCCAATCTTTGATGCACATTAATGCTTCCAAAATGTCTTCTTCTAGTCGGCTCCTAACTTTGGGCAGAGTCCGTTTACCTGTATTAAAAGCAAACTCCGAAACTACTGTGCTAACCGGAGGTGTTAGTAAATCTTTTGCAATGACAGAAACAACTGGATATCTCACTTCATTCATTCGCCAATATTCAAGTGAATCAAACTGCAGTAAATCAGCTGGGTTTACGTAGTTTAATAATTCTTGTTTAAAATAATTGTTTAATTCTTCAGGTATTGCAATGAGACCAGATGGTCCAGATTCAGACGTCTGATGAAACATATGGACATTTCTTCCCATAGATTCACTAGTTCTACTTCGTCTTCTGTAAGTGAAGCATAACATGTTGGTGCGGAAGGTACCCGACTAATTTTATCACTCAATCGTGTTGCATATAATTCGTACATGTTAATTAACGTATTTTCTAAATTATTAAAAGTGATAGATGAATCAAAATTTAAACCGATATTGATTTTAGAAATAATATGTTTAGTACCTTTTAAATTATAACGAGGGTCCATTACGCATGCTAAAGAAAATGATATAGGTAGATCTTCCCAATATTTTCTAAATTTTAGTTTCATTGTATATAATAAATCAGCAAAAAAGATATCATTTTCGTATTTATGAAAAGTTCTTACAGTAATAAAAAAACGTTCAAGAACTCTACAACTAGTGAGGTAATATGTTCCAGATAATATGTTGATTGAATTATAAAAACTTGTCAAAAATCTTTTAACTTTAAAAACGAATTCCCAATCAGTTGTTGTCAACATTGACTCATTATCATTTGTTACATGTCTATTGTTATAATATTCAGTTATTAGGTGTTCATATCCTTCACATGATTTTATCAATAAATAAGTAGAATTCCATCCACCCCCTTCGTCAATAACAATTTTTTTTGCATCTTGACCAAACTGTAAACATAATTCCTCAAATGTTTGTTTTCTACTTGGTGAAATTGTAATGTAAGTTATTGCATACTTAATTTTATCAATTTGATTTTTAATATAATTAATGCCATCTTGAGCAATTAAGTTTAAAGCGTGACACACACATCTAACATGAAATAAAAATTCTCCAAATTCAGGATTAAGAATCCTACATAATTTATCTACAACATGTTTATTTACACTATCATTATCAATTGTAAAAGAACGAATTTTATTTTCACAATGATATTCCCTAATAATTTGTAATATAACATTTAATATGTTGTTAGCATTGTGAGGATATTCTATTATCTTAAAAGCAATAAGTTTTTTATGCATAACCCATGTTTGATCTATGTAGTGTACAGTTATAGCTATGTAACATTTTTTATTAATTTCTTCCCATATATCCGAAGAAAATGAAATAACGCTACCATATTCATGTAAATGAGATATCAATTTTTTCTTTGTGTTAACGAAATATTTCATAATATCAGAACGAAAAATATTTCTACTAATTCCAACATACCTTGGTTGAAGATATTCTTTCACGTATGTTATGAAATGTTTATTCTCCACTATACTTAATGGCAACTCCGCCCCAGAAACGAATTTTACCATTCCAACACGAGCTTCTGTCTCAGAATATATCCATGTATTTAGTGTTGATGTAGAACCAATACTGGATTTATCAAATGCCAATTGAGGATCCATGTGTATGGTGAATCTTGAAAAAAAAGAGGATGAAATATGTAGTATAAAAGAGTAAAGATGAAATATATAGTATGTAATGTAAAGATGAAATGTATAATAATTAAGAATTTGGATTGAAATATGTAAATTGACGATTGAATTGAAATTTGGATTGGATATAATAAAGGAGAGTAAAGATCATTGACTGTGAAAATGGAGTAAAATATATTACTATTTATAGATGAAAAAACTTAAAAAAAAAAAAAAATAGAGTTGAAAAAAATAAAAAAAATAGTGTTGCGACCGTTACAACGGTCACCACACATTGAAAAGTGACCAAACGGTCACTTCTTTTAAAAAAGTGACCGTTTGGTCACTATACGAGCCGACGAGCTGTTGTGGCTCGTTTTCGCGAGCCGCTCGCCAACTTTCTAGCCGAGCCTCGGTGTTTTATTTTTTTTTTATTATTATTATTTGTTTTTTGCCTTCTTTCTTTCGTCTTCTATTGCCTCTAGAATGGCCGTTACCTTACCATGTCAACAAATTTAGGGTTTATTCCATTCCAGTACCTGGGATTGCATTTTCACAAACCCTTACAACTCCACAAATTGTCCTCGTTCCATTCTGCTATCGATAGCCATAAGCGAAGGAATCGTGTTGGCTTGGGAAGAAGGAAGCTTCTAATCAAATCAATGAAAGCCGTAATACAGCGTGTGGCCTCTGCCAGTGTTGAGGTCGGTCAGAAGTACGTACTATCACATTTGCTTTATTTTCGGTTGCTGATATGCCCAAGGTGTTGTCTTGCAGGTGGAAGGGCGCACCGTGTCTGCGATTGGACCGGGACTGTTGGTTCTCGTTGGGCTTCATGAATTTGATGTAGAATCGGACGCCGAGTACGTGTATGTATCTTTCAGCGAATGATTTTTTACTTTTAATAGATATTTAGTGGTGAATTTTTTGATTATTACTGTTATTTCGTTGGGTTGCAGATGTCGCAAAGTATTGAACATGAGATTGTATCCCAATGAAAAATCTGGGAAAACTTGGGACCTAAATGTAATTTCTAACTCTCGCGCCTGCACGCACACACTATGCTAGTAGTATACGCTGGCAGAATTTACCAAATGCTTCCTGTGCAGGAATTCAGTAAATAAGTTGTCTTTTACTTTTTCAACCATTAAAATGATAAAAGATTATACTTTTTAAGATGATAGGAATCCATAATAGTCATATTCCCAGTTATTTTGAAATTAGGAGATATAAAAACCAATACGACTATGAATACCTGTAAACCTCTTCGCTAAAAAATGGAACCTTGGGGGAACGGAAATATTTTCAAAATTCAAAGGACAATCAGCCAACATTACATTAGCATGTTACTTATATTCAGTTTCAATTATACAATTTCACAATAGTATTAAGGTGTGACCTACCTAATGATAAAGAACATGGAAATGAAATTTAGTTAAAAACAAATTCACATTTGCTTTTCCAAAAGAGAATAACAATTTTTCTAGTTTTTATTACACTTTTGGCTTTTTATAGATTCTGTTCTTTACGTATTGAACTCTACTAATTTTCAACTTCCGACGAGTAAAAGGTAAATGAATCTGAAGAGTGACCCGTATTTATTATAATATCTTTCTTAAACTTTCAAAAGATAGAATCATTTCAGCATTCAGCTCAAGGTCAGGAGGAAATATTTTTTATAAAAAAAAAAAAAAAAAAACTTACACTGGAGATATGTTAGTAGTATACTGCCGGTTTTGGCTTTCAGCGACGTTTTACAAGGCTATATTGTCAATTGACAGGTAATGCAAAAAAATTATGAAGTTTTATTAGGTAATTGCTCATTTATAACTTTATTTATTATTATTATTTTTTTTCACTTTTTGACCTTACTTTGTGAGTAATATTGTAAAAAGTATAATCAATGGTTGTTTATTCTATGCTGATTGGTTAGTTTGTATTTGGTACAGTAAGTCAGTTCACATTGTATGGCGTTTTGAAAGGCAACAAGCCTGATTTTCATGTGGCAATGCCTCCCGAGAAAGCGAAACTTTTTTATGCTTCTTTAGTTGAAAAGTTTCGTAAAGCTTACAACATGGGTGCAGTTAAAGGTGCTCTTGCGTTTTCGTTCTTTTTCCCCCTTTTCCATGACCTTAAAACTTATATGTTATTGATGCTGCCTCTTTAAAATCCTTTTTAAAATTATTACGTTTGCTCTTAGAGCTTAGTTCCTTATGCTCTATGGACTTGCACAATATAATTGGAATGCCTAAATACTGGTAAATCAGAAATTTATTATGGATCTACCTCTACAGTGTTTGGCTAAATATTGTTTTTACTCAGTCATGGCTTCCAATGTATCAGGGATCAAGATTGATGTAATCTTTTCAATTGTTCATTTCCTCTATGATCGTTAAAGCCTACTTTTATACACATGGCCTTTTAAATTTGTGTTAAGGCGGGAATTTCAATGATTGCCTTCTATTAATTTACTTGGAAAATGCAACCTCTGACTTGGATGAGTTTTTTTTTCCTTAAATTATAGTGGGGCCTTCGATCATCAGAATGTCCTGCCTCAAATGGATATTTTTTGAGAACTAAACAATGGGGTCTTCTAGAAATCTGTTTACCAGGATATCATCATATACTGATCTATAAAAGCTATGGTGACACTTTGAGATTCAGAATTTAGATAGTACATTTGATGATCCGTCATGCATGAGATCTTTGATTTGTGCATATGCAAACCACAATCTAATAGATATTCTCCTAGTTGCCTTCCCTTGTAATATTGACTGCAACATCTTTTTTTAAACAATATTATTAAATGATGCAAACTTATGACATTTGATCTTCTTTAATTTCTTTCTGAAATTCTCCATTTTTTGCTTGTACACTTGTGAAAATGCAGTGTACTAAATTTTTTGGAGGCTGGGAATCAGAATGTTGTTGAAATTGGATTTTGGTTTTTGGTTTTAAAGAATACTATTTTTTAGGTGTTAATTGGATTCTGCCACATATTGAGGAATTGTGAATTGTTTGGAACAGGGTTGAAGTCATTGCATCAAGAATTCTGTTTGCAATTAATATTATAAAAAATGCATTGTATTAATGATTTATTCTTTCATGCAGATGGTGTTTTTGGAGCAATGATGAAAGTGAGATTTCAAAACTTGGAATTTGTCCTCTCTCTTTCCTATTGTAATCTTTTTAGGGATAGTTGTCTAACTCGTGTTTTTTTCCCTTCTCGTGGTTTGAAGGTTAACTTGGTTAATGATGGTCCAGTGACAATGCAGCTTGACTCGGCACAATCATCCAGGTGAGTGTGGACCATTCATAATGAACTCAAGAGAGGCCGTGCCCAGCTGTGGGCCGTCCACCTGTAAAGGTAGTTTGCAGTGGCCTGAGTGTCTAGGCTCATAGCCCATGCGCATGAGAAAAATTAAGCACAACTAACAAATGATGGGCCCAGTGGCTGGCCTGGTTTATTGCATCCCTGGCGTGGAAAAGCATGACCCAGCCCCCGCAGGCAGTGCTTGCAGGCTGAACCAGGCCTCATATTTTTCTGGTGCGCTGAGCACGGTCCTATTAGTATTTACCACACTATAATGTTTGACGGCCAACACACATCATGTAATCAAAACTTGTATTATGTACCGGTAACTAGTAATCACTGTCCACGCATTTTTTTCACATTGCTAAAAAATTGTGACATTTACATAGAAATACGGAAGTGCCGATGTGTTTATGATATTACTTCAGGAACGGCAACGGCTCAATGGAAGCACCATAACTTTGTGGTGATTATTAAGCAATGTACAAAGACTTGAAACAAGAACTTAAAAGGAAGGAAGCCGAGAAAAGAGGTGAACCTAGGAGAGCAGTAAAATTAGAAGTTGATTCAATGTAATCAGTTAGAATCCAGTTACTGAACGAATAGTTCTTTGTACCTGTGATTTCATGTGGCATTAATGAATTATGTATTGGTACTTTCTCATATCCCTATTTGAGTAATAATTGACATGAATAATTATGAACTCTTTTCCCTCTGTATCATGTAAAAATCATATCCTTGTGGCAAGTTTGGCATGTTGAACTAGACATCACTGCGCAGGATTAAGGACAAGCCCTTGGTAGTTGGTACTATGGTTGGGAAGAACAGCTCTGTTATGAATATTTCTTTTTTAATTATGTGTGCTGAGAGTGGCTCGAGAGCCAGCCAACGGGTGAGCTTGTGTGGCGAGCCAAGCACAACTTTATAAAAGGGGCTTATGCTTGGCTTGCCCCACATGCGAGCGCAAGTCGGTTACTTGTCGAATGGCTCAGCTCGCTTCATTTGATCCTTGATCTTTTTGAAACATTACTAATTATAAAGTTTATAACTAGGTGATAAACCTTTAAAGTTTGGTTTCAAATCAATGACTCGAAATTGCAATCTGAAAAAGTCAAAACAAAATCTTGCTATTGCAACTTTTAAAGCGTATCGAGTTAATTGCAATTTCTTGCAACAATTACTTTATTTTTCTCTGCTACAATTCATTGAATCCTAATCATTTGTTTGCTTCAGAACTAAACTCTTTATTTTCTCCTAATTTTATAATATAAATTCAGCGTTTGGTTTGTATTTTCAATTCCTATTTAGTTTGAATCCTTCTCCAATTTTAATTTTTAATTAATACACTGAATCTTGAAATTGAAGCAATGCCATGCTTGGATTTTAAGTAAACCCGGTTCGTGGTTTCACATCATCTAGTTTTGACTTCTATCTCGTAACCATATGACGATATCGAATTTTTATTGCCACTCGTTTATGAAAATTTCATGTCACATATTTAAAGTCTGTTTGATCCATCTAAAATTTTTATCAAAACTTTTCAAACTCAGTTTCAACTATCCATTCTTACTCAAACTTATAATTTTTTACTTTTAAAACCAATCTAAATCACACATCTATCAAAAAACACAAAAAAACTACAAAAATCAAAACTTTTCAATGAAATAAACGGACTCTTAATGAAAAGTAAATTCAATCGGCATGTAAAGAATGAGTTGAATATAGAACACGAATGGATAAATTCTTCCTCGAGCTAACAACTCAAGCTTTGAAACTACGCGATTTACGCGGAATGTGACTACATTTAGCTAGTTACTAATATAATTATGCTATCTCAAGGTCTGCATTCACACCATTAAATAAGGATGATACATAATTTTCAATTTAATAAAGGATAAACATTGCTTCTTCATGGATTAACACTCATAAATGATTAGTATACAGAGAATGTTCACCCACAGAATGATTATTAAAATAAAAAATCCATAACTTTTCTTAATGTTTACAACCTAGTATCATCCTAGAAGTTTGCTAATCATAGTGTAAACTGCAAGATTTCTCACTGGCATCTATTAGGACAAATATAGCAGGCAATAAATATAAGCATAATACTCCATTAGACGACCAACATTTACAATTTCCGATACGAGGTTTGTGTTAGGATTAGGGTTTAATCCATAACGAGGTGGCATGGCCGTAGAAAGGGAGAATAGCGTACCATCCGAAGCAATTCTTGAGAATGCCTGGGCTAATTTCATTGCTGTGAAGGGAACTGATAATGTACAAAAGGAGACAGTTGGATTATGTGATGATCCGTGGAAAGATTTGCCTAATCTTGATGGATCAATGGAGAACTTGTTAGAGAGGCTGCCGAGTTTAGGCAAGTGGATGTCGATGGGAGCCGAGGCGTGGGAGGAGCTTCTTGATAAAACAATTCTCCCGAGAAGTACCGAGAATTGTTCTTCAAACAACGTTGGTTCAGACAGAAATAGTACTAATAACTCTAATCCATTATTACAGTCCAATACTACAAAAGTCGAGAAGAAGGCGATTACCAGGCACTACAGAGGGGTGAGGAGGCGGCCATGGGGAAAGTACGCAGCGGAAATAAGAGATTCATCGAGAAAGGGAGCTAGAGTTTGGCTTGGAACTTTCGAAACCGCAGAAGAAGCAGCAATGGCTTATGATAAGGCTGCTTTAAGAATTAGAGGCCCCAAGGCATACCTAAATTTTCCACTTGAAATAGTGGCTAAGGCTTCTTGTGATCAAACAGTAGTATCCACTGATACTTTTCTGGCTTATAAGGCTTCTTGTGAACAAAACGACACGAATTTTTCGTCGTCTTCTCGACCAATAGATTCGACTGATACTTTTCCTCGGTTTTCTGATACGCAGAAGAGGAAGTGGGGGACGGAATTGGATTCATTTAACTATGAACAACCAGCACAGAAGAGAATGATAAGCAGTTGGGAAAATGAGATGTTTAGGAGTAATATTGATGTGTTGGAGTTTCAAGACCTTGGAAATGAGTATTTGGAGAATTTACTGTCCAGTTTATGACAAATTATTATGATCATTAGCTCTTGAAATTGTTTGTCTTCACAATATTTCCCGTGACTATGTATACGTGTGATTGTACCATGTAAGGTTTTTGTTCCGGCAGACTTTTTGGTACGTCTAGTGAAAAATTTCATGTAATTATCGACTATATGTTTCTTAGTAATGAAAATTTATTCGTTGTATTATATACACCTTAAATTTCATCGGACTTGTCCAACTCTTAAACTTTCTCAGGAGATGCTCCTGGATAGATGACGATAAAATTGTCATGAACTTGATGAGTTTAGGATATTAAATCACCACGAACGATCGCATAAGAGTAACAGAAAAAATAAAATTTTACGCCTAATTATATGTCAAATAAGAGCGTGCTCTGAGGGATAGTATGAAAGTGATCACAAGACATCAAAGAAAAGTATATGATAATGCATAATAGAAAAAATCAATTACTCTCAAATCATTATCAGACAAGAAAGTACTTAAATTGTTTTTTAAACTATTATATACATAAGATCGCATAAGAAGTTTTTTCCATAAAAACTTTATGATTAATATTTTTTGACACAAAAGCATTTAAATTCAAGAGTTAAATTCCTAGTCAAGAAAAAAAAAATCATGGAAATGCTTTGATTTACTATATAATTAAAGACTTTCCGTGAAGTATGCATAATAATGAAATTAATGTGATTTTTGTACTTTCTTTGCAAGTATGACCAAGAAAAAAAAAGAAGAAAAAGATGCAATTATGCAAAGGTCATCATAAGCAGAAATAGCTTGCAAAAGAAATTCAGGGTGAAAAGTATTTTTTTTTTTTTTTTTTTTGAAAGTAAGAAAAGTAAAATTTTGAACACAAAATAAGTAGAAGTGAAATAAAAAAATGTTAAATTGATTGAAGAACAATAGGGTTGAATTAAAGCCAATATGCAATTTTTGTTGTAGACAAATAGGTGGAAACAATAGAAGAATAAGCAATGAAAGAGGAAAATGACATAATAATTCAACTTGCGTAGTATGTTTGGTATACTATATATACAATTAAATAGAATATCTAAAAATAATTATTTCGCTGGTCTATCTTCTTTAGGCCCTACTTGTTACAATTTAAAATCTAAATTTTAATATAAGTCAAAGTCAATAATAAATCTCAACTACATAGTTTATGAGATCCACAACTTTGTTGAATTATTGAATTAAACAATCTCAATACCTAACTCAATTTGTTGCACAACTTTATTGTACTCAATAGATTTTTTGGATGGAAATATTATTAGAAGACAAAATGTGTAATCAATAGAAGGTTGGTGATATAAATGTAAACAAAAAATATGTTAATCGGTTGGTGATCTAAATGTAAAACAAGTTGAGAATAGAAATATTATAATAAACAAAAATTAAATACCTTAATTACAATTAAATTGTGGTACAATTTATAAAAATTATTTTAGGAATATATATAATTAATAAAAATTGGTTTTCTAACTAAAGCCATCTTTTGGTATTGATAAAAAAATATATTTTTAGTAAGGTTTGATAAAAGTTGATGAGATGTGTTTTTGAAAAATTGTAAATCTTATAAAATGTATGGTTAAAATTAAATGTTGAATTTGAATTAAATTAAAATATAAGTTTTAGTACTACCTAAACTTTTTGAAAAGAGAAGACTTCTATATAATAGTAAGTCGTCTTTGTTGAGATCAGTTTTTTAATTAATTTTGATAAAAAATGATAAGAGTAATTATATTACCACCACAAAATTTATTTACTACACCACATTATAATCACACCACAATTAAAATATATTTTCAATAAATACATCACAACAAATTTACAATAATACTTTTAATCCTATAAAAACTTTAAATATATATATATATATATATATATATATATATATATATATATATATATATATATATTATTGTGATGTACTCGTCATTCCAAATTCTCAATATTTCTCCCATTTTTCCTCATCATTGCCGTCCATTGTTTCCTTAATTACAATTAATTGGGTTCATATTTCCATGTTACACATTTTTTAATTGATGTTTGATGGATAATTGAAACAATAAGATATTTAATTTCATATAAATATAGTATGCGGTTGACTTCTAAATATTTCACACACACACACACACACATATATATATATATATATTTAAATACTAGATTCAATTAGAAATTAGAATCACTATTTTTTTAATAGTAAATGCAACTGAAAACACGATATACAGAATGCAGTAAGAACACGCAAATATATGTCATTGAAAAACTGAATTTGAAAATCGAATATAAAATTTAATTGAAAATCAAATATAATTAAATAATCAAAATCCTGGGTGACATCAAAATATAGGGAACTTTAAACAATAAAAATCTTTCGCTAACATAAAGTCTTAAACTTTAACTTATGTTAATATTTGCATGATATTATTATTTGAAAACTCATATGAAATTATTGTATTAACATTTATTCTAATTAACATGGTATTGAAAAGCAAAAATATAAAATAAAAAGAAGAACAAAATGATTTAGAAAAATAAACATAGAGAAGATAAGAGAATATTTGAAAGATGTGATGTATATAAAAATTATTTTTAGTGAGATAATATTAAAAGGATATGTATATAATTTTATTTATATCTATTTTTATAAATATAGAAAATCTTTAAATTGTGGTGTAAAAAATAACTTTTGTGGTGGCAATATAGTCACCCTAAATATAAAGAAAAAAAGGAAAGAAAAGAAATTTATTTGAAAGAATGTGGTGTATGTAAAAATAGTGAGAGAAAAATAAAAGGATATTTTTGTAATTTCATTTATGTCTATTTTAGTCAATAAAGAAATCACTTAAAAATGTGGCGTAAGAATTAAGTTTTGTGATGACAATATAGCTACCCAAATGATAATTCAAAGTTTGAGTTTCGTAAAATATATAATTAAAATTAATTATTAATTTTAATTTAAATATATTAAATAGGGACGAAATATCTTATATGGTGTGTTCGATAGTTTTTCACCCAAATTTAATAACTTGCCGTGTTTGATTGCTTTTTGGAAGGAATGAAATTTTTTCAACTTATATCGAAATCCGTGCATTTCCTTGTTGAAAATATGATTTTTTTTTTTTTTTTGTACTGCAAGGCCAGACACAAAGAGGGGGTGGGCCTCCCCAAAACCCCCCTGTTTGTGAAAGGTCCCCTGCCCTACGACCAGATAGGTTCTGAAAATATTTTTCACCCAAATTGAGAATTTGTTGTGTTTGATAGTCTTTTAAGGAGTGGATTTCCCCCCTTCCTAATTGCCTTTGAAATTCACATTTTCCCTTATTTTTAAGGAAACTGTTTTATTGTGGGGTTGACAAAATATTTTTCACATTTACCAAAGTTTCTAATATTCAACTTCAAAGTTCAATCAAACATAGTCAAAATCCTAGAATTTACTTTTCAAGAAATATGTTTTTGATAATTTAATTTCCTGAAATTTATTTTATTTCTTGCAATCAAACGCACTTCCTGGGAAATTCCATGAAAAATAAAATGAAGGATTTTGAGTATGCTTGATTAAAAATGAAAATTGTACTTGAAAGTGTGATAAAGATGGAAAACGAATTCTCAATTAAATTCAAAGAAAATATTTTCATTGTTTACAAAGAAAATCATTGAGATCGAGACAAAGCAAAATATTTTGTACCCACCAAAGACACAATTAAACGAGCTTGTGCGTATCAAATGGACCCTTAAATCTAGGTGGTTTGATTGAAAGCATGAAATTTGAGGAAGAATGAAATAAGTGTTCGTCTAATTTTAAATATGTAATTTAGAAGGAAAGAAAGTTTTGGGGAATTGAATTGTTAAACATTTTTTCATGAAAAATAAATTCAAAAAATTTGGATATGTTAGAATGGAAGTAAAATTGATATTTGAAAATATGGTAAATGTGAAAAATGAATTTTCAACTAAACTCAAGGAAAATGTTTTCTTATTTTCAAGTAAAAGCATGAAACTCAAGTTAAGACGAAGAATGAATTTCCCCATCAAAAATACAATCAAACGGATCAAAGGTGGAATTCTTAAAAATATTTTACATTACCATTGAATTGGCTCCAATCAAACGTGCTATTATTTTCTCTTCCCCATTTTTCAAGCTTGAAATCAAGGGGACCATGAAATCAATCGTGATACAGTGCTCGAATAGTATACCGAAAGTTGCACACCTTAACACATGTCACCAATTTAAAAACTTACCCATCATATTCACCTCGAAATCTATGGTCCACCTCGATACGATTATCATTTCGGTCCCCCATTTTTCGGTTCCTTTAGTTTTATTCCCACGCAAAAGCACTCTACTTTTTCCTAATTGCAAATAATGGCAGTGAATAATCAGATTCCTCTAAGCAACCTATCTATAATGATTTAGGGTCTGTTATACGATCTTTAAAATGGAATTTGAATTATTTGGTTGATTTATTTGTGATTTTTAAGTAAGATGTAATGTTAAAAATTGAATAATAAAAATATGTATGATTAAAAAATGATATAAAAGATTGTGTAAATTAAATTTTGTGTCTTTTTCAAATTAATTACAGCCTTAGTTTTATGGACCATGATAAAATCACTTCGAGGGTGACCCCCGAAGTGACCGCACCCTCACATAGAGGATGCGGGGCCCAATTTTTTGGAGTGGGTCTCACACCCTCCATATGAGGGTGCGGTCACTTCGGGGGTTCTATCATTTTTGTAGTTTTATTCCCAAGCAAAAACACTCTACTCTTTCCTAACCGCAAATAATGGCCGTGAAGAATTAAGATTCCTCTAAGCAACCTTTTTTTTTTTCCATCTACAATGATGATAACTCAATCGCTCGTGTCAATCATGTTCTCGCACGTGCAAGGACATGCACAGGCGTCCCCGTCAACTCTCAACAGCTATAAATATAAAAGCAGAGCATTGATCATGACGAATACCAACTCTACAACTGCTATACAATTCTCAGTCGATCGGAAAATGGAAGTATTCATGGATGCCGCCAAGCTTCGCGATGAATTTCTCCAGGTTCTTATTCGCAGTCGTCGAACGGCAAAAGGTAATTTTCACGCATATTCACACTTTTTCGTGTGTTTTGGAGGATTTAATTGCTTAAAATTTTGGCATATCATTTATTTATTATTATTATTTTTTTAATTCAGTTTGGATTTTGACTTATAATGGAGTTTTCGGTTGCTGCCTTGATTTGAATTAGAAATTTTGATTGATTTATAGCCTCTATTTTAACTTGGTTGGCGGAATTGAGTTTTCTCACTTTTCAGGTTTTGAATTTTAAGAAATGTTTGTATATAAGCGAAAAAGAAGAAGTTGGAATTAGGAAAATATTTGCCCATTATAATGATGTTTAATTTGTGTGTTCTATAGACTATAGTGACTGGTAATAGATAATGGAGGATGGGAATTGGGAGGGAGAAACAGAAGATAAATCTACAAAATGAAAATGTGATACAAAAGAAATCCCTCTTTGTCACTAGGTTTTACACATTTTATGCATCTCCTTCTAAAATAGCAGCTCTATGAGTCTATGACCATGCTCCTGCACAAAATCTACTCCTGCCGTTTTGGACGCTACAGAAATGACTGCATTCTGTCTATGCCTCAATTTCGAAGCAATACCAGCTCTAAATTGGTTAAAGATTAGAAATGAATGGATTCTAGTTGTGACATAAATAATATTAAAGTAATTATCTTAATTTAAGATTCCCTCTTGAAATATCAAACTTTGTTAAGAGTAGTTCAAACTCTTACAAGTTCGTCTATGTTTAGATCTTTGTTCGGCGTGAAATTTTGTTCCTTAACATGCCCCCACAAGATAATGGTTTGTTTGAGCTGACCAATCTTGAAACTCGTGTGCTCATTTTTTGGTCTTAATTAGATCGAATTGCTCGTTTGGATTTAAGGGATTTTGATACTATATTAAGACTGGAATTTTCATCTTAAAAGATTAAACTTGTTAGGAGGAGTAGTCCAAACCCTATAAGTTGGTCTATGTTACATTTTTTTTTTCGATGTGAGGTTTTATTCCTTACATTATCCGTTCCCAATAAGTATTACCATGACTAGCTTTGGTCAAAAGTTTATTGGTAATCTCTACGAGTAAAAAGCTTCTTCTAACTGTGGATCCTGGCAATGAGGATTATTGAACGTAAAATTAAGATAATGTTCAGACAGGTGATATTTTAAGTCCTTGTTTGATGGGAATTAAAATCTAGATTTCAATCTAAGTCAAAGTCAACAATTTGGTTCATACTATAGGTGATTAAAAATTTTGGTTCAGATAGATTGCAGGTTTCAAAAGAAACATACTTTAGACTAAAAATGTCGTCCATGTGTTCATAATGTTTTGTTTCCTGAAAACGGCTTTCACTTATGTTCTACACAGATTACATTTGTTTGATTAGTCATTTATTGATAGGGAAACTATAATAAATGTTAATTTTGATATTTTTTTCTCAATCTGTATATGTTCTTAGATCTGAATGCAAATTGCATCTGTGTTTCTTCATTAACACGTGCAGTCAAAATCATATGTTTCTTAACTATTGTCAGTTCCTCTTCCTGTTGAACCCGCTAAACCTGTGCGAGATCCATTGTATCAGGAAACTCCAAAGCCAACTTTCAGCGAGGTTGGAAACTGCTTTGCTCTTTTTTCTTTTTAAATTCCCCTCTTGTCAATAGTTGACTCTATTATGCTGATGCATATTCTGGCACATACAGGCAATGGAGTCTACTCCAAAGAAAGAAATTCCGAATTTTAAGGAACATCTTAAAGAGGAAAATTTTTACCTGGTTACCGAGGTATCTAGGATCTATACGATTTTGTTTCTTCAATTCTTTTAGCATTTTGTTATATCTTGAAATAGAGAACTTGGACATGGTATAGAGTTGGTATCGGTCTTTGTTTCCCAGAACATAATTCTGAAGTTCGACGCAATTCCGGAGAGCAGAAGTTCTGACATGAAAATAATTAATGAATAAGAGGGGAAAATTTTTTTGAATCTCTGAAAGCATCAAATTCTTTTCTTCTTCTTTTTTTTTTTTTTCCGATGGAAGAACAGTTCAATATATTAAAGCCTCCAATGTTAAATATACGATTGTTCTCATTGGGTGATATTTTATGATAAAACTATAAGAGTGATGCACCTGATATATAGGTATCTTTCTTAATTCGATTAGAATGAGAGTTTGCTAATCATTTCATATCCTTAACCAGCAAGGAGATCAAGGACGTCTGCCGGTTTTGATATTGAGTATGAAGGAAAGCAGTAAAAAAAGAAAACCGGCAGTTGTCTTTCTTCATAGCACAAATAAATGTAAGGAGTGGTTGCGGCCGATGCTTGAGGTGATTATTAAATATTTTTCTCACATGCTTGCTACATTAAAAGATGTTTAATGGACCAGATTTGCCTTTTCTTCCTTTGTCTCAGGCATATGCTTCAAGGGATTACATAGCAGTAGCCATTGATTCTCGATATCATGGAGAGCGTGCCAGCAGCCTGACAACCTATAGAGATGTGCGTTTCCTAGATCGCTGCCTTCTGTTTTCTTTCTCATTAATATATTAAACTTAAAAAAAAAAAATATCAGTTAGAAGTAGTATGCGTCGATAAGTGGATAAGCTGATAAGCTCTCTGGTCCTTGACATGATGAGGAATTCAAGGTTTTGCTTATGTACAGCGGTGCATGTCTAGCAAACATATGTTGACATTGCCATATGTTTTGGAAAGAAAAAATACCTTTTTTGATATAAAAAAGAGTTGAAAAGAATAGCTTTTCCTCTTCCTATTTCTTTGCAATACTGCAGACTTGCACGTCTTCTCTAGGCTTCTTAATGAGCTCAAAGACTACCCCGGTTCACCATCAGTTATAAGGTTGACTTTTTTTTCTTTGTCATTATGCAGTCTCTGGTATCATCATGGAAGAAAGGCAATACGATGCCGTTCATATTTGATACGGTAAAGGTGCCATACCCTATATTTGTTGAAGGCAACTCTTAATGGATTTGGACAAGTCAAAGTTGACAATTTTAAATTTTTATATTAATTAACAAGTCAATCGAGACTCATTTTCTTAGTGTGGACAACGAAACTAAACATTTTTAAAATCGAATGTTCCATGGATTATGATACTTGTACAACTTTACTTACAATGGGGCAAATTGTGATGTATTGATTTTGAAGATGATGTGATATGTGAACTAACATAATTATGCCACATCAGTGTTGTAAGTAAAAGTTGTACATGTATCATGATTCATGTTCCATCTAAAAATATGCATAAACTGAATTTTGCAGGTGTGGGACTTGATGAAATTGGCAGATTACCTTGTGCAAAGGGAGGATGTAGACCAATCCAGGATAGGAATTACAGGCGAATCACTTGGAGGTGGCTAAAATTTAGCTGAAGATAACTACATTTTAAATATCAATCTTTCTCCAAGTTATAGAGCTCGTAATGCAATTTCACCACGCAGGAATGCATGCATGGTTTGCTGCTGCTGCTGATACTCGCTATGCGGTGGTTGTCCCTATAATTGGTGTACAGGTATGTCTTGGAACTTTTGGACCGATTAGGTGAACAATAAACATTACAATCTAGGCTCTGTTCGGTAACACTCTAGCAATTATAAATTGATTTATTCATATTTTTGAAGTAAAATGTGTGGTTGAAAAATGGAAAGAGAAAATGTGTCGGTTAAAAAGTAATTTGAAAAATTGTATTATTTGTTGATTGGTTTATAAATTGTAATGATTACGTTAAAGAACAGAGGCCTGAATGTCGAATCTATTTTTTTAGGGATTCCGATGGGCAATTGAACACGACAAGTGGCAAGCTCGAGTTGACAGTATCAAGGCTGTATTTGAAGGTGAGACACTGAGATGCCTGAAAGGATTTTTGTATGCATAAATAATTCTTGAAAAGCATATTTTGACTTATTAACATGTGAATGTTGCTTTACTGTTCTTCATTTCCAGAAGCACGGATTGATTTAGGCAAAAGCTCCATTGATAAAGAAGTAGTGGAGAAGGTTAGTGTTAATTGCTTGGGCCGGGCTGTCCACGTTTTAACACCCTTAGAGCATCTCCAATGGGACATTGTTTAGATACAATGTCTAGCTTTTTTTTTTTTTTTTTTGACAAATGGCAAGAATTGCTTACGTGGCTTAATTAATGCTAGACATTGGCTAGCATTAATTTAATAATTTTTATCCAGTTAAAACATTTCACTCTCTTTCATTTTTTCTTGGAAACTAATAATAATTTGCCATGTATGCACAATGAACATTGTTGCATTGGAGAAGTTTTTTAATGTTAATGTCTTTGCCACATATACATAGTAGACATTGTCCAATTGAAGATACTCTTATCTGTAGCTTAATCAGTTATGTATTTTGAACTTTGAACTCCTTGTGATATTATTACAATTGTCAACAGGTCTGGGACAGAATAGCTCCTGGTTTGGCCTCTCAGTTTGATTCGCCTTACACGATTCCAGCCATTGCTCCGCGTCCTCTCCTGATTTTAAATGGTATTAATGTTTATTCATTTATATTATCAAACGTATTATGTTTTTATACTAAAGAAATAAGGTAATTGCATTGTTGTTGACATGAATGTTTGCAAATTTTAGGCAAAGAAGATCCTCGTTGTCCAATTGATGGCTTGGAACTCCCAGAATCAAGAGCCAGAAAAGCTTACGAAGATTCCAATTGTCTTAAAAATTTCAAGGTAGGAATTCATGCTACCTATCCACCAAATCGTAAAGAAAATATAGTAAGAGTTAACACAAACACTGCTCACACGCGCACACATATATATGTATGAAAATTGTATTATGTTATAAAAAAATCAACGGGTTGTACTTGTTTCTATTTTGACTAATAATCATAATCTCTTATGAATTTGAAATGAAACGCGATAAGTTGAGTTTTTTTTTAATTTATTATTTTTTGTTTTAACCTGTCATCTTTGTTTTCAGGTGATAGCAGAACCAGGAACTGGGCATCAGATGACACCTTTGATGGTCAAAAGAGCCAGTGATTGGCTCGATGAGTTCCTTAAGCTGTAAGGTTGATTTTGTATATGGTTTCTCTATGTTGTAATGTTTGAGTCTCTTAAAGATATTGAAAGATTGTCACAATATTTTCGTTAATGTTTTAATAATGGTGCGACTGTTTATATAATTAAGAATTAGTCTATTCTCACAATAAGCTTGATCACCCTTCACATAGGGGTGTGAGCGGCCCCACCTCCATGTGAGGGATGGTCAAGCTCATTGTCAAGCTTATTCTAAGTCGACTAATGCCGGGTTTCTTTCTTCCATCAGTGGATCAGCTTTTGCCTCGATTGCAGCTGCTTGTTAGTTGCTACACTTGTGTGATTAGATTAAATAAAATCTTATTGGATGTGATGGGATCCGAGCATAGAGGTATATAAGCTTCTTCTAATGCTCGTGGATGCAAAATATATAGTTGATGGTTATTTGAAAATTGTATATTTGATGGTTATTAGTTGATGGCTACTGACTATATGATTGTTGAAAACTAAAATCAACATTTGGGAGTCTACTGGGAAGTTGGATCCATAAGTTTTACCCAAATCAATTGCGGCACCATACCATGAGGTCGCTGAAACTTTGTAATTTAATGAACTTCATCATAAGCCCATCAGCTGGATCTACTGTCTAAATCTCATTATCCTTTTGTCGGGCATCAATCTTTATTGCTGGAGAATTCTGTTATTGCTTGTCTATTCTGAATATGTGACTAATTTTTTGTTTCTAAATTTGCTACTTCTACACCGTAACTTTAAACTTTGCTGTAAAATATTCTCTTCCAGTTATCCCCTCTACCTTAAAAAAGGCAATCCAAGTTACTATTCATTTGAGTAACCCTCCTGTTCACACCTAAGAAGCAATTGGTTCCACAACAGTGCCCAAAAAATATATGTAAGGCTGCACTTACAATCTTGTTTCATTCGCACCTGAGAAGCTCCATCTTGTTCCATCCACACCTGAGAAGCCTTTGTCTCGGTTATCAACTGTTCATAAGCCGGTTCTTCATGTACGTCGTTAGATAACTATTGTTGACAAATGAGTTTGATAAAGCAGATCCAGATCTTGATGAGATCCCAATCGGGGAATCTCGACAAATACGCGGAAATAACACAATTAAAACCTAGGAAATATTTAAATCAGATCAAGCACGAAAATAAATAAGAACACGAGGAAATAAACAACGAATTAAAGATAGATCGATGATAAAACATTGACCGGACAATCACGACGCAATTAATGACGATGCGGATTGAAGAATCAAGATTGGTGAACGCCACAAGGGTTGTTAATTCCTTGATAAGTTCGTTGGATGAACGCCACAAAGATCGGATCTTTGATAAGTTTAAGAAAAAATGGAATAACTCAACCTTTCAATTTTGGAGAATTCTCTCTCAATTTAATTCATAAGCTCAAACTGTTCTTTACAATCATGAAAAGAAATCTAAATAAGAAAAATAACCTAACCACTAATTGACTCAAAATAGAATTCTAATTAAGCTAAAATACTAAAATAGGCAAATAACTTAAAACCCAAAAAAGAAACAAAATAATTAAAAATCTCGTAAAATCTGACCCGCTCCTCAGTTACGGCCGTGAATAATCCAGTTACGGTCGTAAAGGCCTCTCGGGTCCAAAACTGTTTCAATAGTTACGGCCGTGAAGAATTTGATTACGGCCGTGAAATGCCCCCGGCTTGGATGTTACGGCCATAAGTCTGGAAGTTACAGCTGTAAGTCTTGTTCTGCTGAAATTCTTCCTTTTTCCCCGAGAATTGGTTACGGCCGTGATAATAGCTTTTACGGCCGTGATTATAAGAGTTACGGCCGTGAAGGTCCTCCATTACGGCCGTAATGACTTTTCTGCACAAATAACTTCGATCCCTTTATTTGGCCTGATCCGCCCCTCTTCTCGGCTCGACTCCAATATGGAACTTGTTCCGTTTTACACGTAGATCACTGTAATATTGTCGATGGCTCGACTTCGCTCTTCGATGCCTGGTCCGAATCATATCATACTCCCTCTCTTGAAAAGGATTCGACCTCGAATCCATTTTTGGTCGGCTTTTCAAACTCCTCCTGCTTTCCTGGGCTCGATGATCATTTTTAAGCTTCGTGTGATCTTTTAGACTTTTGGGCTGCTCATTTTTTCCAATGAACTTCTTTCCCACCTTAAATTCATGGCTTGATTTATGTCCCTGCAAAACAGATTTAATAGAACTGGGGAGAGATTTGTTAGACTAGTTAAGTGCAAGGCAAGAACCCTTGTACACCAACTTTTGTGCAAATAAACTCAATTTGGGGGTGGACTTTCTTTTCTTTTTCCTCTCATTCTCTCATTTTTCTGAGGTCGTGACCTCAACTCTCTTGTTTTCAACTTTCACACCCTTTCCTTTTTCTGAGGTCGTGGCCTTAACGCTCTTATTTCTTTTTTCAAACTCACGCTTAGTTTTTAACTGATCCTTTTGAGCCTCTTTTGGAGATAACGGAGCAAGGATAATTTTCTTCCCACCCTTCACAAATGAATACTGATTCTTAAACTCATCATGCACTACCCTTCTATCATGTTGTCATGACCTCCCTAACAAAATATGACCAACATACATAGGTACCACGTCACAAACCACCTCATCCTTATAACCCCCGATGGCCAAATTGACCATAGTCTGCTTATTTACCTTAATTTCTCTCGACTCGGTCAGCCATTGCAATTTATAAGGTGTTGGATGTTTCATTAAAGGTAAGCCTAATTTTTCCACCAACATTGTACTAACTACATTAGTACAACTTCCCCCGTCAATCACCATACTACACACTTTATCATTCACGATGCATCTAGTGCGAAAAATATTATCCTTCTACCCTTCCACATTATCAAAAACATTCACCTTACGCCTAACGCTAAGAGCATGCCTATTAATAATTGACTCATCCACCACAACACTTTTCGCCCCTTCACTATCACACCTAACCTTCTTACGTGGACAATCAAGTGCAATGTGACCTCGTTCCAAACATTTAAAGCACTTAGCATTTTTATCCTTAAGAGACTTGGAATCAGAATTATTTTTACCTTTGGTTGTCGGTTCCTCCCTCCTTTTTTGAACATGATCACTATCCTCCCGTTTTGATGTCTCATTTTGCTTCAATGGCCTTTCATCCATCTCATCTTCGTACCTAGCATGACATTCACGCTTACTACTCCTCCTAGCCATAGAGTCCGCCCGCGATTGCTCCTTTTTCAATTGGGCAATCATCGCATTTCTTTTATCCATCCTAGCCATTACCTTCTTAAATTTTGCCTACATCTCTACCAATAATTCAACACCCTGCTCCAATATCATATTCCCTCTTTCGGGGCGTTTGTTGTCACCAATTGATGAAGATCTCTCCCCGCGAGACATGGTTTATAACAAGAAGAAGAAATAAAATTCCTCACAAATCTTTATCACTTGTGTATCACTCTTTTTTCCTTCTCAAGAACTCCGATAATCAATCCAAGAACTCTTTATCAAGGATAAATAAACAAGCCACGAATAAGAACAAATTGAAGAATTGAGGAAATTTGGAATATGGAAAAAAATGGAATTTTCGATTTTTTTTAATCTTCCAGAGAATTGGACTACGAGTATGGCAAAAAAAAAAAGGGAACTGGATTTGGACGAAAAACGAACAAGAAAAACACTTTTGAATTTTTGGGACTGACTCTTATGAATCAAATTGAAGAAAATTATGACTGACACGAAGAATGCGAAGAACACGAAAAAAATCAAGAAAATCAAGAATTAACAAGAATCGCAAGAATCTGAAATAGATCCAAGCTTTGATACCAGATGATGAGATCCCAATCGGGGAATCTCGACAAACACGCGGAAATAACACAATTAAAACCTAGGAAAGATTTAAATCAGATCAAACACGAAAATAAACAAGAACACGAGGAAATAAAAAAACGGATTAAAGATAGATCGATGATAAAACATTGACCGGACAATCACGACGCAATTAATGACGATGCGGATTGAAGAACCAAGATTGGTGAACGCCACAAGGGTTGTCAATTCCTTGATAAGTTCGTTGGGTGAACGCCACAAAGATCGGATCTTTGATAAGTTCAAGAAAAAATGGAATAACTCAACCTTACAATTTTGGAGAAGCATCTCTCAATTTAATTCATAAGCTCAAACTGTTCTTTACAATCATGAAAATAAATCTAAATAAGAAAAATAATCTAGCTACTAATTGACTTAAAATAGAATTCTAATTAAGCTAAAATACTAAAATAGGCAAATAACTTAATAAAAACAAAAAAGGAAACAAAATAATTAAAAATCCCTCAAAATCTGGCCCGCTCCTCAGTTACAGCTGTGAATAATCCAGTTACGGCCGTAAAGGCCCCTCAGGTCCAAAACTGCTTCAATAGTTACGGCCGTGAAGAATTTGATTACGGCTGTGAAATGCTCCCGGCTTGGATGTTACGACCGTAAATCTGAAAATTACGGTCGCAAGCCTTGTTCTGCTGAAATTCTTCATTTTTCCCCGAGAAATGGTGGCCGTGATAATAGATTTTACGGCCGTGATTATAAGAGTTACGGCCGTGAAGGTCCTCTATTACGGTCGTAATGACTTTTCTGCACAAATAACTTCGATCCCTTGATTTGGCCTGATCCGTCCCTCTTCTCGGCTCGACCCAACATGGAACTTGCTCCATTTTGTACGTAGATCACTGTCATATTGTCGATGACTCGACTTCACTCTTCATGTCGGGCTCATGTCGCTTTCTAGCCCCTCAATCTCCATTGCTTTCATCTCTCTACAGAGGAAATACATGAAAATACCCTAAAAATTTTACCAATTTTTGAAAATACCCTAACAATTTTATATCTTTTAAAAATAGCCTTAAATACTATAAACTACCACAAATACCCTTATATATCATATTTCAATTAAACTCATTAAGATTTAGAAAAGTTACAACCTAGTCTTTGAAATTTTATTAATTTTGTTTATGATTTTATTTGATTTTTGTTCGCTCATAGTAGCACCCCTCACTGGTATCAGAGACATATGGCAGATCTAAAAGATAAATATTATATGACAAAAAATAAAAATGAATATATAATATATACATCAAGATTTATAATTATGTATACATTAATACTACCCGATAATTATAAAATAGAAATCTTGAACACTTTAAAAGATTTAAATAAAGATGTAAAAAGAGAAATATATGATCTAATAAATTTCGATATAATAAAAGAAGATTTTATCATAAACAAAATATTAGATTTAATCCACAAAGATATACTAGAAGAGTTATATAAAGATTATAGAAATGAATTATCATAGAGCGGTGATAAGTGTGTTTTTACACACTTATTTAGTTCCTAAATTAGCACTTTAATTGACAAATTGAGCAAATATCTACTTATAAATTGTGTTTATCTTGTACAATTAGGTACAAACTCAATTGGAAAACAAATAGACAAGATTGGAGAGAAATTGAGCTAAAAGATAAGCAAATTTGATGTCCAAGGACCTATTAGATAACATTGTGCTGGAACATCATGGAGATGCTGTAAAGTGATGGGAGAACGTGCTGTGTGAGTTGGAAGACAACATGGGGAACAAAGCATGGGAAAGTGGACAAGGCATGATGGAACCAGGCTGGAAAACGTGTGAGGAGCAGCTGAAAATTTACAGATACATATACACGGTGCTGCAGGGAGAAGAAGTGTGGAACCGGGGTTGATTTTCAGGCTGGTGACAGTAGCCTAGAAATCAAGTTTTCATTTGTTGGTTCCAATTTTTAGATAGAAGAAGATATATATATACAGAGAACCGGGGGTTTGAAGGACAGCAGGGTGAAAGCCTGCAGGGTGCAAACGGAACAGATTGACAGAGGAGCTGCTGGAACGAGGTGAAGCAAGCAGGTTCACGGCAGTTGCTGGTGACAGCAGCAATTGCTGCTGCTAAAGACACTGAAATCCACTGCAGGGAGCTGAGGAGAAACCAGGTTGCACTGCTGAGTTGCTTCTCTGTGAGAATTGGTGGTTGTGCAAGGGAAGCTGTTGCTGGACTGCAAGGGAAGTTACATTGCTGGATCACTGCTGCAACCGACTGGACTGCTGTTTACTGTCAGAGGTGCTGCTGAAGAGAAGAGCCAGACTGGGGAGTGCAGCAGGGTGACACTGCTGCTACTGCTGGGGGTTACTGCCGGCTGAGGAAGAAAGTTTCTGCTGCTGCTGCTTACTGCTGGACTGCTCACGCTGCTGTTTTCTGTAGCAGGGTGACACTGCTGGATTACTACTGCTGAGACAGCTGCTGCTGGTTGCCTGTGCTGGACTTTACTGCTGCTGCTGGAAATTGAGAAATGCTCTAGCTGGAGAAGCTGGGAGGAGCTGCTGGTTGCTGGGAGAATTGCTGGTGCAGTGCTGAAAATCCAACTGGTTTACTGTTGAAACTGCTGGAAATGCAGGGACTGAATTGCACATAAATGAAAGTGCAGGGACTGAAATGCACATTAACCAAAAGTTGGAGGACCTTGATGCAATTTCCACACTACTTCAAACTCCGGGTTTTTATTTGTACTGATTAATGTTATTTTTATTTTCTTCCATCATGTTTAGCTAATTTATTTTGTTGGGATTTATGGCATGAATTTAACCTAGTTTGGATTAATTTTAATAGTTGCTATTTGATTAAATGCTTATTTCATGTGTGTTTGTTATTGAGATTATTACATGTGTTTGCTTGATCACCAAATATGTGTTTTGTGGAGTGTATGATAATCGAGAGATATTATGCATTTTAGACCAAATAACAAATGCTCTAGGTTCTTGTTAAGGATAGAGATATACCTTAAACCCTAGATGATCCATTGAGCTATTTTCACAAAACGTTAATGCAATTGATTGTGCCTTAATCGACATAGAGATATAGTAGGTTAGACCAATTGATTAGGGTTGATTTCACTCGAGAGAGGTAATTGGCTAAGCTTGGAAAATCGGGTCTAACATTGTAAATGAGTAATTTGTTAATTTGCATGTTGAGAAATTAATTAGGCGACGGTTAAATGAAACCATGAATCCCAACCACGTTTTATCTTTCATTTTCCGTATTTTAATTTGGTTTCAAATTAGTTTATTTAATTTAGTATTTTCCAAAACAAACTTTTAATTGTGTGTTTCTTTTTATTGTTAGAATTAAATTAATTAAAGTTGTATAATCTAAAGTAAACATTCCTCGTGGGATCGACAATCCGGACTCAAAAAGTCCACTTTATTACTTGTACGCGACATATGGCAGATCTAAAAGATCTATGGCAGATCTAAAAGATAAATATTATATGACAAAAAATAAAAATGAATATATAATATATACATCAAGATTTATAATTATGTATACATTAATACTACCCGATAATTATAAAATAGAAATCTTGAACACTTTAAAAGATTTAGATAAAGATGTAAAAAGAGAAATATATGATCTAATAAATTTCGATATAATAAAAGAAGATTTTATCATAAACAAAATATTAGATTTAATCCACAAAGATATACTAGAAGAGTTATATAAAGATTATAGAAATGAATTATCATAGAGCGGATCCTCAATTAATTAGATATCTAGACATAGAAACAAATGAAAAATTAGATTTAATAGTAGAACAAAGAAGAAATTTAATAGACCAAATAAAAGAAGAAAGAAATATAAAACGACAAGAAAAATTAAGATTAAAATTATTAGAGAAAAAGAGAGAATATTTTGATAAAATCTTAAAACAAATACCAAATATTCAAACGATTTTAGAAGACAAAGAAAAAACTAGAAAAGAAAAATATGATAAAACAAACACATTGGAAGACTATCTAAAATATTATAGAATATATCATAGAAAGTCAATGATTGGATCAATAGAAGAATATTGTGAATATCAAATAATGAATTATAAAGAAGCAAAATATGAAACAGAACTTATTCTAGAAATCGAACATATTAAAGGAAGAAATTAATGACAGAATTTTCAGAAATAAATTTTGAAAAACAAATAATAGAAAATATAAGACTTCCAGTTGGATCTTATCAAATAAAAGGAGCAAATACAACTATGTTTCAACCATTAAGCTCATGGGGAGAATCTGATGGATTTCTTAACATGCAATTAAATTGGATAAGTGCATTTTTATGGCAAACATATAAAAACATAAATTTACAAGATAAATTAGCTATCGAAGAATTACAACAATTAAATATACAGGACATGAATATCAAAGAAAAATTACAAAATATTCAAAATAAACTAACAATACAATTTAAAGAATTAAAAGAAATGATAGGAAAAGTTAAAAATATAGATGAAGAAATCTTAAAAGAATTTCAAAGAAAATCAGGAGAATTAATTAATCAAGATAAAATTGGAACAATTATAGAAAAAATAGATAGGTTAAATGAAAAAATAAGAAAGAATGAAAATGAAAAAAATCATATCAATAGAAGAAATAATCAAAAAGCTAGAAATAAAAATAGATGATATGTATGACAAACTATTTAAGGTACAAAAAACTCAAAAATCAATAGTATAAAATGTCGATAAGTGAATATATTGAAGATCTAAAAATATTAATAAAAACATTAATAAGTAATGTACAAGAAGTAAAAAATGAATTAAAAGAAGTAAGAAATGATATAAATATACTAAAACTAGAGATTAGAGAATTCAAAGAAAATAATAAAAGCAAAGATAAGAAAATAGACAAAAAACTTATAGAAAAAGAAATACTTAGAATAGGAAAGAAGCATTTCGAACAAGAAAAAATTATAATAGAAGCATGAAGTATGGATGATGAATTTAGAAGAAACATATTACCAAAAATACTAGAGGAAGAATTAGAATTACAAAAATCTATAGAAAAAACTTTAGGAAAATTAAAAGCTGAAGAAAAAATTGAAGAAAAACAAGACAAAAATGAATGAAGAATCAGATTTGCTTATAGAAAATTTTGACCAGTTAAGTATAGAAAATTTTGATGAATACCAAGTTTTAATGAATATTTGAGGAGCACCTAACACTGCTCCAATAGGAACTTCTAAATAAGAATTACCAGATTCAGATGAAAGTTATGCACCCTTATATAGCAAACCACATCGACAATATTATGATAGAATTAGATATAGACAACCACCTAGAGGAAATAAATATAAAGATAGATTTGAACCAAATAATAATTATGATAAACCTATTAATCACGGAGGAACAAAATTAGATCTTGATTGTAAAATAGACACTAAAAAAGCCTTATTAACTTGGGTAGATTCAATGATACTATTCTTTTTATACAATAAAGATGATACATGGGAAAATACTGATAGAATAATAAATTTTTTAATAGCCTCTTTTGAAGGACATGTTAGAAATTGGTGGGAAGGAATAAGTAGTGATACAAAATCATTAATAAGAAGAAATGTACAGACAGAAATAATAAAATCAGATAGAAAAGGAATAGAAAAGTTAGTAGATTATATTGGGGATGAATTTTTAGGAGAAAATTGGATAAGTAATTCTGAAGCAGAATCAATAAAAGAAAAAGATAATGCAAGAATAAGATTAATAAATTTAACAATATGTGATATGTGTAAAATCAAAGAATATACTTGTGAATTTAAAGAATATTATTATGTCCAATTCTATAGTAATGAAAATCAAGAAGTATATAGAGATATGTATTACAATAAATTACCAGGTTCATGGGGAATATACTTTAAAATAGAATTTGAAAAATTTATTAGAGAAAACCCTGGAACACCTAGAACATTAGGATCAAGGATAAAATTCATATTTGAAAGATTAACATATATATGTCAACAAAGATAATTACTAAAGAAATCAGGAAAACTAACTAGAATATGTTGTGAAGATATGAAAAAACCTACCCAATGGGGATGTAACCCTGAAAGAAGAAAATATAATAAAAGAAAATATAAAAATAGAAAGTTTAAAAAATTCAGAAATTTCAGAAAAAGATATATAAAACCTAAGAGGAGATATTACAAAAGAAGATATAATCCAAATAAAAAACAGAAAAATAAAACTTATAAGAAAGATAAAAGCCAATGCAAATGCTGAAATTGTGGAGAAATGGGACATATAAGCCCTGATTATAACAAAAAGAAAGTTAAAATATTACAAAATGAATATCTAGAAATAGAAAGTGAACTAAGTGAAATATCAGATATTGAAGATACTATGATCAAGAAGTCTATATAAGTGAAACAGATTCAGAAAGTAATGAATCAGAATCAGAATAAAGAAATAGAAGAAATATAAACAAATAAGAACATAGATAAACAAGAATATGAAGGAATAGAAGGTTATGGATTAAAGGTAACTTTTGATAATAATAAGTTTAGAAAGATACAAAAATTATCTTTAGATTTGAAAATAGGAAAATGGGAAATATTAGACAGAATATGGAAAAGAGAAAAAGTAGCAATAAATGAATATCATAAAATTGAAAGGGCAATAGATGTTAGAACCACTCAAGGAACACACAAATTAAATCTTTTAACAAAAAATACAGTTACAGAATTATTAACAAAGATCAATAGAAAGCAAAGTGAAAAGATTCAATATGTTTACTTAGCAGGTATTCAAATAATGTTTAAATCCCTGTTTAGAGAATGATTAGATTCACCTTTGACTGTAAGTTTACATGATGGAAGAATTATAAATTTAAAAGACAGTCATTTAGGAACAGTAGAAGGAAATCTAGCATATAAGAAACTAATATTTACATGTTACCCAAAATATTGTATATCATTAAAAGATAGAAATTTTAATGAAGTTTTAGGACTACATTTCAAATTATATAAGGATGATATAATGGAACCAAGAGATAAAATTATGACTATAGAATACAGGGCATTATACACATTTACTAATTCTAATTATGGAAACATTTATTCTAAAAAACCATATATTGAAATTCATAAAGAATGTAAAGATTTTGGTAAAGCAGTAGAACCAGATAAACAAATAAGTTTAGTTCCAAGAAACTATGAACTTACTATAACAAAAAATAAACCAGAAATCATAGAGTTACGAGAAGAAGAATACCCTAATAATAACATAACATTTGAAGATGGCAGATTAATTAGGAGATCAACAAGTTTACCTAATAGGAAACAATTAGGAAAAACTAGTAATACAAAAGAAATAAAACTTAATAGAAATGCTGGAAATATGAAAATAGAAGGTGAATATTTTAATGGAATAGAACATATAAAAGGATCAAATTTATTAATTGACACAGGAGCTAGTGAATGTCATATAGCTTCAAATAGAAATAAATGACTAATATCTCATAGAACTGATCCATATAGATATATAAATTTTGATGGACAAGTACATATGACTGAACTTGAAGTAAAAGTACCAATAAAAATAGGAGGAATAAATCTCCTAGTACCATGTCATGTAGATAGTAGTGTGGTAAATCCCCATGTATTATTAGGAATGAGCTTTCTAGATGGACTAGAAGATTATAGTATAAAACGTGAAGGATTATATATAACTCATAATGGTCAAATTATACTATGCAGAAAAGCTGAATAAATGAATAATCAAATAAGCTTTCCATTAGCCGTTTATATACAAGTTACAATTGTTGAAACAAATATAACAACATGTGCATTAATTGACACGGGAAGTGATATAACAATATTCAAAAGTTTCTTAATAAAATCATGGAATACTAATGGAAAGATAAAAATTACAGGAGTAACATGAGAAAGTACTCATATAATTAATAGTGCTGATAAAATTGATATAATACTTGGGAGTAAAAACAAATAGCTGTAAATAAAGTATATAATTATAACAAATTAGAATGTGATATATTACTATGAAATGACTTTATACAACAATTTCAATATTATAAACAAAATAATTACATGATAATGTTACAAACACCTTGTGCACATTTACTAAAAATACCAAGAGAATTTAGACCTTACAGAGTTCAGCCAACACAGCGTGGTGATAAATGGGAGAAAAAACCAATTATACAAAATGAAATAAAAAATAAAAGAATAATGTATAAAAAAGTCTTAAAAACAAACATACAAACAAATATGGAAAAAATCATTAATCAACTAGAAAAAATTTGTGGAGAAAATCCATTATTATTTTGGAAACCACATCATCCAAAAGCTAAAATAGAATTAACAGAAAATGTTATTATAAGAGTTAGACCAATGATGTATACCATACAAGATACACAAGAGTTTAAAACTCAGATAAAAGAATTACTTAATCAAAAATTAATCATACCTAGTAATGGACCTCATAGTAGTCCAGCTTTTATAGTCATGAAACATTCTGAACAAAAAAGAGGAAAAGTTAGAATGGTGATAAATTATAAATAATTAAACAAATATACTAAATTTGATGGATACTTTTTACCAAATAAAGAGGTACTGATAAATCTTGCAAAAGAAAAGAAATATTATTCTAAATTTGATTGCAAATCAGAATTTTGGCAAGTAAAAATGGAAGAAGATAGTATTCAATATACAACATTTAGTACACCCCAAGGTAAGTATGAATGGATGGTTATGCCATTTGGTTTAAAAAATGCACCACAAATATATCAAAGAAGAATGAATAACATATTTAGAAAATTCAATGAATTCTTAATTGTCTATGTTGATGATATATTAATATGTTCTAATAATAGAGAAGAACATAGAAACCACTTAATTAAATTTATAAATGAATGCAAAAAAGAAGGAATTGTTCTTTCAAAAAATAAAGCTATAATAGAAAAATAAGAAATTGATTTTCTTGGATTATCAATAGATAAAAGAGGGATAAAATTACAAACGCATATATCTAAAAAGATAGAAAGTTTTCCAAACAAATTAGAATCAAAAGAACAAATACAAAAAATTTTAGGATGTTTAAATTATGCAGAAGGATTTATTGAAAATCTATCAAAAAAGAGACATAAAATTCAAATTTTACTCAGGAAAACAAATACCAAAGGATGGAATGATGAACATACAAAAATGTCAAATCACTAAAAGAAGAATGTAAAAATTTGCCAAAATTAAGATTACCAGATGAAAAAGATAATCTGATAGTTAATACTGATGCCTCGGATAAGTATTGGGCAGCAATATTAAAAACAGATCTTAATGAAATTTGTAGATACTCAAGTGGAACGTTTAATCAAGCAGAAATAAATTATACTACTCATGAGAAAGAACTGTTAGCAATCATCAGAGGAATAAAGAAGTTTTCATTGTTTTTATTATCTAAGAAATTCATTGTTGAAACTGATAATTCTCAAGTTGCAGGTTTAGTAAAAAATAAATTACCACCAGAACCTCAATATAGAAGACTCCATAAATGGCAAGCCTATTTGGCATTTTATAATTTTGATAGAGTTCATATTAAAGGTATTAATAATTATCTTGCGGACTTTTTAAGCAGGAATATTGAATTTGCAGATGGATAATATTAAAAGATCCCTGATAGACGTCAAAAAGCGAATGAACTTCCTCATGGAGGAAGCTGAAGATATAAAGCTTGGAATTGAACAACTTGCAGAAACTCTCCAAAGAAGTTTCAAGCAATTGATGGAAATCTCAACATTTCATCACAATTATACTAAAGAATTGAGTGATAACATAATTGAGATTGAATCTCAGTTTGAATCGTTGATTACCAAACAGGCTGATACCAAACAGGTTATATCAAAAATACAAACAGGTACATCTTCTGGAAGCAGTGTTGGACCAATAATTAAAAGAGATGAACCAAGTCCCAAAAAAGTTGTTATAAATGAAACTAGTCCTCGAAAAATCACAATCAATGCCAAAGATGAACATACAAGGGTAGTCAGAATTCGTGCTGAAGAAGAAGATGATTCCCCTTTTTTACCAAAAGAAAACGAATATAAAACCACTGTTGAAGTTATATATGAACTTCAAGAATGTGATTGCTATTACATTTCGTCTGGAGACCATGTATACCCACGATTGATCGTTACTCAGGGAGGAGATCCCGTCATGACAAAAATGGAAGCTGATTATGGATTCTTGGATCTTATCTATCCAGGAAAAGATCTGAAAGAAATCGAAAAATTTGATGATTTACTAAAAGGAGAAATTTCAAAATTTGCTCAAGGAAGATCCATATATTTAAAATTTTATTCGATCAGTCCTGAAATTGATGGAAGGATATATTATCCTGCTGAGCATATTATCACGATTGGGTATGTTGCTCGAAATTTTCAAATTGAAGTTGGAAGAAATACCAAGCCAGTACTAAACATTACAAGATCATGGTTTAGATCCCGAAGGGTGTTGGGAATTAAAGTTCTCTACAACATTGCCAAAAATCTGTATGAGAAAAAATTCAAATGCATATGCCAGTACAATGGATGGACCTTACTCACTAATGGAGGAAAAGAAAAGTCAACAATCTTGCAAGAATACATCAATAAATTTGATACTCATCAAATCCATGGAAGTTTTGCCACTTTGCAAGAGGCGTGCATAGCTAGGAATTGCCCCACATGCCAAAGGAATTGATGGACAGGTGGAAGCCATTTGATAAGTCTGCTTTACATACCAACAGAAGTGATGGACAGATGGAAGCCAATTGATAAATCTGATTTAGTGGAACAAGACAGCACAATGTAAGGGCCATGAGAAGACTGAAAATAGAGGGATAGGTGTCCCTATAATGTAGCCATGTGAAGAAATAAAGGGACAGCTGTATCCTTGTAATAAAGAATAGATGGACAGGTGTGTCCTTGTAGGACCTTGTAAAATTCAAATTATTGTATCCATTACATAAGCAATGATGTAAGAGGTTGTATAGTAATACCTCGTAAAGTTGTATAAATAAGAGTCTTCTGATTAGAGAAAAGACAGAACTCTTTGGAGCACTCAGTTTGTGAGAAAGCCAAAAAATTTCTGTCTTTGAAAAAATTCTCATACCAATCATTTATCAATCTTCATATTATCAATAAAATCCCAATTTACTTATCATATTATGATGAGTTTCTAAATTCTTGTCTTCTAAATCCTATTTCCAAAAAGAAGATATATTATTAAGAAAACTCCCTACACTCTGTCCTAAAATATTTTCCATCTAAAGAGTTATACAGTGAAGGCATCCAGGTTTAGCTAATAACCCGTGAAGGCAGGAAGCCATTGGAGGGTGTGGAGCAGAAACCTATAAGCCTGAAGGTCACTAACAATAGAAGGAAAATACAAAGGTACTGAGAACAAGAAAAGAGGTTAGTATTCTTAATATATCTATCTTTACGGAATTAGGAGGAAGAAGAGCTTTTAAAATGACAGAATTCAGAATTGTTAAATTTAATTATCAAAACAGTCCTCATAATGATGAATATCATAACATAATTGAACCTTTATTCATGCATAAACAGTTTACTAGACCAAATAATGAAATAAAAAAGTTATATCATGTCTTCATGCCATGCTTGTTAGCTATTTTTCCAACATTAAAAGGAATATTAGGATTAGAAATTACAAAATCGATTATTTATTTTTGGCTTGATAGTGATAATACTGAAATAAATAATGAATTATATTTAGGATATGTGTTTAGTAGTGATAATGATTATGATCCTGTAATAGATTATGACAGTAATGGAAGAGATGAATCTTTCTTTACCAGTTTTTGAAAATCTTAATATCATGAATAACAGTAAGAAAAAACCTAGAACTAAAAGAGGTCCATATAAAGTTCAAAAGTATATTAAAAGTAAAAAAGTAATTGAATATGAAAATGAAATTGATAAAATCGGATACCAAGAACAACTCTACGCATCACAAGAGATATTAAAAAATTTTAAAGAAAATTTAATAGAAAACTTTGCTAGAGGAACTGTAAGATCTATAATGATACATGATATTCAAGATATAATTGATAAATTAGAAAAGAGAAAGAAAAATATTTCAAAATATAATATACCATTTGAACCAAGTATATATATCATGGCTGACATAGATATTATCAATTCTCAAACACTCATAAAATTTGAAAACTTACTTGAAACTTTATAAGTTATTTATCTGTATTTATAATGCCTGGATATACTATTAAAGGATTAGACAATTTGTTAGAAAAAATAATGAAAAAATAGATAACATTATATCTCATTTAATAGATATGGATGAATCATCTGAACAATATTATATACTTTCAGAAAATCATGATCAATACATTATAGATTATTTTGACATATTAGAGATTAAAATTGATTTAGAAAATAAAATAATGACAAACACAGTACAAACATAATGCCATGATATACAATAGAAGGGCTAGATAACCTTTTAGAAAAATTAAAAGATAAAATGGAAGATATTAAACGTCAAATGGAAAATGAAAACATATCTTCTGAAGAATATAATAAACTCTTGGAAAAATACGAACAATATATTGCAGATTATTGTATTTTACTAGATCAAAGAATGAACTTATACCAGAGAATTTTGTATAATAATTTACCAACCCAATAATCTATGAATACTTCACAAACATCAACTTCTAATAACTGTGATCATAAACTATATTTAGATAATAAAGAAATTTCATTTTTATTAGCTATTGCTGAAAAATCTAAAAATATACATTCTGTTGGACAATCTAAATTAAAAGAAATATACGAAGATATAGATTATGTTATCTTAAATAGAATAGAATTTAATACGGTTCATAAAATTATAGAAGAATACGAAGATATAGAAGATGAAGTTTCAGATGGAATAGCATTAGGATATATAACAAAGAAAGAACATCCTAAATCTTTTGAGAAATTATCACAATATAGAGCATTTTTAGAAGAACTTAAAAGATTAAAAAATATGAATTTAATAAAAAGTATTGAATTAAATCAACTTGACTAATTCAGGGATATATCTTGTAAAGAAAATTGCTTATTTCATTAAAGACAATAAAGAAAATGATCTACTTGAAATTTGTGGTTTTATTTTGTTGATCATGGAGTATCTTTAACACATTACTGCTGACGATTGACATTATAGCTTGTTTTCTATTAATTAAGTTGTGATGTGGTAATAATTGGTAGAGGAATTATAAATTTTGCAGTTGATTTAGATTTAGCCCTTGTTTGATTTATATTTTAAAAATTACCTGTTTTTGCTATAATTATAAAGGAATGAAGTACAAATTAGGTAGAAGTTGAAATAGAGGAAAGTGGCTTATTTATAATAATGGAGAAACATAGTCATTTTTTAGAGATCGAAAATTCTTGTAATGATTAAAGAGAAATGAGGCCATGAGACCATGCCGCACATTAGATAATTCTATTATAAAATGCAATTAGGAAAATACATTATAGTATACATAATACTATAACATCATTTTTGTTTCTTGTAAAACAAAAAATAAAAATAATCTAACATATTATTATTCTAATAGAAAAATGTCGATTGATTAGTAGATAAGTCATTGCCTGATGTTTTCTTGTTTTAAGTCATTTTCAGAGTTGTGTAAGTGTGGAATACAACTCAAGCATGAATTGATCAAATAGCTTATCATGTTTGATCTAACTTCTCTTTTATTTACAAATTTGAATTCAGAAATGATGACATACTTTATTTCGAGCATCACATCAAACACCAGAGCATACAACATCTACGATTATTTATCAACAAAACATTGATATAGATAACCCTTCTTCTAAAGATATGGGATGGTGTTCCCAAGCCTCAAGCTCATATAAACAAACTATCTTAAGTGAATTTTTTAATGTAAGTTGCTAACTTGTTGAATAACTCTTATCACTTATTTAACTTGAGATGTTACATAGCATCTTCTTAAATGATTGTATGGCAGGTTGAAGTTGTGGCTCTTTCCAGTTTTGAAGAGAAGGAAGAACAATTTAAAGAGCAGGTACTGGTTCTATTTTAATTCTTTAAAATGATTCTCATGTTCTTAAATGCGTGTAATTTGGACTGCACTGAGTTCATTCTTTTACCATTTGTCTACTTATGGATTTGTTTTCTGAGTGATGTATGCTCTTTCAATTAGTCAATTGAGAGATCTAAACTTTGGTGTTGGTTTGTGGTTTTAATGAAGGTGGTGAGTCTAAGACAACGATTCTTTCATTCCATTGCACCTGGTGGGCTTGCTGGGGATAGACGAGCGGTAGTTCCAGCTTCAGGCTTTTCATTTAGTGCACAACAGATGTGGAAGATCATTAAGGAGAACAAGGACCTTGATTTTCCTGTGCACAAGGTTGTGATCTTAATATCTACTTGTAAAGTCACTAATAAACTACTCAGTAGCTCTTATGAAGATGTTTCAGCAAAATTTAAGCAACATTCTCTGTATCTTAATCACAATGCATGGGATGAGAGTTGTGCTCTTGTCATGGGAAAATTTTCGCATTTTTTGGCAGATCTCTCATGTTAGTTTGATGGCAGTTTCCCAGGTGAAAATGGGCACCCCCATTAATGAAAATAGGCCAATTAGTGTACATATATAATATATTTAAGAGGGAGGGAGAGAGAGAGAGAGTTGGCAACTTCATTGTTCGGAATGTTCCCTCAGATAGTTTCTCTGCCACATCTTCATTGTAGATATTGTTTTCAAATTTTACAAGATAGTTGCATTTGTTTGATTTTTTTCCCTTAATTTAATAGGTATGACGCGAAGGCCACATATTGTCATATACCTGAAGTGGATACCGGTTGGATACAGTGGAAACAGAAGAAGAAAAGAGGAAGAAGGAGGACTGCTACAACTGAATTACCAGAATTCTGAATCAAAAAAAAGGACACGACGTCGTATTGAGGCAGCAAGAAACGACAGCGTTTGGAATCCTTTAAGTTTACATTTTAGTCTTTACGTTTTTTATTTGTTAAACACGACTTTTCACTAGTTAAATAGGGGAGAAACGGAACAAGGCAGGGCGTTTTTGTTGAAACTAATTCTTACTTCCGAGTTGCTGTTACTCTCATCCTTTTCTTCTTCTTCCTCATCCCTTAGTCTGAATTGCTTGTAATCACTGAAATTCAAGTTTATTAATATAGATACCCAGCTGCAGAAATATTATCTCAGCTGAATTTAATTGTTCATATTACTGTTGAATTGGGTTTGAAGCTGAAAGTAGCTAATAACCACTACGGTTATTACATTGGTATCAGAGCAGGTTGATTCAACTGGGAACTATGGCAACACACGAGACCCGGCATGGCGTTTTGGCTGAACAAATTAAGAAGTGTGAGGTGGAGCAGGTGGAACTCAATAAGACGATGGTGGATATTCATGGATCCATGTCACGGTCTAAGGGTAGGATGAATAATCTGGAAAGTGCAATTGTGGAGCTAACCAAGAGAATGGCGGAGATGACAGAAAGGCAAGAGTCACTAGTAGCTATGGTTGCTCAAATAGCGGCGGGTAACCCAGTGGCTGTGGGTACTCAGATGGGTAAGGGTACTATCGGTGGAAGCTCTAATACACCTGCAACAACGAAGAATGGGATACTATCTAGTCCAGCAGGTAATTCTCAAAATCAAACGAGTAGATCAGTAGAATTGAATGGTATCAGGATGCCAAAGTTGGATTTCCCATACTTTAATGGTGAGGGACCACGTGAATGGATTCGGAAATCACAGAAATATTTCAATATTCATCAGATTGAGGATCATTTGAGGGTGCCTATAGCTGAAATGTACCTGCAGGGAAGGGCGGATATATGGTATCATAGTTTTGCTGCTTCAAATCCTAATGCAAGCTGGGAAAGCTTTACTGAGGCGGTGTGTAGACGGTTCACTGAAGCAGTAGGTGGAGAGGTGATTGAAAGATTTTCTGAAATCAAACAAAAGGGAGAAATAGGAGAGTACCAGGAACTCTTTGAAGAATTGAAGGCACAAGTGATGCCGATTATACCCCAGGCACCTGAGTCCTACTATATATCAGTATATACAAGTGGTCTGTTAGACGAGATCAAATCCATGGTCAGAATAATGAGACCCCAAACTCTAGCCCATGCCTTTGAAATCTCCTCACTACAAGAATCCTCCATACAAGCCAGAAACCGAAACACTAAAACCACTAAACCATACCAACCTACCAAATCCCCTTTTATCAGCTCAAAAACCAACTACACCTACACTACTCCCACCCAAAATTTCCATAAACCTCATATACAAAACAATCTAACTCCACAAACTCCTACCCCTAGATACAAATCCATAACACCTACTGACCTACAAACCAAAAGAGCCTTGGGGCTATGCTTCAAATGTGATGAGAAATACTCCCCTGACCATGTATGCAGAAATAGAATGATTAATTTCATTATTGCTGAAGAGGAGAGTGAAGAGGTGGTTAAAGCAAAGGAGGATGGGGTGGAAGAAGTGACTGAAACTGAGGAGATTATGCAGATCTCAATACAGGCTCTGTTGGGGCACACAAAAAACAAAACCATCCGGATTCCTGGAAGGATAAAAGGGAAGAAGATATCCATCCTCATTGACAGTGGAAGTACACATAGCTTCATTGATGAGAAATTAGCTCTGCAACTTGGATATAAACTGAGAACTGATAGGCCTATGTCGGTGAAGGTAGCAAATGGGGAAAAACTGATCAGTAATTATATGATGCAACCTCTATGTTGGCAGATGCAGACTCATGAGTTTCAATTCCCAATAAGAACTCTTAAACTGGGAGGCAGTGATGTAGTACTTGGGGTTAATTGGCTCAGTCAATTTGGGCCAATTCTTTGTGACTTCAACAAGGGGTGTATCAGTTTCAAAGATAAGGATATAGTAGTTACATTTAACAGTACGGACAACACAGAGGTGGAGTTGATAACAGGTGAACAATTTTCAGAGCTACTTAATGGAAAAAATATGGGAGTAATGGCTCAGATTTGTGTCATTTCAGAAGAAGAGTTAACTGCAGCTCCAGTCGAATTACAACCAGTATTGGAAGAGTTCAAAGAGGTATTTGATACCCCTACAGGGCTTCCCCCAATCAGGGAACACGAGCATCGTATACAACTTAAGGAGGATGCACAACCTTTTAGGCTGAGGCCTTATAGGTGCCCTTATGTACAGAAAGCTGAAGTGGAAAGATTGGTTATGGAGATGTTGGACTCAGGCATAATCCAACATAGTAGCAGCCCTTTTGCCTCTCCAGTTCTCCTAGTCAAGAAGAAAGATGGTAGCTGGCGGTTCTGTGTAGACTATCGACAGTTAAACCAGTTAACTGTGAAGGATAAATTTCCTATGCCCATCATCGATGAGTTATTAGATGAATTGAACGGTGCTCAGTACTTTTCCAAGATTGATTTGAGGTCTGGGTATCATCAGATCCGGGTCAGACCAGAGGATGTGTATAAGACTGCTTTCAAAACGCACCAAGGCTTGTATGAATTCAAAGTGATGCCGTTTGGACTTACAAATGCACCTGCAACATTTCAAAGTTTGATGAACCGGATTTTTCAGCAGCACTTGAGACACTTTGTTCTAGTATTTTTTGATGATATTCTAGTGTATAGCTCGGATATGGAAACTCACTGCCATCATCTAAGAATAGTGCTGTCCATCCTGAGAAAACATGAACTCTTTGCAAAGATGAGCAAATGTACTTTTGGGCAAAGACAGGTGGAGTACCTAGGCCACATTATTAGTTATGAGGGAGTATCTGCGGATAAAAGGAAGATCGAAGCAATGGAGACGTGGCCACTACCTAAAAACCTGAAACAGTTGAGAGGTTTCTTAGGATTAACCGGCTACTATAGAAAATTTGTCAAGGGATATGGCAGCCTAGCAAGTCCCCTGACAGATTTATTGAAAAAGGATAAGTTCGAGTGGTCAGAGGCAGCCACTCTATCTTTCAACACACTTAAAGAAGCTATGTGCCATACTCCAGTATTAGCCCTCCCAGATTTCAGTAAGCCATTTGTGATTGAGACCGATGCCAGTTCTGGGGGATTGGGGGCTGTGTTAATGCAAGAAGGTAAACCAATTGCCTATTATAGCAAAGCTTTGGGTAAAAGCAAACTGACTATGTCTATATACGAAAAAGAGCTATTGGCACTGGTTTCAGCGGTTATGAAATGGAGACACTATATTGAAGGCCAGCATTTTATTATTAAGACTGACCATCAGTCTTTAAAATACCTGATGGACCAGAGAATTACCACCCCTTTACAACAGAAGTGGCTGTCTAAACTAATGGGGTTGGACTACAAGATCGTCTATAAGAAAGGTGTGGATAATCACGTGGCAGATGCCTTATCTAGGCAACATGAGGGAGATATTACCTGTTTAGCCATCACATCTGTGGCCCCAGCTTGGGTACAAGAGGTCATAAGCAGTTATGAAGAGGACCCCTGGATTCAAGATAAAATCGCTACTTTGTTACTGGATTCGACTGCTGATGCAGACTACCATTACCACAATGGTCTATTAAAATACAAAGGTAGGTTGGTTATTGGAAAAGGACCTATCAGGCAACAATTGATCCAAACCATTCATGATTCACAAGAAGGGGGACATTCTGGAATTCAAGCGAGTATTCAAAGGGCCAAGCAGATATTCTACTGGCCTGGTATGGCTGCTGAAATTAAAAAGACTGTGCTCCAGTGTGAAATTTGCCAAACCTGTAAAGTAGAACATGTAGCTTATCCAGGATTACTTCAACCCCTGCCAGAGCCTAAACAGCCTTGGAGCCATATAGCTATGGATTTTGTAGAAGGACTTCCCACATCAGAAGGTAAGACTGTGATTCTTGTGGTGGTTGATAGAATGACGAAATATGGTCATTTCCTTGCCTTGAGTCATCCATTCACTGCACGGAAAGTTGCTTTAGTTTTCTTGAATAACATCTGTAAGTTACACGGAGTGCCTCAATCTATTGTAACGGATCGGGATAAAATTTTTACAAGCATCTTCTGGCAAGAGTTGTTTCGATTACTGGGAACTCAGCTGCAACTAAGCACGGCATACCACCCTCAAACAGATGGGCAGACAGAGCGACTAAATCAATGCTTGGAGCAATATCTGAGATGCATGACTTATGCTCAACCAAAGAAATGGGCCAGATGGTTGCCTCTTGCAGAATGGTGGTATAATACCTCACACCACACGGCCATCAAAATGACTCCATTTGAGGCTCTGTATGGAATACCTCCACCCCAGTTAGCATTGGGACCGTACCTACAATCTAAAGTGGCATCAGTGGAACAAATGATACAAGAGAGGCACCGAATTGACAGGCAGCTCAAAGAAAGTTTGGCTCAGTCCAAAATTCGAATGAAACTTTATGCAGATCAAAGAAGAACGGATCGAGAATTTAAAGTAGGGGACTGGGTGTATCTGAAGTTGCACCCTTATCAGCAACAAACTGTGGCAAAGAGAGACAATCACAAGTTGAGTCCGAAGTACTTTGGCCCGTATGAAGTCATTCAGAGGGTTGGAAAGGTAGCCTATAAATTGAACTTACCTTCAACTGCTAAGATCCACCCAGTGTTCCACGTTTCATTACTTAAGAAAAAGGTGGGAAATCCACCACTGGCTACAGCAACACTGCCCAACTTCGTGGATGATAACAAGGAGGACTGGTACCCAGAAACTATTTTACAGGTTAAGGAAATTCAGAAAAGAAGGGGCACGGTAGTTCAGTGGCTGATTCAGTGGCAAAATCGCGACAAAGAAGATAGCACATGGGAGCTTGCGGAAGATATCTTGCAGCGTTTTCCAACATTTGACCCTTGGGGACAAGGGTATTCTAAGGGGGGAGATTGTCATATACCTGAAGTGGATACCGGTTGGATACAGTGGAAACAGAAGAAGAAAAGAGGAAGAAGGAGGACTGCTACAACTGAATTACCAGAATTCTGAATCAAAAAAAAAGGACACGACGTCGTATTGAGGCAGCAAGAAACGACAGCGTTTGGAATCCTTTAAGTTTACATTTTAGTCTTTACGTTTTTTATTTGTTAAACACGACTTTTCACTAGTTAAATAGGGGAGAAACGGAACAAGGCAGGGCGTTTTTGTTGAAACTAATTCTTACTTCCGAGTTGCTGTTACCCTCATCCTTTTCTTCTTCTTCCTCATCCCTTAGTCTGAATTGCTTGTAATCACTGAAATTCAAGTTTATTAATATAGATACCCAGCTGCAGAAATATTATCTCAGCTGAATTTAATTGTTCATATTACTGTTGAATTGGGTTTGAAGCTGAAAGTAGCTAATAACCACTACGGTTATTACACATATTTTGATGAAGGTGTTAGATCTTCGAAGCGCAGTCAGTTGGAAGAGAAACTGATGTAAGTAATACTTCTTTAAGCTTGTGAGTTGTGTAATTGGTTGCAAGTGTTCACCATACACATGCACAAAATACATTATACATATATATAAACAGTAATGGCATCTGAGTTTGAGTCCTGAATTTAATACAGTTCCCGGGAAGGATAAAATTTTTCCTCATCACATGACAATTTTAAATTTGATTAATAATAAAAGACCACTATAATAAAATTACTGGTTTCCTTATTTTATCTTTTTGTCTCACGGTCTATTGTTCTTTATATCTATCAGCTTGTCCAACGGGCTTATCAGTTCATGTTGGGACACATACGTTCTGGAACTTTGGGAAAACTTAAAGATGCATTCAATAATGCCTTGAATAGTGGAAAAGGATTTACTGCAGCTGCTCGTGATTGCACGGAGTATTATATGTCACAGTTTGATGAAGGATCTGCAGGTAGGGTGACTGTTATTTAACTTTCATCTCTACTATTTACCTTGATGGAAATTTTGAGAATGGTGGAGTCTGGTTTACTTGGAAGGTGAAAACTGAAGAGAGTTTCTCAAAAGGCATATATAGGAGCTACAAATTTTAAAATTTTGAATTGCTGCAGCCAAGGGAATTTGTTTCCTATTTTTAGCTCCAAACTATTAACTATATTATTATAATAAAAAGGGAAGAAATAAAAATGAATAAAAAACCACTGAGCCTTGTTTCCAACTTTGGGTCGGCTACATGAATCCTTCTTTGCCAATTTATATAGTGGAAGATCTAAAGTAGCTAAAACAGCCCATATCAAATCTGGTCCGCTCCTTCCTCTTTCAACTTTCTACTGAAATTGCATTTCTTACTAATAGAGTCTCTTTAGGCAGACACAAATCATGTTGATCTTAGAAAGTTATTTTCATGGGCTAAAATTTGGATTTAGTAGCGGATAAATTTCACTGGGAATTGAGAACAACAGATATTAGGTCCTCATCAGCATACATTTGATTAATAACTATTGTTTTGCAGATGCGGATATTGACCAAGCAAACTGGGACTGCTCTAGAGTAAGAGATAAGCTCCAGCGTGATATAAATGCACATGTTGCTGCAGTCAGTAATACCAAGCTCTCAGCTCTCTAAACTTACGATAACGTATGAGGTTCGAAAGGATATATTAGATTCAACAGGTTTATTTTATTTGAAGCATGGATGAGAAAATGAATTATTGTGATTTACTCAAAGAAAAAAAAAATTATTAGATTACATTTGGTCTTCTTAATGGAAGATGTAAAACTATACGTTACCATGGAAAGTGGAAAAAAATCTTTAATGTTATTTTTTCCCTTTAGAAGAGATTCCAACTGATGGTGGTACATATTTAGGTATAATGATTGTTATGAAGCTTATACCACATTTTTACAACTGATGGTGGTACATATTTAGGTATAATAGTACACATACATTTTCTCAATAATAAACCTGCTAATGGTAATAGTTACTTATATATGGATCAACGTGAGTTTTTTTACATTTTTAATTGTAATTTATATTTTGATTTCTTCCCATTAATGTTCTCAACATTTATAACCAGTGATCTTAATTTAGTGGCGGTTGTTTAAGAGGTTATTGGAGTGGTGAAAGGGTGTTAGGTATATGTTTAGTTGCAGAATGCATGAAGAAAAAATGCTCACAATTCTGGACAGCATACTTGAACAGTAATTACAAAATTTCTTATTACTTTCCGCCCATGTAAATATCTTACATGCAAACATACAGAGAGAGGACTAATATTTGGTGTCATCTAAATACATTCTTTCACTCTGTAGCAAACCATTTTTATACATAATAAAAATTAAATCTCTTAAGATGCATTCTAGGATAGGAGAAGTCGAGTATCGGTCTAACTTCCATATATAGGACTTTTGTTGATGTTATTAATGGGTAAAGTCTTTCACTCTTAATTTCTTGTTATCTCTATAGAAAGACTCGGGCTTAGGGAGCATCTATTTTTGTTTGTTGTATTAATTTTCCTGTGTTAAAGAGGTCCTGCTTTTAATCCCTCTTCAAACAAATCAGACCAGCCCAGTGATCCTCCTTCTTAGGATGAACTAAGAAGAATGTAAATGTAATATTGCTTTAGATTTTAAGAGCCTAAACTCGATCACCTTACTCTTGATTTCTCTCATGCACTCTTATGTAATAGACAATGTTGAAAATTATCTATGGGAGTATCTGTTGCTATCTACACCACAGTTCACACTCTCAATCTATCTCTGCCTTAATATATACATGCTAAATTAATGGTTATTATTCATGTTTATTGTTAAGTAGTTGGATGAGTTGTTATTGGAAGGTAGTTAAAGAAGTTATGCCAAAGCAGTATCCAATCATTGTAGGTCCTTTTTAATTTAAAGTTTGGAAATGTTATCTGAATATTTTGTTCGTCCTTCCCATGTTTCGTAATTATCTTGGTTGAATTATATTGAGAGACACTGGTTGAAAATTGGTTTACTCGAAAGCTAATTTGGTGTGGCATGATGAATTCATAGCACTGGAGATTGTTTAATTTTCCTAAGCTTTGAGGTTGACGTATTTCGTGTTCTTTAATATATTGTATTGATCTCTTTTGTGATGTACCTTAGATAACTAATTATAAAAGTTTATTGTCTATCTGCATCATGAGCTAGGGTTGTATATTTTGAATTGTTATAGTCAAATCTTGTTTTTAAGTTTTAACTTGAAATTTAGGGTATGTTTGATTGAAGTGTTTTCTATGAAATTCCAAGTATTTTCCACCCAAATTCCAAGAAGTGGTTGTCTAGTTTCCAAACTCATGAACTTTGTTGTATCTGAGTATTGATAATGGAAATCATGTTATAAAATTTTTACGTTCACAAACTCATTTCATTTTTGGAGCATTAGACTAACATGACTCAGTTTCGTAGGAAATCTTTCTTAGACTTTAGAGATCTTGAATGGCTAAGGGACATTCACCAGACAAAGCAAAGTAAGCCTCTTAGCTCAAATGTGATCGCATGATCAAAAAACATTACAAATTTGGATTTTTTTTTTTTTTAGAGAATATATGTACCTCTTCTACCATTGCTGGAGTCACTTCAGCTGCATCTTCTAGAATTGTGAGTACTCCAAGCCTTTTAAGATTATTTTATTTTATTTTTTCTTTTTCTTTTTCATGTTATAGAGCTTTAAAAGACAGTAACTCTTGGCTGTTATCCTTGCATAGGTACCCAGTATTGGATTCTATTTATATGTGGCCACGTCTCTGCAAGCTTGATCAAAGAACACTAATCACTACTTATTTACTAATCTATTCTTTACTAATTGATTGTTGATTATTTGATAATTGAAAGGTTTAAGGTGTTAATTCATTACAGATGAGATATGAGCTTCATTACCAGATGATTAGTTTGGATTTATTATAGTTTCAAAAAGTATACCAGAGTTACTGAAGAATGTTCATAGTCTAAAATATTGAAAAATTAGGTACATGCTTAAGAAGATTTGGTTGGCTCAAGCCGCTCAACGGATAAGAGTATTGTATTAGATGTGCTTATCAAGATGTGTATTGATATTATTATTGATTTTACCTTTTATACTTGTTGAAATTTTCTTTTCTTTTAACTTTTGAATTTGTTCGGTTTTCTTTACTAATTTTTCTGTTAAATAATACTGGAAATTTGAGTGGTTTTTTGAGGAATTAACTTCGACATTGGTGAATTTACTTGTAAAAATTCACTCGATTAGTGATCAACTAAATTAATTGATACCTTTAGGTTAATGAATATAGTACTCTACCTACTGCAGATGGTTTGAAACTATCTTCCATATGGTTAATGCTGTGCAAACTCAATTATGATTCTCCATGAAAGTGTTATTCAAATTTTTGAACTTTTGATTTTTTTCCTACTGAGTTTGTACATGCTCACCATTTTGTTGCATTTCTATAAATATATGTTCTACTTTTGATGCTTATATTTCAAAATTATATTGTTATGACGCTAATAAATTTGCCTAGAAGACGGTTCTCGTACAAAGTACGAGACCTCCACTAGTATTTTTTAGAAAAGTCAACCTTGTTTGATGTAGCAAAATCTTCTCTTCCAGTTTGGGTGAAGAGAAACTCTGTAATACTGTGATCTAATTGGAAATTAAAGAAGCCAACCTCGATGAGCTGTAATATGAACTCTTTTGCATTCCATTATTATAAACATGTTGATTGGCCAAATGAAGTGGAGAAGAGTGATTTATGTCACATAAGCCACCTAGAACAGGGGGAAAAAGAAACCAAACTCCACTTGCAAATATGGATTTTGGGAACCAGCCCAACTAAAAAAAAAAAATTTGTCTCGTGCTTGGTAGTTTTTTTTCTTGTATTAAGTCAACTAAGAGTAATTTGATCACATCAGCATTAGAAGCATTTTTTACATTTGGTTTGTTTTCATGTCTTGCCCCTCCGTATGCAAAAATAGATAATTTAGTTTTCTTAAAATCTTGTTGATTACCGTTAACTTATGGAGAATTTATCAATTTTTACAGATATTATGATTCCCGCCTTTTTTCTACATTTGACTTTCAATTCAATCTGGAAAAGGCATCTAACATTATTGTTGACAAATTTGAGGAGTTTATTAGTAAGATTGGGAAGGCTAGACTTGTTTTGATAGATTTGTCTCATGGATAAAAAAATATTGTCTCTGGTTAGGGCTAAATTAAGCTGCAAAACGGATATTGACTCCAATAAGTTCTTCATCGTTGAGGGAGATATAACTCGACTCCATTCCAAAGAAGGTTTAGACTGCAATGAAATTGCTAATGCTGCCAAATGGTGTGAGTTAATTTATCAAACAAGTGAGCATTTTTTGTTTTCTTAAAATCTAACAGCTCGTCTACTATCATATTCCTTTTCTACTTGTTACTATTGTTGTAAAGTTTTGTGCCAGTAACTGCTTCATCTCAATTATTTATTTGTCTTTCAATTTTTCTTTTTCTTTTTAAAGAAACTGATTTTATGAGTGACGGTGTTGTGGAGATGTTATAAAACATGCAAGCACGAAACCATTGAAATTATATATTGGAACACTTGGAAGAAAGCAACAGGGATTCAGTTCGTGAAGTAACAAGTCCTCATATATTGATTATATTATGATCACGGGACAAAAGATGTGTTACATTAGGGAGATTTTTGGAAATTTTATTGTGATCTTTTAAAATATGCAAGACCGTGTTCTAAAACCACTTGTGATGGAAACGTTTACAATTTGTTGCAGCGTCTTAGAGACCAATGCGATTAAACTGAGTTTGGAATCTATCAGTTTCATTTGTCAGATACATGAAATTTCTTCAAAGAGAAATTGTAGAAGATATCTAGAAAGAACAGAGGATAGCATATCATTCCATATAGCTGTAAGAGAGGAATTCATCTATTAATTCCTCTCCGTTTTATTGTTAAATGTCAACCTTTACATAGTAAGCTGAGTGAAGAAACTTTACCGTTACAAGATGATTACTACCTTTATATTTTAATATTGCATTCTGTCCCTGCAATGGATCCCCAAGAAAAAAGTCGTAATCTTTCTTTGTTCTTTGTAAAATTACATGCATTGTGCAATTTGAATTTGTGGTTATGTTAAATATAATAAATTAAATAATGCATTGGTATTCCGGTGTGAGTAATCTCTATAGCTCTTCTTGAATCTTTGAACCTTTTTGTCTCTTTCTAGAATTTAATGATAATTGAATATAGTATTTATCATTGGTTTATTTTAACATTTTGTTGTTTAAACTCCCAATTACATTTTATTGGAGCTATGATCCTTCTCCTTCTGACATTTTTTGATTGTTTATTTATTCATGCAGCACAATTGGTCTCTTTCTAGGGTCAAGGAAAAGTCACAATGATTCCTGTTGTGCGTTTTGTAAACCCTCAAACATGAGATAGTTAACCACTTTTATCCAATTTGTTTCCTTCTTTTCTTTCAAATTGAGTTTTCTCCTTTTGTTATGTGTTGGTTCAAACAATGGCAAGTTACTTAAAATTACCTAACAAAAAATTAGAAAATTGTAGATTTTTGGTTTCTTTCGAAACCACTCTTCATCCCCTCCTAAAAGTAATTCTCTATGTGGCACCTTTCGAAAACCCACACTCCACTGTCCTGCCGAATTCATCTTCCCCACCAGCCATGCTTCATCACACCAAAGCTAGAAGACAAAGAGAGTTCTTACTCATCGCATTTCCTTCCTCGTTAAAAATCTATTTGACTTTTTGGTCTTTGCTAGGGAATAGAGATTACTTGTCAACATGGTTTGACTTACATGAGTTCTATGATTTTTTTGTATTTGATATGGTTACATTCAATAAGTGTGTTTGACAATACACTAAAGACTTATTTATCATCGCCATTGATAGTCTTATGAACCCTTTTGTGATCTTGGTTTCCTTATTTGTTCTCTCTCTAAAATTTAAATCTGAGAAGCCATTCTATCATAAGAATCAGATGCCTTCCTTTCATTACAGTAACTTATATCATGTTCTTGAGGCATATATGAGAGAAAGAAAAGGCATCAGCGGAAATCTATGTTTAGTTCTGAATATTGTTGCAGGGTTGGTTTAAACCATTTGAAGTTGGAGCTCGTGAAGAAGTTCGAGTACTGCTTATCTTGTGAGTGCATACTTTTCCTTTTCTTTTTGAGATCCTGCTATGTTAATTCTTCTTCATCGAAGTTGCGAGTATAGCAAAATGACATTTGTATCCAGAGAAAAGTACAAGAAAAATGAGGAAATTGATGAAGCAAATAATCCACGCAGAATCTACTGTAAAGACTTTCCCTATATTTTGTAGGATGAATAATCATGTATCTAAAGTATAACACCAGTTTTCCATTACATGTACTTTTCCTTCATACACTTTTATCTGTTGGTTCTTTCTACTCTTTAAAGGTGCTAATTTTTTTTTTTCTACTTAGATAAGTGGCCAATTGAAATCCTTGTGGGGGAAGTCGGTAGCTTAACAACAAAACGAGATGGTGAAACTAGGAAAGCTACTTTAGACAATCTGGCTATTGGATATAAATGTTTTTGTTAGTTTTATCTTTACTATTGCATGTAAAAGATGCATTTTTCATTTATTTTTTTAATGTGGTATGGATGGTTGAATTTTCCTTTATATGGGATTCATATGGAAACATTGAATATATTAAATATTATGTTGCTTGTCATCAGAAATTGATCATCCACTTTTGACCAGTAGCATAGAGCTACTTGTTCTAATGTCCTTTAAGTTATTTTTTCAATTTAATTATGTGTTAGGTGATGACATTTGGAGCTACATTAGAAAACTTATTGAGGCACAAAGAAATATGTTAAATGAGATATTTAAGATTAATGTAGTTGTTAAACGGGATGTTTAAAATGTAAATATTAGCGATTTGTGCATGTACCTAAATATATTATGATCTATTTATAGAAGTTTATCTTCAGATATACAGACTAAACCTCCCGAGAATTTGGGTCGATTGCATCAATATTTTTTCTTCACTTCATTTGACTTTCTATGTTATCTTTTATTAAGATTATTGATTTTTAGGATTTAGAAGGGATGAAAATTTTGGCCTTGCTGCACTGATTCAAATTACTGCAAACTTGTTTAATGACAAACTCCTAGAGGCTTCTCAGTGACTCCAACTATTATAGTTTCTTCATGTGAAGCACTTGTAGAGAATGAAGAACAGGTGAAAGACTCTTCATAGAACTTTTGCCAGTGTAATCTTCCAGCAATTTATGTACTAAACTATGGTCGATTTTTTTTTTTTTTTTTTTTTTGGGAAAATGGAAATGTTTCTTTATTTCTCGTGTGTCTCCCTGCTAATCTTTTCTCCATCGTTCCATACTTCCTTTAAATCTGTAGTACCATTCATAACATCATTGAAGTTGGAAGGAGCACTTGTTTAGCATCGGCTCTGTACAGAGAGGGTCTCTTTCTTTTGATAAGATTCTAAGGTAAATACTTTACAAATTATGATATGTAATTTATCTTAACCATGTTGAATGTAGGTCGAGCATTTGGACTTGAGTATTACAAAGAGATTAGGCTTCTAATTTATTATTATATTTTTTTTTTATATATATATACGCAATTACACTTTAGCACGTGCATTGCATGTGCGTCTAACTAGTTGTCATAAAAAGAACTGGATGATGTCGAACTATAACATTTGAGTTTTGTGTTGTTTTTGTCTAGTGTAAAATTCTATTATTATTCAGTTCAATCCAATTTTCATGGGAACCTAATCGAATCAAACCATGCACACTCCAACTTGAGTTGGTCGTATCTAGTCTAGCATGCATGCACATGAAACATGAAGCTATGTTTGTACTGTGTTGTGATGAACCAACTAGTCTATATGGGATAGTATATCATCTACATATCTTGTTTGTTTCGTTCATATTATTCATTTATCTATAACCACTCACGTTTTACGCGCAAAACTAGGAACAAAACTGTCCAAAGCCAATTCTTGTTGACGGCGGAGTATGGGGAGTTTGGCAAGGCTTTTGAACCATCGTCACTTCTAAAACTAAGAAGTTTTATAAACTTGTTTTGATAACTTTCTGGAAGTACTTCGTCTGGATAGAAGATCTTTCAGAGGAAATTGATCTAATGTAACTTCCTCGGAAAACTCTTCTACAAGAAGCTTAAGTCTTGTCAAACGAATCTTAAAGTGAAGATTGAGCAATTAAAATCCTGAGAGAGTATTGTAGTCCATGTAATTTGTTGTATCATAAAGGAATACACAATAGTGGTAGCAATTGCCAATCGAGGAATGTAACATACTTGACCAAGGACAAGTAGATTAACATCAATTTTCCTAAACATGCCGAAATCATTTTCGAGCTTCCAGATTCTTCCGCTGGTTGGCTACAAGCTTTCTCGTCTCTCGCCTCACTTTCGTATGAAGGCCAGAATGGTTAATTAAGGGATCCAAAAGACGAATAGATCATTTTCCTGTAGCTTAGACTTGTTTACTTACCCGTCAATTATTTTTATCTATTTATAAGTCATGAAATTCAATGAATGTATCGATAACAGTAGAAAAAAAGAAGATACAAATAAAGTTTGATCAACTTGTAAGTAATTATAACCTTCGCCAAACATGCACTACAATTAAAATCAAAAAGAATTTACATTAACAAAAAAATCTCAAGTATCCGACTTTGGTTGTATACTTGGGAATCAACAATCAACTGGTCGATTTCATTCATGAATAGGTAGCTTATTCTGACGTCGCGCTTCCCTGTGGATTCTTTAGTTCTTCAGTTAAGCAGCTAATTCTCATGATCGTTGAACTTTTTCATGAACAAGAAACTGAAAAGGCCAAGAAACCTTCTCGTGCAATGACTTGGATGGAAACAGCGGGGATTGACGATGAAGATTCTCATTCAAAAGTATAACCTAAATTTGCATAATTGCTTGTTCTATTATGCATCAACTTTTCCCAAGAATATCGAGTGGCCGGACGAATGCAAAATAGGAATCTGGATTCGCTGACATCAACAGTTCCAATACAATCACCTCACTTGGATGGCTGATCTTGAGACGGGGTTCTAGTAAGCCTGCACGAAAGTGTTCTCAAGTAAGTAAACAACTGAACATTATGCAAAACAGCAATTCGTTGAGAGGAAATATTCACCTGGAGAAAGATTTTTTCCACCATAAAGTTCTTTGGCTAACGGGTTTGCTGCCCAATGATTAACTGCAATACGACTAGTAGGTTGAAATCCTATGATACTCCCATCAGATGACAGAACCACCTACTCAGTACGAAGAAGAAAGCAAATAAAAAATAAAGATCACATACTAGTATCATGCTTCAAGTTCTAGAGAATTAAGCACGGCATGGCAAGGTTAAGAGAAAAATATGTTTCACATCAGCAAAGGAGAAGAGATAGTCCATCAACTAGTACCTCAATAATATCAACAGCAATGTGTCGTAAAACAATTTTAGGCATGTCATTTTAAAACTAAACGTTGAATTCTTCTAAAACTGAGGTTTTAAACTTGGTTCCAGAACCAAACAACTGGGTTAGTTTGCAAAAGGGAGTAATGCCCATAAATGGGCAGTATGAATCAGCTCTGTAAAAGACAAGATTCAGTTAGTTTAGTTAGATTTCTGTTGAGTTAGTTTCAAGTCAGTTAGTTTCTGTTGGTAGTTAGTTTTATTTTATTTTTTTTACCAGTTGTATATATATTTCACATTCTCAGATGAATAAGATAACTTGAATCTTTCATCTCTTTCAATTCGTTATATGGTATCAGAGCGTTTTTTGTTCATTCAAGATTCATCATCAATGGCAACTTCAACTGTAAATCCAAATGATGATCCTTCTTCCGTTTATTTCTTGCATCACTCAGAAAATCATAGCTCGGTTTTGGTATCACCTGAGCTCACTTCAACCAATTTCTCCTCATGGAAAAGATCTTTTCTCTTGGCAGTTTCAATTCGAAACAAGGTAGGATTTCTTGACGGCTCAATTGCAAAACCTGCTTCTTCAAGTCCTTCATATTTGCCATGGACTCGATGTAATAATCTGCTTGTTGCGTGGCTTTTACGATCATTATCACCTTCCGTTGCTTCAACGGTGTTCTACATCGAAGATGCACATCAGATTTGGGAAAAACTGAATCATAGATTTTCTCAACCTGATGATTCAAGAATCTGTCATTTACACTGTCTACTATGTTCTGTTTCACAAGGAAATAAATCAGTGGATGAATATTTCACTGAACTCAATGGTATCTGTGAAGAATTGAGGAGCCTTCGTCCATTGCCACATTGTTCCTGTGGAAAATGTAATCAAGATTGCTTTAAGAAATTTGTGGAAGAAGCTCAAAAGGATTATGTGTTCAAATTTCTTAACGGCCTGAATGAATCCTATCAAGCAACTAGATCACAGATTATAGTCATGAAGCCGTTTCCATCCTTAGATCAAGCCTATAACATGATCTTAAGAGAAGAAAATCAAAGAAGTCAGCTCGTTCAATCACAACATTTTAATGAAGGAGTTGCTATGGCTGTGAAGAGGGGGCAAAATCCTGATAAGGATAAAGTGTGTCATCATTGTGGAAAGTTGGGGCATATCAAGGAGAATTGCTATAGAATTATTGGATTTCCACAAAATTTCAAGTTTACAAGGTCCAAAAGCTATCATAATGTCAATCAAAACTCGAGAAACATCAATCAGATTTCTGCACCTCAGGGGAACACACATAAAACTGAATCATCTTCCAATCCATTATCTGGTTTCACCAAGGAACAAGTTCAAAAGCTCATGGCTCTTATTTCTGATCAAAACACAGCAGGCTTCGCCCCTCCTTCAAATCCATCTACATCCTTGGTCAATTGTGCAGTTGATATTTCATCCATCTTCTCTCACCAAAATACACATAAGCTTCAGGCACTTTTCACATCAAAATTTACCACAGCACCTTGGATCATTGACACAGGTGCTATTGATCACATCATAAACTCCTTAGATCTTTTCGAATCATATATCTCAATCTCAAACTTCTTTGTTTACCTACCTAATGGAAACAAAATTCAAGTCACTCATGTTGGAAATGTCACTTTAAACTCACATCTTACTCTGCATAATGTTCTGTTGGTTCCTTCTTTTAATTTCAACCTGTTATCTGTTAGTAAAACATTACTCAAATCTCAACTATACTTCATCTTTATGCCTCATCAATGCCTCATTCAGGACCTTTCCTCATATATGACAATTGGATTGGCTAAAATGAAAGGAGGACTTTTCTATCTACAAGAATCTTTCCAGCCCCAGACTTCACCTGTTATCCCTTCAACAGTACAAAAGACTTCCCAGTGCAGCTCTGTTCATCTGGTGACAGTTGACATATGGCACCATAGATTAGGACATTTACCTATGCACAAAATTTCTTCGTTTATTCCTCATGTAAAAGATCATGAAATTCCTATATGTACTACTTGCCCTCGAGCAAAACAAAAGAGACTATCATTTCCAGTTCATATTAATAAAAGTACAAAGTTGTTTGAACTTGTGCATATTGATGTTTGGGGTCTGTATTCCCAATCTGAAATTTCTGGAAATCATTATTTTGTCACAATTGTTGATGATCTTTCAAAGGCCGTTTGGGTATACCTCATGAAACAGAAATCTGATGTATCACATATACTACCCCAATTTCAGCAATTTGTTCTCACACAATTTAAAGCGCAGATTCAGATTATAAGAACAGATAATGGTCTTGAATTCTCTCTTCCAACCTTCCATAATTCTCATGGAATTGTCCATCAAACCTCTTGTCCTTACACACTCCAACAAAATGGAGTTGTTGAACGAAAACATCAACACATCATCAACATTGCAAGGTCCTTACTTTTTCATTCTTCATTACCCATTAAGTTCTGGGGAGATGCGGTACTCACTGCAGTTTACCTAATAAATAGAACCCCAACTCCTATATTGAATGGCTCAACACCTTATGAACTTCTTTACAAACAAAAACCACAATATTCACACCTTAGATCATTTGGCTGTTTAGTTTTTGCAGTAAACACTGCACATCATAGAAGAAAGTTTGATTCTAGGTCTAAATCTTGTGTGTTTATTGGATACTCCTCCACAATCAAAGGTTATAAGTTGTATGATCTTGATTCAAAATCTGTATTCTTTTCCAGAGATGTTGAATTTCATGAAACAACTTTTCCATTTTCCAGTCAAGCCTAACTCTGAAATTTCCCTTCCTAATTTTGTTTTTCCCTCGATTCCTAATATCTCAACAGAATATTCCACCTCACATAACATAGATATAAATTCTTCTCCTTCTACTTCATCGTCTGACCATTCTGATCATTCTTCTTCAAACACTTCCTTAGCTCCAAATATCACAGATTCATGTCCTGATCAAACATCACCTACTGACTATCAACCTTCTGAGACCTCATCTCCTACTCCAGCAATTAGGAAAAGTTCTAGAGTTTCCAAGCCTCCATCATACCTCAAAGATTATCATACAAAACTCCAAGAAAAAGACTACTGTCCTTCTTCTTCAAATGTAACCAGTCATCCCATTCAAAACCACATTTCATATAAAAAATTATCTCCCTCATTTAAACAATTTGTTCTTCCAATATCTTCAATTCCTGATCCCATTACATTTGAGCAAGCCACTTGTTTTGATCATTGGAATGAAGCCATGAATTCTGAGCTTGCTTCCTTGGAGGCAAATGAGACTTGGGTTATCACTACATTACCCCATGGACATAAAGCCATTGGTTGCAAATGGGTTTATAAAACTAAATACAATTCAGATGGATCTTTAGAAAGACACAAAGCACGTCTTATAGCAAAAGGTTTCAATCAAAGTGCAGGCTTTGATTATCAAGAGACTTTCAGTCCGGTTGTTAAGTACACAACAGTCAGAATTTTTCTTTCTCTTGCTGCAGTTAAATGATGGCATTTGGCTCAACTAGATGTAAACAATGCCTTTCTCAATGGCATTCTAGATGAAGACATATATATGGACATTCCTCAGGGTACCAGATTAAGGGGGAGACTGGAAATAAATCTGGTAAAGAACCTGAATCTGGAAAGCTGGTATGCAAACTTCAGAAATCCTTGTACGGTCTAAAACAGGCTTCAAGACAATGGAATGTTAAATTTACAGATTCTCTAATGAAGCTTGGGTTTAAACAATCAAAATCAGATTATTCACTCTTCACCAGGTCATCAGGAACAAATTTTGTTGCATTATTGGTTTATGTTGATGACATAGCCATTGCCAGCAATGAAAGTTCAATAATTGAGGAATTAAAGAAAGAATTGAATGTTTTCTTCAAGCTTAAGGACTTAGGAGCACTGAGATATTTTCTTGGTCTTGAGTTGGCAAGATCAAAATCTGGGATTTCCATTTGTCAAAGGAAATATACATTAGAAATGCTGGAAGAATTTGGACAATTGGGAGCTAAGCCCAGTAGCATATCAATTGAAGTAAATCATCGATTAACTCATTTAGGTCAGCCCCTTGAAGATGCAACCAGATACAGACAACTCGTGGGAAAATTAATGTATCTCACTCTCACTACGCCAGATATTTGCTACGTTGTCCATATTTTGACCCAATTTATGGACAAGCTTGCTGAAATTCACTTGCAAGCAGCATACAAGGTATTAAAATACATCAAGAAGACACCTGGACAAGGAATCTTATTCCCAGCATCATTCAACCTTCAACTCAAGGCATATTCGGATAGTGACTGGAGTGGTTGTAATGAAACTAGAAGATCATTAACAGGATACTGTGTGTTTTTAGGAGAATTTTTAATAAGTTGGAAATCTAAAAAGCAGACTGTAGTTTCAAGGAGTTCAGCTGAAGCCGAATACAAATCAATGGCGTCTGCTACTTGTGAAGTTGTTTGGCTAATTTCTTTACTAAAAGACTTTGGGTTGGAAAATACACAATCAACAAAACTCTTCTGTTATAACACTTCAGCAATACAAATTGCCAAGAATCCAGTCTTTCACAAGAGGACTAAACACATTGAAATGGACTGTCACTTTATCAGGGAAAAGGTGTTGTCAGGGGTTATCAAATTGGAGTATTTGAAAACACATGAACAACTAGCTGATATTTTTACCAAAGCATTACATCCAGCACAGTTTCATTATTTGGTCAGCAAGATGAACATTCATGATATGTTTTGTACATCTTGAAGGGGAGTGTAAAAGACCAGATTCAGTTAGTTTAGTTAGATTTCTGTTGAGTTAGTTTCAAGTCAGTTAGTTTCTGTTGGTAGTTAGTTTTTTTTTTACCAGTTGTATATATATTTCACATTCTCAGATGAATAAGATAACTTGAATCTTTCATCTCTTTCAATTCGTTATAAGCTCCATGCCACATGACCAGAAACATATTCTGCTCAGTCCTTATCAACCCCACCACCCCAATAAAATGAAGTAAAACATTAACAAAAGAAGAAGAAGACGAATAAAACCAAACCAAACCAAACCCAGCGCAGGCATGTAAGTGATGTACGAAATATGTATTAACTAGTTGACTCAGTAGCTTTTAAACGAGTAACATTTTAGAAGTTATATGCTAAGCTTCTTAAATCCCCTAAACTGGCATACGCGTAATATGAACCAGTATAAATCATGAGCCTCTAATGGAGATGATCAATTTGCAAATTGAGTAATACATACTCCCACAAACTTATAATAGCTACCATTTCCATATTTTAACCATTTATTTAGGCACTGGACAATCATATTCATACGTACCAGCATGAAAATGTAAATGTGCATCTTAAAGCAAACTATTATTTAGCATTGAGAATTTTCTTTCACATCATCAAAGGTCATTTATTTGATCATAATTTAAGAAACGAAGGAATTGGAATGCACAGAGTTTTAGCAACACTACCTGATAACTAGCAATATCTTGTAAGGATACTTTTGCCTCTTCATCAGTTGCTTCTGACATTTGAGAATTGGATAAAATAGAGTCAATATCGTCCACCTTCCTCAGATATATTGGGAGTTCTCCAGTCCATGCACGACTACTAGAGTCCGTCACAATTTTACCAGGCCAATTGAAAGAATCCTTGATTCTTTTAATTACTGAGACACAGTGAGCTTCCAACTAGCAACAAAAATAAAAATCAGAAATATCCTAGAAAAGTACAAGTGAAGTCCCACCAATACACATAACAGTGACCACCAACATACAGCATGCTGAGATTATTCTCCCTCCTCCCTCCCTCCCTCCCTCCCTCCGAGGTTCTGATATCAGTATCAGAACCAAAAAGTCTCTTTTCACCTCAGAAACCAATGTTGTGGCTTATTATCTCCTACTGAACCCACATATCATCAAGTCAAACTCTATTTAGATATGCACATCCAATAAATGCAATCCAAACTTGAACATGGCATCAAATACAGTTTCATTCATGTAGCCAATCTGGACACCAACTAAACATCCAATGTCATAAAAACTGTTTCACATAATTTGAGATGAATGCAGGACACTGATCCATTTAGAAGAATTACTATTTATCAGCAATATATTATAAATCTTGAATAGGAATTAAATATCGAAGTTTATTAAAGAATTTTACATTTTATTGGTTTATATAATTCTTGGTTCACATGCGCTTTTGCAACTAAAGCACTGAAACATAATATAGAACAGAAAAGGAAGCAAACGATAGAAAAAATATGATGCCTCAAGTAGAGTCAGACAACACCTAATAATACTGTTATAAACTGCATACCTTGCATGAGTCCATAGACTGATGCTGAACACTGCTAGTATAAGATGTCCGAGTTGGACTATTTTCCTGAATAAACCTCTTTCCACTAGGCAGATAAGGAAGACAAAATTTACTGAAAATACAGATGGAAACCAGGAAGACCCCACTAGCAAGAGCAATGGAGAACATCTTCAACAGAGAACTGCCCTGTAAAAAAGAGAGCAATCTGCATGATGCACTATAAAATATTTTAAGTAAAAGATGAAATTGAATATTCTTGGAGAATCACCACGCATATTGACAGCATGGAATTAAAGAGAATGGAAGAGAAAGCAAAAACAGTTGCTACAATTAGAAGCTAACTGGAAGAGTTAGTTATTTTAATTTTAAGTTAGTTGGAGAAGTTGGTTTATTTTCTGTCATTCTTGTTAATTCAACAGCTGAGGTTCCTGCATATATAGAGCTCTATTTACTGTAAATAATATGCTTTGATTAAGCAAAGATTCAATAAGAATTCATCTCCAATTTTTCAATTCTTTTCTGTCCTTTTCACTTTTTATTCTTGTTGTTAACAAATATCATAGAGAACACATTCAAGAATCCAAATTGATGTATAGAGAGGAAAAGATTCCTATAAGACCGGGAAACAGAGTTGTATTGAAATAAATATAATGGAAATAAGGCATCAAAGTAATGAAAAGAGGATTACCTTATTGCGGGACAAACTTGAAGACTTTGCAATTGAATGACATGACAATTTCTTATCAGGGAGAGTATACACATCCTCATAGTACATATCGAGTATGTCAGCCAAACGAACCTGCATATCGAAGGAAAGAAAAAGTTCAGCAGACATCTTCATTACAAAGTAAAATGACCTTAGCATTGAGGGAAAAAAAGAGGTAAAAATAAAAATGGGGGCAAAAATACCATTTGGGAGTGGGTAAGAATAACTTCACAGACTTTTGTTGCAGATTTGTTCAACCCTCTGAACGTTACGTTCCTAAGTTTACCTACGTCAATGTCCAGCTTGTACGAAGGTATAAATTCACTTATCCAAGCACAAAACTCCGAACCACCCATCTTTTCCAGTTTAGAATATACTGGTGATGCTAACAGACTGTTCTTCAATTTCATCTCCTTAAGCTTATATTTTGCTCTTTCTGCACTAAACTTTTCAAGCAGAACCTTGGCATTTGTATGCATCTCATGTTCGAGTAAGTTGTACAGAACTACAGTTGAATCTTGCGATACAATCTGTTTACGCTTGCTAAACCAATGAAAAATCTTATTTGGTGCTCTGCTTGTTGAGTAATGATAGAAGCTTCTCTCAGTGCTTTCAAGAGAAGCAAGGCAAATAACTTCGGCAATTGCAGAAATTACTTCTTCATCCACTGAGGTAAGGGTAAAAGATGCAGGTACCTGCCCATAGGAAAGGGAATAAGAGAACTCAACCCATCAGTATGACGTGGCACCTGCAGAACAGACACATTAAATATTGTATTACAACAAAGTAATATGGACACAAGGTGATACTCGACATCCGGTAGGTGGAGGCAGACAGAGAGAGGATACCTCACCTCTCTTGGATATTCAAGGTTGTCCATGTTTCTTTCTGTTCCAGGTCTAAAAAGTGCCAGTTCAAGATTCCAGAGTTGTTGAATTACTACTTGTCTAAAGGTCATCGCAAGTATATTCTTCGAAGTGGTACTGGATAACATATCTTTGGTCAGAGAGCTCTTGAATTTTATAGCCTTCTCTTTTACTTTCCTAGCTGGTAAAAACTGACAAAATAATAAATATAAGAAAGATGATAATGAAACAAAAACTAAGACGAAAGGTAGCTATTCCAATATGAATTTTTCAATGATTAAGAAAGGAAAAAGACTAGTCAATCAAACACAAAGCAATCTCATCCATTAGTAGTGAAATCATTATCCCAGCAACGCAAATCGCAAAACACAAAGATACAATTGTGTAATGCGTTTAAGCTATTTTTTACAGCATTCGCTGAAGAATTATTATGATTATAATAAAAACAATTATTAATTTTCCTGTAAATTCATCTTTCACACTTACCAGTCTTGTAGAAACAGTACTATGATCATCAACATGCCCAGGAAACACAGTCTCCACAACCATAGCAGGTACGCCAGCGGAGATATGCTCATCGGCGGCTTCTCCACCGTCAGCTGCAGCTGCAGTGAGCGCCTGCTGGAAGTCGACGGAGCCAACGAGGGTGAGCCGAGCCAATTCGTTCTCATAGGTTCTGACGGCTGGGACAGACTTCTCATTTACGTTAGCGTCGGCTACCGCTTCGAGAATGGCTTTTTCCGAAGTGAATTGTGAGAATGGTTGGTGAGAGGAGGAGCAAATAAAGTGGGGATATTTGTAGGGCTTGAGGGGTAACATGGGGAGAAATGGAAATGAGGGTTTGAAGGGGAGAGATTGGAGGGAAAAGAGAGTTGTTGGGGAAAAAGCCATTGATTTTGCTGGAAGAGATGGAAGCTCGGCTAGGTTTTATTTTAATGCAAGAAACGCATTTGAGCAGAGATTACGGATTTCTCTCTTTTTCCTTTTGTTTAAAAAAATAAAATAAAATTGACTTCTACTTCATTTTATTTTTTTAAATTTAAATATACACATGATCCTAGCATTTATTCATCATAATATTTATATATTCTTATCTTTTATATTTCATTAATTATTCTTAATCATAATTTTCTTCTAAATTGAGCATATGTTTGATGTACATTATTTGATTAAAAAAAGGGAAATTGTTATAAACTAGAGAGAAAAAGACAGAAAAGTAGAGACACCAATAAACTTGTATATTCTATTATGAAACAGAGCCCCATATATATAGGGGAAGAAAGGGATATACAAAATAATTATAACTAGGGTTAGAGGGGTACAATTGTCATTCACTAGCACAATACAATATTTACAACACTCCCCCCTTGAATGACATATTACAAAATATCTGCCTCATTAAAACCTTGTTTGATAAAAATCCAATTGGACAAAAATATCAAACGGAGGAAAAAGAGTACAGTTGTTCTTGGAGTATTAAGATGAATGCTGCCTCGTTAAAACCTCGCCGGAAAACCCAACGGGACAAAACATTGGCTAAGGAAAAACTATACAGCTACTCCCCCTAGTGTTGATCGTTGTAAATCATCGAGTTGATATATCCCAATCTTGTGAACTGGTTTCTTGAATGTAGATGTTGATGGTGCTTTTGTAGATAAATCAGCTTCATTATCACTTGAGTAGATTTGTTGAAATTCTGGAGTATTTTGATACTGCCTCGTTAAAACCTTGTCAGAAAAACTCAGTGGGAAAAAACCTGAACGAAGGAAAAAGAGTACAGCTACTCCCCCTGATTCAATATGTATTGAATCATCCATATAGTTACTCCTCCTGATTCAATCTCTATTGAATCATTCATATCTTGATCTCTTCAGGAGTTTCGTATAGGAGAGTATATCAATAGATATTGATGACAGCTACCTCATTAAAAACCTTGCCAGGAAAACCCCGTGGGACAAAACCTCGGCTAAGGAAAAAGAGTGTAGCGCATATTAGCTCCCCCTCATTGGGACATTACAATTATATTGATACTGCATTTAATTATTTCAACTGTAAATCGGTGCAATATCGAATATGTTTACCAAACATATATAAATTGTGCATATCTTGTATTATTTGTTCTTCGAATATAAATTCAATGATTCATTTGAACTTGAAGAACTATAAAATATTTCCAATTATTTGAACATGCTACATCGAATCATGTTCTATAATCAATATTCATCAATGCATTTAATGCAGTTATCAAATCTAGAAGTGACTTATTCACTTCAATGAACAATTAACTTATTCACTTCAGGTGAATAATTAACCATGAATTTGTATCTTGAAAGTCAATTTCCACGATTTTTATTCATAGTAATGGTACATCTCAATTTCAACACTTTGTCATATAGAGTCATTTGTACCATTCTTCATGTAATCTAATTTCATATTATCAATCACATTTCATTGGAAATTGAATTTATTAAAGGCATATGATATATTCAGATAGCAAAGTATCTTTATACTTTGATCAAACAAGTTTCTTAAAAACTTGAACTATATATTTCAAATATATTTAATCATTCAAGGATTATACTGTATGCTTCAAGCATCGTATATGTTTCACATTGCAATTGTCAAATTTCTACCACCAAATTTAAGTCGTGAAACTTTAGATAGATAACAATTCCTATATTTCAAATGGATTTTCTCTAATTATTTCACCGCAATCCCAAAGTACCGAGGTATTGATTACCCTTTTTAATCTCACTCATTGGTACTTCAAAGAATACTCCCAACGTACCGAGTTGATGATCATACATTTTGATATCACTCATTGGTACATCAAAGAGCGCAAGCTAGTAATCAGAGTAAATCATTTTTCATTATATACATTTCTAATAATCATAGATTTATAGGCACTTATTATGCATTTTCAGGCAAATAAAATATTGTATCTATGCCAGATCTTTCAAACATTCGTTGCGCAACAAGTCGTGTATTACGACTATACCTATAGGTATTTTACTGGCTTTACACTTCTATGCGTTTGGACTTCAGGTCCCAAAACTTCAGGTTTTGTAATAAGTTTAATTTAGCCCGAATGCATACTTTTGCCAACTATTTTTATGTCGATTTTCTTCGACATATTTTCTTTTATTATCCTCGCTATCATTCAAATTATGATGCGGCTAGCTTCGCAATTTGCTTTTGCATAAGTGCTTTAAAAAGTGTGTCGACACAATTATCATCTCAATTTGATTTCTTTCCCCACAAGACATAACTATAGAGATTCAATTTTCAATATTTCAAATACTTGAACCTCTTCTAGAGATTTACAATTAATTATGTCAATAAATACTCTCTCACGAGTATATGCCTCCTCAATAAGACCACTATAATCATTTGCTCTATTTTTATTTATTTGGGGATCTTTATTTGAATCAAATATTGCTACGCTTCAGGCGTGCTACATATCAATATGAGATAGAGCATGAGATTTTATTAATCTCTTATGCATCTTGTAATTATGTTATCTTTGAACGTTTCGTTCATATTTTCAATCGAACTTCTGGTTCGTATTATTAATCGCGAGGATATATATAACATAATATGATGCATTTGTTTGATTTTAAGCTATTCCCCCCTAATGTTGAGAAAATTGTCCAATCAAATTGACAATAACTTTTTTTCGACGTTGTATAATATCACCCATTTGGGATATATGTTCAAACAACGCATTTTTCTCAACATTCTTTATTTCTCATATCAGTGCATTGTGGTGAATCAATTGCACTATTAAAGAATTATATGGAAAAATTAGGCTCTAACCATAAGCCAATTATAATAGGGAGAACTATGATATTGACATGATGCGTAATAAAATTCCCTAAACAAAAAGGGAAGTATTTTATTCTCAATTAAATTAATTGGAGGCGTTTAACAAACAAAAATGTTAAACTATTTATCGACATCCCAACTAACACTTCTTAAAATGTTGAGATTCGTGTCCACTAGCATTATCAAGACACATTCTTGATTATATAATCTGAAAATTATGCTCATAATTCATAATTTGAGCAATAATTTGGCAAACTTTAGGTTGCGAACACCATGCAATCATCTAGTACATGTATCAAATCTATTAGATACAAATAATATTTAGATGATCAACGTGGAGGATGATAGTGGCCCATTTATCACCCTAATTATTTTTCAGAAATATAGGGAATTTAATCTCTATTTTAGTTAGTGACAGTCAAGAAATTTCATGAAAGAGAACAAATATCATATATGATTGAATTGAAGAATCTTCTGATTCTTCATTGAGTATCAATTTTAATTCCGCATCATTATTGATCCAGTGATGGTCCAACTGGTCATGCCAAATAATAAAATCAAATTGAACTTCTTGTTCAATATAAGATATAATAATATATTATTCAAGTAGTCAAACTAATCAATATTCTTATGACATAAGTTATATGTTTTCCTTCAGGGATAAACATGAACTCAAATGAGATATTTTTCGAAACATATGCTACTTCGAAAAGCACGTTTCTATTACTCATTCAAAATCAATATGTCAATATTCTTCCGGAATATTGTAATATTAAATTAATAACATATCTCATAATATTGGGCTCTCCGAGAGCAAATTATATTCCATTATTATATTTCATATGAGATAAAATTATGATTCTTCAGGAATCATCACAACAATATGTTATTCTACATCATAATAATCTTCTGGATTATTAATAAATTCGAATTTCTTTGAGAAAAAGAATGCAATATTTATCATATGAGTAATAAAATAATATTCTTCTAGAATATTGAAACGTAGCAATAACGCAATATTCTTCTGGAATATTGATTCGAATCTCATTCAATTATAACAATAATTAATATCTATTTTGCTATTTAGAAGCAAAATAAAGAGTTATTCTTCTGGAATAATTATATTGCCAAAATTGCAATTCTTCAAGAATAATAAGTCAATATTCTTCTGGAATATTGATATTAATTATTCATTCTTCCTTTCAAGCCAACAGAGTGGCGTTAAAATATTCTTCTGGAATATTTATCTAACGTGGGTTGTGTTTATTTAAGAACACCAACACCATATTCATTTAAAATATATTTTAAATTATGCTTCTTCAAGAGCATTTGATCAATATTCTTCTGGAATATTGAAAATGTAATATACTGCTCGTGACAAGCAAGTAATATTTTCTAGAATACTACTATTGTTGTCCTACTTTGTGAGCAACAACATGATACATTATTAAATCAGAATTTATGAATGAACATCTACAAATATTTAATCATCTTAAAGAATATTAATTACCATATAAACATAATATGAATTTATATATAAAAATGAATTACCAAACATATATCAGGAAAAAGAATCTTCATATATAGAAGTTAACAAAATTGACTAAATCTTTTATTGGCTAAATCTTTTACCAATATGCAAAAGATACTAAACATGCACGTGAATTCCATATATAAAAATTAGATATATAACTAATATATAGTAGAATCAAATCTAATAATGTATTTGAGAATTCAAAATAACGTAGTGATTTCCAATGACAAAATTGAAAGAGCAAAAAATAATAACAATAATAATTTGATGGAACAATGTATACTTTAACGAATTTATTCCGATTCTTCCAAAAGAAATAATAAATCAATATTCTTCTAAAATATTGGAAATCATAATTCATGCTATTTAGGAGCAAATAACATCCTTCTAGGATATTAATTATAATGTTGTACTACTTCAGGAGTAACAACAAATTATTTATAATAGACAATTTTACGATTAATATTTTTCTGAAAAATTAATCGTCCGTTGTGCTACTTCAGGAGCGAGAACAAATTATTGTTAAAGATTTTAGATATTTGCTCTTCTGGAGCAATTGAATAATAAATCTTTCAAAATTATGCTCTTCAGGAGCAATTAATATTCTTTACGAATATTATTATAATAAAAATTGTGCTACTTTAGGAACAACCACAAATTATTCTTCTAGAATAATTATAGTTCTAAAATTTCGATTATTCAAGAATAATAAATCAATATTTTTCTGGAATATTGAAAATTTAATTTATGCTCTTCGGGAGCAAATAATATTCTTCTGGAATATTAATTATGATGTTGTGCTACTTCAGGAGCAACAACGAATAATAATCAATTCTATGATTAATATTCTTTTGGAATATTAATTATTTATTACGTTACTTCAATAGCAATAACGAATTATTCTTCCGGAATAATTATAGATCTAAAATTGCTATTATTCAAGAATAAAATGTCAATATTCTTCTAGAATATTGAAAATTACAATGTATGCTCTTCAGGAGCAAATAATATTCATCTGAATTATATGTTGTGTTACTTCAGGAGCAACAACAAATATTTGTAATAGGCAAACACGGATATATGATTAATATTCTTCTAGAATATTAATATAATGTTGTGCTACTTCAGGAGCAACAACATAATGAATTATCAATATAAAGATCAAAATCTGTCGAATTGGTTGGAGAAAATCAGATTCAGATTCATGAGCCGCAATTGCTAATGAACAACATCGTAATGAATAGATGTGAATTACAATTGAATAGTAATAAAAAAATTCATATGTCACCAAATTAATTTCGGTGCATATGATTTTACCATCTAACTAATATTTTGATATATGAGATTTTGAAAAAGAAAATTAGAACTCAATTTGATAGAGACTCGTGCTGATAACGTGTTATAAACTAGAGAGAAAAAGACAGAAAAGTAGAGACACCAATAAACTTGTGTATTCTGTTATGAACCAGAGCCCCATATATATAGGGGAAGAAAGGGATATACAAAGTAATTATAACTAGGGTTAGAGGGGTACAATTGTCATTCACTAGCACAATACAATATTTACAACAGAAATTATTTACACCACACTTGTTTTTAATCATACCACATTTTAATTTTAATAAAGATCCCTAAGTTTTCCTTACTATTACATTTACCTTGTCAAGGCTTTTTTATAATTTTTTTATTATCAACTCTTTATTAATTTTCGCACATTGTCTTTAGAGACGATTTTCATCCAAAATATATGTTAAGAGGGCGAAAAATACTTATTTATCTCTCATACTTTTAAATAATCAAAATAAATAATTAATACAAAAAATTTTAAAAATATTTTCACATCTTTTCAATGCAAATTAGAAGAATCTTTGAATAGAAATCATGATTAGAGACAAAATATGTTAATTAATTGAATGTTATGAATAATAATGTGATGAAAAAAAATTGAGGATATAAGAGCAAAAGCAAACAAATATTGAAGATGTTCTTTACAATTAAATTATGGTGTAGATATAAAAAAGTGAAGTGTTAATATAGTTACCCATAAAAAAATTTATTTTGAATAATGATTGATGTGATACTTACTAGATGGTTAAAATGATAGAAAATTTTTGAATTTATATTGCTAAAATTGAGTACTGTATAAAAAAAAATTATTTATAATATATTTATTAATTTATATACACATCAAATGGAGGCTTATTGTTAGAGCTTTAATAAAATGAGGGATAAATATTAATTCTTAATTTTGTAATTATTTTCTTTGATTTATTTAAAAATACAAGGACAGATAACTTTTTTTACTCTTGTAGTGAGATTTTTGCGGATAGAAAACGTAATCAAGGACAGTGTTAGTTAAGATGATAAAAACTAGAAATTAATTTGATCTTTCATGCAATGAAGTCCCCTTTTGGCCCCCTTTTTTAGAACAAAATTTATTCAACACTCAATCTTAATCATTCATTTTAGTCAAGTCTACTATTTTTAACATTTCAAACATTTTTTATCCATACATTCTCCCAAAAATATTATTCACTACCACAATTTTTTCCAAAAAATGGGGCCCAAACACAAGCTAAATGTTGTAAAATATGATATGAGTATTTTACCAATCTTTGTTAAAAGTTATGTGTTTATAAATGTTTTTTTATATTTTTTAGGTAAAATATGTAGTTGAAAAAAAATATGTGTATGATTAAAAAATTGTTTGAAGAATTATATTTTTACAAACATAGGCTAAATTACTTGTGTTACCCCTATATATTTACAAGGGTACACATGGAGGTGTCAAGATGGACGGGTCGATCAGACCAGCGAAAAACGGCCTGGATTGACTCGGGACCGCGGGTCAACCCGTGACCCGTGCAGGCGGTTCACGAGTCAAGAAATTGTGAATCGGGAAATTTACGGGTCAAACCTTCGTGGGCAGCAGTTAACCCGCTGGCCCGTAAAAAAAAATTGTTTTTATTAAACCCTTGTTTGATTCTCATTAAAGTTTTCTCTTTTTCCTACAGTATTCAATCTCAATTATCCACTAAAAGTCAAGCTCACAATATTTTACTTTTCAACCAAATCTCAACTATCCATTCTCTGAAAATTACTATTCATTTAAAAAAACTCTTTTTAAATAATATCAAACACACTTGAAAATATTCATTCTTCTACAAACTCTAATACAACTTTTAAAGCAAAATCTTATTTTTTTTTCTCCCTAATAGCTAAAAAAACGTAATGTTCTTTGATAATAGTAATTAGAAATACATTTAGCGTTTAATTGTTTATGTTTTATTTAAATTTGCAAATTTAGAAGTAATTCATATAAAAAATATAATTTTAAATTCTATGTAAATATTTTATGGTATAAGTATGAATTTATCATTTTAACCAATTTGTATTTAGAAATTTGACAAAAAAAATTGTTATAAATATGAAAAAATCTATATTTTTATTCATACGGGCCAAATCAGAACTAACCGCAACCCGCATGGGCTCGACCTAGATGGGCCAGCGAGCGAGTCTGGGTTGTGGTTCGAATTTTGCGAGCTGACCCGGAACGACCCGTAACCCGCAGCGGGCGAGCTTTTTTTCAATCAGGTCGTTATCGAACTTTTATGTTGACAGATCGACCCGGTCCGGACCACTCGGATAATCGGATTAACACCTCTACACATGGGACAAGTTGCCCCTATATTATTCCATCCTAGGCGACCTTCCATGTTTTGGGTGTGATTAGACTTTTATAAGGAACCGAACAATATTTATTTTATTTTATTTTTTCATCAAAAACTATAAATATTTATAGATAAAAAAAAATGATACAGGTACGCTGGACATACCCAGGGGGACAACAACAAAAAAATGACCGAACTGTTGTAAAACTATTATGAAAAACAATAGAGAATATAGAGAGAGATATGAGAGAATTCTTCTCTTATTGAATTCATATGAATGAATGAAATAAGGCTCCTATTTATAGGAGTGAACAATGACACAATCGTAATATGTAAAATTTACAGGGGTATAATTGTAATTGATCATTCACTTATTTTATAATATTTATAACACTCCCCCTTGAATTACCTATTCTGCAATTGTCTGTCTCGTTAAAACCTTGCTAATAAAATCCAGTGGGATAAAACTTGAGCGAAGGAAAAAGAGTACAGAAGCTCCCCCTGATGTTGGCCATGGTGAATCATTGAGTCTAACGTTCGAGTAGAACAAATCATGTACTGAATCTTGAAGTTCTGAAGTGCTGCCTCATTAAAACCTTGTCAGTAAAACCCAGTGGGATAAAATCTGAACCAAGGAAAAAGAGTACAGTCGATGCCTCGTTAAAACCTTGTCAGGAAAACCTAGTAGGACAAAACCTGGACGAAGGAAAAAGAGTACAGCATGATTCTTCCCCTGAAGTGTGTAATCAAGTATTCATGAACCTCTCGAACACTGATATCATCTTTCTTCTGAAATATAAAAATCTCCTTGTATAGCATTCTTCATAAGATGTCTATGATTTTCTTCATTTGTTGATATCATTCCAGTATAACAATGTGTTGCTGAATTATAGCTTGTTGATAGCTATGATGATGCCTTAAAAACCTTGCTAGGAAAACCCTGTGGGACAAAACCTCAGCGAAGGGAAAAAGAGTACATTATTCTCATTAATTTTCATCAATACGCCTCAACTGTTGCCTCATTAAAAACCTTGCTAGGAAAATCCTGTGGGACAAAACCTCAGCTAAGGAAAAAAGAGTGCAACGCGTATTTATTCCTCTCATGGAATATCACAAGTATATTGGTGCAATCATATAATTTATGATGAGCTTTATATAAATTGTTCATAGCTCATAATGTCATAACATGCTATATTAAGCAATGTTGTACTAATTTATCTATTGCATCTTTCACTTCTGGTGAATAATTAAATTTAGAATTCACTTCTAGTGAATAATAAAATCTAGAATTCACTTCTGGTGAATAATTAAACATATTCATTTTGATATTCACTTCTAGTGAATAATTAATTTCCCAGATGTCATAAATAGTACACTCCAATTTCACTTTCACCATATTATATCATGGAGTTATTTGTATCATCCTATAGTGATACTAATCTGGGCATATTGAATCTTTCAATGATTTATACATGTATGTTCTTGCACTTTATAAACTGCAATTTCTAATTTGCAGGAGCATAATCAATCATTGAAATAGATATCAATTTCGACATATAATCTCCAATTATTTTACTTGAAATCCCAACGTACCGCGATCAACTGGTACATCAAAGAATACTCTCAAAGTACCGAAATGAGAATCATACATTTTGATCTCACTCATTGGTATATCAAATAGCTCAAGCTAGTGATTTAGACTATAGTCTATCCACCATATGTCATGCCAGTTCTATGAAAAATCTTGCGCGTAACGAGTCATCTTTTACGACTGTGATTTTTTTTTCATTTTTACATATAATTACTGGCTTTACACATTTAAGCATTTGGACTTCAGGTCCTTGAACAATAATTCCTACATTGGGGTTATATACTTGGCCAAAGTATTATAATTTCATCAACCTCATTTTCATAAGAGGGTTGTTTATGTATGCAGTCGACTTATTTATCGATTCCATTTCAACTTAATATAACATAGAGAGATCTCTTTATATGTTCTATCATCAGGTACCTGAGTCTCTTACATTTAATTATATCTCTTTTACTCACCATGAGTATTTAGCCTCAAAGGGATCATTTCAATCATTCAAGAGATATTTATTTTTGGAATCGATAGTCATTATGCTTTAGGTATAATTACGCTTCAGGCGTGTTTTCCTCATAATGTTCTCAAATATTATCAATCGGCTAAAATGCCATAACACATGTCATTCTTTTAGAGATATAATCTCAATCATATATCTAAGTGCGCTTTGGTGGATTGTATACATATCACTTTTACAAATCATAAAGCTTCTTGAGCTAATCCATGTTTGACATAGAATATTGTTGTATGATAAACAATTTCTGAATAAGTTATTCTCATAGAAAATAATTTGAAATTTTTGATAATCTAACCGTTTATTATAGAACTTCTGGTTCAATACGTTTTTATTTCATTTCTATGTATGAATATTTGTTTCAATACAATATCGCTAAACTTCTGGTTCAATACAATGTATATTTCATTTATGAGCTTCTTGTTCATACTATATACATATTTCACTTGTACGTATGAACTTCTGGTTCAGCAAAATATTTCACTTGTACATATGTATGAACTTCTGGTTCAATACAGTATTCATTTCATCAGTACGTATTTCTGTACATTTCAAATCAGTATACCTTTATTACTTTTAGTATACCGGAAAAATCAGGTACAATATCCAAGGAAATATCTCATGATCTCAATCTTGTCGCCAAATCTTCCCTTATATCGAAAAAGATAATGACACATTATCTCATTGTTCCCACATTTTCAATAATTTATTCCATTATTTCTTAATGGAATCGATATCACTGACACGCGGAGCAACCGCTCTTTTACGCATTGAATAATGCATTTAAATAGATGATTTGGGAAGAATGCTAGATCCATCAAAAATGTATATCATACTTTCAAATATTTGCAAATATTATTCCAATCTTCCAGTAAATGATTTGAGAAAAATATATCGAATTAGGCTCGAAAGATTGAGGTTGCTGATGGATCATGGCATCGCAGAAGATCTTCGCTGGTTGATCGAAGCAAAAGTTCGATTAGCTGGTGAATTATCAGATTCATTTTCTAAGCACAAGCCTGGCTTAGGTAAGAGTGCTTTTGCAAAGAATTTTAGAACAAAAAGATTAAATAGTTGCTACAAATGTGCTCGATGGACATGTGATACCCTTTGTAAGTCAATAGGATATTCATCCATAAATCGAGATGATAAGATAGACTTCATTAAGGGTGGACTGAGTAATGAGTCATTGGATGATATCCGATTGACTCTTGAGACGCACCCTAGTGGGTATGTGCAGCGTGAACTACTATCTTTATGGGCTAAATTCATCAGCGATACAGAACGTTATAGTCTCAAAAATATAATAGCAAAAGATCATGTTTGCCAGACTGTTATAAACAATAATGTTTTGGCTATTCAGCATTAATACAAGATAAATCATTTGATATATATGTACATATAAAATATTTTTCTGTTTCCTTTCACGAGTTTTGATAAAGGCTGGTTAAAAATATTAAGGTGATTAGGGTGACTTTGTCAAAAGTAAATCTTCACTTTTTCGAAAGACGAGCAGTAAATAGTGAAGTTTTTCAAGTTTAAAAAGCCAATGATTTTCATAGTTTCATGCATCCCAAAATATCATTTTCTCATAAATTTTTCCTTCCTTATTCTCTCAAAGATGGAAGGGCCAAAACTTCGACAGATCAAAACTATCTGTGTATTTTGTGGATCAAAAGTAGGGAAATGTTTTGGGTATCTAGAAGCAGCAGTGGATCTTGGAAAGAAATTGGGAGAGAAAGGTATCACTCTCGCGTATGGAGGAGATAGCAGTGAATTGATGGGTTGTGTTTCACAATCCGCTCAAGTAGAGAAAGCAAGAGTGAAGGTGTTATACTCGTTCCTTTAGTTGATATCACAGGCAAAACACGAGGGCATGAAGTACAAACCTTATCTATCCATGAACGCATAACTTGCATGTTATATGATTCTGATGCCTTCATAGCCCTGCCTGGAGGTTTTGGTATTTTAGAGGAAATCTTTAATATTACCTCATGGGCTCAATTAGATCTCCATACCAAGCCTATTGGGTTTTTAAATGTTAACAATTTCTTTGATGGTTTGCTAACATTTCTTGATTATACTGTGGAACAGGGATTCATCTCTCCATTTTCTAGGAGAATCCTCATTTCTGCTCCTACTATCGAGGAACTGCTGGATAAGTTGCAATCATATATTGCAATACAAGATCCAGCAGAAGTTAAGATAAATTGATCGCAAGGAAGGGGAATCAAACGAAAATTGAGTCCGGTTAATGTAAATTTATCTTTGTGAACCTTAGAATAGGTGGTGGTAGAGTACGGAGTATTTTCACTCTTGAGACACACCATAAATTTTTAGGATTTTATCAATGTTTAATCTTGTGTACCTCAAAGATTTAAGGTGGTAGAGTACGAAGTATTATTACTCTTGAAACACACATTTTTCTTTATTTCCTCAAAAGATCAGAGGTGGTAAGATACGACTACTCTCGAAACACATCTCTAATTTTGAGGATCATAAATGTTTCCCCTTTTGTATTTTGCATGTATGACTCGTTTATGCTTCTTCAGGAGCAATAATAATAATATCATTTCAGTATGTTTAGATAATAATCTTTACTTCTTCTGGAGTAAATATGTACTTCTTCTGAAGTACATAAGTGCTTGTGCAAGAACTTTGATCAAAACTGCTTATCATAATCATATAACATTTATCTCATAATACTGATGATATTATTTTTACATTAGCCATATCCGTGCTATCATGTGATATTATCTTATCATACATCAAAATTTTCTTGTTAAATAATTTATTTTCATCCATCCTTTCAACTACAGATATTGGTAACTTCTGGTACCATTGGATAAAATATTTTTATCAACATTTACCAACTTTTTGGTAATGATAACTTCTGGTATTATTTGATAAAATATTTTCTAACTTTAGTATTGATAACTTCTGGTATCATTTAATGAAATATCAAATAACAATAATATTGTATATATATATTAACAATAATAATACTGGGGTTATACCACCACGTATATATGTTGACAACATCCTCTAATATGTTAGAATTAACCAACAACTGAGGTGTTTCTGAAATAATATACAATATGAATATATGTAAAGTATTCCATATATTCAATCGATAGACCGACCATATAGGCGGTGTCAACATAATGAAATAATTACCTTTCATGAGTGAGCGAGTCATATCTTCCAGTCAAGGTATTCATAACAGTGAGCGAGTCATATTTTCAAATCCAGTCAATGTATTTATAATAGTCCAGTTCGTTACGATAATGAGTTATATAAGTTATAACTCAATACATCACGACATGGTAATAATTATTTTACTCGTACCCTTTTAAACTTTTAATTTCTTTAATTGATCTCATATTAGTGTTAATGAATTAAGAATATATATTTTATTAATACTAATAACATGATCACTAATCATCATTTAAACGAATTGAAATATAATTAATGACTTACCTGTTGTCACCACTAATAATTTAGTGGGTATCCTTTTCATAGAATAATGATCACTTGCATGTGTCGGCAACCCATAACAGTAGACCATTGCATTATCACCATTCACCTCCACTATCTGCAATCCTTCCATTGATTTAAGAATCCTCTCTATCAGAGGAACTTCCGATGAACAACATAAGCCCAGCACATCAAAGTAAGATTTCTGAAACTTTTTAGCCATGCCTCCTTCCATTAAATTCTACTTTTCTCTTGTGAGGTTTCTACAGGTTTGAAATAATGTAAAGAAATTCTCTTGGAACTGAATTAGTATAATCCTCCTTTCAGTAAGGTTTTGAGAATCAGGAGTCTACAAGGGATTCTAGCTACTGTACTGGTTATTGGTTTTGGTGAAGAGTATACATTTGTTCCTATTGTGCTCTGGTGAATCGATTTGGGGGAAGCCAGACGATCATGTGTTTGGAATCTTTGTATTGAGCAGTTTATACAGTTCTTGTTTGTTGTGAGCTATTCTAGATTGAGATTTAACAGCGTGGTTCCATATTTGGAAATTATGAATCTGGAATTTTCAATATCGAAAGTTTATAGATGATTTTGGATAAATCAAGGAAGAAGATTAGGGACAAATTTGGACTCATATTTTGTAAGCTCGAGATTTTCTAACACCATAGACACTAGATTTGGAAAATGAAATGTGGATTAATAATAATTTGGTTTCTGATACAGAGGTTCATCATTTAGATGCAACTGTAGAGCATACTCCCGTCATATTACTCAATTGGTTAGAGACTCGTGCTGATAACGTGTTGTAAAACTATTATGAAAAACAATAGAGAATATAGAGAGAGATATGAGAGAATTATTCTCTTATTGAATTCATATGAATGAATGAAATAAGGTTCCTATTTATAAGAGTGAACAATGGTATAATCGTAATATGTAAAGTTTACAGGAGTATAATGATAATTGGTCATTCACTTATTTTATAATATTTATAACACGAACATCATTTATTAGTCGCACATCTTGAGCAAATTAACTTAATATATACCTGATTCTCATTTCCATTCATAAAAAAGGCAAGCAATTTTAAAATCCAGAAATTGTTATCGTGGGACAGTTGTCAATTTAAAGTACATTCTTTAAATGGAGTTCCTTTCCTGGAATCAAAATCTATGTCAAGCTACATTTTCTCGATTGTCATTACAAGTTGAAGACGTGAAAATTTTATGTAAAACACCACTCAAGTCCCCAAAGAAAGGGAAAAACGGGGCCACAAATTTGTTAGAGTCACAAGGGATGGGAAGGGAAGGGAAGGGAAGGGATGGGATGCTCAACTAAAATAATTTCTCTGAAGCATGGACATATGGTGATGGATTTCAAATTCAAATTCTGGTAACACCACCGTAGAGCTTTCACTTCACCAATACAAATCCAATGCGAAAATTTAGAAAGCAAAGTTAAGTGAAGATATGCATTTCATATGATGATCAGTAATGGCATACATGATTGCAAAATATTGTCAACCTTCAACTACACAAGTTGTATAGCCATCTTATCTTAGGCATCTGCCGCTTTCTACTAACAGTTAAAAGACATTGTCCAAGATAAAAAAAAAAAAGTCAGTTGTGCACTGTACTTTAGAAGACAATGAACTATTTATAGATACCCGGGAATCTGAGATCTCGAGATGGGAAATAGAACCGAGAAGGACCAGAAGCGAAGAATAAAGTAGAAACTTGAAAACTCCACTCCTTGCCTGATTGCCCAGTGGATTGACTGAATGATGTACACTACAATGGCAAAACATATCTTATTCCAGATGCATCAACATCTTCCAATCAAGTCAAATAGTATCCATTCATGTTGTCAACGAGATAATAATCAAATTCTTCCTCCGTAGGCTCTATTGCATTAGAAGCAGAATAAACGCCACCAGTTCCATCCTTTGTATTCACCTTTCCAAATCCCTTAACAGGGCGCTTGCTGACCGGTGGAAATTCAGCAGTCAATCTTCCCATTTGCTTTTGCAGATCAGCCACTGAATCATTACTTGATTTCCCTTTAGGACTCTTTTTCCCATCAACTCGCTTAACTTCCAATCTATACAAAGCACATGCATCATATTTGTTGATTTCATATTCATACAGGTGCCACTCATAATTTTCCATAGGTTGTGGGTCCATATAGTAGGATCTCTTCAAACCTCCAAATTCATTCATCACTTGCTTCCTCGACTCATGCCAACCACGTCCATTATAATCAGGCAATGATCGTTGCTTCCTATTACCACTCTCAAATGCTCTGCGAGGCTTGTCAAAGAACAGCCATTCCCTGATTGTTTCGCCTTCCATAATCACAAGATCAAAAAGCTCTGATGAACACAATGAACAAAATCAGTCATTACAATGAAAATTGAAATATTTTCAAGCATCTGCCTAAAATGACAAGGCATAAGCAGGCACAAAAAACTACTAACCAGGTGCATTCCAAGGGGATTTTGCAGTAGCAGCACCTTCACATTCTGGAATACCAACATCTTTCCCTTGTGATTTTGCACTAAGAGCAGAAAACAGTAAGTTATCCTTTAACCCAATTCCTCCAGGTCGTATGACTGGAATACCTCGGTAGCCTTCTGTAGGTGCGAGCCCAGAATGATAACTACTGCAGTAGTCATTGGACTTTTGACACCAGTCTGACCCTTGTGCAGGTCTGGGACAATCCCAAAGGGCACATTTTGGCCCTAAGAAAGCAGAAGGTGGAGGGCAAATATTTTGTGAGTAGCCAGAAATATGAGGCAAAGGATCCTCCCCGACAAAACACATGCTATCAAACCCAGAGAAGAAGTGCTGATCGAAGTCTTGATGAAATTCGAATGAATGATAGTCCAGTTGCGTTGGCGGACCAATTACATTAATCCCCACATTGTTAACTCCTGGACCCGTGCTTTTGCACTGGTCAACCACCTGGAAGCTTTGTTCTAGAGGTCCCTTGGGTACATTGAAACACTGCCACAGATCCAAAAATATAATGAATATCAGCCACTAAGATGCATATTGAAGTTCAAAACAGTGAAGAAGACGGCATAAGACATTCTTATTATGTTTCATATGTGAACAGGGGCAATATGAAACAAACTACTAGTTTAAACTTCACATTACAAAGAGATCAACTGGGAACCATGTAGAAAGAAAAGAATTGGTTACCTAATAGTGCACACAGATAATGGAATTAGAACATGAATACCGTAAGAATGATCTGATGGTTCTTGGTTTTCTATAGAAATCAAAATAGCACATAGAATAGGGAAACTACCATATAGAAGGAATGGACAAACACAGAGAGAGAAAAGAACTAGCTTAAAATAGCACATAGAATAGGGAAACTACCATATAGAAGGAATGGACAAACACAGAGAGAGAAAAAAGAACTAGCTTGGATTAGCCAAAAATTCAACTGTTCATCTATACAGGTGACCTAAGAATAGTTTTTGAAACCACAAAAGATGCAGGAAATTGGCAGGTTTGTTCAATAAAGATTCTCAACATCTTCAAAGGCTCCTGTCCATTTCTTCCCAGAAAACTCACACAACAAAAACCTCCTTAACAGTTCCAACTTGATAACATTCTCCCCCTTAAATTACCAGGTGCTAAAGTAGCATCCTCAGCAGGAGAACATAAAAATAAAGCCAATTTCTTCAAGGCTATACTACCCTCAACATCCTTTCGTGTAAAAAATTGCTAGCTGAACTTCAGAAGCATGAATAGAAAGAACTCACCTCATAAAATACAAGTTCTGCTACGAGTTTCATCTGAGGTACTCATTTAGAAGACAAATATTTCAGGGGCAAAAAAAAAAAAAAAAGGAATAATATGAAGCTCTGTCAAGTTCAGGCCCCAAACAGAGGAAGCAACACTGTAAATCGTTTATTGGACAGCAGAGAGGAAACCAGCTCGTAAGAGAACAAGGTACTACGAAGCTGGGACGACTATTAAAGTTCACTACTAACAAGGACCTTGGCTAGAATCATTTTGGAAAATGACAATTTACTTGGTTTCTGCCAATGTGGTCAATAAATGCATGGCGAACCACTTCATGAGCAAAAGACCTCAGCTAGAATCATTCAGAAAAACAAAGACTACTTAATTTACACTTACATACTCAGGAAATTAGAAGAAAATGGGATGTTCAGACTTCAGAGAAGTACGTAGTGAATCAGTTAGTGCTTGTTGAAGGGAAAAAGAGATGGATACTGAAGCAATCACGGTTAGTTTCATCTGGTTGGAATGCAACATCAATCTTAGCAGCTACGAGTTTGTACAATTAAGAAACAGAAAAGCATAAATAGCATACATCGAAATGAAATTACATGTACGAGAACAAGATAGCTGATGGCGAATATAGTAGTATTCTTATTGTGATAGATCTCATGCATAGAAGTGAGCATAATTCTTCTAATATAATAACAATACATCCAGAATAAAGTTTATTTTAGGAAGGGTACCGCTAAACAGTCCGGTGAGGAAAAACTTCGAAGAGGCATAAAGCATTTAATCACATACGAAATATCTATGCATAGTAGTTGCACAATAGTTTTAAATAATATACTAACTTGTAGTCATGCTACCCCAAAAAAAGAAAAGAATAAACCAGGATTACAAAAGTATGCATCCCCCCTACAGAAAGTATGCATCCCCCCCCCCCCCCCCACCCACACACACACTACCCTGAAACAATACAGGGAAAAAGAGAACAAAACCGCCATAGAGATAGAAAATGATAAATAAATGATAATATCACAAGTATTTCCAGCAATCCCAACTTATTATAATTGACAAAATCTTTCTTCTAAGTTTGGCAATTTTGTTTCTTGATAAAAAGAAAGTTACTAATAATGAAATAACCATTGTTAAACATATAAATCCAAGCTAAACTGAAAGATAATACCACCTCTTGAGACATAGACCCATCCATCACTTTTTGCACATCAGGCTCAGGTTTTGGTGCAGCCAATGCACTGGTTGCATCATCTTCTTCCTCACAAAGCAGCAGCAGCCTACAAATATCTGGTGAAAATGAACCCAGACTCCCTCCCTACATAAATCATAATAATCATTAATGGACATCATAATGCTACGAACGCATACAGATACATAATTATCAGTAGATCAGTTTCCCAGATGTTGAGAAATACCTACACGATGAGTCGATGACTATACGTTAACATGAATTTCAATTAAAAAGCTGTTCCTAACAAGAAGTCAGGATTTGTGATGTATTTATTCACCTTTAAACTTAAAAGGTTAGGAATATATCTTGAATTAAAGGAGGCCCGAATGGTATAGCTACCTGCTGCAGTGATGAAGCTGGGGAGGGCTCATTCAGCTCGGCCTTCCATTCTCGAAGCATCTGATGAACCTGCTCTTCAAGCACAGCCACATCAATTGTGCGGCTCTCCTTCCTGGCAGATTGCAGATTGCTGAACACACCCTGTAGATCGTCCACACGATTTTTTGCTTTATCCTTGAAGAGACTATGTGATGCAGAATTGCATGCACCCCTCTTTGAACCCTTCCCCATCAAGGTGGTAGAAAAAATACCCCTCAGATCTCCACAATCACCTGCAAGGGTATCCAAACAGTCAATTTATAATTAAAATCCAAAAAGATTAAAAGATCAAAGGCAGAACAGATGAGGCTCCGCCGCCCTAACCCACAAAAAATAAAGGGAAAATCTGAAAGCCTATATAAGTTACAGAATAAAGAGGTTGTAAGAAACTAAATCGCAGTAATGCGTAAAGCAAATGGTAAGGTAAAAGTGAAAAATCCACACTCACGTATCAAGATACCCTCAAATTGCCGAGACCCAGACTCTGAGATCACTAAACTAACCACTTCACCAATAATTTACTTTGGGGTCGAAATCGCGAAAATACAAACAAGAATTTTAAGGAAACACTCGAAACCCACCACAAAAAAAATTACCGAATATTTTTTGACTAAAAATCGCGCATTAGAACGCTGATTTGGGACCAAATCAGAGTCGATTCTCCAAAACTCGAGGGTTTTCAAAATAGGATGAGATGCTGAACTGAGCTGAGCAAACCAAAATATTTATAAACTTATAATTGAAACCAGAATCACCGAATACTTTTTGACTAAAAGTCGAGAGCATTATTCCACCAAAAGTAAAGATAGAGAACACAGTGTGTGCGGTCTTTGAACGAGAGTGCGAAATCCAGAGATAGCTATTACCTTGTAGAATTGGAAGGACTGTAAGAGAGTAGAGAGTAGAGAGTAGAGAATAATCAATTCAATTGGACTATATATGAATTTTCTCTCTCTTTGTGGTGGCAATTGGCAGAGGATTCTCATAGACAGAAGGGCTGAAGGGGTGAAAGGCATTTGTATACGCGGCAAAAGCAGTGTGACTGTGTAAGAGAGGGAGAGAGGTGGGGTTGGTGCCTTAGGTGTACATTGGTCTAGATTGCCAATTTTACCCTTTTGTGGTGGGAGTTGATGCATGAGAGCATCTCCTCATAGCATCTCCAACAGATTCTTTATATTTAGAGAACTATTTTTTTAAATTACTCCAACAGTCTCTTTATCTTTTTCTCTATATTTTTCTTTTTTCAAAGAGCATTAATTTTTTTCACTCAAATTTTGTTATTCCTCTAATTCTAAATAAAAATCTTCCCTATCAAGTATTCTCATTTGAGCTATTGTATTGATTTTCATCCATATCAATTACAAAATTCACGTTGCTGGTTTCCCAAAAAAAAAAAAAAAAAAAATCATGTTGAAGAAAAATTGCAAACACAGAGAACAAATATACACACATATGAATATAGCGTGGAAGGTGAATACAAGGGTAGTTGAAAATGAGGTTGATAATTATGCATGATATTTAATAAAGAAAGATGGAGGGTATTAAAAAGTGAAATATTCAAATGTATTTAATAATAGAGAGTGAGATTGACTCTCCAAATTTGGAGAGACAAACCCACTCTCTAAATTTAAAAGTTAATTTAAAGAGGCTGCTGGATTTTTTAGTACCTTGCTCTTTAAATTAAAGAGGATTTTGGATTTAAAGAGTCTGCTGAAGATGCTCTTAGGTGTATATCAGTCTCTATGACATTTGTGGCTAATCTTAGAGTCTGTTTAGGAATGTTGATTATGAAGGAATTTTGGATTTCGAGGAGAACTGGTATTTACCTGTGCGATGCACGAAAGCTATTTTTCAAAATATCTATTTCGATGAGTATTCTTAAAATACTAATACTTTTATATAATCAAAAACAAATATAAAATGCATAAAATAATAATATTCTATTACAATAATAATTAAAATTTAAAAAACAATGCCCTTGTTTAATAGGGAATAAAATCAAGTTCTTAGTAGATTGTAATAAAAGTTGATAAAAAGTATGCTTGAAAATAAATTATGGGGAAAAAAAACTTGTTTATAACATGTGGCGTACCCCGTCAACACACGATTGTTCGCCTATGATTGAGTTTTTGTTCCAGTTGACGCGTCAATGGTATTCAAACATCAATGAAAGATATTTTTCAATAATCTTTGTTACCACTAGAGCACCAATCAATTGGGACAAAAACTCTTATACGGGAGAATAATATGTCTTACTGATATATCACAGGTTATCATCAATCGTAAAAAAACTAATGGACCAAACATGCTATAAATTATAAGAACCTTTTTGAGCTTCATGAAAAATAGATTATTATTTGTTTAAAATTTAATTTTTAAAAGGACTTCATTTTTTGAAAGTACTCTAGAAGAAGTGACGTTAAACTAGCTTTCTTCATTAAAAAAAAAAATTAACAATAATAATAATAATAATAATAATAATAATAATAATAATAATCCAAAAGTTGTTATTGAGCCATTGTTTGATTCTATTTAAAATTTTCTCTTTTTTCTACAATACTTAATCTCAATTATATGTTTTAATTGTTTTATATACTATGAAAGAAGAAGAGTTGTTTGGTTAAACTATTGTTCTCTAGAAATTCATATTTATTTATTATATTATTAATATTTTTTTGAATTCACGGAGATTAACGTCTTATTTAAATACCTTTTTTAAACAAAGCAATGATTGTCTAAAAATTATATGATCTAAAATTTTTGGTATAATTTGTTGACCTTCAAAATTACCAGGTTGTCATGTCATGATATTGCAAAATTTGCGAAAGTATTATTTTAACTACTTGATTTTGTAAATAAAAATATAATTTTATTGGTCAAATACAAATATTTGTTGGGTTAAGATTAAACACATGTTATAATTGTTGTGATCGATATTTTTTGAAAAAAAATTTAGAGAAAAATTAAATACTAGAGGTAAATGTAGAAATTGTGAATATTATGATTAACAATGAATAATATTTTTTTAATCATTCTTAATTTTAATAGTTGTGTAAAAGTTATACGGTATACAATTTTCGGTATAATTTTTTGACTCCAACATTGCTTATTGTCATCATGATAATTGGTAGATTTACGTAATTATTATTTTGTCTACTTGATTTTATAAGTAAAATTATAATTTTAAGATTAAACACACATTTATAATTATTGTGATTGATATTTTAAAAGAAAATTGGAAAAACTTAAATACAAGAAGCAAATGCATAAATCACGATAAATATATTGATATCTTCCACATAATCAATATTATTTTCGTAATATTACATTAAGTATGATATACCATGAAATAAACGAGATAAATGCCTCAAATGCCACTATACTATTACAAATGTTCCCCAAATGCCATTAAACTTTAAATAGCACTTGATGTGCCACCAAACTATTGAAAAGGTACCCCATTTGCCATTCTCTTCAAATTATTTTATTAATTATTATTTTTTTGTTTGTTTCATGTAAATGGATTTATTCATTTTTTTTTGTTTATTCAAAAAAGAATTTTATCTTCATTATGAATATAATAATGAAAGATATAAAAATATATTTATATAAATTCATTAACGCAATGGATTTATTCATAATTTTTCTTTTGTTGATTTAAGAAATTAATTTCTTTTCATTCTAAGAATATTCATGACATATAAAAAATATATTTGTGTGCATGCTTTTAATGATTATTTTTGCTTTTAAGTATAAAGCCCCTCTACTAGACACAAACTAGTTCAGCCATAGGAGCTCACGTGCTTTTCCACCTCGGTCATTGGCCCAGGGGATATCTTAAACTTCTAATCATGGCCCTCATTGGGCCTTCACTGTTGGCCCAATGTGCCACATTTTTGGGTACGATCTCAACAGTTTTTATTGTAAATAATTTTCTATTTCATAAAAAATTAATGATAGAAGAAAACATTTTTCAAGAAGAAATGCTAGATTAATTTGGACAACATATTTCTATAAAAAAATCGTTAAAAAATCAACATAAACATAATTTTACCCATCATTAATATTCTCATAATGAAGAGAAAATTATTTCTTGAATTAAGAAAAAAATATAAATAAATTCATTTACAAAAATCAAAAAATAAATAAATTGATTAATAAAACAATTTAAACGTTTTTTAAGATAATGGCAAGTGGAGCACTCTTTTAATAGTTCAATGGCACACCAAATGCCATTTAAAGTTTAATGGCATTTGAGGAACATTTAAAATAGTATAGTGGCAATGAGGGTTTTTACTTTGAAGTTTAATGGCACACCAGAGATAATTCAAAGTTCGATGGCATTTGAAGAATATTTCTGATAGTTCAGTGGCAGTGGAGGCATTTAACTCTGAAATAAACTACTAAATTTCTATTTTCTTTGAAGTTAATAATAACTCATAAAAATTATTAAAATTAATTGTCATTTATTACTTAAATATATAATTTGACTTTTACTATTCTAATAAGCTATTATAATTCGAATTAGTTATATTGTTTATTAAATTTTAATAGTTATTGTAATATAATATTATTTCTCATGTATTTTGGATTTATGTTAATTATGTATAAGTATTGAAATTTTACAAATATTTATCGAAATAGATATTTTTGAATAGAAACTTTTGTGCATCTTACGGGAGAAATACTAGTATTTGTAAAAACATAAAAAAAATTAGTCTATATTATATTATACATCGACATAGATAACTTCGATATGAGTATAATTTTGTTATATAATTTTGACTGTTTTAAAAGTTACTTATTTTTTTTTGATAAATGAATAGAATAATATGAATGGAAAAATAATATTTATCAATTTTATAAACATATGATTTACTTTCACAAAATGAGTGTCGGTATAGTTCTCTTCTTTTGTAAGGATGTACAAATTCACAATCTGAAATCTCTTTTTACTTATAAAAAATCATGCCAAATAGGCCTTTATTTTGCGTCATTATGGAAAATCATGGCTTGTGCCCAGATCTTCGCACATTTCCAATGTCGCCTAGTCCCACTTGGTCTTGGGATGACAATTACTAGAGGTTGAGAATGGGAAGAAATTTTGGACGAAAAGCGTAGTGACAAAAAAATTTAGGTGACATTTTGTTTATATTTTATTTTGTATTTTCATTTTCGAAAATATTTTGTATTTTGTGTTTTTATTTTTGTTTTCAAATTTGTTGAAAAAGTGTTTGGTCTGTCATTTCTGAAAATTGTTTTTGAAAATGAAAAGTTGGAAAACACGTTCTGTTTGAAATTTTGCAGAATACTACTTAAACTATTTTTAATTAATTTTCTTGTAGAATACAACCACCAGAGTCCATTTATCATGACATTTTTTGAAATATAACAATAAGAATTTTCACTTAATTTTTTTTTTTGTAATGTTGCTATTGAATTCAATAAAATTTTATTTAAGATTAGTTCCAAAAAAAAAAAAAAATTATTTAGGCTTAGTTCCAAAATAGGATAATTTTATAAAAATAAAAAAAAAATAAAAAAGCTTTATATTAAGTTTAGTTCCAAGTTAGGATAATTCTTATATAAAAAAAAAATCGCAAAATGCGTTTTCTGCGTTTTGAACATTTTTTGTTGAAATACACACAAAACGCCCAAAACGAGGTTTTGGGCGTTTTGCGTTTTGTGTACAAATTTTTTTTTTGTTTTCCCAAATGCATTTTCGAAAATGGTAAAGAGAACGCGTTTTTAATATTTTTGAAAATAAAAACAGAAAACGATCTCAAAACAACAAAGAAAACATGGCGTACATTTTTAGTACTTGAGCTAAATTAGGTTTTTAAGTCTTTGAATAAGCTGATCAAATATCAATCGTTCATTATAATGTCCGGTCTGAAATTCTGAATAAAGAAAAATGAAAATGATGAGGGCAAGAAATGAATAAAGGTACAACCCACTAACAACAGCAAGATTCTCCATTGTGGATTCTTGATTCCTCATTCGAGAGAATAGAATGAAAAGGAGAAATTATGTTCAATGTGCATAAATATTTAGAGATAAGAAGCATATTTACACATTGAAAAGAAAGTCCTAACTCGTAAGATATCTTCGATTTCTTTATATATTTATTAATAAATGGTTATAAAATCTTGAAATTTTGTTGTCAAACGTAGTAAAACCGGATAAATAAAATGTTTTAGAATCCTGCACGTGAAATGATTTCATTATTCATGCCAAACCAAATCAGTGGATTCATTCTTTCCATTTGGTAACATTATTTGATTTATAAATTTATTTAATTATGATTTTGAGGTAAAAAATAGTGGTTAAAAATTGAAGAGAGAAAGTATGAATAATGGAACCATGTTAGACGCACCTCTAGAACCATGTTAAACGCACCTCGAGAAGTGGGCTCCGCCCCCTCCATGTGGGGGTTCACCTCGGGGGTAAGCCCCGAGGTGCATCTAGCATTTTTCATACCTCTATTCGGGGGATAGAAATTTTGAGAAAAACCCATATAGAGAGTAAGCTGTCTCGTGTTTTTTTTACGTGAGTGTTATGATTGTATTTGATTTGATTGACCTGGCCTTTAAACACCGGATTTGTACCGAGAAGATGTTCAAATAGCTATAAACTCGCAAATTAAGTTTTAGTTTAGGATGGGACACGACACGATACGAGTAGTTATGTTTAACGATTGGATTATTTGGATAAGAAATAAATGGATAAGTCCTTTGGTCAGCAAAATGAAATTCTCTTGGCGGACTGGAAATGCTTTATTTGTGAAGGACCGTTAGTTGAATGGTTGAGGCTAAACCCCCAACATCAGTTTGAATTTTGTGGATGTAATTTGTCACATATCCGGAACAGAAAAACCTTATTAAACCTGAAAATTCGATGGTTTTTCTCTTCATACAACTTCCTGTATTGTGGGTTTGAATTGTATCCCAAGCAGAAATTCTTCTCCCTGCAACATTGAATCAGATTTTATTCTTTCTTGAAAGGGTTTTTCACTTTGCCCCCTTTGTGTTTGATAAAATTCCCCTGCGTGTAGCCTTAATGCTTTACAAGAAATAGTTGCATTGTTTCCATTGAATTCACATTTGCAAAGATTGAAATGGCAGGAACTGTGTTCTTGAAAACCAATTGCTTTGAAGTTAAGCTTGAAGGGATCACATTCAAATATAAGGATTTTGAAGCTTTATGCATGATGGATTTTCTCTTCCCGGACGGAAAGATATGGGACCGACCACCGGTTGTTGGCCTTGATGTTATGTGTCATCCTCGTGATCCATCCGTTCTGTTGATTCTATTGTGTTTTGGTGTTGGTTGTTTGATCCTCAGGTTTGGTCCAGGGGGCGAGTTTCCTCCTTCGGTCCTCAAATTTCTTACGGATGAAAGGATTCGTTTTGTTGGCTTTGGCATTCCTGTGAAGAAAGATTTGTTCCCATTTGAAGAATTGGGATTGACTAAAAGCAAAGTGGATATCGGTTACCTAGCTGCAGAAATCCTTAAAGATCCCAAATATAAAAGACGGGAGCTTGCTGATTTGGCACGAAAAGTTCTTGGGATCAAGAGAATGACCGGCTTGACGGAGGCTTCGTCTTTTGAGAGACATGAGCAAATTAAATGTGCAATTTGCCAGCTTTTTATTACCAGCATTATTGCTATGGGATTGTTAGGTGCCAATGACAAGAAGAAATTGAAGGATTCACCCTCACCCAAGAAAAGCTCTTTACTTAAGAATCTGAATTCTCTTTCTCTGTTAAAAGAAGGATGGTTCAAATTGCCAACAGTTAAGAAGGAAAAACCTAAATGCCAGGTTGAGGAGGACGATGAATACACGCGGTTTGATTTAAGAGAAATGGAGGACATGTTTGGCGACATTAATGTTCCTGTCAAGACGAAATGTGAAGAGGATCCTTTCAGCAATTTTCTCATACATGCCAAACTCATAGCAGATACTTCCCATTCCAAGGTTAAAATGGAATCATCAGCTAATGATCTTGTTAATGAAGAAGGCAGGAAGGGCTATTTAATTGACTGTTCATGGAAGGACGTCGTTTGTACGTCAAAAAAGCCCTTGAAAGGAATCTTGAAATGTGGCAAATGCCCATCTTCAAATCAGCTACGTAGTTTCTCGTCTCCATTTTCGGAGCCTGAATCATTTCTATCAACATCAGAAAAACAAAAAAGCACCAGAGGTACATTGAAGAGAGCCAATTCCAAGGGGTGCAATGTTACCTTTAAGTGTCAATAGCTATCTATTTATATAGCTTAACCAATTCTCTCTCTGTGTACATTAAACTCATAATTGCAGTGCTTCTGGTTGCTGCTTTCAGGTCTTTTAGGTACTGTTCTAGTCACTGAAATTGTTGTGTACATTCAAATTCAGTTCTTTTCTTTCTTTCTTTACTGGTTCTATAGGAAACTATTTGTCGAACGAACGGTTCGTGATCTCTTGCACCAAAAACTTGGAAGATCCAATCCCAAAAATGAGAAGTGAATGCCAGAGCAATATTGAAACGTCTTGAGCTTTTATATGAGGTTGTTCAATGTAGTATTAGATTGTACAGTCATTGTGACTAGAAAGAAAAAGAAGGAAATGAGTCCACTCTTTCTTGAACTACTAGTGAAAAGTCGCACCTCGTACAGTCGTACGAGAAATGTGTAGTTGTTGTATTATTTAGCGTTATTGAATGAACGGAATCCTAATATAATCATATTATGTTTTTCTATAAAGAATTATTAGTTGATGAGACACAGTAATAAATCATAGAAGGCTGTATAGTACTCCCTCCGTCCCAAAAAGATAGTCATGTATATTATTTTTGTATGTCCCAAAAAGATAGTCTTGTTTCCATATTGAGCATGTATTAAATTTTTCATTTCCACATATACCCTTATTTAATGTATCTTAGTACAATACACACAAACTACTCAGCTATTGCATTTTCAAATTTTTTGTGGAAAACGAAGTAAGTCCACTTAAAACAATAAATAAGGGATAAGGGGTATAAATGAAAAATATTGATAAAATTTAATACCCTAACTATACTAACTAACATTTCTTAATCCGTGTGAAAATGATCATATGACTATCTTTTTGGGACGAAGGGAGGATCATATAACAATTAATTAAGACTACATAAAAGTGACAATTTTCAAAAGTGACAATTTTCGAGCTTTATCATCCACTTCTTAACTTTCTGAATCAACATAGTTGTTAAAATTACTATTGTAGCTTTCTTTTAACCATCCTAAGATTGCTGTTTATGTACATAAATCTCTCTTAATAGAGGATAGTTCTCGACTCAAAAATATTAAGGAAGAATATATTGAAGTTCTATTTGGTCGATTACCAAACTCGCAAAGAGAAGATAAAGAAAAATGTTATCATCATATGATAAAAATCAAGTTACTGCTACTACATTTTTTTTTGTAAATAAGCTAATTGTTCATTGTGCTCCAGTTCCAAATTACACACAGGATACAAAGTGAACAAAAGACTATCAGGTCACATACCAATAGGTTCGACAGGAAATGATTATGGTGATGCTGATTTATTAGGTCCATCACTTGCACCGTTCCGCCTTGAAGATCAGTAGCATGCAATAATTCCGCTTCCTGCCCTAATTTTATCTGGAGCGTCATCTGTTTTGCATTTTAAAACATTCTTGAGCCTAAGTGGAATTACCAAATGATAATCAGTTAATGGGCACATTTACTTGGGGACGAGTAAGAAGCGTGAGTCGAATACTTTCCAAAGGAGGCATCAAATAGCTATATTCCTAGACAGGGCATAAAGAAACAGAAAAATATCTTCCTTCCATTTGTTGTTGTTGGCTTGTACAAAATGTTATTTAATAACAGGATATCATTATCGGATAAAGCAAAGTAAAAAAATATTAAAGTAGAAATGATACTTTTCTAGAAGTTTTCCCTTCTACTCGTACGGTTTCACGAGAAGTCTTGATTCGCATACAAACTTGGGGTTCCCTTTAGCCAAAATGAGATTCACAGTGTTTGGGTAGAGGAATGTAACAAATACAAACAATTTTCTGCTAATATGGAATTCTAACATCCTGCACCGATCCATACATACTATAGATGCATATTCAATACACAATTTGCTTTCATTTTCAAGAAAATATAAATTTCAACAAAAATAAAGAACCACTTATCTGAACTAATTGGAAACATCATCTTCCTTAGATGTACTATCAGCCGAAAATGTGAAGTAAATCTATGTGGGGCTTGAGTTTCCACTTCGAACAATGGCAGCAATGAAAATTCGTTTATTTCAGGTTGATAACGACCAATTTTATGAATTTTATCATCCACAACCATTGTAGCAGTAGCATATTTGCAATGATGCTTATTGTAAGAGATCACAAGAACCAGTCGAACTAAAAATTGCAACTCCAAAATTCTAATACTGTAGAAAACGAAAAATTTGACAAACAAAAGGGTAAACAAGGATGGTTATTTACAAGAGCAAAAATTTCATGAACACTTAATTACGATTCATTGAAAAATTTCTATTTTAGGATTTACAGTTCGGTAGCAAAAATTTGAAAACTTGTTTTTTAGAAGTGTTTTGCATTTATATATAGTATATACGATTTCCCATTCCTTTACAACAGGATGGTGGAATTAAACTATGTAGCCTTAATATAAGAGCAACAAGGATAATATAATGAAGAATAAAATATTTAGCAATTTAGTTGAGGCACGATTTCACAACCTTCTATATAATGAAGTATTAACCTTCTTTACTACTACAACAAAGTGTTGTCGAAAACAAGCTTTATATTTCACCTATCTTTATATTAGAATATTAAAGTATTTTATTTATACTTACAAGGCTGATAATTCGAGTTTCCGAGTGAAAAGTCGATATACTATAAAAGTAAAGTCATTTGAGAAGGAACCAGAATTAAAGCATGTAATTTATGTGAATTTGAATGCCTCAAACTCACTTCTATCCCTCAACATTATCTGCATGAAAAACAGAGAAACAACATTAATCCAATTTAAAGCTTTGTTTTGAATGTCTTTATTGTTATTCCCTGCATTTAGTCTAGATTCTAATCTACCAAAATTGATAAATTTAAAATTGAGAGCACTTCTAATATTTTATTTTCCATTATTATAATATTCCCGAAATAACAGCAAGAACCCTTGCTTTCTCTATGAAATTTTTTTGCCTTACAATGGATGCAATGTATAGGGGGGCGGCAATTTATAAGGACATATAGGTATACTTGATTACATCTCTATTTTTCTCTAAATATATGGCGTGCATCAGATGATCTACTTATAGTAAATATAGAGATTTAGAGGAGGCGTGCCTATTTTATAAATAAAATATAAGCATGAATAAAATGGAGAAAAGTATTAATGATCCTTATTCGGCTATTCCTCAATAAATCATAGTTCTTAATCAAGATAAATTTTACCAACAAAACAAATTACAAGTTCTTTAATATGATAACTGTTATATTTATTCCTTAAAAAGGTAAAACATAACAAACTAAAAAATCAAAATCTATCATAATAAGGCAGTGAAATAACTTCATATATCAGAAGCATGGAGAGTTGTCATACCCAACATTTAATATATCCTGCCTGATTCAATTACAACAAAGTAGCATATTGTTGTATACTAACGTAGACATATCCATTTTCGTTCATTCTAAGTAGATAGGAAATACACGGGCTTGGACAACACACAAGGCTCTCTTTAATTTCTAATTTGGCCAACAAATCAAATTATCAGGAGTACAATCAAATATATAAATTTTATTCTTAAAGCCGAAAATGACACTCCCTATATTTGACGGGGTTAGGTAACTATTTTAGATTTAAAATCATTTATCAATCTTAAAAGGACTGCTCTTTAAAAGATGCAAAATATGCAAGAACAATTATTTTTCTATGATAAGAATATCCTGTATAACCACAATAGGGTTGAACAACTACAGCAAAAAAATTGGCATGTTGAAAGCATACACCAATTTCTTCCCACTGAAAAATCGTTAGTATACAGAAGATGTAAAGTCAAAATTCAAGGTGCAAGACAACCCAAATGAATTTATCATTGTTCAGGCAATAGCAGATTAATTTCTATCCCAAAGGGATACTATCAAAACCAGCATGTCATCCAAAACTGTACCAACAAAAGGTAAATCAGACCACATCGTCTAAGTTTTATAAACATTAAAAAATATATATATTGTAATATTAGTAATTACCTTTAGAAAGCAGACCACCCTTCTTTAACTTTGTTCCATCCTCCACCAACTTGTGTGTTACCTGCACCATCTGCATCCCCTTTTGATTGATTTCAACCTGAACTCCAACTTCCTGCATGAAATGAACTGCCTCCACTGTTGCTACTTTTCCATACTTCACTGTTATCATTTGAACCTTTTTTCCAGTCGTACCGACATGTCATCGCCAGAATCATTTACATTATTCAAGTCACTACTCCATCTGCCTCTAAAACCACCCCCACCATGATATCCTCCTCCTCTGTCACTCAGGTCCATCTCTCCTTCCGAAGTCTCCCCGGCCCATTCTTCTACCTCCATATCCGTCTCTGATCTCCATCTATATCAGAAGCCACCATGATCACCTAATAGGATATTAAACAAATTGGCCTTTATTTTATTATGAGTTGGTCGAGCCTATTTTCATCCATCCACACTGAACAATTAGTAATAGTCACCTCTTTCAAGAATATACAAACATGAAGTGTTAAAAGTCGAAAGAGTAAGAGAAATTTCATGCCTATAAAAGTGGATAACACGTGGATAGAAGTTGTTGGTAGCAGAATTAAACGAAGATCTTAACCGATTAGCAGCAGAAACTTATAACCACCCAAAACATTCACGCGTAAATGAAATTTCAGTGAAAATATCTTATCATAACAGTCCATCAAGCATTAAGCATAGATTATTTCTTTTTTCCTATTAGTCAGGATGGGAGTGATACAATCAACACAATCTCCAAATGAAAATTGCCATAAAGGATTCGTGATATAAAATTTTTAAAATATCAACTTTAGTCCCTCAATTTTTTTTTCTTTAAAAACAAATATAACTTACTCTAACTTAATGGTTATTACTTTGAAACCACTATCTACCCATCAGACCAGTTGTCATCAGTCATCCAAAATGGCCAACAAAGAATTGTTTGTCATATTGGAGATCTAAATCCATTGGATAGAAACATCATATTAAAAAGAATAATAATAAATTATGTGTACCAATCTAAATTCATCGAATAGAAACATCATATTAAAATAAATAATAATGAATTATGTGTACCATGTGGTGAAAGCATTTTTGGCAAACATGGTGTTTATGTATATAAAAGACCTCTCCACTACCACAGCTACCAAGTACTCTGGTTGTTTGGGTTGGGGACTTCGATGGGTTGGGGGGGGGGGGATAGAGTAAAAACTATTAATCTTTTACAATGGATTGTTTCCTTAGAATAACATAATATTTAAACAACACAGCATGTAGATATGGTTAAGTAGTTGAAGCAAATAAATTCACCCAGAAATCTCACAAAATTTTGTTCTAACAAGAACTATAGAGACACCACCAGTGAACAGTATAATGCTTCAGCTGAGGAATCCACTGAAAAATCAACAAACTCAGAAGGCAGTTATAAAACCAGAAGAACTATTGCAAATCCTTGTAAAAAAGTGGGACCAAAAAGGGAATAAAATTCTAAAGCCCATTAAATCTCACCTTCTTGAGCTAGCAAGCATTGGACTAAGCTCAATAAATAGAGGTTCATTTATTTATTTATTTATTTTAAAAAAAGGAGTAAAGAAATTACCTTTAAATCTCATAGCTTATAGTAAGAATGCATGCTTTTAGCAAAATATAACAAGAATTGCATAACAAAGTTGATATGAAATGACATAATTGAAACTTGTATCATAATTTATTGTTAGCTTCATGAATCCTCGTACAGGCAGTTCAAATATTGCACTCTCATGGATAGACTATAAAACGTGAATATAATTCAAATCACATCCCATAAAGTTCTTCATTTTTGAAACAAATGTTTGGATTGAAAATCAAACCTGTACTTGTACATGTAGTTGAAGTTGTCTCAAATATTCGATACCTTCGTCCGATATTGATACTTTGTTAGTCTAACATAAAAAAAATCATAATCATCTCTACAATAATCAACTCTACAGAGTCTACACTATGTAAAATAGAAACATACGAAAGATCAAAAGTCAAGAATGAAGATAAGTGGTGCCGTAATTTTTGGCCAGTTCTAAAACAAGTTTCATAGATACAAAGATGATAATGGTCACAAAATAGATAATTTATTAATGTAGGAAGTTTCAAAAGAATGTCAGTATATGAAGTGGGGGAAATTCAAAAAGGTTTTTACAAATGCTTTAGTTGATCATCTACATCCAGTTCAGGTTTTAGCTTCTAAAAAGATCTTCAGTTAATATGCTTTTGTAAGTCGAATGTCATGTTAATGTACGAACTATTCAGTTCCATGAAATCTAGTGAAATTTTGACATTTGTAATAAAAGACTATATAATCCTACAAACAACATAAATCCTTGCAATATCAACGGAGTATCAGACCTTTTATGGAGCAAAATCTGGTAAAATTTTATTGCCTCAATCACATATATATTCATCAGATCGAACTCAAATTCAATAATCATGTTGTAATCAATATATAAGTTTCGATTCATCTTTTGGTCTAGATCAATCAAATTAAACCAATTATAATCACCTACTAAACATGGTTTTAGTCTAACGCCCAGGAGGAAGATTTATAAAAACTCATTAATAAATGATAGCCCTAGAAGCACAACAACCATTAACAAGATAATCATCATATATAATCACAACAGTTTTAGTAAATTAAAGAAAATCCATACCCACTTATTTCATAGAATAGCCGATCCAGAGTTTCTGGATATTACATAACATTCTATCTTCTCATGTAGATTTCAAGCTAGCACTATAGGTTATTTCTACATGTATTTCCCATAAAAAATGCCTTAAAAATCGAGCTAGAGTCTTTGCTCAACGATGTTGTAGGTGTTTTGGAACCACTCAGTGAAGATGCCTTCTTTTAAATAATAATAATAATAATAATTTGGTAGATAAAAAGCATAATGGTTGTAAGAATATTATGTTCCTAGATATCCTAGTTTAATAGAATTGGATATGGACTGTATTTTCAATATGTGGGATTTATAATTTGTGTTTCGTGTATTTTATTTATTTTTATTCTTAAAACGGGATTATAAAAATCAATCATGTCAACGACAAATTCTTTCCTGAGTTTTCAAGTGACACGCACCCACCTCCTGATGATGCAGTTAAGAGCACAAATGGTCTGAGCAAAGATCGATAAGTGACAATACAAGCAAAAACTCTGAAACTCTTCAAAGAAATTTCTCAAGTCAAAAGGAAATCATATTGAACACGCATGGCGTACAAGAAAGATCTCATCTATTACCAAAATTATTGAAGCATGAGGATCCAAATAAATTTTTACAAATCTGTAGCATTGGCAGAAAAGACACAACGATGGGAATTAAAAATCAGCCATTGCAGGTAATAGAAATTCTACCAATTATAAAAGTGGGAACAACAAAATAGCTAAGCGAAAGCTAAACAACCTTATAATTTACTTACAAAAAATATAAATTTCCCCTTCACTGTATGAATAACTCATTGTATGAATTTTATTGAACTAGAGAACTCACCAATGTTTGGGCAGCGATCGTGGGTGCCGATTGCTCAACAAAATACTGGATTTTTGTGGGGGGTTTTTGCAGTTGAATCTGGAATTTGTAATTCCTGTCTCGATTGTGGATGCCAAGCGTTCAAAAAAATATCTGAAATCAAATTTCTGTAGGATTTTGGAACTCGAATCTGGAAGAAGAAACAAAGCACGGGCGTTGTTTGTAGAGAGAAAATAAAGCAGAGATTGGAGTTTTGTGGAGAGAAATTAGAGATGAACAATTATTTTCCTGGAGAAAGATAAAAAAGATATTTTTCACACCGACTTAGTGTAAAATATCTGGTTTGAGTTTATTATTATACTGACTTTTCTGTCTGAAATGAAAAATTTATTACTATTATGGAACCACAACCGCACCTCGTGGTGTGAAAACAAATGGGGCATTTTTGTGAACAGTAAATTCATCCGCTCTTTTATGTAGAGGGGATATCATAAATATATATATATATATCTTCTCCCCTGCATCAATTACAAGTTCCTTTTTTTTTATTCTTTTTCAATTCTTCCCCTTGTATTAAAGCAAGATTCTGAGCATAAAGTTAATTAGAATAAAGCTACTTACACAATGTGATGACAATTGGTGATGTGAAAATGTTTGTTACTGTTGATTAAAAGATGATGTGATGTGTGAAAAAAAGATCGTGCCACGTAAGTTAATTATCATCATGATTGTTGAATGTATTGTGAGTGTAACATAACTCATTTAATTAAAGACTAACGCAAACAAATTCTTCTACTCTAAGGGCTTTGGCTCAAAGAGAAAGGGGAGGGAAACATGATGTTCAAGAAGGAATATCTTGGTCCCAAGTGGGCTTGATACGTCATATTTGGAGAAACATCAGATTCACTGTTTCAGACAAACAAGACATGAAAGAATCCGAGTACCAAGTGAGTAATCGGAGGTGTGGCTACCAATTTTATCGCTTGTTTTATTTTACTTCGTTTGTCATTTGTACTTTGTAGAATTCAAAGAAGCCATTTTTAGGATTAAATTTGTTTTCGAGGTCACAGTAGCTTCTAATGGGTCCGATAATTTAGTGAATGAATGAATTCAATAATAGAGTGCACGTTGACTCGAAATAACTAATTTTCTGTTTTGATAAAGATGTTTATAAATAATATATTTTTTTAAATTACTTTCTAATAACGCATTTTTTTTAATTACCTTTTGAACACATATATTATTAACTCGATGGCAAAAAAAAAAAAAAATATATATATATATATATATATATATCATAAAACAAAGTCGGAAAAAATTGATTCAGGATAGGATTGGAGTTTCTTATCATATCACGCTAACGTCAGTAGAAGATAAAGACCAAATTGCATACGTGGCTGATAATGACAGGCTGACAGAATTTTGCCCAATTTTAATAAAACAATAAAAATACGAATCAAAGGACCTAAAATTTGACATAATTACCAAAGTTAAACGACGTGATAAAATGGATAAGTATAGACAGCACACTTTGTTTTATCTGAATAATCCCCTCACATTAAGAGGATATTTGGTCCAGCAGAAATTTACTAAATTTTTTCTGTAATTCATTCGATATGTCGTATATCGTACTCCATCTGATCATATGAATTTGTATATATAATAAATACGAGGCCACAATGATTAAGACTCTGTTCTTTTAGATTTAAATGGAAAATAAATGGAATGTAAAGTGTCAAATCAAGGAATTGAAATTATTTGTTGATTTATTTGTATTTTCTAGGTAAGATATGATGTTAAAAATTGGAGAAAGAAAATGTGAATGGTTAAAAAGTGGTATTGAAAATTGTGTAAATTAAATTTGGGTAATGATTATAAATTAATTTTTGGCCGAACATGCCCTAACTAATAAAGGACTTGATCGAAACATATCAAAAAGACGATATAAGAATGTTAAAATTCAAATCAAACACTACGCTTGTGTTTGGCTCCCTTTATTTTGTAAATAATATGGTTTTGAATATTATTTTTTGAAGAACATGTAGTTAAAAAATATTTAAAAAGTAAAAATGATAAGCTTAACTAAAATGAATGGTTGAAATTGTGACTTGAATTAATTTTATTTGAAAAAAAGGGGAGCCAAGGGCTGCAGTAATGAGAATCAATACTCATAAGCCGGGTAAAGTTCGAACTTTAACTGTCTCAGTTTAGTGACAGTACTTTTTTTATTTATAAATCAATTTATAAATTACATAATTTCTCAAATTACTTTTTATCCACACACATCTCCTCTCTTCAATTGTTAATCAGTACTTTTTATCTCAAAATCATAAATAAATCAGATAATAAACCAAATAATGTTATCAAACAGAGTCGAGTAATACTTTATAAAGATTATTATTATGATCAATCGTCCAATTAAATCAAGCCAAACCGACCGAAGTCATTGTTAGTTATACTAATGCCTAACCAAATTGAAAGGTAAAAAGCTGTCAACAAATGTTCAAAATTTCTCAAATCACTTTTTATCTACATATATTTTTTATTTTCAATTTTTAACAAATACTTTTTACCTCAAAATTATAAATAAATCAATTTATAAATCAAACAAAATCGAGTTATACTCTATAAAAATAATAATAATAATAATAATAATAATAATTATTATTATTATTATTATTATTATTATTATTATTATTATCAATCGTCCAATTAAAATCAAGCCAGACCGACCGAAGTCTTTATTAGTTATACTAATGCCTAACCAAATTGAAAGGCTGAAAGCCGTCCACAATTGTCCAAAATTTGGAATATGTCTAGGCCTAACTAAGGACTCGGTGCACGCAACCACACCCACCCCTCTCACCCCACCATGACGTCCACAATTACATCACTTCCGTTGACCTTAGACTCTTAGAGTCGTCTGCACCCCCACCCTCCTCACTATTACTTTATATAACTCTACCACCCCACCACACATCTCCTCTCGCTCTCCCTCTCCCCTCTCCTCCGTCTACCTCACCCGACCTCTAAGATCCTTACCATGCAACAAGCAATCCCGTACAAAAATTGGCTTCCCACCACCACCTCCACAGGTGGCGCCGCCACCACTGCCTCCAACGCAAGTGTAACAGAATTGGCGGCGGAGAATCCAGTCGTGGTGTTTGCTAGACGTGGGTGCTGCATGTGCCATGTTGTCAAACTCTTGTTACAAGGCCATGGGGTCAATCCCACCATAGTTGACGTAAATGAGCAAAATGAAGCAACCGTAATAGAAGAATTTTCCAAGATTATTGATAGTCGAGATGAGAAAGACGACCGGCCACCAACACCGTTTCCGGCTGTTTTTGTCGGCGGGAATTTGTTTGGTGGGCTTGATGAAGTTATGGCAGCTCATATTTCCGGTGAACTGGAGCCTCTGTTAAGAAAAGCTGGTGCCTTATGGCTGTAAATTTTGCTTCTTTTCTTTTTCTTTTGTATCGAAAAAAAGAAACTTTCAAGTACGATAGAAATATAATAAAACGTTAATACGTTACTTTTTGGTTGGATTTCATAATATTGCACTATTTAGCTTCATTTGCGTGGCAGTTTTGAGCTTCGTTAATTTGTTACTTTTCTTCCCTTTGAATATTGACATCTTATCTCCAAATATATATATATATATATATAAGAACCGATTTTGAAAATTATTTATTATGCTGAATATTGCGTCAATATCATATCATGCTTATTATTATTTATCACTCAATTCATTTATTAAATGAAAACAATTTCTTTTGAATCCGTTTGATAATTAAATGTTTATAAATTTATTTTAAAATAATATATTTTCTTAAATTACATTTTAACTACACACATTTCCTCAAACCACTTTTCATTCACATTTTTACATAAAAAATATCATATTCTTATTTATGAACTTTTTTTTTTACCAAATATTGACTTAATACAATTAATTCATCCATCTATCATGGATTAATTAATGTAATTTTGCAATCTTAAAAGGGGCGGAGCCCATTAAGGCCTAGCGCGGTCCATAGACCGCGCTGGACTTTGACCGTCAAGCCCAGGGCCAATATTTTTTTTTTGGGGGGCCCAAACTCACTCCCCGCCATTTCACTTTAACCACTCCCCTTCATTTGAACTTCAGCAAGACAACAACTCAGGCTCTCACTTCCCTTCTTCCTCCTACTGTCCAACGAAGCCCCCTTCATCTCTACTTGGTCTCCGGTATAGGCTTCTTCCACTGCTCTAATACAGTATACGCCGCCCCCACCCAACCCCGAAGATGAAAACCTTGAGGTGAAACTACGCCGCATTAATGAACGTGTGCTTGTGCAAGTCAACAACACCTCCGGCTCCGGTGTAGTTCCGCTGGTTCTGGCTCCGGTGACTTCCATCAGGTATTGCAAACTGCTTTTTTAGAGTTATTGTTGAGGACTTTTTTTTAGAGAGTAACAATGGATATGCCTTCTAACAGGGTTATTGTGTTTAATCGTTTCTTGAAAATTGTATAAAACCAAAGATTGATCATGTTATTAAAATTGTTATGAGATCTTTATCTTTTTTTAAAGTATGAGTTTTACTTCATCAAGTTTGAAAGGCTTGTTTGATAATTGTAGATTGAAAGCAAAAACTTGATGCTCAGTTTTCCTTCAAACTACGGAGAACTAGTGGTGGAAAAATTCGAATCTTATTGGGGTTGTTTGTGCAATACTGATTTGGAGAACCTTTAAGGCATTCTCAGTGAGTGGTTATCGTACTTCGTCACTCGCACACTTGCACAGGTAACTTAACAGAAATATCATACTTCCTAGTAATTTGGTTCCAATTTTATTGTTTTTCCTCGGTTTAGATCATTTTTTTTTTAATTTGGATTAGAAGCTTTACGAGCCTATTTAGTATTTACCAAATGTTATTTGATTTACCTTCTTTATGAAAGTTCTATCTTTGGTATTTAATTCTATTCAAGAACTCCAATTGTCGATACAAACTCTTCAAGGTCCTTTGTTCTGCTAAATAACATGTGAAGCTACTTTTCTTTCTATTTCTTATGTTTGCATCTTGTCTATTTCCTATGTAATCTTAAATGAAAAGGGTAGGTTTGAATTTGAGGAGAATAATTATCTTATCACATCAATAAATTACAGGATTAATAACTTATTTGATTTTTGAATGACTTATTTAATTAATAACAATTTGCAACACTTTTTTTTTCTTTTTTTCTTTTTTTTTTTTTTGAACAACTTTTAAAATTTTTGAATTGTGACACAATAACTTGGACTAATGGACTTTTTTGGATTTTTATCTCGAAATTAGATTTCAAAATATTAATTAGTGGATGGTATTTTGGGGGTATTGAAAATAATATTGATTTGACATTTGGGGGTATTTTTAATATATTTGATTAACTTTGTTTGAATTTTCGTAATTTAAGATTTGTGGTTTGTAATTGTTATTTTTTGAGTTTGTTTAATTTGAAAGTTGTTTAAGGTACTACATTTGAGTTGAGATTTATTTATTTGTCATTTGTGAAATTAAGTTTTCTTTATTTCATTTAATTTTTCTAGAAAAAAAAATTTCGGGGGCGTTGTCCCCGAACCCCCGTCCCCCCCCCCCTCAACCTCATTTAATTTTTGCCCACGCTGACTTCAAATTCTGGCTCCGCCCTTGACAATTTACAAAGTCCATAATGTGTGTTATTATTTTTATGATGCGCTTGTTAGTTCGCTTACCATCCAATGTGTACTTACGACGACATGTCAGTGTATGGATCTATTCACTATTGATCAACGTGTCAGCAAAATAATCGAAGGAAAAATATATGTTGTTTGCATTATAAATACTCAAATAATTTAAAAATCATGCAAAACAAATGGGATGTTATGAAATATGGGAAATGATGTAATGAAGTTAGGTAAATGTTATGTTGAATGGAATATTACCGATATGCCCCTATAAAATTTACATATTACGATTATACCATTATCCGCCACCCCTATAAATAGAGGCCTATGTTCATTTGTAAAGATTGCACCATTCTTGATCAAGAAGAATTCTCTCTAGCTCCCTCAATCTCTCTCTCTCTCTAATTCTTGTTATTAGTATGTTAAAATTTTGATAATTTCACAACACGTTATCAGCACGAATCTCTACCCTATTGAGTAATATGACGGGAGTATGCTCTACAGTTGCATCTAAATGATGAACATCTGTATCAGAAACCAGATTATTATTAATCATCATTTATACATCATAGATTAGAAGATCAATTCCAAATACGTAGAAAAATTGAAGAAATTGTGTAATCCAAAACTTCCAAACCAAATTCACGCCAAACCATATATCCAAATGATGATCGGAGACCAGATCCATGATCACGGCGACCAGACGATTCTTCCGAACCGGCGCGTGTCAACGGCACCGGCACCGACGCGGCGGCGCGTGAATCCCACGCGCATACATCTCACCGGCGCGTGACGGTACGTGCGGCAGTTTCCGGTGATGACGTCAACAGGCAGTTTGTTCATATCGACGTTCTTGATTTTTCTATGATCTTACTTTTCTGTTTTGTGCAGTTTTAAGATTTTCCGGCGGTCGAACGTGGCGGTTTTCTTAAAAACCGTTTTTGAAGCACTTCCGACGGGATTTTGAACTTCGGACCAGAAGTAAGTTTGTTCTAAATTAAATTTCAAACCTATTGACGGTTTTGATTTATCCATATGAGCAACATATTAAAATATGGATAATTTTACCCTTGGTAATACATAAAAGTAAATTAATCGAAAATTAACGATTAATATGTGATCAACAAGATAAATTAAAGATTTTAAACAAGGTATAAGTAAAATAATCATTGTCATACCGTGACGGATTGAGTTATTATGGACTGAATTTATACCGCAACAGATTGGACTATTATGAGTACCTTGACTGGATTTGACGATATGACTCGATCACTATACATTGACTGGATTTGACGATATGACTTGATCACTATTATGAATACCTTGACTGGAGGATATGACTCGCTCACTCATGAAATGTAATTATTTCATTATGTTGACACCGCCTATATGGTCGGTTTACGGAATACTTTACATATATTCAAGTTTTATATTATTTCAGAAACACCTCAGTTGTTGATTAATTCTAATATATTAGAGGTTGTTGTCAATATATATACGTGGTGGTATAACCCCAGTATTATTATTGATATTATTGTTATTAAATATTTCATTAAATGATACCAGAACTTATCAATACTAAAGCTAGAAAATATTTTATCAAATGATACCAGAAGTTATCATTACCAAAGGTTGGTAAATATTGATAAGAAGTTGATAGATGTTAATAAAAATATTTTATCAAACGGTACCAGAAGTTACCATTATTTGTATTGAAAAGATAGATAAAAATGGATTATCCAACAAGAGAATGTTGATGTATGATAAGATAATATCACATGATAGCATGGACATAGCTAATGTGAAAATAATCTCATCAGTATTATGAGATGAATATTAGATGATAAGTATCTGAAAAAGTTCTTGCACGAGCAATTATGTATTCCAGAAGAAGTACATATTTATACCAGAAGAAGTAAAAATTATCATCTAAACATGCTGAAATGATATTATTATTGCTCCTGAAGAAACATAAAACAAGTCATACATAAAAGGAGGAAACATTTATGATCCTCAAAGTGAGAGATGTGTTTCGGGAGTAGCCGTATCCTACCACCTCTGAACTTTTGAGGACATAAAGAAACACTCAAAGAGGTGTGTTTCAAGAGTAAGGATACTCTGTACTCTACCACCTATCTTTGAGGTACACAAGATTAAACATTGATAAAATCCTAGAAATTTAAGGTGTGTCTCAAGAGTAAGAATACTCCGTACTCTACCACCATCTATTCTAGGGTTCACAAAGTTAAGTTTACATTAACCGGACTCCATTTTCGCTTGATTCCCCTTCCTTGCGACCAATCTATCTTAACTCCTGCTGGATCTTGTATGGGGACATATGATTGCAACTTATCCAGCAGTTCCTCGATAGTAGGAGCAGAAATAAGGATTCTCCTAGAAAATGGAGAGATGAATCCCTGTTCCACAGCATAATCAAGAAATGTTAGCAAACCATCAAAGAAATTGTTAACATTTAAAAGCCCAATAGGCTTGGTATGGAGATCTAAATGAGCCCAGGAGGTAATATTAAAGATTTCCTCTAAAGTACCAAAACCTCCAGGCATGGCAATGAAGGCATCATAACCATATAACATGCAAGTTATGCGTTCATGGATAGATAAGGTTTGTACTTCATGCCCTCGTGTTTTGCCTGCGATATCAACTAAAGGAACGGGTATAACACCTATTACTCTTGATTTTTCTGCTTGAACAGATTGGGAAACACAACCCATCAATCCACTGCTACCTCCTCCATATACTAGATTGATACCTTTCTCTCCCAACTTCTTTCCTAAATCCACGGCTGCTTCTAGATATCGAAAACCTTTCCCTACTTTTGATCCACAAAATACACAGATAGTTTTGATCTGTCGAAGTTTTGGTCCTTCCATCTTTGAGAGAATAAGGAAGAAAAAACTTATGAAGAAAATGATATTTTGGGATGCATGAAACTGTGAAAATCATTGGCTTTTTAAACTTGAAAAACTTCACTATTTACTGCTCGTCTTTTGAAAAAGTGAAAACCTAATTCTGACTAAATTACACTACTTTTGATAAAACTTACCTTTCGGTGATTTTTCAATACACTTTATCAATACTCGAGAAATGAAACATGAAAATATTTTATGTAAAAATATAAACACAATATACTGATTTACCTTGTATCAATGCTGAATAGCCAAAACATCATTATTTATAATAGCCTGGCAAATATGATCTTTTGCTACTATATTTTCGAGACTATAACGGTTTTTATCCTCGTTAAATTGAGCATATAAGGAAAGGAGTTCACGTTGCACATACCCACTTGGGTGCGTCTCAAGAGTCAATCGGATATCATCCAATGACTCCTTACTCAGTCCACCCTTAATGAAATCGATTTTATCATCCCAATTTCTAGAAGAATATCCTACTGATTTGCAACGAGTATCACATGTCTAACGAGCACATTTGTAACAACCGTTCAGCCTTTTTGCTCTTCGTTTATTTGCAAAAGTACTCTTACCTAAACGAGGCATGTGTTTAGAAAATGAATCTGGTAATTCACCAGCTAATCGAACTTTTGCTTCGATCAACCAACGAACATCTTCTGGAAAGCCTTGATCCATCAGCAGCCTCAATCTTTCAAGTCGAACTCGGTAAATCTTTTTCAAAACATTTACCGGAAGATTAGAATAATATTTACGAATATTTGATAATATAACATCCATTTTTTATGGATCTAATCTCTTCCCAAATGATGTATTTAAACGCGTAAAGGAGCGCTCTGCGTGTCAGCAATATCGATTCCATCAAAAAATAATGGAATAAATTATTGAAAATGTGGGAACAATGAGATAATGCGTCATTACCTTTTTCGAAATAAGGGAAGATTTGGCGACAAGATTGAGACCATGAGATATTTCCTTGAATATTGTACATGATTTTTTCGGTATACTAAAAGTAATAAAGGTATACTGATTTGAACTATACAGAAATACGTACTGATTAAATGAATACTGTATTGAACCAGAAGTTCATACATATGTACAAATGAAATATCTTGCTGAACCAGAAGTTCTATAATGATTGATTAGATTCCAATTCAATAATGAGATTTATTGAGAATGCAAAATGACATTCATTAAAGAACCAGAAGATTGTTCAGGTTAACAAGTTATCATTGCTGCTTGTTCTCAAAAGCAAATTAATTATCTCACTAAGAAAATGAATGACTAATTATTTGCTCAAGTAATGATATTACGAGCAAAGTGAGAAATGCATGCATGAATATATCTTAAAGTCATTAATGATTTTATGAATTAGTTGAGATAATAGAATATTATATTGTTAATGATTTAGCAGATTAAAAGCCTCAAGTTATTTGCTATGAGAACAACTTAAATATAAATATTTCTTATGCAGCAATATTTTACATACAAACATGTCAATACGATGAAATAAAGATTTGCTTGTAAAGCTTTATGATTTCTAAAAAGTGCGATATCTATATACACTCCAACAAAACGCACTTAGATATAATATTATGATTATATCCATAATTATGAATGACATGTGTTGCGGCATTGTTAGCCGATTGATATAATACAAGATTCTTGAATATTATGGGGAAATTAAACAATAACACGCATGAAGCGTGATCAAGCTTAAAGCGTAATTATGCGTGAAGCATAATGACAATCGATTCCAAAAACAAATATCTCTTTAATAATTGAGATGATCCCTTTGAGGCTAAATATTCATAGTGAGTAAAAGGGACATAATTAAATGATAAGAGATTCAGGTCTGATGATAGAACATATAAAGAGATCTCTCTATGTTATATTGAAATGGAATCGATAAATAAATCGACTACATACATAAACAACTCTCTTATGAAAATGAGGTTGGTGAAATTATAATACTTTGGCCAAGTATAAAATCCCAATGTAGGGATTATTGTTATAAGACCTGAAGTCAAAACACTTAAATGTGTAAAGCCAGTAATTATATGTACAAATGAAAAATATTTCACAGTCGTAAAAGACGACTCGTTACGCGCAAAATTTTTCATAAAACTGGCATGAAATATGGTGGATAGACTATAATCTAAATTCACTAGTTTGAGCTCTTTGATATACCAATGGGTGAGATCAAAAAGTGTGATTCTCATCTCGGTACTTTGGGAGTTTTTTTTGATGTACCAGTTGATCGCGGTACGTTGGGATTTCAAGCGAAATGATTATAGATTATATGTCGAAATTGATATCTATTTCAATGATTGATTATGCTCCTGTAAATTAGAAATTGCAGTTTATAAAGTGCAAGAACGTACATGTATAAATCATTGAAAGATTCAATTTGCCCAAAATAGTATCATTATAGAATGAAATGTGATTCTTAAAATAAAATCACATGAAGAATGATATGATACATATGACCCCATAATATAATATGTTGAAAATGAAATTGGAGTGTACTATTATTATATTTGAATATTTGGGCATGCAATTGATTTTCAATATGTAAAATTATATTATCCACCGGAAAATGAATTTGGAAAATGAATATTCACCAGAAGTGAATTTGAAAATGAATATTTAATTATTCATCAGAAGTGAATTCTAGATTTTGATAGAAGTGAATCAATTCTAGATTTGAGTAATGCAATCAGTCAACTAACTAAACATTGCTTGGTATAGCATGTTCAGTACATCATAAATGAGATATGACTTCATAAATGAGTTATAAACTATTTATAAAAGCTCATCACAAAATATATGTTTGATGAAATAACTTGAGATTGCATTAATATACTTGTGATATTCCTATGAAGGGAACAAATACTCTCTGCACTCTTTTTCTCTTAACTGAGGTTTTGTCCCACATGGTTTTCCTAGCAAGGTTTTTAATGAGGCAGCAATTATGGAGCAATTATGGCGTATAAATGAGAATAATGTACTCTTTTTTCCTTCGCTAAGGTTTTGTCCCACAGAGTTTTCCTAGCAAGGTTTTTGAAACATTGTCACAACTATCTGCAAGTAATAATTCAACAACAAGCTCTCTTTTTAAATTGTGCTGGAATGATATCAACAAATGAAGAAAACTATACACATCTTATGAAGAATGTTATGATATCGGCTACACATAAGAAGATTTTCATATATACATATTCCAGACGAAAGATGATATCATTATTCAAAAGGTTCATGAATACTTGATTGCACACTTCAGGGAGAGAATCATGCTGTCATGCTGTACTCTTTTTCCTTCGTCCAGGTTTTGTCCCACAGAGTTTTCCTGACAAGGTTTTAACGAGGCAGCGGCTGTACTCTTTTTCCTTCGTTCAGATTTTGTCTCATTGGGTTTTACTGACAAGGTTTTAACGAGGCAGACCTAAAGCACTACAGCATTAAAGTACTAAAGCAATACAGCAATGAAGCAATGAAACACTTCAGCACTTCATAATTCGAAGTTTCCAGTACATGATTTGTACTACTTATCATTGATGTCATTTCGGATATTAGACTCAATGATGAATGATAGTCAACATCGGGGGAGCAACTGTACTTTTTTTCTTTCGCTCAAGTTTTATCCCACTGGGTTTTCTTAGCAAGGTTTTAACGAGGCAGACAATTGAGCAAACGAGTAATATGTCATTCAAGGGGGAGTGTTATGAAATATGGGAAATGATGTAATGAAGTTAGGTAAATGTTAGGTTGAATGGAATATTACCGATATGCCCCTATAAAATTTACGTATTACGATTATGCCATTATCCGCCGCCCCTATAAATAGAAGCCTATGTTCATTTGTAAAGATTGCACCATTCTTGATCAAGAAGAATTCTCTCTAGCTCCCTCAATCTCTCTCTCTCTCTAATTCTTGTTATTAGTATGTTAAAATTTTGATAGTTTCACAACATGGGAAACTTTTTTGAGAATAATAATGTTTTTTTTTTTTTCAAATATTTATCTTCTTTCTTTGTCAATAAAAAATACTTGTAACTATCAAAATCACACGGTTTTTCCTTTTTTGATGTTTCTTATACGTTGGTTGGGGGGACTAAAAAAGATTTCTTGGTAAGGTGTAGTTAATAAACCCTAATTATGTAGGCAAAAAATAACAGAAAAAATATTACACAAATAGGGTTCTATTTAAATTTTAAACCCGAAGAAATGTAGAAATAAAAAATCGATAAAAAAAAGGTCGTGAAAGGGGATTCTTTAGAGAAAAAATATTCTTTTTTTTTTAATTAAAGTCCACAGATATTTTTAAAGGGTTTTTTTTTTGGGTAAGGAATTGTATCGTTTTAATGATGAGAGAACAGCTTACTCGACTTAGATATATAAAAGAAGAAAAAAAGGGAAAAAATAATAATAATTAATTAATGGCATTCGAAGTGGTACAAGTACAAGTAGGGGTGGGCATTAACCCACCAAACCAGCCAAAATTGTCCAAACCAACTCAATTCGATCGATTTGGATCGATTTTTTATGAAAGTTTGGTTGGGTTGTATAAAAAAAATTTGTTTGTGTTGGGTTGTATTGAGTTGTGAGTTGAGTGAAAAACTCAACTCAACCTAATCAAAATTTTAAAAATATAGGACCATTTAAATTTCAAGAATCTTAAGCCAATTTTTAATTTGAATGAAACTCAAATATGGTTTGAACATATTTTAGTTTTATTAGCAAGTATTCAATTTATTATATTTGAGCTTATTATATTGTACATAATTTTTTGAGTTAATAGTTGATTTATAAACATAATTTTTTAATTTTCTAAGACTTTTAGTTAATTGGATCAAAGTCCAAGCCACCCTACCCAATTCAACCCAACCCAAATTTCGATCGGGTAGGATTGTGTTTGAACTCATGTTTGGGTTGGGTTGATTTTTTATTAACTCGACCATAGTGGGTTGGATTCGAGTTGGACAAAAAAATCGACCCACCCCACCCCTAAGTACAAGTCAATTTAGAAGTGCATCCTTTATTAGAAGGAAATTGCTACTTGTACAAACAAGTGTACAAATAGTGATGTGATCATATCATAGTGGTTGATTTTTTAAGTGATGCGATGTATAAGTTAACAGATTATTCCCACATTCACCGATTGTAAGTCTGTACACGTGTTTATTAGAATGACGATCTTTGAAAAGGAATGCCATAGTGAAAGTTTACAATATAGTACCATCAAATTGTCGCAATTAAAAAGGAATGGTCCTGGTGAAATTTTACAGAAAGGTGCTTCTATATTGTCACACGCCCATTTAGATGCTATTTGTGTCAAATTTTATAATCCCCTTGCACTGTCCTGCAGTAGGCCAACAACCATAACTAAACCAATCTTCCTATCATCAGTCCACACGTTCGAGTGATCTAGAAATATAAAGAATGCATTAAACTATTAGCAAGAATAGAAATTGTAAGTATCATGCCCTAAATTCAATCTTTTTATCAAACACTTATTAATATATTTGATGTATATGGTAGATCTGATATTTAATTTATCAATACAAATATTATTATTTTTACAAATTAAATTAACTAAGTCCATAGATTAGAATCTTGATAACTTGTTAATCAGAGTAACTTGTGCTTGTAAGATATATAAGTTATATATGATTGAGTTTTAAATCATCATTAATCGTATAGTAACTTGGAAATATAGATATCATTATTACAGTTAAACCATCACTGTAATATTTCTCACTTAAAAAATGAGGAGCTGATCTCACAAGCTAAAATATAAAGACATTGAAAAAGACATGTATATGTATTTAAGATAACAAAATATTGAAGATCCACAACGGAGATTCACTTGGGTGACTATTTGAACATCGGTGGTTAATTTCAAACATTCGTTAGTGGAATTAATCATTTGTTAGTGAAATTAATCATTTGACTTGAGGTTATCATAGTACCTTATATGAGAACAATTATGAATGGCAATGGGGTGAGTACGGGACTGGGATGCCTTTCCCCTGTCCCTACCCCGTTAAAGAATTACCCGCCCCGCCCAGTCTCCATTTAATCGGGGACAAGGCGGAGATGTATAAATCCTCGTTTACATCTCCATTTGTTATTAATTTTTATTTTATTTTAAGTTCTAAAATAATTTTGTACAAATAATATAAGAAAACATGTAGGAACAATACTAACATTTTCAAAATTTAATAATTTTTACACATCATTTAGGGACGAGACGAGACGGGACGGGACGGGTCGGGATGAGAATAATATGGTAATTCCCGTTCTCGGTTCGAGAATTCTATTTCATTCCCATTCCAGTTTTTGTCGGGATTCTCCGTCTCGTTCGAAGCGGATCTCCGTCGGGTTTGGATATTTTCCGCCCCGTTTTCATCCCTAAGGACAATCATACTTTGGTGATCTCGATTATATGCTTGGCTTCTATATTGTTTTTTTTTTTTTTGTTTTTAAAAGAAGAATATAAGAGGGTATATAATTACTTACTCCTCACGAGTCATGATAAAAATTATCCTAAAGCAACATACAATTATTTACGTTGTCCTTTATCGAAGAAACATAAAAATAGAAACAAAATAATATTTCCAACGACAAAAGAAAGTTAAATAATTCGTGGGTCGCGTGTAATACACGTATATTATTAACCAATAACCATAGAAAAATATTTAGTACACTGTGCTTAGCTAAATGATTTTAAAAAAGACAAACTAAAGGCCAGGCACATTAAAAGAGTTAAACACCCCAGATGCCACTGTACTTAGTAAAATGATTCTGGAATGCCACTGTACTTTAAATCGTTCCTAAAATGCCATTAAACTTTCAATAATGCATCTCAAATGCCACTATATTATTACAAATGTTCCCCAAATGCCATTAAACTTTAAATAGCACTTGATGTGCCACCAAACTATTGAAAAGGTACCCCATTTGCCATTCTCTTCAAATTATTTTATTAATTATTATTTTTTTGTTTGTTTCATGTAAATGGATTTATTCATTTTTTTTGTTTATTCAAAAATGAATTTTCTCTTCATTATGAATATAATAATGAAAGATATAAGAATATATTTGTATAGAGCCTTTCAATGATTTTTTTTATATAGAAACGTGTTGTCCGTATTAATCGAGAAAAAAATTTAAATCCATTTACAATAATGAAATTGAAACAACATAATGAGTTCTTTTTTTATGGAAAAGTTTATGTATAATAATTATATAAATTCATTAACGCAATGGATTTATTCATAATTTTTCTTTTGTTGATTTAAGAAATTAATTTCTTTTCATTCTAAGAATATTCATGACATATAAAAAATATATTTGTGTACATGCTTTTAATGATTATTTTTATAGAAAACTTGTAATGTTCAGAGTAATATATTTAGTTAAGAGCTCGCGTGCTTTTAAGTATAAAGCGCCTCTGCTAGACACAAACTAGTTCAGTCATAGGAGCTCGCGTGCTTTTCCACCTCGGCCATTGGCCCAGGGGATATCTTGAACTTCTAATCATGGGTTAAAGTTCGTGGGCCCTCATTGGGCCTTCACTGATGGCCCAATGTGCCACATTTTTGGGTACGATCTCAACAGTTTTTATTGTAAATAATTTTCTATTTCATAAAAAATTAATAATAGAAGAAAACATTTTTCAAGAAGAAATGCTAGATTAATTTGGACAACATATTTCTATAAAAAAATCGTTAAAAAATCAACATAAACATAATTTTATACATCATTAATATTCTCATAATGAAGAGAAAATTATTTCTTGAATAAAGAAAAAAATATAAATAAATCCATTTACAAAAATCAAAAAATAAATAAATTGATTAATAAAACAATTTAAACGTTTTTGAAGATAATGGCAAGTGGAGCACTCTTTTAATAGTTCAATGGCACACCAAATGCCATTTAAAGTTTAATGGCATTTGAGGAACATTTAAAATAGTATAGTGGCAATGAGGGTTTTTACTTTGAAGTTTAATGGCACACCAGAGATAATTCAAAGTTCGATGGCATTTGAAGAATATTTCTGATAGTTCAGTGGCAGTTGAGGCATTTAACTCCACATTAAAACACCAAAAGGCAATTAATGGGATTGGAAAGGGTCCACCGGCTCTCGGTTGGGGTGGCGGTGGAGGTAGTGCTTCCACTCAATCAATTCAAACCGCCGCCCAACTTCTCCGGTCCAAAATTTGAGCCAACGACTTGAAAGATTCCCAATTTACATGAATGGAAATAGAAAAATTCTACTTTACACTCGGATTTTGACACTCTAGATATCACCTTCCATTCAAGAGATATGACACCCTGTGTGACACCTGGTGTGATAGAATAACATTATTCATGAAAATATTATGGTGTCATGTCCTTCCCTATTGGGAGGTGTCAAGTCGAGCACCCTGAGCTCCACCAGTCACAAGACACTCATGTTAACCCAAGAGTAAACTAACCAAGAGGGGGGTGAATTGGTTTATAAATTTTTTTCGATAAATAATCTCAAACTTAAAACCAATAGGTACAAGTATTAGCACTTAGTGTTACAAGTAACTAAACTATCAATGTAGTGTGCTATATATGTGTAAACTTAATTGATAAAGCAAGTATAACACTTAGATATAATGTTGCACAATATAAATTGATAGAATAGAGTAAGTGCAATGTAAGAAGTAAAAGGGATAAGAGAGTGCAAACGCGATTTATGGAGGTTCAATCAACCAACGTGATCTACGTCCCCCGTTACCGAGCTCTCCGTCACGAGCAAGGCCAAATCCACTATTTTGGTAACTTACAACAAGGAGTACCAAATCCTTAGGCGACTTACAACAAGGAGCGCCTATCCTTTACAATCGAGTTTTCACACGGCTCTCGAAACCAACAATCGAGTTTTGACAAGGCTCTCGAAACCAACAATCGAGTTTTGACAAGGCTCTCGAAACCACAAGATATAATGAATTGAATTTACAATTGAAATAACTCTCTTGACAAATGATATACTCAAATTAAGTACCGAGAGAGTTATGCTAACACTTCAATAGATAGCAATGAATTAAGCTCGAGTGTTAGAGAAAAACTTTGATGCAAATGATAATGAAAAGTTCAATGCAATCAAACAAAGTTTTTCAAATAATCTCTTGTTAAAAATATTGAATCAAATTAAGTACCAAGAGATGCCACACTTGAATAATTAACAATAAGTTAAGCTCAAAGTGTTTAGGCAATGGAACTTTGATGAATCAAATGATAATGAAAAATGTAGCACAAATAATCAAAGTTCCTTAATTGGAATTTCTCTCTTTTAAAAGATTAAAACAAGTTTAGAACAAAGAGAGACTTACACTTCAATCCCAATATAGTGTGAAGATGTTGAAGAAATTTAAACAATGTAAAACCAAGAATCTTCACAAAACTTTCTTCCAAAAACTTTGATGAAATTGATAAAACAAAGTTTAGATCAATCAAAGTTTTATGAAAATAAAAGATGAATATAAACAAGTAAGAACAATGAATTTTCACAAGAAAGTTTGTATAAAATATTTTCTAAGTTGTTGTGAATGAATGCAAGAGAGAAGGCTATTTATAGATCAAATTTTGCATATTCTGTCTTTTGCGGTCGACCTGTTCAGCCATGCGGTCGACCTCAATGTAGCCGTTGCAAGAAAATAGCCGTTGAGTTCAAAAACAGCAGTGCGGAAGATCAGTGCGGTCGACCTCTCCTTTGTCATGCGGTCGACCCCCCCTTATCATGCGGTCGACCTCCCTGGTCGACCTCAAAAAACAGCATTTCAAGATTTTGATTTTTCAAGGTTTTCTGACTTGTTTTTCAATAGTATAATCATGATTTAAGATCAAATAACCTTTGAAAGACAATCTTGACTTAGATAAAAATATTTTATGCAAGTGATGAATTTTCAAGTAAGTTTTTTGATGCATAAAAAATCATTTTCGAGCTCATTGAATTTCATCGCTAAAGATTGAGAGTGTTATACCTTTACATATGTTAAATCAACTCTAATCTTGTATGCTCGACTTCTTGATCTTCATGTCATGCTTTTCGACTTCAATTTTGATCTTTGAATATCTTCAATTCTTTTATGATCTTCTTTCCGTCTCATGTGCTTGATCACATAATTTTGATTTATATCTTTGAGAGACGATTTGAACATAGAGTGCTTTGAATATTTATCATTTACATGAAACACTTGAAGCACACTTGTTAGCAACACAATAAATTCTTGTTTGTTATGATCAAAACAATAAGGTCAAATTGACCATAGGTCAACAACTCAATGTCCAACCGTCATTTGGGTAATGTCAAATGTGTGGTGTTTATAACGTGTAATTAACAATTTCTCGTTTTGTGAAATCATTATAAATTATAAATACAATCATAAATAAATAATTTTGAATTTCTCTATGTCATCAACGAACAACAATAACTCGATCTTCCTAATTCTTATCTTATATACAAAAAAGTCTTTTTTTTCTCAAAAACTAATAAGTAGTTATAACTCAATCTCCAAATTGTTCAAAATGGTTGCAACTTGAACAATCGACACCCTATTTTTTCTAGAATTCCCAACACAAGCCAAAGCAACCCTAGCTAATCTAACAAGAGGCTTAATATCACAAGGAATTGCAAGTCTAGGATCCAAAAACTCACTAAATTTCATCCCTTTTATCAAAGGGATTGCCCATTTCACAAGAACCCCTTGTTCACTTTTTCTACCACTCAAAAGCTCCAACAAAACCACACCAAATCCATAGACATCACTTTCCTTCGAAGCCCCTCTTTTTTCCAACCAATACTCTTCATCCACGTACCCTACAAGGCCTTGCCTATCACGGGCAGCCATGAAATATAGCCCATAGTCACTTATCTTCGGACAAAACTTTTCATCAATCAATATATTTGATGGCTTTATGCAACCATGAATTATAGGTGGCGCCACCACTTCATGCAAGTACTTGATCCCCCCAGCCACCCCGGCCGCAACCCTCAACCTCCTCCTCCAATCCATAAGTGCCACTCCGTCCGAGTTTTGATGCAAATAGAAATCCAAACTCAACATGCCTCCAAATTCCATCACTATAATTCTTTCTCCGGGTGCCTCGGAGAATCCTAGGATAGGTACTACATGAGGATTTTCTGCTAAAGAAAGCCATTTTAGTATTGAAGAGAAACCAAAACCTGGATTATTCAACACAAGCCATGGATGAATCCTTTTCATCGCTACTATTTCTCCATTAGGCGGCATCACGGCTGCATATACGGTTCCGAGGTGGCCTTTTCCGATGACTCTGCGGACATTGAACCGTTCCGTTGCAGCGTCGATTTCCATTAAGGAGTATGAACATGCAGAATGTTTTACAGGGAGAGTTTCTTCAGCTTTAATTGGCTTCTTCTTGCAGAAAAGCAGTAGGAGAACTACAAGAATTATAATTGATATTGAAAGAAGGGCTAAAACAAGATCATAAATTATAATGATCTGATCATCATATCTCATCTTGTAGATTCTTTTTCTTGTTTTAGAGGATAATTAGATCAAGAAATCTGGTGAAGAAACAAAAAATATTTAAACTCGAATTTATGTAATATATGGAGCTGAAATGAGTGAGAAAGGAGTTGGAAAAAGATGTACCTTATCGAACAAAATGTGTACTATTTGACTAAATAAGGCTTGATTGGTAAAAAATGGTGGAATTGTAACGCTTGGATATATATATATATATATATATATATATATATATATATATATATATATATATATGTTAGGTTGTAGTTGGGCCATTTAGGTAGGTTTTTGGTTCTAATTTGGTAGAAAATATTGAAAAGCTGAAAACAAATATATATTTCCGTTGAAATAGATTTGATTGAAATGAAAAAAAAAATGCACTTATATTAGGAGGAAATATAATAAATAAAGTTTTTATATATTTTTTGCATTTTCATTAATTTCATTCCTCAAATATTGGAGCAATATCTTTAATGGTTTATGAATTGTAAAAAAAAAACATTACCACATCAGAAAAAACAAATAATGATTCAAAAATTTCATATCTAATGGCTAGTTTTCATGCTTATATGATACTGATGTGAGAGAGATATTATCTGATGTTATATCTATGTATAGAAAATGTGTTAAACAAAGTAACTATGCAAATATTAGTTTTTTATTTATTAAATCTAAGAAAATAGGGGCATTTGTTATTTGAGATTGTGCTAATTTGAAGACACCTTTATACATAAAACATTGTAGACAAAATTTATTGAGGATAAACTTTAAATTTCATTATCTATTTTATCAACATGGATGAAACTTTAAATGCTCTTAGTTTTCAAATCAATTTTTTTATTTAATTTTTCGTTTTGTTAGACGTCTAGGGGTACGTGACAGCGTCTGCCCACATTTTTCTTAAAAAATTAAACTTGGTGATATTTCTCAATCATGAGGTCCATTGAAGACATATTATTCAAATCTGTTTTCTTTGTTATAACTATACAAGTTATGGAAGAGAAGGAGATAAATTGACTGCAACATATATAAATAGATAATAGCATTTCCAATAGACTCCGTCAATTTGGACTAACGTGGCAATGAAATAGACGGAAGTCAAAAGAACGTGGTGGAGTCAACTAAAATTTGCTTTTCAATGGTGAGGTCGATTTTTCAAAAATATTGATTACGTGACATTTTTCACAATTTTAAATTAATAACTGATTTAAACAATTGTCTAACGTATTACTATCCCCAACTAATTTTTTATACCAACATCTCCTCCTTCGCTTGAAAAGTCATAGGTGAGCTTTTATTTTATTATTATTATTATTATTTTTTAGAATTTTTAGGTGATCTTTTACAGGCGCACATTTCATCCATTTTTTTAATTGGTATAAATAGAGGACCAGATGAATGAATGTAGTTCTAATTTTCTATATGTGCATATACTTGAATTTGTTTGATTGTTTAGTTCGAGATGTAATAAAATGTACGTGAAATAAATTAGTTGTCTGAATTCTTGGAGGAGTGAATTAATTGTGCAGAACCGCCCACCCTTTATTTAGTATTAAAATGATTATTAAATAAAAATAAATGCTGACTTATCAGGTCAGACGAAATGTCAGTTTGTACACAGAGCACTTGATATTGTCAATTTTTTCAGTCACGTCGGTTAGCATTGTAATTGACGGATTGGATTGGAGAGACATTTTGATGAATACTTAGAATTTAAGAAAGAAATATTAAGGGAGGAAACGGAGAAGGAAGAGATAACGATTAGGACCGGACCTGACTTGAGGCCCATGAGGCCGCCGCCTCAGGGCACATACTTTTAGAGGCCTTTTTTTTTTTTTTTGGTTTTCAGCCCAAATAGGCCCAACCCACTTAAAAATTTGGACAAAAATGAAGCTCGGTTATCAGAACGCTCCTTCTTGTCAATCAGTGCCTGCTTGAAGTCCGACTCACTCCTCCACCACAACGCTTCCAGCTTCTTCACTTCACCCTCGTTGACGATCGATCATCGCCTGCCGCTGCCACTTTGGATTTGTTTCACCGGCGCGCGCTGCGGGCCTGCGGCGCTAGTGATTTTATTCCAATTTCAGACGGCTGACTTCTTCAGGTTTCCTTTATTTATTTATTTTCTTAGTATTAATTAATTAATTTATTTATTTTGGTATTATTAGGCTCCATATTCTTCATATAGATCATGTATGTGTTGAAAATTGAATCTTGGATTAGTTAATTACATTATTAGGTTTTCTGTTTTCTACATAGGGCGCTCTCTCTTATTTCGATTTTCCCAATTTTATTTGTTGAAATTTGAGTAGTTAAGATGGATTGATAGAAATTGGAAGAGCCGAACAATGAAGAAAATGTAGTGATTCCATTTATTTTATTGCATCACATTACAGTTAGTTGCTATAATTTATTTTTATAAAATTAGTCACTTTTAGAATATTGAATTTTAAGATCGAGAATATTTAAAACTAATTTACTTTTTCAGTTGTGTTGTAGTATTGTGAATTTGTGATTGAATTGCAGCGAGTTTTTGTGGGTAATGTAAGATTGCTGGTGTATGAAGTTACTACTTGAAATTATTGTTATTGTTTGATACTAATGGAAACACTCCAAGGATGCTCAAAACGCATATGCTACTCTGTATCTGCTTTTCAGCTTAATTATCATAATGCCGGTAAGTTTAAGTAACTAGAAGTAAAGCAGGGAATAAAACAAGTGGGGACTTTATGCTGCCAAGTTTAAGTTTCTTGAGACTTAAGAGGGAAAGCACATACTTCATCTGTTTCTCTTATTCTTACAGCAATCTTCAATTTTTTCTTGGAATCTTATCAGACTTCTATTTAGGCATTGAAGATTTTAAGTGGGGAATAGCCTTCCAAACCTGTAAATGTGTATAGAAACAGTTTGTTGCAATATATGTAAATATTGTGTATCATTCCAAGATGTGAAACTAAATCAATTATTCCCCGTAAAACTTTTCTAGTAGAGTTTTTAAACTTTTCTTGATCATCATTTTTATGTGTAATATCGAACAATGCCTCCTAAACATCAGTCTGGAGCTCAAAAGAGAAAAAAGAAACAAAGGGAAACTGCATTAATTCAAAGTCAAGCGGGAGATATTAACAAATACTTTAATAGAAACATAGAAAAAATACATGAGACAGTGGTGATTGGAGATGAACATGAGATTGTGGATTTGAATGAATCGAGTGATGAAGCTGGCAACGTTGATGAATTGCATGAAAATGAGGGAACTCGACCTGAAGAGATGGATCAAACAGAAGGTTCGACTTTGAATTTAGAGGATCCCGTGAATTGGAATAACATTGATCAGAAACTGATCGATTATTTAGTAGAAATGGGTCCAAAGAGAGTGGATGATATTTTGTTTCCTAAAGATAGTAACAACAGGCACTTTGATTCATCATATTACACACGGGTACTAACAAATGAGCAGACATGTGATAGACGATGGATAGTATATTCTGTTTCTCTAGATAAAATATTTTGCTTTTGTTGCAAATTGTTCAAGACTCAACAAATGATGAGTAGAATTGGGCAATTGGGCAATGATGGATACAGAGACTGGCATAATGTGCATAGGAGTATTAGAAATCATGATGTTAGTAAGGACTATATGGATTGCTTGTTTACTTGGATTGATTTGGAAAAGAGGCTGAAAAAGCAACAAACAATTGATCATAGAGTGCAACTTCAAATCAGCAAAGAGAGACATCTCTGGAGGCAAGTTTTAACAAGAATAATCTCCGTTGTGAAAAGACTGGCCAAAAATACTTTGGCCTTTCGAGGAAGTGATGAGAAGCTCTATGTTGAGAACAAGTGTCTATTTTTACAAATGACAGAAATGATTGCTGAGTTTGATCCAATAATGGAAGAGCATGTTCGGCGTGCCCAAGCACGGGAAATTCAATATACATACCTTGGACTAAAAATTCACAATGAGTTGATATTGACTTTGGAAAATGAAGTGAGAAGTGCAGTTATTGCGAAAGTTAAACATGTAAAATATTTTTCGATCATTCTTGATTGTACTCCAGACGTGAGTCATGAGGAACAAATGTCACTAGTGCTATGATGTGTGGATGATTCGACAGACACGCCGAAAGTAGAAGAATATTGGGTAGAATTTTTGAAGGTAGATGACACATCAGGACTTGGATTGTCAATTGAATTGAAAAATGTGCTAACTAGACTTGGACATGACATTGAGGATGCAAGAGGACAAGGGTATGACAATGGAGCTAATATAAGTGGAAGACACAAAGGTGTACAAAAAAGAATACTTGAAATGAATCCTAGAGCTTTCTACACTCCATGTGGTTGTCACAGTCTTAATTTGGCTATTGTGGATATGGTGGAATGTTGTTATAAAGCAAAGTCATTTTTTGGAGTGGTGCAACGCATCTACACATTGTTTTCTTCTTCTCCAAAAAGATGAAATTTTTTTAAAGATATGGTGTCCGGTTTGACTCTTATGGCATTGTCTCAAACACGGTAGGAAAGTCATATTGAAAGTGTAAAAGCTATAAAAGAGCAAACTGCACAGATAAGAGATGCTTTATATGACTTGGCAGAAAAAAGTGAAGATTCTAAAACAAAAAGTGAGGATGAGACCTTGGCAATGTATAATTTGGAGAATTTTAAATTCTTGCTTGGAATTGTGATTTGGTACAAGTTGTTGTATGCTATCAATAGAGTAAGTAAATTTTTTCATTTTGAAGATATGAATATTGGCCTTGCAATCAACCTCTTACAAGGACTCATTGCATTTCTTGATGATTATAGAGAACATGAGTTTGATAGTGCTATAGGTGAAGCTAAACAAATGGCAAGTGAGTTGGGAATCGAACCTAAATTTCGAGAAAAACGCACCATTCGAAGAAAGAAACAATTTGATGAAAGTGGCAGTGGCGATGTAACACAATCAGGTGAAGAATCTTTTAGAGTTGAATACTTTTTGTTTGTAATTGATCAAGCTCAATCTTCCCTTCAAGTCCGGTTTGAGTAATTTAAACAATATGAAGAAACTTTTGGGTTTTTGTTGGATTTAGAGAAGTTAAAGAGAGGAGGAGCCTCTAACTAGTTTACAGAGATCTTGCAAGAAGCTTGAGAAATTTCTGAGTCACAATGAATGTTCAGACATTGATGGTGAAGATTTATGTTCAGAGTTTATGGTTGTGAGATGTTATTTAACAAGTGAAAGAACGGCAATTGATGTGCTACGTTTTTTGGCTAAATTGAATGGTTTTTTCCCAAATACTTATGTTGCTTATAAAATTTTGCTAACCATACTAGTAACTGTGGCATCTGCAGAAAGAAGCTTCTCCAAGTTGAAGTTGATCAAGAATTACCTTATATCAACTATGTCGCAGGATAGATTAAATGGACTGGCTATGTTGTTTATTGAGAAAGAAATGGTTGAACAACTTGACTACACTGATTTGATCAATATTTTTGCTTTTAAAACAGTTAGAAGAGTAGTGTTTAAGTAATTCTTTTGAACATTTTGTACCTTTTGATATTACAATGTAAGTATTTGGAATATCATATTTTGTTGGTTGTTTTATGTTAGTTAATAGTTTTGAATTTTTTTTACCTTTTGCAATTTTGTGGTGAATTTTCATATCATTTAGTACATTTGTCTTCTGTGAATATGAGTTTTATTGTTGTTTTCAGCCTATCCCAAAAAAAAAAAAAAATTCAGGAGCGCTGCCCCCAAACCCCCGTAAAGCCCAAGGCCCATTATTTCAAGAATAAAGTGTTAGTCTCAAGCATTCAAAACCACAGATACGGCTCTGATAACGATACAGGCAAAATTCATATCCTTTTTATTCCACTGCTACTACATTATATAGGCTTTACTTATATCTGAATTCAACATAAAATCAGGAGACGAGATTCTTATTTGTAACAATAAAGGAAATAAAAAAGGCACATGATAATTATCCTAACAATAATTATCCTAACTCCATCCCTGCATGGCTGACCCATTCTACTCTTACACGGCTGACCAATTCTTCTTCCTCACAGCTGCATGTGTTTGATACACAACATTCCTCACAGTTGCATGCGGGCTGCATAGGTTTGATACACAACATTCCCATCCCCTTTAGTAAATCCTTGTCCTCAAGGATTAAAGTCGGGATAGGTACGAAGAAGTCTCCGTCGATTTTCCCATGTAGCATCTTCCTTTGGGGCCCCGACCTACTTAACAAGTACTTCCTCCTTGGGACGGTAATTTTTCCTTTGAACCACACGATTGTCCAAGATAGATTCAGGTTGTGGAAGGATAGTGACATCCTCAGTAACTGGAGGGAGCTAAACACGAACAGGCAATGAACCAATGTGATGATTTAGAAGGCTAACATGGAAAACGTCATGGATTTGAGACCCATTTAGAAGCTCTAACATGTACGCCACTGGCCAATTCAAGCCGTGATTTTGTATGGGCCGAAAATAGCGAGGGGATAGTTTGAGTGATCAATGAAAGGCCACAGATTGTTGACGATAGGGTTGTAACCAAAGGTACATGTAATCTTCGACCTCAAAGGTGACCTCGCAATGATCCCAATTAGCTTGGATCTTCATGCGATTATGAGCCAGCTTCAAGTTATGCCGCAAGGCTGCTAAAATCTCTTCCCTGGAGCGTAGATTATCCTCTACTGCCTGAACTTTAGTGGTGCCAAGTATGTAGGGCATCAATTTAGGAAGTGGCACGCCATAGACTGCCTCAAATGGAGACATTTTGGTAGCTGAATGTATTGCAGTGTTATAGCTAAATTTAGTCCAAGTAAGCTAATCAATCCATTTTCGAGGCTGATCATGACAAAAACAAAGGAGATACTGTTCCAAGGTTCAATTGACAACTTTTGTTTGGCCATCCGATTGGGGGTGGTAACTAGAACTTATACATAGAGCAGTTCCATGTAGCTGAAACAAGTTTTTCCAAAATGCACTAATAAAATCTTTATCCCGATCACTAACAATTGAGGAGGGAATTCCATGGAGTCCAACCACTTGATTAACAAATGCCTTGGCCACTGAGGAAGCTGTATAAGGGTGCTTTAGTGGAATAAAATGGGTATACTTACTCAATCGGTCCACTACAACCATAATAACATCATAGCCTTGCGAAGAAGGTAAACCTTCAATGAAGTCCATTGAAATATTATACCAAATCCTTTCGGGAAGTGGCAAGGGTTGGAGCAGTCCTGAGGTAGAAAACATTCCACCTTACAACGTTGACAAATTTCACACTCTTTGATGAACTTTTTCACTATATAACTCATACCATGCCAAATGAAATTGGCACGAATTCAATGGGGAGTTTTACGGAACCCAAAATGGCCTGCTGTTGGTGAAGAATGACTATCTTCTAAGACCCTCTGGATTAATGAGGAACTTGGGCAGAGTAATACCTTACCATTTTTTAACCAAACTCCACCCCTCTTCAAATAATTATGTAGATGAGAGGTTGATGCTAAGTTGAGCTGGAAAAAAATGGTTCTGTTGCTACCTCGTTCTGTGATATGGCCCACCAATCTACCTTCGGCCAATATATTGCATGAAATTCAAGTTCAGCAACCCGTGATAATGCATCTGCTCCTTGGTTCTCTACCCTTTCTGATACTGAATCTTGTAGTCATAACCCAATATTTTCAGCAGCCAGCGAATTTGGGTTGGAGTGGTGATCCGTTGCTCAAGGAGATACTTCAAGCTACGTTGATCAGTTTGAACGATAAAAGGTCTTCCCAAGAGGTACTTGTGCCATTTTTCAGATTGCTTTGACAATGGCCAACTGTTCTTTTTAGGGGTGGACAAAAAAATTGGAATCGAGTTAATTGAACCGAAACCGAACCGAAAAATTCGAAATTTTTCGGTTCTTGAAAAAAATTCAAAATCGAAACCGAAATCGATTTTTTTTTTTTAAAAAAAATCTAAATCGATCGGTTCTCAAAATCAAAACCAAAATCCGAAATCAAAACTGATAAAAACATGATTTTTTTTTTAAAAAAAAAAAAAAATTCGCTGAATTATACATGAAAATATATTTATGCCCATGTTTTAATGTGTAGACAATGGGTCAGAGAAGTATAAATTTACTCACAATCTATCCATATGAGAAATGTTGTCCAGATTGATAAGGTATTTTAATTAGAAATCCACGACTCACAATCTTCTCCAAGTAGAACCACATTTTAATGTATAGACACTTAGACAGTGTATAAAATATTGTCTGTTTGATACACTATTATTATGGAGTTTAGTAATTTACTTTTAAGTCATTTCAAATACTATTATTATTATTGTGTGAAATTTACTTTTACCGAGATTCAAATGTTCTTGTTTCCTCGACGTGATTTTCTTTTCAAATAAGAATGATTTTAGAATAGAAAAAAAAGTTTTAACCATCAAGTTTCTGAGATTCACATTCGTTGTATATTTTACATGAATTTGAAGTTTTGTTTTAATTGGAAGCTTTATTTGGTTGTATACTTGTATTTACCTTTACTTTTTGCAAACAATTGATTTTTTTTGTATTTGCATCAAATTTAGTTTTTTCAATTGGAACCGAACAAAAATTGAAAAATAATCGAAAATCGAACCGAAACCGAAACCGTTCGGTTCTTGTCTTTGAAGGAATCAAACCGAAAGTTTCAGTTCAGTTCTTTTAATAACCAAACCGAATCGGTAAACGCCTAACCCTAGTTCTTTTTCATAGGTGGATAGAGCTAAGGCTGAACCTTTAAGGGCTTCACTAAAGAAGGCAATTGGTTGATTTTGCTGGGACAAAATAGCTCCAATTCCAGTACCGCATGCATCACATTAAACGATAATTTTTTGTGCAAAGTTAGGAAGTCTTAATAAGGGCGGGGAAGTGAGAGCTTGCTTCAATTGATTAAAGGCTGATTTAGCTTCGGGGCTCCACTCGAATCGTTCCTTTGAAGTTAAGCGGTGCAAGGGTGCTGCAATGTCCCCAAATCCACGAACACATTTTCGATAATACCCCGCTAGTCCCAATAATCCTCTAACCTCCTTAACAGTGGTGGGCGTTGGCCACTTGTGGACCGCTTCTAGCTTCGTTGGATCAACTGTGAATCCTTCAAATGAAATAAGGTGTCCCTGGTAATTTACTTGTAAGACTCCAAAATGGCACTTAGATTACTTGGCAAATAGTTGATTACCAGCTAAAATGGACAATACCAATTTCAAGTGTCTTAAATGCTATTCCCATGTTTTGCTGTAAACAAGTATATCGTTAAAAAAAAAAAACCAATACGAACTCCCTTAAATGTGGCCGAAATATGTCGTTCATCAAGCTTTGGAAAGTAGAAGGTGCATTTGTAAATCTGAAGGGCATGACCACGAATTCATAATTTCCATCATGGGTTTGAAATGTTGTTTTGTGGATATCCTCCTCTCGAACTCTTATCTGATGATAGCCAGACTGAAGGTCTAGCTTTGAAAGATCTTTAGCTCCAAATAATTCGTCTAATAACTCGTCAATCGCCGGTATAGGGTACTTGTCTTTGATGGTAGCTTCATTTAAAGCCCTATAGTCCACACAAAACCGACATGTCCCATCAGTTTTCTTTGCAAGTAACATCAGAGATGAGAAGGGGCTGGAGCTTAGACGGATGATCCTTGACTCCAAGAATTCTTTCACCATGCCTTCAATTTCTGCTTTTTGGTAATGAGGGTAGTGATATGGGCGAACACTAGTAGGTCCTTGGCCTTCTTTAATTGGAATCCTGTGGTCATGAGGGCGATGAGGGGGTAGTGAGGTTGGTGAAGTAAGGACCATTGCAAATTCCTCAAGGAGGCTACACAATTCTGAAGATGAGGAGCTTAATGGGGCTGCTACCTTATTATCATCATGGGACACCATATGTAAGAAGCATCCAAGACTAGAAAGTTGCAGTAGTTCCTTGGTGTCCAAAGTTTCCAAACATGGTTGATTCAGTCCTTGGAATGTATGTAACTGCCCATCTTTGTGGAAAGTCATGGTCAATTGTCGATAATCAATTTCTATTGGTCCCAATGTCTCCAGCCATTGCACTCCTAAGACCACTGGAAGTACAAAAAAATCAGCTTTTATGGGGCAATCTTGAATAACCAAATTGAGCCTGAGGCTCCTTCCCGTACTTTTAACGTGTTCCCCATTGCCTATCATTACGTTTATGGATTTGTCACAAATAATTGGAATACCAAGCTTAGTGGCTGTGGATTGGTCGATGAAGTTGTGGGTGCTACCACCATCTATGAGAACAATCACATCTCGATTCATAAGTTTCCCCATGACCCGAATCGTTCGTGGGTGACTTGATCCAGACATGGCATGAAGGATATTTTTGGTGAAAGTTCCATCAATTCAGGTTCAGCCGCATTGTTACCATCTTCGAGCTTTGATTCAAGGGAACAATCAGCAGTCATGAATAGTTGTGGGCGTTGACACTTGTGGTCCAATGTATACCTCTCGTCACAATAATAACAAAGTCCCTTCTCCCTTCGCTCTTTGGCTTCCTGGCTTGTGATACGTAGGATGGGAACAAAATTAGGTTGAGACTGCAACTTCAGGATTGGTGGCGAACTAAGAAGGCCAGCTGATGTGATGGGGTTGGTCCTTTGGTTGGTAAGAGTCTGTAAGGGACGGTAGGAGCTACTAGCTTGCCTTTGCAAATTATTCCTTTCTTCAATTAGACGTGGCACCAATAGTGTCGACAAGAGTCAAAGGTTGCTTGATCTTCACATTCAACCTAATTTCATCTCGAAATACAGCAATGAAGCATCCGATCAAATAGTTTTTTGGAAGGTTATCCACACGATAAGATAGTTTCTCAAAGGCTTCTTGGTATAACTAAATAGTGGCCGTTTGTTTGAGTCTTGAGACAGCCTCCGATGGATCTTCATAGTCCGTAGGGATGAACCTATGGAGTAAAGCTTTGGTTAATTCGTTCCACGTAAAGGGTCCCTTGATTTTTGTGAACCAACGATGCCATTGCAATGCTATTCCATCCAAATGAAATGAGGCCAACTGAACACGTTGCGTGTCTGGGATGTCCTTAAACTCGAAGTGTAACACCCCAAGTTCAAAAGTCTAAAACCTAGGCATGTTAACTTCCATTCACATTATATGCGGAATTAAATCATTTACACATCAAAATATTCATTTATCTATTATAAAATTCTTACAAAATTTCGGCAGAGTCTCCTCTATAAATTGGACTTAACCAACCTGTAGAGGGACATCAAAACCATTTTTCAACATAAAACTCAACTCAAATAAAAATCCAATACTCAACATAAAAACCCAATTCTACTTCAAACTCCCACATCACCACATTATTTCAAATTCAATCCCCAAACTCCTCAACACAACATTTTTCATCAATAAGCTTCAATTAAATACAATAAGTGATAATATAACCAATATAAGAAATTCCATAACTAATTTAAACTAATCTCAACCAGACAATTATCAAAATAATGAATTAAGGAATAAATTCAAATGATAACTTTAATAATTTTAACTTTATTAAATAATGTCGACAGCGGGTACTGTCTGAGTCAGCCGCCAAATGTTCTCCTCGGATCACCTAACTTTCATCACCTGAAATGTTGGGGAGGGATTGGGGTGAGCTAAAGCTCAGTAAGTAAACTGTATGCATGAATGCATGCTTATGACATGAATGCTTTAAAAATTCCGTGTATGTATCCCCATTTACTTTACTTTCCAGAACTTTCAAACTTTTCAAACTTTCACTTAACATTTCAAAACTTTCACTTCATTCCATCGTGAGCTAACTTGGTGTAACTTCTAGTCAATCAGAATACAGTGGGCAATTACTTATTTGGAACCAGATTACATGCGCATTTCCACCGCAAAGCGGTTTAACATTCACTTTCCCACCGCAAAGCGGTTTAACATTCGCTTTCCCACTGCAAAAGCGGTTTAACAGTCCACCGTAAACGGTTGAACATTCCGTCGCAAAGCGACTTAATTCGGGTATGCCGGTCCCCCGCGCCCCATTTCCCACTCGCAACTTTCATGAACTAGAAGTACACCCATTCATTCTTTCAAAAACTTGGGATACATAACTTTTGAACAAACTTGCACCTTGATACATTTCTTTCATTTAAAAACATTTGACTTCCCAATTTCGATGCCAATGCATGCTTCATGATGCAATGACATGATAATGTGCATGCTTGAACATTCTTCTCAATAACACATACTTTCATAACGTAAATGAAATTCATCAAGGGAAGTAGATTACAAGGCAGTCATTTACACATTTCACATTTACATTCAACTTCTATAAAATTAGGGGGAAGTTTACTTACTTGACGTCCTTAGCATTTACCGTTATCTGGATTTGCAAGTGGAGGAACATCGGCTGCCCGTGACGTCAATGTACCAAAATATCCTAATTGTTCACATTCATCAATAAATATGACTCTTAGTTCACAAACACATTTGAAATTCTTTTTAATGCTAACCAATCCCAAACATACCATATTCAAAACGAACAATAAAATTTTACTGAACCTTACAAAGTCGCCTTATCCTTTTTAATAATAACAAAACGCCCAATCGAGATCAAAATCTCAAATTAACCTAAGTGTGACCTTAGGATATGACCAAACACATAAAACTCATATTCAAGACAAGGAATGAAATCTCAATGCACATTAGAAGGTCTTCTCATCTTTTAAATTCAAACTCAAACTCAAAATTCCATAACTTTACAAAATTACTTAATCGTGATTCTAACAAGTTCACAAATCTAAAAATAACTAATTATTACAAACTTTACCACAAGATCGTTAACTAAACTTCAAATTTTCACAGCTTTAACGTTATACAATTACAATTTCAATAATTCATCAAGGTTCTAAACCAAATTCTCAATTTAGTTATAAATTCAACAAAACCAATTAATTCAATGAATCCATAAAATCTGAAATTATACAGTATGACATTTCATATCTCAAATTTTCAAATAAAAATTCAAGATTCAAAAAAATCTAATTAAGCCCCAAATCTGAAATTCCTTCATATACTATGAAAAACCCATATTAATATATTTGAAATATGACAATCTACTGTAAAATTGCATATTCATACATACATATATACATCAATACCCACATACATATGCACTACCAAACCACAATTTAACGGTATCAGTCGAAGTTTAGTAAACTTGAATCTGAAAAATATGAGAAACATCACATATTTACACACACTTAACCTATATACACATTTATGTACACACATCAATACAGAGATCGGGTGGCGTGTGAAAAATCACGTGTGCGCTGTGTGTGTTCGGTTGGGTGTGTGCGCAGTCGGGGAAGGGAACGAGGGAAGGGGAGAAAGGGCTTTTACCGCTGTTGGGGTGGTGGTCGACGTCGCTGGCGCTGGTTCGTATCGCCGGGCGAGAGAGAGAGAGACGAGAGAGGGTGATACCGAAACAGAGAGTGAGATCGCGAGAGAGAGCGGAGAGTGAGCGTGAGACCGTGAGTGAGTTCGGTTTGGTGGAGAGGAAGTTAGGTTAGATTTCAATTTTCGTTAATTGCAACTCGGTCCCTCAATTCTCCTCTTTTGTGTAATAAAATCACAACTTTCAAATAAATTTCAAAGTGCCACCAAACTTCTCCCAAATTTCAATTTATGCAATTTAGGCAAATTATTACTCAATAAAAGTAGAATTTGGCAAGTAACAAATAAAATAAATTATTAGGCATAAAATTGCATGTAGATAATTTATAAACTTTTAATTGACATATTTGGCACATTGAACGAGACGGCGTCCCATTCCTCCCACTGCAAAATAATTCAAATAATTATCAACAATAATAATGTCAATAATGATTAATAGAGACATTAATAGAAAAATTACGCGAAATCCATGAAAGCCCGTAAAACGAAAAAGCGGTATTACACGAAGTATTGCTCGGATTTGTAAATCCATCTTGTTGGATCTTCACCTCCAAAGGTAGGAAAACTCAATTTGAGGTGGGCTTGGTTTCACTCATGATAAGTATTGGCCAAAATTTGGTCTTGTGGGATGTTGGGCTGGCGGTTGGCTTCATTAGTGGCAAAGGGGTTTACTTCAGGATTAGGCAAGTGAGGGGATGTGTGTATGGTTTGGGGTTCGGTAAGTGGGTGGATAGGTTGATGCGGAGAGCTTGGAGTTCGGTGAGAACCGTTTGGAGGGTTGAGTGTAGTTGGTTGTAGTTGTGGGTTAAGGTATCGAAACTCGATTCACGTCGACCGAGAATCTCAGCCACTTCATTGCGGAATTCAGTGGTTGTTGTATTGTGGGTGTCCATAATTGAATCCAAGCTCTGATACCAATGATGAATACTTAGAATTTAAGAAGGAAATATTAAGGAAGAAAGGGGAGGAGGAAGAGAGAACGATACATGAAAAATTCATATCCTTTTTGTTCCACTGCTACTGCCTTATATAGACTTTACTTACAGCTGAATTCAACATAAAATCAGGAGACAAGATTCTTATTTACAACAATAAAGGAAATAAAAAAGGCACATGATAAGAATTATGTAATTCTACCACTCAAAATTTGCCACACTAGGTGACACACCTTCACATGGTTGTGTATAGGACCGTTTCATAATGACTGGCCCCACCTCTTATGTGAGGGGGGTCGCACCCGCTGTGGCACACTATGTGGTAGAATATCATTACTCACATGATAATTATCATAACAATAATTATCCTAACTCCATCCTTGCATGGCTGACCCATTCTACTTGCATGGCTGACCAATTCTTCTTCCTCACAGTTGCATGTGAGCTGCATGAGTTTGATACACAACACATTTTTAACTAATAAATAAATCTATTTGTTGACTTGTCACTTCTTTTTTCCCCAATTGACTGAGTGTATTTGAGTTGCTCTAATGTTGTGCAATTTTAGATCGCAAGTGTACGATATCGCAATCAAGTAATAAAGTGGACCTTAGAGTCCGGATTATCGCTCCCACGAGGACTGCTATTAATTACCGAAATATTTTAGTTCTAAACTTTATTTGAACAGACAAATGAATTTTATGTTTTAAATTAAAACTAAGAAGATGAATTAAAAAAGAATTGTGAAATTGTTTTGTTTTCAAGTATGATTGTAAAGTGGTTGGGATTCACGATTTCACCTAGCCAATTAAATCAATTCCAATTCCAGATTTTATTTTCTAAATATGCATTCGGTCGAATTCACTAATGTATATTGAAATTCCTCTCTCGAGTTTAAATCAATTCTACCTAAATAAGTCAACCATGTATATCTACATAGGGTCCGAATATTCCTCATCTAGATGCATAACACGCAAGAATTCACACACGACCGCAATAATAACACGAGTATATCTCTATCTCTTGTTCAATTACTGGATTTATTACCACGTTCTAAATTATTAACTCACCTCTCGGATTATGGAAATAACTCAATAAATCATGAATTGGTGATCAAGCAATTCAAGCATTAAGAACAATAATAAATCAATACATGCAACGAATTACTAAAATAAAGGAATTTGGAATTAAAATAATTAACTAGGCTACATCGTTCATCCCAACGTTATATTTAGTTACACATCATGATTAAAAAGCATAAACAATAAAGTAAAACGTTCATTGAAAACAATAAGAAGAAAGGAAAGCATGCACCAAGTCTCAATTCTTCAATTATCTTCAATTCACGCCCCTTTGCGATGCTTAATTCCCCAAGAATTTGATGTAAAATCTCTGTTGTGGCTCGTTCTATGGAGAGGCAAAGGTCTAGATCTCGTGCCTCTTATGTTGTATATATAGGTTTTGGAGAAAACCTAGGTCAAAACAAGAAAATTCTGATAAAAATCGCGAGAAAAAGCCCACAGTCGGCCCAGTCGGACAACCGCGCGATCGCGCAGGCATATTTCCCGCGATCGCGTGGTAATGCTGTTTTAGCCTCGGGTTATGATTTAACACCTTATCGCGATCGCTTGGTATGCAACCAGCGATCGCGACTTCCTCTTTTCTCGGCTGTACAATTTAGTCCATGACTTTTAATTGCACCTTCAGTCCTCAACTTTCAATTGTTGCAATTGAGTCCACAAACTTTATCTTCTTCTCGGTTTGACCATTCAAGCTCTTAATTCACTCAATTAGGTCCTCCAACCTCTGATTTATTCACTTTGGCACCAAGCATGTTTCCCGGTTGTTGTCACAAACTCCTCACTTGTCCAATTTAGCTCCAATTAACATCCAATCGTATCATTCTTCCATTAATTGCTTCATTATTCTTCAATTGGGACATTTTCTGAAAAGTAAACAAATAAACATAAATTAAATAGCAAATATTCCCAAACGACAATAATTAATCTTCATTTAGACATACAAATAAGTGTATAAAATACACTTATCATCTAAAAAAAGCATATGTAAAACGTTAGATAAGGAAGTTTAGAAAGTATTGAATATTTTTAGAATAAATTTAAATTCTATTATTATGTTGTTTAATTTGACCATATTCAACATCGGATTCAAATTACACTAATTGTGTTTTATAGCGTGGGTGGAATTTTGGTGAAAAGAAAATAAATTTTAGGGAATTAAATTCCTGAGAATTGGAAGTTTAATGTGTTTGATTGATTTAATTTTCTACTAGGTGGAAAAAGTGGGAAATTTTTCAAATTTTTTTTGTTTGATTGACATTATTTTTCAAATAAAACAAAATTTACTTATTTTAATTAAAAAAAATCATTTTTCACATATTTGTACTCGATAATAATAATAATGTTAATTTTTGAAAAATAAATAAAATTAACAAAAACAAAAGGATCAAACGTGACGAAAATGAGAAAAGATTTTGACTGGAAAATAAAACCTCCTATCATGGCTGGAAAATGAATGCCTCATTTGTAAGGAATTGGAGGCGTGTGAAGCAAAAAGTATTAAATGATTTCTATGAAAAAAACTTGGTAATCAAACATGTCAAAGTTGGAAGATTGGGTGAAGAATCACATTTTCCATGGAATTTACCTCCCATCAAACGCAGCCTAAGGCTATGTTTGATTTCCCTAAATTTTTCTAGAAAATGTCAAATTATGGAAAACATTCTCCACCTTTTGTATTTGTTTGGTATTTGATTGAAAAATTGATGTAGGACAGGATCGATGTAAAATTAGATCGAAAAAAGGATGTAGCAGAAATTTACACATTCTTGACGCAGTACAGAAGCAAGGAATTCAAGCTAAAAACCTTAAAAGAAAAATGAACTTGGAATCCACCAAAGAATTGAGAAAAGAATATCAAATAAGTTTTATTAATCAATGAATGAATAAAAAATACGAATTAACCCTTATAGGGTCATAAAATAAAGTAAAATATTCTAAATCAACTAGAAAAATATAAAACATATTCTAAATCAACTAAATAAAAAGAATTCGAAATAAACTAAATGACAGAAATTACACTAAAATATTAAAACACTGTTTCTGCTGCCTAAACAATTTCGAACGTCCAAAATCCACCATATGTCACAGCTTTGCTGTAAGTTGCACTCTTCTCGTCCAAAATAGACATATTATGGGATCCAACGGAGGTCGAATGCCAAATATGTAATTTCTACTACAACTACATCCTTTTTGGGTCTACTTTTGTATCGATTCTGTTTTACATCAGAACCCTTCCACCTCCAAATAACTAGACCTCGAGTTATAATTTGAACTTAAAAATTTTCAAACTATTAGCCATTGGCAACGTCTTGCTCATTTGAATTTAAATTTCTCAAAGCCATAGATTAGCGCTCCAATAAATTGACCAACTAAAATATGTGGTTTCATAAATAAATCATCATCACCATCAAGTTGTTCCTTTAAGACATAATAGTTAACATGTTTATCATGTAAACAAGTCACCGAAATTGTTTCATCGATTTTTAACTTTTCGATTTTATACTTCACAACACAATCTTCTACTTCTTTAATGATGTATTCTTTGATTTCATCCCAATAAATAAAATTCACATTTTTGTCTTGAATGTTCTTCCTACCACTAGCGATCACATCTCATGTCTCATTACAAGTAACACCCTCTTTTTCCTCAAATTCGAGCCACTCAGCTACGAAAACCATTATATCAATTAAAGTTGTAGGTTGATATTTGGGTAAATGTGTTCTTTTTTAGCAAGATAAATAAATAAGCAAAGGCTTGGACGGCAATAGGTTGAAAAGAAAATATTGGACCTGATTCTTCTTTGATTTGGAATGGATCACCCATGGATATAAATCAAGAATATAGAGATGGGAAAAACCCGTTTCTGATACCACTTGACACAACGGGAAATTAAGGAATTTGAAACACAAAAGAAAATAAGGATAGCAAGAAGGAGATACCGACTGTAATACCACTTGAGGGTTGCAAGTATGAAAAATTGGTGAAAAGAAAATAAATTTCAGGAAATTTAGGTCCTGTTATCTTTACTGTTTTGAGGTCGTTTTCTGTTTTTATTTTCGAAAACACTAAAAACGCGTTCTCTTTACCATTTTGGAAAAAAAAATTGTACACAAAGCGCAAAACGTCAAAAACCTCGTTTTGGGCGTTTTAAGTGTATTTCAACAAAAAATGTTCAAAACGCGAAAAACCTTTTTTTTAAAAAAAGAAATCCTAACTTGGAATCAAGCTTAAAATAATTTTTTTTTTTTTTTTTGGAGAATTATCCTAACTTGGAACTAAGCTTAAATACTTTTTTTTTTTTTTTTTGAATTATCCTAATTTGGAATTAAGCTTAAAATAAAGTTTTATTGAATTCAATATCACATTACAAAAAAAAAATTAAGTGAAAATTCTTGTTATATTTCAAAAAATGTCTTGATAAATGGAATGTGGTAGCTTTAAAAGAACTTGCATTGGATTTTAATAGAACTAGAGCTTCATTAAATCTCGAATCTGACCAAACTGTGTTAATATAGACTCTTATTAATGTGTTGCAGGTAATCATGTTTTCAGCATATTGTGAAAGGAAATTTGAGTTTAAGCAAGTAGTATTCTGCAAAATTTCAAACAGAACGTGTTTTTCAGTTTTTTATCTTCAAAAACAGTTTTCAAAAATGACAAACCAAACGAGTTTCAGCAAATTTGAAAATAAAAATAAAAACAGGAAATATAAAATATTTTCGAAAATGAAAATACAAAATAAAATACAAATAGAACGCCGCCTTATTTTCCAAATAAATTACTGTTCATTGAAAATAAAATGAAGGATTTTGAGTATATTTGATTGAAAATGAAAATTGATATTTAAAAGTGTGGTAAGTGTGAAAAATGAATTCCCAATTAAATCAAAAGAAAATATTTTCTCCATTTTCAAGAAAAATTACGGAAATTAAGATAAGAAAAATTATTTTTCATCAACCAAAAATGCAATCAAATAGGTTACTTTCATTTTCCATGAAAATCACTTTCCATTTTCTGAAAGTTGTGCTTATATCAAATGAACCCTAAGTATAATGTATATTGATAATATACTATCGAGTCTCGATATGGCCACCCATTGTTCTCTTGCAAACATTCATGGAAGAAAACAAAATAAAATCTTATATAAGCGAATGTCTAAATATAGTTAGTACTGAATTTGAATATAAAATGCGCATTAAATATATTGACAAATTTTTAGTTAGAACAACCACATTAATCCTCCATCCAATTTTTTCCTACCAGTACTTGAAATGCTGAATTGTTTCAGAAATCTGGTGGAACCTCTGGGCCCACTTTTGGCATTATTATTTGATGCAAATAATAATTTTGTATGTGGCATGCTAATTCAAAGTAGTTGGAATTTACAATAAACAAAAATTTACAGATATATATATTTTTTTCCTATAAACTTTGGCCATCCGTAATGAGTTTTTAATAGCTACCAACTTAGGTGGTTTAATCTTTATTTGCTTACTACCAAAATTATTTATTTGATATTTATGTACGAAATGGAAGAAAAAGTAGGGCAAACTTTAATTTGGATATATTATATCATCCAAAATTAAATGTTATTTTTTTTAATATTCGGAAAGATAAGTTTATTGTATTGCACGGAATATTTGTATTTACAAAATATAAACACTATTGAAATTTATCAACCTACAAATTTTTTCAAAAGATTACTGACATTATTTTTTAGAAATATTTTCGACGTAACCACATTATGTCAGCTTCGTTTGATTGAACATGAAAATTATTCAAATATGTTCAAAAATAATTCCTTAATCTCAAAGACGGCTATAACTTTTTTAAAAGACGACCTCTATTCTCACTTCAATTTGGCCAACATAAACTCTCATGCTTCATCACTTGGGAAAATCTGGGCTTTTGTTACTTGTTTGGGCTCTTTTTTCTTTCAATTGGTCTAATTGGGATTGGGCTTTGAAGCCCTTTTTATACTAGTGACAATTGTTGGTCAGAATATTTCCTATTTTTAGCATTTATAACATAGAGAATTTCTTCAAATTAAAATTGAAGAATAATTTAGAATCATATTTTCTGCCATCGTTACATTGTTGAGTCATGTCTAACTATATATTGAACATGCACGGTAACTCCAGCTAAATTCTAATAATTAAATCTACCTTATTTACTCTTTCAACGTTATAGATACACAATCAATTGAATGCTTCGAACGACTCTATAACATGATTTCCCATTTTTTTTCCCCAAAAAGTTGATTTATCAATCACGGGAAAAAAAAAAGTAATAAGAAAATCGTAATTTTTATAAGGTTATCCAAACACGGCACACACATTAAATTCCAACAAAAGAATACCACTCTGGGACCCAATGTTCACCCATACTAACCCCGCACTCCCACCCCCACCCCACCCCACCCAGCACAGCAGACAAACGATACAAATGTATAGCCTTGAGTCTTGACAAGTTCACTCCACTTCTCATTCAAAAATCTCCTTCTTTTTCTTTATCCTATAATAATGGCTTCCTCCGCCACCAATTTCCTCCTCCTCCTTGCCCTCTCCTCCGCCGTGTATGCTTATGCACGAGACAGCCAATCCTTCAACAAAATTCCTAGCACCACCAGTTCCACCACCACCAATGTCGTCAAGTCTACACAAAGCTCAAACACTAAAACAGAAGAATCCAACAGTCAACAGAAAGACCCTAGTTTTCTTCCTCAAGATGAAAATGTTTATGGCCTTTATGGTCTTGAATCTGGCCAGCTCCCTCCTTCCGCCTCCGCCACCACCACCACCACCACCAATGTTGAACCCGAAACCACGAAATATCGCCCCAAAAACTACAACCCTGTCGCCTATGTTACTGAACCAGAAGACATGACTACATTCGCTGAAAAAAGTTATACCACAGGCCTTAACAACTATGCAGGCGGAAATTTCAATGAGCAGCCTCAAGGGCTGAGCGAAACAAGATTTATGGGCGGCGCAACCCCGAACCACCATGAGAATTACTACAGAAATGGTGACGGTAGTTACTACAACAGCCCGCAAGAGAATGCAATGACAGGATACAGAAGAAACAACTATTACAATAATGGTGGCGGCAGTTACTACAACAGCCCGCAAGAAAATACCATGACAGGATACAGAAGAAACAATTATTACAACAACGGTGGCGGCAGTTTCAATGGCCAGACTCAAGGGCTGAGCGACACCAGGTTTATGGGCGGCGCGACCTCAAACCACCGAGAGAATTACTACAGAAACGGTGGCGATGTGAACAGTTTCCAAAAGCAAGGAATGAGCGATACAAGATTCTTGGAAAATGGCAAGTACTTTTATGATGTAAACAGTGAAAAATATAGCCGTAATCATCCATATGAGAGCTTGAAAGGAATTAGAGCAAGAAATGAATACGGAAACAGGAATTATTATGGGAATAATGAGAATTCATATGAGTACAACAATTCCATGGAGGAATTTCAGAATGAAGATGAGTTCCAAGAAAGCCAAGATGGAGAAATTATGCCTTGAACATAGACGAGATCTTTGCTAATGTGGATTAGACAGTGGAGAATAGTTACCGTCTCGTCTATTCAATACAGTCTAAGTTAATTAATTGGAAAAGTGAAGAATTGTTTATGAGGGGATATTATTTTTTTCCAAGTTCTTTTCAAGATTGAAGAATTGGATTATGAACTTTTGATTTTGTATTTGGGTAATTATTAATTAAATAATTATACATTGTGTAGTTTACGCCCACACCCACTTATTTATGTTGATCAACTACTAAAAAAAGCATTCATGCATAGAATATCGATCCCAAGATAAATGTTTAGATTTTCCAAATGAAAATTGCATGGAAATATTTATTTGAAGTCGAGATTAAGCCCTTGTTTGATCCCATTCTTTTTCATAAAAAATACAACTTTTTTCTACAGTAATCAATCTCAATCATTCAAAAAAGTTAAGCCCACAATTTTTTACTTTTCAAATCACTTTTTAACCATTAGATTTTCAAAACCCAATTTTTTTTTATCAAAAACTATCTACATCAAACAAAGGCTAACATAACTAATTTTGTAGATCGAAATAATTCTTATAAAATATCGATCTACATTGTGTGTACAAATATATTTATCAAGTCTTGTGCAATTTTGAGCCACCATTCCCTCTGACTCCACCAACCCACACACTAATGTATGTGTATGTATAGTGTGGTTAATCATGACCACGTTACTTGACCTACCAAAACGTGCAATTTTGGAAATATTAATATTGGCAGGGGCTATTTTGGTTCATACAATTAAGAAAATTTGTTATAGAACTAGACAATTTTTGTCCTTTGCAGTTGAGTAAGATTATTTCTCTGGACCAATGATCCCAACCCATGATTATAAATTTCAATGAATTTTGTGAATTCGAATATATATTACCACATAATTCTTTTGTACATTATCATGGAGTATATAATTTTTATGGATTGACAAGATGTCAAGAAGAAAGTGAAAGGTCTTTATTTTTTAAAAAATAAAAAAATAAAATTTGTTGATTAGGTTTTTATCTAATCATATCGCGTAAATTTGTAAATTGTGATGTACATGCAGTGCATGCACAATCGTTCTCAAACTTTCATTTAAAATGTTGTTCTCATCTTCATCGTCGTGTTGTTTATCTGAATTTAGGGATGAGAATTTATCTATTTGTCATTTTCAATAGTGTGGTAGTAACATGTTCAGTATTTAATGCAGTTGCCATTATCTAAAGATAGTTGACAAATATATTGCTGGCAGAGAGCAACTGAATGAGGGACTAGAAAGCAAGTCGTGTATGTTAGGTTAAAAGATAATCTCCAAATGCTCTTAATTTTGTCTTTCTCCTTAATAGAATGAAACTACTACATTTCAGTATGGCTCAGAAATTATACACTAAAATGGGAACATGTAGAGATGCAAGAGTTTTCATTATGTCGGGGTATAGAAATAGATAAAAATGTACAAAGCACATGTAGCTGAAGATTTTACTTCAGATTCTGCAAATTTCCACATTTGAGGAAAACACTATCAAATGACAGTCTTATACAAGCCAAATATCAAACCAAACTGATAATAGGCCTATGGAGTTAATTTAGTCATACCTTAAACGATAAAAAACCGACATTCGAAGAAATCGGTATATACCAAACCCAATCATCACGAAGTAAATTGTTATAGCATCAACATAGAGAGGGAGAGTAATTTCAAGGTTCTTCAACAATATTCACCAACTCGTACTCGACCAGGGATAGATTGTTGTCTTCTTTGACAACAAATTTTTCAGGTTCAGTAACCTCGATGCGTCCCCACTTATCAACAGCTAGCCTCATGGACCCCTTGAACATGTCAATTTTTGCATTCCGAAGAATCAAGGTGTTACCTGGTTTCATCAGATCAACTGCAGGAAACAAAATCAATTTATCAGTCATCGCAGTGGAGTTACACGTCCTCAAAATTGCAAGTATGGTTGTAAACAATTATTATTTAGTATAAAAAATACCACTAGTGTAAAAATTCGGATGGATGAAAGAGCCTGTTGACTGTACTGCCAGATGCACTAATCGGTTTTTGGTATATGTTGGGGGGGGGGGGGTTAAGCACAGAGAGAGAGAGAGAGCATGGAGAAGACGACCTATTCCAAGTTTATAACATCAAGGTGGAGATCAAATATACCCATAATCACATCAAAATGCCAAAAAGAACAGAAGAAGGGGGGGGGGGGGGGAGCACACAGAGAGAGAGAGAGAGAGAGAGAGAGAGAGAGAGAGAGAGAGAGAGAGAGAGCATGGAGAAGACGACCTATTCCAAGTTTATAACATCAAGGTGGAGATCAAATATACCCATAATCACATCAAAATGCCAAAAAGAACAGAAAAGGGGGGAGGGGGGGGGGGGGGGGGAACCACAGAGAGTATAAGTTTTTAGAGAACGGAGCTCAAACATGTGCAAAACAAGACAACTAATGTCTATAATATTCAGTTACACGTCCAAGGGAATTGAAGAAAAATGGCACCGCAGATATTAACAATAAATAAAATCCCTCTATAAACCACAATATATATTGATACACAAGCATAAGTCAAGTCAATATACATATCAAAAAATATAAAATACAGAAATATGCTCATATAATAATTAAAATCTCTAAATGAATATCAATATATTTGATTCTATTATAATACTCCTCATCACAATCAGTTTATTCTTCTTATTGTTTGACACAGCCATCGAATTACAATGTCTTATTTTCCACCTTCTGTATCATGGCCAGAGAAGAAAAGAAAACATCTGTAAGAGGTCCTAGCCTATTAGAAATTAGCCTAACAAGCTGAGATATAAAAGGAAATAGAAACAAGCACCACCTAATGTGAACCCCTTTAGTGTGTGACCAAAAATTTCCACAAACAATTTGAATCAACCCAAGAAAGCTAAAATTGATAATAAATAGATCTTGACCAAAACTTAATCTAATCAAAATTTCAAGGAATAAACTCTAACCCAATGGATAGAAATAAGTAAATACCAAGAATGTGAATTCAACAACAACACAAGAATAATAAACTCTATTGAAGTTGGAGAAATTCCTAAGAGAACAAGATTAAAGGAAGAATTTTACCTCTAGTCTTCACACAAATACATGCTTCAAAGTTGAAAACCAGGGTTGTGTTGGGTATTTATAGTACAATAATTAAAAGAAATTAAAAAAAAAATCTGGAATTAAGTCAAAATCTCGTGAAATCTGTCTTCAATTGAACCATGCGATCGCGCAGGGTAAAGTCACACGATCACTTGGGTATCCGTTTGTTCTCCATTTTCGATTGCAATGCATATGATTTCAGTATCAAAGTTATTTTCAGTTTGGGCTTGATTCCATACTTTCTGAACAAGTCCCACCACCGACTCTTGAATCTTTTTAGCCTTAGATCTCGTCATGGGCCCCACCGGTGCGTGCATTGAGGTTTGACTTCCTAAATTCTCATCACCATCTTAGCCAATTCGAGGGGTAAGCCTCAATAAATCAAGGCATAGGGCTTGAAAATGGAACTCATGGCATAAGATTGAAGGTGTTTAGTGAATCACACAAATTGGGCTTCAAGACATGTCTCGATAAGAACTTTTGAAACAATGCTTTTGATTGAGAACTATGAAGCATGGATATGGAGAAGCTCTTGGGCATGCAACACTTGATTTTTCAGAATAACACCATCAAGTTAAGAAATTATAATTTGCTTTTTATTTTATTTTTTTAGTTTAGATTTATGCCATGGAGCCTACTCTAGGTATTGATGGATTCTATGATTTAGTCGAAAATCAATGATAAAATGGTAGAAGCGTTAAGTTAAGTGACAAAGAGAAGAAACTTCTATCACGCATACCAATTTTGTTTAAGATATGTATAATGCAGAAAGTTACAAAATTGAAATGTATTCTTAGTGGATTTTCTATTAATTTTATAGACTTGGGTTAAGGTTTCATTCTAAATCTTATCTTTTTAAAATCACGGATGAGTTTATACAGCATATCCAAGATTAGATAAATTGTTGATTGTAATTTCTTAAAGATATGACCTTACTCGATGAGGCTTTAAGAAAGATTGATTGAAATAACTTAGATGAGGACTTTGAACCAACGCTAAATAGGTTGGATATAATAAATAACTGTTGCAATTAAGAAATATTATATAAAACTACCTAGAAAGTTAGAAACTTTTATACAGCGGTAATTAAAAAAAAATAAAAAGTTCACAAGATAAGGTAAAATAATTAAGTTGTTAAGATGGATGTGTGGGCAATGAAATAGATAAAAGGGATAACAAAATAAAATATAAGCTAACAAGAATTGGAACCGAGATTCTGATATTGTTGGAAAAATTTATTGTATTGAGTTGTCCTATAGGCTCAGACGTAGCAGTGGATCTACAGAGTGACAAAAAATGACTTGTAAGAGTGACTCCAAATTTAGTTTTTGTTCCTTTTCAATTGTTATATTGTTCACATAATGAAATCAAAAGCTGAAATTTCCGTGCTTCTGTTCCACTGGCTCCAACATCAACTTCAACTGAACTAAGCCACGCAGAACCACAAAGAAGAGATTATTTAAAGCTTTTATTCTAAAGATAATTGAAGATCACAGTTTAAAAACATTCTCCGGGTATGTAAGAAATCAAGCAGCACTGGCCCCGTCACTTTTAGATGAAAACCAAACTCAAACTACAAAAAAAATTTAGTATTTCTAAACCTAAAGTTGCTTGAAACGAAAAAGAAAAGACACCAACACAGGGACAGGTGACCCGAGAAATGCTAAAGTGATTAACTTTAACTGGAAAAGAAAAAGCATCCGTAAACTTAATTTGAAACTGAAGGTAATAAAACTATATCAGATCGTAAGTGCCAAAATGTATAAAACTTGAGCCACAATATCTCAAATAAATAAAATAACACAGAATTGCTACTATTCTTCCTCCATAAAAGTTCACAATTTGTACAGTTTTATAAACAAATGTTCCATATATCAGAATTTTAGCCAATTACCAACTTTCCCCAATAATAAAAAATTAGCAAGAAACAGTAACCCCTTAAAAAAATTATATAAATACACGTGTGTGCGTGAAGGAGAGAGTGGCGAACGGACCTTGGTTATTACGGGCAGTGAAGAAGATGGTGCCCGTTTCATCACCGATGAGGCACTCCGCGATACGAGTATTCTGGTTCTGGGGTCCACGGAACGACATCGTATTCCGCGGCTTCTTGCTGAGTACTGTGTTGGAGCTCAATACTTTCACAATCAGAGTGTGGCCATTCGTCTCCGGCTTCAAAGAATCAACCTTTACAAACACCGGTTTTCTCAACCCTGACTTGTTGCTGTTCGGGGCTGCGATGCCGTCGTCGGATTGTTCAAATGATTTCGATGAATCTTCGGTTGCCATCGGCGAGAGAGACAGTGGTTAGAGATTTGCGGATTTATAGTTGTCGGGTTTTGTGAGTTGAATTAGAAATGAGAAACCCTAGCCCTAATTTCGAATATGAATAATCATAGAACTGAATATAACTTGCGGGCTTTTAATTTGGGAAAAATGCCGTGGAACCCCTTCATTTATCCTTTGTTTTCAATTGCACCCTTGATAATTGATATGTTATGTCTTCATTTTTTTTAAACTCATTTTTATAGTCATTTTCAACCACACATTCATGCAATAAAATATTAAATACGTAAATTCAAAACTTTAACCTACTTTTAAACCGCACATTCGGTAAAAAATCAATATTCAAAACATCAATTTCTTTTTAAAATGTCTACCAAATTCGAAAATTAAATCAAGAATTGAAAATTTGTAAAATTATTAAATAAATATATCGTACAATATTTTTATTTTACTCGCTCACAGCATATCAATTACCTTCTTAGATCTCTAAGAGCTTGTTTGGTATTTTGATTTTTAAAAGTTTTTGTTTTTTTTTTAATGAATGTGTGGTTTAAAAAATGTTGTAAAAATAAAAAATTGTGGACATGATTATGAATAAATGGTTGAGATTAAGTTTGAAAAGTTCAGGTAAAAAAAATTACATTACCAAACAGACTTTAAATTTCCAATACACGTTCATCCCTTCCTCGTTGGCATTAGGGATGACAATGAATCGGTATGAGTCAAGTTTAACAAACTCATATCCTATCCGCTAAGAATTTTTAGCCTATGCTCGACCCATATACACATCTCACTTAAGCCAGTTGGAGGTGGGTGTAATTTCATATTTAAAAAATTCATTTATTTATTTACTTATTTTGCAAACATTTTGTTTATTTTTTTCAATAAAGATAATTGAAAACAAACCTGACAAACTAACGAGAAGTAATTAACATATTTTAATTTTAAAAAAAAAAACTAGAAATATTTACATATTTTTGAAGAAATCAATAATTAATTAGCATATTTAAAGAGATCAAATTAACAACTAATTAGCTGAAAGAAGTAAAAATCTTAAAGGACGGAAGTGAAAAAACTATGGAATGAGAGAATGCAAAAATGTTTGGAGATGGAGTGTGAATGTATTTGAGATACTAAAAGAAGTAGGGTTTGTGAATTGTGACTTTTTTTTGTGTCTTTTAAAGGCTAATTTTTATTTTATTTTTATTTTTTTATGCAACAAAAAGTTATGTGAGTCGAATATGAGTCTTGTAGAAAAACTCACGCCAACCAATACTCATAGGGTTTTTAAAATTTACTTTTATGCTCGACATAAAAACTCATTAGTCGGATAATCTCCACCCGCTTGTATTGGGTCTTTAACGGATACCAGGTCCATGAATATTATTGTCATCCATAACTAGCGTCACTCTCAAGATCATTATCTTGGGCTTACCTTTCATCTCACGTCATTTCTTACTTCCTCTCAACCTCATTAGCCGAACAGCAAGAAGAATGAAAAACATCACTAGCTGCCTCTCTAGCTAAATTCATTTCTCAAACAAGAAGGATTGGTCCTCAAATCCTCAAGGCTTGCAAAAACGGTGAAAACTTATTCATAAACAAATTAAAAGTCACCAAACGGAAGTTGTAATTTTTTCACTTTGTTTTTTCTGATTTTTTTTTTTTTTTTTTTAAGTTATATAGATGGAAATATACCTGTTCGAGTCCAGGTTCTATAGGATTAAGAAGAGATATTGATGGTTATCACCTATCGTATCATGATTAAAACCGTATTTCAAAGAAAAATCTCAAATGTTTATGTAATCATCAGTCCATTAATACAACACTATATTTTATCTACATCATCTCAACTGCAGATAAATGCTCAAATTAGGAGTTGTTTGGTCTCATGTCTTTTTCTTTTTCTATTTTTCAATTTTTTTTATATTCATTTTTATTTAACAATATATTTATATGAAATCCACCATTTTTCATGGTTTTCAACTACATTCTTCCAAAAATTCAAAATTTTGAAAAGGTGACATGGGACCAAATGTGCTTTAGAGTCAATTATTTCGATGCCGTGTTTAGAGTGTGTTTGGTATTGTTTAAAATAAATTTTTTTTGAAATGAATAGTGATTTTTATCAGAATAGATGATTAAAATTTAATAGAAAAATTAAATATTGTGTGCTTGAATTTTAATGGATGATTGAAATTAAATAGTATATAAAAATGAGAAAAAATTAATGAATACCAAATAAGGACAAGGTAAAATTTCGACGATGGTCGACAAGATAAAATTTCGAGGTCTGGGTTCGTAACTTGGTTTGGTACTTTCCGATTTTGACTTGTTTTCCAATGTTGACGATAAACAAAGTACCAAACGCCACCTGTATGTCTCCAAGAACACAAATAGAAACACGGTAGATTTTTCTAAACAAAAATCCTGCTCACATTTCCCAAAAGAAAACGACAACGGCGTAATCACTTTCAAATTACCATAACCTTGTTTTTGTAATAATTTTATGTACCATTTCTTTGTGGGCTTTATACATGGACTCCGAATTCGGAGGTTCACGCGCGGTCGCAAAGAACCGATTCATCTTGCAGCACCACCACCGACTCAGCCAGAGCCATGGCAGGCTCCACAACGACTCCTCTCTATTGGGTTCGTTTTCTTTTTCCGTAGTTCTTTTTATACCACTCTCAATTGAAACTAAAATTATCGAATTTCTTTTTCTTTTCTGTAGATCGCTTTAATTTAGATGATTTCGAGGTTGAGGAAGAAGACCCTTTACCCGAATTCTCATGCCCGTATTGCTGCGAGGAGTTTGATATAGCCTACCTTTGTTCACATCTAGAAGATGAACACTCTTGCGAATCAAAACCCATCGTGAGCTTCTCTTTAGATCGATTTGTATATTTATCTTTTAAATTTCTGTTAAAGCAAAATACTTTGTTTGATTTGTTGCTGTTGTCTTATGCTTGCTTTACTTTGCAGAGGTTTATATCTAATTCGTTCTGAAGTTTCCATTTTTAATTGTTTGTTTATGCCTTTTCAGCGAGGTAGATTGAATAGTAGTGACTGTTTAAGAAAGGAAAGAAGTTAAATCTGGTTATATGTTCGAGTTATGCATATCGCACGTGTTTATAATTTGTTTATAATCGGTTAAACTACTTTTTATCCGCACATTTCGAGGAACTTTTCCATTTATCTGTTTATAATTTAAATCAATTATAAACCACTCTCAAACATGCTTTGATATCTCCTCAGCATTATCATTATATGGATTCTTCTCGCATTAGTATCTCGTCAACCTCATATTTGCAAAAGTAATGGGATTTCGGTAGAGCTATAATGGTTTGTACTAGAGAGTTAACTACAGCATTAGTAGACTCAAAGACAAAAGATGAGAGCTGATTTATGTATATTTAGCTTAAAGCAAGATAGAAAATGAGCAGAGTGTGTTATAGACAGCATGAGATTGCTGCGTATGATAATTTTTATCTGTTTTGTGAAAATTTAGGTATAAGAAAATTTTCAAGTCTTTCACATAGTTATAACCAGTGAAAATGGTTCACTTTTACTTGGCTCATAATCACTAATAGACAGTTTTCATACATGCTTCCTGCTGGAATGAAGTTAGTGAAGAAAGGCATGAGGAGGGTTGATTGATCAGCAGGTTTCCGAGGACCTTCTAAGTTACAGCAGATAATGAAGATTTACTAGCTAGTGTTTTCTGGTTTTTGGGACTTTTATGCATTCTAGGATTTAGGATGTTTTCAATGTTATCTATTGGAATGGACTGTATTGGAGTATCGAATCAAGATTCTTTATACAATCTTTACGTACATCTGTAAATATTAATTGAATAAGCAAGTCTCAGCATCGACTGGCGAGTACTCGGTGAAGAATGTATGTTTTATCAGAATCAGGATTTATATCGTCCTCTTCTCGATTTCTCTCACGTTACAATATCAACTTTCTTAATAGTCCATTTTTTCTGATGAAAACTGATGGAACTTTGCACAATTTCACACACAAACTCATATACGGAGAGGGCGTGTTTTACATTCTTCTTCTTATTCTTCTTCTACTTCATTTCTTTCGATGAAAACAAGCTTCGATTGTAAGTATATATATTTAGTCCATGTTTGGTGGAGATTAGGATAATATTTTTAGTTGATTTTGATAGAAATTGATGAGATGTGTGGTTGAGATTGATTGTTGACTTTGACTTAAATTAAAATCTAGATTTTAATTTATACCAATAAGAGGCTTAATGTTGTTTCAAGAGCCTTATAATATATTAATTTCTTTCTTGCAGGTCTGTCCAGTTTGCTCAGTTAAAGTTACCGGAGACGTGTTAAATCATATCATCCTGCAGCACGGACACTTATTCAAGATATCCTTATCTATATCAATGTGTATTTCACATGCGTTCCTGCATTTTCAATAGAATTCCATAGACGAACGTGTAGTATTTTGCACTTAAACTATTATTACATCCAAGAAAATATAATCACTTATATTCCTGCATTTATGATAGAAAGGTTTCTTTAACTTGCAATTACCTTCAGCGACGTCGAAGACTGCAAAGAACTGCCATTCCCAACAGCCGAACATTGTCCCTCCTGGGAAAGGATCTTCGTGATGCCCAGTTACAGGCCCTTCTAGGAGGCAGTGGCTATCGATCGCGCACTACAACTTCAACCAATGATGTCCCCGATCCCTTTTTATCCTCTCTTTTGAACTTTTCTGCATCTGAAACAGAAGAAATTTCCAAGTCTGTGATTTCGAGTATTGGCATGGCATCACAGCATAGGTGGAAATCAAGGTAGTAAATCAAATTGCTCTGATTCATTATCATTATATATATCTCCTTTGCGTACTTGATAAGGTAGATTAGTTAGTACTCGACAGTTTTATCTTAAATAAGAAAACGATGATAAAATCTCTCTCTTGCAGTGTTAATTCGTCCTTAAGTCCCGAAGAGAGGGAAGAAAGAACAAGACAGGCAGCTGGAAGAGCCGTTTTTGTCCAAGATATGCTGGCCTCGACTCTATTAGTCGATTCCGAAACTAATGGAAGACCTGAATCGAATGTTTAGTAAGCAATATTTGACAGACCAGCCAGCAGTATAATGATTGAGTTTTTAATTTTTTCCTTTCGTTAATCTTATATAGTACTGTCGAATCCAAAAATGTCATAGAAGTTTACCTATAATGTATGTTTTATTTATTTGTTTTGCTTAAAATAAATTACAAGTGTGCGCCAATGTCTAGTGCAATCTATATCTATATTATATATTAAAACAGAACAGCCGTCAAAATTTTTTCCGCCCATTTTCAGTTTCTATTTTTGGAATTTTTTTTTTTTTTTTTCCAATTGAATTTCCGGAATTGGAAAATGAGTTGTTGACAATTAATGAGACATTTAATGTGGGAAAGTGTGTAATGCATTGTAAATAGGCACTTGATTACATGTATTGAATGCTAATAGTTTGTCTATATATATATATATTATTTTAGGGAACTATATTTATACAACACATTTTTTAAAATTTACACCATAGTTTAATTGCGAGATAGATCTTCGTTATTTGTTTAGTTTTGCTTTTATATCCTTAACTTTTTTTAATCGCATTGTTATTTATAACATTCAATTAATTAATAAATTTTATTTCTAATCGCAATTTCTATTCAAATATTCTGCTAATTTGCATTGAAAGGATGTGCAAATATTTTTTTTAACTTTTGTATTAATTATTTATTTTGATTATTTAAAAATATGAGAAATAAATAAGTGTTTTTCGCCAACAAAACAAATATATTGAACAAAAATTGTCTCAAAAGACAAGATGTAGAAATTAATAAAGAGTTGATGATAAAAAAATTATAAAAATTTTTAATATAACTATTATAATTTGAAGTAGTTTTATTGTTTGTAAAATTTTAATAATTATTTTAATATAATATTATTTTTTATGCATTTTGTATACTGGATAAATTATGTATAAGTATTAAAAATTAACAAGCACTTATCAAAATTCATATTGTTAAATTGCAACTTCCGTTGTTTTCCAGTCTAAAATACTTTCCAAAAATTGAAATGCATTAATATTCATCATTAATTGCTTTATAAAAAATAGATTTTATAAAGAAATTAATACATTTGGAAAACTACACATTAACTTTGAAAAACAAAAATAGCTTTACTTTTTCTTACATTATTTGTGCATTAATTAGATTAATATTTTATTAAACTTTAATATTTGTTCTTTTTTGTTTAGTTAAAAATATTAGTGACAAATAAGTTTGTTTATACTTCTTAATAGATTTTTTTTCCAGAAAGCAGTAATTTTTTTTTAGAAAACGGTGACTATTCATTTTTTTAATTATTTGAATTAAACTTGCTTGCATCAACGTAAGAGGTACTGATGATAATTAATAATTTATTGAAACTAAAACTAATTATTATGTCATCACATTGATATACATTTGAATGGTATTATGGAAATCATTTTACATAGTGAAATTAATTACTATGTTATGGATAACGCGTTGACTGCATTTGGTCCCTGTTTGAGACCCATTATTTGGAATAATGTGATTTGGAATAGTAAATTTTTTAGAGAATGTGTAGTTAAAAATTGGAGAATATTTTTGGATTTATGTGTATATTATTTTATTGGTATAATGTGTGGTTGAAAATGAGATTTAAAAATAATAGGTACCAAACAGGGGCTTGATAATGCGTTTAGTGCAATGGGAAATGAATTTGAAATTATTAAGGATGTTCATTTTAATACTTAAAAACGCAACTCCAAACAATGTGCAAATATCTGTTATTTTCGATAAAAAATAATATCAATTTTTTATCGAACAACAACTTCATTTTTTTATTTTTTTTTTGTGAAAAAATATGGAAAACTTAATAACCATTTACTACTTAAATATATAAATTGATTTTTATTACTCAAAGAAGCTATTATAATTTGAAGTAGTTTTATTGTTTGTAAAATTTTATTAATTATTTTAATATATTATTTTTTATGCATTTTGTGTACGGGAGAAATCTTAATATATTATTATTATTATTATTATTATTATTATTATTATTATTATTATTATTATTTTATTATATATATCTATATTATATATTAAACCACAACAGCCGTAAAAAAAATTTCCCACCCACTGTCACTTTTTTTTTTTTTTTTGAAACCTTCTGTTTTTTTGTGTTTTTTTTTCCTGATTTTCGATACAATTGTTTAACATTAATTATCAACTTGAATATGTATTGGAATAGGTGGAAGACGTGTCATGCCAGTGACTTTTCATTTGTTGATGTTGAATTGATTAATGAGGTGTGGATGGGAAATGGCTTTTCATTTTCCCATTTCATATTAAATGCTCGATGCAATTTTTATTTGGCCGAACTTAAGTATTAATTAGTAGTAATACATTTTTTTGAATAAAACAAATATAAGATTAATTTTAATAATTGTCTAAAAATTATATGATCTAAAATTCTCGGTATAATTTTTTGACCTTCAGTGTTATCCGGTTGCCATGTCATGATAATTGCAAGATTTGCGTAAGTATTATTTTAACTACTTGATTTTATATGTAAAACTATAATGTTATTGGTTAAGAATGAATAATATTTTTTTAATAATTCTTAATTTTAATAGTTTTGTAAAGGTTATATGGTACGATTTTTGCTATAATTTTTTTACTCCAATATTGTCGATTGTTATATCATGATAATTGCTAGATTTATGAAATTGTTATTTTGACCACTTGATTTTATAGGTGAAAATATAATTTTATTGGTCAAATGCAAATATTTGTGGGTTAAGATTCAGCACGCTTTTATAATTATTATGATTCTTATTTTTGAGTGAAAAATTTAAAGCTTAAATACGAGAGGAGAATGCATAAACCATTAGAAATATATTAATACATTCCACACAATCAATATTGTATCCATAATATTAAATAAAAAACATGATACACCATTAAATAAACTACTAAATTTGGATTTTCTTTGAAGTTGACAATAACTCATAAAAATTATTGAAATTAACAATCATTTTTATTGGTCAAATACAAATATTTGCTCTTAAGATTAAACAAAAGCTTATAATTACTGTGATTGATGTTTCTGAAAGAAATTTAGATAAAATGTTAAATACATGAGGAAATTGCAAAAATTGTGGTTAAAAGCGAATAATATTCTTTTAATCATTCTTAATTTTAATAGTTGTGTGAAGATTATATGGTATACCATTTTCGTTATAATTTTTTTGTCACCAACGTAGCATTTTGTCATATCATGATAATTGCTAAATTTATGTAATTATTATTTTGACTACTTGATTTTATAATTAAAAATATATTTTTATTGGTTAAATACAAATATTTGTGGGTTTAAGATTAAGCACACATTTATAATTATTGTGATTTATATTTTTGAATCAAAATTGGAAAAACATAAATACGAGAGGCATAAATCATGAGAAATAATTGATACATTCCACAATATATTTATATTTGGAGAATACTTTAGTATTATTTACCAATGTATTAAGTAAAATACTAAAGTATCCGACAAACATAGCATCCTCAATATCTCACTTATTTTTATTTATGGATTAAAATGGTGTAGTATTGAATTTATAATGCTTATACTAAACTTAAAAGAAAAGTGTTGACATATTTTATTACAAATCAAATTTGTATTTTCAATTGGAAAATTGCATTCGTACAGGGCCTGTACCTGTAGGATTACTCTTTTCAATATACCAAAATTATTCATTAATTTTACAATATATTTTGTACGATACAATATCCGTGCATCGCACGGGTGATGCACTAGTTATATATTAAAGCAGAACAGCCGTCAAAATTTTTCCCGCCCATTTTCAGTTTCTATTTTTGGAATTTTTTTTTTTTTTCAATTGAATTTCCGGAATTGGAAAATGAGTTGTTGACAATTAATGAGACATTTAACGTGGGAAAGTGTGTAATGCATTGTAAATAGGCACTTGACTACATGTATTGAATGCTAATAGTTTGTATGTATATATATATATATATATATATATATATATATATATATATATATATATATATATATATATTATTTTAGGGAACTATATTCATACAACACATTTTTTTAAATTTACACCATAGTTTAATTGCGAGATAGATCTTCGGTGTTTGTTTAGTTTGCTTTTATATCCTTAACTTTTTTTAATCGCATTGTTATTTATAACATTCAATTAATTAATAAATTTTATTTCTAATCGCAATTTCTATTCAAATATTCTGCTAATTTGCATTGAAAGGATGTGCAAATATTTTTTTTAACTTTTGTATTAATTATTTATTTTGATTATTTAAAAATATGAGAGATAAATAAGTGTTTTTTTTTCAATTGAATTTCCGGAATTGGGAAATGAGTTGTTGACAATTAATGAGACATTTAATGTGGGAAAGTGTGTAATGCATTGTAAATAGGCACTTGATTACATGTATTGAATACTAATAGGTTGTCTATATATATATATATATATATATATATATATATATATATATATATATATATATATATAATATAATATATTATTTTAGGGAACTATATTCATACAACACATTTTTTAAAATTTACACCATAATTTAATTGCAAGATAGATCTTCGGTATTTATTTAGTTTTGCTTTTATATCCTTAACTTTTTTTAATCGCATTGTTATTTATAACATTCAATTAATTAATAAATTTTATTTCTAATCGCAATTTCTATTCAAATATTCTGCTAATTTGCATTGAAAGGATGTGCAAATATTTTTTTTAACTTTTGTATTAATTATTTATTTTGATTATTTAAAAATATGAGAAATAAATAAGTGTTTTTCGCCAACAAAACAAATATATTGAACAAAAATCGTCTCAAAAGACAAGATGTAGAAATTAATAAAGAGTTGATGATAAAAAAATTATAAAAATTTTTAATATAACTGTTATAATTTGAAGTAGTTTTATTGTTTGTAAAATTTTAATAATTATTTTAATATAATATTATTTTTTATGCATTTTGTATACTGGATAAATTATGTATAAGTATTAAAAATTAACAAGCACTTATCAAAATTCATATTGTTAAATTGTAACTTCCGTACATCATTTTTGTTTTCCAGTCTAAAATACTTTCCAAAAATTGAAATGCATTAATATTCATCATTAATTGCTTTATAAAAAATAAATTTTATAAAGAAATTAATACGCTTGGAAAACTACACATTAACTTTGAAAAACAAAAATAGCTTTATTTTTTCTTACATTATTTGTGCATTAATTAGATTAATATTTTATTAAACTTTAATATTTGTTCTTTTTTGTTTAGTTAAAAATATTAGTGACAAATAAGTTTGTTTACACTTCTTAATAGATTTTTTTTTCCAGAAAGCAGTAATTTTTTTTTAGAAAACGGTGACTATTCATTTTTTTAATTATTTGAATTAAACTTGCTTGCATCAACGTAAGAGGTACTGATGATAATTAATAATTTATTGAAACTAAAACTAATTATTATGTCATCACATTGATATACATTTGAATGGTATTATGGAAATCATTTTACATAGTGAAATTAATTACTATGTTATGGATAACGCGTTGACTGCATTTGGTCCCTGTTTGAGACCCATTATTTGGAATAATGTGATTTGGAATAGTAAATTTTTTAGAAAATGTGTAGTTAAAAATTGGAGAATATTTTTGGATTTATGTGTAGATTATTTTATTGGTATAATGTGTGGTTGAAAATGAGTTTTTAAAAAATGAGATTTAAAAATAATAGGTACCAAACAGGAGCTTGATAATGCGTTTAGTGCAATGGGAAATGAAATTGAAATTATTAAGGATGTTCATTTTAATACTTAAAAACGCAACTCCAAACAATGTGCAAATATCTGTTATTTTCGATAAAAAATAATATCAATTTTTTATCGAACAACAACTTCATTTTTTTTTTTGTGAAAAAATGTGGAAAACTTAATAACCATTTACTACTTAAATATATAAATTGATTTTTATTACTCAAAGAAGCTATTATAATTTGAAGTAGTTTTATTGTTTGTAAAATTTTATTAATTATTTTAATATATTATTTTTTATGCATTTTGTGTACGGGAGAAATCTTAATATATTATTATTATTATTATTATTATTTTATTATATATATATCTATATTATATATTAAACCACAACAGCCGTAAAAAAAATTTCCCACCCACTGTCACTTATTTTTTTTTGGAAACCTTCTGTTTTTTTGTGTTTTTTTTTTCCTGATTTTCGATACAATTGTTTAACATTAATTATCAACTTGAATATGTATTGGAATAGGTGGAAGACGTGTCATGCCAGTGACTTTTCATTTGTTGATGTTGAATTGATTAATGAGGTGTGGATGGGAAATGGCTTTTCATTTTCCCATTTCATATTAAATGCTCGATGCAATTTTTTGCTGGCCGAACTTAAGTATTAATACATTTTTTTGAATAAAACAAATATAAGATTAATTTTAATAATTGTCTAAAAATTATATGATCTAAAATTCTCGGTATAATTTTTTGACCTTCAGTGTTATCCAGTTGCCATGTCATGATAATTGCAAGATTTGCGTAAGTATTATTTTAACTACTTGATTTTATATGTAAAACTATAATGTTATTGGTTAAGAATGAATAATATTTTTTTAATAATTCTTAATTTTAATAGTTTTGTAAAGGTTATATGGTACGATTTTTGCTATAATTTTTTTACTCCAACATTGTCGATTGTTATATCATGATATTTGCTAGATTTATGAAATTGTTATTTTGACCACTTGATTTTATAGGTGAAAATATAATTTTATTGGTCAAATGCAAATATTTGTGGGTTAAGATTCAGCACGCTTTTATAATTATTATGATTCTTATTTTTGAGTGAAAAATTTAAAGCTTAAATACGAGATGAGAATGCATAAACCATTAGAAATATATTAATACATTCCACACAATCAATATTGTATCCATAATATTAAATAAAAAATATGATACACCATTAAATAAACTACTAAATTTGGATTTTCTTTGAAGTTGACAATAACTCATAAAAATTATTCAAATTAACAATCATTTTTATTGGTCAAATACAAATATTTGCTCTTAAGATTAAACAAAAGCTTATAATTACTGTGATTGATGTTTCTGAAAGAAATTTAGATAAAATGTTAAATACGTGAGGAAATTGCAAAAATTGTGGTTAAAAGCGAATAATATTCTTTTAATCATTTTTAATTTTAATAGTTGTGTGAAGATTATATGGTATACCATTTTTGTTATAATTTTTTTGTCACCAACGTAGCATTTTGTCATATCATGATAATTGCTAAATTTATGTAATTATTATTTTGACTACTTGATTTTATAATTAAAAATATATTTTTATTGGCTAATACAAATATTTGTGGGTTTAAGATTAAGCACACATTTATAATTATTGTGATTTATATTTTTGAATCAAAATTGGAAAAACATAAATACGAGAGGCATAAATCATGAGAAATAATTGATACATTCCACAATATATTTATATTTGGCGAATACTTTAGTATTATTTACCAATGTATTAAGTAAAATACTAAAGTATCCGACAAACATAGCATCCTCAATATCTCACTTATTTTTATTTATGGATTAAAATGGTGTAGTATTGAATTTATAATGCTTATACTAAACTTAAAAGAAAAGTGTTGACATATTTTATTACAAATCAAATTTGTATTTTCAATTGGAAAATTGCATTCGTACAGAACCTGTACCTGTATGATTACTCTTTTCAATATACCAAAATTATTCACTAATTTTACAATATATTTTGTACGATACAATATCCGTGCATCGCACGGGTGATGCACTAGTAACTTTAATCTCACACTAGATGAAAATTTGAATCTATAATCATTATGATATATTCGAAAATATTTTAAAATTCATCTATCGAGTTCTCTGAATCATATCTAGCGTGACATATCAAAATCAATGTTTAGAAAATAGGACTGTACCAATCGGTTCGATCGAGAAAATTGAATACCGGTTAGAAAATCAGTCCAGTTCACCTAGAAAATTGGTAAGAAAACTCGGTTTTCATTGGGGACCATTCGATTTTTAAACCCAGTTTTCGGATTTTTTTTTCTGTAGCTGTTTCAAATTACTTTTGTGTATAATTTTATTTTTTAAATAAGTAAATATTAGTTTATTTGTAAAATAACTTATTTTTTAGAAAAAAATTTAATTTTTGAAATAATTTTTGATGTTTTAATTGGAAAGGTGCGGTCTCGATTCAATTCGGTCAGATCTTTTCACTCTTGATCCGTTCAACCTTTTTGGTACGAAAAGATTTTCAGTTTTCTAAATATTGATCAAAATAAATAAAATTAAATGCGTCAACTACAAGCTTCGAATGTTAAGTAATAAAATTTATAATATATTTTGTTGTCCCGAAATTTAAAATGAGGCAAGACCAAGTGACAATCTAGCGAATAGTATGAATACTTTCCATCAACGAGGATCATTTGTGTAAGTATAACAGATTTGGACTCAGAAATTTTTCCTATTTATAAAACGTGTAGATTCCGTGCTTGTTTGAGATTCATTATAATTAGAATATTTGAGATAATGCACTTCGAAATGGTGATTCTTCGAATAATGTGATTAAAAATTAAGAGAAAAAAATATATTGACAAATGTGTATTTAAAATAAGATGAATAAAAATGTATGAAATTTATAAAGTTCTAACAAGGGCTCAGTATACATACGTGGTACTCCCTCGACTACCTTCAACGGTAGTAGGGATTGTCACGAACTATCCACATGTTCAGCTTAAAAAAAAAAAAAAAAAACATATTTTTAAACAATATAATTCCTCAAATTATTTTTTAGAAATACATATTTTTTTCTCTACTTCTCAACCACACATCTTACCTCGAAAAATTTGTTTTTAAACACAATTTTTAACAAATAGTTCTCGCTCTCTAAAAATCCGGATCCTCCTCAAGCGGTGAGCTAAATAAATGGTTCGATCTGTTGATTTTGTCATCCGGTTCGCTTTAGACCGACTGGTACGTTAGGGTCTCATCCCAAATGGAATAATCCGTTTTTTTCCGATTTCCCTTTTTCTCTTTCTTTTATTTATACTAGCTAGTAGTGAGTACATGCATTACATAACTTATATATAGGATAGTTAAGATGTATAATATTTTTGAAGTACTCCGGGGCGGAACTAGGATATACAAATGTAGTAGGCTAGAGGAAAAAATGGAGGGTGACCCCTCGCCTGGGGGTTCGGGGGCCGAAAAAAAAATTTTGAAGCCAAAAATTAGAATAATTTAGAGTTCGAATTCGTAAATATAACAAAATAAATTTGCTTAAATGTCAATATGTAACTGCTAAAAAAAGCACCATAAATGTGCAAATACAAAATATATTGATATGTTATTAGTGACGCATTATCCTACTCCCCACACGATAAAATTTATCAACAATGACATTCGTATCAATTTTTAAGGAAAAATAAAAAAAACTAAGTAAGCCCTTTATTAATAAAAAAATTAACTACTAGTATGTCAATCTAACAAAAGAAGATAAATCACTTCTATAATAAATAAATTAATTATCATAAAAATCCCTAATTCTAAATAAGCCCTAAATAACTAAAATGAATTAATCAATAAATTCAATACTCAAAACAATTTACAATCAATAATTAAATTAACACAAATCAGATTTTCCGTCTACAAACAATTGAAAACAAGTCATATTTTTACTACACTACTACTGTGCTACAGTCTACAAACAACTGAAACAAGTCAAATTTTTACTAATTACACTGGACTAAGGAGTAAGGACTTACCTTGCAGTTGCAGAGCAGACCCGTTGCCCGTTGGTAACTTGCCGACTACTGAAGAGGCGAGGCGAGAGCCGGGAATGGGGGAAGCCCGAAGCCGGAAGCAGCAGCAGCAAAGCAAGCCAGCAGCAAGCAGCGTGACAGCGTCTCTGGCTCAGCAAGGCAGTCCGGAACAGGCACAGGCAGAGGCAGGCTGCAGGCGCCGGCAGAACAGCAACAGCAAGTCAGCAGCTTGAAGCCTTGAACTCCTTCCTGTACGCGCACTGACCAGAGATCGGGGGAGTGTTTGTTCTGAAATTGAAATTGTGATATGGATTGGGTTGTGAATTTGTAGTAGTGGGCTCAATTTGGATGAGAAATCTAGTGGGCTAAGTAAGATAAAGTGGTTGGGTACCCAAATGATCTTCATAATTTTCAAAATTTCTTAGTGGGCTTGAGCCAACTGTAGCCAATGAACAGTTCCGCCCCTGGAAGTACTAATACTATTTTTAAAAGTATTTGAAGTATTAATTATTATTAAAAAAAAATTAAATTGTTAAAAAAATTATATGTCAATATTTTTTTATGAAATTATGTATATAATTTGAAAATTTTGAATAAATCGAATTGTAATGTTTTGATTATAATAACATTTCTTTGTACATAATATTTTTGTCAACTTCACACAATTTTTATTATTTTTTTATTTTACCAAGATTTTAATGTTTTGGTTATAATAACACTTCTTTGTACATAATGTTTTTGTCGACTTCTCACTAAATTTCTTATTTTTATTTTCTGATTTTACCAATACTTTAATAGTTTATATTGAAATTTCGCGAGAAAGTTATATATAGTTGACTATGAGAGTATGCATGTTCACGAATATATATTCAAATAGTAATTATTATTTATTCTTAAGCATTGTTAATAGTTTTTGCAAAGTATAGACATATTGAAAATTGTTCATCTTGAATTTGAATTAATATATTCCATCTTTTACTAGAATTAATAGAATACGTGAAAGAAAAACTTATTTTTCATCATGTTATCCAATGATTGTTTCTCCATGGATTATATGTATTTTGAAATCACGATAAATCATTCTTGTCTCATTGCAAAGATCATTGGATGAGCCTAAATTCCTTAAAAGTATTATTGGAGAGTTTATTTTCAATATTAACTTGTTTGGTGGAATACCATTTGGCAACAATGTATTTCAGGAGCTCATCTCGGTAAAATTAGTTTATATCATCTATTACTTCATCGAAATTGAAAAAATCTACACTTTCTATGTGAGATAACTTAATTGTTTGTCATTGAAGTAGTCAATTTACTTGTATTTTGTTTAGAAATTTCATGGTGTGCTACAAAATCAGAAAAGAGTTGCATATAATAATATAAGCAATAAATTAATATAATGAACTACGTTATTAATATTATTAATTCACAATAATGATATTGTATAAGGATTTAGAGTATCTCATTGATATGTATTGATTTAGTATAAAAGTCAGTGAAGCATTACATATAAAATGTCATATGCAGATTAATTCAAAAATTAATTTATATTAATGTAGTGCAATATAATTGTATTAGTAATTATATTGTATGTAAATGTTAATTAAAATTTGTAAAATATTTTTCATGTAACGTATGAAAATTAAAATCATGGATTAATGAAGTTATAACTTTTTAGATTGAAGGTAATGTTATATATATATATTGTAGACTATCAGACAATTCAATTTTTTAAATTTTGGATGTAATATTTTAATTATTATATTAATATTTTATAATCATAATAGTATTTATTAAATGACGAATTAAAGATTATAACATAATTTTTCTTAAAAAATCTAAAGAAAAAATATAATAATAAATCAGTACAAAAACTTGAAAAATATTGAGAGGAACGCCAAAATAATAAAAGAAAAAAAAAAGAAAGGTAAATATGAATTAAAGTTTTTGAAATATTTTTTTATTCAACCTATGAAATAAAAGTTACGGATTAATGGAATTGTACCATTTTGAATTGAAGTTCACGTACGTGGTTATTATATTCATTCATAATATAGTAAATGTAGAATATAAATTATGAAATTTGAATAGATGATTCAATTTTTAAAATTTTGGATGTAATATTTTAAATATTATATTAATATATTATATTCTAATAATATTTATTAAAGAACGGAGTAGTTTTTTTTTTATTTAATACTAAATATATAAAAAGAGTAAAAATTTGAAAATAATAGTATGAAATTTTATTCCAACATTGTAAAATGTTGATAGTAAATTAATTTAATATCAAATAAATAAAATAGTATAATAATATGAAATTAATTACATTACGACAATGTAATTCTTAAAAATAAATTAATTAATGTAAATGTTATTAAATATGGGTAAGGGTATTTTTGGTATATAACTAAGTATATAGGGGTAAAATAGGGATTCAAAATATTCTCCTCCATCCATCTTTTTTTGAACACTAGTATTCTATCACGTGTTTCGTACGTCCTATGTACGCGATAAAAGATCTTATACTTCGTATCTCCTATGTAATGAAGTATAAAATGAAAATTATTAAAATCATCATATTATACAAATATAATTATAACTCATTGAATATAAAATATAATAAATAATACGTTATTATTTATGATATATAGTATTAAGGTATATTAAGTATGTAGTATTAACACTAAATCGTGTTAGGTAAAATCTTTTTAAATTATTACGATCCTGTCAAATTAATTATTATTAATAATTTTAACTTTAATAGTGAAAATAATTATTCAAATGAAAATTACTCGATTACTTATTTATTTATTAACTTATGAGTAAAATTTGTAATAGGCATTTTCAATTTTTCTCAATTATTAAGTGTACATCTTGATATTTATGTAGCAAAACGAAAAATAGAAAAGACGTTAAAAAAGTATTTGAACCATAGATATATTTTCATTGTTTTGTTAGATTTCAACAAGCGAAACTTCTTTTTCATTTGATAAGGATTTAAATCAGATTTTTATTAGATTTTTGTTGACCACAAAATCCGGATGGACCTTGGACCAACACGTCTCAGCTCCTCCCTCTTGAACACGTGGATCTCCTGCGCACTGTGACAAACAATCAGTTTGCAAAGGGGGCCGAGGTGGCTCCCGTTTGCACCGTTTGCACTCCGATGCCTAAGTCAGTACTCATTTTGGGCAAATGTATATTGGGTGCGGGAAATATAAATGTGTAGAAGAGAGAAAAGGGAGTGAGAGAAGTATAGAGTTAAGAGTGAGAAATTGCTAACCCTTTACTTGAAGACAATTGCGCTTCATTTATAGAGGAACTTCTTGTCTTGGATCACGACACGTGGCATACTTTACACTTGTCATCACCCTAGCTTATGGATGTGACAATCTTGCTTTTCAACCTAATCATTGCTACATTTCGTAGGGGATGGGCGCCTTCACGTCTGGGTAAAGGCAGTGTCCCATCACTGACTCCATCTCTCTCTTCTGGTCAACGCCATAAAGCGCCCCGGCTAAGTATAAAGCACATCGGCTGCGCGTTAACCAGGTCGGCTAAAGAGGTTTGCTTGACATACCACCTCGGCATTCATCCCAAGGTGATATTCCAGGCCTCAGCTGTGGATCAAGGTCCATTGGGCCACTATTGGGCCTTCGCTGGTGGATCACTGTACCTTTCTTTGGGCCCGGATTCAACAATTTTGACAGAAGTTGATGAATTTATGTGGTTACAAATTTTGTAAGTTCCATAAAATATTTGATTAAAATTAATTATTAACTTTAACTTAGATTAAAATTTGAATTAAAATCAATACCAATCGGGGGGCTTAATTACATTCGTCATATAAGTGAAGATCTAATAATTATTTATCTATAAATATGTTTTAATAACTTACCTCTTATTGCCCTCGAAAAAATAATAAATTATTCTCTTCAAAGTGACCCTCATATTAGCGTTGAAATAAATAACTCTATATTTTTTTATTTTGATTATTTAAAAAGTTATTGGTTTTAAAATATACTAGTTGTCTACCCGTGCGTTGTATGAAATATATAATTTTTAAATCATAATTTTAAAAATATCTTGATTCAATCATATCGAATAAAAAAATAAAATTTCAATATAAATGTTATTGAATTTGAAATTTAAAAAAAAAAAACAAAACCATTCAAAAAAAATGCTACACGTGCACTAAGTATATATCGTCACTCAAAATTTGACACTCATTTAAATTATATATATATATATATATATATATATATATATATATATATATTATTTTTGTTTACATTTTTATCTGAAAATTTGCCCGCCTCATCACCTATTTCCCTTTTAATATGTTATAATTTTTTATTAATTATATTTTTTAATGTGTTGCTTACATATATTTTGTTTGAAAATCCAATATATTAATTAATATATTTTATTTTTCCTTATTTTTTAAACATGTCAATTTTAGTCAAAATAATGAAATGATTAAGCCTCCGTTGGGTAATAATGTTTGATTTATAAACTTATTTATTTATGATTTTGAGGTAAAAAATAGTTGCTCAAAATTGGAGAGAGAAAATATATATGGATAAAAAGTTGATAGAAAATAATTAATTATTTTTGTAACATGCGTATTGAAGAGTCTACTCATTTGTTGAGATATTAGGAAGAAAAATTTCAATAATTTTATTTATTTATTTTCAAAATACATTAATTCAATTTTTTCATTTCTAACTTAACAAATTTATATAACATATTCTTATTTATTTTAAAATATATTAATCCAAAATTTTCATTTTCAATGTAACACAGTTACATAAATATGATATGACATTTATTTATATTCAAATATATTAATTCAATTTTTTCATTTCCTATATAAAACATGTTATTGAATTTGAAACTTTTAAAAAAAAAACTAATCAAAATAAAAAAAAAAAATCTGCATGTACACTCAGTGTACCGCGCCACTCAAAGTTGACACTTAATTAATTTTTTATATAAATTTCTTTTAATTTTTATTTACGTTTTCTCTAAAAATTTGCTCACCTTATCACATATTTTCCTTTTAATATGATATAACTTTTTGATTAACTTTATATTTTAATATGTTGCTTACGTATATTTTATTTTTCCTTATTATTTAGACATATCATTTTTGTCAAAATGATGAAAAGATTAAGTGTCTGTTTGGTATCGTTTAAAAAGAGTTTTTTAAAATGAATAGTAATTTTTAGAAGAATAGATGGTTGAGATTTGGTTGAAAAGTAAAAAATTGTGGGCTTGACTTTTGATTGATGGCTGAGATTGAATATTGTAGAAAAAAGAAATAAATTTAATATGAACCAAACAAGGACTACATTTTCTACCATTTTATCATTTTTGGTAAAAAGTTGATAGCATGGATTTTTTCAAAATATAATTTTATTTATTTATTTTCAAAAAATATTGATTCAAAATCTTTATTTCTAACTTAACAAATTTATATTGCATGGATTTTTTTATTTTCAAATATATTAATCCAAAATTTTCATTTTCAATTTAACACATTTACATAGATATGACATTTATTTATGTTCAAATATATTAATACAATTTTTTCATTTCATACATAACACATTTACATAGATATCACATTTATTTTTGTTCAAATTTATTAATCCAATTTTTCATTTCGTACACAACACATTTACATAGATATCACATTATTTATGTTCAAATATATTAATTTAATTTTTTCATTTTCAACGTGATACTTTTACACATAGTATATTTATTACAAATCTTACTAAATATGTGATAAATAATAATTTTTCCTACAAAAATATTTATCTTTTTATTTATTTATTTTTTATACAAAAAAGTAGAAATGAGGAGAGAGAGTCATTAAATACAATTTTTCCTCCAAAATGACACTCTGTCCTCACTTCTACTTTTATATATACTAGTATCTCACCCGTGAAATGCACGAAAATTGTTATCCACAATATCGATTTTAATAAGTATTTATAAAATTTTAATGTTTATACATAATCAACACATATATAAATGCATAAAAAATAATTTTCTATTTCAATAATTATTAAACCTTAAAAAATAATGTACCTAATTCAAATTATTAAAAACATCTTTGAATAGTAAATGTCAATTTATATATTTAAATATTTGAATTTAATGAATAAAACTTTATTTACAAAAATAAGCAGTTAAAATAATAATTTTGAAAATTTCGCAATTATTATGATACGACAATCGAGTAAAGTTAGAAATCACGAAATTGTACCGAAAATCTTATACCCTGTAATCTTTAAAAAATTATTAAAGATAAGTATGGTTAAAAAATATTAATCATTTTATTAATATTATTAATTTAAAATAAATCAAAGTATAAACTCTTCAATATTAACCCTTTCCATACTATTTTTATTGTGAGATTATCTTAATTCTGCTACAATATTATTGGAGTATTTTATTATATAAAAAAAATTACGTCTTTGAGTGATTTACATTGTAAACTTGTATTGATTCAATTTTAGAACTGTATAAACATATATATTGAATTACAATGTGGTATAAGATTGAAAAGAATTATCAATAAACCTATTTTACAAATTATATGCATTGAATTAAGGACCTTATATTGGAAATTGAATTTATTGTTTAAATAAATCAAAATTATTTGAAAAGTTATTCAACATTTATTTATTTGGAAATATAATTTTTTTTTTAATTAAGGGTATTATAAACGTAAGAAAAATAGAAGTAAGGATATAGTTGACAATTAAAAGATTTCCACTCTCATATTAACGTCCAAATAAATAACTATATTTTTTTTTATTTTGATTATTAAAGAAGTTATTGGTTTAAAATGTATTCATTTTAAAACAAATTATAGTTTACCAATTATTCATCATGTTGATTATTTTAACCCTCTGCATACTATTTATATTTGAAATTATTTTAATTATACTATAATATTAACGGAATCTTGTATTATATAAAAAAATTACATCTATTTTTGATTTATTTATGTTGTAAACGTTTAGTGATTCAGTTTTAGAACTGTATAAATATATGTATTGAATTACAATGTGGTATAAGATTGAAAAAAGTTATCAATAAATATATTTTATAAATTATATGCATTGAATAAAGGACCTTATATTGGAAATTGAATTTATTATTTAATTAAATCAAAATCATTTAAAAAGTCGTTCAACATTTATTTATGTGAAAATATAATTTTTTTTTTAATTTAGGGTGTTATAAACATAAAAAAAAATAGAAGTAAAGACATATTATATGCATTGAATTAAGGACCTTATATTGGAAATGAAATTTATCGTATAAATAAATCAAAATTATTTGAAGAGTCATTCAACATTTATTTATTTGAAAATATAATTTTTTTTTAATTAGGGGTATTATAGACATAAGAAAAATAAAAGGACATAATTGAAAATTAAAAGATTTCCACACATCCATACTTTTATATATTAGTGATAGTGATATATATATATATTTGTAGAAGGGGTGTATTTGGCTTAGAGGAAAAAATGGAAGGGCAAATTCTATTCACACTTTTTAAGTAGTGTAGATGTAAAAGATATAGGTGTAGGTGTAGCGACCAAGAATTTTTACGCGATTAATAATTATTTTAATAGAAAATCGTGTCGCTACTATTTCACCCATTTTTATTAAGTTAACGCCACGACGTATTCGTATAGCCAAGTCAAGAAATAATCGAGATCGTTCGATTTTAAATTAAATTCCGAATTTCTAAAAATATCTCCATTCTCTTGATTTAAAGTATATTAAGTCTAAGTACTTAATTCAATGTTATCCCAATATTTATTTATACAAAAATTACTTTTATTATTTAAATTAAGAAAATATATGCAAGCATGAGAGGTTCCATTATATATAATAATTATGAGAATCTTAATTTAATAAATATGGAAAAGTATATAAATGGTTGATAGATTCCATTATATGTAATCATGAAGAGCATAATATTTGTATAAATATGGAAAAGTATATGAATGAATTATATACTCCATTATATATAATCATGAAGAGCATAATATTTGTATAAATATGGAAAAATATATGAATGATTGATAAGACTCCATTATATGTAATCATGAAGAGCATAATATTTGTATAAATATGGAAAAGTATATGAATGAATTATATACTCCATTATATATAATCATGAAGAGCATAATATTTGTATAAATATGGAAAAGTATATGAATGATTGATAAGACTCCATTATATGTAATCATGAAGAGCATAATATTTGTATAAATATGGAAAAGTATATGAATGATTTATATACTCCATTATATATAATCATGAAGAGCATATTATTTGTATAAATATGGAAAAGTATATGAATGGTGCTTTACTTTAAGAAAAGGATGTGTTAAAATTAATAGAATTGAATGATTATGTTTACAATATGCCAACTTTATACATCTATTTAAACCCATCTCTTTTACACACAACTCTACACATATACACTTATTTCCAATCTCTTGACAAAATCCACAAGTAAGAGAAATTCAAGGTGGTCAAGAAAGTTTTGGTCCATTTACTACTACACTTCATTTTAATCTTTTAAAAGGTAAGTATATCTTATGTTTTTATGAAAAGTAAGTATGTTTTTATGAAAGGTAAATACACCTTATGTTTTTATGAAAAGTAAGTATGTTTTTATGACAAGTAAGTATATCTTATGTTTTTATGAAAAGTAAGTATGTTTTTATGAAAGGTAAATACACCTTATGTTTTTATGAAAAGTAAGTATGTTTTTATGACAAGTAAGTATATCTTATGTTTTTATGAAAAGTAAGTATGTTTTTATGAAAGGTAAATACACCTTATGTTTTTATGAAAAGTAAGTATGTTTTTATGACAAGTAAGTATATCTTATGTTTTTATGAAAAGTAAGTATGTTTTTATGAAAAGTAAATACACCTTATGTTTTTATGAAAAGTAAGTATGTTTTTATGACAAGTAAGTATACCTTATGTTTTTATGAAAAGTAAGTATGTTTTTATGACAAGTAAGTATATCTTATGTTTTTATGAAAATGTTTGGATCATTGCTATGAAATCAATCTCACAAGATTGTTATGGGTTCCATATGATATGTTTATGATTATGCTAAGGGGACCGGAGTTTAGTAGCGCTACACATAAGAATTCTTGCCATTTAAGTTCGGTAAAATTCTTGTGTCTCCCTATGTTTATGAATATTTCAATCCTATCCTATGTTATGATGAAAATGATCCATATGCTTTCAAAAGAAAATTTATGCTTGGTATACTTACTGGGATTTTATAAATCTCACTCCACGATATTTACCATTTTCAGATAATTGAAGGTTCGAGGCGGTCAACATGGAAGTGGAAAAAGTGGTTAAGATTGATGAGATAATTATGTTGAACTTTATGTAAGAAAATTATGTTCTATTTTTATTCACAAATAAAATTATGGGATTCTAATTATTCTTTTGAATAATTTTACATTACTATTTAAGTCTCGATAATATGATATGAGTCACTTTTTGTGGCACTCGAATGGTCGAGAATTCGGGTCGTCACAGTTGGTATCAGAGCAAAGAGTTTTAAAAACGATTCTGTAGATTTTTGAAATTTTATTTCTTTAAAAAAAAAAAAAAAAAAAAAAAAATCACTATTCATGTGAACAGTAAAACGACGTGCTATTCATGATGAACAGTGAACGAAATCACTATTCATTATAAATAAAAAAAAGTTGAATTTTCACATGTCAAGTATGGTTATGATTTTGAAAAGCATGATGAAATTTGATGTGCGAATTTCAAGGACAAAATTCATTTTAAGTAAGGGAGTTTGTAATGTCCTGAAAATTTTATGGAATATAATTAGTTAGTGATATGATGTTTATATTGATGTCTTTGATAAATTTCTAGAAGTTCGGGGACTAAAGGAAAAATAAGATTTGACGATAAATTTTATTTGGGTTAAGTTATTAATTATTGATGGGGAGATAATTACTATATCGATATTGGATTTGTTTTGAAGACTGTGATTAATTAGGAATTATGATTCAAGAAAATGTTGATTTGGATACAACCACATTAAATTATTGTTGATTAAAGGAAAATAAGATTATATGAAATATTTTAACTCATCACTCTACTATGTCACTCTCCACGTATTGACTCCTCGAACCAGGTATGTTATATGCTTTGCAAGTCATTTACGATTTTATTAAGACATGTTAAGTATGAAATCTTCATATGTTATGAATCTTTATGTGTTACACATAATATACATGTCAAGTATGATATAAATTGATAGAAGACTCAATTTTTTTATTCTTTTCAATGTAGAATCATGAGACAGAGAGGATATTTATATGAATTTTGGTGCATATTAAGCTTAGTAAGATTGACTCAATTAGAAATTAAGTTGGGTTGTAACTTTTGCCCAAAATATATGGAATAATATATTAAACAAACAAAATTGATAATGAATTCGTACAATAATTTATCCCTTTATCACTACCTTTGTGTAAAAACAAGGGAAAAACTGTGGATGGTTATTAGTACTTCCTCTTCAAGTTTCAATTTTCGGTTCAATAATTTATCCCTTTATCACTACCTTTGCTTAAAAGCAAGGAAAAACTGTGGATGATTATTGGTACCACTCTTCAAGTTTCAATTCTGAAAAAAAAAAAAAAAAAAAAAAAAATTCAGAAAGAAAAGAAAGAAAGAGAACGGGTGTTGAGCATAATGGGAATAATATGACTTAAGAATGATTTTCAAAATAATTGTTGTCCTCGAGTTTAGAAATGATAAACCTTAAATGGACTTTGCATAATTGATTTTAGACATGGCATTAAGTATGAGAAGTCAACAGAAATGATTAGAAATATGTTCAGATTATCTATCATTTAGATTTAATGAGAAATAGCGAGTCAATTTTATGAATTTTTATGAGATGTTAAGATTATAAGTGATATGATTTTAATGAGACTTTTATGAGAAGCATTATGAAGTTAGAGATTTAAAGATTTGGTTATTGGGAATTAAGTAATGGATATTATGTTGAGTAAGTGAATTATGCCTCTATATTGAAGAGAAATTTATTATGAACTTTGGCCTTGTGATTAAATTTTGGGAATATGATTTATGACTTATAAATATAAGTATGAGTAATCTTTTGAGCCAATTAAGGTATTGAAGGAAGTGATATTGTGATATTGACGACTATGATTTGAAATTTCTATGTTGAGGAATTATGAATTGATTTTCTGGAATATTTTTTTATGATATTGAAGTTTGATGAAATTGTGGTCAATTTTTAGATCGTTGTGATCAAATGTGGAATTATTTATTATTGTGAGTTATGAAGTATGCTTACGGTTTGAATAAGTCCAAATTTCAAAGGAAACTCTGCTTAGAATTTTATCGTTTGGAATTAAGAGCATAGTATGGTATGCAATCACTAAGAGAATTGAGGTTAGACATGCAAATTCATTTACATCACAAACGAGATTTAGTAGATGATAACAGAGATATTTATTATTTTCTCGTAAGGAGAACACACAAGAGTCACATTGGAAAGAAATACATGAAACACGCAAAATCAAAAGAAAGCAACATGGGAAATTCCTCAAATTGAGAGATGTGTTTCCGGAGTAGCCGTATCCTACCACCTCTGACCTTTTGAGGAAATAAAGAAACCTTCAAAGAGGTGTGTTTCGAGAGTAAGAATACTCCGTAATCTACCACCTGGAACCTTTGAGGTACACACAAGATTTAAACATTAAGGAAATCCTAGGAAATTAGAGGGGTGTCTCGAGAGTAAGAATACTCCGTACTCTACCCCCACCTATTCTAAGATTCATAAAGTTAAGTTTACATTAACCGGACTCCATTTTCGCTTGATTCCCCTTCCTTGCGACCAATCTATCTTAACCCCTGCTGGATCTTGTATTGAGATATATGACTGCAGCTTATCCAGTAGTTCATCAATAGTAGGAGCAGAAATAAGGAGCCTTCTGGAAAATGGAGAGATGAATCCCTGTTCCACAGCATAATCAAGAAAGGTTAACAAGCCATCAAAGAAATTGTTAACATTCAGAAGCCCAATAGGCTTAGTATGGAGATCTAGTTGAGCCCACGAGGTAATGTTAAAGATTTCTTCTAAGGTACCAAAACCTCCGGGCAGGGCTATAAAGGCATCAGAACCATATAGCATACAAGTTATGCGTTCATGGATGGATAATGTTTGAACTTCATGCCCTCGTGTTTTGCCTGCAACATCTACCAAAGGGACAGGTATGACACCGATTACTTTTGATTTCTCTGCAAGAGCAGATTGGGAAACACAACCCATTAGACCACTGCTACCACCCCCGTACACAAGAGTGATACCTTTTTCCCCCAGTTTCTTTCCAAGATCTACGGCCGCTTCTAGATAACTGAAGCCTTTCCCCACTTTTGATCCACAAAATACACAAATAGTTTTGATCTGTCGAAGTTTTGGTGCTTCCATCTTTGATAGTATAGAAGAGAAAACTTACGAAGAAGATGTGATTTTGGGATGCCTGAACTATGAAATATGTTTGGCTATTTAAAGCCGAAAAAATTTACTGTTTTTGATTGATTATGAAAAAGTAAAGATTTACTTTTGTCAAAATCGGCCAACTTTTGACTGTTTTACCAAAGATATCACCTTTCGGTGATTTATTTCCAGCTTTATCAAAACTCGAGAAAGGAAAATATATTTTATTTCCAAAACGCGTGAAAGAAAACAGCAAAATATTTTAAATGTGTATCAAAAGATTTACCTTATATCATTGTTGAACTGCCAGAAGCCTCATTTTGTAAAACAGACTGGCAAACAGGATCTTTTGCTATTATATTTTGGAGACTATAACGATTTTTGTCCTCGTTAAACTGAGCGTATAAGGAGAGAAGTTCACGTTGCACATAACCACTTGGGTGCGTCTCAAGAGTCAGTCGAATATCATCCAAAGACTCCTTACTCAGTCCACCCTTTATGAATTTGATTTTATCATCCCGATTAGTAGAAGAATATCCTACTGTTTTGCAACGAGTATCACAGTTCCAACGAGCACATTTGTAGCAACCATTCAGCCTTTTTGCTCTTCGTTTCTTTGCGAAGGTGCTTTTGCCTAAACCAGGCATGTGCTTTGGAAATGTCATAGGTAATTCACCAGATAGTCGAACCTTTGCTTCGATCAACCAGCGAACATCTTCTGAAACACCATGAGCCATCAGCAACCTCAATCTTTCGAGTCTTATTCTATAAATTTTCCTCAGATCATTCATTGGAAGACTGGAATAATACTTGCGAATGTTTGTAAGAATGATATCCATGTTTTTGATGGATCTAACCTCTTCCCAGCATGAACTATTTAAAAGCATTAAGGATCGGAGGGAATCCGCGTGATATTGATTCCAGCAAGAAAGCGCGGAATAGAATAATGGAAAAGAGGGAACAAGAGTTTATGCGCCGTTTACTTTCTTGATAAAAGGAAGATTTGATGATGACGGGATTTGAGATATGGAATATTTTCTTGGATTTTGGGTACTGATATTTTGATATAATAATCAAGGTATAGAAATAATACGGGGATACGTGAAAGTGAAATAAGGACTGTATTGAATCAGGATTAATAAGTTTGTGCAAGTGAAAGGAATACCTTACGGGAAATGTTATGATATTTGAGTTAAGAATTTTAATTATTTGGGAGATATTTGTTTATTGAATTTTGCAGAAATTTTGGGTTACAAATATTGGAAAGATAAACTGATGATTATGTTGATATGTGAATAACATGTTTGGGTATATTACATAGAGAATATTCAGGTAATCGTTTTAATTATTTTGGGATATTTGGTGATAAGAAGAAATGACAAATTATTATGGTATGATATGTTAGTAAAGATTTATTGAAATTTTAGAGATATTAATACGAATATTTGAGGTCACATGATACGATGATAAATGACAAGTTACATGAATACTACAAGATATGATGAAATATCACATACGATTGGGAATTTTCATTTTGATTCAGAAGAATTTATGAGTAGACATATGTCTATTATTGATAGAAAAGTCCATGTCTTAAGAAAACAAATTGATGCATTTAGTCAAAGTCCAGTGGGTTAAATATGGTTGGGTTAAATATGGTAGCGATGATGCTACATAAGAAGAAGAAGAAGAGATTCTGATTAAGTGTTCAGAAATCATAAGATCAAGTAAGATTAATTTCGAGGACGAAATTATTTTAAGGAGGTAAGTTTGTAGCGACCAAGAATTTTTACGCGATTAATAATTATTTTAATAGAAAATCGTGTCGCTACTATTTCACCCATTTTTATTAAGTTAACGCCACGACGTATTCGTATAGCCAAGTCAAGAAATAATTGAGATCGTTCGATTTTAAGTTAAATTCCGAATTTCTAAAAATATCTCCATTCTCTTGATTTAAAGTATATTAAGTCTAAGTACTTAATTCAATGTTATCCCAATATTTATTTATACAAAAATTACTTTTATTATTTAAATTAAGAAAATATATGCAAGCATGAGAGGTTCCATTATATATAATAATTATGAGAATCTTAATTTAATAAATATGGAAAAGTATATAAATGGTTGATAGATTCCATTATATGTAATCATGAAGAGCATAATATTTGTATAAATATGGAAAAGTATATGAATGAATTATATACTCCATTATATATAATCATGAAGAGCATAATATTTGTATAAATATGGAAAAATATATGAATGATTGATAAGACTCCATTATATGTAATCATGAAGAGCATAATATTTGTATAAATATGGAAAAGTATATGAATGAATTATATACTCCATTATATATAATCATGAAGAGCATAATATTTGTATAAATATGGAAAAGTATATGAATGATTGATAAGACTCCATTATATGTAATCATGAAGAGCATAATATTTGTATAAATATGGAAAAGTATATGAATGATTTATATACTCCATTATATATAATCATGAAGAGCATATTATTTGTATAAATATGGAAAAGTATATGAATGGTGCTTTACTTTAAGAAAAGGATGTGTTAAAATTAATAGAATTGAATGATTATGTTTACAATATGCCAACTTTATACATCTATTTAAACCCATCTCTTTTACACACAACTCTACACATATACACTTATTTCCAATCTCTTGACAAAATCCACAAGTAAGAGAAATTCAAGGTGGTCAAGAAAGTTTTGGTCCATTTACTACTACACTTCATTTTAATCTTTTAAAAGGTAAGTATATCTTATGTTTTTATGAAAAGTAAGTATGTTTTTATGAAAGGTAAATACACCTTATGTTTTTATGAAAAGTAAGTATGTTTTTATGACAAGTAAGTATATCTTATGTTTTTATGAAAAGTAAGTATGTTTTTATGAAAGGTAAATACACCTTATATTTTTATGAAAAGTAAGTATGTTTTTATGACAAGTAAGTATATCTTATGTTTTTATGAAAAGTAAGTATGTTTTTATGAAAGGTAAATACACTTATGTTTTTATGAAAAGTAAGTATGTTTTTATGACAAGTAAGTATATCTTATGTTTTTATGAAAAGTAAGTATGTTTTTATGAAAAGTAAATACACCTTATGTTTTTATGAAAAGTAAGTATGTTTTTATGACAAGTAAGTATACCTTATGTTTTTATGAAAAGTAAGTATGTTTTTATGACAAGTAAGTATATCTTATGTTTTTATGAAAATGTTTGGATCATTACTATGAAATCAATCTCACAAGATTGTTATGGGTTCCATATGATATGTTTATGATTATGCTAAGGGGACCGGAGTTTAGTAGCGCTACACATAAGAATTCTTGCCATTTAAGTTCGGTAAAATTCTTGTGTCTCCCTATGTTTATGAATATTTCAATCCTATCCTATGTTATGATGAAAATGATCCATATGCTTTCAAAAGAAAATTTATGCTTGGTATACTTACTGGGATTTTATAAATCTCACTCCACGATATTTACCATTTTCAGATAATTGAAGGTTCGAGGCGGTCAACATGGAAGTGGAAAAAGTGGTTAAGATTGATGAGATAATTATGTTGAACTTTATGTAAGAAAATTATGTTCTATTTTTATTCACAAATAAAATTATGGGATTCTAATTATTCTTTTGAATAATTTTACATTACTATTTAAGTCTCGATAATATGATATGAGTCACTTTTTGTGGCACTCGAATGGTCGAGAATTCGGGTCGTCACAGTAGGTATAGGTAATATATATATATTCAAAAGATTCTCCTCCATTCATCTTTTTTAGATATTGTAAATTATAGATGTAAATGTAAATGTAGATTTTTTAGTATTTTAATTCCAGTAGTCTAATTAGTACAAAAATCTAAAGAATTTCAATTACGATTTTTCATTATCTCGAATGTATAATAATAAATTTGTTGAAATGGTTTTAGCATCATCCTTCTTGCAGGGTCACTATTGAAAAATGTATTTAATAAATATTGAATTTTCATCAATAAATTATATAATAGTTATATTCACACCACAAATTTTTATATCTACACCACATTTTAATTATATGGAAGGTATTTAATATTTAATCACTTTTGCTCTTATGTCCTCAATTTTTTTCAAAGCAATAATTCTTAACTTTCAATTAATTTTTAATCACAATTTATATTCAAATATTTTGATAATGCGCATTGAAAAGAGAGAAAAATATTTATTTTTAACTTTTGTATTAGTTATTTACTTTAATTATTTAAAAAATACGAGAAAATATAATGCCCTGTTCGCTTTACTATTTTCAGCTCGTTTTGAGTTTTCGATTTTCGGAAATATCGAAAACGCGTTCACTTTGCCCATTTTTAGAAATGAGTTTTTCAAAACACAAGAAAAAAATATAATGGAAACTCAAAACGAGTTTATTGCGTTTTGGATATTTTGTGTTAAAAAGTCCAAAACGCCAAAACGTGCATTTTGGACTCTTTTTTTTTGTACTTTTTTTTTTTTTTTTTAATGTGAGACACTACTTTCACTTGAAGTTCTTATATTATTTTGTCATTACATATAGATTCATGTTAAGATTATTTATTTATTTATTTATTTATTTTTTTGTAAATGTGAGATACTTTCTTCACTTGAAGTTCTTATATTATTTTGCCGTTATATATAGATTTATGTTAATATTTTTTTTTTTTGGTAAATGTGAGACACTTCCTTCACTTGAAATTCTTATGTTATTTTGCCATTATATATAGATCCATGTTAAATTTTTTTTTGTAAGCTTTTATATTTTTATTTTTATATTTTTTTTGTAAATGTGAGACGCTTCCTTCACTTGAAGTTCTTATATTATTTTGTCATTATATATAGATCAATGTTAAAATTTTGTTGGTATGGATTGAATTTTTGTTTAGCTGAAACAACAATAATGATGAATTTATTGACATACAGAACTAATTGATTTATTGACATTAAATATAATGTAATACAAATCAACCATTTTTTCCATATAAAATACCACAAAATAAATATATCAGAAAATTACAAAGTAAACGCATTTTTGAGTTTTCTATTTTTGAAAACAGTTTTCCAAAATCACAAAGTGAACATGTTTTCAGCAATCCCAAAACTCAAAATTCAAAATCAAAACACAAAGAGAACGGCCCTTAAGTTTTTTGGCCCTCATAACATTTATTTTAGACAAAATTCATTTTTATGAACAAGATATAAAAATTAATAGATGATTGATGATAAAAAATTTATAGAAAAAACATAAGAGCATAAGTGTAAAATTAAGAAAATTTTAGGGATATTCATTAAATATAAAATGTGACGTAGATAACAAATGTTGTGGTTTCAATATAATTATTCTAAATTATATAACCTAAGAATTTCAACCATTTATGGTATGATGTAATTTATTTTGGTGTAAGATCGTTTTTTTTAAACAATGCTTTGTATTATTACTTTTGTCATGTTTATGCTTATCGAAAATTATTGGAAACTTAGATAATTATGTAATAACGATATTATTTGTCAAGTATTGAATAATTAATTTTGTCGAACTATAATAATTTTTTGTAACTGAACAAGTTCGAAGATTCTACTTCTTTGTCAAATATGTGATATATCGTGTGTTATTACGTTTTGTCGTTTTAGTATCCAACGTTAATGGATAATTTATGTAAGAACGGTATAATCTGTCACATATAAATGATTTATTTTGTCGTATTATTTATGTAACTGAAAAAGTACTAATATTCAACATCTTTATCAAATATGCCATATGTTAGTTGTACAACCATGCAAATCTATCTTACTTAGGGCTTGTTCGGTGGCAACAAACGAATTTATAAATAGAATTTTTTTTTCGAGGTAAAATACGGGTTATCAAATATGCCATTTGTCAGCTTGTACAAACAAATCTATTTTTGTCCGAATTTCATTTTTTTCACTAAAAGTTATTTTTCAAGAAATGAGTGTATATAGTTTGTAAATTTTACGAATGTGCTATTAAAATAGTAGTTTTCGACATTCCAAAAAAAAAAGTAAGTAAAAATAGAAAGCTAAAAAGATTCCTAATGCAAATTCTTAGATATTAATAGGGGAAAAACACACTTAGAGCATCTCCGATGGTTTAAAAATCGTGACAAAAATTATTGCCACATAAGAAAAATAAATAATTATTTAAAAATCTCATTTTCAATTATTAATTTTCATGTTTATGTGATGCTGATGTGGAAGGAAAATTATTTGATGCTATATTTATGTATAGATAACGTGCTAGACAAATCTTAATTTTTCAATTTATTTAAGGAAGTTTATTATTTGCGATAGTGCTAATTTAAAGACACATGTATACATAAAAAATTGTATACAAAGGTTATTGGAGATATGCTAAATTTCATTATCTATTTTATCAACATGAGTAAAATATTTATCTATTTTAAATGTCACGTATAACAAAATATGCTTAAACAAATAGAGATGCTATTAGGAAATTCTCTAATATAATTTTTTTACAAAAAATTAATAAAATCCACAAAAAGTTTATGAAAGGAAAAATACAAGATCCACCTCTTAGGTCTACTCACCTGCCGGTTAGTTTCACATTCCGACAATTATCCCTGCATCATGTTCTTACACCACATAAAAGCCCTAGTTTCTACGTGTCAAGAAGACAATGCCGCCACCTGCCACGTATTCTCATGGGTCCCACATTTCCCACAGTCGGTATAACCCAACCCAACCAAACCACCACCTCACACCCGTCTATAAGTACAGTCTCACTCCACTCCCCTAGCCATGCGATAAATTTCTTACAGTAGATAAATATACCTGTGTAATGGCGCGAAGACCTTTGGGAAGAAGGGGCAGTGGGGAGGTAAACGGGGTTCATTATCGAGGAGTAAGAATGAGGAGATTCGGAAAATATGTAGCCGAAATAAGAAATCCGGCTACCAGGTCCGTCGTCTGGCTGGGGACTTATTACACTGCGGTGAACGCCGCCATAGCCTACGACTCTGCCGCCAGGCGGTTTCATGGTGCCAAGACCAATTTCCCTGAATATGGTGGCCACATGCAGAGTTTTGTTCGTAACGGAATGGAGCCATCTCCTTTGGACCTCACCCTCGCTCCGCCGAGGTATTTTCCAATCGAGTGTTATCACCGGCAGCGCCAATTCTCTGCAGTTCGGTCTCTTAGCCAGCCCACGAGGTATGCAACTCCTACGGCGGCTGCTCCACTCGGTCTCCGCCTAAGCGAAAGATCAATGCTAGAGATTATCCAAACCTACGAGGAATTGCTGCAGATAGAGGCCGCTCGGGGCCGGCGGAACGGCCTTGATCTTGACCTCAACCGCCAACCACCAGAGGAGGATATTTGACGCCGCCATTAGTCACAAACTGCAGACTTCTTAGTGGGGTTTACTTTCAAAAAATAATAATTAATCCCTTTCTTGGCTTGTAATTAATGCAATAATAAGTCCGTTTGCTCCCTCTAAAGTTTTTATTAAAATTTTTCAAATTCAATCTCAATTATTCATCTATAGTTTAATCCAACATTTTTTACTTTTCAAAACATTCTAAACCACACATTCGTAAAAAATACGAAAGAGTCATAAAAATCAAAACTTTTCTAAAGACCAAACGGGCTCTAAATCTCGTTCTCTTCCTGTATATTTTTCAACTTAGATTAAAAGTGAAACTTTTATATATAGATTATGTTACATATTTTCCTTAGGTAGTTACTACATCAAAGCACCTTTGAGACATCATATATTGATCATTGATGATCAATATATGTATGTATGTATGGGATATGAAGAAATCAAACGAAACAGTATGACGCGATCGTCGGGAAGTGGGGAACTAGGTCGTGCCATTGCAGCAGAACTTAGGCAGCCTGGCATGTCGCAACTAAACATGCTGTGGAATCTCCACGTGTAATGAGACTACGAATCAAGAACCTAAATTTCAATAAAACGTTGATATTTACTTGCAAGATTTTGTAGAAGATACTCAATCTGTAGATTTATTTGTAAAATAATTTTTTTTATATAAATTATTTTGATCTTTGAAATAATTATTAATTTTTTAATTAAAGAAAGTTCGACTCCGATTCGACCATGTCTGACCTTATGACCCCTTGACCCGTTAACCTTTTCGAGTCGAATCGATTTCAAACATTCTTAATATACTAAATATTAGATAACTAAAATGATAAAATTTAAAATGAATGAGATATTGAGGAAAAGTAAAAAATAAAATAAACTTTTACATTTGATCTTTGGGACGTTTTTACGGACAACGTATTTATAGTTCGCTTTCACTTGTTATCTTTTATTAAATTTTTTGTTGAGATATTCAATTTGACATATATATTTTATTTTTTTAAATTTAAAATAACACAATAATTATCAAAATGATAATAATTATTACAAAAAAAAGTTTATAAATAACATTATATAACTTAAAATGATATAATTTAAAATGAATGAGATATTGAGGAAAAGTAAAAAAAAATATAAAGTAAAAACTTTCACTTTTGATCTTTGACGATTTTATGGACAATATATTTTTAGTTTGCTCTCACTTATTATCTTTTATTAAACTTTTCGTTGAGATCTTCGATTTGACACTTATATTACATATTTTTTACATCAAAATAATAAAATAATTATCAAAAGAATAATAATTAATACAAAATAGTTTATACATAGTATTATAGAATTTAAAGGATATAATTTAAAATAAAATATTGAGAAAAGTAAAAAAATATATAATTTTTTTTATTTTTTTATTTTTTTATTTATTTATTTTTACATTTGATCTTATAAATGATTTTACAGCAATTATAGTTGGCTCTTGCTTCTTAACTTGTGTAAACTTTTCATTGGGTTCTTCGATTTAACGCCAATAATATTACATATTTTTTTACTTCAATATAATACAACAATTATCAAAAGAATAATAACAATTACAGCACAAAAAATTGTTTCTATATTAAAATATTTGTTACGTTATTTTATCTTCTTTTTTTTTTGGCATAGATTTCCATATTTAGAAAATTATTTTCGGTGAAAAACTATGTGCATGTTATTTTTGACATAGAATTTGTGTTTGTATAGATAATAACTAGAATTATGCTCTGTAATTAATTACAAATATTGTAACTTTATTTCAATTTATAATTAGTTATAATTATAAATTTAACAACAACTACTTTTACACCCGTGCGATGCACGGGCATATTCCATTGAATTAACAATAGAACTAGAAATTGCAAGAACATATTAAACTATCTAAATAAGAAGTAATCAAAATTAACGATAAGAGCATGTCATGAGTCCTAGATAAAGAGTGTATTGTGTATAAAAACTTTAGCTTCGAATTGTTAGCACAAACTGACTTTCCTTTATTTTGATATTTTGAGAAGCCCAATTTTATTTAGTGTATTCAACCCAAAAGAATTGATTTATTTTCAAATCTTTATAAAGTCAATTCAAACAGGTAATTATACAAATTTTTCATTGTTCTAAAACTTCTATAAGAATTTAGAGCCTATTCGGTGTTGTTAGCAAGCTTCGACATACAATGCTCTCGTGTTGTAGGATTTTGTGCAGACTGCCATAAGGTATTGGGTTACAAAGTGAGCGATTTGACTGATCAATTCAATCTTGCTAAACAAAATAAAACAAACAATTATGAAAAGAATGTGACAACATTTTAAAAATGGGGAAAATTCCTTAAAGATATCAACCAGGAATTTGAAAAATAAGAATAGAGAATATAGGAGGGGAAAACAAAATAATGAAAAAATAAAAGAAAATAGAAAACAGGAAGAAATTTCATAGTTACTTAATTAGCATAGTGGTAAAAATTTAAAAGAATGGTTGTTATTAAATTTGATATTTCTCAAAGATTATATTTCAAAATAAATTAATTCGTTTGCTAAATTATCTTAATTTCTTAAAGTTGAATTATTATTATTATTAATTTAAACAATGACAACGATTTTATTCTCAAAAATTTGCATGCCTTGAAGAATTGGGATTTTCTTCAATTTATAGAAGAAAATTAGGGTCCACATAACTAATAATAAATATTTTTATTATTTTCAATACATATAATGATTAATAGTTGCCTAAATTGGACTTTTTATGTCCTTTGGTGGGTTCCTCCGACTTTGATTACGTAGAGTTGCAATTGCAGAGATCAAATCTTTGCAGAGATAAGGGGATGGCGGGCTCTTTTTTCATGGTGGGTGGCTTGATGCAATCCTCTTGCCAATTTGGATACTGTACGACTGTGGATTTCGACTTCTGGAGATAATGGCATTGAGCTCGGTTATTGTCGATCTGAAAATGAGACTTTGAGGACTAAAGTTTGATGTCAGCGACGATGCAGTCCGTAATCATAACAAAATAGTATTGAACTTCTTATCTTAAGCTTCGAAATTCCACTTGAGCTTTGACTTTCGAATCTGGGTTTGAAACTTTGAATCTATATAATTATATCAACATCGACCATTCTCATAAATCCTGAACCTGCATGCATTCAACAAAACAAACAAACATCATTTTGCTTTTCATTTTCTAAACACAAACTCAGTTACTTTCTAGGTCAGCCAATTTTTTAACCTCAATCATCATATTGAAAAACCTTGTATTGCTACATTAAGATTAGTTACAGAACATATTTACTTTTTTTCAATTTTTTTTTTATTTTTTTGATTCTCCAAAACATGTTTATATATATATATATATATATATATATATATATATATATATATATAGCATAGCACACCACAACAACTTAAACTCTTAAAGAGTATTGATATTGAATTAATAAATGTGCGTCATGTCACAATGTCACATAAAAATGTCTTCATAGAATTATTGATTAAAAAAATAGAATCGAACCAAATATCGGTAAAGAAATAAGGGACACTAGAATTTTGAGGTGCGAGAGCAAAAATGGAGAAAATCCTAAATCTTTGCCGCGGATGAGGAAAGGCCACACATTCAGACGTGGGAGGTTTCTTATCGAGAGAGACGGTGACTGAGAGAGGTGGAAGTAATGTGACCAATTGTGTATCTTCTACAATACATCAAAATATTATTTAGTATAGATTGATTTAATAATGTTTTGTGACTTGGTGTGTAAAATTCGAACGTTGCATAAACTACATTAATATTTAATATTTGTGTTGTTAATTTTTATTTCTGAACTTTAGTTATATCACACCTTACCTGGACCAACTTTCTATTGTTAGCCACGGACGTCATTTTATTTTTATAATTAAGGTGTTCAAGTTTTGCTCGATTAATAATGAGAGAGAACGATCTTTCCTCCTAATTTGCGCTCCATGTATATCTTGATGCAGTGATGTGAATATAATTTATATATTTGGAGTAGACATTCACTCAACGATTTTCCTCCTCACGAATCCCCTTTATGTTGTGCGGACGAGAGTACCCCTGAACGGATGATAGGCATATCATGACCATACCTTCATGTAAGCACTTATCTTCACGTATTTAAATGACATCTTCCAAGAGTCAAGCTTCAAACATTTAATCATCTAATTTTAACTTATCTTGCTTTATCGCTTACCAACAAACACGACCTTATAAATTGGTCAAAGTTCTCTCCAGTAACGGGTTGAATAGTAAATCTTTACTTGGTTTTTTTCTTCGCTTACGTAACACAATGAATTCATTCTTATCCCCAGATATCCAGATTTTAATTTTCTCATTTTTTTCCCCTCCAAAAAAGCAATAAATTTATTTTGTAATTAATTACGGTAATTAAAGCCTGACATGTGGACCCCGTGAATAAATACCCGCGGAAATACGGGAAAGTACAATCCCTACAGAGCAAAGTTCAATATTCCTCTTGAGCGGTGGGATGCGTGAGGAGTCAGAGTAAACTGATACTGCCGTAGGAAATTCCTGCCTGTTTTTCAGACCCTTGGGCTGGAAATGCTGGTTTTTGTCACGTGTACTTAAGGAAATTTTTTTAATGCAGGTCTCACACTACCATGTTAAGCCTTCGTTTGGTAACACTGTTTAAATTATAAATTGATATATTTATGATTTGAGATCAAATGTAATAGTTAAAATTTGGAGAGAAAAAATATATGTGGTTAAAAAGTGTATATGATGGCATAATTTGGTTTTAACAACCTAGTATTTTATTGCTTATGTTTGGTAAATGATTTATAAACTAATTTATAAATCACAATTTTTTTAAAAAAAATTACTTTTAACCATATACATTTTCTCTCTCTGTTTTTAACCACATGTTTTACTCCCAAAATTATAAATAAATTAATTTATAAACCAATATTGTATTACCAAACTAAGGTAACCTAACTTATATTTTTAATTCAATTTGACTATCCCAATTATTAGATTTAAGAACAAAAATGATCAATTTGGGACGTGACGAACGTGACTATAGACTTCGAAAATAGAATTTGTAAACTCATTAAACGAGTTCACAAAGCTTTGGTTGATGGCGATTATCCCGAGTTTTATGTACATGTTATGAGTCATCTGAAGAAAACATTCATTTAAAAAATAATGAAAGCTTGGTATTTATTAGCACCTAATAATATATATATATATATATATATATATATATATATTGGAAACGATCACCTACCTATGATGTGCAGTTGTAAATGTATCTATCGTGAGTGTGATATTGACACGTGTCTATTATTTTTAACTTTTTGAACGTGTTACGTTAACCATATTAACATGCACTTGCCCATCATAATTAGGTGATCGGAATATGTAAAAGGCACAAATTAAAATAAAAATTCGTGCTCAAAAGATTGGGAATGGCAAATTTTCTTATTCAAATCAATGAAATCTCCCGTTCAAAAGGTATTTTATACACATTTTCAATAACCTAACATGAAGCTAGAACATTTTATTGCCCGCACATTTTGGTTTGAAAAGTGTTGCTCGTAATATGCAGACCATCTCCTCAACGAGTCAAATGACGCATTATTGATCTAAGTGTAGCGTGATTTTATGATTGGAAGACTTGAACCGCTGACAATTGTCGTATGGTAAGCTATTACATTTTAGACTTTCGACTAATTTTTTCATAGATTGATGATAGACAATAACTTCCCTCGAAGAAATTTACTATGTATAGTGCATGAAAGATTATTCGATCTCTTAAGAATTATGGTTGTCATTTAAGTTTAATGCGAAATTGGAATAAATTAAACTTAGTCGATTAATGTGAAACAAGATTATAAGATTGGTGGTCTCCAGTAAATTTCTTATAAAACGTGTGGGTTTGTACTCATACGTGGTAGTTTCTAATTGGTTGATCAATCTTTTCGAGTCAAATATACTGAGAAACGTGTATCATCCTAGGTTGTAATAAAATTGATGCCATGGTCATCCAGAGCGGTGAAGTAATGGGTAAACCCGAACCTGTCACCTAGTTCACTGTGGACCCTACTCTTGGAGGAGGTGCTTATCCCGAAGAGAATATTTCGTCTCTCTCTTTCTCGTTCATTTTCTTATTTTCATTTTTTATTTTTCTCGTTTATCAGCATTAGGTCAAGTGAAGTGACTCATGAATGTTATAGCCTGTCTGGTAATGTGAAATTTTTTGATTTCTGTAATTTTTTTTTTAGTTTTTAGATGGAAGTATGGTTTAAAAATGTTTGAAAAGTAAAAAATGATAGACTTGACTAAAAATGGATGGTTGAGATTGAGTTTAAAAAATTATGATAAAAATTTTACATTTACCAAACAAGCTATTAGTTGAAAAGTTTTGACTAGATTTATTAATTTATTTATTTGTATCAATGAACATTTTGATGAATATTAAATATGTACATAAATAGAATAAATTATAAAGTCGATCTATACCTCTTTATTTCATATTCAAAATTTCTTAATATTTATTTATATATCCGTAGACAACCAACATTGTGAATTTTATGTCTGATAGGATGGTGTTAATTGTTTTCCTCGTTCAATTATACCTATAAGTCGTATTAAATTAAAACAATGATTTTTATTTTTAAAATTCTCCTGTATTACTATTAACGGTCTTGCTGTTATGTTTGCTATACAAAATTGCCGGACATCCAATTTTTGTTATAACTGCAGAATTATTGGTTTGTGATTGTTTAATCCTACGTTAACTTGCCATTCTTAACCATTTTTTTTCGCATTATAATAACTTTATTTTAACTGATATCTTCACAAATTCGACTGCTTCGTGTAAAGTTTTTTTTTTTAGGTAGGTAAAAAAAATAAATAAATAAATAAAAAGATGAAATCCCAAAGCAACCTTAAATATTTTTAATTTAAGAAAAAAAAGAAGAAGCGCCTCTTTATTGAAAGTTCAAATCCAAATTGTTGGAGCTGTTCCAACATCCCTCACATATGCAGCCACTCTTCACTATCAAATGGTGTACAGAATCCAAAATCATTCTCTGGATTTTGCCCAATCTCAAGGGACAGATGATGCTTTACTTCTTCATGTAGAGTCGGATCATGTTCCCAGTTGTACATATGTGCCTAGACAACTTCCACGATCAGAATTGGTTAAGCTCATCCCAGAAACATGGGTTACAAGTTATGAACAAGCTCACAAGGGAAACAAAACCTCCTCTTCAATACAATCCACTGAACCTTTTTTCAGAAAAAAGTCTAATGGAGATATTGAGATTGCATTCAAAAGAGAGACAACTGAAAACAAACCTCCCTGCTTCCATACACAATTCATGTATACTCAGGAAAAAATTCCAATCTATGCCTTTGATGCAAATGGAAGGCCAGTTTATAACAAAGCAGATAACACTGGACATATCTTTTGGGATGTTTGCAATTGTTCCAGTTGCCTTGAAGCAGATCTTGAAGAAAAAGATTCTCCCCGACAAAGAAGGAAGTCTAAGAAAAACAGTCAGAGAAGACTACATAAAGCCTTCTACAACAATAATCCAGGAGTTGGATTACTTGGAGAACCATCGGGAAAATTTGACTACTATGTCAAATATACACCACCTCCCACAAATGATGATCCAATTGTTCCTACTGGATGGGATGATGACGATGACGATGATTGCAGCAATTATCATAAAAAATGGGATTGGGATAATAATCCTCCCCCATCTTCAATATCCATGTTTCATCCCCCAACTAGAGAAGATTTTCCTCCTTTGGAGACATTTGAAAAGGATCATTCCACTCATTCATGGAAGATCAAAAATCCAAACATCAGGAAGTCAGATGGATCAGTGCAACAACTCTCAGCAGCAGAAACCACTTTGAACTGGCAGTCAGAGAATGCAACACAACAAAATGCCCTGTTAAAAAGGATTGACCAAAGTCAACAGAGGATTGAACAGACTCTTCAGCATCAAACTCAAATTCTTCTCACACCCCTCCAAGCCTGTAAACAAAGAATTGAAATTCTCCATGCAGACATAATGTCTCGTTTACAAAACCAACTACCTTTTGATATTCAAGAGAAAGAAATCAGAAGTCTAAAAACTCAGCTTGCATCTCTTGAGTCAAATTCGTTGATCCCTCCATCAACACCATATTACCCATCCTCATCTTCAACCTTTCAAATCTCTCAAACAGGACCTTTGATTTCCTCCACTTATGAAGGATCTACATCAACCCTTTTCACACCTGAAGAATGGGAACAAAAGAAAAAAGCTTCTATGCCTCCTAAAAAGACCAGAGTTATCCAACGAACAAAACCTTTATCCATACAAGAAAATCCATCCGAAAAACAACCCCAAATGATGATAAAGAATCCCATTTCCACATTCCTCCAACAAGCCCATACTCTTCCTATCCATACTGCCACCAACACCTTTGAAACTACCGAAACCTCTGAGTCTGAGTCTTCTCAATCTCTTGAAGAAACATCTAGTGAGTCTGAAGATAATGTTCCACCCCTCTATATGGCTGACCAGGAACAGACAAGTCAATCCCAAACAGGTCAAACTCAAAGAACAAATGATCCTATTATTGAAGAAACTGAAGTTATTGATGAGGAGATGGAATCCCATACGACTAATCATTATCATTCTACAAATGGTGCTATTCCTCCAAAGTTTACATTTGATGATATCCCTCCTCCACAGTGGAAATATAGGATGCAAGAAATGAAAGCCTGGTGCACTGCTGAACTCCTAAAGCCAAACATGACCCATACAAAGGTCATAAAAGCCTTTTTGGCAAGGATCACAGGATTTCTCAGAGATTGGTATGATTCAATGGGAGAATACAGACAACGCCAACTCACTCAGGAGACAAACACTACAGATGCATTTTTAAATGCATTATATTGGGAATTCTGTGGAAAATCTGATCATGACAAGGAAATTGCCAGAGAAGAATTCTTCAAATTAAAGTGTTGTTCCTATAATCCAAAAGATCTTGAAAAACATTTCAAGAACGCTGCTCAGAGATACTATCTCATTGGAGGACCAGATGATTCAAATATCAAACAGGCATACCTGGAGTCAATTCCACAACCTCTTGGGCAAGAAACACTAAGGACCATGGAGTTAAGAGGTCAACCTTTAAATGCCACTTCTTTTGGAGAACTTCATAATTGGATAATGAAAACACTGAAGAAGTTGTGCAACCAAAATGCTTTCCTCAAAGATATCAATGCAACTGGCAAAAAATTGGAAAAGGCTTGTGAAAAGCCTTATTTACAAATCAAGTGCGGCAGAAACATGAAAGATTGTGAATGCAGAGGAAAGAAAAAATTCCATAAAAGAAGATTAAGGCTTTCCCGAAGAGAAGCTTTTAATCCTTTTCGAAAAAAGAAAAGATTTTTCAGGAGGAAGTTCACAAAGAATAAAGAAAACAGGTGCTTCATCTGTCGAAAGAAGGGTCATTTTGCAAAAGCTTGTCCAAATAAGAGAAAGGACAAAATTCTTCATCAAATTTTCACAGCCACAAAGATTGATTATGATGATGAAGACCTTGAATCATTATTCTCTGAAGAAGATGAGCAAACTCAACAAACTGTCTTCACCATTGAATATGATTCTGATGAATCCAGCGACACAGAAGACACAGGAGAATGTTATGGCGTGCAACTTGTTAATACAGCCTTTTCATCCATATCAGTACCTATGATTGAGGTAAAAATTTTGACAGGAAAATATGAAAGGCCAATTACTGTTGCAGGACTGTTTGATACTGGTGCTGCATGCTCCATCTTGAACCCTACTATTCTCCCTGAGCATATGTGGCGAGATCACAAAAAGGTTTTTCAGGCAGCAAATGGAGAAAGTTTCTCAACAGAAATAATCAGCAAGCCTGTTAAAATCCAGTTTTTCCCTGAACTCAGTATTTCCCATAAATTAATAGGTTCATCTTTGCCTGGTAAAGATATTATCCTTGCATGGGATATTATTAAACAGTTATGGGATAAGAAAGTTTTTCCTCGTTCTAATGGTCTCAGGTTCAAGTCCTATTTCCAGCCATACATCCAAATGATATCCTATTTTTCCTACACCATTCCAAACATCACCGAAACACTTATCCGAGATTGTTGTGCAGAATCTCATTCTGAATTTCTTACTAAATGCACAAATCCCCTCTGGAAAAATTCACATTTCTTCATTTCTCTCCCTTTCAAGAAAAATGAAGATATTAACCCCACAAAAGCTAGCCATCTTGGAATGAATCCAGAACATCTTCAACTTGCTACCAAAGAACTTTCTCAATTGCAAAATGAAGGACTTATTGAACCAACAAATTCACAGTGGGCATGTCAAGCTTTCTATGTCAACAAAAGAAGTGAACAAGTTCGGGGGAAATTAAGACTTGTCATTGACTACAAGCCATTGAATGTCTTTCTTGCTGATGACAAATTTCCTCTTCCAGATCGAAAGACAATGTTTGCAAATTTGTCTCGCGCAAAGATCTTTTCAAAATTTGATCTTAAAGCAGGATTTTGGCAATTAGGAATCAGACCAGAAGAAAGGCACAAAACAGCTTTCTGTATTCCTAATCATCACTACCAGTGGACTGTTATGCCTTTTGGGTTAAAGACCGCTCCTTCACTCTTCCAGAAAGCAATGACAAAAATCTTTGATCCATTACTTGAAACAGCGTTGGTCTACATTGATGACATCTTATTATTCTCTAGAGATGAAGAATCTCATGGTCAATTGCTTTCAAAGTTCACAGATATTGTTAAACAACATGGTATTATGCTTTCCCAGAAGAAAATGGTGATTGGTGTTAGTGAAGCTGATTTCTTAGGAATGCATATTAAAGATGGTCAATATTCACTTCAACCTCATGTTGGTCAAGAACTTCTCAAATTTCCAGATGAAAATTTGTCAAAAAAGGAAGTTCAACAGTTCCTTGGAGTTGTAAATTATATGGCGGACTTCATTGATCATCTTTCCTCCATAATTAAACCACTCCAGCTCATACTCAAAAAAGATCCTCCTCCATGGTCATCCACTCAAACTCAGGCAGTCAAATCTATCAAACAAAAGGAGAGCTCTTCTCCATTGTAAGGGCATCGAGTCTTCAGCAATAAATTTCAGAGTCTTTGTTCATAATCATGTTCTTCTAAAATTTTCCAGTTTTTCCTTAGTTTCCCAAAGTTCTAAGTAGCATAAGTAGGAATGATATGAAGTAAGATCATAGTAGTAGCCAGTATGCTCTGCAGTTGCACCTTCATGGTGATCTTCTGCATCAGAAAACTCTACTGATCATTGATCCGTCCGGAGTTATGGTAACTTACAGCAAATCCATAAGCCAGGCCCTTTATTCAGAGTTATGGCAATTTACAGCAATCAAATCCAAAAGTCAGGCCCTTTGTTGAGCCTATTGAGGCGTTTTTTGGGCTAGAATATCGTGATTTGTTTAACTGTAAACTCCCATCAACTTCGGTCTTGTGGGCTGTTGAATGTCTATTTCTTTGATTTGCTGTAATGGTTATCATCACCCCGTCTGTAATGGTATTACAGACGGGGTGATGATAACCATTACAGCAAATCAAAGAAATAGACATTCAACAGCCCACAAGACCGAAGTTGATGGGAGTTTACAGTTAAACAAATCACGATATTCTAGCCCAAAAAACGCCTCAATAGGCTCAACAAAGGGCCTGACTTTTGGATTTGATTGCTGTAAATTGCCATAACTCTGAATAAAGGGCCTGGCTTATGGATTTGCTGTAAGTTACCATAACTCCGGACGGATCAATGATCAGTAGAGTTTTCTGATGCAGAAGATCACCATGAAGGTGCAACTGCAGAGCATACTGGCTACTACTATGATCTTACTTCATATCATTCCTACTTATGCTACTTAGAACTTTGGGAAACTAAGGAAAAACTGGAAAATTTTAGAAGAACATGATTATGAACAAAGACTCTGAAATTTATTGCTGAAGACTCGATGCCCTTACAATGGAGAAGAGCTCTCCTTTTATAGAGGAGGGAGAGGCAGAAGAAGACATAACAGACTAAAGGCGTGGCCGACAAGGAGGACACGCGTCAAAATAAACTTACAAGCCTTATCAACTTAGCTGGAAATAAAGATGCTGGAAATAATTACAGACACGCGTCAATCTTACTTTTAGAAAAGCAAGATTTCAGATCAGAAATAATACAAAACGGACAAACAACCTTTATTACAGACTGACACTTGACAGAAAAAAGGAAAGATTCCTTCTTTAATAAAGACGGTATTTTGTCATGGTTCATCCAGGTTCATTGTGTCTTCTTCCTGTGATTCTCCTGGTAGTAAGGGTAATCCATGTTGATTTAACCATCCAGTGTTATGATGATTTGGACAATTTTGTTTGTTATGGTCCCATTCTTTTGCCATTTCCAAAATTTTTAGTGATTCAGAATTCACCACTAATTTTGTTAGATTCGTTAGAGACCATGGATCTTGTGAGTTTTGACTAGTTTCTTGGCTAGATTTGCTTGATTCTCCTGCTTTTGTTTTTCCTCTTTCCTTTTCCAAAAGCTGTTTGTATGATAGCCTTGTATCACTGGGACCAATTTTTCCTTTATTATATGCCTTTTCCTTTTGCATACTGTAATGCAAGCTGTTGAGTAATTTGTCAGTGATCTCCATTTGCCTTTTCCTTAGCTGGCGTCCTTCTGGAGTTTTTTCTGAATATCTTGATGTATCACCCAGACTTTGTGTTGGCCTTCCCTGGTATATCTGTCCATATTGCATATCAAATGCGTAATCATAATCTGTGGTATATGAATCAGGGTATCTTTGTAGATGAGTATCCTGATAAGCTTGGATATCTTGTTGGATCTTTCTGGTATACTCAATTGGCAAAGCTTCCCATGGAGCATCATCTGAATAATCTGGCCATATTTGTGGTGGAATTGTCTGATTGATTTCTGCCATGCGCCTCTGGAAATTACGAAATTCCTTTGGATAGTGCTCCCAATCTTTATGCATATTGAAAGGCTGAACTGCATATTCCTTGACACTGCTGAAATGAGTATAGACCTGTGATTCTGTGAAATAACCCTGTCTTTGAAAAATTAAGATCACATGAACATTCCGTGCAGAAGTTTTGAGATCTTTAAATTTTAAAGAAAAGGCTTGGAACATTTTAATCCAGTGTGAAATTGGGTGAAACCATTCAAAGAACCTTTTTGCAAAATAGTCAAAACGCAAATCATTTTGATAACGGGTGAAAAGCTCGAGGGTACTTTGAACATCAAATAAAATCCCGATTTGCCAATTTTCTAAAAGGTACCATAGAAAACAAAGAGTTTCTTTTGAAAATTTGACTGCATGGTGCCTGAGATCAAAACGGAATAAGGTGAAAAAGGGGTAATCTGGATGAAATCCTAGACCACCGAGTGTTTCAATTCCGGTTTGTCTTATAACAAGGGACTGGTATTTTAACATGAGTTCTTTTGATCTAGTTTTGAGGGTTTTGGATCTTATGAGTTCATAGAGTTCAGGAGGAAAAGGAGTAGAGTTGTTGAAGGGAAATTGATTTGAATCCATCATGTAGATAACTGGAATTGGTTTTGGAGGTAATATGAGGGAAACTTTTGGTCTGGAAAGGAGATCTGGTAGGAGGTTGTGTTTTCCTTTGATATGTTTGACTTCAAATTCAAAGTTTGAGAACCATTCTGCCCATCTGAGTAGTTGAGAGTTTGGGATTTGTTTCCTTTTAAAGGAAAGCATTTTTGGAAAAGCTGACATATCCATTTCCACTAAGAATTTGTGCCCAATAAGATGAAATTGGAATTTTTCAATTCCTCTTTTGACCGCCAGTATTTCTTTGAAAGTGGAATGGTAATGCTTTTCTGATTCAGTGAATGATCCACTTTTGTATCCACAGATTCTTCTTTTTCCTCCTTTCTCTTCAAGTAAGACAGCTGCCCAAAAACAATCACTTGCATCTGTTTGAAGGACACGTTTTCCATCCGTAGGGATTTGTAGGGCTGGGAGATCTTTCACCTTTTGTTTGATAGATTTGACTGCCTGAGTTTGAGTGGATGACCATGGAGGAGGATCTTTTTTGAGTATGAGCTGGAGTGGTTTAATTATGGAGGAAAGATGATCAATGAAGTCCGCCATATAATTTACAACTCCAAGGAACTGTTGAACTTCCTTTTTTGACAAATTTTCATCTGGAAATTTGAGAAGTTCTTGACCAACATGAGGTTGAAGTGAATATTGACCATCTTTAATATGCATTCCTAAGAAATCAGCTTCACTAACACCAATCACCATTTTCTTCTGGGAAAGCATAATACCATGTTGTTTAACAATATCTGTGAACTTTGAAAGCAATTGACCATGAGATTCTTCATCTCTAGAGAATAATAAGATGTCATCAATGTAGACCAACGCTGTTTCAAGTAATGGATCAAAGATTTTTGTCATTGCTTTCTGGAAGAGTGAAGGAGCGGTCTTTAACCCAAAAGGCATAACAGTCCACTGGTAGTGATGATTAGGAATACAGAAAGCTGTTTTGTGCCTTTCTTCTGGTCTGATTCCTAATTGCCAAAATCCTGCTTTAAGATCAAATTTTGAAAAGATCTTTGCGCGAGACAAATTTGCAAACATTGTCTTTCGATCTGGAAGAGGAAATTTGTCATCAGCAAGAAAGACATTCAATGGCTTGTAGTCAATGACAAGTCTTAATTTCCCCCGAACTTGTTCACTTCTTTTGTTGACATAGAAAGCTTGACATGCCCACTGTGAATTTGTTGGTTCAATAAGTCCTTCATTTTGCAATTGAGAAAGTTCTTTGGTAGCAAGTTGAAGATGTTCTGGATTCATTCCAAGATGGCTAGCTTTTGTGGGGTTAATATCTTCATTTTTCTTGAAAGGGAGAGAAATGAAGAAATGTGAATTTTTCCAGAGGGGATTTGTGCATTTAGTAAGAAATTCAGAATGAGATTCTGCACAACAATCTCGGATAAGTGTTTCGGTGATGTTTGGAATGGTGTAGGAAAAATAGGATATCATTTGGATGTATGGCTGGAAATAGGACTTGAACCTGAGACCATTAGAACGAGGAAAAACTTTCTTATCCCATAACTGTTTAATAATATCCCATGCAAGGATAATATCTTTACCAGGCAAAGATGAACCTATTAATTTATGGGAAATACTGAGTTCAGGGAAAAACTGGATTTTAACAGGCTTGCTGATTATTTCTGTTGAGAAACTTTCTCCATTTGCTGCCTGAAAAACCTTTTTGTGATCTCGCCACATATGCTCAGGGAGAATAGTAGGGTTCAAGATGGAGCATGCAGCACCAGTATCAAACAGTCCTGCAACAGTAATTGGCCTTTCATATTTTCCTGTCAAAATTTTTACCTCAATCATAGGTACTGATATGGATGAAAAGGCTGTATTAACAAGTTGCACGCCATAACATTCTCCTGTGTCTTCTGTGTCGCTGGATTCATCAGAATCATATTCAATGGTGAAGACAGTTTGTTGAGTTTGCTCATCTTCTTCAGAGAATAATGATTCAAGGTCTTCATCATCATAATCAATCTTTGTGGCTGTGAAAATTTGATGAAGAATTTTGTCCTTTTTCTTATTTGGACAAGCTTTTGCAAAATGACCCTTCTTTCGACAGATGAAGCACCTGTTTTCTTTATTCTTTGTGAACTTCCTCCTGAAAAATCTTTTCTTTTTTCGAAAAGGATTAAAAGCTTCTCTTCGGGAAAGCCTTAATCTTCTTTTATGGAATTTTTTCTTTCCTCTGCATTCACAATCTTTCATGTTTCTGCCGCACTTGATTTGTAAATAAGGCTTTTCACAAGCCTTTTCCAATTTTTTGCCAGTTGCATTGATATCTTTGAGGAAAGCATTTTGGTTGCACAACTTCTTCAGTGTTTTCATTATCCAATTATGAAGTTCTCCAAAAGAAGTGGCATTTAAAGGTTGACCTCTTAACTCCATGGTCCTTAGTGTTTCTTGCCCAAGAGGTTGTGGAATTGACTCCAGGTATGCCTGTTTGATATTTGAATCATCTGGTCCTCCAATGAGATAGTATCTCTGAGCAGCGTTCTTGAAATGTTTTTCAAGATCTTTTGGATTATAGGAACAACACTTTAATTTGAAGAATTCTTCTCTGGCAATTTCCTTGTCATGATCAGATTTTCCACAGAATTCCCAATATAATGCATTTAAAAATGCATCTGTAGTGTTTGTCTCCTGAGTGAGTTGGCGTTGTCTGTATTCTCCCATTGAATCATACCAATCTCTGAGAAATCCTGTGATCCTTGCCAAAAAGGCTTTTATGACCTTTGTATGGGTCATGTTTGGCTTTAGGAGTTCAGCAGTGCACCAGGCTTTCATTTCTTGCATCCTATATTTCCACTGTGGAGGAGGGATATCATCAAATGTAAACTTTGGAGGAATAGCACCATTTGTAGAATGATAATGATTAGTCGTATGGGATTCCATCTCCTCATCAATAACTTCAGTTTCTTCAATAATAGGATCATTTGTTCTTTGAGTTTGACCTGTTTGGGATTGACTTGTCTGTTCCTGGTCAGCCATATAGAGGGGTGGAACATTATCTTCAGACTCACTAGATGTTTCTTCAAGAGATTGAGAAGACTCAGACTCAGAGGTTTCGGTAGTTTCAAAGGTGTTGGTGGCAGTATGGATAGGAAGAGTATGGGCTTGTTGGAGGAATGTGGAAATGGGATTCTTTATCATCATTTGGGGTTGTTTTTCGGATGGATTTTCTTGTATGGATAAAGGTTTTGTTCGTTGGATAACTCTGGTCTTTTTAGGAGGCATAGAAGCTTTTTTCTTTTGTTCCCATTCTTCAGGTGTGAAAAGGGTTGATGTAGATCCTTCATAAGTGGAGGAAATCAAAGGTCCTGTTTGAGAGATTTGAAAGGTTGAAGATGAGGATGGGTAATATGGTGTTGATGGAGGGATCAACGAATTTGACTCAAGAGATGCAAGCTGAGTTTTTAGACTTCTGATTTCTTTCTCTTGAATATCAAAAGGTAGTTGGTTTTGTAAACGAGACATTATGTCTGCATGGAGAATTTCAATTCTTTGTTTACAGGCTTGGAGGGGTGTGAGAAGAATTTGAGTTTGATGCTGAAGAGTCTGTTCAATCCTCTGTTGACTTTGGTCAATCCTTTTTAACAGGGCATTTTGTTGTGTTGCATTCTCTGACTGCCAGTTCAAAGTGGTTTCTGCTGCTGAGAGTTGTTGCACTGATCCATCTGACTTCCTGATGTTTGGATTTTTGATCTTCCATGAATGAGTGGAATGATCCTTTTCAAATGTCTCCAAAGGAGGAAAATCTTCTCTAGTTGGGGGATGAAACATGGATATTGAAGATGGGGGAGGATTATTATCCCAATCCCATTTTTTATGATAATTGCTGCAATCATCGTCATCGTCATCATCCCATCCAGTAGGAACAATTGGATCATCATTTGTGGGAGGTGGTGTATATTTGACATAGTAGTCAAATTTTCCCGATGGTTCTCCAAGTAATCCAACTCCTGGATTATTGTTGTAGAAGGCTTTATGTAGTCTTCTCTGACTGTTTTTCTTAGACTTCCTTCTTTGTCGGGGAGAATCTTTTTCTTCAAGATCTGCTTCAAGGCAACTGGAACAATTGCAAACATCCCAAAAGATATGTCCAGTGTTATCTGCTTTGTTATAAACTGGCCTTCCATTTGCATCAAAGGCATAGATTGGAATTTTTTCCTGAGTATACATGAATTGTGTATGGAAGCAGGGAGGTTTGTTTTCAGTTGTCTCTCTTTTGAATGCAATCTCAATATCTCCATTAGACTTTTTTCTGAAAAAAGGTTCAGTGGATTGTATTGAAGAGGAGGTTTTGTTTCCCTTGTGAGCTTGTTCATAACTTGTAACCCATGTTTCTGGGATGAGCTTAACCAATTCTGATCGTGGAAGTTGTCTAGGCACATATGTACAACTGGGAACATGATCCGACTCTACATGAAGAAGTAAAGCATCATCTGTCCCTTGAGATTGGGCAAAATCCAGAGAATGATTTTGGATTCTGTACACCATTTGATAGTGAAGAGTGGCTGCATATGTGAGGGATGTTGGAACAGCTCCAACAATTTGGATTTGAACTTTCAAGGCTGAGAGTAATTGTGGATCAGAAATAGGCATATTGAAATTTGGAAACATAGTAACAAGAACAGTTCCAGCATTAAGGGTAGTTTCGACAGTTCCTATGCAGGCATGTTGATACTCAGAGAATCGAGTGTCTAATAAAGCAATTCTTGAAACTGTAGGAAGTCCTTTTCTTCCATGAAGGGTTAAAGCAAATCGGACAGCTCCAAAATGGAGATGAGTGTATCCTTCAGATAGCCAAACTTTTGGTAGATGGGCGGGTAATTCAAGAGTAACAAATTGTTCTTTTTCTGTTGCAGGCAGAAAGTGCTGATCAAATTTTGAGGCTTGAACAAATTCTTTGACTTGGGATTTTTGAGGGGAAATAATACTGCGAACAGTTTTGGTTATGGACTGACGAGGTTTTGTATATGGAAGATATGGATTTATGAGGGGTAGGTCTGTGAGTGGAACTTTATCAGATTCTGAAAGATAGGATATCTCATATAGATAGTCCATTTTTGATGCATCAGATTTTCTAAAAGAAGTCGACGAAGAAGAAGAAGTAGAAGGAGATTTTGATAATGAAAAAGGATTTGAAGACATGACTGAAGAGTGTTCTTCCTTAATTTCTTCTAGTTGCTAAGTAACATAAATAATCCTGATATGAGTAAGAGAACAACATGGCTCTGATACCATTACAGACGGGGTGATGATAACCATTACAGCAAATCAAAGAAATAGACATTCAACAGCCCACAAGACCGAAGTTGATGGGAGTTTACAGTTAAACAAATCACGATATTCTAGCCCAAAAAACGCCTCAATAGGCTCAACAAAGGGCCTGACTTTTGGATTTGATTGCTGTAAATTGCCATAACTCTGAATAAAGGGCCTGGCTTATGGATTTGCTGTAAGTTACCATAACTCCGGACGGATCAATGATCAGTAGAGTTTTCTGATGCAGAAGATATTACAACATTAATTAATCCTTATTTCAACGTGTCCTGAGAACAAAGCAGACACCTGCCACGTATTATCCTGGGTCCCACTTAAACACACTCCCACGCCGTCACCCCAAACTAGCACCGCCCCCCCATAGGCCGGCCTATATAAACACATTCTCTCCTTCATCCAGCCATACCCTAATTCTCTTACAAAAAACAGTATAGAGATATAATGGCGCCGGTGGGGAGAGAAGTGAAGATGAGTGGTGGTGGAGTTTCCAGTGGTGTACATTTCCGTGGTGTAAGAAAGAGGCCATGGGGGAAATTTTCTGCAGAGATTAGGGAGCCTGCAAGCAAGGGCAGGAGATGGCTTGGAACTTTTAACACTGCGGAGGAAGCCGCCAGAGCCTATGATGCCGCCGCCTGGAGGTACCATGGTGCAAAGGCAAAAATGAATTTCCCTAATGTGAATATGAACGTAAATGGCTGTACATGTATTATGCATGGGAGCGGTGGTTCTAGGAGCTTTAGCCAGAGCAGCACAGTTGAGTCGTCGAATCGGGATGCCATCACCGCCGTGCCTAAGGCGGTGGAATCCAGTCCTTTGGACTTGACTCTGGCTCCTCCTAGAAGCTTTCCCATTGAGAAATATTATCCGCACCGCCGCTTAACATCGGCTCCTTCTTTCGTCCAGCCGATGAGGTCTCACATTCAAAGTCCGCCTCAGCGCCGCCTCCCTGTGGCTCCCAATCAGGGTCATCGAGCGAGACTTCCCAGAAACCGCCGCCGCCGCCCCATCAGTCCTGAGCCAGAGCCTGAGCCACTACCACTGGGTCTTTATCTTTCCGATGAAGCTAAGGAAGAAATTGCCGAATTCATCCGTGCAAAGATCCGGGCAGGGACTATGAAAGGGTCGCTTACACCACCCCGCGACGAAGAAATGAATTTTGATCTGAACGAGGCACCAACAGAGGAGGAGGATTGATGCAGGGTCGCCGGCGGCCATCTGAATTTAAATAATTATCTATGTAGCAATGTGGTGTGTTTCTTTTGTTTGCAAGAAAATGTTTTTTTTTTTTTTTTCAAATATTGTAATTTTCTGTTTCTTATCTTAATGTAATGTTTGCCAGTAATGGTTTTATAAATCTTGTTTTATGTTTGTGTAATCTCTTTTAACCCTTGTTTGAGCCCCATTATACCTCATTAAAAATACAAATTTTTTCTACTTTAATCAATCTCAATCGTTCAAAAAAATCAAGTCTATAATTTTTTACTTTTCAAACCACTTTTTAACTATTAGATTTTCAAAACCCAAATTATAAATTGTAATAATGAGGCTCAAAGGCTTAATTTAATATGTTTAAACAATTTTCAAATACAACATATATATCCTAATAACGAAAGAGAAACCATTACTTAACTTTCAAATAAAAAAAAAAAAAAAAAAGAGAGAAACCATCTAATCAAGCCCTTGTTTGGCCCCATTTTTCTATAATAAAATTTAATCAACACTTAATCTCAATCATCCATCTTAGTTAAATTTATCATTTTTTACTTTTCAAACATTTTTTAACAATAAATTCATTCAAAAATACTATTAAAAACCACATTATTTACCAAAAATGAGGCCAAACACGGGCCAAGTGAGCTCTAGAGAAGCCCATGACTTGTTAGTTGTTATCTCTAATACAACCACTCACAAATAACTTGTTTGATTTTCATCAAAATTTTCTCATTTTTCGGTACTCAATTTCAATCATCAACTAAAAATTAAGTCTACAATATTTGACTTTCCAACCAAATTTTAACCATCAGTTCTCCTAAAAATCACTATTCATTTAAAAAACTCATTTTTACTAAAATCAAACACACAAAATATGTACGAGAGATCTCGAAAGCTTGATTGGATGTTAATTATATATCTCTAAGAGCAACTGTAATGCACTCAATCAATTGGGGGGAAAAGAAGGACAAGTAAGCAAATAGACTAATTAGTTAAAAATGTTTCTTCAATGCACTCCGTCAATTAAAAGTCAAGCTGACATAGCTGGAAAAAAATTGACAATGTCAAGTGCACCATCTACAAATTGACGTTTTGTTTGACCTGATAAGTCAGTATTTATTTTTATTTAATAATTATTTTCATACTAAATAAAGGGTGGGTGGTTCTACACAATTAATTCAATTCTCTAAGAATTCGGTCAACAAATTTATTTCACGTACATTTTATCACATCTGAGAACTAAACAATCAAACAAATTCAAGTCTATGCACATATAAAAAATTAGAACTACATTCATTCATCTAATCCTCTATTTATACCCATTAAAAATAATGGATGAAATGTATGTCTGTAAAAGATCACCTACGAATTCTAAAAATAAATAAAATAAAAGCTCACCTACGACTTTCCAATCGGAGGAGGAGATGTCGGTATAAAAAATCAGTTGAGAATATGAATACTTTAGACAATTATTTAAATTAGTTATTAATTTAAAATTGAGAAAAATATCACGTAATCCATATTTTTGAAAAGTCGACATCACCATTGGAAAGCAAATTTTAGTTGACTCAATCAATTTATTCACGTTCTCTTGACCTGCATCTATTTCATTGTCACGTCAGCCCAAATTGACGGAGTGCATTGTAAATGCTCTAATTACCTAACCCAATTTGGGATGAGTTATAAATTCAACCAATTTCGCTCAAATTAAAGTATCATAACAATACCAAACAAATCATACTACAGGAATCGAAAGTTTAACATAAAGTTTTACAAATACACATATGACAGTAATATATTTATTTATACATCACATCAACTCCAAAATTAACAACTCACACCCATTCGATCGGATTTTTCGAGCTTTTTAGCATTTTCCATGCCAAACGCACACTAAACTAGCCAGAAAAATATATACTTATGGTGATAAGAAGTCTGACTAATACTGTGCATGAAGTGTATATAGTTAATTAGTTGCTTTACAGTATACTCTCTATCTCCAAATAGAGTAAGTTCGTGTTAATTTTTACTAGTTATTACCCGTGCGATGCACGACAATTATAATTCATGGAAGTAATTTTAAAAAAAAAAAATTATTGATGGTAACATCTGAATAATCTAACCAGCATCCATGATTCGAGTTTTGGAAAAATGTTTAATCATTGAAAAGTGATGTAAGTTAACACTATTCAAAAGAGGTATTCTCTCTTCTACCAAAAACCAAAACAGAAATGCAGAATGCTAAGCCCCTGTTCTCTTTGCTGTTTTGAGGTCGTTTTCTGTTTTTATTTTCGAAAACGCTAAAAACACGTTCTCTTTACCATTTTCGAAAACGCATTTTGGAAAACAAAAAAAAAATTTGTACACAAAACGGAAAACGCCCGAAACATCGTTTTGGGCGTTTTGTGTGTATTTCGACAAAAAATGTCCAAAACGCGTAATTTTTTTTTTTTTTTTTTTTTATATATATATATAGAATTATCTTAACTTAGAACTAAGCTTAATATAAAGTTTTTATTTTTTTATTATTTTTTTTAGAATTATCCTAAATTGGAGCTAAGCCTAAATAAAGAATTTTTTTTTTTTTTTTTAGAATTATCCTAACTTGGAACTTAGTTTAAATAAAGTTTTATTCAATTCAATATCAACATTACAAAAAAAAAAATTAAATGAGAATTCTTGTTATATTTCAAAAAATGTAATGATAAATGGACTTTGGTGGTTTTGAAAGAACTTGCATTTTCTGGATTTTAATAGAAGTAGAGTTTTCTCAAGTCCCGAACCTGACCAAGCTGTGTTAATATAGACTCTTAATGCTCACATTAGTGTGTTGCATGTAACCATATTTTTAGTGTATTGTGAAAGAAAATTTGAGTTGGAGTTAGTAGTATTCTGCAAGCAACTTAATTAAAAATAGTTTAAATAGTATTTTGCAAAATTTCAAACAGAACGTGTTTTCCAACTTTTCATTTTCAAAAACAGTTTTCAGAAATGACAAATCAAACGCGTTTTCAGCAAATTTGAAAACAAAAATGAAAACACAAAACACAAAACATTTTCGAAAATGAAAATACAAAATAAAATACAAACAGAACGCCACCTAATTTTTCAATCAACTTCATTTTTATTTATTGCCTATCTTCAAACTGAATGATATAATAGGAAATGTAACCATTTTAAGTTGTAAAACTATATAAGGACCTTTACTCAAATTAGAAGAACTTCATAAAGAAGCTCACTCGGGTCAGCCTCCTCAAAAAAAATCTTCTACTCCGACAAAAAAAATTTTAAAAATTTATCAAAATAGGTCAACACAGCTTCTAGCTCATCAAAAGCCATGCCAACACACCATAAATATGCTTGCAAGATGTGCAAATGAAAGAAATCATGGAAATTGGAAAATGTTCAATGCATTCTTATTATTATAAATATTAAAGACAATGTTCCTGAAGTACCACAAACCAAAAATAAGAGCTAGCTTCAAATTCTTGTTTGGCTTTGACACTTCAATCTCACCTTCTGGGTTGGCTTTCGATTTGTCTGTACCTTCCACCGGAAACAATTGATGTTGGGCAAGGCTTGTAAGCCTTTATTGGCCACCAACCAAAGCCTGGAATTGTCGCAATCCCATTGAATCCTTCCCTTACCATTACACCCCCTTTCAAGCTCTTCTCTTCCACATGCCTTACAACCCCTACTGACAGTCAAATATGCAGAAACTGAATTATCAATTCAAATCAAATGCTAGTAGTTTACATTTTACAATAGCGAGAACTTTAAAAAAATTAAAATGAAATCACTCAACCATCCAAAGTTTCCCATCCATTTGATTCCTACATCAAATGGTAATTTCCTTCTCTATTTTGGCAAGTATTCTTTGAACTCTTACCTCAAAACGTAACAACTTATTCATCTAGTATCATGCATGTAATAAATTTTTTTTTTTTTGGTGGTAATCCAACAAAATGAAATGAAATGAAATGAAAATGGTAAATGATGATAAACAAATTACTGCTTCTCGAAGTTGAATGATAAACAAAATGAAGACATTAACAAAGACGACTCTATGAGAAGAAAGAGTTAAAATACAAAACATGATACTTTTTTGCATTTCAAAGGCTCAAGACTCTTCTTTGTTAAGCTCTTTCACGTGGATGTTATGTCAACCATTTAAGATTGTAACCAAAGAATCCTAAAGAACATTTTTTTAGAGGAAAAACTCTGACATCAAACAAAAGAAAATATACATATCACAATCTCAAATTGTGAATAATGCAACAATCAGATTAACTGGACTCCATGGTTACCAATCAACTATGTATTGAGGTATCTAAACTCCTACATCGTGTGGTAATGAGGATTTGATAGTAATGAACAATATTAGGGAAGAAGAATAAGCTAACATATAGTTTATTGTTCTTTTTAGTCTATCCAACATAGCATACCAAACATGCACTTAATATTCCTCTAGTGTATTACCCGTGCGATGCACGAGGTAAACACCATGAATAATATCATAATGTTGAAAAGTAAAGAGATTTTGAAACTAATCTAGTGAAAATCACTATGAAGTAGAAAGTCAAAATTTTAGGGACCATGCTAGTCTCACAATCAATTTGACAATGGGCTTTACCACCCCATCACATGGGGGGTGGTGCCGATGTGAGGCCCTCACAATTGACCCCCCCCCCATGTGAGGGGTGGCAAGCCTATTGTCAAATTGATTGTTCAAATAACATTTTCCAAATTTTAGATACAATTAAAAGGAAATAGCAGTTCAAAAAAAAAAAAAAAAAGGAAATAGCATACAAAACAATGTGTTTAACTCGATTTGTTGAGCTACATAATATAAATATAATGAACAATAATAAAGGGTGAGCTTCCGATTGAGCCTGCTAATGTTTAGTACAATTGAGGACCACATCTAAGTTTACTGCACTAAATACCTTCTTATAGGAACAGAGGACAATTAGAGTAAATAAAAAACTAATCTTAACAATTATAAAACATGGTGAAACCATGAAACTCTAATGATGGAACCATAAAATGCCTTGCATTGTTAAATACTCCTACGTGAAAAAGTAAGTAATGGTCAATATAGAGTAAAAAAATTTAGTGAAGAGATCTACTAACACCAAAACTTGCTACTTGGAAAAAGAAAAGAATAAATGTATTTATTACCTTGCATCAGCCATAACCTGAACTTTAGCACCACCACCATGTAGATCAGCCATAACCTGAGCTTTAAGTGCTCTCACCCTACTTTCATAATATTATTGCAGAAAAAAAAATGTGTCGACTGAAAAGAACTAAGAATCCATCCCCTTAATAAAACACGAAACAATCGAACTAGAAGTATACTGAAGTACCGACCCCTATTGCCATGGACACATTCAAAAGTCCTAAAAGAATAAATTAATTAAAAAATGTAGGAGTGGACTAAATGCATTTTTTCAAAGGATAGAGTTGGTATGTCCATGGAGTATGTAAAACCTAAAAATTTGGAAGTAGTATAAATTGAATTTTAGATTCGAAAATACACATGTATTACATATGAAAATTAAAACAAAGATTAAAACCTAATGTATAAAAATATAATATTTTTGTGCACTCTATTATTGAAAATATTTAACAACTCTATGACACAAATTTAAGGAAATCAAGACTTGGATACGGCTCCACAATCAAATATACATTAATCAATCAGTGAAAAAAAACACGTCTGATTTCGTCTTAGAAAATGACAACTAAATAGTTAAAGAACACTACTATCTTACTGAGCTTTCTATAAATCTGGTGGAGTGGAGTGAAACATGTTTTGATGTAAGGCTAGAAGGAGAATCACCTTGTGAAGCCAGCAAGTTTTTTTACTAAAATCATTCAATTCCTTCAATGGACTTTCGAGATGAAGGTAGTTCTGTAGCTCCTCTGCAAATTGATGGAGCATCTCTAAACCAACCTTTGCCTCACCTTCGAGTACATTATAGAATATATTGCAATTAAAAACTAAATAATAAAAGCACACAAGCATATATCAATTGAAAATGATTCTGTATGTTTGTGTTCAATCAAACAGAATCCATAAACATTGGTCCATTTTAATGCCCCCCACTCAGTTATTTGCAAACATGCTTATAGATAATCAGGTGATTATCTTGCTATTTGTTGAGGTTATTATTTCTTTTTATTTTCAATATAAGTTGCATCATATAGGCATATCATATGTTAACAATTTACTTGACAAAACAGTACTGAAAAAGGTTTCTGAAATTCCTCTTGATTGGATTCTTAAAAAAAATTAAAAAGAGAGCAAACAAAGAATGCATGTCTTTTAAGAACCAAAAACAGCACTGTAGGACACATATGGCCAGTACAAATTATGCTAGGAAACATACATCTTAAATAAATTCAAAAGTCAGAACAAAAGGAAATCCAGAAAAAAATAAAAAAATACAAATACAAATCTCAAGCGAACTTTAATTTAGCAACATATCAAAAACTTGGAGAAGGACAAAGAGAAAGTCAACACCATCCGATGAGGTAGCCAAAGGTCAAGAAGATACCATGACATATTGATTTTCAACAGTCCCATATCACACCCCCCAAACAAACAAAAGATTGTTGTCGTGGAGGCATTAAATCTGTGGAAAATCAGGGAAGAACTAGATGATTGTAGAGCACCAATGGAGAAGTCTATCTCCCACGTTCCCAACTCTTTCTATAGATTCGAGTGGTGGAAAACCTCACAAAATGACAAAATGGAAGGAGAAGAAGTGTCCAGCAAACTGAGAAAGTCTCGGTGTACCTCAAATGTGTACATCAAATGTGTAAACAAATAAAAAGCTATGAAATAACCACGTTAAATGATGCGAGAGGACCAAAAAATTGAAGTTACAGATGATAGTAAAAAATTGAAGTTGCAGATGACAGAAAATAAAAATAAGAAAACCCATTATCATTATTAACTCAATAATTTACTTACAGGGTTGACGCCATGGCTTCGGGTTGCAGAACCGATCTTAAGGGTTGTATCATAGACCTCCTGGTATGTGAGCCAAGCATACGGTCCGGCCTGTTGATTAATAGCAGATTTAGGTGATATAGCATTGTAAACAAATTGGGAATGGAGTTGTACCTTTCCATCGGTGATTAAAGGCGGACGAGCATAGGATTATGTGGATTCCTTTTAACCGATTCACTGTGGTCAAAGAAGGAACATTATAAACAAAGTTAAAGAATGCCATGTGATCAATTTTTGGGTTCTGGGTCTGAATCCTGATACAGAACCGATGAAACTGGGAAACTTCCATGAATTACAATTCTGATACAGACCTTCCTCCATGAAGTGCACACAGAAGCCACGCTAGGGTTTGGTTTGGAGAGAGACGAAGAGAGGAGGTGTTTAGTTTTGAGAGAAAGTTGTTTGAAATTTGAAAATGAGAACATTTTTCCGGCTGTTGGGTAATTTTTTTCTTTTTACATGTATTCCAACTGTATCTGTACAAAATTTCAACAGAGTTTTTTTTGCTAGAAGACAGTCATTCCCATGTAAAAAGGAGATGGGTGGTCTCAGTCAAAAGCAGGTGAAATGGATAGACTATACCTACTTCCCTGCCAAAAAGAAAAAGTCGATTCTTTTTGCACAATTAACTTTTTTTCTTATTAATTTTTTTTTTGAATATGAAGCATGGGCGGGAGTTTGTGCAGGACTTTGCTCCTTTTATAGAATACTAGTTCATCTACCCGTGCGATGCACAGATTTATTTTACGATAGAAATAATCTTATAAGAGAAACACATAAGTAAATTTTATCTACATTATATGCACATGCATAATAAGTATATCAAAATATTAATTATGTATTTTTTAAAATTAAATAGTATTACATCATCATCTAATTTAAATTTTGAAATACTTCTTTGAAGACAATATTTGTAGTTGAATTAGATAATACTCCATCTCAATCGCAAGTTAGTATCTTCGATAAATAATAATTAAATTAGATGACACTCCATCTCGATATTAGATGATACTACGTTTCATAACGTTCATTAATTTTCCCCTTCAATAAAATTATAAAGCATAAATTTTTTAACCGAAAATTGTAAAGCATAATAACTGTATAAAAAGTACTCAAATTTTTTTTAACCTTCAGCTTAATGATTTCAGCATCTTTTGATCATTTGACTTCCTCAACGGACTGCAAACTCATTCTCTTAAGCCTCAAAAGCTTGCTCTTGTCAATTTCCATCATTGCATCAAAATAAGGATTTTTCTCCAGATCCACCTCAAGTTTAGGTTTTAGAATTTGGTAAGCATCTTTTTTTTTTTCCCTGTTGATTTTTACCTATAAGGTAAATATGAGACGAGTAAGTAAACTCATAAATGAAGAAAAAGATCCATTATGGATTCTTATACCTTTAGGGTGCTCAAGTTGTTCGCTTTAGGAACATTCACCACATTGTCGTGCTCACAAATTTCTCGACCCAGTGCATCCAAACGAAGAACAGGAGCTTTGGCAGGCTTTGACTGTAATGTAATATCGGAAGGCATCTACCCTAGAAACATATTAATCAGGGAAGCAAACTCTGGATTTTGTCGAAATCCCATCTTGGTAGCCAGCTCCTTTGCACGTTTTAACACAACCTAAGAAAATAACAAATAGAAGAAAATGCTAAAATTAAACAATATTCGCCATCTGAAAACCCAAATCAGATAAGAATTAGTGAATTTGGCATATAAAAATCTATCAAAATTACTCCTAAGCCCCAATCACAAAATATATCCCATCCAGTATTACTAAATGAAAAAATCTAACTATGAATACCTTGACCGCATCTGGATTTGCAGGTAATTTTTTTTTTTTTGGGACTTTTAGATCTGCAGGTAATTGTTGTTGTACAACGGATGAGGTAAATTATTTTGTATAGGGATTGACTTTGGGTTTTGTAGCGACCGAGAATTTTAAATAAAACAAATCGTTTTTTTTTCTCAAAAAAAAAAAAAAAAAAGTGTTGCTAAGTTTTAACCCCAATTTTATTTTTAAAATAAAAGCGTGTTCGTCTAGACATTGTAAAATAAATTTAAATCTATTCAAATCGAGTCCAATCTCAAATACTGTAAAGTATCAAATTCCTTATCATTTTTTTTAAATTCAAATTATAATAATTTTGAGTCCAAATTTATTTAAGTCCAATATTCTATTATTTTGGGTCCAAAATTTTATAAGTCCAAATCTTAATTATTTTTAGTGGAAATTACATATACTCATGTTTTATAAGAACCAAATTCAAATATGAGATAAAACTTATAAACCTTCAAAAATCAGGTTTTAATTAAGATTCAAATAATTAATTAATAAATTAAAACAATATATAATTAAATTATTATTCAACCCTATCCCAATCTCACACAACACCACACAAAACCCTAACTATCTATATCTATATTCCATCTCCTTGTTCAATCGGTTCTTCAGACCCAAACGCCACCATCTTCCCGCCACCCCGTCGACTCTGCAACTGGTTTGAACGTCTCCAGAAAAATCGCCGCTAGAAGCGGCGATTTCAGGGTAACCGTGACGGCGCTATTTCCTAGAGGCAGCGGCTACTCCTCAGACCACCACCTCCTCCTCCTCCTTCCACCCACGGTCACACCTCCTCGCGAAGTAAGTCACTGCTCGCAGAAGAAGCGTTATTCACCTTCAGCCCATCACCAACCTCCGTCCTATAGAATCGGCGCTGTGACTGCTGTACCTCACCGACGCAAGCGACGCTTACATTGTCGATTCTGCTGCTGCATATTCCGTCACCCGATTTGGAGATCTGGTGGTGGTAGAGGTCGCGGTGGCGTAGATGGCGGCTGCAGGTGCTGTGGTATTGTTTTGTGTGTGCGGTGGTCAGGGAAATACTTTGATTTTGAAATTTGGAGAACTGGTGGTGGTGGTGGTGATGGTGGAGGTCGCGGTGGCGTAGGTGGTGGCAGCGGGGGCGGCAATGGTGGTGGTGGTGATGGTGAGGCGGTGGTGTAGCTGAAAATCGCGATGGTGATGAAAATGGCGATGTGACCTTGAGTGCTTGACACCTATATAAGAGTCTGGATTTTTTTATTATTTGATGTTGTATATTAAGGGTGTCTGAAATTAGTTGAATTGCTTGTTGTGAAATTGCTCTTTGTGGTGGCGGTGGTGAGATGCTGGTTGTGTGGCGGTGGTGAGATGGTGGTTGTGCGATGGCGGCAGTGGTGGTTTCATGTGAGGCAGTGGTGGTTGTTTGTAGGATTTAGGTTTGATTTCTTCGTGTCATCGATGTTCACATTGCAGCGTCGTGGTGGCGGAGGCGGTGGCGACGGAGGCGCAGCATGGTGGTGGTGGTGGAGGAGGAGGTGGGTGGGGTGAAGTGACAGTGATGGTGGTGTATTCACAGTTTCATTTGCAATGGTCACACGTTTAGGTTCTATGGGTGGGGTGGATGGGGGTGTTTAAAGATTTGTGACCTAATAATTTGATAAATTGTGACCTTAAAATATCCCAAATTCTATTAATTTGACATTTGTAGCCTATTGATTTTATAATATGTGACTTAAAAAAATTATTGTGACCTAAAAATAAGTCTAATTTGTGACATAATATTTTGATAATTTATAATCCTGAAATTATTTGTGACCTAAAAAATTTGTTTATGTGACTTGAATATAATGTTTGTTTTTTGTGACCTAAAACTGTTACTGTGACCTAAAACTGTTATTGTGACCTACTATTTTTATAATTTGTGACCCTAAAATTATTTGTGATTTAAGCAATTTACATTTTGTGACCTGAATTTATCTTGTATTGTGACATGAATTTACGTGGGCAAGTTTTCGGATATACTGTGACCTAATAATTAATCAATGAATTGTGACTTAATAATATGATAATTGTGACTTAAAAGATTAGTGACCTCATAATTTGATAAGTTGTGACCTAATAATTTGATAAGTTGTGACCTAGAAATAACTCGGGATTGATTAATTTAAAACTTGTGACCTTGTAATTATTTGTGACTTGATAAAACTGTTATTGTGACCTACTATTTTGATAATTTGTGACCCTAAAATTATTTGTGACTTAAGCAATTTACATTTTGTAACCTGAATTTATCTTGTATTGTGACCTGAATTTATATAATTAATAAAAAAATCTAATTATTTAATTTAGTTAAATAGATACCTGATTTTTGAAATTTTTGAAATTATATGTTAAAATTGAAATTGTATATTCTAAACACCTTATATGTGTATTTTTCCCTTATTTTTAAGTTCATTTCAGTCCAATTAGAGAAATTCTTGTTACCCAAATTTTTGGCCCATTTAGCACCTAGGATATTGTGCCCTAACATTACTGTTCATGTACCCCTCAATCACCTCTCCTCACAACTCACGCAGCCAAGCAAGCAGCTTTCTGCGTATGGAAATCCCCTCTCAAACCTGCTCACGATAGTCATACAGAACTCCATATCGATGCCAGAATACCCATTTCTAGCCACTGATGGTGCGAGCAATCCCACACTACCCGTTCAAGCACAAAATTTTCAGATTTCAATCCCATAAATCGAGCCACCACAACAAGCCATCACAGTCTGCATCAAAACCAATGGCACCACAAAAATCAATCCCAAACCACCAACACAGCCGGCCACCACTACTACCAAACCACCTCAACCTAGCAGCATCTTCACCCCTCAAACCGTTACCGTAGCCACCTCCATCACAACCTAACCCATTTCCACCATCACCACTGGCACCATCATCACCATCACCGCACACATAGCCCAACTCGAAATACCCCCAAATCAAACCCAAAAATAACTTACACAAGCTACTCACCTTCGACCGTCGCTTCTCCGACCGGAGTTTCATCGCGAACCCAGCTCCGCTTTTGACCTCGGTTTCGTACCAAATATCGCACCTAAGCCCCTCAAATCTGAACCTTGACTTGGTCGCCGCTCGCCGCCACCTTACGCCGGTGTTTCGTCGGCAAATCGCCGTCGAAGGACGGTTGCGCGAGGTTCAACTTGCACCTCCTCCTCTCTCTGCTCCGAGGAAATGGGGAAGGAAAGAGAAAGATTTGATTGTTTTATATTTTGATTTTCAGAATTTGCAGCTTTTGTCCCCTGGTTCCAAAGTTATTGAAATCAGTCCCTATATTTTAAAAATTAATCATTTCAGCCCTTGGGTTATTTTTAAATGATTTTAATCAACCCTTCATTTTTAAAATCTATTATTTCAACCCTATAGTTTAATATTCGTTTTGAGTTTCAACTCAACTTTTGAAAATTTACATTTTAGTCCCTCAAGTTTGAAAAGTAGTCATTTTAGTCCCTCAACTTTCAACTCATTCATTTTCCCCCCCAAATTTCAAAGTATTCATTTTCGTCCCTCGACTTTCTAATTATTCATTTTAGTCCCCGAACTTTCAAATCATCAATTTCAGTCCCTAAATTGTAATTTACCATTTTAAACTATAAATTTCAAAGACTAATTTAATTTATTTTTCTAATTGGCTAGACGAGGCGTACGGAGATTTGAAAGATTGAAATTATTCCCGCTCAACCACACTCGTTAAGTTTAAGTTAGACTTGCCCATATTAATTGATTTAAATTATTATTGCATGTGAATGTGTATGTTATGTGACTTATGTGAAAGTCATTTTTATGAAAAGAGACGAGAATGTATTTCTTCGAAAATATTTATGTTGTTATGTTTGTCATAACTTATATACTTTTATGCATGAGAAAGAAAGAAAAGAATGTCTTGCAAGATAAATGATGATGTTATGCATAACTTATGTGTCTTATGTGCACGAGAAGAAAGAGCAACCCATACCCTATGATTTTAAAGAGCTTATGATTTTTCAAAGAGAAACCATGTGCTTTTATGCACGAGAATAGCAACCCACACCCTATGATTTCTAAAGAGCCTGCATTTATGTGTTCAATTATATTGTACATTGATTAATTGACGATGAGTCTACTGAGTATTTCTATGAAATGCTCATGTCTATTTTAATAATATTTGCAGATTTTGGAGAGGATGGCAAGTGATGGATGATTGTGGCAATAGTTGTTAAATGGTTGAAAATCTTATTTTAATGATCCGTATTTCCAAACATTGTATAATTTTGAGAATTTCAATTATTTGAGAAATTATGACATTGCAAATTGTTTTACAATATTAATGGCTCGATTTATTATTTCGAATTGTTTCATAAAGTTTTAGATTTTATCGACCATTACAGTTTATTTAATGTTACCAAAAATGAATTTCAGTTATTTCTTCCGCTAAAATGTTATTTTAAAAGTTAGATCAGACGATGACATGGTGAATCAGGTATTTAGAATTCGGTGCGCTACAGGTTTAGCGTATGATTTCTTTTGGAGTGGAATTGAGGCTGACAAAGGGAGATCACTAATCTGGATGTTGGGATTTACAGGTGTGATATCTGATATGTCAATCACTTCATATCATAAATTTTAAAAAAAAAAAAAAAAAAAGTCGTCTCCTTCAATGCAAAATTCAAAAAAATTCAAAATGACGGTATTGAGTGTTGCTTTTTTTTTTTTTGGAAAATTGGGTGTTGCTTTTAGGGTAAGCTTCTGGATGCTTACCTTTGGAGGGAAACAAAAAGTTGAGATACATAATATTAATGCCAGAAAGAATTGATGTAGGGCTAGAGCTTGTGTTTTTTGGGAGGAAACTTGAGAGGGAAAACACTGCAGCTATTCTCCTTTAATATAAGAATAAGATAAGATATATAGATATATATCTAGTCTAGCATATATAATCCAACAATCAGGGGAGGATCCACCACATGGCAAGCCGCCCCGCTCGCCAGTGGATCTGCCCTAAAAAAAAAATATTAGTAGAAATTTTTAGTTTTTTTTTGAAAAATACAGTTATTTTATTGAAGGCTGCTCGTGCTGGAATTTTTTTATCAATGTCTATCCGTGCTGAACAAAATTTCTAGATCCGCCACTAGTGAGTAACATTACTCTTTCAATATGTCCTTAGCGTTCATAAAAGTAAAACAACCTAATATATATGCCGCGAAATAATTATATTAATTTATTTTGATTTAATAGTATCATAGTTGTATATTTCAGTACCGTAAATGTATATATTTGACACTACCGTCCAAGAAGCGGTTGAATACCATTAAATACATTATTATAATAAGTATAATAATATATATGTCCGTGTGTATCTTAAATTTAAATAACTAAAAAGGATATTGAATAATTATATATTCGGGCATTGATTTAGAGTACATTGACTGTAATAGTAAAATTAACATTGCTATTTGTTAATTTTTAAATTTGACCACCGATTAATAAGAAGGGATCATGAAAGTTTTTAAATGGGATAATACCTACTTTATAATTAAAGCATTAAGAAATGTTACAATGGGATAAAATAAGCATTAAAACCAAGTATTTAATATTATTTTTGGGATAAAATCTAATTTTCAAGCATTTAAGAAATAAATGTTAAATTGGGATAAAATCAGCATTGAATTCATATATACGTACATCTATTAATACATTGCGTACAAATATCGCCTCGTAAAAATCATTGTGCCTATAATCTTATAATAGCTTGTTTAGTTTTTCAGGAGAGAGAGAGAGAGAGAGAGAGAGAGAGAGAGAGAGAGAGAGAGAGAGAGAGAGAGAGAGAGAGAGAGAGAGAGTTAAGATTACTTTCATAAAATAAAATGTAACAAGTTATCATGAAAATCGAAGTATAAATTACTTTTTGCAAGTACAATGTACGTACACTCAAAAGATACACATGCACGATGAATGTATACACGAACTTGTACACGAGACTAATACATTATGATCTCCATCTCTACGAGTAACTTCAGCTACATTTCTATTACTAGAAACTGCAAAATGACAGTTTTAGCACCAATCTTCAAAGTATAGAGCTTATGAAGCTAAAACATCTGAAATGTCATGTCATGGGATGGCTTCTTGATGTGCACAAGTTTGGCCACAAAATATGGGCAACTTTGGCTTGTATTTCAAACCCAACGGTTAGTCAATCATGAAAGTAAGCTAGGCCCGTTCTCGTCAGCTGTTCGAGCATGCTCGTGGTTGTGGTGTCTTGCCATCTGTACATCACGAGAAAATTGCGTTCTTGCTTTTGCATAAGGGGCGTCTCTCGCTGAGAAGAACAACAAGAAACTAAGTCAAAATACCACTCTCATCTCTGGAGCCAATGCATTGTATCCATATTTCTGCTAAATCATCATATATGTCGAATTCTGAACTAGATTTTGTTTCCCAACTTGGACCGCAGGTTAAAAATTTTAAGCGAGCCAGATTTAAATACTCGTACCTGCAATTCTTTGAGAACGGAGAATATTTTGCCGCCTTTTCCACCAACACATTAAGCATGTGACAAGAAGTAGGAATCCCACACACCCACCTAACCCAATGCCTATTTTTACACCAGTGGAAAGATGAGGTCCGCATGTCGGTAATCCAGGTATTCCACAAAGACCTTTATTATCCGTAAAACTGCAAACATCCATTGTAAGTATTTTAAGAGAGAACGATATTTTAAGATAGGACGACAAAAAAAAGAATCCAACATCTATAAGAATTATGAGGTAATCAGCGTGTCAAGAACATACTTAAAGCTAGCTCCGTGCAAGAGCCTTCCTCCCAGAGCAGCTGGGACTTTTCCGGAAAAGGAGTTGCTATTCAGATAGCTGTACAGTAAAAATCATATATAATATATTAGAGCCATCAAAAATTGTGTTTCCATTTAATAGGAAATCAAATGTGGAAAAATCTTACAGTCTCTTCAACGAGGTTAACTGTCCCATGCTTTCAGGAATAGATCCATTAAAAATGTTGTGTGAGAGATCCCTGTCGTGCACATCTTCTGTCAGCATTTTATTGAACTAGAATGCAACTGTTCCGTATAGAAAACTAAACTACAGATATCTACTAATTATAGTAACACTAACAGATAGCCACATTTGGATTACCAAATTCAAAGAAATATATCAATTTTCTTCAATATCAACTTTCCAAATTCCACTTCTTGACATCTCTGTACCAACATTTAAGAAGTATTACTTGACACTTGGCAGAGCCATTTATGGTGGTTCCTGTTGCTCGTCAGTCTTTGGAATATATCGTTGCAGACTTGCAGTTTTTTTTTTTGGTTGGGTTGGCGGGGGGAGCTGGGTACTAGATTTCTGTATACTGGAAAGAATCATAATAGGAGAAACCAGAAAACTCTATTGACCGAAGAACTTCTTTGGTATATGGAATACATGCCCATGTTTGCCTAATGTTTACAAATTGTTTACAATTAGTCAAATCACTTTTTAACCATACATTTCGTGGGATCCACAAGTATTATCCACTTATTCACAACGAATTTCTATCCAATTGTATTTTAAACAATTTATAAACACTTCTTAAACATGCTCAATATTACTCGTGAAATAAGAACCCTCTACCTAGTTTGCCCTTTTGAGAGAAAAACAAGGCTTATTGATAAAAAACTAACTCTCCCACCTAAAATGGTAAAATCTAAGATTAATTTAAATTGATCCGAGAAACCACAGAATATGATGAGTGCAGTATCTGTGAACCAGGAATGAGCAGATTTGATTGGGTGGTGAATACTTGAGTCATCCAAGGAAATCAAAGATATGCTCCGTGATATTAACAGTTTACGTAGTTATCATCATTTATATTACTCATAATACAATGGACTTCAAATAAATGGAAATTTCCAAATTACAAAGATGAGTACCGAAAAGGAGGGAGGGACTGCTTGCTAAGTTGCTTATATTTATATTTATGTAATAAAGAATAGGCATAAAAAATATACAGAAATCATTCAATTAGAAGTCGGTAGATAAGATGTGAACTTCACTCACAGTATCTCCAAGCTTGAGATTGTTCCAAGTGAAGAAGGAATGAAACCATGAAGACTGTTCCAGCTCAAATTTCTGTATCAAGTAATACGTGAATGAAATATAAGCTTATCATTAAAAAAAATAAACTCTTGCACACTCGCACACTGCACAGTGATAAAGATAATACTGGAAGCAAGGGATAATATAAGGCTCAGTAATAATTTCATAAGATCAGAAAAATTGCTAACATATTCACGAGACCAAGTGGCCTATCTTAAAGATTAAAATTTGATATAAAGTAACAAAAATAATGATATACGTGAGAGGATCCTCGATGAAAGTTGTATTTCATGCTGCATAGCGTAATTTAACTTCACTGGCACGCGTCTATTTTGACTTACATGTTCTGGAGATGATGAAGCCGGGATATGTCCTCTGGTAAGGAACCCCTCAATCCTTGGTTATCTAGAACACTGACCTTGCAAAAAATTACACGAAACATATCAATAATAGGTATGGAAAAGGCATCCATATGGTCATACAATCATGTTACTGTTTAATTTGACTTGTTACATATAAGAATCAAAATGAAATTGACACAAAAGAAATACCTATAAACTCATTACTTCACTTGTAAAAATAAGCTTCTATATTTGAAGCATACAAGGGAACGTACTGATATGGTGAGAACAAAAACTTAGAACTTTAACTCACCTCTTTCCAGATTCCTCTTCTAAAAAGCAGTCATTTTCTTTCTTGATTATTTGTTGGTTAACCATTTGATTCAACAATTCAACCCAAAACAGTGGTCTGGTCACTTAACCGGGTTTAAAAACAATGGTATCTATAGCATTATTAAGTTTTCTAGTAACTATTTTCCCTTAAATTCTTCATATAAATTAGCTAGTCTAGTAAGAGAACAAGAACATACAGCCCATCAATAACATATTTACTGATAGTCCTGTCATACTGACAATCTACTCCACTCCATGGATGTTGCTGAGGAACACAAGGATCACCATTCCACCCAAATCGAAGAGGAAGCCCAAGTGCGCTCTTCAATTTCTGCAAAGCCCTGACTAAAAAAAAAATCACTTTTATGTCAGTTGGACGTGAAATTCTAATCAAAATACCAGTACTTCATGGGCAGATCTATAAATTGAAATAAAAGAAGTAACCAAAGTAAGGGTATATCTTATAAGCAACTATAGTATCATGACAAACGGGGAGCACAGATGGTTTACTGAAATGTGCAAGAATAAAAATTGGTGGGAAACGACAGTGGACCCCACCTCAAAAGACTAATTAACATCAGCCCAGCATGGGAAACAACTATCAATAGCCACAATTACTCTAGCTTTATGATTACTGCAAGACAAACTATGTCCAGAGGCATGCTAAATGAGTAACAAAGATGTAGGGGACTACAGACGGTTCACAGTTTTCCTAATTCTCATTTTACCATTTCCCTGGGGAGGGGGTTCGGCAGTATAACCCATCATACTTCCTATAAAAGTTCCGTATATTTAAAGCTTAGCCAAGCATGCTATGTTTGAAGAATACAAGAACAAGTCTTCTATACCTTCATCTTGTAATGTTTTGGATGCAGCCATTACAAGTTCAAAAATCTCAATGGCATTGATAATGGCATGGGCCCCTTTTGTAGGATGCATAGTTATTGTCAAAGTTCTGCCACTAAGAGCAACAGTTTTATTCAGTACTAGGGCACTGTTAATGCCCCCAGCCATATCCACTATGTCTATGTCTTGGAATGCAACATCGCCATTTATCGAGATGTGAAATACCCTTTGTCCAGGTGCAGTAACTGAAGGGTCTATTTCTGCAAAGTGTAACCAAATGGAATAATTTCGATTAGGTTCGACCTCAGCTGTGTATACTAAATCAGGCTCACTGTCACTACTAACAATAGCCGTTCGATAAAGAGCTTCTGGATAAAAGTTGGGTGATTTTGAGGCCTGCTTGATGCTGTTTTTGGTAGATATGCGACGATCAGAATTCTCGTCAAATGTCGGGATGGAATTCCAAAATCGATCTCCACCCCAACTGTCCGCACTATAATCAGCACCAAATTTTGGACGATTGGACCCAAAACTGACCCTCCTATCAGTTCTGAGGATCACCCCTTGACCATAGCCCGGACCAAAATAGTACGCTTTGTTATCAACTTGAAGGATCTCAATTGCAAGTATTGCTGGATCTCCATGTCCAGTACTGTGGAAGCAAAGAGAGGCAGTGCCATCCTTGAGAAATATGAATGCTTCAACAAAAGCTCGCTCATCATCGTTAGTACTCCAACCAGGTGGCATAGAATAAATTAATGCTCCTTCAACAGAAACGTCAAATAAAGGTTCATTGTCAGGACTGGGCTCTGCAACCAATCCAAAGAAGATTCTTACCGAATAATGTCCGTGTGGAACTCTATTTATATTGTAGCAGTTTTCAGGACCGTCAGACAAAGGGAAATAACGAAGCGTCTTGAGGCTGGGAGATATGAAACTCGGGAGGGTTGCATTACCAGGTATCCCTCCAGTGTAAGCATAATCCTTATACCAAAGAGTATTTGATGGAGGACTGTGAACATCACTACGTGCTCCACAGCTTATTCGCAAGGCATATGGCCCTGCAATGAAATTAGAATTCAGATGCTATTAAAGATCAAAAGGAGCTGAATTTCTTAAAATGAACTTCAGGAATCACCATATATATATATATTGTTTGTTTTATTTTCTAACATGATATTAGTCTTAAGCTAGAAAATTTTTATTTTTATCATTTGGTTAACTTTTTATTTTTTTAATTAATAGGTGTTGAAACGTTGAATTAATATTGTAAGGACCAAGATAGTTGTTTAGAATAGTGTAGGGACTAGTAGGCAATTATGTGTTTTAAGTTTTCTATTTATACCTTGCTTTGTAACACTTTCATTATCAAGAAATACAATTATACTTTCATCATTATATTTCAACATGGTATCAGAGCCAAAGGTCTTGGCATAATTTCTTCTTCGATTTTGGTCGTCTCCGGTGAGCGGCAGAGCCGCCGCTCGTCCGGCCAAGTTGTATCCATCTCTCTCTCTCTCTCTCTCTCTCTCTCTCTCTCTCTCTCTCTCTCTCTTTCCGTACTCCTTCTCTGGAACCGTGAGGCTGGGACTTGCTGTGTTGATGTCCCTGTACCTGTATCTGCTGGCTATGAGATGGTGGTGCGGTGGTGGTGAGCTTTGGTTGGTGGTTGTAAGTTTAATATGCGTAGCTGTTGGATGTTTGGTGTCGGTGGTGGCCATCGGCGAAGCACTTATGCTGCCGGAGAAGGGCAGTGGGTGGATGGAGGTTGGTCCAGTTTTGGAGACGTTGCAGGTGGTGGCTCGGTGGAGTATTGTCTTTCTGTTGCTTTAGATGGTGCTGGGGTTTTAGCCGACGGTGGTGGTGGTTTTGTTTGATCCGGCGACTGGTTAAAGGCAGAGGAGGAGAAAGAATGCGAGCAGAAAGAAAGGCGGGAGAGAAAGAGAGGGAAGCCGACTGCGGTGGCAGCGTCGGCGGTGACGACGCCAGCGGTGGTCTCCGGCATTGGCGGCTGGGCTGTGATAAGCTGACTCAGCTCTCTTGAGTTTAGGGTTAGGGTTTGGAGATAAATGATTGGGCCTAAAGTTTGGAGAGTGTTGAGTTAGTTTATTGGGCTTATATTATTATTGGACCCATTATTGGGTTGTTGTCTTGTTGGGTTGTTTATTGCCCAATTCTGCCCCCAAAGTTTCGATTTGAACAAGTTGAACTCTCAACTTTTCAAAAGTTACATTTCGGCCCCCAACTTCCAAAATTCACAATTCAGCCCATTATCTTTTTATTTTATCAATTCTAGTCCTCTACTTTCTGGAAGTTCATTTTCAGTCTGAACATTCAATATTTTCATTTTGGTCCTTGATTTTTCAGAATTTACATTTCAGTCCCCAGTCTTTCATTTTGTGCAATTCAGCCCCTAGCTTTCCAATTTCACTATCTTTCTTGGTGTCTTTTTATTAGCCTTTTATTCGTAAGATCAGTTCCTTTATTAGGTCGACCTGGTGATCGCCTCTTGACTGATTTACGTCTCTTTATGTTGGCTTTCCTTTGTGTCCGGAGTAAGGATTTTCTGTTGTTTACGGGTTGTGAATTTTAATGTATCCAAGTTGATCTTTCGTTATGACATCGTCCAAGAAGACTATTGAAATTGGAAGAAGGGAAGAGCACTTTGTTATTTACTTGAAGTTGTTATTCAAGTTTGTTGTTTACATTATTTTCAAGTTGATGTTTATTTTTGCATCAACTTGAGGGAGAGTGTTGAAATGTTGAATTAATATTGTAAGGACCAAGATAGTTGTTTAGAATAGTGTAGGGACTAGTAGGCAATTATGTGTTTTAAGTTTTCTATTTATACCTTACTTTGTAACACTTTCATTATCAAGAAATACAATTATACTTTCATCATTATATTTCAACAATAGGAATTATAAATATAAAACTAGAAAATTTTGTGTTCTCTAGTTCCTTTCTCCTCCGTTCTCCATCAAAATGTTAAAATGTAGCACCTGATGCATGCTTCCAAGTGCACAAATTTCCAGTTGGCTAAATATTATTATGCAATGAAACTAAAGGGGAAATTCAAATCATTGAATACATCAACTCAACTTAAAGTGAAAAACCAATTCTTTCAAACCAATCATTATTACTGGGTATTGTTGCTACTGTGACTTGGTCGTGAAAAAGGGCCATCCAAGCCATTATCGCCGAAAGGGAATGTATATTTTGAAAGCCTATCTCACTGAAAACTAAAATTGTTAAGGCTCGTTTGATTGCAATTATGGAATTCGGGTGGAAATAAAATAAGTTCAAGGGAATTGAATTGTCAAGAACTTATTTTCCATGGAAAGTGAATTCAAGGAATTTGGTGAATTCGATGGAAAGTAGAATTGACATTTGAAAGTGTGGCAAAGGTTCCGACTAAACTCAAGGAAAAGTGCAGAAATCGATATAAGCTGGAAAACCAATTACATGGGAAATAAGTTCACCTTCATCTCCTCGCTAATTTTTCTTTGACTATTATGATGAATGATAATTCTAAATTTTTTAAACTAAGGCAGTGTTTGAAAGGGTCTTTTTGCCATGGAAATAGTTTTTACAATTTTGGCTGTTTGATACAAGAAAATTACCCTCGAAAGTTAATTCCAACTTTTCCACACGTGATGTACGATTCCTCAATTTGGAGGAATTCCAATTCTTTACACTGAGTAGGTAATTGAATTCCAAGTCAAATTATAATGTTTCTTTTAATCATTTTTGTTGTTGTTAATTTATTTTTTTCCCCAAAAATTAACATTATTATTATCAAGTACAAATATGTAAAAAAAAAAATATATATATATATATATATATATATATATATTTATTTATTTATTTATTAAAATAGCTAAATTTTGTTCATTTTGCCATAAAAAATAATGTCAATCAAACAATAAAAATTGAAAAATTTCCCACTTTTCCATCTATAGAATTAAACACATTAAACTTTCAATTCTCAAAAATTCAATTTCTTGAAATTCGTTTTCATTTCACCCAAATTCCACTCATGCAACCAAACGGACCCTAAAAATCCGAAACTGGACAAGACAAATAAATCTGAAACAGAAATCACAAACGGATGCCAACCATTCCTGCTTTTCCTCCATTTTTTTCTCCCCTCTTATAGCCCAAAAATTCAGACTCCCAGAAGAAATTAAAAATCCTTTTAATTCATATTTTTAATCCCCAAATGAATCGTTAACTATAATCAATATAAATAAGCAAATCAGGATTCCATAAAACCCAACTAAACAGTTTCCAGTAAAAGTGTAACCTAAATCAAACCACATCTATTCAAGACACTGAACAATTTCACCACTAAAATACATTAAACCCAAAAAGAAAAATCCAGAATCGAAAACAGAGATTTAACAGGTAGAACCACAGTAACCCTTCGCTAAAACTCTATGCAGTAAACTAATCAAAATCACAGAAATCAAGAAACATAGAGCAAGTAAGGAGCTGACCTCGAGAGAATGAAGGCTTGAGAACTAAGAAGAAAGCAAGCAAAAGCAAGATCAATCTGAGACTTCGCATTTTTCACCTCAATTTACAAATGCTACTTTTTTTTAGGCAAATTGTGGTAACATTCTATCTTGGATCTTTTTCTTCCTCTGTTTTGTGCTGTTTTTGAGGAGAGAGAATCTATACTGTGAGAATGTGAGAGAGAGAATTTATATATTTATTTATATATATCTACCAAAAGAAGAAAAAAAATGCAGTGTGTGTTTGTAGGGTAATGTGTGGGACGTGCTGTGCAGGTACAGAGTAGAAAATAATTATTTCAGTTTTTAATAGAAATTAAATTATATCATCTGTTCGATTCCACCCGTGAATTTGAGAATTATTATCTGTTCGATTGCTCTTAAAATGGCACTGGGACTAGTTTTAGAGCCAGTTTGCTAACCAAAATTTTTTTTCCTCGACTTTTCAAATTCAATCTTAATTATTTATTCTTAATCAATCCACAAATTTAAACTTTTCAAATTTTTTTTAAATCACAAATTCATCAAAAAAATCAAAAAAAATTACAAAACATCTAAAAATCACATTACCAAACAAACTCTTAATTTGGGCATATTAATTTTGAAATTTACGTACTAATTTTTAATTTTTAATCGGATCAAATCACTCAATTACATTTAATAAATTTTGTTATAAAATTTAGGATTCCAGAAGTAAAACTCGGCTTTTACAATATGTTTATGTTTACAACAGTGGACCCGGAAAATAAGCCTATGTTTGACAAATATATATATATATATATATATATATATATTTTTAAACAATACAATTTCCCGTTAAAAAAATAATAATACAATTTTTCAAACCACTTTTCAACCACTCATATTTTTTTTTCACTTTTTAATTATACATCTTTCCTCGAAAATATAAATATATATATATATATATATTATTTTTAAATACAAAAGTTTCAACAAACATAGCCAAATGTGGACGGTTGAGAAAACTTCACTCAAAAGTGGACTTTTGTGACAATTTTGGGCTTCTAAAGTTGACCCTTGATTTCCAATCAACCATAATTGCCCACTTGCCTGAATTAAGGCGCAATAGGAGGTTGACCTATAAACCCGACCCGGTTTCAATTGCCACCTAAAAATCTCAACCCTCCAATTACATCATATTTAGAGTTTGTTTGGTAATGAAAAAAAAAATGAAAAATTTATAGTTGAAAAATATGAAAATTTGTGATTCTCTAGAAATATGTGGTTGAAAATTAATTTTGAGAAAAAAAAATATAAAAAACTTTCAGGACCAAGCAAACCTTAGTCAAGTTAAATACCACATTCTATTTTGTAATGAAAAAAATTGAAAACCTAGATTGATGCCTAAAACAAGTGGTGATGAGTATCATTGCTCTAAATTTTATGTACAAATTTGTTCACAGTGAATGCAATGTTAAGATTTTCTAGTACAACATAGATTTCATTGTGAGACTTCGTGTAGAAAGCACGGAATAAAAAAAATTATTACTAGGAGTGAATAAGAGTAGATTTGGGTAGTTCAAATCAAACAACTTAGAGCGATTTGGAGATATTTCAAACCAAACTATTTCATTTTTTAAATCAAACCATCTTTTTGGGTTCGACTTTAAACCATTGTTTACCAATCGAAATAATTGAATGTATTGAAAAGATAACTTTCTAAACATAAATCATTCTTCATCGAAATATTTTGTATAATTTGCATCAATTTCCAGAACATTATATACGTTTTAAAACTTCACTACATCTTGTAACATCGCATATGTAAAATTTAATCTAATTGTCATGTGAAAAAATAGGATAGAACTCGAGACTCGATAATTGCTTCCTTGCAACCCTCTTTAAACTTTTTTAGTTGTGAAGGGTCATGGGGAAGATGTAGCAACTTTGTTCACATTTTTTCAAATCACCTTTTAATTATACATATTTTTTCAAATAACTTCCACTCACGCATTTTACCTTAAATAGATGTTTTTGTTTATCTCATCTCATCGACTACAACGGTACAACCCCAACTTTGTCCCAAAAGAAAAGGAAAAAATCAATCAAATCATGACACATGTCACATAAGTAATGACATTCTTCCCTCATTTTACCTAGTCTCCATCCTTACCTACATTAATTTCTTTATATTTCCACTACATTTTTCCTTCAACCACATCGTTAATCGTTATCACTACAAACTCATCTTGAATCTGGCCCACGATCTCTCGATCTGGAAATAGAACTAAACAGTTGGGAATACTAATTTTATTATTTTCTGGAGAGAGATTTTAGCAGAAACCCCTCTATTTATTCTGAGTTACCCAAGGGAAAGATCAGAAAAAGAAAGGAAAATGGTGCTACTAGATCAGCTTTGGGACGACGTTGTAGCCGGGCCTCAGCCCGGTCGTGGCCTGAAACACCTTAAGAAGGTGTTCACCAACCCAAAAGGTGTATTCTTTTTCCTTTTTTTTTTTCCTTGAAAATACATTATCCAAAACACATTCAACTTAGCTTAAAAGCACATTATTAGATACTTATTTAAACGATATGCAATAGTGTGTTCTCATTCTATTCACAAAATCGACAAAAAAATAAATAAATAAATAAATATTTAACGTGTCAATATTAATATGATCCATTGCTTATAAATTTATTACAGATATTCATTTCGACCGCCTTATGTGACCATGTGTCTACGATTTTGAGTACAGTTCCAAAAAGTCGAAAAAGGTCAAATGTACTTTTATTCAAGCCAGGACATTATTAGCAACACGATATGCTACTTATCACTAATTTAGGTAACATTGAGAGTTATTAAATGAGAGATTCAATTAAATAAATCATCTAATTTCACCTTTAATTTAGTGTATCACATAATGTCACGTAAATTGATGTTAGATAGCATTATTCTATAATTTTCTCTATTTTCTTCTTGGGTAGATGGAGAGGGTGGTAGCAATTACCAGAGATCTTTGTCGATGCCATCCGCTCCAGGTACGCCACCGACGCCTGGAACGCCGACAACTCCGTCACCAACCGCAGCAGCACAGAAGGATAATGTGTGGAGGAGCGTCTTCAACCCTGGGAGTAACCTTGCCACAAAGGATATAGGGAGTAATTACTTTGACAAGCCATCACCAAATTCTCCCTCTGTTTACGATTGGTACGTACTCTCTAAAAAAACCCTCTAAAATCATTTTGGTTCTTTTTCTTTTCCCATTTCGAAGATATAAATACTAACGTGGCAACATTTCGTTGATTCATTATTTAAAAAGTAAAAAATAAACAAAATTTATAAACAATTTAGAAAAATTGTTGACTTTTAAAAACTTGCCTAACCAGATGTTACCTCGTGAACGTTTATAAACAAAATTTATAAACCAATTTTAACAAACACAGGCTAAGATAAATCATGTCTGTTTTTTATTGTAGGCTTTACAGCGGGGACACGAGGAGCAAACATCGTTGAATTGCTGGATCCCTGATCGGCTGCTGCATGTATATAGTGTCTTTCTCGATAGGGGTTTGGTCTGCTTTGTGTCTCTTATCAATTTTAAGGTTTTTCTAAAATAATAATAATAAGAAATTGGAATAATTATTAAGCTAATTTCTAGGTTTATTTTTTGTCGTGTTTAGTACGAAGCATTATACTGTAATGTTTTGTCTCGATTTGACATGGACGATTTAGAGGGTTTTTGATTCATATTTTATATTAGGAAAATGATACGATCACTTCAAAAATGACATCACATTTGAAACCGCTCTCATGTGGGTCCCACATTCGATGTGAGAGGGGTGTCAAATTTGAGGTACATTTTTAGGTGAAAGTATCATTTTTCTTTGTGTTAAATAAGTGGATAGTGGATTGTTTAGTAATTTATTATTATTTTATTTAATATAAGCCGGTGTTTATCTTGTAATCTTTATAATCTTGAAACTATTAGCTTTGGACATTAGTGTTAGATGTAAATCTAAACAAGCTTATTTCGTAGTTTTTTCGCGATTTAGCGTGTGTTTGAAACCCGTTAAAATCATTTTTTTTTTTGTTCTTTTACCTCATTTTGCTACAATCATAATCTGCAACGTTAGTGCCTCGGGTCAGAGTCGTCAGACATCAATTTTCTGATTTGTGACATTTGAGTTGCTCAATCCCATTTCAACAATGCTATAGTGCCCCCAAGCTTGCCCTCCCATTGATGAGCAGGCCCCACCCCCCATGTGAGTGGGAGGGCAAGTCTGGGGGCACTGTAACATTGTTGTTTTAAAATATTTGAAAAGTGAAAATTTGTGAACTTAACTAAAAATGAATGATTGAGATTGAGATTGAACTTGAAAAATTATTAAGTGTTTACTTTTACCAAACAAGCTCTTAACCTTTCTATTAGTTAGGAGGAAGAAAGGATTTATCTAAAGAATTCTCAAACTAAGCAGATTTATTTAATTGAGACTTTTGAAGACTTTAAAAGTTTATATATATTTAATTGAGATTTTTGTAGACTTTTAAAAAGTTTCTAAAAGTTCTAAAAGTCACGTTGTATTTTATTTAATTGAAACTTTTTAGAAATCTCTAGAATTTCATGATATTCAAATTGAGAGTGACTTTTAGGCTGAGTTTGATAGCGATTGTGAAATTTGGGTGGAAAGAAAATGAATTTTAGGGAATTGAATTCCTGGGAATTGGAAGTTTAATGTGTTTGATTAGTTTAATTTTCTAGGTGGAAAAATTAGGGAATTTTCCAACTTTTGTTTTTTTATTGACATTATTTTTCATGGAAAATAATGTAAACTTTATATATTGTAATAAAAAAAAAATTTATTTTTCATACACTTGTACTTGATAATAATAATGTTAATTTTTAGAAAAAAAAAATAAATTAATTAACAATAACAAAAAGGATCAAACGTAACGAAAATGGTATAAGATTTTTCAAGAAAAATAAAATCTCATCCCCCTCTTGAAAAACAAATTCATCCAAAATAAGGAAAATACCGGATTTCGAGGCAAGTGGAAAAATGAATTCCATGAAAAACTTAGGCAACCAAACAGTGCAAAGTTGAAAAATCATATTTTCCATGACGAATCAAATGCAACCTTAGAGACTTTAAGAGACTTTAGGTTAGAAATTACACAAAATTAATCTAAAAAACAATCTCTCATCTACCCTGAGATTTGTCAAGACTCCAAGACATCACCCCAAACCCCACCCCCACTACACATATCCCATTTTTACCTCGTTCCTTCCGCACCAAATCATTGTCAACTAACGTATCCTCTTTTCCCTCAATTTCAACACTACAAATTTATGGATTCTAATCCATTCCGAAATTTTTAAAAATAAAATACAATAATTGAGTTCATTAGATGGAGTTAGGGGTGACAAACGACCCGGACAATTCGTGAATTCGGCTCGTGAAAAAACGAACTTGAGCTTGGAACGGATAGAAAATTTGGGTGTTGGACAGTTCGGGTTCAACTCGTGAATCTCGTGGGCCGGCTCGTGAAAGTCCAATAAGACGCGAAATGAGCCGGCTCGTGTCTAGCTCGTACATTTGTGATCGTTTTCATGCATTTATTTTTATTTTTTATGTTTATAAATTGTAATGATTGAGTTAAAAAATTATACAACAAAAAACACATAACAATATTATGATATTATTATAGGTTTTAAGTTTAAATTCTAATCGAGTCCGGACTTACGAGAATGTTATAATATTACAAGAATGTTACATTTTAAGCATAAATTGAATGTTACAAATGTCACATAATATACTAATATATCTCAATGTCCAATTCAATTTCCTATTTTAACTATTTTAGCTTTTAAGTCCTTCCGATATAGAAAAAAAATCACGAATTTGGGCCAGCTCGTGAGCCGGCTCTTGAGCCGGACTTCAATGTCTCATGTGGGGAACGGGCTCACGACCCCGACTTGGACGTCTCATGTAGGAAACGGGCCGGCTCGGCTCGTTTTCCACAAGAATTTCTTAGGTTCGGCTCGTGGACCGGACCAAACTCAAATCGTTTGACACCCCTAGATAGAGTTACTGTTCTTGATTTAGAAGATTGCCAAGAATTAAAAAAAAAAAAAAGATAAATGTTGAATCAGACCAAGAAAGCGAATATGAGTTTTTATTAATTCAAAAAGGACTTTTTATTAATTCTTGACAAATTCATATATAGAAGTCACTTGAAAATTCATGAAATCCACATATCTCACTCACTTAAAAAAGTTTCAAAAAGCCTTTACAAGTTACAATTGAATGCACCCCCTAAAACTCGAGCCTAATCTCGAGCCATAAATGGCTCTCTCATGATCTTGTTGTTGGAGTTTTTATAGAAAGATAAGGATTTTAGGTGTTGTTTATTCCAACGTAGAATAGAAATTGAAAGATAGTCTATTTTATAAGTGTGGATACAACACACATGACAAATTGGATAAAATACTATTCAATTGGACTTTGGGTCTGATCCAAATAAATTTTTACACTTAGTTTTGAAGTAATAGTTGTGTCTGAACAACACAATTTTTCACTACAAAACTGTTTGCCAACCGGTTTGTTGATCTATAAATTATAAATACATATAACGGGACTTGAAATTTTTACAAGTTTTTTGGCATTCTATTCTTCGAAAATTCAGAATGAAAAATCACCCAGTAAATTCGTCCGGACCCAGAATTGGGTGCTAGATCCTTGATTTCAAATTGTTGAATCCTAACAACATGTTCATCAAATTGCAAGCAAACGAGTAGGGATGAAATTCTACTATAGCACATAGCAATACGTTAACCTCAATCTACATTCAAGTCATTAATTTTATTATATTCATTTGTTGGGATTTTATTTCATTTTATTTCGTATACTTATTACAAATTGTTTCCAACACTTGTGTCGGTAAACATTTTTTTGATTATTAAAAAAAAATGTGATAATTTGAGGTAAAATATGTGATTGAAAGTGTTTTTAAAAAAAAGTATTGTTTATAACAAATTTAACCAAACGGAGACCAAGCCTATATGACGAAGAAAGAATCCCATCGTCATTTGGATGTGATATATCGTAAAAATTTCTCAAATTAAACCTCGAGCCTAATCCTCGATCAATGAACACGAAAATCATATATCATAATAAAATAAATTGTACGAAAATGAAAATGCGAGTTTAAAATTTTATTGGAGAAAATGCAATAATAATTATAAATAATGTTACATCAAACCTGTAGGCAATGCTCTAGCTACAAATAGACGAGCATTTCCGGGTACAAAATACAGTTCCAAACTGAATAATAGATTACAACAGACAATGAAGCCCGGTATAAATTACAACAAAGGAAAATAAAGTGGCAATCTATAATTTTATCAAAGACATCATTCTCAGACCATCACAACTTACTAGGTACCAGTTTGTTAGAGAAGTTCTTATCCATTCCAAGCTCAGCTGTATTTTTGAGTATCTCGTTCGTCTCAGCAATAAATTTGGAAAATCGAGAACCTTTGCTTTCTTTCTCGTCTCCGGTGGGAAACTGAGGTAGATTGGGCAAGAATGGCCCAGGTTTTGGAGATAACGGTGGCATCAATGCCCATACAGAAGAAAGTTGTTCATTAGGCTTATCGAGATCTTCTAAAAGCGAATAGTCCTGCATATCTGCGTCTAGGAAGTACAGAGTTATCACCAGAAACCACGGTTGTTAATGCTGGAGAAATAAAAAGCATATAAGAGAGATCACATTCTTTTCATTGAATAATTGCTCCATTTAATTTTCCCTGCGTCCTATTTTAACTTCTCTAAGCAGAATGGAGTTGTTAATTGCATATCAAATTTACCAACAACGGTATCTTTAGCCTAACAATTTAGTGCACGTTTGGCTGAGCTTAAATTATAGTTTAAGTTGGTTAAACTACTTTTTATCCACAACTACTATCCACATTTTTCACAGGATCCGCAGCGTATAATCACTTCAAAACACTCCCTCTCCCAAACATGCACTTAGTATTCAGGTTAAAATTAAATATAACCTTTGGAGAACTTGAAGATTGGCTCCAGAGCAGCACATGGAATGCTGAAGTTCAGATGTGGGATAACAGTCCCTCCACCGTGTCTGGCATTGCTGTGCCAACATTTGAAAATTAGAGAGTAATCTGCAACAAGCACGCACACGAACACCACATATTCGAATTCCATACCTTGTGACGAGACCAATCATGTGACCATCAGAATTGACAACGGCCCCACCACTACTGCCAGGATGAACAGCAGCTGTTGTCTCAAACATAGCTGGAAAAAGTACTTCTCTACTCGGCTGATTGGACTGATGCAGCTGAGACCTCTTTGCTTCAATTACTTTAGATATTACACCAAGGCAAGCAGATGGAAGGAAGTCTGAGTAAAAATTTAAAACTCGTCAAACTAGATAGAAATAATTAGATTCAAGTTAAAAATCTCAATTTATCATTGAATATTATTAAAATGAAGCAAACTAATATTAGAGCACCTTGTGGTGAATTTAACGAATAACATTAATCTTCTTTAATTAACATTGTAAATTTTACCCTTGTAAATATTATGAGGGTTCTTAAGAGAATTCAAATTTTCAAATAGTCCTGCAAGGTTCTTTATTGAAAAGTATTAGATGGGAAACTAGTTAACAAATAGGTAGGTTCCAACTCTATTGATGTTCAGAATCCAAAGGGGAAAGGGTACCAGAAAAATATAAAGAATAAAAGCATGGTTCGATGAAGTACTCACTGCATCGTGGTCCAAACAACCCGTGTCCAATTATATATGCCTTCGATCCAGGGGATGGGCTAGTGAAATCCATGACAATGGGACAAAGTTGATCTGGAGCAGTCTCAAGCTTCAACAGGGCAATATCCAAAGGCCCTTTGGAAACATAAACAACGCTAGCATTACTCCATGTCCAAGGATCCATAAAATCTAACCGGACACATATGCTTCTATGGCTTATGTTGGCCAAGCCCCGTCTAGATAACCCCTGCTCGCCACTCAGAGAGATATCCAATGGTCTTGATTTTGTTGGAAGCAAGTTCTGATGACCATTAGGTGTAAATTCTTTGGTTGGAAAAGTAACCTTGGTCTTGATCTCATTTATTTCACCATTTGCAGCAGCTTTACCAAATCTCCATGGTTCCAAGAGATGAGCATTAGTAAGAATGAGACCTTGTTTGTTGAGCAAAACACCAGATGCCCATGATCCATCGTCAATAGTAACAAGACAAATAGAGGGCATTGCCTTGTCTACGGGAGAAGGCAGAAGGGGACCTGAATAAAGACGCTCTTGCGCATCACTTGAGGATCCATCTAACTGCCCTTTGGGTGATGTCTTCAAATTTTCATCATTACAATGGTTCCTTTTCAATTTAAGACGGGGAACCTCGTGCAGAAAGTCACCACAAGCAGATGCAATGGTACCCCATGGAATCACCAGCTGTGATCCAAGCCACCATTTTGTGAAACAAGTATATATAATACAGCAAGCTTCTATCAGTATTCTACTGCTATTGGTTTGAACATTATTAAGCATTTACTTAGTCCTTATTATGAAATAAATAAACTCCTAGGATTCGATTTGTGATATTTGGGAAAACCCTTGCACTTCACAAGTCATGGAAAGGAGTTTCTGATAGCATATATGTAGAAGGAGACGTATAACAGAAAACGCACCGTGGAATCAAGAGTTTACAATTTGAAAAATCAAGGATACGTATTGAGAAAAGAATTGGCTACGCTGCAGTGATTAGAGACGTTTCATAATATATTTGAATACAGAATAGGAAAGTTTCTTCAAAATTTGAAAACACTAAGGCCATAGATGAAAGGTCGGATCTCTACTTGCATAAAAGCTAAAAATGCCACAGTAGATAAATTGAAATTGTACTTCAAAAAATGACTCAAGTATAGATATAAATGACACTAATACTTCACATTTTAGCATGATTTCCCACAAATAAGGCATGATGTAAAGAAGGAGAAAGCAAGAACAGTTTCTATATACCTGAATTTCAGTACCACTGTTTTTTTGCCTCAGTGGTCTAGTCAGAAGACCAATAAGTTGAGAACATTTCCCAAAAACAGGGCTACCTTCCATTCCTATCCAATTCAGAAGCAGAATGAAAACAGACTTCATAAAGATAAATGAAGCAAAGATAGATTTTCAGGACAGTCAGTCGCACCAGGAAGACACCTAATATCAACCATCAATAAAGATCTTTTGGAGGAACTGGGTGGATAGCTGTTGCAAATGGATCCCACTGATAAACTAATCCAGCATTAAAGAGAGAGAAATGAGCAACTCAAAACCTATTCAATAGATAAAAAATATTTCATGTCTGTATAAAGTATGATACATTTGTATTCAAATATATCAATTTCTCTAGTTTGTTCCTTAAGAAAGGTCAGGTGATGGATAATCTAATCTTTCATACTTCAAGTGAGTTCATCATGAACATATTCAAAGGATTCATATCGTGGCATCAGAATATGCAACCACAGTGACAAACTAACAAGAAATAAGAGTTCAGACATTTGAGGAATAAAGGAGAGAAGAAATTATTACTTGTTAAAGAAATGTACAGGCGACAATATGCCAAAAGGAGAACCCATAGCCAGAACAAGATCTCCCCTATTGGGTACAGATGTATTTAACTTCGGGAAATTCTGTCGGAAAAATAATTATACAGTCATCACTGTCACCTTCCAACTTAATTGCATAAACAAAACACCTGGGAAAACAATCCAATTTCAACGTACTTGTTGCTACTTGCTAGTGCTATTAAAATGGTGTGATTCTGATGATAAAGGTAGAGATAAAATCATAATACCTCAAAAAGTTTTGAGGGAACAGTGAGCAGGGCAATCCTCGTGGTTGATTGGCCCATAAGATTTGGATTGCTCAACTCTGCCCCAAGAAGTTGTCTTTGGCTCTGGAAGGAAGATTGCTCAACCTGAAATGATCAGTTGATAGTTCCTGTTACATAATACAGAATGACAAAGATTAACAGTTTATTGAACTAAAGAAAATTAACAGTTTATTGTATTGGGCTTCAGAGTGATTTCTCTTCACCACAAGCTAGCTTTTCACATTCATCTGTTCCCCCCCCACCCCACACAAAAAAAGAAATTTAGTGATGGAGAAATATTCTGGTTAAAAATCTAGAAAGTGACCGCCCAAAAAAATAATAATAATTTGAAATTTAGTAATGGATTCTGGATAAAAATCTAGAAAGTGACCGGGTCAAATCACCTGTGACTGAATGGTATCTATAATATGTTGAGGACCACGGTTATGAGAGGCCAGTGACCAACCAACTTCCCAACCATGCTCCATTGAACCAGAAGAAGCTTCAATCAACGATTGAACAGCAGAAGATGATTCTGGAATGTTAACCTCCAAACAATACATCACATTGACAGTGTCAAGTAGCTTTTAGTGCATTTGTAAAGATCATTGAGCAGAAAAAATAGAATCCAGGGATTGAATATGAATCCAACCACATGATACTATAGAGAATGACAAAACTAGAAGAGTATCAAGGTAAACTTTCTGTTTTGTAGCTAACTGCCTACCATCTTTATCAGTTCAGCAGGCAACCAAGCCTCCTCATTCGCCACTTTGTTACCTTCCACCCCTTTTTTGCCCTAGTTGTCAAAAGACATAGCATTATCAATCAGCCAAAAGAACATCAGAAACTCAGTTACCCAGAAAAGAATATATTTTAACATGTAAGACCTCCAATAATATATCAATCCGAGCACCAGGTATCAATTGGGCTTTATCCTGCAAGAAAGATAATGCAAAACTAAAGCAAAAAGCCCAAAAGGAACCGGTAATACAAAAACAAATAAATCTACATGAAGGAGTTTTATGCAATTAATGTGACAGAAACTCCAAACCTTTGATATATTTTGCCTGTATTTTTGTGATAAAAATGGCTCGATAACCGAAGCAACTGTTAAAACTTGCACAGTGTTGTCACTTCTTATAGAAGCATCCAAATTGAAACCCGGAAGAAGCGTTCCAGATGCAGAGAGTGTTGTTTTGCCAGAACTACAAAAGCATAGTAACCAAATTATGCTTCAAAAACGGCGTCACCGCCCTGTTTATCATGATCAACCACTACAAAAAATCAAATAATACTCCAACTATCCCGTATATGCACAGTTATATACTTACTTAGTGTAAGTGTAAAACATCAGAATAACTTACTTATAATGGTGGAAAGCATGATTCCGCATTTTGAGTCCCTTTGGGTCCTGAAAACCATGAAACCGAAAAAACTCATTAAAAAATCTATATAAAGTTAAAAAGAAAACTCGAATTCGTGCTATAAAACAGCTTCTGCACCATATAAAAGGTGGATAGATAGATTCACAGTGAATATGAAACAAAGTTTAAATTTAAGAAAATTAGTTATAGTTGACTATATATCTTTTATTGACTCGGTTTAGTTCACCTTTAAAGATGAGAATCCTATATTACCTTTATAATTCAATAAGTCTAAAACTCAAACAAGCAGTCAAATTCCAAAATTGATATTGTGAAACAAGCTAAACCCGCCATTGAATCAATCTGAAACTCAATCAACCAGTCGATTTCCAATATTTTTATTATAAAACAAGCTAGAATCCATCTAAAACTCAATTTCAAATTTGATATTCCAAAATAAGTCCTATAAGAGCAATTCAATCCCTGAAAGCTCAAACAAACAATCAGAAAATGAATGAAAAAAAAAAACGGAGATGTGACTCACGGGGCCTTGAACTCTGACCATAACCGCGAAGTTGCGGGCGAAATCAGCAACTTCAGGGAGGCCCATACCGAAGAAAATTGGATTGGAGCGAGCTCAGAAGACCCGGAGGTGGAGTTGCATATAGTAGGAATTGGGTAGAGAGATTCGATTTTGTTTTTTACGAATAATTATTGACAGATTGAATGAATGAGCATAGGAATGTTAACGAGACGAGCTGCGAACAGAACATGAGGTTAAAGCTTGGCTCGAATTTTCTAGAGTGGAATTTTTTTTTTATTCGAGTAGAGCCAAAATTCGACCAAAATTTTAAGCTTCTCGAGCCGAGCCAGCCCGATTTTTCTTATTTTTTTTAAAGTCAAATATGGTGAATAAATTGTAATTATTTAAATAAATTATAATTATGTACGCAATAAATGTAATTAAAATATTAAACATAAGATTGAATAAAAATGTAAATGTAGAGAGTACTAGAACTATTCCTGAATTGGTTAATTTCATCGCTGTTAAACTCCATATATATTGTAGTGTAGAGTGTAGTTTCAAATTTGTTGAAATCGAGAGAAATATTATCACAAGAATTTAAGAATATAGAGAAATAGAGAATTGAATAGAAATTATAGCAAACAAATGAATATTATGACAAAATGAAAAAACTTGTAACTTGTAAGTGAACTGTAAATTAACTTGTGAATTTACAAATAAAATACGACCTATTTATAGAAAAAAAACGTGGAAAAACAAAAAAAAATCAAATTTCAAAATTTCAGAAAATAAATCTGTATCGTGCAAATACAGATCAAAAAACAGTAAGCTGCAACACGATTGTGTGTGCTGCCTGCAACACGCAGGCAGCTGCTTTAGCTGCCTACAATTTGCAGGAAGCAACACGGGCCACAGGGGCCGGTCCCAGCTCGAGCCCACTGAGCATTTTGGGGCTCGACTTGAGTTTCGGCTTGGTTCTACGAGCTTAACCCGAGCTTTTAACGAGTCGAGATCGAGTTATTCTAACCGACGAGCCGTTTTGACACGCCTAATATGCTATGATGGAGGACTTGGATTGATTGAATCCAAGTTTGAGTCTTCCGAGAAATTGCCAGCATAAACGACAGCGTTTAGTTATATCTTCTGTTATGTTTTTGTAATCGTTAATTTCACAAATGGACAGCGGTCACTGATGTTTCTGTGGATTTTCAGATAGGTCTATAAAATATTAACTCGTTTAACCACTAATGTTAAACAGTATTACATCCTACATACTACATAAGACGCTTAAATTTTTTACTATCCATTTTATGGTCTTCCAAAACTAGGTCAAGGTAAAAGAACCGAAATTAGCAATTCGATTCTATCAAAATTTTAAACGGTTCTGTTCTAAAAATCAAGAACCATCAGTTTCGATTTTTGGTTCAGAACCAAAACAAAACATGATTTTTTTTTTTTTTAAAAATATAAATTTTAAAAAAAAAAATCATCAATTCTTAATCTTAATACATATTATCTAGTCCATTAGTTAATATCAATTACCTTACAACTATTAACTTATTCAACATTACAATAACTATAAGCAAAAAAAGTAATAAAAAAAAACTATAGATCAAAAATTATTTTTCTTTCACTGGTTCTGTTGACAACAAAATCCGGCTGGACCTTAGACCAACACGTCTCGGCTCCTCCCTCTTGAACACGGGGATCTCCTGTGCACTAGGACAAACAATCAGCTTGCAAAGGGGGCCGAGGTGGCTCCTGTTTGCACTCCAATGCCTAAGTCAGTACTCATTTTAGGCGAATATATCTATTGGGTGCGGGAAATATAAGTGTGTAAAAGAGAGAAAAGGGAGTGAGAGAAGTATATTGTTAAGCGTGAGAAATTGCTAACCTCTAACTTGGAGACAATCGTGCTTTATTTATAGAGGAACTTGTTATCTCAGATCCCGACACGTGGCGTACTTTACACTTGTCATCACCGTAGCTCAAGGAGGTGACAACCTTACTTTTCAACCGTAATCATTGCTACATTTCGTAGGGGATGGGCGCCTGTAACGTCTTGGTAAATGCAGTGTCACATCACTGACTCCATCTATCCTCTGTCAACGCCGTAAGCGCCCCGGCTGAGTATAAAGCACATCGGCTAGGCGTTAACCAGGTCGGATAAAGAGGTTTGCTTGTCGTACCACCTCGGCATTCGTCCCAGGTGATACTTTTAGGACTTTATCCGTGGGTCAAGGTCCATTGGGCCTCTATTGGGCCCTTGCTGGTGAGTTACTGTACATTTCTTTGGGCCTGGATTCAACACTAGTCTCTCAAATCCGAAGCGATCATTCATGGATGTGTAGGATTTGTTGTACGCTCGAGGTACTAGCTTTGTTATGGTGGCTTTTGTATGATGTCGCAGACCTGGTGCCTAGGATGATTTTCCTTATTGAAGGTTTGGATTTGGCTTGAAGTCGACCTCCTGCTTCGGCTTCTCTCCTGAGTGAGGGTTTAGGACGTGTCAGCGCGTATCTTAGGCGGCGTATTTAATAAAAGGGGCTATTGTCTTGAGTTCCCAAGAAATATATAAAAGGTGATGGGAGCAGCGTTATGCAGCGCGTGGCGCTTACTGTGGTAGCTGAACGGTTTTGCCCCTCCATTTGACGGCTGGCGTTTTGATTATTCCATTTCCCAAAAAGCATGGGTTAACCACATTAATCATACGGCTCACAAAAATCGATGAACCTAGATCGTTGGGATCCCTATAAATCATTCTTCATTTCATTATTTCCCCTTTTACCACTTTCTAAGAGTCTTCGTAGCGATACTCTTTTCCTGCAAGTTTCGAGTTTTCTCCCCAAGGGCTTTCTACCCAGCGTCCGCCTTTACTGTTCCACAGTTTCTTTACCTGCAAGTTCTTCATTCCCAGTGCGCGATTTCAAGCATTCGTCATCTGAAGGTAAACCTTTTGGTCTCTGTATATGCGAGATTTTTCTATTTCTAGTTTTTTTTTTTTTGTGGGTTTGAAAATTTTGCTTTTGCACCTTGCTTTTCTTTCATTGAGTCTGACCCACCTTTAAAACAAAAGGAAAATGGAAAGAGTTGGGGGAACGGGTTCACAGGAGATGTTAGCAATGGCGGTTCCCGTCAGAGGTTTCTGCCCCATCTCTTTATCGGTTTTTAGTTACCGCTTCTTTAGGGAGCAGATTAAGAGGAGAAATAGGAAAAACAGTGGCATAATCTATTTGAGTGATTCTGACAGGGAAGAAGATAAACATCAGACTTACATGGCTCATCTGTCATCCGAAGAGGAGGCATCTTTGGCAGAGCTTCGGAGCAAACGAGATTGGGATCTGAGGAGAGAAAGGACAGCCGGCCCTTCTTCTGGTCACCAAGACCTTGGTTTTATCGTTAGGGCCCCTTTTAGGGCACATAGGGAAGAATTGGGTTTGTCTGCAGAGGAGGTTTCTCAAGTAGAGGAGTGGGTCGACCAAGTTAACAAGGTTTCAGGCTACCACGTCGATCGTGATCCAAACCCAGAGTCATGAGAAAGCAGTGAGGTCGCCACCGAAATTCGAAGGGTTGATTTAGCCGGGGCTTCGGAAAAATTCAGGCTACCAGAAGGGGTCCAATTGGTGCATCCTACACCATCTTGCCGACCTTGCAGCCCTCCTCCGGGCCAGGCGGCCATATGCTACGATGCCCTTTCTTGCGGGATGAGGCTTCCCCTGCACCCCTTCTTCAGGGCACTACTTAGGAGCTACAACCTGTGCTCCTACCAACTGGCCCCCAATTTTTGGACACAGGCTGTGGGCACTTGGTTGGTGTGGCAAGAGGTCAACCCTGATCATCCGATCTCACTGTACATCATTTACACTCTCTATACTTTGAAGAATTCGGTTAGAAGGGAGAGGGATGTGAGGTCGGATGTCAAGGATTGGTACTACTTGTCTCCCAGGGGCTCTTATCCTCCCGTTATCACCGGTCACCCTACCTCAATAAAGAACTGGAGGAACTAGTGGTTATGGGTTGCTAGAGAGTGGCAGAGTTCCCCTGTGGACCCTAGTCTAGAAATTACCGTTCCCCGAACTCTTTCCATACCTAGTGAGTCTTGCACTTGTTTTAGAGTCTTTAAGCGTTATGCGTCCTCTGCTCCTTTAATTTCTATTCAATTTTCTTGGTTGCTTACTAATATGTCATCGGTTTATGGTAGGGGACACTTTCGCTCACCTCCTCCCCGACGCAGACCTAGCGGCAGTGAGGCGCTTGTTCGCTTACAAGGATACCTTTCAAGGGGTCATTCAGCAAAACAAGCTGTTTGTTAAACACAGTCTTATGTGAGCCATGGGTGAGTTTGCTTTGTTACTGCTTTTATATCTCATGCTTTTTCTGTTCGTAACCTCATTTCCCTCTTTTTCTTGCTAGGTTCTAAGGATTTTCCAAAGATTTCTTTGAAGGGTCTCATGGCCACGAAGATTCCCCCTGCACTTCGCCACGGAAGTGAAGTTGAAAGGAAATAGAAGACGGTGTTGGCCAACCTGCAAGTTGGGGTGGCAAAGGAGGTCTCCAAGGCGTCTACGGCCCAAATTCAGGGCCCTCTTCCAGCCCTAATGCCAACGCCTACTCTGCTGCCTGTGGGCCCTCAGAAGCCTAACACAGAAAAAGTGGCCGACCCTAAGGGAGTCCTTCCAAAGGGGAAAGGAAAAAGGTCTGACAGGGGCGAATCCAAGAGAGACAGGGAGGCTAAGGATGCCTCAGTGCCGCCTCCTTTGTCCGAGGACATATTTGAACATACCCCTGAGGAGGAGCCCGCCCCCCTGAAGAGACTCAGAAGAGGTAAGGGCAAGGAATCCACCTCTGCGCCTCCGCCTCCCATGATTGAAGACCTGGAGGATGAGCCTTCTGTGCCCATTCCAGGCTTGGCCTATGAGGTGACACCAGAGGGGGCAGAAGAACTTAAATATATTAAAACAAGCGTTCTCCCCAAAGATGTCACTTTCAGCCCTTCTCTATTTGACTCCCCCAGTTCTCCTCCAACCAGGGCCGCCTTTATTACTGAGCAGTTTTGGACAGAGGGCTGGTCTGCTTTCTCCTCCAGCGTTAGTCCGTCCCGGAAGTTACTCGCCGCCAAGGCCATGAATGTCAGGGCATTGTCCCTTATTGACGAGGTGGAGTTATCTGTGAATGAGGCGCAGAGGGACAAAAAGAATGCTGAGACTGCTCTTCGGCACGCGGACAATATGCTCAAGGAGATCAATGACCTCAAGGCCCAGCTATCCATAGCTCGTAAATCTTCCTCAGAGGAGAGGGCTAATGCGAAGCGCCTCCAGGAGGACAACGACAAACTGAAGCATGACCTCCGGGCCTCCGAGTCAGACGTGGCAGTCTTGTGCAAGAAGTTGGATGATTCCAACCGCGCACAATCTATCGCCTCTGAGGCCCTGGCCGTCGCTAACGCAGCCAAGTTGAAGCTGGAAACTGAGGTGGCGGCGGTCAATGAGAAACTGGGGAGGGAGCTGGAGGCTAGGAAGAAGGTTGAGGAAGATTATACTTCCCTGGAGAAGCATATTGACTCCAGAATTGCTGATGCTTTGGAGCGTACCATAGCGGCCAGGGTGAAGGAGGTACTGGACGCAGAAGTGTCGAAAGCAGTTCAGAACTTCAAGGATACTTTTGAAGACACCCCAGAGTACGAGGCTATGCAGAGGGTCTTTGGGAACTTAGGGGCTAGGATGGCTTTAGGGGACGTGAAGGAAACTTTTCCGACCTTGGACTTGTCTTCCATTGAAGCCTTTTACCCCGAGCCCCAAGATGCTCCTGCCGACCTTCGGGATGCATCTGACAAGGGTTCTTTAGAAGATGTCCCTCCTCCACGATAATCTTCTTTTGCCTTTGCTTCACTGCTGATTGTTTTGTTAGTTTTAGTTAGTTAGTTTTTTTTTTGTAAGTGCCCCGGCACCTGATATTGTAACACTCATTTCAACTTATAAATGCCTTAATTTTTATGAATGAAATGACTTATCCACATTTTTCCTGTAAGTGTAACAAGTATTTAGAACTGTTTACACGTGAAAAATCGGATTAGCACATGTATAGCAGTCACATGGACAGTTTGGGGGAGTTTCTTGGTGGGAGAAACTTGAAATCTGACCCTAGCAGTTGGGGGTGTCAACTGCAAACGAATCTTGTATCTATTTGGGCAAGAGTCACAAAGGCCTGCAGAGAAAAACTGTGTCATTGTTGTGTTCCTTGCAAAAACGTGATTGTTCTTTTATTGAAGCAACAAAAGTTGGGAGGGATTCCTGTATGCTTTGTGTCGTTTGCTGCAGTTCGTTTTAGTTCTTCTAAATCTGTTGGCTCTTTCATGATTGTAAGCAAACTGGGACTGGAAAGCTCACTAAGATCGGATCTTAGTGCCGCAGTGGGTGAGAAATTTTGTGTTCAAATTTGAACATGTTGACATGCAAGAACTTTTATGTTTATCCTTTATGTATAGTTGCAAACGTCTAAGTGTATGTATGAGAGTATCAACAATTTTGTGAAAACGTCCAACACTTCGCACAAGAAAGCGCTCCGTACGTATGAGCTAACTTGACGTACCAAGAATTTTGGTTTATACGACAACATTTGGCTAAATTTGAATCTTTTCAATCGTGTTATATGGTGACATGACATGGCGAGTATAGTCCCTTAGATCTGAGTGGTTCGAGGCATTTATGTGTACCAGTTAGATCTGATTTTGACAATCATTTGAACGTTTCTTAAATTACACTTTGTAGGACCCATGCAAGCGAATTTGCATGAACCCCATTCTATGGTGGCAACACATTCAATTTTTACGCAGTGATCGTCGTGTGGGCTTTATAAAAGTCCCTTATTTTCAACAATATTTTATGTATAGCGTGGGCGTATGGTATCATGACCAAAGTAATTTTGGAACTTGCATTTATCCATTACGTTTGTCTAATGTAAAAATTAGCGTAATTTCCAACGCAGTTGACCCACAGTTTTATGAAATCATATGATAATGTTGCAATCATTGAGGAGGGATTTAGTTTATTGAAAATAACGACGAAGGTGGTCCGTATTCCAAGGATTGCATAAGGGTACCCCAGACAGGTCTTCAATCATGTATGTTCCAGGCACCACCTCGGCGAATACTTTGTAAGGGCCTTCCCAATTAGGACCTAGAGTCCCTACTCCAGGTTCCTGTGTTGAAGGGAGAACCTTTTTGAGGACCAAATCCCCAATATTAAAGCGTCGACTCTGCACCCTTTTGTTGTAGTATCGAGCCATCTTTTTATGGTAGTTGGTCATTACCACTTGGGAATCATTCCGCTTTTCCATGAGGAAATCTAAATCGGCCATTTGCGCTTCCTCGTTCCTAACTTCGTCATAATGAATTTGACGAAACGAAGGGATTCCGATTTCAACGGGGCATACCGCCTCGGCTCCGTAAGCCAGCGAGAAAGGTGTTTCACCAATAGCGGTGTGCGAGGTGGTTCGAAGCACCCATAACACCTGTGGGAGTTCATCTACCCATGCGCCCTTTCTGAATTCCAACTTCCTTTTTAGGGTATTTTTTATGGTCTTGTTCACCGCTTCGACCTGTCCGTTGGCCTGTGGGTGATGTGGAGATGAGAACAGCTTCTTAATTCCCAAATCGTCACACAACTCATCGACGCTTCTGTTTTTGAACTGTTTTGCATTGTCACTAACCAGCGAATGTGGTATCCCGAACCGGCATATGATATTTTTCCAAATGAACTTGGTGGTGTTGTCCTCAGTGATCTTCATCAAAGGTTCCGCTTCGACCCACTTGGTGAAGTAGTCAATTGCTACTATCGCAAAGCAATTGTTACTAGATCCTCTAGGCATAAGACCAATAATGTCAACCCCCCATTTTACAAAAGGTCAAGGGCTGGTTACCACAGTTAGCTTGTGATGTGGCTGCTGTGGTATGGTTGCGTGTCTTTGGCATTTATCGCACTTGCGAACGAAGTCATGAGAATCCTTTCGCATAGTAGGCCAAAAATATCCCTGTTTGAGGGCTTTCCGGGCTAGCGACAACGCCCCGGCATGGTTGCCACATATGCCCTCATGGATTTCTCTCATTACATATCGACCTTCCTCAGGCCCTACACATCTTAGTAACAGAGAGGTGTAGCTTCGTTTATAAAGTATATCATCCAAGAGCAGGAAATTTGCAGCATATTTTTGTAATTTCCGAGCTGCCTCTGGCTCGTTTGGCACTATCTGGTGCTTCAAATATGCGACCAGGGGGTTCATCCATGACCCCTCTTCTTCAATCGCCAAAATCTCCGGTCCTGGGTCAATAGACGAAGTCAACATGCGCTCAACTGGAATTAGATTGTGTAACTCTGAATCGCTGCTGCTTGCTAATTTGGACAACGCATCAGCGTTGGAATTTTCTGTTCTGTGGATGTGTTGCAACTCCATTTTTCTGAAGTGCACAGTCAAATTTCTTACTTTCTTCAAGTAAGCGACCATAGAAGGTTCTTTGGCAGAAAATTGCCCGTTGAATTGGCTCACAATAAGCTGCGAATCGCTATTGGCCACTACGGATTTAACCTTCAAGGCTATTGCAAGTCTTAACCCGGCTAATAACGCCTCGTATTCGGCAACATTGTTTGAGGCTTTGAATTCGAAGCGGATTGCGCTGTGTAATTTAAACCCCTCTGGGCTTACTAACAATATCCCTGCGCTGGATCGCCCATCATCCGAGGACCCATCAATGAACAATTTCCACTCTTGGCTGTCATCCGTGTTATCTACCATTTCAACCTCAGGGGGGTGTGTGAATTCAACTACAAAGTCCGCCAGCGCTTGGCCCTTTACAGCGGTCCGAGGCGTATAATGTAGGTCGAACTGGCTGATTTCTATTGCCCATTTCAGTAGCCTTCCAGATGCGTCTGGTTTTTGCAACACTTGTCTCATGGAAAAGTTGGTGAGCACGCGTATTGAGTGTGCTTGAAAGTAGGGACGAAGTTTGCGAGAGGTTGTGAGTAACGAGAGGGCGAGTTTCTCCATGTCCGGGTATCGTGTCTCCGCATCTAACATGGCTTTGCTCACATAGTACACTGGGAACTGATTCCCATCCTCTTCTCTGATCAACACTGAGCTGACAGCCTCTTTGGATACAACAAAATACAAGTAGAGAGGCTCGCCGGCCTTTGGCTTTGATAGTAATGGGGGCCGTCCCAAAGATGCTTTAAGGTCGGCGAAAGCCTGTTCACATTCCGGTGTCCACCGGAATCGCTTTCCCCCTTTGAGGACCTTAAAAAATGGCGAGCATTTGTCAGTAGATTTGGAGACGAATCGATTCAAGGCCGCAATTCTACCCGTTAAGTTTTGCACCTCTTTTGGACTTCGAGGCGATTGCATGTTCAACAAAGCGTTGATTTTGTCGGGATTAGCTTCGATTCCTCTCTTATTCACCATGAATCCAAGAAAATTTCCAGACGCTACCCCAAATACACACTTCACTGGATTGAGCTTCATTCGATATTTCCTCAACACCTCGAAGGTCTCTGATAAATGGCGGATATGATCCGCGACGACCATGCTCTTGACCAACATGTCATCGACATACACCTCCATGGTGTTTCCCAACTGTTCTGAAAACATGCGATTCACCAGCCTTTGATAGGTAGCTCCCGCATTTTCAAGTCGAATGACATTGCTTTGTAGCAATAAAGTCCTCTATCTGTTATAAACGAAGTATGCTCCTCGTCTGATTCACACATGGGGATTTGATTGTACCCGGAGTAGGCATCCATGAAGCTCAGCAGTTCATGCCCTGCTGTTGAGTCAACCAACTGATCGATCCGGGGCAGTGGGAAACTATATTTTGGACATGCCTGGTTCAAGTTTGAAAAATCAATACATACCCTCAATTTCCCATTGTGTTTTGGTACCAACACAGGGTTTGATACCCACTTCGGATAGCGGGATTCTCTGATGAAGCCATTTTTCAACAGCTTCGTGACCTCGTCTTTCAAGGACTCATATTTTTCTGAACTCATGGGTCTTCTCTTCTGCCTATGCCCGGGGCTTCGAGGGTCAATCTAGAGTCTGTGGCAGGCCTCTTTAGGATCAATCCCAACCATGTCGCCATGCTTCCACGCGAATACATCGAGATTTTTAAGTAAGAAATTCTTCAATTGATCTTTGTATTCAATTGGTGAATCCAACCCAATCTGCAATTCCTTGATTGGGTCATGTGGGTCTACGCCGATGCATTCTAGCCTTTCTGCCGAGGTGGAGCAATTGTCTCCTGCAATTCTTGGGTCCAGATCTTCCAAGTCTTCTTCTAGTGTCATCGTGATGTCCTTTTTTTCAAAGAGCTCCCCACCCAATCTTTCAGGGTCTGGAGCAGCCTCGGCTATGGCTACATCGCTAATCATGTTCAAGCTTCGATCTTGAAACTTTCGGATTGCGTTCGTGTAACAGGCCCGTGACTCAGTTTGGCTTCCCCTTACAATTGCAACGCCATGCTCCATGGGGAATTTCATGCAAATGTATTTCGTATGCGTTGCAGCCCCCAAGTCAATGAGACCTGGTCTCCCAATTGAGCCATGATAGGAGGATATTTTGTCCACAACCAAAAATTCCATGGGGATTCTGAAAATAGTTGGTGCTTGCCCCACCTCAGTTATTAGGGTTATGGACCCTCTGGGGGTTATGCCGTCTCCCCTGAATCCTTATATTGGATCCGAGACCGGAATAAGGGGAGTGCTGATCCCCATTTTATCGAACGTTACCCCGTAAATCACATTTACCGAGGCACCATCATCCGTGATAACCCATTCCGAGCCACCACTACCCTGATAACCAATGCATCGTTGTGGGGGAAATGAACTCCAATGACATCGTCTTGGGTGAATGTGATTGGCTCTGTCCGAGGCATCCCTAAAGGATGTGAATGGATATGGTAATTCACGTTGGCGAGTTGTTTGGCCTCTCTGATGTACCTCTTTTGGGAGTTGTTTGTGCTCCCACCTGGGTGGGGGCCTCCCAGTATTGTGTCGATTTCACGAATGGGGAGGTCGGCCACAGGCACAGGTGGTTCCCGTGTATCTTTAGCATGCGCCGAGGCGGTATCCTGGCCCTTATTCCTGTCTCTTTGATGATTGTCAATTCTTTCCTTAGTTGAGTTCTTCCACGGAGCTCTCCTATCAGCTCGGTTGAACTTCTGACCACCAGTTTTTTGAGTTCTCCCTGTGTCGGGGGGATAGTCACCTCCCCTTCTCCCCTGCGCCTTTTGGTCAGCTAACATGTGAATTTCCCTGCAATCCTCCGTTGCGTGACCGTAATATCTGTGATAGGCGCAGTAAGCCCCAATCATGGGCTGCTTTCCACTTCGGCCACTTTCCACTCTCTCTTGAGCCGTGGGAGGATTTTGAGAAGGGGTGTTAGAGTGCAAGTGAGGGATAGCTTCCGTGATTTCTGCGGTAAAGCTAGATCCTTTCCCCTAAAATGGGCGAGGCGCGCCACCTCGGTTACCGCCGACCCTATTCTTGTTTCCTTCTTTCTTGAGGTCCGCTTCATTGGAATATCCAAGGTTATATCTTCCTTGGGGATGATTATCTCTGGCCCTAGCCATTTCCTCCGATACAATCTCCTCCTTCATCAGGTCTACCAGGGTATTGTAATCCCTTGGTTTCCTACTCCGGACATCCCTCCAGAACATGCTGGTCATATCTAGCCCTCCTTTTAAAGCGGAAAACATCTCCGCTTCTGTGATATTTTCGCAGATATGCATCTCTTCAGTAAACCTAGCTAGGTAACTTTTCAGAGACTCGTCCCTTCCTTGCCTCAGATCCTGAAGGCGTTGGAGCGGGAGTTGGCCAGGCCTGGAGGAAACAAAGCCATTTTTAAAAGCCGTCTTCATATCTCTCCAACTGTGAATGCTGCCAAGAGGGAGTTTTTTATACCATCGTATGGCACTTCCCTCAAGGGTTAAAGCAAAGGCTTTACATTTCAATGCCGGAGTGGCTCCGGCTATTTCCATGCTGGCGCGGTAATTTAACAGGTGATCATTAGGATCACCTCGGCCAGAGTATTTTGCTATTTCTGGCATCTAAAAGTCATGAGGTACGGGGCACCTACGGAGGCCCTCTGTGAAGGGGCTTACTTCCTCTTCGTCATCCAACTCGTAAGAGGGCAGTTCACTGTTTTCATCGTGACCAGAATACATTGAACCATGGTATTGGTCGTGGAGCGGCGGAGCATACTCTTGCTTTTGTGGTGGCAAAACATGGCCGTGGTTTAGCCTTCCGTGTGTTGGTAACTCGTTGCGAGATCTTGTCCGAACTGCTTCGGCTCTTCTTTCCTGCCTATTCCTAGGCTCATGTGCTGATGCCAACCTTTCTGCTCTCGTACCATGTTGGTCCCTATACATTTGACCATGCGACAAGGCTTCTTCAGCGCGTCGCTCCTGCCTATTTCTAGGCTCTGTGGCATTGTGCCGACCTGGGTCCGTTTTCCCCCGTCGTTGGCCCCTGAATAACCCTCCTATTCGGCTGAAGACACTGCCGGATTTTACGGGAGAAGCCTCCCTGTGTCTAGGTGGGAATGGGTTTTGTTCTTCATGTGCTTCATGCTCCGGGCCTAGCTCGTAGAAGGACTCGGATTCTACCTCGGCATATGCCTGTGGATCTTGATAATAATATGAGGCAGTGGCCGCCTCGGATGGTGAATAATGTGGCTGTGGGTATTGCTGAGGCATCACGGGTTCGTTCATAACATACCCTCTGGCCATAAAGGCATTCATTGCAGCAGTCTGTTCTATCTGCTGCTTCTGCATCTCCAGCATTTGAGCCGCCATGCGTGTCATGTCACGCATCATGTGGCGATTTCGGTGTCGGCGAGGCGGGTTAGGTTGTGCCACTTCCTCATTGGCGTTTTCATGGAGTCCTTGAGAAACCTCGCCCTCGCTGTGTTGGCCACTTCTTCCCCTACGGGGGTTAACATCACCATCACTTTCGTCTATGTTTAGGGAAATTCCTTAATCATATCTTGTCTTTCAAAGATGAGTGGACTTTCGTTTCAAAAATCCCCGCCTTTTTCAAGGTTACTAAACTTATATCTCAAAGTTATACGTCTTTTCCAAGGTGAATAAACTTATGTTTCAAAGCTCTTACCTTTTTTTTCAAGGTCACTGAACTTATGTTTCAAAGCTCTTTACTCATTTTTCAAGGGTGTTAAACTTATGTTTCAAGGTTATCACACTTATATTTCAAAGTTTTTCAAGGTTAACGGACTTGTCTTTCAAAGCTCTTACCCTTTTCAAGGCCAACCAGCTTATCTTTCAAAGCTCTTACCTTTTTCAAGGCCAACCAACTTATCTTTCGAAACTCTTACCTTTTTCAAGGCCAACTAGCTTATCTTTCAAAGCTCTTACCTTTTTCAAGGCCAACCAGCTTATCTTTCGAAACTCTTACCTTTTTCAAGGCCAACTAGCTTATCTTTCGAAGCTCTTACCTTTTTCAAGGCCAATCAGCTTATCTTTCGAAGCTCTTACCTTTTTCAAGGCCAACCAGCTTATCTTTCGAAGCTCTTACCTTTTTCAAGGCCAACCAACTTATCTTTCAAAGCTCTTACCTTTTTCAAGGCCAACATTTCTATGTGTGGCTTTTTACCATGTGTTTTCGTGGTTAGCAGTATGGCTTCCCACAGACGGCGCCAAAATGTTGACCACAAAATCCGGCTGGACCTTGAACCAACACGTCTCGGCTCCTCCCTCTTGAACACGGGGATCTCCTGTGCACTAGGACAAACAATCAGCTTGCAAAGGGGGCCGAGGTAGCTCCCGTTTGCACTCCAATGCCTAAGTCAGTACTCATTTTAGGCGAATATATCTATTGGGTGCGGGAAATATAAGTGTGTAAAAGAGAGAAAAGGGAGTGAGAGAAGTATATTGTTAAGCGTGAGAAATTGCTAACCTCTAACTTGGAGACAATCGTGCTTTATTTATAGAGGAACTTGTTATCTCAGATCCCGACACGTGGCGTACTTTACACTTGTCATCACCCTAGCTCATGGAGGTGACAACCTTACTTTTCAACCGTAATCATTGCTACATTTCGTAGGGGATGGACGTCTGTCACGTCTTGGTAAAGGCAGTGTCCCATCACTGACTCCATCTCTCCTCTGGTCAACGCCGTAAACCGCCCCGGCTGAGTATAAAGCACATCGGCTAGACGTTAACCAGGTCGGCTAAAGAGATTTGCTTGTCGTACCAGGTGAATACTTTTAGGCCTTTATTCGTGGGTCAAGGTCCATTGGGTCTCTATTGGGCCCTTGCTGGTGAATTATTGTACCTTTCTTTGGGCCTGGATTCAACAGGTTCTGTCGTTCAGCTTCAACTCTTCAGTCGTCAGTTCTTCAAGAATCAACAAACAATAAATCTTCATTCTTCATCTTACAATTAATTATTATTTTGCTTTCAAGGATTTGCTAAATTTGTGTGACTGTTCTCTAAAAATGTGGAGAATTACGAGCAGAAATTGAAGAATTTTTAGAAGGAGCACATACACGTGGATGAGGAAATGCATTATTATCTGGAAGGAAGTGAATATTTTGATGTCAAGGATTTTGAGTGTTGTATTCGCATTTTGATTAAGGTCGATGACCTTATTGTCTTACGACTCTTACTAGCCGGAATCTACCATGACTTCATCGCTTAAGTTTGAAAATTTTAGTTTAGAAAATTGGAACCAGAACCAGAACTAAAAGAACCGAACGGTACGATTTCGATTCGATTTTTCTCTTACAAAAAGAACCAGAACCATATGGAAGTGAAACCAGTCAACCACGCCACGCCTGTCCAAAACAGTGCCGTAATTTTTAAAAAAAATAAAAGAGACTGGAACTTTTTCTTCGAAACCATCATTTCTGTATTCGATTTTCGATTTCTCCAAACGTGTTCTTCCAGACTCACATTTTTTCTCGGTTGTCTTTTCTATCGATTCTTCAAGCGTTGATTGGAAGAATCGTTTCCAGATTCGATTTATTTGATTTCTTGGAACAACATTTTCAAGATCCGAGCAAGTGGTACCCTTCCCTCCAACCTCATAGAATTTCGTCGTTTCGTATGCAGTTGGGATCTTTTGGGGATTTTCCAACGTGAGATCACTAATTTTTATCATATATGCATCTTGAGAAAGGCAATCTGAAAACGATTATCATACAATTTTTTGTGGAAAATTTTGGGTATGAAAGTTACACGTTTTATGTTCAAGTCACAGGGGATAGGCGAGTTAAGTTTTTTTATTTTAGAATTGTAGAGAATAACGTGACAAAAGAATTTATACTTTGATCCCTTTGATATTCATTATTCAAAAAATCGATCATATATACTACAATAAAATAATTTACATGTAAATCAAAAAAAAAAAAAAAAAAAAAAACATAATCTCCAAAATTTATTACTTGTTATGATTAAAGGCTCAAGATCGCATCACAAAGAACAAGAACAAATATTAACCACAAAGAATCAAAAACTTTATTCAAAACCGTAAGAAATATAGAAAGAGAATCCAAACTCAATAATCATACAAAACTTTCCAGAAAAACTCAGAAAACTGCACAAAATAACCACGAATAAAAACTGAGTTGAAGAAAACTCTGCCAAATTGAACCAAAAATGTATACTGATTACAGAATATCAGTATCTACAATAATCACAAAGAAAACATGCTAAATCTATGAATTTCTGGAGAAGATTTGAAGAACCAGACGAAAGCGATGAAAATCGCCTTATTCACAGAGAGAGTTAGGGTTAAAGAGAATGGAAGAGTCTGGAATGAATGAATCAGAACGTCTCAGTATATTTTGATCACAAGTGGACGGCCCGGATTCACCAAACAGATCCAATGGTATAAAAATGAGGCGGTGGTGATAATGCATGCTTCAACCCGGTAGTAAAGATTGGGCTCCAAGCTGGACTGAAAAATTGGGCTCAATTCCGGTCCAACACTAAAAATTTCAGGCTTGCCTAAAACAGATCAATTGCCCAACATTACTATTACAAAATATACATTATTTCAGAACAATGAATATCAAGTCTTGTATTGAAGTACAAAATGAAAATCGTTAGAATTATCATATCATACATATAATCTACGATTATATATTAGTGATCATAAAATATTATAAATAATACGTTATTATTTAAGCCTCCGTTAAGTAACTAATTTATAAAAAAGTTTATAAACAATACATTTAATTTTCTAAAATCACTTTTTAACCACACACATTTCTTTAAATCACTTTTTAATCGATAGTTTACCTTGAAAATATCTCATTCTTTGTTTACAATCTTTTGCCAAATAGAGGCTTAAGATACATGGTATTAAGGAGTATTATTGTTAAATCTTTTTAACTCTTGTGTAAAATTAGTAACATTAGTAATTTTAACTTGAATAGTGAAAATTGTTATTTATTTATCAACTTGTTAGTAAATTTATAATCTTCATTTTTAGTTTACAATCATCACTTTTCAGTTTTTCCTTAACTTTTTGTACATCAGATTCTTACAGCAAACGAAAAATTCCAGAAGAAATTTTAAATATTAAATAACTCCATTTTTTATTTTAAGTATTCAAAAAGATATCGTTTAAATGGATTCATTTTAATTCAATTCATCATTTACTAATTGTTGATATGTTGGTTATTTTAATCAAGTTTATACTATTTCTTTAGTGAGGTTATATTTATCAGTTATAATATTATCAAAATCTCGTGTTAGATAAAAAAATACATCTAAATTTAAATGAGTTATTGAGACAATAACAAAAAAATAAATTTAGATAAATTAAGAACATAAACTTTCAGTGCTAATTTATCATTAGAAAAATTATGTTTGTTATTAAGCATTAAATATAGTTCATCATACAAATTTGAGTTAATTTAACGTTGTAATAATTCAATTTTAAGCACCGTATAAACTTATATATTGAAATAGAAGTTGGTAAAATATTGAAAAAAGTTATCAAAAAATATGTTTTATGGCCATAATAATATTTATTAAATGACGAAGTAATTTTTCTACTTTTTCTAATACAAAATAAATGAAGAAAATATAATTATATGAGAATAATAATATAATAATATAAATGTAAATTATTAGATAATAAATCAATTTAATGCTAAATAAAAGAAAGTATAATAATAACATTGTAAAATTTTAGATAAAGAATTAATATTTAGTTTTATTAAGTATGGGGGTAAGACTATATTAGGTATATAATTAAATATGTAAGGGGCAAAATAGAAAATCAAAAGAATTATGTACCGTGTTTTTAGATTAAAAAAAAAAAAAAAAAAAAGAGCTCATCCATGTAGCCTTCCAAAATTATTGGGATCTTTGCAATAGTTTGCAGTCTTTCTCAATGATGGTAGTTGCGAGGTATCTTTTAGTACAACACATATAAAGAAACGACGTCATATTCTCTAAGTATCTTCTCTGCCCCCAATTGTTTATAATTTGCCATATGAAACTTTCAACATTTCTAGGTATTCCAACATTATGCAATAGTATTACTCCTAATTACTACCATATATTGCAATTGACAAGGTTCCAAGAGTAACAAATCCACAATGTCTATCTAAGCTGCTAGAACTTAATCTCAATTCTCACATTTTTAACAACTGTGTTTGACATAATTTGAACAGTTTTCTACATTTAATTTTGTTTAGCACACTTTCCCTGTGTAATGAGCTAAGTTAAGCCTTAAAGAAAACAGTAAATCAAATGGCCAATGAGTACGAAAAGGATGAAAACGATTTACCTCTTGCGTCACCATGCTTTCGCTTGAGAGTTATCAATTGATACTTACCGAGCGTAATCGAACCACGAGAAAGAGGAACGCTAGTGGTATGGGGCGGACTGATTGCAGTTGAAGAAGCACTGCCAGTTGGTGGTAGCTAGGGTTCGTGAGTTAGGAAAATGTCGAATTGGGCTGGATAGCAATGAAAACGGTGAACGGCAGTGATTTGAGGCATTGTGTTCATTCAAAAGAGCTATGGACGATAAGGTTTCTGTTGAAAAATGAAGGAGTACAGAGATGTTGCGTGTTCAAATGAGCAAAGACAGAGATGTTCTATGAACGGTATGGATATTTTACCTTTTAAAGCTTGTTTGATAAAGGAAAAATTTTCATCACAATTTTTCAAATTCAATCTCAACCATCCATTCTTATTAAAGTTCATCATTTTTTATTTTTCAAATATTTTTAAATTACACATCCATCCCAAAAAAACTCACAAAAATAAAAAAAAAATCATATTACCTAACAGGCTCTTTGTCAACAAAATTCAGTCGGCTCAACATTCAATCAGCTAAGCTGGAAGATGAAAAAATATGTCTTTTTTTTTTTGGCTTGTAACTTTTAATTTTAGCTTGAGCCAATAAATGTGTCTCTTGTTTGGCTTTCAACTAAAGCCAATGAGGCAAATAAAATATGGCTCCATGGCTTATGAATAGTGCCATAAAATGAATCCTCTTTTATAGTATAGGAATAGGAGAATAGGATAGGAAGGAATAGGATTTGATAGAGATTATTATTAAAAAAATAAATAAATAAATTAAATGAACAAATCATGTTTTGATAAGAAACAATTTCGATCAATTCTATTCATTTGTAATTCTATTGAATGATATTATAAATAAAAATATTATTTTCTTCTTCATTTTTGTAATGCTAATCATTGCCCCCCCCCAACCCCCTAACAAACACACACACACATTGTTTTCTTTCTATTTCTTTACGAGAAGATTTATTTCATTTTATATATTTTTTTTAATAAAATTTGTAATGTGTAAATTTAGCAAAATTAAAATGCCAAGATAGAAGATGCAATCTGAACTCGGAACATACTCAAAAAAATATTCAAGTGTTAGAGAAGATGAAGAAAATCAAGAAACTTAAGATTATTGATCAAAGTTTGAGATTAAAGAATTCATACATGCTTGGAGGGAATTAATGCACGAAAGATAGTAATTGTCTAGATATACAACATATAGACTATTTTCGATAATACAGTAATAATTATAAATTTATTTATTTATATTTTTTAGGTAAAATATGATTGAAAATGGAGAGAGAGAGAGAGAGAGAGAGAGAGAGAGAGAGAGAACGTGTTTGTTTATAAAAATACTTGAAAAATTGTGTTATCTATTAATTGTAATAATAATAATTTTATTAAAGAACAAGAACACAATAATCTAGAAGAAATCACTGTCCCAAAGTATATACACTTGTTTTGCAATATCATAAATTATCGTTTTTATCAATCTAATCAAATCACTTAACCTCAACTCGAACCCAACTCACTATGATCGGGTTGATAAAAATTCAACCAAACCCAAACATGAGTTCAAACCCAACTCAACCCAACCCGACAAGTCCAACTAACTAAAAATCTTAGAAAATTAAAAAATTATGCTCATATATCAATTATTAACTCAAATAAATTATGTATAATACAATAAACTCAAATATAATAAATTAAATACTTGCTAATAAAAATAAAATATGTTCAAATCATATTTGAGTTTCATCCAAATTAAAAATGGGCTTAAGATTCTTGAAATTTATCCGTTTGGTAACACTGTTTGGATTATAAATTTGTTTATTTATGATTTTGAGGTAAAAAGTAATGGTTGAAAATTGGAGAGAGAAAATATGTGTGATTAAAAAATGGTTTGGAAAATTGTGTAGTTTATAAATTGGTTTACCGAACACTGGCTAAATGGTCTTATATTTCAAAAATTTTGATTGGATTGTGTTGGGTTTTTCACCCAACCTACAACTCAACCCAACCCAACTCGAACAAAATTATTTTTTAGAACTCAACTCAATTCAAATTTTACCAAAACCCCAACCCAAATCGATCGAGTTGGGTTGGTTTGAACAGTTTTGAAGAGTTGAATGGGCTAAAGTCCACCCCTAGCCGTAGAGTGCAAAAGTTTGTGGGCCCCTCATAGAATCAGATATAATATTTCTACATTTACTATCCTTTGAAAAGTGATGCACAAAGATGCAATATAAAATTCAAATATTTTTAATTGAGGGTAAAATGGGATGGAAAATGTTAGGGCTGTACAACGAAATCGTTAAACCGCCAAACCGATATCAAATCGCAATTTCGAAACCGCTGGTTCAGATCCACGCGGACCCGTCAACGTTTCGATTTTGACCCAAACCGAACCGCTTTCAAATGGTTTGGTTTAGGTTTCATTTTTCAAAACCCGTTTCAAACCGCCAACCCGCTAAAAAATTACAATTAAAATTTAATTTTTTAATTGCAAAAATACAAAAAAAATTATTGCTTTTATTTTCAATTTTATACTTTTATTTTCAATTTATATGAAGGGGCACCTTGCTTTTCATTTATTGTTAAGAATGACATTTTGCTAGTGCTAACAACTAAGTACTATCGGTGACTTTCTTACTTTATTTGTTTTTTTATCCTATAATTTTTTTTTGGGGAGTATGCATAAACTTGCTCATTATTTATTTTTTCTTGGTTATAATATTTGTCTTCTGTTAATTTAGCAAGCCATGACTTGAGTATTTATGGTTATCTAAGCAAAATTAGTTGTACTTGAGATCTTTTATCATCAGCCGTAATTCATCAAACTCTAAATTCCCAAAGCATCATTCTTTCATCATGTAGTTCAGTAGTTTTGTTTGGAATACAGTATATTTGAGTTTAGTTGTTTTGTTGTGAAATAATAGGAAAATCTAACTTGAGAATGGATTGTGTTATCTATTAGGTTTTTTTGATATTATTGTAATAATTTGTTTGTGATCGTGCATTTGTATCTATTTTAGAAGTTGTTTACCCATATATTTTAATTTTGTTAGTCTTATAACATCTATCCGTAATGTCGTTGGGTTATTTGCAATTAATTTTGATGTCTTAATTCAAAATTCTATTTCAATAGTTATTTTAACTCGATTTACATATATTAATTTAGTTTCGTTTGCAAACCGCGGTTTAAAACCGCATCAAACCGCAAAAAATGGTTTGATTTAGGAAATGAAATGGTTTGGTTTGGGTTGGAAAAACCTCAAACTGCTTTAAACGGTTTGGTTTGAAAAATTATCAAAAACCGTCCAAACCGAACCGTTTACACCCCTAGGAAAATGCTATTTGAACCCCAGGCTTGCCCCCAAACTTGCGGGGCAAGTCTGGGGTTCAAATAGCATTTTCCATTTTAAAATCATATACATCCATTAAAAATCAAAAAAAAAAAAAATTACAAAAATCAAAATTTTCTACTTTACCAAAAAGACTCTGAAAGGAAATAAATATGTGAAAAAAAAACCAAACCCAAATGAAGATGGGATTACCATTTACCCATGGCTTAAGAGCGAAATTGCTTTTTGTTCACTATGGACAATATTGTATTGCCCACTCTTCAATTGGAAATGCGTGAGTGTCCGATTAATTTTTAAAAGATACACCCGACGCTTTAGGCTCACCGTGGGCAACGGAGATGGCCTGGGGTTAAGACACGCTACGGCAAGACAATTCTGATAGTTTGACTTGAGTGTTTAGGGTTTTAAAGGAAAGGGTATTTTGAATTCTAGATTCCTGAAATCGATGTTTGTCTGAAAATGAATCCTACTGTAAAATCGCCGAATTATTGCGATTTAGTTCTGAAGTTGAATTGATTCATTTGACCTAAGGGAATTATTATAGAAGTGAGGGAAAAGATGGGCGAGAGTTTGAGCTCGGGTTACAAAGAGTATGTGGCAGGTATGTTAGCGGGTGTTGCCACTGTCATCGTTGGTCACCCATTTGACACTATCAAGGTCTCTCTCATATTTTAATCCTTTTTTCTATATTTTCTTTAGTGTGTGCGTGTGTGAGTTTTGGACCTTCTGGTTTACTTCAATCTTTTACATGCATGTTTGGCCAATGTTAAAAGCCAAATTAACGGGCTTTTTTGGGAGCATCAAGACTGCTACTGCCAAAAATAGCAGCTTTTTTTTTTTATTTTTTTGTGGCTATTACCAAAATCCAAATATGCTTGGCCATTCATCTTGCATTAATTTGTTTGAATTAAGAAAGTACAGGAAGAAATACAAGTTTTCATATGGGCTGAAAGATGGAAATAAATAGTAACTTGTAAAGTGGAAGTACAGTGATACTAATTTTAGAAGTATCAATCTGCTGATAGGTTAGGCAAAATGTAGGAATTGTTAGAGGACTCTTGATTCTGTCTGTAGACAAGGCTCTTAGAACATCCAAGTTTTACTAAAAAGACCAAGGGAGGTCCATCTCATATCTTACATATATGGGATTTCCAGGCCATGCTCCATTTCTGCTATGATTTCACATAACATGGTGTCATCTTCTGAATACTGATCACAGTCAACATTGTCTACCTCATTTTTTTAGCATGTTCAATTACACTAGAAAACGGTGTATCTTAGTATCCTGTCATCCTCTGAATAGTGAATATTCATTTCACATAATAAGGTGCTGTATTTTAGTATTGTGTTTCTAATCTTTTTTCGTAAGTATATTGATCTGTTTGATTTCGGCATATGGTAGTGCAGACAGCTATAGGTATCGAGTCTTGGTTCCCAGTAAGTAGTTAATTTTAAATGGAATATCTGAAGGGTCCAATTACACTGAGTAGGGTGTAGTACAGTGTTTCATCATGTACTATTATGCAACAAAATTATGAGGTCTAAATAATCCAATTCCCTTTTATTAAATCGGAAGCCATTCAAACCCTAAGTTTCACTTGGGCGTCCAGCATCTGGTCATAATCTGAAATTCATTTCAAATGTATTTATGCCTTGTTATTTAAAAATATTCGCGGAGTTACCCAGATTCTTTGGTATCTCAAGTTTTTTCCTATCTACGCATCTTGTTCAGGTTAAGCTCCAAAAGCACAATACAGAAGCAAATGGATTGAGGTACAAGAATGGTTTACACTGTACTGGGAGAATACTAAAGACTGAAGGAGTATGCCTCTTAACTTCTCATGAGACTTTTAGTTCAAGTTATTATGTACGCTGCTTGAACTGCTGCAATCAGGGAAGGGGAGAGGGAGTTTTGTTTAATTTGTAGTCTTCAATATCTGCAGTTTTGAGTTTGTGTGCGTGAGTTTATAGTTTTACCTGTGTGCCTCTTCAGAGCTATCTCCAGATTCCAAGTTTGGGAGTTCAATTATATATTTTTGAACATATGATATTGTGGAATAACTGGAAAATAGCTTCAGTATCCTTATTACGTAGTTTATGATGAATGGCAATAAATTATATTGTGTGTATTTTATGGGTCGAGTGAAAATAGCTGCCTACTTCATTTTTCTGCAGAAAACTGATTCACGTCTCCTTTGATAGGTGAAAGGACTTTACCGAGGTGCAACACCTTCTTTCCTGGGAATGGCCTTTGAAAGCTCACTTGCCTTTGGAATCTATTCTCAAACAAAGCAGTTTCTGCAGGTTGCTTTCACTGTTATGTCTTTTTGCACCTATTAAGCTGCCTTTGTTCAAGGTTGTACTGTGTGCTAATTTGAATCCTCTTCTTCTTATGTAGGAGGGATCACACAGCAAAAAGCCACAGCTTAGTGTAATAGTTCCCTCTGGGGCTTTTGCTGGAGCTATTATTAGCTTTATATTATGCCCATCGGAGTTGGTTAAGGTAAGTGAATAGAAATATCATGTGGCTTGCTTTTTATATTTCAAATCATGACGTAATAGTGAGATTCTCCAGTGTAGGATGCAAGTTCAAGGCACTGACTCTTTGCTTCCAGGCTCCAGGATATATACTAGTCCTCTTGAATGTGCCATGGAAACAGTAAAAAATGAAAGGGTGAGAAAATCCATGCTCAGTGCAAATTAGCGATTTGATGTTCTTCCAAGCTGATAAAATACCTCTTCAGCTTACAGGTTTATTTCGAGGAGGATTCACAACGTTGTTAAGAGAATCTATTGGGAATGCAGTCTTCTTTAGCACGTATGAGCACGTACGCTATCACATGCACCGAAAATTAAGAGATTCTTCATCTAATCTAACTGTTTTGGTGGACATGGGAATTGGGATTGCTAGTGGTGGCCTTGGCGGCATAGCAGTAAGTTTTTTTTTTCATTAGAGATATTATTTTGGAGGCGGTGTATTCGTTTGTCCGCATTGATTCAACCCATTTTCCCTTTCTCCTTCCTATTCTGATTCCTACACTTTGTGCATGTAGTGTTGGTATGTTGTTCTGCCATTGGATGTAGCGAAAACCAAAATTCAAACTGCTCCTGACGGAAACCATACAAGAAATCCTTTTAGGGTTTTAAAATCGGTATGCTGCATCTATCTTTCAATTTGCAGAGTTTAGAATGAACTTCTCTAAATGTAAGTGACAATTCTTTCTTTCTTTCTTTCTTTCTTTCTTTTTTTGGGGATAGATTTACAGGATGTCTGGACTTAAAGGATGCTATACAGGTCTTGGTCCTACAATAGTTCGGGCATTTCCTGCCAATGCTGCTGCAATAGTCACATGGGAGATGGCTGCGAAAATGTTGGGGATCCCCCGTAACTAAACCTTTTTCACTTGTCGTGGACCTAATTTTGCTAATGATTCTTGTGCTATGTTGGCATAGTGTTGGATGGCTGTCCAAATTGACGATTCCATTAGAACTGTAATCAATGATGCAATTAATTTGATAAAAAGGCATCAAATGATTCGATGAGAAAAACAGAAGTCTAGGTGATGTCCACTGCAGACATGACTCATAGACGAACACTATCAATTTAAGGTACTTGGTTGTTTTCATTTTTAACAGGATGTTTCTCCTGCCCGTGACGGGCAGGAATTATCCTGCCCGTCACAGGCAGGAGGGGGGGGGGGGGGGGTTGTGGGCCCTACATGCAGGTGTGGGGCCCACACCTGCTCCTGCCTGTGATGGGCAGGAGAAACATTCTCTCATTTTTAAATTGGCTAAGAATTGTTAAGCAGATTTCATATAGCATATTCCCACGATTAATCGCCTTGGTGGGTATATTCTTCATTGGAGTAGCATATTTATATGTTGTCACTTGGTGAACATTTCATGGCCTAACTAAATTTTAAGATACATCCATATGTTCAAGCTTCAAATTTTGCTAAACTTAAGCTGTGTTTGGCTATTTGATTATTTCTTTCTGTTTGGATTGAACTCGGCCGGGTTGGGTCTATCGCCACGCATGGAATTTCCATATATATAGATTATTTGCTGGTATTATGTTTGGTTCTGTTGTCACTAATCCAGATTAACTCAGGACTATGTCCACCTACTTAATACTTTCTAAGGATGTAGCAGTAGAGCTAATTTGGCTAGGAGGAGAGAAACGATTTTCGAAGTAATTAATGGATTAATTGACTTTTCAAATTAAATTGTCAGTTGAATTAGAGTCTCATGCACAATTAACCTTAATTATTTATCATCACACCAACATATAGTATATCTGATGTACAAACACTTCAACTAGAATAACGTGTCAGTGTTCGACACACGTCGGAGCGTGTTAGACTTACACTCTATCAATCATTTTTTCTTTGTTTATCAATAGCATTGTATACAGTCTCGATCACCTACCTACGGCGGACAAGTGTTAATTTGATGATCATTTCCAATATTGTATATTATTAACTCAAAGTTATTATTAGATAACAAATATGTACTCATATTTAAAAGATTTTAATAAGAAAAATTAATAACAAGTATAAAATAAAATTTATACTATATAAATCATGAATGCTAAAGAATATAATCAACTTGTGGATGATGTGTCATTTTAGTGTTTTTTTTTTTTTTTTTGAAAAATCACATTTCGACGTATCTGATGCTATTGTGTCACAAATACGTGTATGTGTGCGTTCATATGCAAATTATTGTCATGCTTTAAATGGCCACTTTTCTAGATTTTATGGACACTAAACCTTAAATCTTATTTAAAGCAAACTCATAATTCTTTTTCTCCCCAACTGGTTTAGTAAGTAACTGATAGTTTATAATGTCAAAAGCTGAATTAAAGCAACAAAAGCAAAAGGCAAAACATTAAACTTGATTAACTTTTATATCAAAAGTAAACCTAACCCATCTCAATTCTCTCTATGTATATATTAGCACACAAGAAAATGGAAATACAAATCAAGATTCAGGAAATCTGTAAACGAAAGCAAAGTAAATTTCTAGAATTGTCTTTATTTGTTGAACTTAGGGAAGAGTTCTGATATGGTATGCATGCAGTGCTAGAATTCATGGACATGGATTATAGCTTAACTGATTATCATATTCATGCGATTCATGCCATTGATGGGAGTAGTTGGAAGGACTAGTCTCATTGTTGGTAGAATTATTCCACAAGTTGGAGGTTGTGGTTGAGAAAGCGATGGTGGTGGTGTTGAAGGTTCCAGGCCGAGGAGCCAAATGCCTGGGTTGGACTAGGTTTTGTTGAAATGGCAGAAAATAACTTGGCGTTTGGAATTCTTGAGGTTGGGATAGTTGTGCCTCTAGAAATGGAAGATTTAGTGCACTGCCTCCACCAAATCCACTGCTGGCACCCATAGATGATATATTCCCACCACCAAAACAGATAGAATCCGTTGGAGAAATCATGCTCACCAATGAAATTCCAGAATTCTGGGATGTAATTGGTGGCGACGGTAAGGTCTTAGTTCTTCCAGCCTCACCGTCCAAAGAGGAGGGCAAGGCTTTGCTCCATTTGCTCTTCCGGAACCACCACCAACGGGGACATTCCTCAAAGTTCCACTGTGAGTCCAATACCTTGTGCAAGACTTGCAGAAGTACCAGGGTTGGGATAGTTTGTAGTTGTTGTAGTAACAGAACTTTGTGTTAGCCGATTCACACCTTGGACACTTCTGTGGCGGCAATGGATGATGCTGTTTGACCTGTTGGTGTGGTGTCTGAGACATAGAACTCTCCAACAGCTTCACCTGTTGTGCCCCACCTACTGCTTATCGCTCAGATTTTCTTCTTGCTCTGTATAGAATTACACTAGAAAAGGAGCCTTTAGCAACAGTTTTTTTTGGTAGCTTAGTATCTCTAGAGTTTTTATGGGATTAAGATAGAAGAGAATCAGGTTTTCAGTATAAAAGTTACAAGAGCTTATTAGTGAAATGGAGAGATTATTTCAACTTTTGGGATATGTACGTGACCCAGAGTTTGAGAATCAGACAAACATGCAACAGTAGTACATGAAATCTTGATTTGTTATTCATCCACCGAGAAGGTAAAGGCTTGCGCCGGGGAGTCGGGAGCGTCGACCTTTTATCTAATAAATGCATCCCTTTCAGAAGTCGGGGTTTGTTGCAATTATTAGCTCTAGAATTACTAAGGTTATCTGAGTACTCCAAAGTTAACCTATTGGAAAAGTCCAAAGCATTTGGTGAAACTTTTTGCACAAGGTTAGTTGTAGATTAGCAGGCTGAGTCTTCAATTTTAGTATTTTGTGGGATGGGCCTGTGCATGTAGGCAGTCCGAGTTTATGGCACTACCTCACGATAACGAGAAGGTGAGGCGGCTAGGAATTAACTCTAATCTAAGGACCTCTCTCTCTCTCTCTCTCAAAATCCCACTTTCATCCTTCTTTAAAGATTCTACTCATTTGTTGATTTATACCCGATAAGGTAGATTATCGCCTCCATTTTATGGTACCATACTTACTACCATCTAGAAGAATAACCTCATATTAATGTCGATTTGACTTGATCTGACCCGACTAGCCGAGTCTTAAACATAATTGGTTTAAATTCATGATCTCGAGTGATACTAGATAGCATTATTTTAGCATAAACGAATGAAAATCCTAGTACTGAATTCCATAAAAGCTTAATATAGAAACAGTCCACTCCCGTGGTGACGCTGATTTCCGTTAGGAGTGTTGGAGGTTACAACTGCTCCACGGTTAGGTATTGCCGTGTGGACCATTTCCGTTTGTCTGTGTCTGTTTAGTACTAATCCAAATAACAATTTTTGTCTACTTTTTTCCTTTGGACGGGCAGGGTAAGTAAAATTAAATTATTTAGCCTAGGTTCTCATTTAAGTCATTTTCTAAATATTTGTCAAATTCATTTTCAACACTTACATAACCATGCATTTTGTTAATTTATATCAATAAAAAATGCTAGTTGTACACAGAATTTGACAAATGCTTTTGACAAAAAGATAATGTGGCAGAATTATGTATATTTATGTTAGAAGTAATGTTGGGGGGGGGGGGGGGGTGTTCCTCATATTCATCATCGCCATTTCCTTTGATATTTTCCTTTGCAGCTCCCCCATACATCCTCTGCCTTTTCACCAGTCGTCTACGCCGGAAAAGAGAGATTAGTTCATGTTTGGTCGTGCTTAAAAGTCATTTTTCTTAACTAAGATAAGCAACTAAATGCATTTTAAATTATGAAAACAAGTTGTATACCGTACCTGAGAGGATTTGGAGAAAGAAGCAGAGCGAATCCTTGTAATTCTAAGATAACTTCTTTCAAAGAATAATTCTTCAAAAAATAGAATAGAAGCCGCCAAACGGGTTTGGGCTAATTTCGTCAACGTTAGACTTAGAATTAGGCTTGAGGTCTTTGATAAAAAAAAAAAAAAAGAATTTGGCTTGAGGTCCATTTGATTTGACACGTAGATTTCAGCCCAAATTTCTATTAGATGTCACCCAAGATATCAGATCGTTCCATGTTGATCACCAAATTTTATTTATTTTAAGTGGAAATCACACACGTTTTACAACTTCACAATTCAAAAATTAAATTTATAAGTTATTTGCACAAAAATCAAGCCTTAACCATATTCCATTCCCACAACCCACCACTTTCAAATCCTAATAATTTTCATTATATACTACCACTCAGGCGTCGTATCCAACGGTCAAATCGTCGGACCTTCGCCATTACTGACCCTGCATCGGACCTCCGAGTGGCGCCACGGCTTCCTTCGACGCTACTTGGCATTGCTTCGATCTAGCAGTAGGAGTGCTGAAGCAGTGCCTTTGACGTACGCAACGGAGAAGGAGCTACTTCGATCTATCAGCTGCGTTGTTGCTTCCATCTCCTTTCTTTTATTTTTTTTCTTTGATTGAGTGGTGGCACGGTGGTTGGTTGGTATGTTTTGGCGGTGGTGCATAGTGATGGTGGGTGTGACAGTGGTGGTGGTGCTACGGGTGAGGTGTGGCAGTGACTGTGACGGTGAGGTGAGGTGGTGGTTCTAGTAATGATAGTACTGGCTGTAGTGATGGAGGTGACCGATTTGGAGGTGGGGCGGTGGCTGTAGTGGTGGTGGTGGTGATGAGGTGATTATGGATTGGATGTGGTGGTGGTAGTTGGAGTGCTGCCCGAGTGGCTATGGTGGTGATGAATGTGATGGTATAGGAGAGGGGATAGGGTGGGAGGATGGGTGGTGCATGTGTTTGTGGTGGCGAGTGTGGTGGTGGAACTGGTGGCGGTGTTGTTGGTTGGTGGTGAGGTTTGGTGTGGTGGTGGTGGTGTTTGCTATAGCTTGTAATGGTGGGGGCGGTGGTGATCGATGGTGGTGGTGTGTGTGACGAATAATACATAACTTGTGACTAGTAAATAGTATGTGATCCAAAAATTTTGATAATTTGTGACCTTTAATTGAATTATTGTGATCCAAAAATAAGTTGTAACTGATTAATTGCCCTGACCTATAAAATTTGTGGGTTGTGATCGAGAAATAAATCATGACAATTTAAATTGGTAATTTGTGACAAAAAAATGACTCATCACCAAATAATTTGATAAATTGTGACTGTGAAATAAATCGTGACTTATAAAATTTGTGATATGTGATCGAGAAAACTTATGATTTATGAAAATTGTGACATAAAAAATTCGTGATTTGTTGTCGAGAAAAAATGTAACTTATGAAATTTGTGATTTGTGACCAATTTAGAAATTGTGACTCATAATTTATTAAGTTGTGATCAATTAACTTGAGCTTTGCGATTGAGAAAAAATTGTGATCGAAAAATAAGTTGTGACGTGACATTAATATTTTTAAACAATAAGATATAATTAATTAATTAATTATGACATGATTTTTAAATTAAAATCTTAAGTTTCTTAAGTTTGAAAATGTATATATTTTAAAAACCTTAGTAGTGTGTTTTTTACTTATTTTAATATAATCAATCGAGGCCCATTGCTTGCTTAGATTTAACTTAATCATACATTTCAACAATTTCTATTAAAATCTACTAAAAATCTGATTATAATATACCATACTAGACTTACTTTGCTCATGTTTGATTCATTATTCAAAACTTCATTTTTTAAAAGTCGTTTTCAAACACACATTCTATCATATAAAATAATCTATACAAACCCAAAAAGATTTATTACTTTTTAACCACACATATTCAAAATTTACTATTTCAAATCACATTATTTGAAATAACGAGTCTCAAACAACTTTTTCGTTCATGTTCAAAGTCTAAAAAAAAGTTGTGATTCCTTCAATATACACATGATGGACCTGTTATTAAATCCTTGTTTGATGAATATAAAATCAACATTTTAGCCTCTGTTCGGATAAATTGCCCAGTTTATAATTCAGATTTTTTGCAATTTCGAGGTAAGATCAATGGTTAAAAATTGGAGAGAGAAATGATGTATGGTTAAAAAGTGGTTTGAGAAATTGTATAGATTATAAATTGGTTTATAAACCCTAATCATTACATTCTCGAACAGAGGCTTAATAGATTTTGATAAAAGCTGGTCAAATGTATGATTAAGAAGTTGTGAGTATCATAAAATATACGGTGAAAATTGATTGTTAACTTTAACTTAAATTAAAATATAGCTTTAGATTTATACAAAACGGCATAATTAGCCCTAGGAATTATGGTGAAGAATGGAGCGGTGAACGTGAATAGAATTGTCAACTAAATGACTATTTTGAAATAAATTATAAGGTGATGACCAATATAAACCAATACTAAAAATTTAGGGATATGTAACGAAATTTCCCTTTCCTTCCACAATTGAAGAAAGAAATATATATATTCAGTCACTGATAGATAGAACACGTTTTCCTTACCCAAAAGCACCACCGCACCACCACTATGGCTGCCTCCACCACCTTTATCTCCGTCACTTTCTCCCTCTCATTCCACCACAACCGTCCATCTCTCCTATCTTCTCTTCATATTAGAAAATGTCGGTTCTTCAACAACAAGGCAGCAGGAAGTCTAGAAGATTCTGCCATTCATGAAGCTCGCATTTCATTTCTTTTATATTATTTTTCTTTATTTTCCAGCTAGATTGTACAAAACCAATTTTGGTTAGGAGGTTAGGAAGATTCTTTTTGTAAATTCTATAAATATGTATCAACATTCATTCTGTATTTCATTGAAATGAAAATACAAAATTCTTCCAACACAGATTTCGTATTCTACTGCAAAATTCATTTCATTTCTTATATGGTATCAGAGATGGAGAAACGAATCCAGATAATACAAATCCAATTCCTCCTCAAAACACCCAAAGCCAGAATAATGAAACAAACACCACGGTTGAATCTGCAGCCTCCACTCATGACCCATCTCTTCCAAATAGTCCCTATTATATTGGTAACAATGATGAAACTAGAGCCATGCTAGTAACACATCTACTCTATGCAGGAAATTATCACTCCTGGGCGAGATCAATGAGAAGAGCTCTTAGAATAAAAAATAAGCTTAGCTTTGTTGATGGCACTATCTGTGAACCCTTAGATCCAACCAGCCCTCTCATGGAACATTGCCTACAATGCAATGATATAGTCATAACCTGGCTACAAAACACCATGACTATTGATATCAAGTGTAGCACCATCTATGCTGAAACTGCACGTGAACTTTGGGTAGAACTGGAGCAAAGGTTTGAGCAATAAAATGCCCCTAGGATATATGAAATCAAACAAAGTATTTCAGCTCTTGTGCAGAATCAGGATGTTGTAAGTGTTTATTTTTCAAAGTTCAAAACTCTTCTGGATGAGTTAATTAATTATGAATCGATTCCAAGTTGCTCTTGTGGAGGCTTGAAGTCAGTAATAGAGAATCAACGAAGAGATTGGGTAATGAAGTTTTTGATAGGTTTGAATGATTCTTATAAGGGACTTAAGGCACAAATATTGCTGATCAAACCATTTCCTAGTCTGAATGAGGTGTATTCGGTTATACAGCAAGAGGAGAAAAGAAGGGAAATATCTTCTGATGGAAACACAAATGAATCTATGGAACTTTTTACAAAAGGGAGTTACAAAGATGGAGGAAAGAATTCATACACTCAAAGGAAGACAAGTATTATTGCACTCACTGTAAGATGGCAGGGCACTCACTTGAAAGGTGTTTGACGGCCAATCTGAGCAAATCAACATGTTCCTACTGTCAAATGCCAGGACATTCAGTGGAAAGGTGCTTCAAATTGAATGGATATCCACCTAATCACAGATCTGCTGGGAGCAACAAAGTTTCAGGATCCTATGATAATCAAACCACTGCAGCCATACGTTTTGGACAAAAACAGGTAAGTGGCAAAGCCCAAATGCAATTAACTCAGGAGCAATATGCTTAGCTCATGGCATTACTCAAGCCACAATGTTCCCAGACACAGACCTTCAATCCTTCAGAAAATCATGTTCAGACTTCTGATTCAAATGATGGTAACATCCCTAAAATTTCTGGTATATCTCTTTGTCTTTCAACTCATAGTACTAGGATCACAAATTCCTCTACTATTCCTTGGATTTTAGACACGGGAGCAACTGATCACATGATCTGCTCTCCCTCTTTGTATGCCTCTGTGAAATCTGAACTCTCTAATTTTGTAACCTTACCTAATGGAGAATATGTGCCTGCTACTCACATAGGAACCGTAAATTTCTCATCATCCTTGATACTTGATAATGTACTTTGTGTGCCTTCATTCTCTTTTAACCTAATATCAGCCAGAGAGTTAACACAAAATAAGAACCGTTGTCTCATTTTTTTCCCTGATCTGTGCTTCATACATGACCTTTTAACTTGGACAACGACTGGAATGGGTGAAGTGAAGCAAGGCTTGTATCATCTCCTACAAAAGGATGTTTCCCCCTCAGCTTTGGTGACAAAGTTATCCTCCTTATCTCACAAAAATCCCACATCACTTCTTACTGCTTTCAATAATGATTTTGATCTTTGGCATTATAGATTAGGACACTCTACTTATCCTAGATTTAATCATACTACAAAACAGAACAAAATTCCTTGCTCAATATGCCCTTTAGCCAAATTACAAAAGCCTCAGTTCTCTGTCAGCCAACATAAATCTGAAAATTGATTTGATCTTGTGCATTGTGATATTTAGGGTTAGGGACCTTGTAATGAAACTAGTTATAATGGATTTCGTTATTTCTTGAGTATTGTGGATGATTTTAGTAGATGTACTTGGGTATATGTACTCAAATTTAAATCTGAGGTTAGAGAAACCTTGCAAAATCTCTATTCCATGATAGAAACCCAATTTGGAACCAAAATCAAGGTTATTAGATCTGACAATGGAGGTGAATTTGATATGAGACAATTTTATTCACAAAAGGTTATTATACACCAAAAGAATTGTGTAGAGACTCCTCAACAAAATGCTATAGTTGAGAGAAAACACCAGCACATAGTAAATGTTGCAAGGGCCTTAAAATTCCAAAGTGAAGTTCCATTAAAATTTTGGAGTGATTGTGTACTCACAGCCGTATACATTATAAATAGAACTCCAACACCACTTTTAGATCACAAAACACCTTTTGAAATTCTCTTCAAATCCAAACCTAACTATGATCACCTTAAAGTGTTCGGTTGTCTTGCTCTAACCACTACTTTAACAAATGGAAGACAAAAATTTGATCCTAGAGCAAGAGAATGCATCTTCTTAGGATACCCCTTTGGTATTAAGGGCTACAAATTGATGGAACTAGGAATAAACAAAGTTTTCATCTCTAGGAATGTCATTTTTCATGAAAACATATTTCCATACAAACAAAAGCATAAACCTATTGACTGCAGCTCAAATTCTTTTCAAGCTTCCATTACTCAAATACCTACCATCATCTCTACAGATCAGTTGGAGCCTAATACTTCTGATCATATTGATATTCCTTGAAGTTTTGAACACACTGAACCAATGACTTCCTCAATACCTATGGAGACATTTAACACTTCTCCCTCATCAGATGATAACTTTGAAACCACTAATTCTTCGTCTCCTGAAACTTCATCCACTGAGTCTTCATCTACTGATCAAACCACCATTCAATCACCTCAAAATCAACCTTTGCTTCGAAGGTCCAGCAGAATAAAGAGCACTCATATGCATCTGCAAGATTTCGTCTGTCAACAAGCCACTTTGCTTCCCCATTCACAGGACTTGGACAAGCATAAAGTTGTCATCTCTTCAGGTAATCCTTTCCCTCTTGCAGCAACTTTATCCTGTCATAAACTCTCATCAAAACATAAAGCATTCAACACTTCCATCAACAAACATACAAAACCTAGCTCTTTTAAAGAAGTCGTAAAATTTCCAAAATGGTGTGATGCCATGAATGCTAAGTTAAATGCTCTTGAGTTAAATAAATCTTAGGATATCACTTATCTGCCACTTGGTAAAGAAGCTATAGGGTGCAAGTGGGTTTACAAAATCAAGTTCAATGCTGATGGATCAATAGAGAGGCATAAGGCCAGGTTGGTGGCCAAGGGTTACACTCAACAAGAGGGGCCTGATTATCATGAAATCTTTTCCCCCATGGCTAAATTAGTAACTGCGAGGAAACTTTTGGCAGTAGCAGCAGTCATGGGATGGTATATATATCAATTTGATATTAATAACGCTTTCTTACATGGAGAAGTGGATATGCAATTGCCTCCAGTAGGTTATATGACTGGAAACACCTCGAAAGTCTGCAGATTAAAGAAAAGCTTGTATGGCCTCACACAAGCATCAAGGCAATGGTATTCAAAATTGTCTAATTTCATCATTGAACAAGGTTTTATACAATCAAGGGCAGATTACAGTTTATTCACAAAAACCACTGATTTTTCTTTCACAACTATTTTGATATATGTTGATGATATCATAGTAGCTAGCAATTGCATGAAGTCTGTAAATTTTCTCAAGGCATCACTTCACAAAAAATTCAAAATCAAAGATTTGGAAAAGCCCAAGTTCTTTCTTGGTATTGAAGTAGCGAGATCAGATCGGGGCATTCACATTTGTCAAAGGAAATATGCATTGGACATTTTGGCAGACACAAGAAAATTTGGTGCAAGACCAACCAATATCCCTCTTGATCAGAACCTTAAACTTTCTAAGGATCAAGAACATCCAATTCCTGATCCATCAATATATAGAAGGTTAATTGAAAATTTGTTGTACTTAACCATCACAAGACCTGACATTTCTTATCCAGTACAGCTATTGAGTCAATTTATGGATTGTCCTAAGGTCCCTCATCTTGATACAACATACAAAGTTTTGAGATATATCAAAGGATCTCCAGGACAAGGCTTATTTTACTCTGCAAATTCAAACTTACAGCTCATTGGATATTGTGATTTAGTGGCTACTGTGTCTTCATTGGATCATCTATAGTATCGTGGAAGTCCAAAAAACAAGGAGTTGTGTCCAGATCTTCAGTAGAGGCAGAGTATAGAGCAGCGGCAAATCTATGTTGTGAGCTAACTTGGATGAAATTTCTGATTGATGACTTAAAAATCAAACATCAGCAGGCAACTATATTGTTTTTGTGACAATAAGGCAACATTACACATTGCTTCAAATCCGGTCTTTCGCGAAAGTACCAAGCATATTGAACTTGATTGCCACCTTATTCGAGACAAGATAAAAATGGAAGCATCACCATAGCTCATATTGAGAGTTTGCTCTGCATCGCTTTGGTTACACTTGGCCAAGATGAGAGTAGAAAACTTCTACTCTCCATCTTGTGGAGGGCTATTAGAAAATGCCGATTTTTCAACAACAAGACAACAGCGGGAAGTGTAGAAGATTCTGTCATTCACGCAACTCGTCTTCCATTTCTTTTATTTTATTTTTCTTTATTTTTCAGCTAGATTGTACAAAACTATTTTTAGTTAGGAGGATTCTTTTAGTAAATTCTATAAATTTGTATCATCGTTCATTCAGTATTTCATTGAAATGAAAATACAAAATTCTTCCAGCACAATTTCGTATTATACTGCAAAAGTCATTTCATTTCTTATACTTCACCCCTTCCTTTCCCCGAAACACCAACGAAAACCCCTTTCCCTCTCCCTCAGCCTCAAACTCAAACTCACTCCAATCAAAGCCAACTCTTCCGACACTGATACCACATACTTCGACACAACTGACCCAGAAGATATATCCACGTTCAGTGCCCCGGAGCGCCCCGAAGACTTCGTCCAACCACCCTCCTTCGACGAAGGCCCATTCGAGTCAGAGGACGAGATTGCCAGGGCCTACGAGGAATTATACGGCGCTGCGTACAGCGGAGAGACTTTTCTCGGAAATAATGTGTATGCAATGGACTCTAAGGTGAAGAAAACAACTGGGTTTGGATCTAAATCGAAGAAAGAAAAAGTGAGAGATAGATTTGAGGAGAGAGTTGTGCAGGTTAGGAAGGTTACTAAAGTGGTGAAGGGAGGGAAGCAATTGCATTTCAGGGCTGTTGTTGTGGTGGGTGATAAACAGGGGAAATTGGGGTTGGAGTAGGCAAGGCTAAGGAGGCAATTGGAGCTGTTCAAAAATCTGCTGTTAATGCCAGGAGGAATCTCATTACAGTTCCCATGACCAAGTACAAGACTTTCCCCCACAGGTATTTATTTGGTGAACAATCAATAATCTATTGTCTGTTGGGGGAATTCCCTTCAACTTACATATATATATATTTTTTTTGGCCTGATTATTCGAAGGAAAATGGTTTTTTTTTTTCCCTGGGATTCCAAAGCTTATGCCTATTTACACAATGTTGTTTAGTACAGCATTTGGTTTTGATTGGTTTTCTCGATGGATATGAGTTGGCATTGTTGCGATGTGTGCGAATTATTTAAATTCTGTTTTTTCTTTGAAGGTTGCTGATAAAGTTTGCATGTATGTACTGGATGAAGAATCTTTAGTATAGTTATTAACTGATTTGCGATTTCTGGAATTTTTAGGTAATTGGTTTTGAGATGGGGACTGAAATGAAATCATAGTCTGACAATGCAATTGTTGATGATTAGATTATGACATTCACTGTAAGTTTAGCTTTGGAAAATGGAAATAATAGTGATAGTAAGCATTTTGATATACATACATTTATGGTTCTTGATACTGACGTTGGAGTTGGGAATGACATAGTTGAATAAAAAGAAGCAGCAGCTTAGTCTAACCGCCATATATTTAGCTCGATTACATGAGTCTTTTGATCATCCTGTTCATTCCAATTTCCAAATGTGTGTTTTGTGAGAGGCTATATGAAATTGGTGTGTCCAAAGTATTAATGTTAAATGACATTGATATTTGAAATCTACTGTGAAGAAAGAGGATAGCATTTATTTAGCCTTGTGGAGAAATTCAAAACCAATCTGTTATGTAGAGTTGGGTCTAATGGAGATACCGGGTAACATGAATTAGTCGAAGTTTTAAGACTAAGATGTAGTGTGTGACCAGTATCTAGAAGAGAGTCGAATGGGTTGCTTGATTCAATTGTTAAATCTGTTTAGTTTTTTCGTTAAACATTCACGGAATATCAACTAGTTTAGACTTACATTACTAGTTAGATATGTGATGAAACTCACTTGTACTTTAACTTCTGATATTTTGATGAATTGAAATGGCAGATCTGAAGCAGACTATGGGGAAGCAACAGTTATGCTTCGACCTGCTTCCCCAGGCACGGGAGTTATTGCTGGGGGTGCCGTGAGGATCGTTTGAGAACTGGCTGGGGTTGAAAATGCACAAGCCACAGTTGTAGCTGTGCAGAAAATGAGGCAATTCAGTGAAGTGGCTGAAGAGCGTGGCATTCCAATGGAAGAACTTTGGAAGTGAAAGACTTGCAAATTCCACCTGAATTGTTAACTTTTTGTAGAAATGATTTCCTTTTAAGATTTTTTTCACAAGTAAAGGAAAAGGAGCTTTTGTACTTTACTTATTAGTTCATATTTCTCCTATAAAATAGAACCAAATCTCTTTAATGTGCAAGAAAAGTGGCTTCTAAATCATTTCTATGCAAGATTTTAACGTCATTTAATATCAGTCAGACCCATTTGGTATAGTTTTTAAGGAGTCAAAGAGAACTTCCGAGACTCAAAGGCTGCTTTTGAACAGAGTGAATAATTTTATAAGAATTATGTTACTCTTCCCGCGGTGCTCACCACAGGGATGAACCCCCACTCACATGATTGATAGAAAGGAGGCATTAATCTTGAGCTGGAGAATTAAGCATCTTCTTATCTGTTAAGTGTATGAACATGAAAAGATAAGCATCTTTATCTGGAAGGGTTAGGAAAAGAATCAAAAATACAGTAACACTAATCTAATGTGCAAAAACGCCAAGGCTTTCGTCCTCTATAACTGAGGCATTGTGTCAACATAAATGTCCAAACAGAGAGGAGATGAAGTTCTTATTGCAGTTACCCTGCTGCTCGTGTTTCTGCTACATCAAGTCGAAGAAGGACGAACAAAAGGAGGAATGAAGAACGAACTAACGAAGAAATGATAATAGAGAATTTATGCTAGCTTCTTTTTTTACTTGAGATTGTTTCTTCCATGTATTGTACTTCTGATACTGTATAATGTATTGATCGAGTTGCTTCAGTTGCTCTTCTTGCTTTTATCCTCTCCATTTCCAGGCACTAAGCCGATCTCCTGCATTTGATGTTCGACTGAGACGAACCCTGTCTCTGCAAGAAATCTACAAAAGAATGGACCCGAATGAGTTAGAAGCCCATCGATCACGATTTATTATTCATAGATGCATTCGAAAATCTATACATCAAACAGAAGGTATACAAAAGCACCTGTCTATCAAGAATTTATTATTAGGTTTTATAGCAAGAATTTTTAGTCAACTGATCAAAATGATTCACTTGCCACATGAATTATTAAGTGAATAACTAAAGCTAACAGCCTAACACAGGCCCCAAATCATTCCAGAGAGCCGGTTTTGTGCTAGGGGTCGAGCCCAGACTTGAAGGGGGTCGGCAATGAAAAACATGTGATTCCAACTTCCATTTTTGACCGTTTTACAGCTCCCAAACACTCCAATTGAGTCCATATGGCCCCTTGAGCACATTTTCAAAAACTCATATTAAGCAAAATATTAACTAGATTATGGCAAAAAAAAAAAAAAAAATGTAGTGGATTCAGTCCCTTCCTTAAAGCCTTGCTATCCAATCTTTTCTACAATCCTTTCTTTCTTCTGGGGGAGAAAGGGGAACCAGGAAAACTAACAATCCATAAATGCAGTAAAATGATGGAAAGTTTAGAGACGTGGATTTTTCCTTCATGGCTTAGTCAAATATTCTCTAAATCCTAACCATATATGAGAAAATTGCGGTACCTAGTAAGGAGCAAGAAAAGGGTGCCCGTTATCAGAACGAGAAATGTAACATGGAGTACTAAAGCAGAGTCGCTGGAAGAGAAAGCTAAGCCCAACATAGCAGCCAGGCATAGACCCAGCATCAAAAATGAAATCTTCATAGTATTCCAAGTAGGAACCTAAAACAAAAACAGAAAAAGATCAAAATCTGTGGAAAAAAAAAATTAGATACAGATAATTTGAACAGGGAAACTTCATAGTGATGATAGATGAGAAATTTGTTTCATACGTTGACCCCAGGAGCTAAAGCTCCAAGCATGACCGCTTTTGCCGATAAGAAATCTTCTCTACTTGATTCTTTAGACTCCATTCTTGAGAATTAGGTTCCTCAGATTGCGGATTTATTGTGGAATGCCATATAAATAGCCACGTGAAAATGGCCATTTGAAAAAATAGCCAAAATATTTATCAATTCATCAAAATGACCTTAAACACTATAAACTACCTCAAATACCCTTAAATATCATATTTCAATCAAGCCTCTTAAATTTTAGAAAAGTTACAACTTAGTCCTTAAAACTTTACATATTTTTAATTAATTTGTTTATATGATTTTATTTAATTTTTGTTCGCTCATAGTAGCACCCTCTCACTTTGGTATCAGAGCCATATGACAGATCTAAAAAATAAATATTATATAACATAAATTAAAAATAAATATATAATATATACATCAAGATTTATGATTATGCATACATTAATATTACCCGATAATTATAAAATAGAAATCTTGAGAACTTTAAGAAACTTAAACAAAGATATAAGAAAATACATTTATGATCTAATAAATTTCGACATAATAAAAGAAGATTTTATCATAAACGAAATATTATTTAATCCACAAAGATATACTAGAAGAATTATACAAAGATTATAGAAATGGATTATCATAGAGGAGAACCCTTATTAATCAAATATCTTGATATGAAAACAAATGAAAAATTAGATTCAATAATAGAACAAAGAGGAAATATATTAGACTAAATGATAGAAGAAAGAAATATAAAAAGAAATGGATTTCTAAGACTAAAATCATTAGAAAGTAAAAGAAAATACTTTAATTTAATTCTAAAACAATTACCTAATATACTTATGATCATAAATAACAAAGAAAAAATCAATATGGAAAAATATGATATAACTGGAGAAATAAAATATTACATAAAAAACTATAGAGCACAACAAAGAAAAACGATGTTAAGATCAATTGAAGAATTTTGTGAATATAATATAATGATATGTAAAGAAGTAAAATATGATACAGAATTAAGATTAGAAGTTGAGCATATCAAAGGAAAAATTTAATGACAGAATTTTCAGAAATAAAATTTGAAAAACAAATAATAGAAAATATTAATCTACCAGTAGGATCTTACCAAATAAAAGGAGTCAATACAACTATGTTTCAACCATTAAACTCATGGGGAGAATCCGATGGATTTCTTAATATGCAATTAAATTGGATAAGTGCATTTTTATGGCAAACATATAAAAACATAAATTTACAAGATAAATTAGTCATTGAAGAATTACAACAATTAAATATACATGATATGAATATAAAAGAAAAATTACAAGATATTCAAAATAAATTAACAATACAATTCAAGGAATTAAAAGAAATGATAGGAGAAGTTAAAAATATAGATGAAGAAATCTTAAAAGAATTTCAAAGAAAGTCAGGATAATTAATTAATCAAGATAAAATTAGAATAATTATAGAAAAATAGATAAATTAAATGAGAATATAAGAAAGAATGAAAACGAAAAAATTATATTAATAAAAGAAAAAATAAAAAATATAGAAATAAAAATAGATGATATGTATGACAGACTATTTAGGGTACAAAAAACTCAAAAATCAAGAGTATAAAATGTCAATAAGCGAATATATTGAAAATCTAAAAATATTAATAAAATCATTGATAGGTGATGTTCAAGAAGTAAAAAATGAATTAAAAGAAGTAAGAAATGATATAAATATACTAAAACTAGAAATTAGAGAATTCAAAGAAGATAAGAAAACCAAAGATAAGAAAATAGATAAAAAATTCATAGAAAAAGAAATACTTAGAATAGGAAAAAAGCATTTCGAACAAGAAAAAATTATAATAGAAGCAGGAAGTATGGATGATGAATTCAGGAGAAACATATTACCAAAAATATTAGAGGAATAATTAGAATTACAAAAATCTATAGAAAAAACTTTAGGAAAATTAAAAGCTGAAGAAAAAATTGAAGAAGACCGAGACAAAAATGAATGAAGAATTAGATTTGCTTATAGAAAATTTTGACCAGTTAAGCATAGAAAATTTTGATGAATACCAAGTTTTAATAAATACTGGAGGAGCACCTAACCCTACTCCTTTAGGAACTTCTAAACAAGAATTACCAGATCTAGATGAAAGTTATGCACCCTTATATAGTAAACCACACCGGCAATATTATGATAGAATTAGAGATAGACAACCACCTAGGGGAAATAAATATAAAGATAGGTTTGAACCAAATAATAATTATGATAAACCTATTAATCATGGAGGAACAAAATTAGATTTGGATTGTAAAATAGATACTAAAAAAACCTTATTAACTTGGGCAGATTCAATGATACTATTCTTTTTATACAATAAAGATGATACATGGGAAAATACTGATAGAATGATAAATTTTTTAGTAGCATCTTTTGAAGGACATGTTAGAAATTGGTGTGAAGGAATAAGTAGTGATACGAAAGCATTAATAAGAAGAAATGTACAGACGTAACTAATAAAATCAAATAGAAAGGGAATAGAAAAGTTAGTAGATTATATTGCGGATGAATTTTTAGGATAAAATTGGATAAGTAATTCTGAAGCAGAATCAATAAGAGAAAAAGATAATGCAATAGTAAGATTAATAAATTTAACAATATGTGATATGTGTAAAATCAAATAATATACTTGTGAGTTTAAAGAATACTATTATGTCCAATTCTATAGTAATGAAAATCAAGAAGTATATAGAGATATGTATTACAATAAATTACCAGGTTCATGGGGAATATACTTTAAAATAGAATTTGAAAAATTTATTAGAGATAACCCTGGAACACCTAGAACATTAGGATCAAGAATAAAATTCTTATTTGAAAGATTATCATATATATGTCAATAAAGACAATTATTAAAGAAATCAGGAAAATTAACCGGAATATGTTGTGAAGATATGAAAAAATCTACTCAATGGGGATGTAACCCTGAAAGAAGAAGAAATAATAATAAAAGAAAATATAAAAATAGAAAGTTTAAAAAATTCAGAAACTTCAGGAAAAAATATATAAAACCTAAGAGAAGATATTACAAAAGAAGATATAATCCAAATAAAAGACAGAAAAATAAAACTTATAAGAAAGACAAAAGCCAATGTAAATGTTGGAATTGTGGAGAAATGGGACATATAAGCCCTAATTGTAATAAAAAGAAGGTTAAAATATTACAAAAAGAATATCTAGAAATAGAAAGTGAATTAAGTGAAATATCAGACATTGAAGAATACTATGATTAAGAAGTTTATATAAGTGAAACAGATTCAGAAAGTAATGAATCAGAATCAGAATAAAGAAATAGAAGAAATAGAAGCAAATAATAACATAAATAAACAAGAATATGAAGGAATAGAAGGTTATGGATTAAAGGTAACTTTTGATAATAATAAGTTCAGGAAGATACAAAAATTATCTTTAGATTTGAAAATAGGAAAATGGGAAATATTAGATAGAATATGGAAAAAAGAAAAAGTAGCAATAAATGAATATCATAAAATTGAAAGGGCAATAGATGTTAGAACCACTCAAGGAACACACAAATTAAATCTTTTAACAAAAAATACAGTTGCAGAATTATTAACAAAGATCAATAGAAAACAAAGTGAAAAGATTCAATATGTTTACTTAGCAGGTATCCAAATAATGTTTAAATCCCTATTTAGAGAAGGATTAGATTCACCTTTAACTGTAAGTTTACATGATGGAAGAATTATAAATTTAAAAGACAGTCATTTAGGAACAATAGAGAGAAATCTAGCATATAAGAAACTAATATTTACATGTTACCCAAAATATTGTATATCATTAAAAGATAGAAATTTTAATGAAGTTTTAGGATTACACTTCAAATTACATAAAGATGATATAATGGAATCAGAAGATAAAATTATGACTATAGAATACAGAGCATTATACACATTTACTAATTCTAATTATGGAAACATTTATTCTAAAAAACCATATATTGAAATTCATAAAGAATGTAAAGATTTTGGTAAAGCTGTAGAACCAGATAAACAAATAAGTTTAGTTCCAAGAAACTATGAGCTTACTATAACAAAAAATAAACCAGAAATCATAGAGTTACGAGAAGAAGAATACCATAATAATAACATAACATTTGAAGATGACAGATTAATTAGGAGATCAACAAGTTTACCTAATAGAAAAAAATTAGGAGAAACTAGTAATACAAAAGAAATAAAACTTAATAGAAATGCTGGAAATATGAAAATAGAAGGTGAATATTTTAATGGAATAGAGCATATAAAATGATCAAAAATATTAATTGACACAGGAGTTAGTGAATGTCATATAGCTTCAAATAGAAATAAAGGAGTAATATCTCATAGAACTGATCCATATAGATATATAAATTTTGATGGACAAGTACATATGACTGAACTTGAAGTAAAAGTACCAATAAAAATAGGAGGAATAAATCTCCTAGTACCATGTCATGTAGATAGTAGTATGGTAAATCCTCACGTATTATTAGGAATGAGCTTTCTAGATGGACTAGAAGATTATAGTATAAAACGTGAAGGATTATATATAACTCATAATTGTCAAACTATACTATGCAGAAAAGCTGAATAAATGAATAATCAAATAAGTTTTCCATTAGCCATTTATATACAAGTTACAATTGTTGAAACAAATATAACAACATGTGCATTAATTGACACGGGAAGTGATATAACAATATTCAAAAGTTTCTTAATAAAATCATGGAATACTAATGGAAAGATAAAAATTACAGGAGAAAGTACCCATATAATTAATAGTGCTGATAAAATTGATATAATACATGGGAGTAAACAAATAGTTGTAAATAAAATATATAATTATAACAACTTAGAATGTGATATATTACTAGGAAATGACTTTATACAACAATTTCAATATTATAAAGAAAATAATTACATGATAATGTTGCAAACACCTTGTGCACATTTACTAAAAATACCAAGAGAATTTAGACCTTACAGAGTTCAGCCAACACAGCGTGGTGATAAATGGGAGAAAAAACCAATTATACAAAATGAAATAAAAAATAAAAGAATAATGTATAAAAAATCTAAAAAACAAACATACAAACAAATATGAAAAAAATCATTGATCAATTAGAAAAAATTTGTGGAGACAATTCATTATTATTTTGGAAACCACATCATCCAAAAGCTAAAATAGAATTAACAGAAAATGTTATTATAAGAGTTAGACCAATGATGTATACCATACAGGATACACAATAATTTAAAACTTAGATAAAAGAATTACTTAACCAAAAATTAATCAGACCTAGTCTATATGGATGGCAATGGGATAAAATTACAAACCCACATATCTAAAAAGATAGAAAGTTTTCCAGACAAATTAGAATCAAAAGAACAAATACAAAAAATTTTAGGATGTTTAAATTATGTAAAAGGATTTATTGAAAATCTATCAAAAAAGAGACATAAAATTCAGATTTTACTCAGAAAAACAAATACCAAAGGATGGAGTGATGAACATACAGAAATTGTCAAATCACTAAAAGAAGAATGTAAAAATTTGCCAAAATTAAGATTACCAGATGAAAGAGATAATCTAATAGTTAATACTGATGCCTCAGATAAGTATTGGGCAGCAATATTAAAAAAGATCTTAATGAAATTTGTAGATACTCAAGTGGAACGTTTAATCAAGCAGAAATAAATTATACTACTCATGAGAAAGAACTGTTAGCAATCATCAGAAGAATAAAAAAGTTTTCATTATTTTTATTATCTAAGAAATTCATTGTTGAAACTGATAATTCTCAAGTTGCAGGTTTAGTAAAAAATAAATTACCACCAGAACCTCAATATAGAAGGTTCCATAGATGGCAAGCATATCTGACATTTTATAATTTTGATATAGTTCATATTAAAGGTGTTAATAATTATCTTGCGGACTTTTTAAGAAGGAATATTGAATTTGCAGATGGATAATATCAAACAATCTCTGATAGACGCCAAAAAGCGAATGAACTTCCTCGTGGAGAAAGCTGAAGATATAAAGCTTGGAATTGAACAACTTGCAGAAACTTTCCAATGAAGTTTCAAACAATTGATGGAAATCTCAACATTTTATCACAATTATACTAAAGAATTGAACGATAACATAATTGAGATTGAATCTCAGTTTGAATCGTTTATTACCAAACAAGCTTGTACCAAACAGGTACATCTTCTGGAAGCAGTGGTGGACCAACGATCAAAAGAGATGAACCAAGTCCCAAAAAAGTTGTTATAAATGAAGCCAGTCCTCGAAATATCACAATCAATGCCAAAGATGAACACACAAGGGTAGTCAGAATTTGTGCTGAAGAGGAAGATGATTCCCCCTTTTTACCAAAAGAAAACGAATATAAAACTACTGTTGAAGTTATATATGAACTTCAGGATTGTGATTGTTATTACATTTCATCTGGAGACCATGTATACCCAAGATTGATCGTTACCCAGGGAGGAGATCCCGTCATGACAAGAATGGCAGCTGATTATGGATTTTTGGATCTTGTCTATCTAGGAAAAGATCTGAAAGAAATCGAGAAATTTGATGATTTACTAAAAGGAGAAATTTCAAAGTTTGCCCAAGGAAGACCCATATATTTAAAATTTTATTCAATCAGTCCTGAAATTGATGGAAGGATATATTATCCTGCCGAGCATATTATCACGATTGGGTATGTTGCTCGAAATTTTCAAATTGAAGTTGGAAAAAATACCAAGCCAGTACCAAACATTACAAGATCATGGTTTAGATCCCGAAGGGTATTGAGAATTAAAGTTCTCTACAATACTGCCAAAAACCTGTATGAGAAAAAATTCAAATGCATATGCCAGTACAATGGATGGACCCTACTCACTAATGGAGGAAAAGAAAAATCAACGATCTTGCAAGAATACATCAATAAATTTGATACTCATCAAATCCATGGAAGCTTTGCCACTTTGTAAGAGGCGTGCATAGCCAGAAACTGCCCCACATGCCAAAGGAATTGATGGACAGGTGGAAGCCACTTGATGGATCTGCTTCACATGCCAACAAAATTGATGGACAAGTGGAAGCTATTTAATAGATCTACTTTAATTCAACAATGCAGGACAATGTAGGGGCCATATCAAGACCAAAAAAGAGAAGGATAAGTGTCCTTATAATGTAAGGGTCATGTGATGTAATAAATAATAGAGGGACAGGTGTGTCCTTAGGTGAAAAAAAAACTGTAAAATTGTTAGGACGATGATGTAAGCAATGATGTAATTGTGTCCAATGTAGTATTATAAATAGAGGCCTCCGGGCTAGTTGAGAGACAGAACACTCTTGAGCACTCAGTTTGTGAGAAAGTCAAAAATCTTCTGTCTTTGAAAAATTCTCATACCAATCCTTTGTCAATCTTCATATTATCAATAAAATTTCAATTTACTTATCATATTATGATGAGTTTCTAAATTCTTGTCTTCTAAATCCTACTTCCAAAAAGAAGATATATTATTAAGAAAACTCCCTACACTCTGTCCTAAAATATTTTCCATCTGAAGAGTTATACAGTGAAGGCATCCAGGTTTAGCTAATAACCCGTGAAGACAGGAAGCCATTGGAGGGTGTGGAGCAGAAACCTATAAGCCTGAAGGTCACTAACAATAGAAGAAAAATACAAAGGTACTGAGAATAGGAAAAGAGGTCAGTATTCTTAATATATCTATCTTTACGGAATTAGGAGGAAGAAGAGCTTTTAACATGACAGAATCCAGAATTGTTAAATTCAATTATCAAAACAGTCCTTATAATAATGAATATTATAGCATAATCGAACATTTGTTCATGCATAAACAGTTCACTAGACCAAATAATGAAATAAAAAAGTTATATCATGTCTATATGCCATGTTTGTTAGCCATCTTTCCAACATTAAAAAGAATATTAGGATTAGAAATTACAAAATCGATTATTTATTTTTGGCTTGATAGCGATAACACTGAAATAAATAATGAATTATATTTAGGATATGTATTTAGTAGTGATAATGATTATGATGCCGTAATAGATTATGACAGTGATGGAAGAGATGAATCTTTCTTTACCAGTTTTTGAAAATCTTAATATCACGAATGAAAGTAATTATATCATGAAAAAACCCATAACTAAAAGAGGTCCATATAAAGTTCAAAAGCATATCAAAAGTAAAAAAAAGGTATTAAATATGAAAATGAAATTGATAAAATAGGATATCAAGAGCAACTCTACGCATCACAAGAGATATTAAAAAGTTTTAAAGAAAATCTGATAGAAAATTTTGCTAGATGTACTGTAAGATCTATAATGATACAAGATATTCAAGATATAATTGATAAATTAGAAAAGAGAAAGAAAAGTATTTCAAAATATAATATACCATTTGAACCAAGCATAGATATCATGGCTGACATAGATATTATCAATTCTCAAACATTCATAGAATTTGAAAAATTACTTGAAACTTTATAAATTATTTATCTGTGTTTATAATGCCTGGATATACTATTGAAGGATTAGATAATTTGTTAGAAAAAATAAAGGAAAAATAGATAACATTATATTTCATTTAATAGATATGGATGAATCATCTGAACAATATTATATACTTTCAGAAAATCATGATCAATACATTATAGATTATTCTGACATATTAGAAAATAAAATAATGACAAATACAGTCCAAACCTAATGCCAGGATATACAATAGAAGGACTAGATAACCTTTTAGAAAAATTAAAAGATAAAATAGAAGATATTAAACATCAAATGGAAAATGAAAATATATCTTCTGAAGAATATAATAAACTCTTAGAAAAATACGAACAATATATTGCAGATTATTGTATTTTACTAGATTAAAGAATGGATTTATACCAGAAAATTTTGTATAATAATTTACCAACCCGATAATTTATGGATACTTCACAAGCATCAACTTCTAATAATTATGATCATAAACTATATTTAGATAATAAAGAAATTTCATTTTTATTAACTATTATTGAAAAATCTAAAAATATACATTCTGTTGGACAATCCAAACTAAAAGAAATATACGAAGATATTGATTATGTTATCCTAAATAAAATAAAATTTAATAATGTTGAAACAGCAAAGAATATAAATACAGTTCATAAAATTATAGAAGAATACGATGATATAGAAGAAGAAGTTTCAGAAGGAATAACATTAGGATATATAACTAAAAAAGATCATCCTAAATCTTTTGAGAAATTATCACAATATAGAATATTTTTAGAAGAACTTAAAAGATTAAAAAATATGGATATAACAAGACGTATTGAATTAAATGAACCAAATTAAATTCAAGGGCATATCTTGCAAAGTAAATAACTAACTTCATTAAGGGTAATATGGACAAATTACAAAAAGTGGTTATTCTTAAAAATTGTATTTTTCACATGGCTAAACCAATAAATCCCCCCGAATTTATGTAAGGTATGTGTGTGTGTGTGTGAGAGAGAGAGAGAGAGAGAGAGAGAGAGAGAGAGTCAATCAGTAATGTTGTTAAACAATTTTTTGGGCCAAACACAAAAGGAAAGTTGGGCCATGCTTGTGACGACCCGAATTCTCGACCATTCGAGTGCCACTAAAAGTGACTCATATCATATTATCGAGACTTAAATAGAAATGTAAAATTATTCAAAAGAATAATTAGAATCCCATAATTTTATTTGTGAATAAAAATAGAACATAATTTTCTTACATAAAGTTCAACATAATTATCTCATCAATCTTAACCACTTTTGCCACTTCCATGTTGACCGCCTCGAACCTTCAATTATCTGAAAATGGTAAATATCGTGGAGTGAGATTTATAAAATCCCAGTAAGTATACCAAGCATAAATTTTCTTTTGAAAGCATATGGATCATTTTCATCATAACATAGGATAGGATCGAAATACTCATAAACATAGGGAGACACAAGAATTTTACCGAACTTAAATGGCAAGAATTCTTATGTGTAGCGCTACTAAACTCCGGTCCCCTTAGCATAATCATAAACATATCATATGGAACCCATAACAATCTTGTGAGATTGATTTCATAGCAATGATCCAAACATTTTCATAAAAACATAAGATATACTTACTTGTCATAAAAACATACTTACTTTTCATAAAAACATAAGGTATACTTACTTGTCATAAAAACATACTTACTTTTCATAAAAACATAAGGTGTATTTACCTTTCATAAAAACATACTTACTTTTCATAAAAACATAAGATATACTTACTTGTCATAAAAACATACTTACTTTTCATAAAAACATAAGGTGTATTTACCTTTCATAAAAACATACTTACTTTTCATAAAAACATAAGATATACTTACTTGTCATAAAAACATACTTACTTTTCATAAAAACATAAGGTGTATTTACCTTTCATAAAAACATACTTACTTTTCATAAAAACATAAGATATACTTACTTGTCATAAAAACATACTTACTTTTCATAAAAACATAAGGTGTATTTACCTTTCATAAAAACATACTTACTTTTCATAAAAATATAAGATATACTTACTTGTCATAAAAACATACTTACTTTTCATAAAAACATAAGGTGTATTTACCTTTCATAAAAACATACTTACTTTTCATAAAAATATAAGATATACTTACCTTTTAAAAGATTAAAATGAAGTGTAGTAGTAAATGGACCAAAACTTTCTTGACCACCTTGAATTTCTCTTACTTGTGGATTTTGTCAAGAGATTGGAAATAAGTGTATATGTGTAGAGTTGTGTGTAAAAGAGATGGGTTTAAATAGATGTATAAAGTTGGCATATTGTAAACATAATCATTCAATTCTATTAATTTTAACACATCCTTTTCTTAAAGTAAAGCACCATTCATATACTTTTCCATATTTATACAAATATTATGCTCTTCATGATTACATATAATGGAGTCTTATCAACCATTCATATACTTTTCCATATTTATACAAATATTATGCTCTTCATGATTACATATAATGGAGTCTTATCAACCATTCATATACTTTTCCATATTTATACAAATATTATGCTCTTCATGATTACATATAATGGAATCTTATCAACCATTCATATACTTTTCCATATTTATACAAATATTATGCTCTTCATGATTACATATAATGGAGTCTATAATTCATTCATATACTTTTCCATATTTATACAAATATTATGCTCTTCATGATTACATATAATGGAGTATATAATTCATTCATATACTTTTCCATATTTATACAAATATTATGCTCTTCATGATTACATATAATGGAGTATATAATTCATTCATATACTTTTCCATATTTATTAAATTAAGATTCTCATAATTATTATATATAATGGAACCTCTCATGCTTGCATATATTTACTTAATTTCAATAATAAAAATAATTTTTGTATAAATAAATATTGGGATAACATTGAATTAAGTACTTGGACTTAATATACTTTAAATCAAGAGAATGGAGATATTTTTAGAAATTCGGAATTTAATTTAAAATCGAACGATCTCGATTATTTCTTGACTTGGCTATACGAATACGTCGTGGCGTTAACTTAATAAAAATGGGTGAAATAGTAGCGACACGATTTTCTATTAAAATAATTATTAATCGCGTAAAAATTCTTGGTCGCTACAATGCTGCCCAGTCCGGTACTGTCCATAGAAAATCTTTACTGAGAAATTTCTTGATTTTGATGATTATTGAACTAAAGGTCTTGAATAGGGTAAATAGCACAAATAGTCTTCAATCTTAAAATTTCTTGCGAAAATGATTTCAAAAGATTAGATTTTGACATTTATACCCTCAGAATCACCAAATATTGCGAAAATGGTCCATATCATTAGATTCCGTTAATTTTCACCTTAAAAACGTGTAAATAGCACAAATGATCCCTAACCTTTGGGTTTCTTGCGATAATAGTCCCTAACATATTAAAGTCATGTTTGGCATATTTAGTTTGTAACCTCCAAACGTTTGACGTATTTAGTCCCTAACATATTAAGTTCCTATACGTTTGGCGTATTTAGTCTCTAACATATTAAGTCCTATTTCAGATAAATTATTTCAAATAATATGATTTGTAATTGTAATTGTAATTTTTTGAAAAACTTGCGGTTAAAAAGTAAAAAAATAATAATTTAATATATTTGTAGATTATTTTATTGATAGAATGTGTGGTTGAAAATGAGTTTTAAAAAAATAAAATTTATTCTAGATTTCTAAAGTGCACAATAAAATATTTAACAAAAATTCACCGCGTTAACATTTCAACCTATTGGTAAAATAATAATAAATTCATAGAATATAGACAAACAAATACATTGGACATCATCTTAAGAATTGAATAACAAATATATTTTTATTAGTTCTACTTTCGATTTCGATTTTCGACTTTCGATTTTGAGAATCGATCGATTTAAAAATTATGTTTGGATAATTTTGGTTAAAAAGTAAGTTTTTTTTTTTAATTTATGCATAAATTAAAAAAAAAATTATTAATAGAATGTGTGGAAGAAAACGAGTTTTGAAAAAATGAATTTTTAAAAATCGATATTAATCAGTTCTCAAAATCGAAAATCGAAAATAGAACTGATAAAAATATATTTGTTATTCAATTCCTAAAATAATGTCCGATGTATTTTTATGTTTATGTTCCATGAATTTATTATTTTTTTACCAATAGGTTGAACTGTGAATGAAGTGATTTTTTGTTAAATATTTTATTGTGCACTATAGAAATTCATAATCAACTTTGTTTGTTTATAACTCGTTTTATATATTCTATCAATAAAATAATCTACAAATAAGTTCAATTTTTATTTTTTATTTTTACTTTTTAATCACAAATTCTTCAAAAAAAAAATTATAATTAAAAACCACATTATTTGAAATAATTGATCTGAAATGGAGGCTTAATATGTTAGTGATTAAATATGTCAAATGTATAGGAACTTAATATATTAGAGACTAAATACATCAAACGTTTGGAGGTTATAAACTAAATATGTCAAATATGACTTTAATATGTTACGGATTATTATCGCAAGAAACCCAAAGGTTAGGAGACATTTTTTCTATTTGCACGTTTTTAACGGTGGAAACTAACGGAATCTAACGGTAGGGATCATTTTCGCAACGTTTGGTGATTCTGAGGGTATAAATGCCAAAATCTAAACGTTGTGGATCATTTTCACAATAAATCCAATGATTTGGAACCATATGTGTTGTTTACCTTTTTGAATATAGTTCATTTATAACCTCTAAATTTGACACAAGAAGATATAAATTTGGTACAAATGGTTTCTCATTGAATAAAAAGTAGAAAAACTTGTAAAATCGATTTTCAAACAAAATTTCAAGTTCAGGAACCTAGGTAATAGTATCCCAATCAAACAGACGACGAAAATGGATTTACGATTGAATCAGTTTTCTATAATAGTTTTAATAGTAAAACCATTGTTTCAAGTTTGCTTTGACTTAAAGTCGGCGGATATTTTTTCTTATGACTCAAGCGTTCAAACTTCGCCCAACTAATAATGAGAAAAATGGACTTCCCTCCTTATTCGTCCTTCATGTAACTTCGGATGCTATTACAATCTATGCAAATTTGGATTAAACATTCGAATAACGATTCTCCTCCTCATAAACTCAACATGGTTACCGTTTAGTTGGGCTGCACTTATTTCAAGAACCTTTAGCCTTCAATCCACTTGAAACTTTAACCTCATAGTTGTTATGCATGCATTTTTCTCAGTTCACGAGTTTTTGGAAAAAAAGATCGGAACATGAGAAATGGCGATTTGCATATTGCTTTTACTTATTTTTCTTAATTTAAATTATTTAGTACTGTCGAGTATCATCCAGTTTACTTCACCAAACAAACCAAAAGATGAAAATTTCTGCGACAAAATCCTTGTAGAGCTCCAATAAGATAATACACTAAATGCATGCATATAAACTAATTCAACTCTAACATTTCAATCTGTAAAACGCTGGAAACAATAAGGTTACAGAAAATCACACACGGTGCCAATTTTCAAATGTTATACTTTCTATCATTCTATGTATACACACACACACACACACACACACTATTTGATAGAAGATTCATCCCATAAAAGTTGGACCTTTCAGTTGGGAATCTGGCTGCAGCTGCCATTCTGTCTCTTTAAGGTACTGCAGAAGTGATGGCTGTTCCGTTCTTAACTCCATTCCAACACCACATCCATAAGGAAATGATCTTTGATAACCAAGAAAAAGTTTGTCCCTTCTTTGTCCTTCTGCTCCATAAACAAGGGAAGAATTTAGATACGGTCGAGGGTCGTCTGAATACAGGTTAGGATTTGAAACAAAACGATTTCCCCACTGGTCGTAGAAATCGAATGTGGAAATGTCATTCGTGGGAAAACTTCCATAGGCCGGGGCATTGAAGTGAACTGGTGATATGAGATTCTTGGCACTCTCCGGGTTCTGACTGTTTCTGTAGTGATACAGCCATTCGGAAGAACTCATTCCGAGAAGTGGTGGGTATCCATCGACAAGACCAAGAACTCCCGGACGAAAACCAACCTGTTGACCAATTACAGAGTGACTGGGTAATCCAAGGGTTGGTGCTGCGCCTAGAATGCCATCTGACTCGTTCCTGCCTGGAAAATTCGACATATTCCCCCTAAACAAAAGAGCATCATCAGGCAACACTGGGGCTGAAGGCAACGGGGCAACATAAGGAGGGGGGGTCGAGGTACTTGCTGAAATCTTCACAAGGGAATCATCAGAATCCTTAGTTTCGTTGATCGAGATATTTGAAAATGATGTAGAAGCTAGTTCCTCAATGGGACTTAATTTGTGCTTGGTGTAGTCCTTTAGCCCTTTCTCTTCAGTATTGGAAATTTCTTTGCTAAGGAACCAAGCACTGAGGGAGGGAGGCCCGGGTGGGTGACCAGAGGAGTCCTTCAGTTGAGGCTCTTGCTGTTTGAATGGCCTGATGGGTTCTGAATCAGACGTGACGGTGCAGAAACTGAACGATTCATTCTCTGTCGGATTCTGAGCAATACAAAGAGACGTGGCACGACGCAAGAACTCATCAGGAATTGTTGTTTGAGTATCTTTGCCTTCAACAGAAACTCGATCATTTTTTACATTGGAAATATATAGTGGAGCCGAGTTATGTCTTGTAATCGGCTTGAAGAGAATGACTTCTTCCTCTTCTGAAGTCGCAGCCTGGGTGTTTAAACTTGGGTGATCTCGACTTTTTCCTGATAAAGTTTCTTCTTCTTTTATGGATCTAGCAGTCTGCTCTAAAGGCTCTGTAATTCCAGGACAAGAATTGGATACTGCTAATTCCGCTCCTCCAACAAATTTTTCCGTAGAAAATTTGCATTCCACTTCATCATAAAAGATCCAGTTTTGAGAACCATTAAGACTGTCTATAATTTTTCTTGCCGAATGAAACATTCGCCGAGAACGCAAATGATTCTTATTCTCGAAATCTTCCATGCATTCTAATCGAGTTGTGAAGTCAAGCAAAGCATGTGCTCGAGTTACAGGATAAAAACCCCTCAACTCATGATCTTCCCAAAGAGCAATATAATCTGGAACTATTGCTCTCTCATTTTCATCAAGCCGATTCAAAAGATCAGCAAAAGAACTGAAAAAGTAAGATACAGCATTCATAACTCTTTCATCTGCAACATATGCTACTACCTGATTGATAGCTCCGACTAACCACTCGACAAACACTAGCACAGCCGGTAAAAGTGGGCAAATTTTCAGATAATTACTCTTCAGACATCTCTCTGTAAGCCGACCCATGCAAATGAACATAAAAGCTAGTGCCCATGGTGTCTGAGCAGACAGCTGATTGTCGTCTCCTTCTGTTTGCTCCTCTCTTTCTGAGCTTTCGGCCAGGCTATGGAAGGTGAAGATGAGTATGCAAACAAGTTGAACAGCACGATGAGGGCTTTTTTTAGCCGAATCCATATGTTGGTAAGACTCGAGAGCAGCATTTAGTTCTGCGTCATCCAGTGCCAGTAAAACTTCCAACATGCACACCGTAGAAGCAAGGGTGCTGGAAAATTCCTGCAAACTACAATACACGAACCATTGCACAACTAGATTAGAAACTTCATATTGAAAATGGGAATCTAATTAAAATACTGTTCAAACAGTGCATGCATGGTAAAAAAAAAAAATTCCCCCCTTTTTGGCTCAAGTAGAGTTTTCTCCTTTCAATAAGTACACTGCATTTTTCTTTAAAAAACTAAACCGAAGACCGAAACTAGACGCGCGCGTGTGTGTGTACATTAATATGTATATAATTCAATATTTTGTCAGTCGAGTTCAAAGGCAATCAGATGTATTGTTCCAGAAATCTTCGATATAAGATCTTCCATTTGCAAAAATTCGTAAAGACTTTCCACTTCTACTTAAACAACTATATGGGATATCAACCAGATATAGTAAGATCCAATAGACTGCTGGGATATGATGATCCTGATAGCGCTGATACACCTAATAGCCTTAAAAGTGCGATAACGTGATAATAAAAGCATGAAACAAAACTAATATGCTGAAATGAGCACCTTGATCTTATAAGAAATAAGCTTATCATTCGGATAAAATTGGTCCAAAAGTTGAATTTTGCAGTTGAAACATTCTCCAGGTCTTCTAAGTTTATGTTATTTGCAGAGTCTCTATCTGCGCATGATTTATTCTGCAAGGAAATTCTCGTTGATGGATTTGAGAAATCAAAGTGCACCTCAGTAGAAAGCGAGTGCAACTGAGATATACTGTTCTGCAAAATCACAACAAAAGGGATAACAAATGTAATCCGTACATGGAAAGATTGATTTTTTCCTTTATTTATCTAAATATTTATTAGTAAAAGATAATAACGAGTTTTACCTCTTCAAAGAGCAACATTAGGTTGTTCCACGAATCTGGAAAAGGCTCTTTAACTGCCAAACTCCTTATGCAATGATACAAAGCAAGAAAAGCATCACCAACATATGTTGCCAACAATGCTAACTGCAAACACGCTGAAACTTTTAAATTCAAATCTTATAACGGCAAAATAGTTCAGTTTTTTTGGAGTTCTGTATGCCGGGTGAAAGGGTGAAACTACTTTTCCTATAAACAAATCACCTGATTATAACAGCAAAAACATTGTATTGACTATTGAGTTTTCAGAATAAATCGCGACCCCAAAAATAAGGAGATGTTACGAAGAAGAACACCTGATTATGGGGATTTCCGCTATCTGGCCATGTTCTGGTTGCTTCCACGTAGTAGGACGCTGCAATGGACCATTTACAGGCATTAGGTTTCTTACAAATCACGGTATATCTTTCAAGATCCCCGAGACAAACCAAAAGACGATGGCACGTAAATTGACATTTATGCAGCTTTGTGGGCTCAACAGAAAATGAACTTCCACCCTTATTATCCATGAAAATTTCTGCAGGGAACCCATAATTTGTTCTTAGTTTTATGATCAAATTCCTATAGAATTCCATCGCTTCAGACAAAAATGTCCTAAATCCTTCCAGATGTTTATCAATGTTTGTTTGAGAATTAACGTTGTCGTGCTGAACATCCCTTCTTGTATTCTGCCGTATCCCTTTACGAAATTCGTCAATGTGCAAGTAATGCAGCTTCCACAAAAGATACTCAGCCTCTTTAAGCTCCCTCAGGTCTGAATCGCTTAAAATAATTTTCTCATAACTAGCTCTGACCTTACGATATAGCTCTAGAACTTCACCTTGTAAAAGACCTCTAGAGTAAATTAACGCCAACAACTGCTTCTCTGTGTTAACAATCTATAAGACAAAAGTGTCATAAGTAATGAATTTGCAAACAGTAGAAAACTAATCATATTTTTGCAGCTTAACGAGATTACCTCGAAAGAATTCTCCGATTCCATTTGATCGATACGAGTAGAAGATATGTCAACATTCATTTTTGTGGAAGGTATGATCCTTAATTATATGCTGATATATCATCTGTTTTGAGTAAATTGCAGAACAATTAGAGAGATAATGTGTAAATTACATTAATATAAACAATGTTTGATGATTCTTTCATAGTTTTAATGCTAAAAATATTTATTTTTCGGCCAAATTCTATTATGAATTTCGAGAGAGTTTGCCTTCAAAATTTCTGGGCGATATTCAACCAGACTCCACACTCGACAGTAAAGACTGTAAAGTAACAAGACTTTAACTTCTTCTTCTTCAATTTTTTTCTTTTTTTTTTCCTTTCTTTTTCGTGTTTATGATCTAATACTTCGTACCAAATATATCAAAAGTTTACTAATAATTCAAGTTTGATACACAAGATCCTTCAATTAAACACAAGTTACACAACAAAAACAATTTGAACCATCCAGGTTAAACATCCAACAATTATAATTCAAGAAACCCAGGAATCATTAAAATCTAACGGTGTACTGCAATCAAAGAAAGTTTCTTTAAAACAACCTTAAAAGCATCAAAGAAACATAGTACCTCAAGAATTCCAAAGATTTTGCTGTGTTAGCAGTGAAGAAGAAAAAAGATTAACACTTTTTAGAGAGAGAGAGAGAGAGAGAGAGAGAGAGGCTTTGACACCTACGGGTGTTCCATGTGTGAAACAGACAAAGAAAGAAGGTGGCTATTTTCAAGATAGATAATAGTGTTACCCTTTCTATTTGGCACTTCTACAAGTTTTCCATACAATAAATTAATACCCCAATAAAAAGTGGAATCCGTTGAGAAGGACAAGGACCTATCATTCTTTATCAATTTTATCTCCAATTGATATTTCTTCCATAAACATGAAAGTTAACCATTTTTTGCACTTATTAATGTTTGTCAATTACTTTTATAGATTACAAGAATAGTTTTTAGTTAATTATAGAAAGAAAGTTTCTGTGGAAAATATTACATACAAAAGATAATACTGATTGAAATTGCGATAACTTCTTTTAATTTTTAGTTAATTATAAGTATTTGATTCTATCTAAATAAGATATGTATATTTTATTTATATAAAATGTTCAAATTAGACGAAATTAAGATAGGATTTGGGGAAGATTTTATAGAAGATATTTAAGTCGGACGAATACTACATCATGAGATGTACAAGAAAAACAAATGAAGATGTGACATAGTCAAAGAAATGAGCATGAGATGCCCACGAAGGTCAAAGTAGTTGGTGTTGGGACAATAATTTGATCTAATCCAAGCATCCACGAACATCCAATAATTAAATATGGAATTAAACTTCCTTTTGATGACACTATAGTGGTGTATAAATTAATTTATTTATAATTTTGTGATAAATGTGTGGTTAAAAATTAAGAGAGAAGAAATTTTTTATTTTTATTTTTTGAAATGAAAACATATGTGATTTAAATTGTTTACCATGTGAGATTTTGCTGATCATAAATCTGAAAAGAGGGATCAACGGTCAGCTTGGACCGATTGTACCTTTGAGCACAACATATAGCCTCATCTGATGTCTACTCCTTGGAGATATTATGGGCAAACTACATTTTATATAATAAAATATACATTCGGCTTGAGACTTGTTTTGATCTGATACACATCTGGTCCACGCTTAGACCATGAGACTATTTATTTCGATAAAGAAAGACTTTGGACGAGTTTTAAATCTTTAAGCAAGAAATTTTTAATTTTTAATTCATTTGGTACAAATCACGCGGAAAAAGACTTCCAACGTTAAACTGAACAAGTTAAGAGCATCTCAAATGGATTGTATATTTTGAATGTGAAAGTGTTGCAACTTGAAGACAAAATATGATGACAGAAAGAAAAAAAAAAATGATTAGGAATGATTCGAATGAACAACCCTTCTCACGACCTTGAACCATTCTTTCACGTATTGAAGATGCACTAAACAAGCCCATGACATTTCTTCCGGTGATAAAGAAGAGAGCTGATAACACGCTCAACACAGTCGTGTATAGGATTCGAATCCTAAAAATGAATTTGACATTGTGACAAGCGAGAGTTACCACCACTCATAAGGACCTTCAGTACCCTCCACTCTGACCTCTGGAAAGCACATTTTACGATTTACCACTCGAACCAATGGCTCAGAGCTGGGTCGGTTCAGAACCCTCAATGTGTGAATTACACCTTCTTTTAAGATGCACTAAACAATGCAAGTTATGGGACTTTTGAGTCCCGATTTTGTTCTTTTCTTTCCGTCAACGATTTAACTTTCTTTGAATGCACGACAAACAAAGCAATATATAGATCTCAATGTAAAGTTTGAAATATCATCCGAATTATACTACTGAAGCATACAAATAACCGGTGTTTATTGCACCTAAAATCAAGCAGCAAGAGATCCTTCAAGTTCAAGACCAGCCAGACAAAAAGTTGACAAATACTTAATTATCAAAATGTAAAAGAAAGGTCGAAAAAACCAAGTCATTGTTTTCCTCCTGTTTTCTTTCTTTTTTATCCTTCACGGTTCAGTCAGCAAAAACGCTTAAACTGTGATGAAGTCAGCGCTTTGTGCTCATCTAACTGGTAGTCTGGAAAACAAACACAAAAGTTAAACCCGTTAAAGTCACAGTTGACTCATAATAGACAAAGCTTTAAGGATCAATGAATTACAATACAAAAATTATAAAAGAACCATGAGATTAGCGATAGCAACGGGCGAATTGGCCTGATCCGTATCTGTCCCGTGATCCGCCAACAATTTACTGGACGGGGCAGGTTCGGGGGAATCAACCCCCTATCCACCCGTGAATTTTTTTATTTTTTATTTTTTAATTAGGGGATTTTAGATGATTAAATTAAGGTATTTTAATTAAATTTTTTTTAATTATTAAATGGAGCGGAATCCGTTCGATACGGATTGGGTATCCGTCGGGTTCGGATCGGGTATTTTTGTCATCCCTACATGATATCCTATATAGACGTGTAAAGATCCCTAATAGATGATTAAAAATTGTTCTAGAATACAACAAAAGACACTAAGCATTGAAGATTCAGATTATACAAATTTTATGATGCAGGAAATCACCCACAGTCTTTATGCAGGCTTCGTTCTTATTGTTTTATTTCCAAACTCGTGTTTACAATTTCTCCCTCTCTTCATATTGGTTCATTATTGAACCTTGTTTCTGACCTCCTACGTCATTATCGAACCAAGATACAATAAAATAATGGACTCAAAGATGCTATACAGGAGAGGCTTGAGTTGAAATCCATTTGGACCATGGATGAGGCAATAAGCTTAGCATTGAAGGCAGAACCTCAAATTTCCAAGGCCTCTAAGAAGGCCTACACATGCAGGTATTCTAATGACTCCTCTGATAAATCAAATTTGTTCAATGATCAAAGTAGAAATGCCCCTACTTCCTTCACTTGGTACAACTATTGACACTCCACATACTCAGGCTTAACTTTGGAAAGTCAATATCCATCAAATTGCAGGTAAATACAACATTTTTCATATGGAAAAATTGCCAAGAAAGGAGGAACAACAATCTCCACTATCAAACTAAATCACATGCCACAATTTATTAGACTAAGTCAATAATAATAAACTAAATATTATTGATTTTGCACGTATCATATAGACAGATTTTCAAGACATATAGTGGAAGCTCTATTCCAGGATCACTTAAAATATTATGCCCAGTTCCATCCTTGCAGAATCTATGATTCTATATTAGTTTCTTGAAGGATGAAAATGATTCAACTGCAGAAATCCTGTCATCTGCACAATGAATTAATACTCTTTTGGATCAACTCTTGCTTTCAGTATTTCCGGATGGTATTAAACAGGTCAACTCTTACATTTACTCCTACATGGTTTACAGTCACATTGCCAATGAACTTAGAGACTCAATCGCTTTCTCAGTCAATGCATATAGTCTTCAATAAGAACTTGTTTCAGTGGGATCAATGCCAACAGCATTTATGAAATTCTGGTTCAAATTTTCCTAAGGCAGTCGATTACAATTTAACCATAGATCTTACCCTTCTTCCTCATTTCTATATTTTAATTTTCAAAGTATGCCTAGACAGCCCAGCCGTAGAACTCTTATTTTGTAGCAGCTTTAATCCTTCAAGCAATTGAAAACTAATCTAGACCAAACATATTTCATATCATATCATATCAGCCATATGAGGTCATATTTCAATCTAAAAGATAATCACGTTATGTTACTCAGAATTGATTTGGCCGATGCTTTTTCTCCTAAATAAGATTCAGTTCTTCAAATCAGTATTACCAAAAGGAAAAGTTTATGAAAAATCTTTACTTTTGGTAAACATTCACTATTTGTTTAGTTTGATGGGGATTAACTTCAAATTCAATTAAGAGATAAATGAATTCACGTACATCAACATAATAAACATTGAGATGCAACTATAAGTACAACGTACATAATAGCAAGGGGATAAGTCTAATTATAACTAGATATAAGCAGCACAAGATATCATTACCCTTTAAGCAGCTTCACTACTAATGTCCTTCTCTTCAACATCTTTTGTTGTAGCATTTGCCTCGGAATCATCTGCATCCTCAGCGGGCGGCTGAACCTGTTCATCCTCCGGCAAGGGCTCCTCCACGTAATCATTCTCAAATGCATCCGGTGGAACCTCATAAATTCTCACCTGTGGCTTTGATGGATCCTTCACGAGAACATATTTACCCTCATTCAACTTCATACACAAGTCCACTATACTCTTCACAATACCCCACATGTTTGAAGTGTTCAAATTAATCTGTGTAGCAAAATCTCTTGGCTTGTACCCCACGACTGCCAAAATTACGTGGTTAAAATGATCCCTAGGATGAATCCTTGAAACGTAACCCAATTTCATCATATCCGCACCACCCAAAAGAGCTTGTGCAGTCCATTTTGCCAACTTATTCGCATTATTCTTCAACTCAGTCGCCAACACTGCACCCCGCTGTGTGTCCAGCTTCTGTCTCCAGTCCACACCAGAATACTTGGAATCAAACTCGTTCAGGGCATTAACGGTCAAGAACGACTTTTGTTTATTAACCTCCATCACACTCTGAACTTCACAACGTGAAACCAAATGCATATTATCGTCCAATTTCCACCTCCTATACCTATAGGCAACAGATGCCACCTCTTCCCCATCATTGGCAAATGGGTTGGGCTCCTCGAAAGCAACCTTATTCCCATCCCTAATCAAAACCTGTTGCGAAAAGTTTTGATTAATATATGCTGCCTCGACACTCAATGAGTAAGCTGAATTGATGTCATCTTTCACATCAGGTAAGGGCTCTTGTGAGGTCTCGTGTACTGAAAGCAAATCCAATTGTGACCCATCGCGCTTATCAAAGAACAATTTATTCCCAACCCGCTGGATCACAATATCCCAAGAATAGACAGACCTAGGGGAGCACATTAGGGTAGATAAGATAGTATCAGTTGCAAAAACAGTAGCTTTGTCCTCATTAGCCAACCGGCGGATGACAGGGTCATCAGTGGTGGTGACTTTGAAGAAGTTTCGGTTTTTGAAACGTTCCAATGGTCGGCAATTTTTCGGAGTAATCCGATCATATGCCCTGTCGTAAAACTCCAGCCCACCGCAGATCAATAAGTCTTCAGGCTCAGGGACGGAGAAAGACAATTTGGAGAAAGTAGAGAACGGAATCTGGTCAAGCATATTCCATTCCGGCTGAATGTCTACGGAAGATTTATACACAGCGGACTCGCGGCGCTGAGGCATCTGGGAGCGGTTTTGATGGTACAGACGGTCCCTACGGGCACGGTCCTTCTCAGCCTCCTTCTTTTTCGCCTCGACTTCCTCGTCACGGCGCTGAGGCAGCTGGGATCGCTGGTGGTGGGGGTTAAAGCGCCACCGTGGATTAAACTTCGGGCGGTTTTGATTGTTGTGGTGGTGGGACTTAGCATAGGTGTCAACAAGGTGGAAGGATGAGTCCTCATCGGCGGCGAGAGTAGCAAATGAATCATCACCAGAGAAATCAAAAGCAGAATCAGATGCGTGTTGGCCTTGCTTGGACCCGGGTCGTCCCTGGTTCGTGAGTGAACGCGTCCAGTCGGCTATACGGCCTATCCTCTCAGAGCGTGAGAAAGGGGCAAACGGCACATTGGAGGGATGATTGGGTACAGATAGTGTAGGAGAAGATGATTCAGGCGGACCCCATCCATCCAAGTTAAACGGCACTGCTCCAACTTCGAATCCCACCATGATATTCAACTATGGTTTTCTACTTTTCTTTGAGCTTGTGTAATATTGAGGTAGAACGAAGTGAAAGATGAAATAAAACCCTAGAACTCAATCGTGTCGTTTGTTATTTCGTTTTAGTGGGCTTTGGGCTAGTACGTGGGCTCCTTTTAAAAATTTTGTTAAACTGGAAATTATGTCACACACCACTTTTTAAAAAAAGGAAAATTAGATAAGATCTTGTATTTCAAAAATCTAATTCAAAAATCATGTACGAAAATTTTTTATTTTAAATTTCAGGTACTAATTTATTTAATTGGGTGTTTAATAATTAAAAATAAATATAATAATATATATAAGACAACATAATTATCTATTTTATATTATATAAAAACTAATATAATATTAATTACGTCATAACCTCCCTCACCCCGCCCTTACCCGCTCACAACCCCATCCCACTCTGCCCTACACCAAAAATAATTTTAATTTTTCATTTTCGATGTTTTCCTATCATTCCCCACCCCAACCACATTCTCCGACTCTATCACACCTCATCGTAATGTGACAAATTGATCTCACCCTAACCACATTCCCCGACCCCACCCATCCCACCTCACCACCCATATCACCTCAAAAATAACTTTTTTTTTTTATATTATTTTTCTTGATGTTTTCCTACACTTCCACATCCCACCCACCCCAACCCCACTCGATCCTACCCCACCTCATCGCATAGTGACAAATTGATTTCACCATAACCACATCCCCGATCCCACCCAACCTGCTCACCCACCCCACCTCACCACCCATTTCCTACCACATCCCAAAAATAAGTTTATTTTTATTTTCTCTCAATGTTTTCTTATACTTCCCTATCCCACCCCCATCCCAACTCAACCCCACTCGACCCTACCCCACCTCATTACAAGGTGACAAAATTGATTTTATCCCAGCCACAGACCACGACAACACCCCGCCTGCCTCGCCCTACCCCACCCACCCCATTGCAAAAATGATTTTTTTTCTTCTATTTTTCCACCTACCCCCACCCAGCCGGACACCACCCTACCCATCCCACCTCATATCAAAAATAATTTTTTTTCTTCTACTTTTTCAGACCCCACCAACCCCACCCCGACACCACCCTGCCCACCCCACAAACTGAGTTTTTTTTTTACCTCTTCATGTTTTTCCACCCTACCCTACCCTGCCACCCACCCCATCTAGACCCTACCCCCCACCACCACCCCACCCAAAAATGATTTTTTTTCTAATTTTCCATACCCACACCGCCTCCGACCCTACCTGCTACCCACCCAACCAATAGACCCCACCCCACCAAAAAATGATTTTTTTTCTTCCACTTTTTCACACCCCACGCAAACCCTACCCTTGCACCCACCCTCACCCCACCCCACCATACCCACCCATTCTATTCCTACCCACCCCCCAAAAATGATTTTTTTCTTTAATTTTCCACACCCCCACCCACCTCGCTCCCGACCCTACCCCGCCACCCACCCAACCAACTGACCCCGCCAAAAAAATTTTTTTTTTAACTTTTTCACACCCCATCCCGACCCTACGCCCGTCACCCAGCAACCCCACCACTAACCACCCCACCCAAAAATAATTTTCTTTTTCTTTTTCACACCCTCTCTAGACACTACACCCATCACCCACCAACCTCACCCTCTCCAAAAATGATTTTTCTTCTTCTAATTTTTCACACCCCCTCCGTACCCCGCCACCCACCCACCAACCCAACAAACCGATCCCACTCAAAATTGATTTTTTCATCTCTTCTACTCGTCCAATAGTTACACAAAGTTATAGATGGTCACAACTCTAATATAATTGGTCACAATCATTTATAGATGGTCATATATTATTTATTTATTGATCACAACTTACTCGTTTTTTTTTTCACGATTAATAAATATTTTTGTCACAATTACCTAATAATTGGTCACATTCCCTACTCGTCACAAGTTACACAAAGTTACATTTAGTCGACATTTTGGTTACAGTTACCTAATAATTCGATCACCCAATCCCACCCTACCCCACCCCAAATGCAAAGTCACAACAAGTCACACAATGTCACAATTACAAATTTAGTTGAAAAACTTCACCCACCTACCCACTCATTCCTAAAGTCACAGTTCGTAACACAAGGTCATAGTTTGATCACATAAAGTCACAGTTAGGTCACACGAGGTCACAGTTAGATTACAATTGGTTTAGTTGCAAAATTCAGTCATACAAAGTCACAATTCGATCACATAAAGTCACAGTCGGTTACACGAAGTCACGGTTCAATCACACAAGGTCACAGTTTAGTAAAATATGTGACCGAACTATGACATCCCGTGATTGAACTGTAACCTTGTGTGACCGAATTGAGACTTTGTGTGACTGAACTGTGACCTTGTGTGTTCAAATCGTGACTTTGTGTGATCAAGTACGGGATGTGACCAATTATTAGGTAAACGTGACCAAAACATTTACAAATTGTGACTTGTGAGAAATGGGGGATGTGACTAAGAAAACTAAGATACGGAATGTGACCAAATATTTGGTAATTGTGACAAAAATATTAACTAATTGTGATTGAGGAAACGAGTAAATTATGACCAATAAATAAATAATATGTACCAATTATATGATAATTTTGATCAATTATAGGTAAATGTGATCAAAATATTGACTAATTGTGAGTTTGTGCGAATTATGATAAGTGCGGAATGTGATCAAGAAAACAAGTAAGTTGTGATCAATCAATAAATATATTATGATCAATTATTGATGACTATGACCAATTATTACGTAATTATGACCAATAAATAAATAATATGTGATTAATTATATAGATTTTGACCAACTGTGACTTGGTGTGACTATTGGACGAGGATGTGATGTGACCTACAATTGTGTCAAATATGACTATGTGTGATCAAACTGTGACTTTGTAAGAACGAAGTGTGACTTTATGTGATCGACCTGTGACCTCGTGTGATCTAACCGTGACCTCGTTTGACCTAACAGTGACCTCATGTGACCTAACTGTGACATCGTTTGACCTAACTGCGATTTTGTATGACCGAACTTTGACCTTGTGTGACCAACTGTGACTTTGGAGGGTGGGGTTTTACAACTAAATTTGTAATTGTGAATCTGTGTGACATTGTGACTTAACTGCAATCTCGTGTCACCTTGCGTGACTGACTGTGACTTTGGGGGTGGGGTAGAGGTCGGGTAGGGCTAGAAAAAAGTAGAAGAAATCTTTTTTTTTGGTGAGGTGGGGTTGGAGTGGGTGGGCGTCGGGGTTGAAAAAGTAGAAGAAAAAAATCATTCTTTTGAGGTGGGTGGGGTGGGTCAGGGTGTGGAAAGTAGAAGGAAAAAAATCATTTTTAGTGGGGTCGAGGTGGGTAGGTCAGGGTGGATGGGGTTGGGATGGGGGTGGTTGGGGTGAAGTGTGAAAAAATAGAAGAAAAAACATATTTGGATGGGGTATGATGTGTGATGGGGTGCGGTGGGATGGGGTGGGCGGATGGGGGAAGTGTGAAAAAATAGAACAAAAATCATTTTTGGAGGGTGGGGCATAAAAAATAGAAGAAAAATCATTTTGGGAGGATGAAGCGTAAAAAATAGGAGAAAAATCATTTTAGGATGTGGGTGGGTGGGGTGGGGTGCGGTGGGATGGGATGGGATGGGGCGGTTGAGGTGAAGTGTGAAAAAATAGAAGAAAAATCATTTTAGGTGGGGTGGGTTGTGGTGGGGTTGGTGGGGTGGAAATATAAAAGAAAAATCATATTTGGGTGGGGTATTGTGGGGGTGTGTGGTGTGGCGAGGTAGGGTCAGGGTGGGGTGGGTGGAGTGTGAAAAATTAGAAGAAAAAAATTAATTTTGTGTAGGGTTGGGTTGGGGATGGGTGGCGGGGTAAGGTTTGGGCGAGTTGTGAAAAAGTAGTAGAAAAAAAATCATTTTGGATGAGGTGAGATGGGGTGGGGTAGGGTATGGGGCGAGGTTGATGGGAGAGTGGAAAATTAGAAGGAAAAAAATTAATGTGGGTGGGGGTAGGGTCTAGGCGAGTTGTGAAAAAGTATTAGAAAAAATCATTTTTGGTGGGGTGGGGTGGGAAAACATCTCAAAAAAAAAAAAAAACTTATTTTTGTGGTGAGGTGGGGTGGTACGAGTGGGTGGGTGAGATGGAAAAAAAAATAGAAGTAAAATCATTCTTGTAGTGGGGTTGGGTGAGGTTGTGGGTGGGTGAGCGTGGGTAAGGTGGTGTCGGGGGTGGGGGTGAGTGTGGAAAAGTAAAAGGAAAAATGTCATTTTTTGGGTTGGAGTGGGTGGGTGGATTGTCGGGGTGGGTGAGATTGGGTTGGGGTGGAGTGGTTGTAGATTATGTATTGTTTTGATTCTATTATTTAATTATATATAAGTTTTAATTTAATAAAGAAATGAGAATTATTATAATATTATATTAATTAATTAACTAATTAACACCTCATTTTAAAATAAAAAAAAAATTTAAATTTTTTATGTTTAAAAAGTGAAAATTTTAATTGTATAGTTATTTACTTTTCCTTTGAAAAACATATTCCAAATCTACATATCAAAAATCTTATTTCAACTACTACCTAAATAATACAGTTATTTTGATTAAAAAATTATCAATTCACTCCATCAGTATTACCCAATCTATCGCCGATTCACCGTCATTTTCCCCAAAATAATCTTATTGCAAGCTGGTTCCTTCCGACATAAAATCGACCTCAGCAATCACCGCTTGATGTTTTATGAACCATAATTCTAAACTAATCGGTAGGCAATTGCTAGCTCTCTACTCCAATACAGCTTCGCCGGTGACCCATACCAAGATTCTGAAGAATGAACAACGCGATTAACAGGATTACGAAGAATAAAATCCATGATTCTCTAACCCTTTCAAGATCCCAGAAGATCAGTTTAGGATATATGATCACGGTGATACATGGCCAACCATCGTCTATATATATATTCATGTAAGTGATTTATGCATTATATCATCATTTCAATATTTTACAACTCAAGCATTAAGATCCTGAAGCTCTGTTATGGAAACTCCTAAACCCATTTCAAACCCAGCCTCAGGCAACGACAACGTGTCCCGCCGCCACACTCAACCATCTGTGGAGATTATCGACCCAGAGACTGAGCTTGATGTAACGCCTTCAAGATGTATCACTCGATCCATAAACAAAATCTCAGATGGTAGGGGTACTGTCCATGGGTCCCCTGTTTCTAACTGTTCACAATTGGGTCTTGCATCGAAGAAGACGACCCAAACAAATAAAACTTCGAAGAGGCATATTGAAATGATCATTCTGGATCCCAGTTCCAAAAAGAAGAAGATGGTTCAACATTACAAACCTAAAGTAATTTTTTTACTTAATTTATATTATTATACTTCTCCCTTTTCCCTGGTAAATGTTTCCAGCAAATGTGTATATTGATATATGGCAGCGGATATAGCCAATAACATGCGAAATTTTGTATATTTTTTATTGATATAAGTTGTTCTTCACAGGGGGTAGCCCTATCTATTTTAAGTGTGGTAGCAAAATGACATGCTTCTATCTTTCAAGATCTTTTACACCAGAAAAATGCTAGTGTGTATTTTTTGATTGGTATTTCATGTCAGTACCTTCTTCATCAATAGTCAATAGTCTAGAAGGTAAATAATTGTGATTTGTGGTTATCAAATTAGATCAATGTAAACATTATGTGTTCGTGAATAAGAGTTTAAATAGTCATTGTTATCTTAGCATCACAGATAATATATTTTTTTTTTTTTTTTTTTTTTTTTAGAATTCCTCATTAGCTAACCAGACTATCTAATTATGCATGTGAAACTTTATTAAGTTCGTGTAACTACACATAAATATGTAGTTTTAGCATCATTCGGAGACGAAAATAGTTATGTTCTTGTGATATGAGCATAGAAGAATGAACATATGAAATATAGTTATTTAAATCATAATGCATAATTCGCCTGTAATTGCATCACATGGTAAACATGTGATGAATTATGTATTATCTAAGAAACCAACAATAAACATGGTTCAATTATTTTCATTTTAATAAATATTTTTTTCCCTGAACAGGAATGAGAATTTTATGTCAACCCCGACAACAGATTCTCGGGTAGTATAAACGTTTTTTTACAGATTTAAAGTGATTCAAAATCTCAACCATAAGATGAATGCTCAACAAAAGGCGACTTTCAAGGCTTCGTGCTTTGGACACTTTCTTAGGTTGAGTGAAATCTGTCTACAACACCAACTTATCCACAAACTGTTACTTCTCGAAGTGAGGTAGGCGGCACACGAAGAGATGTGGTTCAACATATCTGGGAGATTTATTAAGTTTTCGATCGAGGAATTTTGCCTAACATCGGGGCTTAAGTGTGACGGGGATGACAATATGAACAAGTTCAAGATGGGTCACTGTCGACTGAAGGAGAACTACTTCAGTAACTTGCGGAGTGTTTATAGAAAAGATGTGGAACGGGTTTTCATGAGACTGTCCGAAGACACCCCAAATGAAGACATTGTGAAGATAGGAATACTATATCTGATTTCGACCTTTCTGTTCACGTCAACACAACCCAAGTTGGTTTCTAATGCTACAATGAGGCCGATTGATTCCCCCTACCTAAATTCTTTCCCATGGGGTAAAGATTTATTTCAAATGACCTTTTTTTACTTGAAGATGGCATTTGCTAAAAGAAACCCCAACTCAGGAGAACACAGAGGGACAATGAATTATAGGCTGTAGGGATTTCCACTGGTATTTCAGATATGGATTTATGAATCCATCCCAGTACTTTGTGGGAAAGTACGTAACAGAGTTGACAACTCATTCCTACGCATAATCAATTGGTGTACCGACGAACGTGTGATGGCATCATCCCTTGAGAAGATACTATTCGACTTCAATGAGGTATGTTTATTTTTTTGGAAAACTTATAAATATTTGTATACTTTAGTATCCAATGACTTATTCAGTTACACGAATTTTCAACATTAATCATAAAAAATGGATTATTTTTTATCTGTAGCATCATGAAGTTGGGGTGGTCTCGCCAACCAACGAGGAAAAGGAGGCTGAATACTTTATTGGGCTGTTTCAGAGTCCCCGACAAAAGAAGAGCACAAATGTTGACCCCGATTTTGCAATGATCCCATACATTCCACAAAGGATCATAGCACACCTAATAATTCTAATGTAGCATTTTTTCATTGCTCGAGCCCCATGAATAATGAATATCCAAAAATCATTGAGGTTGGTATTAAATATCATTAGTTTGAGTTTTAATATTCTCTTATATAGCATTTATATCACTCATTTTTAATACCATTTTTAGGGTTGCCATATGATGATAAACTCCTTCATTTACTTGACCTAGACTAATGCTGCAATATTCATTTATTATTGTTCTCACACACATCCTGTTTTCAGCCGACTATAATCAGCCTATTTGAAGAATTGTTGAACCATGTTCACGAGATTAAATTGAAACAAGAGAAGATACTCGACTTTCAGGTTGATATGAAGACTGATATAATTCAACTCCAACGCTTCAATGAAATTAGATAAGAGCTTTTTATGGATGAGTTAAGGAAAAATTCTGACAAAAAAGGACGAAGTGATAATAGTGACAGAGCACCATTTCAAATGAAGGTTGGTTTATCCGATCAGACAGAGGTGTAAATGTCCTCCATGTCATATGATTCTCACATTTTTTTTTTGAAATATAATAACTTTTTAATACCGAGGATAACTAAACTGATTTATCAATTCTTAAACATACCAATTGAAAAATGTATTTACGCACTGATGTTAAATGAAATGGTGACTGGGAGACTAACATTGTGTTGATTTTTATCATTTCCTTAGGATGTTGAAGACCAAATGAGATCAAAATCATCAAACAATGATTTACACGACGCAGGTGGAGATCATCTTGCATTTGTGCAAGTCTCCAATGTTGTTAGTGAGGCCAAGTTACATCCTACGTTCCTTGCTGGAAATTGAATTGTAGAGCAAAGGAATTTGGCTGACGAATTCGAAGATATCCTATTCACCGAGGAGGACCTCAACAAGGTAGACACATAGTTAATAGTGCTCACACCATGAAAGGAAAACGGGAGACTCGGGTATAGTGGATAGAGCATTTGTGTGAATTCCTTTTGTACAGATCTTTGTGTATTTTCAATTAAATAAATTCTGGGGAAAAATGCTGAATTTACTTTTGATTCTACAATTTATTGGGCCACATAATAACACTTGAATCAATTGATTAAAATCATTCTAGGAGGGGATTGGTTCAACAATTGTGAATCAAGAGGCTTACATGAATACAGATTCAGGATTACAACAGGAAGGGCAAGATCTGTTGGGTCTTCTGGATGGATCAATCCCAGGTAAACATAATAGTAATCTACCACAACAAGATCAATGTGACAAATTTCCAAACAAGTTTTCTCCATCACAGGTATATTCATTTTTACAGTAATACATTCTTGTCAATGCATAAGCACTACCACACATGTCAGTCTCTATTCAAAAGCTAACAATTATAGCACTTCATTCGCAGGGGTTGCAGTTCTCGGCTCTAGGTTGTATGCTCATCAGACTTAGGAAAAAATATCCAGATTTTTATCCACTTCTCTGTTTCATCATTCTGGTTTTTTTTTTTTTCTCATTCCTGAATATCCCGTTTCTAATAAGTCAATCCATATGGCAGGTTTCCACGCTAGTATGAGATATAACCTATACGCATTCAAGGAAGGACTTGCTCTTCCAGGGGCTGAGGAAGTCACTACATTCGAAGATTGGATTTGTGATGGATACAAATCTGGGCATGTGTACGTGTATTTTTATATATCACAATCATCAACATCAAATATGTATGAAGCAATCTAGACTTCATTTTTTCTTTGACATATTTTAATGTCATATGCCTTATAGAAAAATCAAGTTCCCTTATTCAAAAGATATCATCCAACCACCTTACCAATATCCATTCGATGTCGATACGAAGACATGGTGGTACGAGTTATGGCACTGAAACGTGAACATCAGACTGGTTTTGTAATAATTCACTGGAAAAAAAATGAACATACCGGATCTTTTCTCACGCCAACGCTAATTTGGTCAAGTTGCTTCATGTGGTAATCGAAATCATACTTTGTATTTACTCTAGCTGCCGCATTAAAGGGCTTCACTATGTTCTTCCCAGAATTCCCGTAAGATGTTTTCAGGTTTTGTAAGATGTGATGTGCACAGAAACCATGCATTACACATGGGTATACAGACTGCACAACGTATTCGATGCTTTGATGCCTGTCCGAAACAAAGCACATATTTTCTCTTTCTCTATATGATTCCTTGAACCTTCGTAAGAACAAACTCCAGGAATCGTTGTTCTCCGAGTCTCCGATTTCGAAAGACAAGATAAAAATACGATTGTTTGCATCTTGTGTGCAAGCAGTAAATAGGAATCCACCGTATCGTCCAGTCAAGAAAGTTGCATCAACCACTACTACGGGTTTGCAATGCCCCCACCCTTGTATTGAAGCTCCTAAAGCCATGAATGAGTACCTGAAATGAGAATTTCCATTGACTTTGAAGCCAATCTTTGTACCAGGATTCATACGCTGTAACTTTGTCAGGAATACTTTAAGATTTTTATAAGCAACGTCTGGATCACCCATAACTTCCTCAAGGGCATGCTCTCGAGCCCTCCACGCTTTTCCATATCTCACTGTCAATCCATGCGTTGTCGCCATGTCATGCATAATGTCCACTGGAGTGTATATTGTTCTAGTGGACGTAAACTTGTGCTTTATAAATTCTCCAATCAGTGAACTTTTTGCTTGCCTATGATCTCGAAGAACTACACCCATTGAGCAGCTATGAGATTCACGAATGTAATGGATCTTAAACATATCATTCTCCCCTATTTTTGAAGCCCTAAATTTCCATTTGCAAAATTCTCCATCACACTTTAGTACGTACTCACGTGTGTCTGATTTGTACACCTTAAATTGGAAATTATTTCTTATTGCATACAGGGCAACAGAGGTCTTCAATGTCTTTTTATCCTGAAATAGTTGATGTTCAGTAATAGCTTCCACAGTAGGCTGATTAATGACCGCGCTAATATCATCACTCCTTTCATATTCATATGGATCTTTGAAGTCTATTTCAATGGTTGAAGCAAAAACCTCTGCACTAGGTGATATATCACAAGATGCAATAAGGTCACAATGTGCAGGAAATTTTACACTATCCTGATTTAGTTCGGGAGCTCCAGATTCTACAAGTTGCCCTGCTGCATTACAGGTCAACAGACATCCAACTTCTACATTGAGAGGATATGAAGCAATTCTGGGATACTTTGTTTTCAAATCTAGGTAGAACCGTAGGGAACTGTTATTTGTTATCATTATAGTTGCCATTTTTGACATCAACAACATACCCTGTTTTGAGAGAAGAAACACTGTTATCCATTCTTATTTCAGTTGCTATCATTTCTACAAATCTTTCATAGCAGCAACCAATTAGAACCAACAGTCCAAAAGTATCTGTTCCCCTGATTATTAGGACATTCAAAACATCCATTGCTCCATCCAATACCTGTATATTTGCCAAATCTAATTATCAGATGTAGGATATGAAATATATATTACAAAAGTCCATGAAATATATCAACAGTGGGATATGAAAATATATTATAGCCAACATTCAGTTAATTGGGATTGTCACTTGTTCACTCTACTTGGATGGTGATTTTATTATCGGCACACCTCTGAAATCAGTGTTTTATTTCATAATAATGATGCCTTCACTGTTAAAAACCAACATGGTTTAGCAAAGTACTTACAGATACCATTCGATGAGATTATGACAAATTTCCACACATTCCCGAGTACTACCAGATTCTTGAATTTTTTTTTTGCACATGATCTATCTAACTGATTTAAATGCATAAGGATGCTAGAATAAATAGCTTATTGTTTCTTATTGCCACCAAAATGACACTGAATTAATGAATTCCAGGATTATGTACCTCTTAGTTTTCAAAATTCAAAGTTCTACCACCAGAAACTCATCCCCAGTATGTTTGAATTTTTAGTTGAAACTTCAAACACATAAATCCTTTTCAGTGCATTTCTGAAATATATTAATGGCGCTGTAAAATATGTTTTCAGCTTAAATGTTTGAAAACACTTAATTTAGGTAAAAATTGATAATTGCCTAGTTTTTATTTGTTTAGGGACTGAACAAACGGTACTGTGCAGGAGACCAATTTACTTAAATTATTATTCATTGACTTTCATTCATGGTTTGTATTTCAAGAATGCATTTAAATAATTGAAGGGATAAAATTATACAGTATATTGTCATTTTCATCAATTATTATACCAAAATGACAAAAAAGAAGTTAAAACTTTGTTCGATTACTGGTTTAAATTTAGTCTAATTTAGTTAACCTAGTTAAATAGCAGACAAATTTTTTTTCAACAGACTAGATAATATATAAGTGATTTGAATAATTACCTGAGTTGTTGACTCCATCGTCAAAAGCTGAAATTCACCAAGATAGTAGGTTGAACGGCGACAAAAGGAATTTCTTTTCAAGGCTAAACCTCAAAGATGAATGATGGATTGATATTGCAGAGTTACAGAAATCACCGAGCGTTTTTTCTTCTTTCATTCCGTCTCAGTTTGGGTAATTTAATTGTACCTTGATTATTGCTCTTACCTTGAATTTCAGTTACAACAGCTCATAATGAAGTATAATAAGCGTTCAGTAATTATGCTTTTATCAGTAGCCTCATCCAGTATTTTGAAGATATGTTTGTTTGTATAGTATATATACTATTTGAATCCCCCCCCCCACCCCCCACACTTTAATTAGGGAAAATAAACATATCTATATCTATATCTATATATAATAAGTTAGTCGTTACCATTTTACGCACATGATTTTTCGCTCATTTTCACATGTCATTTTAAAAAATTTCTTCTTTTATCGATTAATTTTAAGACATAAATTAGGAAAGTACAATTAATGTATGTAATAAATGATTTATGAATTTGTGAAAAAAAATATCAATATAAAGTCAAATTATAATTTTTTTTCTTTTGATAATTATTGCATTATTTTTAAGTCCAAAAATATGCAATATAGATGTCAAATTCAAGATCTCAACAAAAAGTTTGATACAAACTAAGAAATAAGAGCAAACTCCAAATATCATTCGTAAAATTGTTTTAAATACAAGCCTTTGTTCTGATGATTTTTTTTTAGTTTTCACAAAAGTCGATTTTGGTTTCTAACAGACTGTTTTGATGATAAACGTGTGTTCATAAATCCCATCACAAACTTTGACTAATCCCCTCCACGTGTTTACATATTATTGGGTGTAGCCTCCAATTTGTCAATAAAGTATTTAAAACATCACAACTTTTGTACAGAAATTGTATGCAAAAGTTACATCTGTTTGGGTGCAATGAATATAAACCAAAAAATTTATATTGCCGAAAAATGTGTAAATATAAAAGTTTTACTTATATTTTTTAATTTTTACAACATCCAATATTTTAAATTTATGTCATTTAAGTCCCAAAATGTACCCATCATTTTTTACCTAAATTCAATTTGACATAAATAATTAATTTTGAATCTTTTTCTTATCAAATTGAAAGAAATAATAAATATTCGATCTTTTGAGGATAAATTCAATTAAATCATTTAATTCCCTACAACTGTAACTGTAGATTCCGATAAACTCATTGGTTCAATTTGTAAAATAGAAAGTGTTAGCAAAATCATTTATTTAAAAATAAAATATGGTTAACGCGTGTATTTAGCAAGCACAAAAATAATATTTGCAATTGTGGAAAATGAGTTTTAAAGAATGCGTGGATGCGAATGAACATTAAAAAAGAATATTTTCGAATAATCAATTCCATAAGAAAAAGTAATAAAGTCTTATGTCTTGTGGGTTAAACCCTCATTTATAAATTGATATGTATAGATGATTTTTTGTATATAAAGTTAATTATATTTGTAATATTCATTCAATAAAATTTAATTAAAATTTATATTTCATATTATTTATTTGTTACATTCATTTAAATATAGGATTGAGTATAAATTTGTCACGTGTAAGTTTAACAAATTAGTTGTTAAAAGAAATATGCAAGTCACAATTTTATGTTTTACTTTTTTGAGTATTTTTCATTATATATGAATACACAATTTATGTCGAGTATTGTACTTTTACAACTTATTCAATAAATAATTATCAAATATATTTTTCGTGCATCGTACGTGTGCAATTACTAGTATGTATGTATATATATATATATATATATATATATATATATAACATAACGATCACCTACTCACGGTGGACAGGTGTTAATGTACCCATCATGAATGTGATGTGGACACATGTCCATTGTTTTAAAAAACTTTGACATGCGTCACATTCACACTCACGGTGTACACATTAAGACTTGTCCATCGTGAGTAGGTGATCACGGAGATTGTGTGTGTGTGTGTGTTGAGGAATGAAAATAGTGATAATTAGCTCCAATACCACCTAATTATTTCAAATCTGAATTTTACACCAGCGTGTAATATTTATGGATTTATATTTGTATGATAAAAAAATTAGGACATTAAGAATTGTTTTTAAAAATCAAAAACATTCAAATTAAAATATCTATATTAACTGTTTCAAAGAGAATCCCGCTCCAAAAGCAAAGGGTCCCTGATTTTATTAAAACAATAATATAGATTATGATGCAACAAAGAATTTTTAAGACTTCAATCCCACAACTCACCGTCCAGCTCCAGCATCATACCCACCGCAACTTCAATCTGAATGGGAGCGTTATGATCGACGATAAAATAAGGGGAAAAAAATGTACAAAAATGTGATATGATGTTCTTGGAATAAACACCTCCGATTGTAGCTAGAGAACAATTATGCTTCTGTTATTTGAAGTCCCTATTTTATTGAGTAATGCTATTTATCTTAATGTTGAGATCAATTGGCACACATTCATTGAAGAGGAGGTGTCCATGTGCACATGCACAAGCCACATTTTTAATTTCTAATTAAAGAGTGTCAACTGGGTTGCGATATATTTATTTCAACCTTGAGATATATAACATTATTCTATTTTATTTGCACATCTCTTTATTCGAAGCTTGTATCCGTTGCCGCAATTTTTCGAGAGACTGGTCAATTTAATTATACAATTTATTATCCATATCGGCCAATTAAATACAGCCAGAACGAGAACATGTTCAAGACATTTCCCAAGAGAAGAGATTAATAAAAATAAAAATGATATATGGGATGGCTAGTATTTATGTGCACAACCGATTCCAATCAGCTCTGATGGACGTAACTCAGCTTATCTTCAACAGGTAGTAATTTCGTATATTTTTTAAAGTTGCAGGTTATGAACAACAGTGGAATTTGAGAATGGGTAACGAGATTTCCGGTCGTGATGTTGAATGATTCATTGGTCGATTAAATTTAGGAAATAAATTTTCAGTTAAGTTTTGCTTTGTGCAACCGTCATTCTCCCCCGTCATTCTCATATTCCAAGATAATATCCCTAGTTTCTCTCCATTTTCGATTCTATGGCAGTTTCACAAATTTTTAATTATGTTATTACACTAATAATATAAATATCATTAAAAAATAGGAAAAAAAATTGAACACATAATTTGCTTTGATTAATGATACAGACTGTCAACGAAAGCTCAAAATAGAAATAAACTACAATTCTCATCAATTTTGGAAAATATCTTTAGATAATACATTGTTTGTACAATTTGTAGTTGCTCAAACTCGTGTGATATACGAAAGTTGCTATAGATAAAACATATTTAAACAATTGCTCAAATTTAAATTAAATAATGGAAATTTTCAAATATATGTTGTATAAAATAAATAAAAAATTTCTTCCAAATATTTTCTTCTAACGTGAATAGAAATAATAACCCTCAAAATATTATAATTTACATAAAATAAAGTAATTGTAACAAATTAAATATATATTGTCCTATATATATAAATAAGTGTAACAAATTAAGCAATATTGATGATGCACGAAATTGAAAATCAACCTCAAGAGTCAAGATTTGTAATGCATGAACGTGGAATTCAACTCAAAAGATCATTCGCATGATTAATAATTTTTAATTTTTAAATGCGATGCATTTAATTGAACATAATTAAATGCATATTTAATTATATGTCAATAAAAAATTATTAATGAAAATATAAATAAAATATATATAATGAGTTTTTTTTTGTTAATATATGTTAATAAAATTAAGAAATAAAGTTTCACCATTTTTACGGCATATAATTATTTTTTTTAATATTATAACGAAATTGTAAATAGTTTAATTGTTTTATCATCTTTACGGGAAAACATGTCATAAATTAAGTGTTTTAGAAATTGTATCGTGAACATATCAACTCCATTTCTAGAATTAACATTCAATAAATGAATTTTTCTTTTTTAAAAAAAAACTTTTGAACTATAAAATTAGGCTCATACAATACATGTGCAAAACTCAACTTACATATTCTCCTTAAGATCGATGTTTTTCTTTTGATATATAGTTCTTCATCATATTTTTCCTAAAAAAAGGTGTAGGATAGACTTTTTTGATATACTTTAATTTTTTAAGCATTAATTATTAATTTCAAGTATTTTTCTAAAAAAAATAATCATTCATTTTAATAAATCTTGTTATATTAATTGATTTTTCTTTTTTCATACTGACAATTTATTTATTCATATTGTTCATTATTATTTTAATAAAAATTACTGATCGATCAATTGTTTAATATAAATTATATGAACTAATTGTTAAAATCTGTCATATATTTTTACATATTTTAGTTATTTAAATTTATAATGAAAAATAGAAAAATGAACAAAATCAATAAATAAATTAAAATAATGTGAAAATGATGAATGAATTGAAGAAATCTTAAATTTGTTAAACTAACCCAACTTAATTGGATTTACCTTAAAAATTCATATAGTTATTATTTATTTTAATTTGATGAGAAAAAATCAGAATATAAAATAATCACCTATGACTAAAATGAATTTAGTTAACTAATTATAGATAATATTATATGATTTAAATGATATAATTTATAATGAATTCGATATTGAGGAAAAATAAAAAATAAAACTTTACCTTTAATTTTTTATATGATTTTACGGACAATATATTTACGATTTGCTCTCACTTGTTAGCTTGCATTAAACTTCTCACTTTGATCTTTAATTTGACATACATATTACATATTTTTTATTTCAAAATAATACAATAATTATTAAAAAAATAATAATAAAATAGAAAAAATAACATTTTAATGTTATTAATAGCATGATAAGGATACCATTGCAATTAATGACAAATGTAAAATAATAATTGCTAAAATATTTAATAGACTATTTTTTAGCAAAAAAATTTCAAATTTAGAAAGTTTTTTTTTTTGGGAAACTATGTGTATATTTTGGTGACGGCTATTCTGCTTTTATAGTAACTAGTAATCGCACTCGTGCGATGCACGAAAAATATAATTGACAATTATTTATTGAATAAGTTGTAAAAATACAATACCCGACATAAATTATACATTCATATATAATGAAAAATACTCAGAAAAGTAAAGCATAAAATTGGGACTTGCATATTGTTTTAATAGCTACTTGTTTATTCTCTAGTTTTCTTAACCTATTTAGGCGAAGTAAGATATGAACATGTGAATTATTTTGTATTTTATTATTTTGATTTGATGACTGAAGTCGAGCTTACGATTCTTTTTTATTTCTAAAAGTTGAAATGATTATAATTTTCAAAACGTAAAATGAAATAAAGAGACTAATAGACATTTACAGAATTAATTTATCGACTCCCCGTATAACACTATAAAAACTTGTACTGTGACGCCCCGAGTTCTAAATACTCGAAACGCCACTTCATCGTCTCAAACTCATTTTCAAAAAAAAATATATATATATTCATTTAGCGGAAATAAATGAAATTTTAGATTTTTGCATAAAATATTCTTTCAAATCATTCATAGAAATAAAATCAAAATTCTCCATAGTCAGTATAAAATAAAGTTCGACTTAAACGGATATTTTAAAAATAACATTTAATTATTTCTTTGCCACTTGTGTCCATCACTCGCCACCGCTTCCGAAGTCTGCAAAAATTGTTAATAACGGAGTGAGTATTTCTAAGAAATACTCAGTAAACTCATAACCGAATAATTCACTTAATCCATAAATTTGCACATAAACATGTAATCATGCTAACATATTTCTCTCATAACATCATAACATAACACATATTCACATAAGTGCGGAAAGTAGCATTGTCTTGTCTTAATTCAACATGCAATTATGCATGGAAGTTATAGCGCATATAACATTTCTTCTTCTTACACCATTTTCGGGAGAGCATTTGCCCGTCTTACCCCTCATGGTTAATCACATGAACATAACATCATATATGATTTACATAATTTCAGATTCACATGCAAATCATAGCTAAATAAATTATTGAGTGTGAGTCTACCTCATATCCGACGAGTACAAAGTTGAGCGGGAAATGACTTCCATTCTTTAATTCTCCGTACGCTTCGTCTAACCCATAAGTTGCCTTAGTCTTTAAAAATTTATAGTTTAAAAAATAATAATTTACAATTTGAGGACTGAAATTGACGTTTTGAAAGTTGAGGGACTCAAATGGATACTTTTGATAGTTGAGTGACCAAAATGAATACTTTCCAAACTTGAGGGATTAAAATGTAAATCTTTTAAAACTTGGATTTAAAATCAAATGAATTAAATCAGTAGAGACTGAAATGATTATTTTTCAAACTTTAAGGACTGATTTGAAATAACTTTAAAACTTCAGGGACCAAAACGTAAATATTGAAAAGGCAGTACAAAAATTTCAGATCTATTTTCTCTATCACAACTCACTCTCTCACGATCAAACTCTCTCTCTCTCTTTCTCACGATAAGAAGACGGAAGAAGGGTGCCGGTTGCCTTTCGCACAAAATCAGTGTCCGGCCAGTGGTTTTGCCGGCGCAGCACCGGCGGCAAGGTGACGGTGAGTGGAGACCAAGTCAAGGTTCAGATTGGAGAGCTTAGGTGCGAGTTTATGTGCGAAAATCCGAAACAAAATCACGGCTGCAAGGTTGCGATGTGAGCTTCTCCGGCGAAAAACCAAAAATAAAGGTAGGTGTGGTATATTGGTTTAATTTCCTTGGTTTTGGGTTTTTGATTGGTGGTATATTTTGAGTTGGGACATTGGCCGGCTATGGTGTGTTGGTGTCCAGGCGATGAGTGCAGAGGGTGTTGCTCGAATGGTTCAGCAGTTAGGTGGTGGATTGATGATGTTGGTTATCTTTGCTGTTGAATTGGTAATGAGATGATGGTGATACCGGTGGTTGGTGGATTGATGTAGGTGAAATGGAGTAGGAATGAATTGTGTATTGCAGGGGATGACTTGGGTTGATGGAGATGGTGCAGGTTTCATCATGTATAATGGAGTGGTGGTGAAATAGATGATGAATATGAGGAAGGAGGTTGTGATGAATTTTATGCTTTTAGAATTGTGAATTGTGGTATTGGGGTAGACAAGCTTTCGGCGATAAGGGCAGACACAGACAAGTGGTTGAGGGTGTAAAGAGGAAATAATAATATAGATTGTGGAAATGGGTGGTGCTGAATGGATGGAAAAAGAAAAGAAAACGTGGGGTGTTATGAAAAATGAATGTAAAGTTAGTGGAGAATAAATGATGGGAATCTAATGGGATTTGTAACGGCTGGAATTTGTTTGGGTGTTGGAATGATAATAATGGTGGGTGGAAAGGATAATAAAGAGAAAGCAAAATGTGGAAAATTTTTGGTAGGATTAGTTTAGGATAATTAACTAAAAATTTGACTAACTTTGATCAAGAAATGTATTTAAAATAGATATATTTTGGACTGAAAATAAATTTGAGAATAAATAAATTTTGAGATAAAATTGAATTACGTATTTTGGACTTAAAATAATTTAATAAGGAACATTGAGATATTTTACTGAATTTGGAATTTGAAATGATTTTGAAAATAATACTTTAAATAAATAATTAAAACAATATAATTTTAGAAATTCGGACATTTAATTCAAAATCGAACAAACTTGATATTTCTCGACTTGGATAGACGAATCCGTCGCGGCGTTAACTTCAAAATAATAGGTGAGATAGTAGCGACACAATTTTCTAAATATTAAAATAATTATTAATTGCGTAAAATTTCTTGGTCGCTACATGTACTAACTATCTCAATGCAATAATTAATATTTAAATATATTAAACAAATATTTCATTTTATTACATGTAAAAAAGCAAATACATTACGAACAAAATTACCAAACATTTTAAAAAATAAAAAAATTGTTAAAACTTAAATTAAATGCTGCAATTTGTTAAACTTACACGTGATAAACTTATACGCAATCCTATATATTTTTTTTCCACAAATCTACATGTCATTTACTACATGCATTAATTAACCTTTCCTAATTCATGTATTAAAATAAATTGATAAAAATAAGAAATTTCTTAAAATGGCATGTAAAAATGAGCGGAAAATCGTGCGTATAAAATGGTGACTGTTATCCTATTATTATATATAAGGATAGATATAAAGATAGATAGGTAGATAGATGAGTTTGATAACACATTTTATATTATAAATTGAACTAATGAGTTTATCGGAACCTAAAGTTGTAAACAATTAAATAACTTAATTCAATTTATCTAGAAAGATCGAATATCTATTATTTTTTTTCAATTTGATAAGAAAAAGATTCAAAATTAATCATTTAGATCAAATTGAATTTAGGTAATAAATGATATGTATCATTTTAGGATTTAAATGAGATAAATTAAAAGGTTGGATGTTGAAAAAAGTAAAAAAGTATAAGTAAAAATTTTATATTTAATATTTAAGACAATTTTACGAAATATATATTTAGAGTTTGTTCTCATTTCTGAGCTAGTATAAAACTTCTCGTTGAGATCTTGGATTTGACACCCATATTGCATATTTTTCAATTTCAAAATAATGCAATAATTATCAAAAACAAACAAAAATCTATAATTTAACTTTTTATAGATATTTTTTTCACAAATCTATAAATCATTTACTACATGCATAATTGAACTTTCTTATTACATGTATTAAAATAAATTGATAAAAATAAGAAATTTCCTAAAATGACAGGTAAAAATGGGCGTAAAACTATGTGCGTAAAATGGTGACGACTATCCTATTATTACATATGTATAGATAGATATTCCAATATTTGATAAATGAGACATCAATATTCCAAATGGTTCAACGAAAGGTATTGATAGAATGAATAATTGTTGTTCAATTTGTGATATTTCCTTTTAATTTAATGATTTAAAATGTTTTAATTGTGGATATATTTCGTGTTTTTTGGACTAGATGAAGGAGTTGAATCAAATTAGACTCAATATCATAAATTTAGAAAAAATATTTTGGAACTATCACAAATTGTTGTAGTATAGTGGTGAGTATTAGGTCACGTTTTTTTCCTTGGATTATTATTTTGGACTTTGGTTTTATTTTGTTGGTGATTCTTTTTAGTTTTTTATTTTAAAAATGTTTATGAGTAGCTCAATTTATTATTTCAGTTCAAGGTTAATCGAAGTATTGATTATTCAAGAATTGTGAGATTTAATTAATTTCATTGTTATTTTATCTCTTTTCTATTTATTTATCTTTTGTTTGTATTTAAGTTGTTATTTTGATTGATTAATACAAAGTACACGTTGTTTTAATTAACAAAATGATACTTAGCCATTAGATATCTAAATCTGTAATTGTTTAGAGATTTCAATACAAGTGGCAAATAACATAGTTGATTTTGGATAGATTTTTTACTCATGATATGAAGATATATAACCTAGTATAAATGAATCACATATGTGAATTTGTTGGTTAGAATTGACCGTCTTTCCAGAGGTTAATGTTATTGGTAAATTAAATCTTAAAATCGTACATAGGGTTGTTTATTGATTAGGAAAATAATTAACGACAGTCTCTTAATTATCAAGATAGTAAGGAGAGATATGTTGTCAAATCGTATCAACGACCATAACTAATTTAGAAAATGAGTAAAGGATTTTAGTTTTGCATCCATGATTAGTTCTATGAATCAATTATAAAATTATACATTGAGCTGGATATTTGTTTAATTTGATATTTTCATCAATTTAATTCCTTACAATTGTTTTGTTACAAATTGATTTTGTTCTCAAAATTCAAAACCCCCTTTTTTTAATTTACAGTTTTAATTTTCTTGAAGAATTAAATCTAACCAATCCCTGTGGATTTGAGCTTGCTCACCACTATCACAATTTATTTATTTTTTAGTAAGATATTATTATTTGTTGGATTCGACACTCATCAGCTATCACCCCAAATTCCCCTAGAAAATAACATTCTACTTTATATTTTAGTTTCCTAACTCCAAAATAGGTGATAATTAATTTTTAATATTAATTAATAATATAATGAAATTTAAATAGAGGTGTCAAGACGGACGGACCGACCAGACCCGTGAAAATCGATCCGGATTGACCCGGGACCGCGGGCCGACCCATGACCCGTGCGGGCGGTTCACGGGTCAAGAAGTTGTGAACCGCGGATTTTGCGGGTCAAACCTTCGTGGGTCGCGGTTAACCCGCTGGCCCGTAAAAAAAAAAAATTGTTTTTATTAAATATGGTAAAATTGAAAATTTCTCTTCTTCAAGAAACTCTAATACAACTTTTAAAGTAAAATCTTATTTTTTTCTCCCTAATAGCTAAAAAAATAATGTTTTTTTACTATAGTAATTAGAAATACATTTATCATTTAATTGTTGTTTTTTTATATTTTATTTAAATTTGCAAATTTAGAAGTAATTCATATAACATAAACTATAATTTTAAATTCTATGTAAATATTTTATGGTATAAATATGAATTTATCATTTTAATCATTTTGTATTTAGAAACTTGACAAAAAAATTGTTATAAATATGAAATAATTTATGTTTTATTCATACGGGCCAAATCAGAACAAACCGCGACCCACATGGACTCGACCCGGATGGGCCAGGGGGCGGGCCTGGGTTGTAGTTCAAAATTTGCGGGCTGACCCGTAGCCGGCTCGTAACCCGAAGCGGGCGGACTTTTTTTCAAGCGGGCCGTTACCGGGCTTTTTATTGGCGGGTCGCCCGGCCCGGACCATCCGGATTGATACCTCTAAATTTAAATATATCACCCTACCCTACCCCACCAACTCTCTACCCTATTTTTAATCTATAACCCTGATTCAGCTCTAATTCCATTTTACTTTCACAACCTTAAAAGTTTCTCTCAACTTTATCAGCCGTCACAAACTCAGACGAGGGTGACGCCATGTGCAGGCCGTGACAAAAATTCGGAAACAACAGCGACATTGCGAGCATCGGTGCTTGCACACGACATCATTGCAACTAGTTGGTTATAATGAAATAGAGGAGTCCGAATCGCGATTGTGGTTCGATGTGTGGGTTTTCTTGCTAGATAGACGTTGGTCATTGATTGATGGATGAATGAGGATGGGAATCCAATCTTGGGTTGATCGGATAGAGGCGGTGGAGGGTAGTGGTGAAATTGGTGATTTTGCAAGCTATAGGCGGAGATGGCCGGGTTACTATATAGTGGATTGGAGTTATGGTTTGGTGAATAAAATTGTTGGTGTTGATCGAAGTAGGGGTTGTGGCTGGTTGCTTCACTGCATCTGTTTTCTCTTCATTGGCTTCTTTGTTGGTGCAAGAGGATACAATGCAGGTGCACGGTTGGCGGCGGTAGTGTGTATGTGTTGTGGTGGAGATAATGTATCGAATGAGGTGGCGATGGCGATGGGGATGGCGAAGACGATGATGTGCCGAAAGTGGTGGAGGTAGTTATAGTGACCATTAGTTTAATAATTGTGACCAATTATTTTGATAATATATAACTGAAATTTAAATTGTGACGTTAGTGATTAGCGATCGAGAAATAATTTGTAACCGATAAAAAATATGTTACATTGTTACTTCTAAAATGTGAGATTATGATCAAAGTTGTCATTGTGATTTGTGAATCAAAAAATTTCAACTTGTGACTAGTGAAAATGAAAACTTGTGTCTGTAAATTAAGTTATGATTTGTAAAATTTGTGACTTGTGATCAATTAATAAGTTGTGACGTATAAAATCTGTGATTTGTGATCGAGAAATTAGTTATGACATAAAAAAGTTTTGATTTGTGGTCGATAAATAAGTCATGACCTATAAACTTTTTAATTTGTGATATACAAATAAATTGTGACATATATTGATTTATGATTGAGAAATAAATTGTGATCAATTTATTTGATAAGTTATGACATATAAACTTTGCGACTGTGACCTTAAAGTAAACATTGTTATGAATTTAACACATTTAATTAATTAATAATTTAATAAAATATATTTAATATTCTTATTAATTAAAACCTGATTTTCGAAATAAAATCTTAAATTTCTTAAATTTGAAATCAGTTTTTTCAAGTTCCTTACTTATGTATTCTTCCCCTTTTATTATCTTTATTATTAAAGGAAATTACACTCGGTTTCAACTTTCAATATAAAAAATCAATTTTAAAATTTATTCATTCATAATAATAGGGTGGCTTTGTTAACACTACAAAAATTATTTTTTATTTATAAAAATAGATAATAATAAAATGACATAAACAACATTTTAATTTTATCTCACTAATAATTTTTTTGAGAAAATTTCTCACTAATTTCTACATACACCACAACCCTTCTCCTCCTTCTCCACCTCCACTTCCACCTCCTCATCCTCGAGTGTCATCATCTCCGCCATAAAAAAAAAATTGATTCTTGAAATAATTAATGACTACAAAAAAAAAGTGATAATTCAGATTCTTAAAAATCAAAAAACACTATTTGAAAAATTGACGATGAAAAGAATATGTTTTTTTTTTCCATTATTATCATCATGTCTCAAATCCAAGATCATCGAATAGGATATAAACATTTTAGAGAAAAATAATATAGAATAACAAAAAAATAAATTTTCAGTGAAGTTATCCGAAGGGATTCTATATTTCAGCATGTGCCTGATATGAAAGTTAATTTTGTTGATATACTCGTTCTCGACGAATTTGATATTAGCATAATTTCATCAAAAAATTTCTCATTTGTTGACTACTTGAAATTACACCTTGTCTGTCTATCTATTTCTTTCAATAATGATAATTTAGGGTTCAAATCTCACAAAAATTGAGATTTTCCGTCAACTATAGTTATTAAAAATCAGTAAAGACTACAAGAGTTTCTTGAGACATTTAGTCTCAGTCGCAGCTTGTTTAGTCTCATAGCCACTGGCTCCCTGTTTGCAGTGTGGATAATTGCAGTGATGGCGTCCACTGCCTCCACCTTGATGCTATCAGTTCGCTGAGGGAGAAGGGGTATTTGGAGTGGGAAAATTAAACCCGCCATTATTTTCTAAAAACACTATTTGAAAATCTGGTGCAAACTTTGTTTTTTTAATTCTTAGGTGTTAATTATATTTTATGTCAACAGATTAATTAAAATTTCAGTAAACCAAATATTAATACATCATTATCATCTCTCATTATTGTCGACACACACACACACTCTCTCTCTCTCTACATCCACTCTCTCTGCCTACCGAGGCCTTCGGCCATTAGAAGCGGCGCATTGACTATCGAGCGTCGCCGACGCAAGAGCACCGCTTCTGTAGCGTATTCTCGCCGACAAGCATTGATGGTGCCAGATTTGGGTTCCACAACACACTCTGGAGGAACATTTCGTTGGCAGCGGCACCTACACACAGGTGAGTGTGGTGTGGTTAGATCGGTGGTTATAAATACGTAGGCACTATACGGCTACTGTGACATGCAGGAATTGGTTGATTGGTGTGGTCAGGGCTGGCTCTGAAGCGTCCAAAAAATTGGGGGCCTTTATGCGAAATTTTAAATGGGGGCCTTGAACGAACAAAATTATTAAATAAAATCGTTTAAATAATGACATAAACCGTCAAGATATGAAATTAAATTTACTTTTCTAGCATTTTTGGATGAATCAGACATTTTTTTTTAAAAAAAACTTTGAGCTATCTATTAGACTAAACTGTTAGACCTTATACACTTTTGGGGGCCTTCACACCTTGGGGGCCCTATGTGATTGCATTGACTGCATAGAGCCAGGGCCGCCCCTGGGTGTGGTGGAGCCGCTACACGTACGTCACTGTGCCACTGAGTTAATTCGCATAGAGTAATTGATATTTGGACATAAAAAAAATTAGTTAAGATTAAAAAAATTATATCCAAGTTCAATTAAATATTTATAGAACAATGGAGTATCTATTAGAACTTTGATTTGGTTTAAATGTTTGTAAATGGGAAGCAAAATATTACATGAAGATTGGTAACATGAAGTAATCTATATTCTATATAATATATAAAAGCTGTTGAGGTCAACACGGTCAACTTGGTTGTTTCCCGCCCAAAATCAATAGCTTTAGGATGAATTTTTTTTTTATTATACATGTTCTCATAATTGTGCCCATGTTATTAACTACACTTATTAACTACACAACTACTGTTCCAACTTTTCATATTTCAAATTTTTTGTTGCTTGAAAAACGAATCATGATTATTAGTGTCCATCCATTTTATGTTTTTCTTCTGAGTAACCATTGTCAAAACAGAAGTCCTAAGCTAAATCATATATTAGTCGACTAAGCCATTATTTTCAGATCTAATGAAGAAAATATTGTAGCATATCTGAATGAAGAAAATAATGACTTTTTTCCCTACAAAAAGACGTTCCATATAAAGTTCTTTTTTTTCTAATTTCCTTTTTTTTTCATTTTTCTTTTCCCAATTTTAATTTCAAAATCTAGAATTCTTATTGACGAATTGTGCACAATTTCCAACAACAGCATTTCAATATCAGATTTTTTATTGACCAACTCTGAACAGTTTCATATATGACCATTTGGAATTCTGTGCATGCTACTATTAAGATCCACCCCAATAATATAGATTTAATAATACCATACACATTCATTTATTAATTTTTTCTAACCATTCCACTACCACACTCCATTTAAATTGCCCTCAGGTTAAAATGTTTCATTTTTTTTTTTTTTTAGGAACTTCATTTTTTTGGGGAACTTCATTTACGTTCTTATAATTAGGATTTATTTTTTTAATAAAAAAAATAAAGGAGCCATTGTACACACTTTTACAGAATATATTCACATGAATATTTCAGCCTTTTTTTTTTATAACTTTAGAGCAATGTGTTCTGGATCTATAGTCACTAACATACATTTTGGATATGATTTTAATATGTTACATATTTTTTTTAAAAGATTACATTTGATATATATTTTTAGAACTCAAGAGTAAAAGTGAAGTAGGCTAGGATTTTTTAAAAGCAGATTAAAAAAATCCAATGAAATACTACTTTTAATACAGTATGATTTTGTTTTCTAAATATGTGGGCAACGAAACAAATTTTGAAATAAAAAATATAAACAAAACAGAAAACAAGAAAAACATCGTTTTGTCCATTTTCAATACAAAAAATTCCATTAAAATTATTCGATATGTCCGAAAATGCATTTTGCATTGTTCCCTCGCATTTTCAAATAATAATGGTTAGATATTAGCTAATCTAGAAGGCAATGGTCAGAAATTAGTTTAATAATGAACTACAATAAATAGTCCGTTATTTAATAATTTGTAATTTGTCCTAAGTTATTTATTAATGATGATGTTGCAATATTTTATTTGCGAAGTTATTTATTTGAGTTTATATTCATTTAATTTCGCATACGATTATATTTATTCAGATTTTCTTCCCGTGCATCGCACGAGTGATTCACTAGTGTAAATATAATTCTGGTGGTTAGCCTATTGATCACCGTTAATTTCTTTCTACAAAATTAAAAAACTAATAGAATCAATACAAGTAAAAAAAAATATTGACAAGATGCTTTCATGATCTTTTTTATGAAATCTATTCTAATGTACTGCTTATATGGATGTTGCTATTATAGATGAGTGAATATATTTCACAAGATTATTAAAACTTCACAGCTTAAAAGTAAAGAACGATCATTTAATATTAGAGATGGTTTCTATGAAATACAGTTAAGTATTAACAGCAAAAGAAGGTTTCAGAAGCAAAGATATTCCCATTAAACAAAAGCTATATTTACAATAGAAGTTATTTTAATATATTTCCTGCATTACAGCAAGAATTTTAATAGAATCACACAACATTGTTTAATAAATAAAACCATGAACATTCAAAAAAATGCTGAGATTACTTAGAGCTAGTTGAATGGCTTATATTGACGAAATGTTGAATACTCATGTGAAACGAAAATTATGGGTACTACTTATACCTCTTGTTTTACCGGATTACTCTGAGAATCATGGTGTTCTATCAGTGATGCAACATCCACGTTGCTTTCAAATGAGATATGAGATCTCACCAAGACTTGATATTCACCATCTTCCTTTGGCATTGCACCACCTAAAGGATCTTTTCTAGAAGATGCCTGCTCCCTTGAAGCTATATCGGTAGAAATATCACAAAGAATGTTAGATAGTTGATACCCAAAGAACGCTCTTGTTGCCTTGAGTATCAACAATGAAAGCCTTGGAGTTAACATCTTCAGAAAACTCTAATTGTTTTCCATTGCTTGAGAATGTGGAAGCTAGTAATGTGTATGAAAAACCAGATTTATTAGTAAATGTATGCACAGTCTGGGCAAAAAATGGAAGTCCATCTTATTTTTCTGAAGAAATTTACTTAGAAACTATCACAGTTCCTATTGTCAATTAACAAGGAAAGGTCACTAAGTGTATGGATTACTTGTTTGAGATGATATAATAGCTCCTTTGTTAGAGTTTCACTATCTCGGTTTTCCAAGCTGTTTTCTTTGAATGTTGATCCTTGGAAGTTTCCAGCTCATCTTTCTCATACTTTCCAGAGTGTGCCGCAACAAACTGCACTGAGCTTCTCTTCTTCATCTATTTTGAAGACAATAACCTGTTTGGCTTGCCTTCAACGAGACTTTTTACACTTGTCGAATCCTCCAAAGGAGCAAAAAAAGTATTCTCCTTTCATTTGACAGAGAGTATAAAACACCAACATGTCATCCACTTGATTCCCATTTTATCGCCACGTTTCTTATGCACCCCATCTTCTTTTTCCAGTTGGGACTTCTTGTTTGAAGTGTAATGAAAATGGTGTATTCTATTGGGGAAAAGTTTACTATTCTTGTTCAAAATCTAGTTGTTTGTCTAGAGAAGATTGAAATTGAGGTCACTGATGTAGTGCTACATTGTGTTTCATAAGAAGTGAAAGCTCACAGAACTCGGACAATGGTATTTCATCTTGTAATGAAAACATAGAAGCTCTATTTAATGTTCTGTTGGATCCTTTATCTTACACAACGATTTTGAAGAGAGATGGTGATACTCAAACCAAACACAATATAAGCAGGAGAAAAAAAAAAGAATACAAAATGATGGAAGATAAAAAAGCAATCAAGAAATCGTTAACTAAAATCCTGACATAAACCCTAACACTATTGAGTGCAACCCCATAATTTGATAAACTATGGGTAGTTCAGATACGAGATAAAAAAGGCATGAAAGTGGGAAGAGGAAGCGTCACCTTGATTTTATGTTCAGAAATAAGTGGGAGGGAGACGACGCCCAAATGGAAGTAATATTCAAACCAAATAACTTCGATCTACACAAAAACCCCTGTTGATACTCAAATCAAACACCAATATGAGCAACAAGATAAGAACACAAAATACTGGGAAAAAGAAAAGCAATCAAGAAATAATTACCTAAAAGTCTTACGCAAACCCTAGCCGAGATAAAACGCAATGTCAAAGTGCAAAGAGGAAGCTTCACCTTGATTTTTTTGTTCAGAAATAGGTGGGAAGAAGACGACGTCGACGACAAGACAATGGGGACGAAGAGCCAGACATAGGATGATAACGAGAGAGAGAGAGAGAGAGAGAGAGAGAGAGAGAGAGAGAGAGAGAGAGAGAGAGAGAGAGAGAGAGAGACTACTCTAGATCAAGAGATGGGAGAGTTAACGCAGTGATAGAGAACATGAAAACGTTACTGCTTCTTCTTTTGTGGAAAGTGAGTTTTTCTTTGGTGAAAGGCGTATTTTGGCCTTATGAATAGTGAAATTCTATATATATATATATATTTTTTTTTTCCTTCCCCTCAAAATCAGATCTGACCTCTCAATCACAACACAACTCTCACAGCTCACTCATTCACCATGCACAGTTGCACTGACGCCATACCTCGACCTCATCGGCACCGCACCTCATTTCCTTCGGTAACCCACTGACCGCATCCTAAACTGATAAGCGTATTTTATACACTTATTTGTATGTCTAAATTTGGATTAATTATTTTCGTTTGGGAATATTTGCTATTTAATTTATGTTTATTTATTTACTTTTCAGAAAATGTCCCAATTGAAGAAGAATGAAGCAATTAATGGAAAAATGACACGATTGGATGTTAATTGGAGCTAAATTGGACAAGTGAGGAGTTTGTGACGTCAACCGGGAAGGTTCATGGTGCTCAAGTGAACTAAATCAGAGTTTGGAGGACCTAATTGAATGAATTAAGAGCTTGAATGGTCAAACCGAGAAGAAGATAAAGTTTGGGGACTAAATTGCAACAATTGAAAGTTGAGGACTGAAGGTGCAATTAAAAGTCAGGGACTAACTTGCACAGTCGGAAGAAAGATGAAGTCACGATTGCTGGTTACACACCAAACGATCGCGAGATGGTTGTAAATTATAACCCGAGAGTTTGTGGGTATTCCACGCGATCGCCGGCCTTATGCCTGCGCGATCGCGCGCTTGTCCGACTGGGCCGCAAATCAGATTTTTCTCGCGATTTTTGACAGGCTTTGGGCTTTTTGACCTAGGTTTTCTCCAAAACCTAGATATACAACATAAGAGGCACGAAATTGAGATCTTTGCCTCTCCAAAGAACGAGCCACAACTGAGAATTCAACATCAAATCCTTGGAGATTCCAACATCGCAGGGGGGCGTGAATTGAAAACAATTGAAGAATTGATAATTGGTGCAATCTTTCCATTCTTTATATTGCTTTTCAATGAACGTTTATTTTTACTGTTTTTGTTATTTCATGATGATGTGTAACTAATTTTAACGTTGGGATGAACGATGTAGCCTAGTTAATTATTTTAATGTCATATTCCTTGTTTTAAACGCTTTAATGTATGTGTTGATTTATTATTGTGTTTAATGCGTGAATGAACTGGCCACTTATTCATGATTTCATGTGTTATTTCCATAATCTGAGAGGTGAGTTAATAACATAGATCTAGGTAATAAATCCGGTAATTGAACGAGAGATAGAGATATACTCTTGTAATTATTGAGGTCGTGTGTGAATTCTTGTGTGTAATGCATCTAGTTAAGGAATATTTGGACCCGCTGTAGAGATACAAGGTTGACTTATTTAGGTAGGATTGATTTAAACTTGAGAGAGGAATCTCAATTTAAATTAGTGAATTCGACCGAACACACAAATAGGAAATAAAACTGGAATTGGAATTGATTTAATTAGCTAGGTGAATTCGTGAATCCCAACTACTTTACAATCTTATTTGAAAACAAAACAATTTAACAATTCTTTTTAATTAATTAATTCATTTCTTAATTCTAGATTTTTATTCTTAAAACGATTTTCATTTGTTCAAATAAAGTTAAGAACTGAAATATTTCGGTAATTAATAGCAGTCCTCGTGGGAACGATAATCCGGACTCTAAGGTCCACTTAATTACTTGATTGCGATATCGTACACTTACGATTTCAAACACAACATAAACCCAAACCCAAAGTCTATTTGCAAACTAAGCTCTCATTTTCTTTCCAAAATCAGTGATCGAGACTTACCTTCCTGCCTCTGGCTCCGACTTTTGTCACAGACTCGCAACTATACAGCTGCATCATGCACACACCTCACTTAGTAGTGGAATTGGCTGCAACTCGGCTGGACAGTGGACAACAATAGGTCAATAGCCGGTTAGATACTTAACTTAGGCTCATTTTGTGATTTCTTTTCTCAATCTTCAGTTCTTGATTCTTGAACTTGATTTCTTTTCTCAATCTTTAGTTATTGATTCTTGAACTTGAACATACATTTTAGTCATTACCTGATTGATTCCCTGAAATCTGCTATTAATTTTACTGTGTTGTTGGTTCTGCCTTGCTTTATATTGGAGAATTGTTAATTTATTTGTTTTTTGTCTCTAGAATTGAGATTGAGATTGAGATTTTGAAGTTTGGATTTGAGAATTTGAGAATTGAGAAACTGTTATGTTATTTGAATTTTGTTTGTTTGGAATTTGAGATTTTAGGGCTAATATGTGTTTATAATTATTTATTTATTTGTTTGTATCAGTTATGAAAAAATATTTTAAGCGTAATAAACTTTCAAGTACTTTTTCATTTTTTGGTCTTTTTGTAGAATTTTTTTTCGTAAAGGCTATCGCAAAAAATACAGTTTCATTTGTACCCCAGTACTACAAAAAGTCTGCATCAGCCACTGGTCATTGTAGTACAACTCGTAGCTCATTTCTCCTCCTCCTCTGCCACCTATTCCTCCTTCCTCTTCAAACTGACTTGGTTTTCTGACAGGTTGCGGGGATTAAATGGAGATCTGTCACGACGACGACGACGATGAAGGCGATACCCCATATAGCTAAGTTTTGGGGAGAATCAAATCACTGTCGAGGGTCCAACGAGAAATCCATTGCCTCCGCTGCCTCGATAAATCAGCCATGGCAATATGAGCAAACTAAGTGTTTTCTAGCTAGATGGCGATGAATCTAGTGCACCAGTAACACCAAGACGACATTGATGGAGCAGTTGATTCCATACTATACTTCGATCTACAATTATTGAGACACCAAAAAATGATAATGAAAATTGGAAAAATATGGTTTATATGGGAAGGAAGAAAGAAAGGGAGATAGTTGATTTTTTTATTTTTATATGCTGGAATTATAATTTCACTATTATCTGCTGCATCGATATAGTGGTGGTTTTAGCCTCGTGCTCTCCAGGAGCTCGCCATATGCCTTTAACAATAGAGCTTCATCGATGTGTCGTTGTACAGCTACAATCGGCAGTGCTTTTATTTTGTTCAGTTTTTCATGTTGCGTTTTACACACTTATTGTGCTTTTAAATAGACAATTTAATTGATAAATTGAGCAAATATCTACTTATAAATTGTGTTTATCTTGTACAATTAGGTACAAACTCAATTGGAAAGAAAATAGACAAGATCGGAGAGCAATTGAGCGAAAAGAAGAGCAATTTCGGTGTCCAATGACGTAATTGAAAGAAATCAAAAGTTTGGGGACTCAATTGCAACATCTCGGAAAGTTGGAGGACTAAAGATGCAAATATTTCATGGGCATACTTGTAATAAAAGCCAAAATTCGAGGACTAAATTGAAGAAGACCAAAAGTTGGAGGACCTGGATGGCAATTAATTGAAGGACCAAACCACAAACACTCACTCAGCGGAACCACGCGAACACGTGGTTAAGCACAGGTCGCGTTCGCGAATCAAGCCTAAATTCCAAACCGAGAGATTTCAGCTTAGCCACGCGATCACGAGGCACTCAGCCACGCGATCGCGTAGGCAACTTTCTGGCCAATACCAGATTTTATTTTCTGTTTTATTTATTTATTTTAAGTTAAGGGTGTGTTTGGCTCTTTTGGGGCGCGTTTTTGGACCTTTTTTAGGTCAGATTTTTGGGGGTATTTATACCCCCACTTCTCTCTTCACTTGGTATCCCCCATTTTTCTTGACAAAAACCCTAGCCCCGTTCCATCTTCTCTCTCTTTTCTTTCTTCTTCTTTTCTTTTCTTTTTCTTTTCTTTGTTTTTGATTTAGTTTGTAAATTAGTTTGTATTTTAGTTGTGTTTCTAAGTTACTAGCACCATTTGGATCAAAGAAGCAAGAAGTAAGTGAAAATACAAAGCATTGTTGAAAGATTCTTGGAGCAAAAATCAAGGGAAGTGTTGTATTTCATTTTTCTTGTATTTTTATCCTTAATTTCTATATTTTGTGATATATTTTCATAAACCTTATCTTTTGTGGAATATTTATATAATGGGCTAGTTGTTTTATGTTGGGATGATTGATGTAGCTTAACTTAGTTTAAGTAATTTTAATGTTTGTTTATTAATGTTGAGCTTATTTCATGTGTGTTTGTTATTGAGATTGTTCCATGTGTTTGATTGATCACCAAATATATGTTTTGTGAAGTGTATGATAATCGAGAGATATTATGCATTTTAGACCAAATAACAAATGTTCTAGGTTCTTGTTAAGGATAGAGATATACCTTAAACCCTAGATGATCCATTGAGCTATTTTCACAAAGAGTTAATGCAATTGATTGGGCTTTAATCGACATAGAGATATAGTAGGTTAAACCAATTGATCAGGGTTAATTTCACTTGAGAGAGGTAATTAGCTAAGCTTGGAAAATCGGGTCTAACATTGTAAATGAGTAATTTATTAATTTGCATGTGTTGAAAAATTACTTAAGCAAGAGTTAAGTGAAATCATGAATCCCAACTATTTTATCGTCAATTTTCCTTATTTTAATTCGGTTTAGAATTATTTTCTTTAATTTAGAATTTATAAAAATCCAACTTTTAATTGTATGTTTCCTTTTATTGTTAGAATTAAATTAATTAAAGTTGTATAATCTAAAGTAAACATTCCTCGTGGGATCGACAATCCAGACTCAAAAAGTCCACTTTATTACTTGTACGCGACCCGTACGTTTGCGGTACACTATTTTGAGCGAACGGTGGTCGTGACAGTGGTAGGAGTGTGGTGGTGAGTTTGTCGTGATGGTATTTCAACAAGTAGAGGTAAAGTAGTGGTGATTGTTATTGTGGTGGTGGTGGTGGTGGAGGAGGAGGAGGAAATTGTTGGCCGTTGGGTGGGAAGTGTGTGTGTGGGATCGGTGATTGTCACACAAATTATGGGTTATTATGATCAATTATGGGTGACTAACTTTTAAGGTAATTGTGACTAAAATATTGACTAAATATGACTTTGTGTGACTTGTGACAAATATGGAATGTGATCAATTAATTAAATTATTAATCACAAAATTTGATTTGTGAATGCTTGTGACCTACAATTTGTGTCAACCATGACTCTGTGTGACCATTGACTTGTACCGAACGTGATCGTTTTAATTAATTTATATGTTACAAAATTTTAAAATAAAAAAACGTGATCCATTTTTAGGTAATTGTATCCAAAATATTAAGTAATTGTGATCAAGAAAATGAGTAAGTTGCGATCAATGTAACAAAAAAATGTTTGATTGTGACTATATTTGTAATTGTGAACAACATTTTATTAATTGTGACTTTGTGCAACTTGTGACGAAAATATTTAAATTATCGATCGAAAAGTTTAATTTGAACCTAAATTTGTAATTGTGGCAAAATTCAATTTGCCACTAAATTTGTAATTGTGATTTCGTGTGGTCGAACTGTGACTTTACTAGTGGGGTGGGGTGAGACGAATTTTGCGACTAAATTTGTAATTGTGATCGAATTTTAAATTTACAATTTGGATAGTGTGGGATGAATTTTGTGACTAAATTTATAATTACGACCAAACTGTGATTTTGTGGGTGGATGGGTGGGTGGGGGAGAGATGAGGTGGGGTTGGGTTGGGTTGGGTTGGGTTGCGTGGGACGTGTTAATGGCTTAATGCATTTGGACCAGCCCAGCTGAAGCCCAAGAGTTAAAATCAACGGGACCGCATATCAAAGCCCAAGTCTGAAGTCTGCATATTTTAACTTAGGCCAAGTGATTGGAGCCCAATCTCACAACCCGGAATTAGAGCCCATGATCACCACCACCTTATTCTTTCTTAAACAGTTGGATCACTAAACTCTGATAATTACCGTCCATTTGGAGATTAACATTGCTGAAGACTCTTCAAACGTCATATTCTTTCAGAACACTCTTCGTAGACTCTCTGTATTCGTCTTCTTCATTTCCAGAAAATAATCTTTGATTTCTCTTGTTTTTCGCAAATTTCTTAGTGGTTTTTTACTGATTCTTTGTGTATAATCAGTATTGCTTAGTGATTGTTATACATATTGTGATTCTGTGCAATTTTATGTGTGTTTTGCGAGTTTTATTGAGATTTTGGATATTTTGAATCAGAGACTTGAATCTGTATATTTTCTTTTGATACTTTGCGATATTTGTGATTAATAAAATTTCTCTGGAGTTTTATGTTTGAAATCGTGTTTGTATCACTTTGTGGTTGATTCTGAGCCTTGATTTCTTAACAGTGGTATCAGAGCCTTAGGGTTCGCGTAAATACACTGATTTGACTCAGATCTTGTTAGATCTAGACGTTTTCTTTGTGAATCTATGATTTTCTGGATTTTTCTTTGTGGTTTCTGAATATAACGTTTTAAGGTTTTCAGATCTTGGTGGTAATCTTTGAGAAAATTACTTTTCTTAATGTTTTATGAAAATTTTCTTTAAAACGTTTTCTGTTTTCTGAAAATTTTTAGTTTTGAGATCTTTGAAAAATTTTGGAAAATTTTTCAATACACTCTTCGTGATATATATTGCTTAGTGGAAATATTGTTTAAAACCTATTTTCAAAATTAGGTTTTCTCAGATTTTTAATTTTTTGGATCTTTAATTCTGGGTCTTATATTTTTTGGGATCTTTGTTTGTTCCAGTATATTTCTTTATAAATATACTGATAATACTAAGTGATCCTATATTTTGGTGGCTGAACTTCGTGGCATATCTGAAAAGGCTTAGTGGTACTAAACTTGTAGGTTCTGAGTCTTTGTGCTTGCATCAGGCGATATATTTTAATTACTGCACAATATACTGCTATTTGTTTTCAATTCTTGGTTCATTTCAAAATCTCTCCGTTGAAGCCTATTCTTGGTGTAACGCCCTGAATTTCCGCGGAGCCCGGGACGCCACGTCATCCTTTAAATCTGATTTTATTGCGGAAATAATTAAAATTTCAAACATCATATTTATTATTTGAAACCCTTGAAACAACATTTTTGTGGAATGAGTGAATTTATAAAACAACACATCCATTGTTTAAAAGCTAAAGCGGAACTAAATTTTAATCAATTTAATTAAAACAATTCATAAAGATTTAATTCCAATTATTTAAATGAAATTAGCGATAAATAATTTAACGAGTAACATTCGTAAAATTGTCTAATAACATCATCATTTATTTAATTTGCCACCGCTCCCATTTCATTCGTCGCCTTCTCCGAGATCTTAAAAAACTGTTAAAATAATGGAATGAGTATTTCGAAAAATACTCAGTAGACTCATCGCCAATAATTAATTTACAGAATAACTGAACACGTAATTATGCAATCATATAGTGACATCATCATCATATTCTTGGGCTATTTTATTTTCAAAATCAAGGCTCGTAAAATCATAGGGTGTGGGTAGTCTCGTCTCGTGCACTTAAGGCACATAAGTTATGCATAACATCATCATTTCTCATTTATCTCATAAGAGATATTCTTTTCTCGTCTCATGCATCAAAGCATGTAAATCACGTAATTTCACATAAGACATGCAATTATAATTTAAACTAATTAATGGGGGCGAGTCTACCTCAAATCACGAGTCTGAAAGTTGAGCAAGAAAATTCATGTTGTTCTTCTAAATGTCCAAGCGCCTCGTCCATCATAACTTAAAATAATAAGTTCAATTTAATACTTTAAAACTGATTTAAATGACTTTGAATTTTAGGGACTGAAATGATTATTTTAAAACTTGGGGGGACTAAAATGAATACTTTGAAAGTTGATGGACTAAAATGAGTACTTTTGAAACTTGAGACTTATAATTAAATGAATTAAATATACAGAGACTGAAATAAACGGTTCATAAATCTTGTGACTAAAATAATAACTTTTGAAACTTAAGAATTAAAATATTTAAACTGCAGAGACTGTTTAAATCATTCTCAAAACTAAAGGACTGAAATAAGAGATTCTGAAAACTGGGGACTAAAGGGATAAATTTCAAAACTTAAAATTATAAGAATATATGTTTATGTCTCATCTCTGTCTCTATGTAAATTGACAGAGAGAGGCTGAGAGGAGACGGGCGACGAGGCCCCCTTCCTCCGCTGAAATCGCCGGTCAGAGCGCCGGCGAGTTCGCGCGGTGCTACCGCCATCACTTGGCGGCGACGGAGGTGGTTTTTGGTTCGGTTTAGGTGCGAGGAAAGAGGTGCGAAACCGAGGTGAAGGGTGGAGCGATCTCCGGCGAAAAACCGGTGAATATGGGTCGACAGTGGAGGTAAGTATATGGGTTAAGTTTATTCTTGGTTTTGTGTTTTGATTTTGGGTAAATTTGAGGGTGATTGAGAAGTGGGCAGTGGCGGATGAAGGTGGTGCGCGGCCGTTTGTGTGGGGCTGTGGTTTGGATTCGTATGTAAATTGGAAATTGAGCAGTGGCGGATTGGTCATGGTGGTGATGGTGTTTCCAGTCGTGAAATTGATTTTTGGTTTTTTGTGAATTTCGTCTATGGAAAAACGGAGTTTAGGCAGTGGGTGTGGTGACTCGGCCGATGATGATGATTCCGATGGTTTGGGTTGGTTTGGAGTCTGCGTGACGGGGTGTTGAAGTGGCAGTAGGTGGTCGCGGGTATGGTGGTTGCCGATGTAGGTGATTGTAATTGGGCAATGTGAAGTATGAATTTCTTGCCTTCTTCAAATCCATTGTTTGGATTGAAGCGAACTACCTTCAATTGCCCCAAATTCCATTAATTGGATTTGAAACGAATGAGGGTGATGGTGTGGTGGTTAAAGTCGACAGAGGACTCACAAAGGAGGCTTGGTGGTTGAGAGTCGTCTATGGGGCTGGTAAAATTTGTGTCTGTGGTGGTTGTGAGAATGAAGATAGGGAAGTGCATACCTTGAGTTGCAGGTTTGTGTGTGTCTGGTGAACGTGAGGGGAATAGGGGTTAATATTATGTTAGCTGTGCATCCTGTTTTGGTAAATTAGAGGAAAGCATGGAAGATCAATATTAATTTATGAAAATTGAAACTAAATGTGGCAGAATTATGGTAAGCAGAATTTTTACCAAAGTGACATGTGCATGACTGTGGTAATTGGGAAGAAATTGGGCTATATTGGGAATTAAAATGGGGCAAGATAATAGAGTTGGATAAATTGGATCCAAAGTAAATAGAAATTTTTCTTGAATGATTGACAATAATATTTGGGCTTAAAAGTTTGGGTCTAAAATAAATTAAAGTTTGGATTTTAAATAATTTGAATCCAATAACGTTGAAAAAATTGGACTTGGTTTATCATTTAATAAAATTTGAAAATCGGATTAAGTTAAATTTAAAATAAATTAAATTTCACTTCATTGGCTAGACGATCACGTGTTTTTAAAATAAATGGATAAATTCGTAGCGACACATTTTTTTAAAAAATAATACTTATTTAAATAAGTCGTGGGAAATTCTCGGTCGCTACACTTGGACCCCAACCTCACCTTTGTCCAGGATTTCTTGAGAATCCAAGAATCTGAGGGAGCTTGGGCTGACCCATAATAGGTTGAGGGATATATTGGAAGAATTGTTTTTCAGTATATTAGTTCTTAGTGGTTTTCTTGATCATCCTGATTACTGTTATTAATTTGTGATCACCTTTATTGCCTTATTGTTTGATAATTGTTTCAGAGACTGTGTATCTTATATCTTGATCTTCGTGGAATATTTCTGATAATTCTTGACTTCTGTGCACATACCCTGTTTTTCTATCTGTCTGTTTGTTCATAGTTTGAAGTAATAAAGCCTCAGTTTTTTGTTACATTTTTCAAAATTCTTTAGTCATTACTTCAATGGCTACTATAAAAGTAGATGTTGAAGTATGGAATGGCAAAGGAGATTTTAATCTATGGAGCCAGAAAATGAAGGCTTTGTTACTACAAATGAAATGTGCTAAAGCTATTGATCAGTCTAGGCTTTTGAATTTATCTCAAGATAGACAAATGAAATGGATGAAACTGCATGGAGTACTATTTTTCTTCATCTGTCTGATAATGTGATTAGGCAAATAGGGAAGACGTGATTAGGCAAATAGGGAAGACTAAAACAGCTATGGCACTTTGGGAAAAATTAGAAGAGGTTTATGATACTGTCTCTTTGCCTGATAAGTGCTTCTTGTGGAAACAATACTTTTCTTTCAAGTTTGATCCATCTAAAGATGTGGATGATAATAGGAATAGGTTTACTAAGATCAAACAGAGTCTTTTAAATTTTGATGAAAAACTTACTGATGAACAAAAAGTTGTATGTTTGCTGAATGCTATGGGTGATAAGTTCAAAGACCTTAGGAATGCACTTGAATATGGTGGGCAGAAATTGTTCACACTTCTCTTAAAAACAAGGAACTTGAATTCAAAAATAATCCTAAAGAGGCCTATAGTGTTATAGGATCTTCAAAGAAAAGGAATTCCTTTAGGAACAATAAGCAAGTAAGTAATTTCAATAAAAATTGGAATACTTCTAATAATAATAGAAACTGGAATAGTGAGAACAGTAAGCCTGCAAGAGGAAATTTTCAAAATAAAGTCAATTTCAATAGGTCTAATGACAACACCTATAGAGGACAGAATAATTCTAGGAATCAGACCAATTTTAGAGGTTATGATAACCCTAGAAATCAAGACAACCTTAGAAATCAGAATAATGTCAGGGGCCAAGACAACACTGGGGGATTAGGTAATATAAATAGACCTAGACTTTGTTTTTATTGTGGCCAACCTGGACATCACATTAAAAATTGTTTCAAAAGGAAGAATGAACCAGTAACCAAACTGAAGCTGCAGTTCAAGATAATAATGGTGTGGTGTATGTTACTACTGAATCTGATAATAAACATGAATGGATACTTGATTCTAGTTGCACTTTTCATATGTGTCCTGAAAGAAATTTGTTTTCTGACTTCAGTAGTGACTATAATGGTTCTGTAAAACTTGGAAACAATGTGATCTGTGATGTTAAAGGAACATGTAACATTCAACTGAAACTTGAAAATAACAAGACATTGGTCTTGAATCAAACTAGATATGTGCCTGACTTAAAAAGGAATTTGATCTCACTTGGTGTGCTTGATTCTGAATCCTATGAGATAAGATTGCATAAAGGTTACCTATCTATCTTTAAAGGTAATCAGTTACTTTCCTGCACTCCCAAAATTAATGAAATTTATGTGTTAAATTCTTTTCCTATTTGTGCAAAGTCCTTTAATGCCGTTTCTGATATTGATAAAACTACTTTATGGCATAAAAGACTTGGTCACTTAGGAGAAAAAAAAGTTTAAAATTACTTGAAAAGAAAGGTGTTTTTGGTAAAGATGTTTTACAAAAACTTGATTTCTGTGAGAAATGTATTTTGGGAAAGCAGAACAGAAACTCTTTTGGAAAATTGATTCATAAATCAAGTGACATTCTTGAATATTTACATGCTGATTTGTGGGGTCCTGCTCCAGTTAAATTTGTTTCAGGTGTTAGATATTTCTTACTGATTGTTGATGACTTTTCTAGAAACATCTGGGTTCATTTGTTAAAAACTAAGGATGCTACTGTATGGATGTTTAAAAATTGGATCACCTTAGTTCAAAATTTGAAAGATAAAAGGGTTAAAATTATTAGGACAGATAATGGCCTTGAGTTTTGTAATCAGGATTTTGATTCTTTTTGTAGCAGTCTAGGAATTCTTAGGCACATGACTGTTGCATACAGTCCATAGCAAAATGGGGTTGCTGAAGAATGAATAGGACACTTGATGTGATCCGGGATAGGAGCTCAAAGGAGAAGTCAAGTCACGGATGACGCAACAACATTCGACATAGGAAAATGAACAATTTCCATGTTGGAAGCTAGTCGAGACAACGAGTGGATCAACCTCATTCAAGCCGTCGAAGAAAATTATGAAATCACAAATTTACGGCCGTAAATGATGCAAACCACGTAGCAATTGTAGCTACGCAACCCACAAAATATTGAAATCGACCCAAGAACGCCAAGAAATCACGATTTATGGATCCAATTAAAATTAATTGAACCAAGCAACCAATACAATCACAAGGATATATTGACCTCTTGATCACAAGCAATATTAATCATCACCGAGATTTGAACAAACAAGAATAACTCGCAAGTTCGGAATTTATTCAATGAAGAATAAGGTTTGTGAAAGCAAAATAGCCTCTCAATTATAATATCAAAGTTTTGTTAAAGTCTATTGAATAATGAAAATTACATCCCTATAAATAGGGTCAAAATCTAGGTTAAAAGTTCTAATTAAACTAGGAAACAAATACCTAAAATAAGGAAATAAATAAAATCCTAAAATTACGGAAACCGACTTTTACGGCCGTGACTAATTCCTTTACGGTCGTAAAAAGCTTTCTGATTCTCAGTTACGACCGTGATACTTTATTTACGGCCGTAAATCATTTTTCCTCGAAAATTCATAATTTAACAGAAACTGCATTACGGCCGTGACACTGTAAGTTACGGCCGTGAGTAGTGTATGTTACGGCCGTGAATTTGTGATTTCATAATTTTCTTCGACGGCTTGAATGAGGTTGATCCACTCGTTGTCTCGACTAGCTTCCAACATGGAAATTGTTCATTTTCCTATGTCGAATGTTGTTGCGTCATCCGTGACTTGACTTCTCCTTTGAGCTCCTATCCCGGATCACATCAACACTCTTAGAAAGAGCTAGGTGTCTTTTACTTGATTCTAATCTGCCTAAATTTTTTTGGGGGTGAAGCAGTCAAAACAGCTTCATATTTGATTAATCTTTCTCCCTGCAGTGCTATTGATTTTAAAAAACCTGATCAAATTTGGAACAGTTCTCTTCCATATTTTTCTAAACTGAAAATCTTTAGGTGTGCTACATACTCACACCAAACTGAAACTAAACTTGATTCCAGGTCACTGAAATGTGTTTTTCTAGGATATGGAGGATGTTACCAGATATAATTTAGGATACATAATATTTGATTTGCTATAGTTTAAGAATTCTTTAAATATGGTAAATTGTATATATGGTAAATTGCATGTATTTAGGTTGTAGATTCTTACCTTGTATATGTACGTTCTCTTCAATATAATGAAAGGAGACCCAAAAGAATGGGCATTCAGACCAATTGACATGGTATCAGAGCCTCTACTTTGATATTCATCGGTGTGGTCTCAATCCTTCGTGTGCAACGAGAAAAGAAATTCTTTTCTGTGCACCTTGCTCTCGGGTTCTTTGATTCTCGGTGGCTGCACAGTGGAAGCTAACCTCGGTGGCTGCACAGTGTCGCAGTATCTGTGGTTGGGTGTTCATCGGACGTTGTAATTGCTCGGTGGCATTCGGCAGTATCTCGTAATTGCTCGATTAAGTATTTCGGCACTATCTCGGAATTACTCGGTGGCAGTCAAGCAGCGTTCTTCAGTGATCGGACGTTTTCGTTGTGGCTGTGACATCGGCTCTGGGCTCGATTTTGGTGCACGACCTCGGATTGGGGTCTGATTGCAGCGCGCGACCTCGGATTGGGTCTGATTTTTGGAGCGCAACCTTGGATTGGAGCCTGGTTTGGAACTGAACTTCACGATCGGCGCTCTTCTTCGTCAACTGGATCAGACAGGTATAATAGGGCTTGGGCTTTGTTTTGAAAGGAATCTCTTGGGCCTTTAGTATTTGGCTGGTCATTAAGATTGGGCCGAAATAATGGACTGTGATTCAGTACCTGGGCTTGTGTTTGGTTTGGATTTTCTCAAAAGAATACATTTAATACCTGCCTTATTTTTTTTCTCAAAATGTCTTTTGAGAATACTATCGTTCGTTTCACTGGCAAGAACTTTCCTACATGGGAATTTCAATTTAAGATGTTTTTAAAAGGAAAAGAATTATCTGATCATATTGACAGTACTATTATTGCTCCTACTGGTTTAAAAGAACTTGCCCAATGGGAGGTTAAGGGCGCTAAGGTAATTTCTTACTTATTGGGAACAATTGAGCCTCATATTATCACCACTCTTCGGTGTTTTACTACGGCTCAGGCTATGTGGGCCTACCTACAGCGGGTTTATCATCAAGATCACAGTGCTCGGAAATTTCAGTTAGAATTGGAAATTAACAATTTCAGTCAAGGTAATTTGACTGTTGAACAATTTTACTCCGAGTTTATTAATATTTGGAGCGAGTATTCTGCTACTTTCAAAGGTTCCGACTGCGGCACTTGAAGCTCTTCAAGCGGTTCATGCTGAAAGCCAGCGAGATCAATTCTTGATGAAACTTCGTCCTGAATTTGAACCTGTTCGAGCTGGATTATTGAACCGAAATCCAGTTCCATCTCTAGATATTTGTTTGGGAGAGTTACTCCGTGAAGAACAACGATTATCTACTCAAATGGGTATGACTCCTCAGAAGGTCAATTCTGAAGCTGTGACTGTAGCATATGCAGCGCAAGGGAAGGTAAACCATAAAGTACAATGCTTCAGTTGCAAAGAGTTCGGCCACATTGCTCGCAACTGCCCTAAAAAGTTTTGCAACTACTGCAAGAAAGAAGGACATATCATCAAAGACTGTCGAGTACGGCCTCAGAATCGCCATCCCCATGCATTTCAAGCTGCGGTTCAACCCTCGTCTTCTTCTGCTCCACCCACAGTAAGCTCTGATTCTTCTGTTCTCACACCTGCTATGGTTCAACAGATGATCGTGTCAGCTTTTTCCGCTTTAGGCTTACAAGGTACCGGTTCTACCCTCATATCTTCTTGGATTGTTGATTCGGGGGCTTCTAATCATATGACTGGTAGTCCATTTGGTCTCCATGATATTCGTCAGTACGGAGGGACACAAAACATTCAGATTGCTGATGGCAGTACTCTTCCTATTACTGCTGTTGGTAATTTGGGCTCTTCATTACAAAATGTTTTTGTCTCTCCTGGATTATCTACAAATTTGATTTCTGTTGGACAACTCGTGGATCATAACTGTAATGTTCATTTTTCTCGTGGTGGTTGTCTTGTGCAGGATCAGGCGTCGGGGACAGTGATCGCGAGGTGGCCTAAAGTGGGCCGTCTATTTCCTTTACAGTTTTCTATTTCAAATGCTATTTCCCTTGCTTGTACGGCGACTGCCAATAATAATGAAGTTTGGCATAAAAAATTGGGTCACCCCAATTCTGTTGTCTTAACTCATCTTATGAAACATGATTTTTTGGGCAATAAAAATTCTTTTACTTCTCCTGTTTCTTTTGATTGTGCTATCTGTCGTCTTGGTAAAAGTAAAATTTTGCCGTTTCCTATGCATGGTTGTCGTGCTTCTAGTTGTTTTGAGATTATACATACTGATGTTTGGGGTGTAAGTCCTGTTGTTTCTCATGGGCAATATCGTTATTTTGTCACATTTATCGATGATTTTAGTCGCTTCACTTGGATATATTTCCTTCGTTCTAAAGCTGATGTGTTTTTTGTCTTTCAAAAGTTTGTTGCACTTATCGAGACACAATTCAGTACTCATATCAAAATCTTACATTCCGACTCAGGGGGGGAGTACACGTCTCATTCTTTCCAAACATATCTTCAAAACAAAGGGATCATTCACCAGCATTCTTGTTCCTATACACCTCAGCAAAATGGAGTCGCTGAACGTAAGAATCCTCACCTCTTAGATGTTGTTCGTACTTTGTTGATTGATTCATCTGTACCATCTAGGTTCTGGGTCGAAGCTTTATCTACTGCTGTCTATTTGATCAATCGCTTGCCTACTGCTACCCTAAATTTTGATTCTCCCTATTTTCGTTTACTTGGAAAATCTCCCGAGTATCAGTCCCTTCATACTTTTGGTTGTGTTTGTTTTGTTCACTTACCACCTGTTGATCGTCACAAACTGTCTGCCCAGTCTGTCACATGTGTTTTTATGGGATATAGCCCTACCCAAAAAGGATTTGTTTGTTTTGATGGCCGGGCAAATAAATTTCGAATCTCCCGAAATGTGATCTTCTTTGAAAATCAATATTACTTTCAGTCTCAGGTTAATCCCGATCCTCCTGTGGTTCTTCTTCCAGCTTTTGATGACATGTCCTCTCCTATTGAGCGTTTTAAACTAGGTCTTGTGTATCAACGACGCCTTCGACCAGCACCCCTTCAAGATACTGATCCAATGCCTGATCCTGTGACTCCTATACCTCGGCGCTCCACTCGGGTTACACATCCACCTGATAGGTATGGCTTTTCTCATACCTCGCTGACTGCCACTCTCGATACTGTTTCTATTCCTCACTCTTATGCTCAGGCAGCTTCTCAAGCATGCTGGCAGGAAGCTATGCAAGAAGAGATTCATGCTCTTTAAGAAAATCACACTTGGGATATTGTTGGCTGTCCGTCTGGTGTTAAACCGATTGGCAGTAAATGGGTGTATTCAGTGAAACTTCGATCTGATGGCTCACTTGATAGATACAAGGCTCGCCTTGTGGCCCTTGGGAATCTCCAAGAATATGGTATTGATTATGAAGAAACATTTGCCCCAGTTGCCAAGATGACTACTGTTAGGACTGTCTTAGCACTTGCAGCTTCACAAGGGTGGTCTCTCAGGCAGATGGATGTAAAGAATGCATTTCTACATGGAGACCTAAAGGAAGAAATCTATATGTCTCCACCCCCTGGAATGTTTGATACACCTTCATCGGATGTTTGTCGGCTACGCAGGTCCTTGTATGGATTGAAACAGGCTCCGCGCGCATGGTTTGATAAATTTCGCTCCACTTTGCTTGACTTTCAGTTTGCTCAAAGTCATTTTGATTCATCACTTTTTCTTCGCAAGACTTCTGCAGGAATTGTGTTACTCCTAGTATATGTTGATGACATTGTGATTACAGGATCTAACACTGAATTATTACAGCAATTACAACAGCATCTCAAGGACTCTTTTCGTATGAAAGATCTTGGTCCATTGCAGTACTTTCTCGGCCTTGAGATCCAGAATACTCCGTCTGGTATGTTGTTACATCAGCACAAATATACACAAGAAGTAATTTCTTTGGCTGGTCTCCAATCGGGTAACTCTGTTCTTACCCCGTTGGAGGTCAATCTCAAGCTTTCTCGTGAGGAAGGCGAACTTCTTTCAGACCCCTCCTTGTACCGACAGCTCGTTGGAAGTTTGAACTACTTGACAATTACTCGGCCCGACATTTCTTTTGCTGTACAACAGGTCAGTCAATTTTTACAGACTCCTCGACATCTTCATCTAGCTGCTGTTCGTCGTATTATCAGATATTTGAAGGGCACTTCTTCACGTGGATTGTTCTTCCCTAAGGAATTCTCCTTACAGTTGGTGGGATATAGTGATGCTGATTGGGCAGGATGTGCAGATACTCGTCGATCTGTTACTGGATGGTGTATGTTCTTAGGAAGTGCCCTCATCTCTTGGAAAAGCAAGAAACAAGACAGAGTCTCCAAATCCTCCACTGAATCTGAGTATCGTGCTATGTCTTCTGCTTGCTCTGAGATCACATGGCTTCGTGGGTTATTAGGAGAGCTTGGCTTTCCTCAGCTGCATTCCACTCCTCTCCATGCTGATAACACGAGTGCAATTCAGATAGCTGCTAATCCGGTTTACCATGAGCGTACAAAGCATATCGAGGTCGATTGTCACTCCATACGCGAGGCCTTCGATAAGCATGCCATTGCTTTGCCTCACATTTCTAGCGAACATCAAACTGCAGATATTTTCACAAAAGCTCTTTCTCGGCATCGTCTTCAGTTCTTGATTGACAAATTGATGCTTATTGATCTCCCAGCATCAATTTGAGGGGGGATGTTACCAGATATAATTTAGGATACATAATATTTGATTTGCTATAGTTTAGGAATTCTTTAAATATGGTAAATTGTATATATGGTAAATTGCATGTATTTAGGTTGTAGATTCTTACCTTGTATATGTACGTTCTCTTCAATATAATTAAAGGAGACCCAAAAGAATGGGCATTCAGACCAATTGACAGAGGAGTCAAAGGTTATAGGCTGTGGGTGAAAGAGCAGGCTGTGGGTGAAAGAGCAGGGAGGTTATAAGGTCATTTTAAGTAGATCAGTTATTTTTAATGAAAAAAATTTTCCTTGTAAAAATGAAATTTTAACCCATTAGTGAACAAGATTTTCTTACCTCTGAACTGAGTGCAAACCATTTGAGTGATGAAAATGATCTGCCCAATACTCAGTTTCAGGTGGAGCAACCCCCACATTCACCAACTGTTACTTCTGGTCATGTCTCACCTAATACTGATCCTATTCCTGAAAATATTTCTGATATCGAAACAGATCTTGATAATTATTTGTTAGCCAGGGATAGAACTAGAAGGGAGATTAGACCTCCTGATAGATATGATGATCCTGATTTTGTATCTGCTTTTACATATTCTGAACCTTTTCTATATGAACCTGAATCATTTGAAGAAGCTATGTCTTCACCTGATTCTAAACTGTGGCTTGCAACCATGCAAGAAGAGATGGATTCCCTTATTAAAAATGGCACCTGGACCTTGGTCAGTAAACCTGTTAATACTAGAATAATATACTGTAAATGGATTTTCAAAATAAAAGAAGGTGACTCAAAAGCTATAAAACCTAGATATAAGGCTAGACTTGTAGCAAAAGGGTTTTCTAAAAAGGAAGGTATAGATTACAATGAAATATTTTCACCAGTTATTAAATATACCTCTATTAGAATATTATTTGCTCTAGTTGCTTAATTTGATTTGGAATTAGAACAAATGGATGTTAAAACTGCCTTCTTGTATGGTTTTTTAGATGAGACTATTTACATGCATCAACCTAAAGGTTTTGAAAAACCTGGTAAATTTGATTTGGTATGTTTGCTGAAAAAATTACTTTATGGCTTGAAACAAGCCCCAAGATAATGGTATAAAAGATTTGATTCTTATATTCAAAGTTTTTCAAAAGAGCCAATATGATTCTTGTTTTTATTATAAGATTGATAATTCTGATTTTATATATTTGTTATTATATGTTGATGATATGTTGATTGCTGGCCATAATATGTATGAGATTAATCTGCTGAAAATAAATCGCGTTCTGAATTTGAGATGAAAGACCTAGGGCATGCTAAAAGAATTTTAGGTATGGATATTTTTAGGGATATACAATCTGGAAATTTATTTTTAAACCAAAAGCATTATATTGAAAAAGTTTTAACCAGATTTAATCTGATTGATTCCAAACATGTTTCTCTGCCTTTGCCTGCACACTTTAAATTGTCATCTGATTATTGCCCTAAATCTGCAGAAGAAGAACTTAGGATGAAGAATGTAACTTATTCCAATGCTATAGGATCTGTTATGTATCTTATGGTGTGCACTATACCTGATATTGCTTTTGCTGTCAGTGTTCTCAGTAGATTTATGAGTAATCCTGGTGAATTACACTGGGAAGCTGTAAAATCTCTTTTAAAGTATCTTAAAGCGTCTGCAAATCTGAGTTTAGTGTTTTCTAAAACCAAAAATGATTTCAAATTAAAAGGTTTTGTAGACTCAGACTTTGCAGGAAACAAAGATAATAGAAAGTCAACTTCTATATATTTCTTTACATTGAATTGTTCATGCATTAGCTGGAAATCACAACTACAGAATCTTGTGGCATTGTCTTCAACTGAGGTAGAATATATTGCTGCCACAGATGTTGTAAAAGAATGTATTTGGCTGAAAGGTCTGTTATGTGAAATTACTTGTATTTATAATTCTGCTATTGAGCTCTGCACTAATAGCCTTAGTGCATTACATTTGTGTAAAAATCGTGTCTTTCATTACAGGTCAAAGCACATTGATGTAAAATTTCACTTCATTAGGGATATAACTGAAAAGGGTATTATTAAACTTGTTAAAATTTCAACTCAGTTAAATCATGTAGATGCAGGAACTAAAATAATCCCTATAAACAAATTTAAAGATGTTTTGAATTCTCTTAAATTGTTAGAATTTTGATACTGCTATGTTTTCTTATGTCTGCAGGCGTGCTGATCCAAATTGAGGTGGAGAATGTTAATGCATTTGGACCAGCCCAGCTGAAGCCTAAGAGTTAAAATCAGCTAGACCATATATCAAAGCCCAAGTCTGAAGTCTGCATATTTTAACTTGGGCCAAGTGATTGGAGCCCAATCTCACAACCCGGAATTAGAGCCCATGATCACCACCGCCTTACTCTTAAACCGTTGAATCACTTAACTCTGATCATTACCGTCCATTTGGAGATTAATATTGCTGAAGACTCTTCAAACGTCATATTCTTCCAGAACACTCTTCTTAGACTCTCTGATTCTCTCTCTATTCGTCTTCTTCATTTCCAGAAAATACTCTCTGATTTCTCTTGTTTTTATAACAACCACTAAGCAATACTGATTATACAGATTGTGATTCTGTGTAATTTTATGTGTGTTTGCGAGTTTTATTGAGATTTTGGATATTTTGAATCAGAGACTTGAATCTGTATATTTTCTTTTGATACTTTGCGATATTTGTGATTAATAAAATTTCTCTGAAGTTTTATGTTTGAAATCTTGTTTGTATCACTTTGTAGTTGATTCTGAGCCTTGATTTCTTAACAGGACGGACATACTGAATGGTGGGGTGGGGTGGGGTGGGGTGATTTTATATTTAAAATTATATTAGCTTTAATTTAAAATATAAGAGATAATTATTTTTATATATATAATATTATATTTATTTATAAACACCTAATTTTTGAAATGAAAAATCTTAAGTTTGTTAATTTTAGAAAGTGATAGAAAGTGTTATAGTTGTTTACTTTTTCCTTTTTTAAAGTCCTTCTTTGATAGCAATTAAAAACAAGATCGAGAAGATGATCTGTTACCTATTCGTGCATATCCATGAAATTGTTACCATTAAAAACAAGATAGAGAAGATGATGTGTTACCTATTCGTGCATATCCATGAAATTGTTACCAAACACGGGCCATAATTAGATCTATCAAGATGTAAATTTATTGCCTTCATAATTGATTTAAAGAATACCAGAATTAGGTGGCATTTTGTCTCCATTTAGAGCTGGGCATGTGACAAAAATACACACTTCATTCTAATCCATTTCTTTCCCATCCATTTCATTCTAGTCAGTTAGCATCTTATAGTTATCTGTCTGCCAAGGGTTTCAATTAGAGTCTTCAATGAGCCCATTTGACTCTGTATCACAAGTGTTTTTGACGTGGACCACCATCTACAATTCACACAAAATAAATGAAAAAAATTGTAAGTTGAAAAAAAATCATGTCCTTTGTTCAAAATCAATCAAGGAAACCTTATAACTGAATGTAGACGACTTAGGGTCTGTTCGCCTGAATGACCACAATTTCCCAAATTACTTTACATTTTCTCTCTCTAATTTTTAAACACACATCTTACATAGAAAACGTAAATAATACACATTATAAATCAAATTCCATTTATTTCAGCCACCAAACGAAGCCTTAATAATAAACTTTACTGGGCCATCAATCCTGTAATTGATTGGACGCATAAAACTAGTAAACGAAAAACACAAAACTAACAACTAAAGATAGAAAAATGCAGTTTTGACAAAGATAATGATCTCAAATGGTCAAAATACATCGTGAATCACAACAAAGTAGCAAGTCTTATGCGGTTGGTCGAGAAGTTTCCATAATGGGGTCATAATAGTAATTCTGACACCTTATGCAAATTCTATGCACATTTCAAGTTGTCACATTTGCCACGTTACGTCTAGCACTCCTAATGATCCAGAAAGACATCGCATTGTCCTATATCACGTGCTCTTGTGCTCCATTAGTTTTGTATTTTTTTATTCTCAATTACCTTCCTCTCCATCTTTGTTCAAATCAAATATGAAAACTATGTTTACCTGGTCAAACATAACTTGAAAATTACTTTTTAAAAAAAAAAGCAAATTAGAGTCTTCAATGACCATGAGTTTGATTTTAGACTCGACATAATATATTTAATGAAAAGAATAGTAGTAAAATATATAAAATGAATTCTTGTAGAATTCAATAATCTATTAAATTAAGACTAGATGAAAGACCCCTTGTAGGAGGAGGTCACATACAACTCTATCAAGGTTAGACCGAAAGTACGTATTTATTTATTTTTATTTTTTTTGAAAGTACGTATTTTGAGACTTCTTCTTACGTAGATATTATTTAAGACCTTTTGTTGCAAGTATTTAGGAGAGTTTAACATCATATCTTACACTTCTTTTCGTCCAACTTTTTAAATTACATATTTTTTATAACTTCAAATAAGTAACGGATTTGATTTGGCATATTGTCATTTTTGTTCACCCCTAATTAGACTTATGAATACTTTTCTTAGAAGATGGGAATTTTCACAACCAATTTACAACCATAACAATGCATTTTATTTTTTATATTTTTCATGCTTATTGAATTATTATTACTAAAGTAATCTAATTAGCACCAATCGAGGTCCTTAATTTAATATAAACCACTTTAAACTTATTCATTATTGAGCGTATCAAATACATTCATATCAAACAAATTGTCTTAAGACTTTTAGTCGAGTACTCTTTTGGCCTTCTTATGCAATAAATAATAATGCTATAACGTGTAGCGACTCGAAATCGTTATGAAATAATTGCAGGACAAATGAATTGTTATAAATCCAAACAAATATTTTAATTTGTCTTTATTTTAATAAATTAAATTAAATTATTAATATACTCCAAGCTAATCATGCATTAGCTTACAATTGACCTACCGATCATGCTTAATAAATTGAATTGGTTTAGATGGTTAGGTTTTGATCCGTTATAGTAAATCACAATTTCTTTTCTTTTATCGAGCAAGTCTATCTTATCACCTAAATACAACATCAATAGATGGACATGCATCATGCCAAGTGGGGGCACATTACGCAACAATTCTTGTAGTTGATTCCTTGAAAATGAAAAAAAGTATTAAAATTCTTGTAGTTGATTCCTTGAAAATGAAAAAAAGTATTAAAATTCCGCATAATTTAGGAGTGTAGAGAGCCTGATGAAACATAATAATCGAAATGATTAGCACAAGTCAAGTCAAATATTTTTATATAACTCCGTCTTCACTCTAAACGATTCAACTTAATAAATCTATGTACAAATCATGATTCTAGCATCATGCTCAACGTGCTAACTTAAATGAGCGACATAGTTCAAATGTCGAAACAAATTATTTTACAGTTCGTACTGCATCAATCTTAACTAAACCGACTCACGAATTCACGATTAAGCACGGACATTGATAAGAATTGAAACCTACCGGAGAGTTGCTTCTCCCCGTTTTGCCTTATCATTCCAACATTAGGAAAATGATTGCTCAAATGCAATGACTTTAATACCCCTTGTCACAATCTTGATAATTCACAATCTCATGGACAAGAACTAATCCCGTGGGCGGGGCGCCGCGTATGATCACATTCATACACTTAAGCGATGTTAGGTGGCAATGAAGGCGGCCCCATATAATCGGATAAACATAAAAAATCTATGCCCAAGATTCTTCCACGTCGTATTTGATTGGTGTGGCCCACAGCACAGGATCAGGATAGGATATAGCAACAAATAATAATGACCTTAAAGAAAACGCTAATACTAATTTTAGAATATTCGAGTATATCCAGATAGAATTATTGACCCCTACTGACGTGGATCCTTGCTGTCTGGTCCACCAATTTGGACCGCCCTTATTTTTTTACCATGTGGATCAATGCTGGTATGTCCACGTAGGACAGATGGGTCCCATTTATTCATGGCCGTGGTATATAAAGCCAGTCCTAAGATCGTAGAAACTCGAAAAAGTAATAGCAATTATTTTAAACAGCTCAATTAAGCTGTAAAGCTCAGTGCAATATAGGCCATGGCTGGAATACTGGCTAGAATTCCTATCAACCACCGGATTCTGCCGTGTGATAGCCGGGAAATTGATTTTCCCGGCGACCCCGCTGCCATAATTAATTTGTCAGACACAGTTTTTGAGTTTCTGAATGAAGAGTGTGAAGGGTTGTCACCAGTGAGCTTCGGCGAAAACGAAGACGACGGTGAAGATGAAGAGGAGAAAAGTGGAAATGAGAATGGTGTAGATAACGGCTTCTGGGAGACTCAAAATCAGCTTTTGCAAGTAAGTTTATATGGGTTTTTTCTCCATTGATACATTAATAACTATGACTCTGCATGTTATAAGATCTATATGTGATGTAAAAATTGTAATGCTATTTGACCTGATGATGATGGATCATCGATTCATCATGTTATAATGTTTTGAGACATTGAACGCTGATGTCGATTAAACATTATGTACGTATCTAATTCAAAATCGAACATGAAACTTTGGTTTCATTTAGCTCCTATATAGCCCATGCATGTTTAAGATCTATTATTTGGATTAATAGATTTTGGAATGATGATGTGATTAAAAAGTAGGAAAAAATTTCGATTTATATGTAAAATTATTTTATTGAAGAATATATGATTGAAAATGAGATTTGAAAAATATAAATTCAGCCCTATTTGGTATTGATAAAAATCAGATTTTTAATAGATTTTGATAAAAGTTGATGAGATGTGTGGTTAAAAATTTGTGGATCCCATAAAAAGTGTGGTTAAAATTAAATGTTGATTTTGAATTAGATTAAAATATAAAAAAAATAGTGAAATCAAACAAGGGTTAAAAAAATGGATGTCAAATCGGGCATATACATATATATAAATTATAAACAACACATTTTTTCAAATTACTTTTTAACCACTTATTTTATCTCGAAAATATCGCATTCTTTATTTATAAACAAAATTTTTTTATCAAATAGAGGCTAAGATGTGATCGATATTAAACCCATAATACTTGTGTTAGCCTTTTGTAGCAAAACGAATTTGACAAATATCATTATTCTTATAGTAGCTCTCGTTATCCATTGATTCTACCTTTCAGTCTGATCTTAAGTCCTATGACACGATGATTCGATTAATCATTCGAAAGAAAATGAAAGATTGGACATTTTATTTTTCTAATGTTTTGGTCATATGTAATATTTATGATATTTTATTTTGTATGTGTTTACAGGCTACATTATGCAGGACAAGTTCTTTAGAGTCAAATATTCGGAGTATCGCTAAGGAGACGATCAAAGAAGCACAAGAAACAGCTAATTTGTGCGGCTGTGGAAGAACACCATTCAGCACTGGCTGCCGGAATTGCTTGATGAAAGAGGTGTGCCACCGCCTTCAAAATGCTGGTTTTGATAGTGCAATTTGCAAGTCTAAGTGGAGAAGCTCCCCGGATATTCCATCAGGTATATAGGCCTAAATATTATTGATATCTTCCTTGATCATTTAGCGTCATTCATCAAAATCTTGATCCTAATTAGTAATAATATTATCTCACAAACGCATTATTTTCTCGTGAATTAATGTTGCAGGTGAACACACATTTTTGGACGTGAGAGACGAATCGAGCTCCAAAAAAGGAGAAATTAGGGTGATTATCGAATTGAATTTTCGATCCGAATTTGAAATGGCAAGAGCTAATGAAGAATACAACAAGCTAATTCGAAAACTACCAGAAATTTATGTTGGAAAAATTGAAAGATTACTTGCCTTATTGAAGATTTTGTGCTCAGCCGGCAAAAAATGTATGAAGGAGAAGAAAATGCACATGGCGCCATGGCGGAAACACCGGTATATGGAAGCCAAGTGGCTGAGAATTTGTGAGCGGTTGACATCTACGCCGCTGTTATCAACTAAATCCGGCCGCGCCACCAGGCCAAAGGCCTCCATGCTTACTGTAGATTTGACGGAAAACATTCCTAATTTGCACCGTGCGGTGGTTGAGGTGGTGGATTGTATAACGAGATTTGTATATTAAGCTCCTATTTAACCATTATAAATAGTTTGCGTTTTGGAAGTGTTATAACACGTAATGATTAATATTATTTGTGTTTTCGAAATAGAATTTGTGATTAAAAATTAGAGATAAAATTTATGTAGTTAAAAAGTAGTTTGAAATCCGTGCAGATTATAAACAAAGTTTATCGGACGCAGGAAAGCACATTTTTTGTATTTTTTTTAATTACACAATTATCAATAATATTGCACATAAATTCATAAAAGATACTTTATTTTTTATCACACATTTTTCTAAAAAATCACTATTCAAAAAATTAGTTCTTCAAATAAACTCTTTGAAGTCAATATCAAATCGGGCTAAATTCTTGTTCTCCCGATATCTTTGTTAGGTAAAATTTACAAATTCAAATTATAATTGGCACAATTTCTCAAATCAATTTTTTATCATACATATTTTCTTTCTATAATACACATTATAAATCAAATTCTCAGCCGCCAAACAGAGCCATAAATAAAATTTGGCAGAGATCCAATTGTTTCAACCGATTTTAGTTATTGTTCATAATTACTGCTCTTGATATTAATAATTTTGAAGAGTAATGCTACTCTACCACATTCGGTGTCATACTGAGTACCATCCTCCTCACATCCCCACACATTCCATTTGAGGGGGTGACACCTAGTGTGAAAAAATTCGGATGGTAAAATAGCATTTTTCTAATTTAAAATGTCCAATTTTGGACTTTCTAAGCCTCTGTTAACTTTTTGATTAATTGTTTAGGAATAATCACACGACAATATTTAGTTTGTCCTATATTGAAAAGTAAAAAAGTGGACGAAAATCTTTAACCAATTGAAATTGCTAACTCAAAAAAAATAAAAAAATAAAAAATAAAAAAAAATAAAAAAATCTATCAAATGAGATGTTCCCACATGTCTATTTATAAATAAAGTTTACCAAATAGAGGCTAAATAAATATTTAATCGACTATACGAATTTTTCAAATTTACATACCATCCACGAAAGTGCTAGACAAAAATGTGACATAAGAATGATACATCTTTTGGATATTAGTTAATAAACCGAGAATTAAAAATCGATTAAAGTGACTTCGTGTCGACTTCGGCTAAATACTCAAAAGTTCGGTTCAATGCGTTTAGCCAAAATTGTTTGCCACTTCGCCGCTTCGGGGCGCACAAACGGGGATCGACCTGACCGGTCAGGTCGCGGGGGTCGAGGGGGCAGCGCCCCCGAAAGAGAATTTTGATTTATCTGCATGTATTGAAGGGTATATTTGGCATTTCGAAAACCAATATCGGATGAATGAGAAATTATGAAAAAGGACGAAAATCAGGTCAAAATATTTGACCGTGCGACCGCATGGTTGGGAAACCGTGCAATCACACGTCAAATTTACTTTTGGTTTTTCACGGTTGTCCGGACACAAGACACCTTTTCATAAAGGTGCATTGTTTGGAAATGGTGCATGGTTTGGCCTCAACCATTTCGTCCACACTCTTTCATGATCTATAAATAGGACCCTTTGGGTGTCCTATTCCTCACTTTTTGATATGCAAAACATCTCTCATCCTCACTTCTCTCCAAAATCAAAATTCATTTCATTTGTTTTGATTTTCATTCATTGCATCCTTTGGAGTACATAAGCCTAAATTTGGTTCGTTGTACTTGTGTTTTGGAGTGCTACAAACACAAGTGAAGCCGTTGTATCTTGGGAGTCGATTTTCGAAATCCGTAGGCACCGTTGCGGGGCAAATTCGACTTAAGGACAAATAGTCCAACTCTTGCCTCGACTTTGTCCCTTCTTTTCTTCTCCTTCTTATTTGTGTTTTTCTTTGCCGTTACTCTGTCCAATATTCGGTAAGGATTTACAAATTTTCATTCTACTTATTTGGCGTCACTATTCACAAATCCACCCAAAAACATCTATTAGATGGATTGATCGAACGTATATGAAAGGTGATAATAGTAATCCGAGAATTCCGTATAGAAGGGCTCTAGCTTAACAGGTTGGTCGCTATCAGTGTAAAACGAATTATTTCGTGACAAGCAAGTTTTTTGAAAGTGAAATATGAAATTGTTATTTCCAAAATCTTGCTGAAAATCGAAAAAAAAAAAATTATTTTCCAACATACCATCCTCATCTGATTTCTTCTAATGTAGGGTGTGAATCGAAGCTAAAAAAAACCATGTGGAGATATGCATAGATGGATGTAGGGGGTTGCGAGCTCGGTCGGTCACTAGTGCTGGATTCACAATTTTTTTATTTTTATTTTTATCTTATAATTTTGATATCAAAATATTTTTTTCCTTAACCTTGTAGTGGCCGCTTGTACTGGATCACTTTCCTGAATTCATCACTGGAGATATAGACAAGATTTCCTAGGATATATAGCCCTTGTTTGAGCCCCATTATTTGAGAAATAATGTGATTTTGAATAGTATTTTTGGGAGATTGTGTGGTTAAAATTTGTTTGAAAAACCAAATATTTCGGGCTTGCAAAATGGATGATTGAGATTGAATGTTTAAAAAACTTGATTTTCAAATAATGAGCTCAAACAGGGGAATATTTATCTTCTCAAAAAGGTCTGTGTCCATGTCTTCGTCTTCACCCTTCGACAGTCTTCAGCTCAAATAATTTATTTTAGAACAATGCTACATTCAAAATCTCATGTGGATGAAATTTTGTACAATCTCATCCACAATGTGGATAGTAATTCCCTCACATTGGGGTGGGGGCCACAAAATTTCATCCACATTGTGGATGAGATTGTGAAAACAATAATGCTATACTCCCAGCAAAAATGACCGCATGACTCACCTCAACCATTTAAAATGACAAATATGACCTTAACTTACCTCAATATTTCAGACCCAGTTCAAAATGCCTCTCGCAAATCACAAAACCCTTTTCCCCTAAATTCAGATTGCTGCGTTCTACCATTTCCAACCGGAGCAGACAAACTGTGACAACGAGTTCCAACCGGAGCAGAAGGACAAATCAACTTGCAATCGAAGAAATCCGTCTTGGTCTTCAAATTGGGTAAGTTAAGTTTCAAATTTCTTCGTCGTTGAGTAATTTGTGAATTAAATCGGTAAACTTGGGTTTGTTATTTTCCTTCCTGTTACGTCGTATTTGCCCCCATTTCTACAGGTCCTCCGGAGGAAAATGACCATAAACAATCTGCATTTGTTTGCAAAATAGGTAATTCGGTTTTGCAGCTTCGAGCTCGTTCTTCTATCTTCGATAATTATCTGAGTATATGATTTCAATTTTTGCAATAGGGTGAATGATGAATATATACTATGCTTTCAATTTTTGCAATTTGGTTGCTGCTGAATCTGCGTATTGTGAACGATGAGTATATGCTATGCTCTCAATTTTTTGCAATATGGTTTCTGTTGAATTTTCGTGTTATGAATGATGAGTATATGCTTTGAAATTTCGCAGTTGGGTTTTTGTTGAATTTGAGTAGTGTGAATGCTGGTTTTTTTACTTCAATTTAGTTGATAATTTATAGTGTTAATCACAGTTCGAGCACCCATATTAATTTTGACAGAGAGTGGATTGCAGCCGAGGATGACTTGTCGGGTTGAATATTATTGCGATCGGCTTAAAATTTTCACGAGTCGGCAAGTTGTTCTTGGCTTGAATGTTAAGATCGATGTTGATTTAATAGGATAGTTCACTTAAACTTTATTCACTCTTTGGTACATAGGATGATTAGGTTCCAAAGATATTTATGTGAAAGGGTGGTAGCGGGAAAATTATTTTCTATTGAAATTATAATTATAATTGACTTGTTTTAGCGTTGTTTTAGTGAACTTTTATATATATATATATATATATATATATATTAAAGCTAATAGAAAATTTTGCATTACTTAGTTTATTTAAGATGTCTAATTATGTTATTTTATTTGAATGTTTATCTTCGATGTCTTCCTATAAATATTTCGAAAATATCATCTCTTGTTAACAAATGGCAAGACAGTACCTTTGTGTATATTATATGGTATCTTACTATTTACTAACAAGAAATAAACTAGTGATCATGTTCAATATGGGTTTTGAGATTTTATTTTTATTAAGTACAGTCATTTGCTTAGCATGTATTATTGTAGACAGGATTTCCTCGTGTAGATTTATATGCTATTCATGGGATTTTTACATTTTACAATGAGACGATAAAATTGTGGATTTTTACATTTTACAGTCATATAGGTGATTGTTATTGATAATTATTAGGTGGTTTTCATTGATAATGCTGGATTTAGTAATTTCAAATGTGTTATCACGAGTTCTTATAGAATTGTCATTCTTGGGAAAAAAATTTGATTCAAATTCATTTTCTTCTTCAATGTTGCTCTACCTGTTTATATATGTGAATTTATTGTACATTTTTATAGTGATTATCTTCACAACTCGTGTTAATATGATCTGATAATGGAAGTATCATGAATTGCATTCTGTTTTTTCTGTGACTTATGTAGGATTTTGAAATGTTGCTGAAGAATAATGAAGTGTGCCATAGCTGTCGAAAGCCTGGGCATTGGATGAAAGACTGCGATATGAAGCGACGTTGCCCAATTTGTCAACGCGGATACGTGAGATGGCTAAGGGTGGAAGACCCTGCAAAAAAATCCAAAGGGAAACTGTTTTTCAATTGTACTAACACTGGGTGTAAATTTCACGAATGGGATGAAGGGAGTTCGAGCGCGTGCCATGATGTAGGCAGTTCGAGTACGGTCCATGATGCAGGTGAAGCCTCCTTGGCTGAAGAGGAAAGTGAATCTCTAGCCCGCACGTTTTCACTTTTTACGCGTTTAGCGGAGCAGAGGAATGTGAACATATCAATGACGGTGGAATTTAGCAAGGGAAAAAATGATTAGTTCTCCTTTTGTAGAACCTAATGTACTTATTTCAATTGCAATTAGCATATGTAATTTGGAATGATATTGTTTAGTCGTTTTGGACTTATAGAATTGGTTTTGATGTTGTTTGGGATTGAATGAAGTTGAGTTCTTGTGTTTGAAAATGTTTTGATGTTTCGCTACAGGTTGGCTAAGTCCAGTTTACAGAGGAGACTCTGGCGAATTTTGCGTAAAAATATAAAAAAGAAATTTCAAAATTGAGGTTTTAAACGAAATGCTTCCACATTTACATGAAGAAAGTAAACATCAAAAGGTTCTATTCTCCTGTTTTAACCTGTTGGATCTTTTCAACAATAACATGATACACACGAAAAAGCTAAAAAAAAATTCCTGCTACAGAAGATACAACATAAAACCATGATCTTCATTCCAAACAAAATATTCTTGATACAAATTAAACCTACCTTAGGCGGGAAAATAAGCTTCATTAGTACAAAGGAAACAACATAAAACCATTGTCTTCATTCCAAACAAAATATTATTGCTACAAATGAGACAATATACAATTGTTAACAAATATCATTCATTCAGCTCTCTCAGTAGTTTCCGTTCCACCTGATGATCCAACAAACTCCTCTTCAAAGGGTCGGACCTGCGGTTGAAAGATTGAGCTCCATGAATTTCCCATATCAAAAGTGGGCAAGGAATATCCTCCACCTGCCTGATACCAAGACTGTATTTGTGCACCCTGCAAATTACAAAACATATCAGCATATCGAATCTCAATTCCCATAAAACCATAAGTTGGAAGTTAGCAAAGATTACCATTAACTGTGGCGTGTATGAGAGTGGATTGATCAACACGTACTGAGCTTCCCCTGATGCTTGACCTACAGTACGAATAGGATTTGGAGTAGCTTGTACGATGGTCTTACTCGCGACTTCTTCGAATTAGATTCCAATGGCCCTTTCTTGCGAACCTTTTTGGGAGCGCCCTTAGATTTTGTGCATTGTGGATCTAAAATCATAGTAAGTTCCACATATTTTTCCGAAGTGTCATGCACCAGGTTTTTCCCCATCGTACTTTGCCCTTGCACTAATTTTGATACTGAGAGATCATTGTACTTCTCTTCCAACCAGGAAAGCAGATCATTAGTTTGCTTTTCATCATCAACAGCCAAGTTTGCAACATTCGTGAATGCACGGGAAACTTGGTCATATCTTAACTGGGCCGGTGTGATTTTCCAACCTGCATAATTAACCTTCACCCGTTGGTACAATCTGCCCACATCTTTCCTCCATCTCCGCAAGATGTACCTATCCGGAACTGAAGTGACACCATTTAACTTTAACACCAGGAGTGTGTGTCTACAAAGAATTCCTTTAAATTCAAATAAGTAACAACTGCAACCAATTTCACATTGTACCGCCAGAAATGACACTATGAATTTTTTCATCTTCGAACCTCCATCATAGAAATGGTCTTCCTGCACATCATATATCTTTTCAATACCAGTAGTAGATGTACTTAAAACCTGACAATACACCATTCCTGTGAACTCTTCCTGAAATTCTTTGAATTTAGCTATTGTGTAGACCGACTGAAACTGTTTTTCCAGTTCGTACCTAGTAGCACATGGGATAGCCTGTGTGAAGCACTTACAATCTGCTTGAAATTCTTTCTTAGCTTTACTCCTCAACGCTCGCTCGTACTGTTACTATCCCGTTGGGAGCCTGTCCATCTATACACTGAAGCCAAGTGCTAAAAAGCCAAACAAAAGTGTCTGTGTCCTCGCTAGAAACCAAACCACAGCCCAATAATGTTGAATGACCGTGGTGATTCACGCCTACAAACGGGGCAAATGGCATATCGTACTTGTTAGTCAAGTACGTAGTATCAAACGTGATAACATCGCCAAATTCCTTATACGCTTCTCTACATCTGTTATCGGCCCAAAAAACATTCCTCAAACGACCCTTGTCATCCAAATCTAGTGAAAAATAGAATCCCGGGCAAGCCGATTGCATTTTACAAAAGTAGGCTTGAATAGCTGCAGCATCTCCATCCCCAAGTCTTAAACGCCTTGCCTTCTCAATGTAGTTTCTACAATCCCTTTCGTTAAATGTCACTTGCTCATATCCACCAGCCTCAACAACAGTGGAGTTAAAGGTTTTATGTAAGGGTATTCCAGCAATATCATTCACTTCGAGTTGTCGTTTCACGTGTGCACTAAGCCTTCGATTACATCGAAATGATCTAGACTTTGTAGGACTACATAAATGATTATGCTCTAGATGAACCTTCGTAATTCGCCATATTCCATTAACGCTAAAGAAGCTGTCAACTTAGCTTTACACCCTGTTTGCATGGTTGGTTGCGGCTTCAAAGAATTGCTAGTAGTACACAATTTTTTCCCTTCTCGTGAACATGCAATTGCCACATTTCGTAATAACCCGTCCTCACCCTTCCTCGAATTTCTTTTTCTAACTGTAAATCCCACGCGGTAAGCATACTTTGCATAAAAGTCATACAATACTTCGACGTCATTAAATTTCATGCCAACTGCAGGCACAACATCACTGTCCTCATGCGCATTCAACCCACGGTCTTCTCCCATCCCTTCTTCATTATCTTGTGAACTCACATCATCCTCAATCACTAGGTTCGTGTTTGCCATCTCTTCATCTAAATACAGAAATTGAGTTTCTGTTGATATTAAAGGCTATAAATTAAAATAATTAAACTCTTATTTGATAAAAATTAACAATTATTTGATGGGATTCATGTACAAGTTTCCAAAATCAAGGATGATCTCAAGGAATGTTCATTTATTTTGAGTTTATTCACAGAAACAACAGTTTTGTTAATATGAGTGTGAATTATATGAATTTCGGCTAAAAATCATGCTTTTCAATATTAAAGTTGCCAAAATGCTAAAAACCTGTGATGATGTACTTGAGTTACCTTATTAAGAAAGATAATTCCCCTTTTATCAGCTAATCGTGAATTGTAAAAAGGGTCCAAACCTTAAATCATGGTATTAAAGGATTAGTAATTCCGACGATATATCGTCACTTAAAGCACGTGTATGTGGCGAATGGTGGTAAATGGGTTCGAAAATATTCACAGGGTACGCAAAGATGATGAAAATCAAAAATTTTCATAGACTTTCCAGATTATTGGCTTCATCAACATTATTCACAGGCTTTCCAAATTATTAGCTTGAAGCAGGAAGGAGGTTTTGTATATGCTATGAGCTTCGGGTTCGCAAGATTGAGCTTCCTTTAGCTCAAACTTGTCTACCACTTTAGCTCAACTTCTCCACCGCTTCTCTACCATTTTTCTACGTGTATTTGGCAAAGAGGACAAAAATCAAAATTATTCACCTGATTCCATGGAAACCTGGGACCGAAAATCAAACTCCATGGCGGTTGACGGCGGGACACAGGCACCAAGCAACGTTGGGCGTACAGGTCTCAGCACCACTTTTCACTGGGAGGGAGAAAAAGCTCTGTTTAGGGCTGAAGTGAAGGTGTTTTTGTTTTTTTATTCTTTGCCAAACTTTCGTTTTTTTTTAAATATTGCTCGATATCTCGTCACTTAAGACGAGAATTTGCCTTGAGGTGGGTCATGCGGTCATTTGTGCTGGGAATATAGCATTACCGTTGTGAAAATAGACTTATTCTTTATTGTATCTCATTTTCATCCTATCCTTGGGTCGGGTTGCCCACGAAACAGAGCTAAATGAAGCACTTGATGCCCGGCCAATCCTCATAACTCCAGTTGACAGCTACACCGACTGCCTATCCCACTACTTGTGGCCATATCAGCGACCTTATCATGGTCATGTGTTCGAGTCAGTTGACCCAAAAATCATCAAGCCTCGCATTCATTGGTAGACTCACTAAGGAATCACTGGCCCCTTTTTTTTGTCCAAATTTTCAGTCCAATATTTGACAAAGTAACACTTTAGCCTTCCATCCATGTTGCAAATACAGAACACCAGTAGCCACTTGTAATCACAAAACTCTCGTTTCCATGTAGCGGCCCATAAACAAATGTTAGGCTGCCCTTCTCTTTCTTACACTAACTGATGCGAACCCCTTCGGTGTGTTGACCGAAAATTTCCACAACAATTTAATACAAAACCCAAGAAAGCTAAAGTGGTAAAATAAAGGATAAACACCTTAACCCAAGTTTAAATCTAGCCCAAAATTCAAGGATTAAACAAACCCTAGCCCAATGGGTAGCAACTAAACAAATTCCAAGGTGGCGGAAATAAAAAACAAACACAAGAATAATAATACTCTAGATTTAGTTGAAGAAATTTCAAGGATAATACAAGAACAAAGGAGGTTAATCTTACCTCAATGAGTCTCTCCAAGACCAAGCTCAATGAACAACCAAGTTACTTACAAATGACAAGAAAATGTGTATAAAAGGTACAAAATTGGGCAAAATGTGCAAATTTCGAAAATTGCAACAAAACCCCGTTTTTGTGGAAATTGCAACAAAAACCCCGTTTTTGTGAAATGGGGTGTTTCGGTCAACCGACACGGTCGACCGAACCATTTTCGGTCGATCACATGGTCGACCGAAATGGGACTTTCGGTCGACCAAGCCTCAGCCGAACGCAACTGAGGCTTCCTTCAAAAATCTCTGCAAACTTTCGGTCGACCGGAATGACTTTCGGTCGACCGAAATTGGTTGAGTCCAATTTCTTCTTCTTTTTGGCTCCAACTTGATTCTTGGCTTGCTTTTCTTGACTTTAATTACTTGTTTAGCCTCGAATCTTGAACCTCCTTGGCATCGGATCTCGTCATGAGTCCCACAGGCTTGCGCATCGAGGTTTGACTTTCTCGATTCTCATCACTAACCTCTCAGTCCTATCAAATTTATGTGCTTTATATTCCAACTTTGTATAGAAAATTAGTTTTGACCAATTTATGTAATTATTTAAGTTGATTAATCGTTAGTCAGTGAATGAGAAATTAAGACACTTAAAAATGTGACATTGTTGAAAAATTAGTAGAATATTATTAAATATTCTAGAACCTAATTAGATGAAGAGGTATGTCATTTTAGATAAAATGATATGACTTTTGAATTTCCAATAATTGTGTCTCTTTATTTTAGAGATGAATTTCAAGTGTTGTGTCTCTTGAAATTGTTGTTTCTTTTGAGACAAAATTTTTTAACATCTATAAATAGACCCATGTGTTTGAATTTTTATTCATTCATCAAATCAATCAATCAATCATTCATTTGTTCATGATTACACGTTCGCTTCAAAATATTATGCATTTATTTGAAGTTGAGTTACATATGAAGAGAATTCAAAATATTAAGAAGGTTCGTTGGTCTACGTAATTTAAAGTACTCCTATTGTAGGATGTAATCGTTATATTTTGGGAGACGAATGCCCAAAAATCGTTAGTAAGGATAAAGAGTCAAACTCTTACCTCGACCAAATTCACATTCATGCACTTTTTATTTCTACTTCATGTATTCATTTCGGTAAGTCGAAATTCTATTCAACTTTATGCACATAAAAGGTACATTATTAGAATATAATTATGCATGTTAATTTTTATCAGCACTTTAGTCTTTGAAAACATACAACTTCAGCCAAGCAGACCATCGTGCCTTCTCTGGTTCAAGCGAAATATGCTTCACTCCAACCTTGGTTTCCTCCTGGAAATACCCCTACACAGACTTGTCCATTTCCTCCAATTCCTGAGTTTCATGTTGAATGTTGGCAGTGAGTAATACAAGGATCAAGGATGGTTCCCCTGTGAAGAGATTTTTGTCTCAATTATGAATTAACTGATCGCGTTTTCAAGGAATGAACACTTAAATCTTATGAAGTTTGTTGGGTGGTTGTCTTTTAAAATTGAGAAAGAATAATCTAGGTTAATTGTCATATATAACAATTTGACATGGCTATTTTTGCAACAACTTACAATATATATAAAAATCAGCTCCGAACAAAGTCATTTAATAACTATTATGCCTTCTTCATAAAGTCTCAAACAATTATTAAACCTTAGAATTAAAGACAGGCAGACATTACAACTAATTTTAGGATAAAAAAACATTTTTTAATAAGATAAGTGACAAATGTTGTCTGAATAAGTGATTAAGCCAGCTTATCTAATTTTATACTCCAGTTTTAGGTCAAAATTATAAACAAATCAGCACTATAAAAATATACCCCAATTAGCATTCTCTAATGACATTGTGCCACGTATATGGGTTAAATGATGGCTCATAGCCGTCTGAAATTCAGAAGACAATTAGTATTCACATAATCACATCTTTGCAGTGACGATGTGAATGAACGTTGGAAGGATTCCGCTACTTCATTTTTGAACATATACATCAAGCTCATACATTTGGGACTTCATATTTGGATCTTCAGGTTTCCACTTATTCCCATCTTGATCTTTCTTTGTTCACTTACATGATGTAGGCTACTATATTGGACAAATAACAAAGAAATAATGCAATGAAATCAAACTTACAACGCGACAAACATAATTAGTTTCTATCAGTTGACATTATCAGGCTTCCGCTATTGCGCGCATCCTTTGTTGTTAAACTCCATTTATTAGTATTTTTAGAGGTGTCAAGACGGACGGACGGACCGATTAGACCCGTTAAAATCGGCCCGGATCGATCCGGGATCGTGGGCCGACCCGTGACCCGTGCGGACGGTTCATGGGTCAAGAAGTTGTGAACCGCGAGTTTTGCGGGCCGCGGTTAACCCGTTGGCCCGTGAAAAAAAATATATATATATATATAAAACTATTTTTATTAAATATGGTAACATTGAAAACTCCCTAATTCCACAAAATATAATACAAATTTTAAATCAAAATCTTATTTTTTCTTCCTAATAGCTATAAAACGTAATGTTCTTTAATAATAGTAATTAGAAATATATTTAATATTTAATTATTATTTGTTTATGTTTTATTTAAATTTGCAAATTTAGAAGTAATTCATATAACATAAAATATAAATATAAATTTTATGTAAATATTTTATGGTATAAATATGAATTTATCATTTTAATCATTTTGTATTTAGAAATTTGACAAAAAAATTGCAATAAATATGAAAAAATCTATGTTTTTATTCATGCGGGCCAAATAAAAACGAACCGCGACCCGAATGAGCTAACGGACGGGCTTGGGTTGTAATTCAAAATTTTGGGCTAACCCTAACCCGCAGTGTGTGGGCGTTTTTTCAAGCGGGCCGTTACCGGACTTTATGTTGGTGGGCCGACTCGGCCCGGACCACCCGGATTGACAATATGAAACTTTCTTTTCACTTAGCCTTTTAACTACTCTGCTGTATCGTTTCTCTCACTTGATCTCTCTGAAATTTGAGGAACTTCACTATGTGCATATGTTTGGTCATCCTCTAGATCAGGTTCTGATTGATTTAGAAATTAATTATGGTTACTGTTAGTCAGCTGATAAAGGCAAGGGATATTATTGGTTGAAGATATGAGTGAGAGCACTAGGATGGCTGAACAATGAACCACGTAGAGGAGAAATTTTTTTGATATTTTTGCGTGATCCAATTTAATTAACTATTAATGCAAGTCTATAGGAACTTAAATGTAATATGTGGATCAAAGTTTTTGAGTTTTATCTTCTTTCTTGAGTTTTTGAACTTAATTGCATGGCCTTTCTTGAAAATCCTTCACAAATTAATGGCTTGTTGGGATCAGCTAGTCCAAGAAGCAATGAGGGATCTGAGCTTATCGACTCAACGTTTTTATTCATTGTAATGAATTCATTTTAAAGTAAATTAATTCGATTTTTTTATGGGTTGATTTACAGAAAGATATTAGCAGAATGGAGTGAGAAAGTGAGAGTTTACAGTGGAACAGGTCTAGAAGGCCCTCATGATGATGGATATAATTGGATAGATGTTTACTAAATACAGGCCTAGAAAGTGAGAGTTTGCAGTGGAAAAGGATGGTTCTTGCTCTCCGCCCTTATCTTATAAGTCATTATTTCTAAGCCTCTGCTGGTAACTTTGATGAGGAGCACAACTTTGATGGTGATCAGCAACAATCTAACTCATAAGGATGAAGATATATGTTTTTGTCGATGTATAATAATGAATACAAAGTATATTTGCTACTTTTTATAAATTTAGATTTAGATGTAACCTCAAGTATTGAATATTTTTTATTTGTATTTTGGTACAACATTTTTAATTCAATGTTATATTGATTGACATTAAAAATCTTAATAAAATTTATTGTCTTTCTACGTTTTTATATTATTTTGATTTGATAATGCAAAAAAAATTAATTTGATACAAATAAAAAATAAAATATCTAAAAATGATTGAATTTCTCCATACAAATAGTATATTAGCATACAAATACTCTTTCCCTACAAAAATTATTTGTGGAGAAAAGTGGGATTTAGCCACAAAATAATTTGTAACCTTGTGCCCACAAAATTTGTTTTGTGAGCAAATGTAATTTTAGTAGACAAATAATTTTGTCGAGAAAAGAAATAGGCTAAGAATTGTATTTGTGTCCAAAGGATTCGTGGGGAGAAATCTTAGCAAACAAATTTCGAGATTTTGTAGGTTAATACCTTTTCCTTCGATGTTTGCCACACAAATCTCCCTACAAATTTTTGTTTGTATGAAAAGGGTTTTCTCTACAAATAAAGATCTTTCCCTACAAAATAATTTTGTATGTGGAAAGTAAAGTTTTTGTAGTGTGAGTTTTTTTGAAATGAATAGTAATTTTTAGGAGAATTGATGGTTGAAATTTGGTTGAAAAGTTAAATATTGTAGGCTTGACTTTTAATGGACGGTTGAAATTAAGTACTGTAGAAAAATGAGAAAAATTTAATGAAAACCAAACAATGACATAATTTTTTTTGTTTTTATTTTTGTAATAGTTATTATTCTTTTGATAATTATTGTATTATATTAAAGTCGAAAATGTAATATTGATGTCAAATAAAAAATCTCAACGAGAAATTTAATACAAGCTAACAAGTGAGAGCAAACTATAAACATATTATCCATAAAATCCTTTCAAATATCAAATGTAAATTTTTTTATATTTTTTTACTTTTCCTCAATATCTCATTCATTTTAAATTATACTATCATTTAAGTTCTATAATACTATCTATATGCTATTTTTTTTATTAATTATTATTCTTTTGCTAATTATCGGATTATTTTGAAGTTGAAAAATATGTATATAGATTTTTAATTGAAGATCTCAAAGGTCAGACAGTAGGACTAGGTCGAACCAGGTCGAACCAAGTTTAATTGAAAAATTAATAATTATTTCAAAGATCACGAAATTTTCTAAGAAAAAAATTTATTTTACAGTTAAAATAATATTTACTTATTTGGAGATAAAATAAAATATACAAAAAATATAACAACATTATTCTTTAATTTCAAATTACCAATTCAAAACAAATATAGTTTTATAATTGTTAATTTTTTTTTTTATTTCAAATTATTTTAACATATAAAAAAAGATAAAAATAACTTATTTATAAGAAGAAAGATCAAAAAACAAATAAATAATAAATAATTTTCTTAAAGTGAAAAATAATTTAAAAAAAAAATGTTATAAAGATCAAGATTTACTAATTTTGATTAATTTTGTACATGTTGTATTTCTTAATTCGATTAATTTTATCTTTTTTAAAATTTTGAATTCGCTAATATTTTGTATTAAAATGTTATTGTACAATCAACCATGATTTTATTGTATAATTAACACATTTTATAAATTTTGATCGAAATCACTATCATAAATTCCGTGCACCGCACAAGTAAAAATACTAGTTATTGTTGTAAAATTATCAAAATATAAGAAAAAGAATGAGAATGAGAGAAATTGCTTCTCTTAATTGTATTCCAAATGAGTAATATGGGCCCCTATTTATAGGGGTGGACAATGGTACAATCGTAATAATGTAAAGTTTACAGGGATATAATGGTAATGTCATTCACATTATTTATAACACTCCCCCTTGAATGACAAATTATGCAATTGTCTGCCTCGTTAAAACCTTGCTAAGAAAACCCAGTGGGATAAATCTTGAGCTAAGGAAAAAGAGTACAGTTGCTCCCCCTGATATTTACCATAGTCAATCATTGAGTCTAACGTTTGAGTAGAACAAATCATGTACTGAATCTTGAAGTTCTGAAGTACTGCCTCGTTAAAACTTTGCTAAGAAAACCCAGTGGGATAAATCTTGAGCTAAGGAAAAAGAGTACAGTTGCTCCCCCTGATATTTACCATAGTCAATCATTGAGTCTAATGTTCGAGTAGAACAAATCATGTACTGAATCTTGAAGTTCTGAAGTGCTGCCTCATTAAAACCTTGTCAGTAAAACCCAGTGAGATAAAATCTGAACCAAGAAAAAAGAGTACAGCTGGTGCCTCGTTAAAACCTTGTCAGAAAAACCTAGAAGGACAAAACCTGAACGAAGGAAAAAGAGTACAACATGATTCTCTCCCTGAAGTGTGCAATTGAGGATTCGTGATCTTCTCGAACATTGATATCATCTTTCGTCTGGAATATGTATATATAAAAATCTCCTTGTATAGCATTCTTTATAAGATGTCTATGATTTTTTTCATTTGTTGATATCATTCCAGTATAATAATGTGTTGCTGAATTATAGCTTGTCGATAGCTATGATAATGCCTAAAAAACCTTGCTAGGAAAACCCTGTGGGACAAAACCTCATCGAAGGGAAAAAGAGTGCAACGCGTATTTATTCCTTTCATGGAATATCACAAGTATATTAATGCAATCTCGAATCTTTTCATCAAACATATCATTTATGATGAGCTTTATATAAATCGTTTATAGCTCATTTATGATGTCATAACATGCTATATTAAGCAATGTTGTACTAATTTATCGATTGCATCTTTCACTTTTGGTGAATAATCAAATCTAGAATTCACTTCTGGTGAATAATCAAATTTAGAATTCACTTCGGGTGAATAATCAAATATAGAATTCACTTCTGGTGAATAATTAAACATATTCATTTTCATATTCACTTCTGGTGAATAATAAAATATTCATTTTCAAATTCACTTATAGTGAATAATCAATTTCCCAGTTGTCATAAATAGTACACTCCAATTTCACTTTCAACATATTATATAATGGAGTCATTTGTATCATTCTATAGTGATACTAATCTGGGTATATTAAATCTTTCAGTGATTATACATGTATGTTCTTACATCTCATAAACCACAATTTTTGATTTGTATATCAAATTCGACATATGATCTACAATTATTTTACTTGAAATCACAACGTACCGCGATCAACTGGTACATCAAATAATACTCTCAAAGTACCAAGATGAGAATCATACATTTTGATCTCACTCATTGGTATATCAAAGAGCTCAAGCTAGTAATTTAGACTATAGTCTATCCACCATATGTCATGCCAGTTCTATGAAAAATTTCGCACGTTACGAGTCGCCCTTTAAGACTATGTAATTTTTTTTCATTTTTACGAATAATTACTGGCTTTTGTACATTTAAGCATTTGGACTTCAGGTACTTGAATAATAATCCCTACAATGGAATTTTATATTTGGCCAAAGTATTACAATTTCATCAACCTCATTTTCACAAGAGAGTTGTGTATGTATTCGATTTATTTATCGATTCTATTTCATCTCAATATGACATATAGAGACTTCTTCAATCATCAAGTACATAAATATCTTATCATTTAACTATGTCTCTTTTACTCACCATGAGTATTTAGTCTCAAAAGGGATCATTTCAATTATTCAAGAGATATTTGTTTTTGGAATCGATTGTCATTATGCTTCAGGCATAATTACGTTTCAGGCGTGTTTTCCCCCATAATGTTCACAAATCTTATATTATATCAATCGGCTAAAATGCCACAACACATGTCATCCTTTTAAGGATATAATCTCAATCATATATCTTAATGCGCTTTGGTGGATTGTATACATATCGCACTTTTACAAATCATAAAGCTTCTTGAGCTAATCCCTGTTTGACATAGAATATTGTTGTATGATAAACAATTTCTGAATAAGTTATTCTCATAGAAAATAATTTGAAACTTTTGATAATCTAACCGTTTATTATAAAACTTCTGGTTCAATACAGTTTTATTTCATTTCTATGTATGAATATTTGATTCAATACAATATCACTGGACTTTTGGTTCAATACAATGTATATTTCACTTATGAACTTCTGGTTCATACTATATATATTTCACTTTTACGTGTGAACTTCTGGTTCAATACAATATTTACTTGTTCGAGTTTATAAATCAGTATACCTTAATTTATTATATCTAAAAAGATGATTAGACCGAAATCTCAATAAAATGATCATTGTCCCCTTCTTTTGATTACAAATCTTTTCCCTTTTTCTTGGTGGAATCAATGATACGCGGAGCCAACGCTCTTTTACGCGTTAAATAACGCATTTAAATAGATCACTTTGGGAGAAAATCAAATCCATCAAAATGGATGTTATATTATCAAATATTTGCAAGTACTACTCAAATCTTCCGATAAATGTTCTGAAAAAGATTTACCGAGTTCGACTCAAAAGATTAAGGCTGCTGATGGATCAAGGTATCCCAGAAGATGTTCGTTGGTTGATCTAAGCAAAAGTTCGTTTAGCTGGTGAATTACCAGATTCATTTTCTAAGCACATGCCTGGCTTATGTAAGAGTACTTTTGTAAAGAAGCGAAGAGCGAAAAGATTGAAAAGTTGTTACAAATGTGCTCGATGGACATGTAATACCCGTTGTAAGTCAATAGGATATCCATCCATAAATCGAGATGATAAGATAGACTTCATTAAGGGTGGACTGAGTAAGGAGTCATTGGATGATATCCGATTAACTCTTGAGACGCACCCTAGTGGATATGTGCAGCGTAAGCTACTATCTTTATGGGCTAAATTCATCAGCGATAAAGACTGTTACAGTCTCAAAAATATAATAGCAAAAGATCCTGTTTGTCAGGCTGTTATAAACAATGATGTTTTGGCTACTCAACATTGATACAAGGTAAATTAGTATAGTGTATATGTTTTAACAAAGTATTTTATATTTACATTTTTTTCGCGTATTAACAGATTGTATCTGAGAGATCACCGAAAGATTATCCATTATGGAGCAAAATATATGCTGTCAGAGACAAGATCAAAAGTGGTGCCATTTAGTCAAAAGTAAATAGTAACTTTTTCAAAAGAAGAGCAGTAAATAGTGAATATTTTCAAGTTTAAAACGTTAGATAATTTCGCAGTTTAAAGCATCCCAAAATAACAATTTCTTGTAAGTTTTCCTTCCTTTTATTCTTAAAAGATGGAGGGATCAAAACTTCGATAGATCAAAACTATTTGTGTATTTTGTGGATCAAAAATCGGGAGAGGCTTTGAGTATCTAGAAGCATCAGTGCTTCTAGGGAAGAAGTTGGGAGAGAGAAGTATCAATCTAGTATATGGAGGGGGCAGCAGTGGATTGATGGGTTGTGTTTCACAATCCATTCAAGCAGAACAAGCAAGAGTGATTGGTGTTATACCCGTTCCTTTAGCTAATGTCGCAAGCAAAACACGAGGGCATGAAGTACAGACGTTATCTATCCATGAACGCATAACTTGCATGTTATATGGTTCTGATGCCTTCATTTCCATTCCTGGAGGTTTTGGTACTTTAGAGGAAATCTTTAATATTACCTTATGGGCTCAGCTGGGTCTCTATACTAAGCCTATTGGACTTTTAAATGTTAACAACTTCTTCGATGGTTTACTAACATTTCTTGATTATGCTGTGGAACAGGGATTCATCTCTCCATTTTCTAGGAGGATCCTTATTTATGCTCCCACTATCGATGAACTGCTGGAAAAGTTACAATCATATGTTACAATACAAGATCCAGCAGGAGTCAAAATAGATTGGTCGCAAGGAAGGGGTATCAAGCGAAAATGGAGTCCGGTTAATGTAAATTTATCCTTATGAATCTCAAAATATTGTGGGTGGTAGAGTATGGGATATTCTTACTCTTGAGACAGGCCTCTAATGTTGATGAGTATTTGAACTTAATCTTGTGAACCTCAAAAGGATTAGGAGTGGTGGAGTATGGAGTATTCTTACTCTTGAGACAGACACAAAAAGATTAGGGGTGGTAGAGTACGGGGTATTATTACTCTTGATACACACCTATACTTTTGAGGATCATGAATGTTTCCCCCCATTTGTGTTTTGCATGTATGACTCGTTTATACTTCTTCAGGAGCAATAATAATAATATCATTTCAGTATGTTTAGATGATAATCTTTACTTCTTCTGGAGTAAATATGTACATCTTCTGGAGTGCATAAGTGCTTGTGCAATAACTTTGATCAAATCTTTTTATCTCAATCATATAATATTTATCTCATGATATTGATGATATTATTTTCACATTAGCCATATCCGTGCTATCATGTGATATTATCTTATCATACATCAACATTTTTCTTGTTGAATAATTTATTTTCACCCACCATTTCAAATACAGATATTGGTAACTTCTGATACCAAATGATAAAATATTTTCCTTAAGACCCAACAATCTTTTGATAATGGTAACTTATGGTACCATTTGTTGAAATATCAAATAACAGCAATATATTAAATTTATATGAGTAGAAGTATTTAAAATCAGTAGAACCAACCATATAGGTGGTAACGTGATATGTATATTTAAAGCTGATAAAACCAACCATATAGGTGGTAACAATATAAAGAAATAATTACATTTCATAAATGAGCAAGTCATATCTCCAAATCTGGTCAAGATATTCATAATAATTCAGGTCGTTGCAATAATGAGTTATACTCAACACATCATGACATGGCAACTATTATGTTACTTGTACCTTGTTTTAAATATTTTAATTTATTATATTGATCACATAGTAGTATTAAATGATTTAGAATATATATTCTATTAGCATTTATCATCAGATCAGTAATTATGATTAATCAAATTCGTTAAATCACGATTAATATACTTTAACGTATCATCAAGGGCAAAATCGTCTATATTTTAATATATTGGTCATATGAGTAAATCGAAACCGTCAATAGGTTTGAAATTTAATTTAGAACAAACTTACTTTTGGTCCGAAGTTCAAAATCTCGTCGGAATCCGCTAACGCGCCGCCCCGGTGGCCGGAAAAATCAACCCATCACCAGAATGTGCGCCTCGACGTCCTGAACATGCCTGTGGTCTCCGTTTCTCCAAAAGATCAACCATTTGGCTGGAATCAGCATTTTTCAGTCCCCCGACCTCTTCTTCTCCGGCCAATAACTTCGGTTTTAACCGTTGGATCAACGCCAAATTTCAGTCAAGTCTTCTCCTAAACAAGCCCGTTGATATGCCGCTGGCCGATCGTTGATCGGAGTATGAATCGTCCGGGATCAGCGCTTCAATTTCCGGTCAGATTTTGATTTTTTGCACAGTTTTCAGCCTTTCTTCTCCGGTCGATATCTTCTGTTTCAATCGTTGGATCATCCCCAAATTTCATGCCAGTCTTCTCCTTGACAAGCCCAATCTGATGGAGGTGGCCGATCGTTGATCGGATCTCTGGATCGGCCAGGATCTTTCTTTTTCAGTTCGACCAGAATTTGAAAAATTGGATAAATTTCGCCTTCTTTTCGAGCTCCCTTTTTGGCCCGTTCTTGATCGATTTCCAAATTTTTTTCCTTTTGCACAACATCGAGACCAAGTTTCTTTCCTCGTATGGAACTTTTTGAATCATACAAAGATGTAAAGTTTCCATCTTTCTTGAAGTTTTTTGAATCATACAAAGATGTAAAGTTTCCATCTTTCTTGAAGTTTTCAGATCTACAATGTATAGGTTATTTTCTAAAGCCAAAAGTGTTTGATTTGAGAAAGGAAAACGTTGATTAGTAATAATCGGGTTTCTGATACAGATGCTCATAATTTAGATGCAACTGTAGAGTATACTCCCGTCGTATTACTCAATTGGCTAGAGACTCGTACTGATAACGTGTTGTAAAACTATCAAATCAAAATATAAGAACGAGAGAGAGAGAGAGAGAGAGAGAGAAATTGCTTATCTTAATTGTATTCCAAATGAGTAATATATGCTCATATTTATAGGGGTAGATAATGGTACAAGTTTACAGGAATATAATGACATATATATACATTATTTATAACAGTTATTATAAATTTGCAAAAAATAATTTATTTGAGAAAAATAAAAATAAACACTTCCAAAATTAAAGAGACTTGTGAACTGTGACTGATCTACTTTTTTTTTTTATATAGAAATCTCAAATCAGCCACAAAACCCCAGAAATCAATCGCCACTGCCCTAACCACCCCTCAATATTTAGGCATTTTTATTAATTCGTTATTATTATTTTGTTTCATGGTTATTTTCGTTTAATGTTGATTTTGAGGCCCATTTTTGCGCTGATGAATACAAATATTCTTATACGTGATTGGTGGATTGAAAATCAATTGAGTTTTAATTGGATACAATTGTTCTGTCCTACTTTGATTAGAGTTACGATTCAATAATAGTTGTAACCTGTCTATAAAGAGGAACTTCTTTATTAGATTTCTTTTGAAAGATCAATTTCTGGGTTCACATTACTCAAGTCTTTGCTTTAGAGTCTATTTACCGAATTATTGCCATTGGATTATATAGTTGGTTCTGATATTTGGCTAATTTCTACAGTTCAAAGGTAAGGCTGTCACTCTGGGATAATTTTTGTGATTTGAGCCTGAAAATGAGGGTTAAGAGAGTTCGGGTTTTATAAATCAAGAATTACATTACAGAGTTTTTGATTTAGGGTTAGATTTAACAGTTGATATTGTGCGGATGAGAGGAGGGGGGAGATGAGAGGTGAAATTTCGGACTTGAGGGGACAACAATGACTACAGGGTCATTGGGTCTTCGATCCTCGGGAAGTTATGGGTCATTGCAACTACAGCAATTTCAGAGTAGTTTATTATCATCTCCAATCCAAACTGCGCCATCACCTCTGGTTCCAAGAAAGCCTGCCAAGATGCTTAAGGAAAAGGACAAACTTTTTCATTGGATCTGCAAATTCGCTCCCCGGAAGAAGGTTGGAATGCTGCTCTTGTCTGTTGTTTCCGCTGCTGTTTTTGTCTGGGTTTTATATATTGGAAAAGGTTCGTCTTCCTGTTTTCAATTCTTGTTTTCAAGATTCTTTCTGCATTCTTAATTTTGGCTCTAGCTTATATCTATATCTGTATTTGTAATAAGGAGCACAATGCATCTAGTTGCAAACCAAATTATATGTTCGTGAATGAATTGAAAATATAATTGTTTATTGTTTTTCTTCATATGAGTTTCCATTCATGGTGGAGATTGTTCAGAATTAGATATTCTCTTAATCAGCTGTGTGGGGGTTGAATGTGATTTTAGGATCAAGACGTTGATCAGTTAATCAAAATCAATTAAAGTCTTTGTTCAATCTGTGTTCTGCTTGTTTGCAGGTGGAGATTCACAAGAACCTATTTTGTCAAATATGAGTATTAAATCCCCGATAATATATGGGGACAAAGATAGTCTTACTGCGGCTTTTACTTCTGACGTAAACAATGTGGTCGGAATTGCAGTTATAGACCCTCCACCTCTGCCTCCAAATCCGTCACCTCCTGTATATTTCACAGGATATACTCTTCCTCCTGGGAATCCATGTGAGGGTTTTACATTGCCTCCGCCACCAGCGGATAGAAAGAGGACCGGACCACGTCGTAAGTTTACATTATTTCACTTCCTGAGATTTCATGTTATTTCGTTTGTGGAAACATCAAGGTAACTTGAGTGTTAGACTCTACGAACCAAGATATGCTTACTTTGATCTTAACATGTTATTTTAATTAATGAGTAATACTATTAATTCATAGTCTAGATAGTCAACGCTTCATGTGGCAGTGGGTCAAGCAGCATTATCCAATGTTTATAAATGCATTCCAACTTATTCCAACTTCATTGTACAATGTAGCATTGACCCCACTTCACTGCTACATAGACCCGTCACCATCTAGATTTTACATGAATCGCATTATTCTTTTTTAAAACTGAGCCAATCATTTTGCTCGATTTTCTTGTTTTTTTGCTTTGTCAGCATGTCCAGTATGCTACCTTCCTTTGGAACAAGCTATTTCCCTAATGCCAACTGCACCATCCTTTTCTCCCGTGCTTAAGAATTTGATATATGTTCATGAGGAGAATTTAACCAAAACCGAGTTTGGAGGCTCTGAATTCGGTGGATATCCTTCACTGAGACAGAGGAGTGATTCTTATGATATAAGAGAGTCCATGGGAGTGCATTGTGGGTAGGATGATTTTAGTGGAACTATTTTTTTTTTTTTAATTTTTTTTTTCCTCCTCATATTGCTCTTTTAAGTCCATATGCTTCTTATGGGAAATTAAACATTCTCTGTAGGTTTGTTAGAGGAACCAAACCTGGCCGCCTGACAGGTTTTGACATTAATGATTCTGATCTTCTTCAGATGGAAAGTTGTCGAGGGGTAGTTGTTGCATCCGCAATTTTTGGTACTGATCCAACATAATGTTTGATTTCTATATTAAATCTTTTGGTAATAATACATGATGTTTGTTCTTATCAGGGGCATTTGATTTAATACGACAACCAAAGAACATTAGTGAGTATGCCAAAAAATATGTCTGCTTCCATATGTTTGTGGATGAAGAAACGGAAACATTTTTGATCAATTCTAATGAGCTGGATAGTAGCAAGAAAATTGGGCTATGGAGAATAGTAGTTGTTCGCAACCTACCTTACTCTGATCCAAGGCGGAATGGAAAGGTAAATTTCTCGAACATTAGTTATTACGCACTTTCTGATTTGATCTGTGTTTGTTCCGTTGACATTCAATCTTCAATTAGAATAATCATTATATATGGTAGATGGTGTTATCCGAAACAAATATAATTAATCATTCACCCTTATGTGTAAGAAAGCTGTCAGCACATTGTAAAGGTTGAGGTGAAGTCAAAATTCTTAGTAATTATTTACTTAATAAAAATTCTAACTTATTTCAAGAAAGAAAATCTGATTAAAAGTCCATTATGATCTTTAGATCAACGCATAAATTCATCACTTCAATATTCACTTTTTGTAGGAGATGAACTTTAATAAAGAATCCTCTGATCTCTGCAGTTAGTAATATCTGTAGTAAGCACATATTATTATTAAAAGTTTATTGCAGGAGGAGAAATTTGGTGTAAAGGTGGTCGGCCATGAGATTAAGATATGTTAAGACGATTATCATTTCTTTTACAAAATTTAGCAGCCTTACACTGCATTTACCCTATCCTGCAATTAAAGAGTCTGATTCCTCATCTCAGAACCTATCTGAAGTTTTCTTTTTAAAGGAGTTAGTGCTCATCTTTGCGTTTCACAATTCTCTCTTAAATGGCTCTCTATCATATATTTATGTTTTAGAGCGCATCATGAGTTCAAATTTGCTGCGAAATCATTCGAATTAGTGAATATTATAATTAGCCATTGCCACTCCTGACAACTCTGGATTCTATAATTTTTCATTAATTGGATATTCAGATTTGTTTCCCCTTTCTGCATGATAACTTATTAATTGCCTCCTTAAGCTCTTGTTGGTCTATTCTCCATGTTCGTTTATTACTAATAATATTTACTTGTTTAAGGTTGTCCAAGCTTTTCTTCACTGCAAAAATAATGTCATACAAAATATGTAGTATATTCTATGTCAGATAATGACAGAGTCAGTAGGGTTCCCCAACCCTGCTTTTTTGATATGGTTGATCTTGCACTTACTGTTATTATTATGCATGCTACATCTAGTGGCCTCGTCATGTTATCAACACATTATCATAATGAAGATACTATTTACCCAACGAATTGTTGATAGAAACCCTTTCTTCAGCATGTGCTTTATTTCTTTTGAGTCCATTCTGCCTGTTCTGCAACAGAGCAGTCATTTATATTTGATGCGTCTACTGATTGTTTTAATTATATATGCTCTTGCAATTCAGGTTCCCAAGCTTCTACTTCATAGGCTTTTCCCTAATGCTCGATACTCGATGTGGGTTGATGCGAAACTTGAGCTGGTTGTGGATCCATATCAGATTCTTGAAAGGTACGTCTAATTTACTATAATTAGCAAAAATTGTTGTTTCTGTTGTTATAGAACGTTTCATTACTCGTAAATGCATAAGCTGACAAACATAATTTTTATCCACATATTTCTTATGACACAAAACTTTTATCTACTTGATAACCATACGTTCCTTGAATCACACGACATAAAATCACCCACTTAAAAGCTTCCCCAAGCAAGCACATAATAGTTATGTCAAATGCCAAGTCTTCATTGTTTTAGGTTTTTCTTTCCAGTGTTCGGAACATCAAATCTAGTCACTTTTGATATCCCAGCAGATCTAGCAATGAACAGAGTAGAATAGCAAAGAAGGACCATCCTTCATGACCTTCAAGTTTATTGGGAATAAGGCTTGATTTGTTGTTGTTGTGCACGTCAAATTACGAGGAGGGAGGAAACTCATTCCATGGGGTAACTCTTCGTAGTGAAGTTTTAAAATTTGCATTCTTTGATGTGGTTTGAGATTTGAAAGGAAGATGATTTAGTGTATTAAATTCTTATTTGTTCATCTACACGTGTCTTAATTAACATATATTCATAAATATATATCAAAATTTAGTACAAGTATTATCAGAATTACCGTCATAAAACAATATGTAATCTCATTATGCTCAATTGATAGTTTAATCACTTTCAAACCGGATTTTTTTGGTTCCTTATCCCCCGAGTCTATATACAAGATGCTTTGCCTGACGTTGTTATTAATATTATTACAGGTTCTTGTGGAGGAAAAATGCTAGCTTCGCAATTTCAAGGCATTATAAGCGTTTTGATGTGTTTGTAGAAGCAGAAGCTAACAAGGCTGCTGGGAAATATGAAAATGCTTCCATTGACTTCCAGATTGATTTCTATAAAAAGGAGGGTTTAACCCCATTTTCTGCTGATAAATTTCCTATTACAAGTGGTAGGACAGTCGGACTTATTTTTCTTTATTTTGGTGACCTCATCTGCCATTCCATGTTGGACTAATATCAGTTGACAATGTCGTTTCTAGATGTTCCTGAAGGATGTGTTATAATAAGGGAGCACATTCCAATCTCCAATCTCTTCACTTGTCTTTGGTTTAACGAAGTCGATCGTTTTACTTCCAGAGACCAAATCAGTTTTTCGACTGTTAGGGACAAGATTGCGTCAAAGACAAATTACACTATCAGTATGTTCTTGGATTGTGAGAGGCGTAACTTCGTGGTGCAGGTGATCTTATTTTTGTCGACAGTTATTATTTCTGAGAAGATACACTGTAACGTATATATCTGTTTCTTTTGGATCTTTGTTGGTTTCATTATACTTTCGAAAAGTATAATTAAACGAGGCTTAATCTGTTGTTGTAACTACTCTATCGGAAGCTTTCGGTCGAGCTCATAACTTTATCACCTTTTATTTTTTATTTTTGTAGGGGTACCACAGAGATTTGCTTGAGAACTGGGCTCCTCCTCCACCAGAGGCAATTGTTCTTGTTCATCCTCCACCCCCAATTATCGATGAAAAACTAAAATCCCCACCTGGGACTTTTGCTGACAATATTGTAAGTAGTCCAATCAAGAAGGTTCCCACAAAGCGTGGGAGAGACCGGAAATCGAGGCGTCATCGGAAAGTCAATGCCGGCAGCAAGGATATCACAGCTACTTCAAAAATTTTGTTCTAGTCAAATTTTTATTCTTTCCTAACCCGGTACGAGATAAATCATTGCAGGGATAGGAATATGTGCGAGTTGAGCCTTGTAGTTATACTTCTACACAGCAGCTTTTATCTTTCTTTTTTTTTTTTAAATTAATTTTTTTGAAAAAGATGCAATATTTAATTATCCATTTTTTGTTGTACATATACATATTTTTTTCTAATAATTATCAGTTGTTGCTCCATTTCTTGTAGGTAGGTGTCAATTATTATTTTTGCAATGAATGTTGAGAGAATAACCTGATCTTACTTTACTTTGATTATTATTTTTTAACAAAAATCATGTGATAAATGATATAGAAAAGCACTGTTCATACACTGTTCATTGATGCAAGTATTGACGCCAGCGTGACGCACCTCCAGACGACGTCGTATTATCACCAAGCTGATCGAAACGACGTCGTTTGAAACATATGCGAAAAGCGATCCCTCTTGCAAATCTTTCTCTATCATTTTCTTACTTTTTCTTCTTCCTCCTTCCAACTCATTGCTTCCTCCATGGGCTCGAAGGCTCTTGAGAGATCGAAGAATCAAAATCCAACCCATAGCAGACGGTGTTCTTCCATGAATTCGTGAAAGTTCTTTGTAGGACCCAAAATCCTTCTTCACAACTGCCGGATTAAATATAGGCACAATTTTAATCAATTTTGGGCTTCAGTCCTGCACTAACATTCTCCAAATCCTGTTTTAACAAGGTAACACACTCCAAATTCAATTTTTAAGGTTTATGTTTGAGTTAATTTTTGTGTGATTTCCAATTGAAGGAGAATAGGCCTTTTAGGATTGAATTCAGAATTATTAGTGCAACTAGAATGTAATGTTATTGACATATTTGGACAGATTTGGGATTGAAAGACCCTTAAATTTGTGATTATAAGCAAAAATTGAATATGACCACGAAGTGTTTGACGAAATTTGCCATTGAAATTTTTTAAAATTTACTCTATATATTCTAGTTGCAAATCTTGAATTTTTTTGAAGCAACATATGCAAGAAGTAAGATTTTACACGAGCTATCAAAGAAGTAAGCAATACATAGTAGTTAATCAACAGAGTTATCTCACTTTGGAAAGGCCTCATCTTTCCCTTCACAAATCTATTGATCTCTTCATTCGCATGACAGCCAAGTTTTTCATTGGTTATCCTACTTGTAATTGTCAAAATTCCGCTGCTTGCTAGTGCAACCATCTTAATGTTGTATTTAGTAATCACAGTTCTCTTTCTTTGTGCTGCCTGCTTTCTTTGTGTTGTATTTTCATCATATCCTGCTTTGGATTGGCTACGAAGAGAAATATGAACTTCATGATCCAGTTTCTGTGTTGCTTCAATTTCAGTATGACTGTTTATTTTCCAAATGATTCACGCTTAAAATGTTTCCAAGCCATTAAATGATACAGGAAAAGGATCAGACAGTTGATTATAATAAATGATAAAATTTTAAGAAGGATGCAGATTATAATCAACATAGCAGGTGATCATACTTTCTTCGATAGACCCAAAATTGTTGATCCTTTTATGTTTTGGGCGAGTTTAATATACATTTTTAGTAATCAATGGGCTTCTCAATTATTTACTTCTTGAAAAAATTTCATTCAATTGCTAATCAATTGTTACCCATTTTCCTAATCCTTTTACCTTTCCTATTTTTGCTTTCTTTTCTAACTTCTCCTTCTTGAATGATTAGAAGCTGAAAAACCCCTAATTCGATATTCATACAAGTATCAGAATTGTAGAATTGTGGGTCTTGACTTTTTGGGGGGATTTTGGAATAACTTGAACAAGGTAATGATTTTAAGTTTCTTGTTTCTCCTTTCCCATGTTTTCTATTTTTTATGAGTTACATTCTACTTATGATTGTCCTTAACTCAAGATTGTAACATGTGTTTAATTTGGTATATTAATTAGTGGATTGAACTTGACTCTTTTAGGTTTGTTTTTATTTAATCTTATATTGAAATCATAATTGGTACTATGATAACTATAGCCTTTCCCATTAATTTTATAGTAATATTTGTACTTGAGTGTGACATTTGATTTATATTTCAGTAATATTTTCTGTTGTCTTGTTAGCTAATAGAATGTTGCATCTTTGAGATTTAATTCTAACGTTAGACAATGGATTCTAACTCCAATTATCTTATTAAACATTAGGCAAAGTTAGATTTTCATTCCTTTGTTTATTTATAATTTAGTATAGTGCCTGCTGAATGACTGAAAGCATTAGGCTGCGTTCTCTCTGTGTTTCAGTTTTCTGTTTTCATTTTTCAAAATGTTTTCTGTTTTTCATTTTCTGTGACTTTTTTCGAAATTGCTGAAAATGCGTTTGATTTGTTATTTCTGAAAACTGTCTTCGAAAATGAAAAGCTAGAAAACGCATTCTGTATAAAATTTTGAAGAAAATTATTTCTGTATACTTGTAATTATATTGTTTGTAAATATAAATGAAATAAATATATCATATTTGAGTTGCACAACAAAAATAAATGAAATAACCCCTATCACACAATTTGGTTATACCAAAAAAGTTCAAAAATTCATGTTGTCCTTCTAAAGTAATCGTTCCACATTTGGATAGTAATTTTCCCTTCTAAAGTAATCGTTCCATTTAATACTTTATATATATACATCATTTTAGTAAGCACTCATAACGTTTAAAATTTAAATTTCAATAAAATTTACAGAAATCAATTTACGTTAATTAATAATGCCCTTACAAAATAAGTGTTCATAATGCAAAAGTAAAAAAGAAATGTTTAATAAATAATAATTAAGCACATGATACATCATCAGAAAGATGGTTGAATTTGGAGTTCGACGCAAAAAACAGAGTGCAATTCAGAGTTGTACATCAACAGTTATACATGTTTGAAAACAATAACCTATAAAGCAAATACGAGAAGGACTAAATTGAAAAGAAAAAAAGTAAAATTTGTGAACTAATGTGCAACAAAATCTGAAGTTGAGGGACCTAAGTTGCAAATAAATTATGTTATTTTCTAAAAAAATTTCAAAATTTAAGGATTAAAATGACAAGTTTTGAAAAATAAGGATCAATAATGTAATTAAAAATGGCAAATTTTGACAAATTTCAATTTTTTTTATTATTTTAATTTTTTTTACGTTGAAAACGCTCGTTTTCCACTTAATAGGTATAAATTTCGGAAAACGCGGAAAACGTGATTTTCACGTTTTCCATTTCCTTTACAAATTTTGAAAACGTTTTCGGATTTTTTTTTTCGAAAACGGTACAAGAGAAAGCGTTTTTCGCGTTTTCGAAAATGAAAAACGGAAAACGGCTGAAAAACGCTAAAGAGAACGCAGCCTTACTGTCTACCATAGATTTCACCATTTGCAAATTCATTTTTGTATGATACCGATCAATGTAAATGCTCATTTAAGTACAACAAATCTTATTTGAAGTGCTTAGCTTAAAGTATTTTTGTGTTCATGCAGATGTAAGTCTAAGTACTGCAACGTGACGTGATTAGCATGGGAGGCGTTGCAGTATTTTCTTCGTTCTTTCCCATGTATTTGAACTTTATTTTCATATTCATTTAATAAAAAAAACTCACTCTTGTACAAATATACTCATCATACCATTCTGTCAATATCACAACATACATGATGCCCAGAGTCGTGTAATGCACGACGCTTCACTAGTTGTACATAATTTTTTGAATCAAAACTTGGAAAAGGCCAATAGGAACTAGGGATGTCAACGAGCTGGGCCGGCTTGCGAGCCAAAGATCAAGACTCGAGCTTTTTGGGGTCGAGCTTTTTTTGGCCCGAGCCGAGCTAAAGCTCGTCCTAAAAAATAAGGCTCGACTCGAGCTTTAGCCCGAGCCGAGCCGAGCCAGTCCCGAGCTTTTACTTTTTTTTTTTATTTTATTTTTATAGCAAAAATTCATAAAATTTGTATTGAAAATGTGTATATATAGCAAGTTGAACCGAGCTCGTGGTCGAAATTCATTGTTCAAGCTCCTATCGAATTTTTTTAGCGGGCTTTTTTTGGCTCGAGCCGAGCCGAGCCGAGTCAAAGCCCGTTTCTCAAAAAAAAAGCTCGGCTCGAGCTTTGGCTCGAAATCTCGAGCCGCGAGCCGAGCTTAGCCCGAGCTTTTTCCGAGCCGAGCCTAAGCGGCCCGAACCGACGAGCCGTTTAGCCATTCCTAATAGGAACATAGGCTAATGTTTTGGTTAATTCAAATAGCGAAAGTCGCATTTGTGAACAGCGACTTCAAGTTAAAAAAGCTCCCAACATTTTCAACGAAATTGGTGAAAACTCTAAACCCTAGAAAGCTGTAGATTTCTTTACTGTACTGATAAAAAACCCTCTCAAGAGACGATATTAAACACGACAATGGCGAATCGACGCTGTATTCAAAACCTAAATCGTCATCTCCAGTTCCTCAGAACCCGAGCTCCGCACCTCAATCCCCAAATCCTTGCGCCTACGTCAAAATACACTCTCCATTCCGACTTGATCCCTAAATCACTACATCGTTTATTCAACAGCAATGATATTAACGCACAGAGTGTATTTGTCCGGAACTTCTGCTCCAATCGAATTGATGATACTGACGAAGAAGAAGAGGATGATGATTATGGAAGTGAAGGAGAAGACATAGAGAGTGCGGACGATGAGAGGGAAAATGAGAGAGCTGTATTTTCTCCCGAGGATAAAGAAAAAGAGGCAGCTGAAATCGGGTACAAAGTCGTAAGTCCGCTTCACAAGTCTGACCGGGTCTTCAAACCATATGAACCGGTTTTTGCTGTGGTTCAGGTTCGTTGAAATCATCCCACTTAGTTTTTCATTTATGTTGTCTTCTTCGATTTTTTTTGAATTTTGTAAGATGATATAAATTGGACTGTGTTTTAGGGAAGTGTTAGCTACGAGACCAAACAACGAGCATGTTTGGTCAAGCTTAAGAGGTTTACTTATTAAGTAAAGATGGAAGTTCTGAAAAAATAAAGTCGTTTTATTAGTGAGTGTTGGAAATAAGCAAGTAACTTTTATTCACATTTAAAAAAAAAAAAAATGAAGTTAACGTGCTTGGACAAAAAAAGCTGCTTACTTTTAAGCTTAGTCAAACATGCTTCAAGTACAGCTGCTGAAAAACAATTTACCAAACACCAATTAATTTTCGCGTGATGCTGAAAAAGGGTTATATTTTTATCTTCCTTCAGCAGTAAATTGTGTTCTTGCATAGACCTAGACCTCAACTTTGTACAAGTATGTAGATGTATTTCCCGAAATGATATGTTTGCTGCTGCTGTTGTGGATTGCTTAGATTGGGTCACACCAGTTTAAGGTGAGCAATGGGGATTGCATATATGCCGAGAAATTGAAGTACTGCAACGTCAATGACAAGGTTATTGAACTCGCATTTAGTTTGCATTGATTCTCTTCTTCTGGTCCTATCTTTTATCTGAAGTGCAGAAAAAAGTTGTTTCTAGTTGCTTATAAGATGACTTCTAGGATTCTCACTCTCTCCTTATAACCTGTAGTTTGCTTATCCATGGATATGAATTGGAAAAATTCGATAGTTTGAACTTCACTAGCAACATTACTTCACAATTATCTTGGACTCAACATGACTAATTCTTTGTTTCAAGCAACACCTTGTGCAGTTCATAATTTGCCCAAAGTTTCATATTTCCCTTGAGCCATAATGCCATTAATTATTAAAAGTTCAAATTCTGATAATACTTTATGATTGAATATATAGGTAGTAGGTCCTAAATTTGATATCTGCCTTTCAATTTCAATGCTCATTGCTTCTGGACTAAAATGATCTTCCTGCTTCTTCTAGGCTTCTTACCTCTGGTAGAAACTATCCATATATAGCTATAGCCTAACTTGTTTCCATATAAAATACTATGCATGTGTGGTAATATATTCCATTCTATGTAACTGTCATTCATTTTGATCTGAAAGGCATCTTGAAGAACATCAATTAGTGTGGTCATTCTCTTCACTTTTGCTTTTTTTTTTTTTTTTTTCCCCTACTTCACACTCAGCTTCAATTAGTGTGGTCATTCTCTTCACTTTTGCTTCTTCTTTTTTTTTTACCTACTTCACACTCTGCCAAAAAAAATAAAATAAATAAATAAATAATGAAAAGATGAGTTTTACTTTTGTGGCAATATCTCCCACGTCTGCATCATCTCCAGGCAAAAGCTTTATCATGTTGCACTTTCATTTCAACTCAGTCTCAGATTAATTGTAACCAAAGGTCGACATCACCATATATTCTGTTGTTTGAAGCTATCTGGATACCTTGCAATCTCTCTTAATGATATTCTGTTGGAAACCTACTTCATTTTTTGCATGTTTTATTTTGTTCACACTGTAAATAAACTAGAAACCCAGGTGCTTCGATGGTTTTCTGAATTTTCGTGCATTACTCCGTCTCCAACACTTGCTACTAGCACTTACGATCTGTCAATATTTGAATCTTTGGCATGTGCTTATATGCACTAAACACTTTGATTATTGAGCCTGGCCAATATTCCCCCCAGTAGTGGATTATAAATGAAAATAAGATGGATGATCAATTACAGCTTGGCCCTGTAGAATAATTGGTGCAAATCTTGTGGTTGTAATGACTAGCTATATGTCACATATGGTAGTTGACTTAATTCTCATGTCCATGATAGAGTGCACAAGTCACATAAGGAAGTTAGTTGGGTAATATTTTGGATTTAGGTCCAATTAAACTAAAAATTGGAATTTGACGTGAATAGATACGATCGCTCATAAATTGCCTACTAAAATTTCTGTCCTCCAGTAACTACGACTTGTTAAGGGGCATATCTCATTAGCAGATAGGGCATTTGAGATACAATAACATTGTCGTATTTCCTGTAGCGTTTGACCTTGGTATGGAACATCAAAGGCTTTGAGATGTACGTTGCTATTTTTTTTAATGTAAAAATCACAGCGCCACAATGATGGATATTATTGATCGGAGGTTTAGGAGATACTGCGCCTTAAACTAATTTGCGGATGTCCTATCTTAAACTTTTTATATATTTTCAAGTTGAATTTGTTTAATTATCTAATTGTTGATGTTAATTATTTATATCAAGTTGGAGTAACTCTGTTTGGAATGTTAACTGATGCAATCATTGACCATCCTGTTGCAGTTGATCCTCAATAAGGTTCTTATGTTGGGATCAAAAACTCAAACAATCATTGGTCGACCAATTTTGCCTGATGCAGCTGTTCACGCTGTTGTTGAGGAGCATGTAAGATACTTCTAGATTGAATATTTCATTTTTCTGTAATTTGTGTGAGATCTGACTAGTTTCATATATAATGAACATATTTCGCAGTTGAATTGAATCTATTGCTTATAAACTAGGGAATCTTATATCTCAAGTTCTTATTCAGAGGAAATTTCAAAGATGATCGTAATACTTGGTGAGCTATGCAAATAATATGGCTATTAAAAGCTTCTTGATACTCGTCACTCGTCATTTGTTTTCTTCTATGATGTTGGTTTGTAATTAGATGGAGAAAACATTATTTGTAACTTGAGTGATAGTGAACTTGGAGGTGTGCATTAAAAAAAAAAAAAAGGTGATCCTATGGACTCGATGAAGGTGTCTTTACAAGACGATGATGCTTTTCGTAGAGGTCAGATTTGAAGTTTTGAATGTGTTGATATTCTGTGTGATTGTGAAACAATGCTGCAACTATTGTTTGAAAGTAATTACTTATTGATGGTAGGGTATGTTGATAATCTATGCGATTGTAAAATTTAACGACGCTGCAACTATTGTTTGAAAGTAATTGCTTATTGACATCGGGGTAAACGATATCATGGTTTCCCTTGCCCTCGCATGGTCCCAAGCAAGTTTAAGCATATTTACCCCTTGCACTTAAGACAGGGATTAAGGGCTACTTCTTGCTTCTTCTTTGATATGCACCATTTAATCTTGCAGGCATTAGATGCAAAAGTGATCATATTCAAGAAAAAGAGAAGGAAGAATTATAGAAGAACAAAAGGGCATCGTCAGGTTATTGAATTTTTTATAAACTAGAATTTTACTTCATTAATATTGTTCTTCTCTGTTTCTTGATGTTCAAGATCTTGCTCTTTCTTCTATAAGTCCAAAGAAATAGATAGGTTATACCGTAAAATTGATTTCCTTCGTCTTCCTGTTCCAGGAATTGACAAAATTAAGGATAACAGATATATTAGGGATTGAAAAACCAGAATATGAATCATCTTTGAATACAGAGAAGAAAGAAAAGATCTCATCTTTGAAGACAGAGAAGAAAGAAAAGCCAGAAAAGATACCAGTTGCGGCTTAAGTATGACTTGTGTTCAAAGGGCTGGCTCTTTCCGACCAATATTTAGTAACAGCTTCTCAACAGCACGCCCAGGGGTTTGGAACGGGCGGGCTGTATATTCATCTCTATTTTACTGCCATCGTTTATCTTTTATCTTTTCTTCCCTCCAATTTCCCGGAACCGATATCTGATGTAGTTAATTGAAATTAGCTGTAGATGCTGCTTGAGACAGTTTTGTTTCTTCATTCTGGTTTCTTACCATATAATTAATATAAGCAGGGATGTCATAAGAGCACAGCGCTGCTGCAGGATTGATGTACTGAATCTTCAGTCTTGTATTAGTGGTGGAAAATATGTGATTTTTTTCAGGAGCAATTTTTTCCCTTGTATCTATTACTCTTCAAAAAAGGATACTGTGTGATTATTTAACACTTATGTTGGTTGGTACGTACCATTAGACTGAACTCGTCTCCACTGCATATAACGGATAAAACTTTTTCATTTTTCTAATATAGTACCGAACCAAACAGTTATGTCTCTTGCAACTTTTGAGGAGAGTTCGTGGGAAGGCAAGTTAATTATTTAAACACCAATTGATCAAACCATGAAATAGCCTCCCAATGGAACTATCATAGCCTGCCGGTAAACTTGACGGATCACCTGAATCATTTATGCTATTATGTAATAACCGATCTATAATATTTGGCAATAATCATCTAAAAAGATAAAATTTCCAAAATCAAATGGTAACAACTAAGTTCGTTCATTTGTTACAAGGTGCTACTTGTATCGTTTTCTATTGGTTCATAGGCTAAGTTATTTCTCCTACAGCATACAAGAAGTCCTTCAATTTTGCTCATGTGCATAAGATTGTAATTCCTCATCCTTAATAAAAGAAAACAGTTCTTCAACCACAGATGCAGATGAAATAACCTTTTCACCAAGAGATTCCGATAACTTCTCCACGTCTCCCTTCTTTTCCAGATATTCGAAGCAGGTGATCAAGGCATCCTTGCTAGAGTCGGGGGAACATGTCGAGATTGCCTTCTTCAATGCTTCCACTGCTTTCGAAACTTGATTTCTCAAGATATATCCACCTGCCATATGGCGCCATGTAGTTACATTAGGATCACCCCCTTTCGATATTCCTCTGTCTAAAAGAGCTTCAGCTTTCTCCAAAAGACGATTCCTGCAATATACATCAATCAAGAAGTTGGGAATACGGAAATCATAAGATAGTTCTCTCGACTCCCATTCTTCAAAAATCTTCTCAATGCCCTCAACGTCATCAAACTGCATTAAGGCTCGTATCATTCTCATGTAGACCTTATTAAAGACTTTGTTGTTTTGTTTGTACTCATCCCATATTCGATATAACTCCTCTTTCTTGCCCATTTCTGCATAAAGGTGGAGGATGAACATTACTGCAAGATCCTTTCTCTTCATCTCACCCATCAAACTCTCTATTTTACGCAGCATTTCCAATGCTTTATCCATAAAACCCGCTCTTAAGTATTTTTGAGCTACAATAGCATACGTATTCCAGTCCAGAACATTGCTGGAATCAGATTGCATAATACTTAAAATTTTATCCATTCCTGTAGGATCAGAAGCAGTAGCACAAGCACTCAAACGAATGGTGAGTGTGTATCGATCAAAAGGAATACCCTTTTCTTCCATTTCATTCACTAAATCGTCAAGCTTTTCCCGGTTTCCCAATTGATAGTAGAGTTTCATAATAATATTATACCATACTGGTCTAGTAACATAACCCATGTCCCTAGCTTTCTGCATAATGGCCTCTGCTTTATCCACTGACTTAGCAAGCACATAGCAGTTGAGTAGGGTAACATGAGCAACAACTTTCAAATTTGCTGGAATGGTGTCGAAATAATTCTCAACTTGTTCTAAACCGTAAACGCTAAACAATAATTGCATTCGGATGGCAACATCTGAAGAGTTCATGCGAAAGTATCGTTTATCAGTCATCCATAGAGATACCTGACCATATATCACGAGAACTCAGTAGACAAATTCATACAAAAATGATACTACGATATTTCTAATCTCTATACTTCAGATCATCGTGGCAACATTTACTTCTTTAGATAATTTTCTCAAATTCAAATTTGGTTAATGGAATAATATTGTTGCTCTTCATTGTATTTCAGAAATAGCATTTCCAAGAATCCTTACTTAAATTTCTATACAGTCATTGTTCTTGTTATATATCTCACCATTCATTAATTCCTGTCCCATTTTCTCTGGCAACATTATTTTTTCATGGTTTAAAAGCTACGCTCGAAAGAGCATGCTTGGCCAAGCCTGGAAAAAGTAATTTTCCTTAAGCAACCTAAACATGCTTGGAACTTGAAACTGTTAAGTAACTTTTACTTAATTTTAAGCTTATCGAAATAAGCTCTAAATATCAATGTCTTCTACTGAAAACAGTAGAAATAACAAATTACAGGCCAAATTGATGAAGTATACAGATTTGTACACACACTACAAAATTACAGGCAAAACATATTTGAACAACAACGACGACGACGACGACAATGTTGGAAAAATTGGTTTTGACCAATTTATGTGATTATTTAAGTGGAACCATTAGTTGATGAATGGAAAATTAAGCCACTTATATTTGTGACAATATTGGAAATTTAGTAGAATATTATAAAATATTCTAGAATTAATTTAATGAAAAGATGTGTCTTTTCATATAAAAGGTTGTGACTTTTTGAATTAATATTTTTCAATAATTGTGTCTCTTCAATTAGATACAAATTTGAAATGATGTGGTCTCTTGTAAGGGTTGTGTCTTTTGAGACACAACTTTTCAACATCCATATATAGACCTATATGCTTAGATTTTTCATTCATTCATCAATCATTTATTTTTCATGATTGCATTATCATACTTATGCATATTCACTTCAAAATATTTTGCATTTATTTGGAGTCGAGTTTCATATGAAGAGAGTTCAAAGCATAAGTAAGGTTCGTTGGTCTTCGTAATTTGGAGTGCTCCTATTGCGGGACGTGGTCGTTGTATCTTGGGAGACGAATGCCGGAAAACCGTTAGCACCCGTACGGGACATTATCATCTTAAGGACAAAGAGTCCAACTCTTGCCTCGACCAAATTCTTATTCATGCATTTTTTGTTTTCTATTTCATATATTCGATTTTGGTAAGTTGGAATTCTGTCAAACTTTATGCATGTAAAAGGTACGTTATTAGAATATAATTATGCACATTAACTTTTTACCAACAATCTTAAGACGATAATGTCCCGCACAGGTGCTAACGATTTTCCGGCATTCGTCTCCCAAGATACAACGACCACGTCCCACAATAGGAGCACTCCAAATTACGAAGACCAACGAACCTTACTTATGCTTTGAACTCTCTTCATATGAATCTCGACTCCAAATAAATGCAAAATATTTTGAAGTGAATATGAATTAGTATGATAATGCAATCATGAAAAATAAATGAATGATGAATTGATGAATAAATGAAAAATCCAAGCATATAGGTCTATATATGGATGTTGGAAAGTTGTGTCTCAAAAGACACAACCCTTACAACAGACACATCATTTCAAATTTGTCTCTAATTGAAGAGACACAATTATTGAAAAATATTAATTCAAAAAGTCACAACCTTTTATATGAAAAGACACATCTTTTCATTAAATTAATTCTAAAATATTTTATAATATTCTACTAATTTTCCAATATTGTCACAAATTTAAGTGGCTTAATTTTCCATTCATCAATTAATGGTTCCACTTAAATAATCACATAAATTGGTCAAAACCAATTTTTCCAACAATCCCCCACATGAATGAAAATTAATGCAAAGACTATGCAGATACTGAAGAGAGTACATGCGGAAAACTATTGCATCAGGAAATGTAGCTTTTGGCTTTGAACCTGCCTTAGTGAAATACTATCGGATTTACTGGTTAATCAGTGAACATGATGTCTTGAACTGTTTAACAGTTGGTGTAAACCAAGATAATAGTATTGACACAATAACTTTCCTAACACTTTCGGTTCTCACGGTTGTGTTAATTTTGGCCCTGAATAACTCTTGGTTTCATAAGTGTTTTAGAGAATTGAAGCCTTAAAACATTCTCATAGAAACGGCCCCACTTCTCACTTATATAGGTGATCTCCTATTAAGAGTATTCTGCCTTACTCCACTTGAAATATTCAAGCTATAGGAATCATTAAGAGTTAAAACTTAACCTAGACACTATAGAAAGCACTTTGGTTTGACCATAGGAATGAGTAGGAATTTAATCCCAAGTGCTTAACTGAATCTTCGTAACTTAGTTGTCTCATTGAACCAAGTTCTTGGGATCTCCAGTCAGCATGGTTGAGTTATCATTACAAAGATTACAAGCGTAGTAGGCTTTAATCTCATTCCCTTCGATCAACAATTTAATGATCTCTTGATAAGTTTTTCGATATAGTGGATCCACAAAATAATACCATCTGAGATCAACTGCAATACAAGACGATCTATACCTTTTGAGACACAATCAATCAATGAAGCAGGTATAAACTTGTCACTTTTGGAACTCTGAAGCCATCATGCTTCAATCACTTTAGTTGAAGCTTTATTACAGTTATTCGTAACCCCCACAAGTCTAGGATATCGAATAAATAAGCTTCCAAATTTTCTTGAAATAAAATACTTATTTCTCACTTTGTCTAAAGCTCTTTGTCTAGAGCTCTAGTTCCAAAAATTCATTTTCAAATACCGCACTAGTATAGTAAACACATTTACTAATGGATATAAATCCTTACAATGGACGTCTATGTCCAAATATGGTACCAACAAATTTTCTAGGAATAGTGCAGTTCGATAATGTTCAAAATCTCGTTATAATTTGAAGAAAGCAAGGCCACCCCCACACTTCACGGGTAGTCCCAAGTTCAAGTTTTAATATATACTCGAACAACAACTCAGCACGATTGAGATAAGATTTGAAATCCAACACTATATGGATTAAATCTTAAAATCAAGAACCTTAAGGACTTAGATTTTTTTAAAGTCCAGAACTCGAAAGACTATATCAATAATCTTGGAAAACTTTTAAGGCCAAAGTTGCATATCCCAAGACCTTGAGTACTCAATATGCAATTAAATTCTTAATGTAAAAATTGCAACTCAAGTCCCTTGGCCTATCAAATTTCCAATTACAAGTCCTTTTCATCAAATCACCAATATAAAATATTCTAGAATTAATTTAATGAAAAGATGTGTCTTTTCATATAAAAGGTTGTGATTTTTTGAATTAATATTTTCTAATAATTGTGTCTCTTCAATTAGAGACAAATTTGAAATGATATGTCTCTTGTAAGGGTTGTGTCTTTTGAGGCACAACTTTCCAACATCCATTTATAGATCTATATGCTTGGACAGTGGCAGACGCAGGAATTTTGTAGTAGGGGCACAGTTTGTGGTAGATTTCACGGGGGTTCGGGGGCAGCGCCCCCGAAAATTTTTTTTTAGGAAAAGATCGAAAATAATGATAAAATTCAAATTCACAAAAGACAATGTACTAAATAATATACAATCTCACAAATATGCTAAATTATTTTCAGTAAAATCTACGTTATAATTCAAAAGAAATTGACAGATTATATCGCAGTAAACAATCAATTATATTCCTGTTTAGTGTAGATTAAAATTAGATTTTTCGTAGATTTTGATAAAAGTTGATGAGATGCGTGATTGAAAAGTTATGAGTCCTATGAAATTTATGGTTGAGATTGATTTTTAACTTTGACAAATATTAAAATTTAGATTTTAATTGATATCAAAAAGAGGCTATATTTACTTAATATATGTTACAATCTTTTACATATATTTCATCTAAAAGAATCTATTCAATATGCATAAATTTTAATTATTCAAAGTCGAAACTTTACCTTCATTCAACTAAAAAAAAAAACAATTATTCAACCATTCAAATCATATTTTTTGATTTTTTATTTTTGAACTTTTCAAAAAAAAAAAAAAAAAAAAAAAATCAAAATCAAAATGGAGGGGGTCACGTACCCCCCTAGGACCCCCCTATGGGTCCGCCACTGTGCTTGGATTTTTCATTCATTCATCAATTCATCATTCATTTATTTTTCATGATTGCATTATCATACTAATGCATATTCACTTCAAAATATTTTGCATTTATTTGGAGTCGAGTTTCATATGAAGAGAGTTCAAAGTATAAGTAAGGTTCGTTGTTCTTCGTAATTTGGAGTGCTCCTATTGCGGGACGTGATCGTTGTATCTTGGGAGACGAATGCCGAAAAACCGTTAGCACCGTACGGGGCATTATCGTCTTAAGGACAAAGAGTCCAACTCTTGCCTCGACCAAATTCTTATTCATGCATTTTTGGTTTTCTATTTCATATATTCGATTTTGGTAAGTTGTAATTCTGTCAAACTTTATGCATGTAAAATGTACGTTATTAGAACATAATTATGCACGTTAACTTTTTACCAACAGACAACAACGATGACAACAACAACGACAACCGACAACAACAATGTCCTTTAATAAAATATTTACCTAAATTTTAATGCTCAAACCATGATATGAGATCAGCCTATGTTTGGCTTATGTTTATAAATCGTATATAAACACTCGAGACATTTTTATTCACACATTTCGAAAGACTCACAAATATTAACCACTTAACACTAACCCATATGCCTAAATCAACAATAACTCAAGTTAAAACGAAAGATAAAGAAGAGATTATTAATAATAAGCAAACCTCAAGCGCATGTTTGAATCTTTTGTAAATTCTCAACTCATTGATCATATGTTGAAGCTGTGGTTTATCAACAGTATTTCCTTCTCTGATCCATTGGTCGAGGACTGGCACTATCGAGACATTAGGGTCACCCAACGGCGATATTCTCTTGTACAGTGACTTCGATTCCAACCCATTTTCTGAATTTCGTACTCGGGTTAAACTTGAGCTGAAAAAGTGCTTAAGGACTACTTTTTGGAAGAAATAATTCGCTTGCCAATTGTGCGAAAATGAAACAGAAAAAAGCTTCATTGCAATTTGGGAGTGACGGTAGAAGTGATCGAAGGGGAGAGGAGGTCAGATGTAATATGGTTTGGGCCGGGCTAACTCCGTGATCCGAGTCAGAGTTGGGTTACCTTTGTTGGGCTTTCAATTGGACCACGAATGATAAGGAAAGCCCATATAAGGCGAGGGGAGGTGAGGAAAAAAGATATTTTTCTGGGCCGGGCCAACTCTGTGATCTGAGTAAGTATTGGGCTTCCCTCGTTGGTCTTTTAATTGGACCACAATGGGTATAGAAAGCCCATCAAAAACAAGATTTGGAACTTTTTTATTCCCAATTCAGGTGATAATTACATTTGTTATTAAATAACTAGTATTACACATGTGCGACTTGTTACTCACATATATTGAAATTATATGATAACATATGAAATGAATATTTAATTAAAAATAAGAAACGAGGGAAGACAATTAATTACAAAAAAGGTACATTACACATACCTAGGGATGTCAATAATATTCATGAACTCGATACCCGATGGAGACCCGACATAAATGGGCGGGGATTACCCGACTAAATGTGTTCGTGGATAGGGTATGGAGGTAAACTTTAAAACCCCACAATGGATATGGGTCGGGTGTGGATTTTACTACAATACCCATACCCGACCCGCATACCCATTAATTTCTTAAAAAATTATAAAACTTAAAACAAAAGTGATTGTTTAAAAAAATAAAAAATAAATAAAAAGTAGAACTCAAATATCTATTGACATTGTTAACGTCTAAAAAATTGTTCAAATTCGCTTGTATAGTTTCAACATATAACAAGCTTTTTTTAACTCAAATTCAAGTGAAGTCCAACATTTAACTGATTCAAATTAATTCGGAGCACCTATAACCTATTTATAGCCTAAAAAAATAAATAATTAGTAATGAGTTTTAAATGGGTATAGAAGCAAACCCGCCTCCGACCCGCACCCAACTCGCAATTCTTAAATGTGTATATGGGTAGGGAATGGAAGTTGTAAATATTTAGTGGATAGGGTATGGGTTTAGCAAACCCGACTCATACCCGACCCATTTTCATCACTACACATATCTTAATTTTCTTCTTTTAATTTTTTTTACGGTTCATATATTTATTACTCCAAGAATTTCTTTAAATATTGTAATTTGAATTGATTTAAAACTTAAAATGGAAAAGAAAGATTACATTCAAATATAATTTGTAATAAGTAAAAAAATAAATATATCTGTGATATTAGCTCAGAATCTTACTTAATATTAAAGGAGGAGAATTTCCCGCCAATTTAACACAACTTTTTGTGATTTTTTGTATACAATATTATATATTATATATTTCATTTATTTTCACACTCAACTTTTATTGCTTTCACACTCAAAAGACCAAAACTCAACTTTTATTGTGTTCACACTGCTACTTTCACTTAAATATTTTTATGGAGATTTTTTTTTTACTTATTTATATTTGATTATTTGTGTTTAAACCTCTCTTTTCATAATTTTTTTTTTTATCTTTTAATGTTTTGAATTTTGCAAATAAGTATTTGTGTGCAGTCATACAAATTCAATGCAAAATTTTCAGTTCAAAATTATATCAAAATTGTATCACGCATCTAATACTAAATAAATCTTATTGTATAAAGTTTTTTATAAATAATCTTATTTTTTTTAGTTATTTAATACATCTAAAAATTTGAGCTCCTTTGTATTGCGTTCTATTAACTTAATTAGTATTTTTACAAAAAGTTACATTTAATACGTAAATAATTTTTTTCAAAAATTGTGATATTTTATTGGTATCAATCTTATGGATGAATAATTTCGTTCTGTCATACAAATCTAATATCGAATTTTCATTTATATTTATATCGAATATTTAATCAATTTGTATTAAATTTTATTTTAAATAATCATACTTTTAATTCAATATTTATGATTCTTAAATTTTTACAACAATAAGTAAATTGTCTCCCAATTTACTTAACTGATAATTGAGATGATCAATATTATATTATAATTTTCATTAAAAAACAATTACGTTGTATAAAAATTGCAAAAACTTATAATACCATGAATTTGATGCATATTTGTCAATCACAATTTTAGTTTTTTTTTCTTTTTTTATGATTATTAAATTCGTTTCTTATACGTATTGCTTTTCACTGTCAATTGTTAAAACAATAAATCTTATCTTTTATAGCATGATCTATATTATTAACTTTTTCATCTATTGTTTGATTGTTCAGAGTACATGGACATTGGAGATCCTACATTTAAATATTTATTTTGCAAAGCAAATTTTTGGTGCAAGGAGAAAGTGAATAAGCATTATAAAACATGTCGTAATTCGAAGTTTTCATTTTGTTGTGGGGTGAACACGATTTTTAATAATATTTCAAACCAAACCATTTAAAACGGTTTGGAATTTTTCCAAGCCAAACTAAACAATTTCATTTTTTAAACAAAATAAAATCAAACTATTTTTTGCGATTTGGTGCGGTTTGAAACCACGCATTGCCGATGAAAAAATTAGTATATTTTAAAGCGAGCTCAAAGACACATATTCATCTAAAATTTCGAGTTGAAACTAGCTCAAAAATAGTATTAAGTTTCTAATTGATTGCTTTGTTGTGAATCAATCCATGTTGACAAACAAACTAATTATATAGAAGTAAACTATCGTTAGCTCTTATTTTAAAAATTTTATTTTAAGAAAATATCTTGGATGATGATAATGAATTGTAGGAAGAAAAATTATTTCCAAATGATTGTGGATTTGAACAAATTAATCTTTGTCTCCTCAATTTTGATTTGTTGACAATAAAAAGTATATTGCTTTTTTTTTTTTTTTTTAAATTGAACATTTGTCTTTATTTTTATTTTTTAAAATTTGGCGGGTTGGCTGTTTGAAATCGCGATTTTGACAATTGAAACCTAAACCAAATTGTTTAAGGTGGTTTGGAATTTTTACAAACCAAACCATTTGTTGCAGTTTAATTCGATTTTGCGGTTTATTTGTTCACCCCTACTTTTTTGTATACAAGAGAAAGTGAATATTTCTCTTATGGAAGATCATCCTCTAATTTTGAAAGATTTGTTATATAACAGGGAGACAGGATTAAAAATTTCATTGAGAACATTCGGACATATAATATGATGTTTTCATTCACTTTTATGGGGGAATAGATAAGGAGCTAGATGATGGTAGAGGGCCTCCCCTCTTCAGATTACACGATCAAAATTTCCATAAGATTGAGAGTCTATTGCCTGATGACGGTTCAGCTCTGCAATTTGTTCGCTTTACATTGTTGACAATGTGAATGAGGTTGAAAGCAGAAAAAGGGTCGTGAGGTACGTATTATGTATTTATTGCTTTTATAATTATATTGTTTACGGATAATTTTGTTGTGATATTCTAAAATTTAATTTATGTCTTTTAATGTCATCGGGTAGGAGTGAATCATGCGATTCTATGTTGCATGATTTAATAGTTTCTGATTCGAATGATATGCTAGACAAATACAACAAATTGTTAAGGCAATTTAGGTCGGTTTGAGAAAAGATGATTGAGGAAACACTTCAAATTTAAGACTTATACTTATTGGTTGGTGGGCGACCAATGATGGCCAATATGATTTTTCTATTGTCGATGAAATTGCCGAATTGATTGTCGGTGAATTTTGACACACTACCTGGACACATGGATATCACTATTGCGCCACGTGGTGGACCTTTGCAACAGATAAGTGAGAACACAAGTTCTTTCTGAGAAATATTGATCATACACAGGGATTGAGTAATGGAACAAGGTTGATAGTTACAAAACTTGGCGACCACGTTCTAGAAGGTCAAATTTTTTCTGGCATCAATGCAAGACACAAGTTCTTTATTCCAATGTTATCGTTGAACCCTTCTGATTCTAGGATACTTATTAGATTTCAAAGAAGACAATTTCTATTGATGTTGTCATATGCCATGACTATCAATAAGAGTCAGGGACAATCATTCTTGCATGTGGAACTTCTTCTTAAACGACCGGTGCTTACACATGGATAACTTTATGTTGCGATTTCTAGGGTGACAAATCGTTCCAGATTAAAGATGTTGATTTGTGATAAAAAAGGAAGAACAACAAAATCAACAAATAACGTTGTGTACAAAGAAGTATTCCAGAATTTGTAGTCATATGAAATCAATAAATGGTGATATTATCTCTTATTTGCGAAATTTATTTATTTTATGAAAAGGATTTATCTAATTTCATATTGAATTATCTTTATCAAAACTTTTCTTCCCGTGCATCGCACGGGTGATTAACTAGTTTTATTAAAACGAAAAGGAAAAGAAAATAGATTGAAGAACGCTCTTATTTCATCATCTTTCATTTCCATTTTTAAGTAAAAATATTTATATGATATTGACAAAGTTTTTTTTTATTATTTTATTTTTACGAATTAAAAAAAAAATTGTAATTGTTTTTCAAGAGAGGAAAACGGACCAAGAAATTTCGGGATTTGAAAAATACAGCTATTTAAAAATATGCATTCAATTTGATTATTTTAAATCTGAATTTTATCCAAAATGAATAATAAATAGTGAATTAATACTACTAATTATCGTTTTAGGAAATAGGTTTTAGACAGGAAAATGGGCCAATAACTGTTTCTGGGAAGTACACTCCTTTTATGTATTATACTTTTTTCTATTGTGGGCATATTTAGTCCTTATTTGAGCCCTCATTATCTATAAAATGAGTTTTATAATAATGATTTTGTGGAGAATGTATATTTAAGCACCTGTTTGATAATCATTATTTACAATGATGTAGTTTGTAACAGTAAATTTTGATACAATAAGTTGTTAAAGAGTATGATTTTTTTTTTTTTTTTAGTTTCTATGTAGTTTATTTTATTCATAGAATGTTAGTTGAAAATGAGTCTAAAAAAATGAGATTTTCAATAAAGTGTACATAATAGGGGCCATTTTTTATTTTTATTTTTTAAGTTAAGTTGTTACAATTGTAATATTTATGAACTTAAATATCTTACTACTTAAAAAAAAAAAAAATCAATGACCATTTGCATAATTATGTAATTTTATTTTAATGATTACTGACGTTTTTAATCTTTTCAAAATATAATTTTTAGATTATCACAAATAATTTATCACTATCCAAATACTATTAGAATTGGTATTAACTATCTTATTACAATATTTGATATTTAAATATATTAAACAAATATTTCATTTCGTATTTACTTTAACATTACAAATCAAATACATGTGATCATATGTTTAAATGAACGTAGCAAATTAAGCAATATAAAATGTTAGTTTTAATTAAAATTTAAAGAATGTATATTGCAAATACATTTGACTTTATTTACTAAGAAATCATCTATGCATCTCAATTCATAAAAGTAACGGGTTGTTTAACACACAAGACATAATACTTTATCACTTACCCATATGGAATTGATTTTTCAAGAAACATTTTTTCTAAACATTCATTTTCAATCACACATTCTTTAATAATTTTTTATTTTTTTATTTTTTACAGTTTTTCATACTACTTTTTAACTGTAGATTCTAAAAAATTACTTTTTCACAAAAAAATATTCTCAAAAAATCAAAATCAAATAGTTAAATTCCGTATAAACCGGTATACGACATGAAACCACCATCAATGACGGAATTTAAAAAAATAAAAAAAATTATAGATACAAACTATCAAAATATTCAAAACTTATTCAATAATTTTTAATATAATGTAACTTTTTATTTTCCACCCAGCAATCAAAGTGTTATGTTACCAAAAAAAATTATTTTTATACGTTTTAAATAAATATATTTAACCACACCTTATTTTGAAATATAATGAGTTTTCTAACATGTCTTTATTTTTATTTTGATAAAATTAGTTAAACTAATTTTTAAAAATAGTAATATGTATTTTTCATATTTTTACTATTTAAATCTATAGTATTGAACATAAATAATGAAAAAATGAAAAAATAAATAAATAAACAAACTCGAATTGAAATTAATTATTTTTTACCAAATTAAATTTAGTTAAGAAATTATAGATATCATTACTTAAATACAACAATTTTGAAATAGTGTGATATTTGGAAAAAGTAAAATGTACAAAATAAAACCTTTTCATTTAATCTTTGATGTGATTTTAGAGAAGACATCTCACTCGTGAGTTCTTATTAAAGTTCTCGTTGAAATCTTCGATTTAATATTTGCATTGCATTGCATATATATATATATATATATATATATATATGTTTTCAAAATAATAGTATAATTATCAAAAGTATTATGATTCATTGAAATACTTCCATTTTCGAAAAGACGGTTTAGGCGGGAAAAATTTCAAAACCTGTTTTGAAATGCTCTCCTTTTTTATATAGCTAGTATTTCACTCATGCAATGCACGAAAGTTGTTATTCAGAATATCGATTTCAATAAGTATTCGCAAAATTTTAATACTTATACATAATCAGCATATACATATGTATAAATGTATCAAAAATAATTTTCTATTACAATAATTATTAGAATTTAAAAAATAATATAACTAAAAGACCGTTCGATGGCCTCTGTGTCAGGATTTTTTGTATTTTTTGGTATTTTCTAGGTAAGATGTGTGGTTGAAAATTGAAGAGAGAAAATGTGTGTGGTTAAAAAGTAATTTGGAAAAATGTATTGTTTATAAGTTGGAATTATTGAGTAAAAGAACGATGTGTAATTCAAATTATTAAAAAAAAAAATTGAATGATAAACCTCAATTTATATATTTAAATAATAAATGACTATTGATTTCAATAATTTTTATAAATTTTTATTAATTTCATTAAAAATGAAATTTTAGTAGTTTTTTAATGGTATATCATGTTTGATATTATATTATGTGTACAAATATTGATGCATGTAAAATATATTAATATATTTTTCATAAATTCTATATTTGACTCTCGTATTTAACATACTTTTTAATTTCATTCAAAAATATCAATCACAATAATTAAAAAATAAGTAAACAAAATATTTGAATTTAACCAATAAAACTTTATTTACTAAAATAAGTCGTCAAAATAATAATTTGAAAAACTCGCAATTATTATGATACGACAACCGAGTAAAGTTAAAGATCACAAAATTATACAAAAAATCTTATACCCTATAATCTTTAAAAAATTATTAAAATCAAGAATTGTTAAAACATATTAATCATTCTATTTATTATTAACTAAAAAGAAATCAAAGCATTAATTATTTAATATTAGTCTTCGTTCAATAACTTTTTCTATAAATTATTTATAAGCAACGCATTTTTTCAACCACATAAATATTTCATAAAATATGATTTTTAATATTAAAGATAACAAATAATTTAACAATTAATAATCAATACACATTTTTTATATTGATGGCTACACAATTTATATTCACACTAATCTACTTTGCATTCACAGTGTCAGACTTTTCTCCCTTTATATATAACTAGTATTTCCCCCGTGCGATGCACGAAAGTTATTATCCGCAATATAGATTTTAATAAGTATTCGTAAAATTTTAGTGTCTATACATAATTAACACATATATAAATGCATAAAAAAATTTCTCTATTACAATAATTATTAAAATATAAAAAAATAACATAAGGAATTCAAGTTATTAAAAAATTCTTTGAATAGCAAACGTTAATTTATATATTTAAATAATAAATTATTATTGATTTCAATAATTTTTATGAATTATTTACAACTTCATTGAAAATGTAAATTTAGTAGTTTTTTAATGTTATATCATATTTGATGTAATATTATGTGCACGAATATTGATGCATGTGAAATGTATTAGCATAACGTCTACATTTGCCTCTTGTATTTAACGTACTTTTAAATTTTCATTCAAAAACATCAATCACAAATATAAAAAAAAAAGAAATAGTTAAAATATTTTAATTTAACCAATAAAACTTTATTTACAAAAATAAGTAGTCAAAATAATAATTTTGAAAATCTCGCGATTATCATGATACGACAACAGAATAAAATTCGAGATTAAAAAATTATACCATATAATCTTTAAAAAAATTAAAATTAAGAATGTTTTAAAAAATATTAATCATTCTATTAATATTATTAACTAAAAAAAATTAAAGTATTAACTCTTCAATATTAACTTTCGATTAATAATTTTTTTTATGAATTATTTATAAGCAGCACATTTTTTCAAGCCACTTTTTAACCACATATCTTTTCAAAAATATTTTTCAACCACACATTTTATCTTCAAATAGTTGCTGAACAGAGGCTTAATTTATTAAAATATTTAATAATAATTTATATAATATATATTTAGAAAATATGATTTGTAAAATTAAAGATAACAAATGATTTAACCGTTAATAATTAAAACACAATTTAATTATTGATGTCTACACATAGGATTTATAATATTAATAACAACAAATAAATAAAAAATCAATAATTAAATAATAATTTTAATACTAATAACTAAAAATATTGATAATAAAAAAAATAATAATTATAAACAAAATATACAAATAGCAATAGCCCTCATATTAATTATTTACTATAATATTAAGAGTGTGTTCGGCTCCAAATTAAATTGGAATGATTACAAAAATTTAATTTACACAATTTTCCATACCACTTTTTAACCATTTATATTTTCTCTATCCTATTTTTAACCCTTCATCTTACCTAGAAAACACAAATAAATCAACAAATAATTTCAATTCCTTGATTTGACACAAAACATTCCATATTAAATCTAAAAGAACACACCCTAAAATATAAAGAATTTAAGAATTAAATTCTGTCAAACTATTCTACTTTTATATATAATATAGATTTCCATCAGTGCGATGAACTGAAATTGCTATCCGCAATATAGATAAGCATTCATAAAATTTAATGATTATACATAATCAACACAAATACAACAGATACAAAAATATTTTTTATTACAACAATTATTAAATTTAAAAATTAAAAACAACATAAATAATTCAAATTATGGAAAACTTCATTGAATGATAAATGCAAATTCTGTAGTTTTTTAATTATATATCATGTTAGATGTAATATTATGTGTACAAATATTGATGCTTGTTCAAGATATAAATATATTTATTATATTTTCTACATTTGCTTCACATATTTAACTTTTTCTCGATTTTCTTCAAAAATCATATTACACTATAAATATGTGTGTAATCTTAACCAATCAAATATATGACAATTGAACAACATTGAAGATTAAGAAATTATTATATCATATAATTTTTGCACAATTATTAAAACTAAAAATTATTAAAAAAATATTAAACATTGTTTAGTATTTACCATAAAATAATATTATTACTTATATATATATATATATGACAATAAATGCATTCACACTAATTCACTTTGCATTCACAATAATTCACTATTCTCCCTTTATATATAGTAAGTATAGATAAGTAGAGATATTAATAATCCATCCCCATCCCTAATCATTCCCAGAGTCGTACCTGTGATTTTGTAGATCTGAAACAAACAGTTGTTTTTCGAGATATAGGCCCTGGGTTTTACGGGCTGCCCCCGAAAAAAATTTTTTTAAGGAAAAAACTGAAGGAAAAAAAAATTAAAAAAAAAAAAAAGGACACAAAACCAGTGGGCCCTGAAGCCATTGCTTCAGTTGATTCAAGCCAGGTCCGGCCATGATCATTCCCAACCCTCCCCAAATGAAAAGGTATAGTCTCTCTCGCTACTCACGTCTACCATCGAAAAATGGAAGCCAACAATGATATTCTGGCCAAGTAGCGATGATAATCTAGATCCTGAACTCGTCTCGACTGTATAATATATAAAATATTCATGGCAAGACAAGTGAATTATTCCTGCTCTTCAATTACTGATCTATAAAATTTTGGCAAAAATCATCGAAAAATATCAAATCTCCAAACTCAACAACTAAGTTCATTCATTTGCTTCCATTGGTGAGTTATTTCTCCTTCTGGACGGTAGCACAAAAAAAATAAAAAAATAAAATAAAAAATTAGCATCCATAATTGTTGAAATTGGATAACCCATGTATTCCTTGATTCTGAAGCATTCAAACTTCTGATGACGCTATAGTTTTTTCAACTTTACTAGTGGGGGCGTCATGCATTGCAGAATATGAGCCATTGTCCACTCCTCTAAATATGAACCTTATTTTATTGAATTGATACACTTGAATGAGAATGATTTCTCTCAATTCTCTCTAGCTCTCTATTCGTATTATATAGATTTTGATAGTTTTACAATACGATTCAGCACGAGTCTCTAACCAATTGAGTAATATGATGGGAGTATGCTCTATAGTTGCATCTAAATGATGAACTTCTGTATCAGAAACCTGATTATTATTAATCAACGTTTTCCTTTTTCAAATCAAATGCTTTTGATTTTAGAAAATAACTCATATATCGTAGATCTGAAAACTTCAAGAAAGATAGAAACTTTACACCACTGTATGATTCAAAAAGTTCATTAAGAGGAAAGAAACATGGTCTTGATGTGGTGCAGTAAGAAAAATTGGAGAAATTGTACAATCCGAAACTTTCAACGTAGATCTACGTCAAACCATACATCCAATCAACAATTGGAGGCCAGATCTGGAACCACGATGACGAGACAATTCTCCGACGCCGGCGTCGGCACGTGTCGACGGAAGAGGCACTGGCGCCGCAGGACGTGAGGCACGTGACTCCTACGCGCAGACATCGACGGCGCGCGTAAAGGCGTGTACAGAGTATTCTGGCGACGGTGTCAAAAGGCAGCTTGTTCGTCTCGACGTTTTGGATTTTTCTATGGTCTTACTTTTCTGTTTGGTGCAGTTTTGGACATTTTTCGATAGTCGAACATGGCGGTTCTTAAAACCTATTTTTGGAGTACTTCCAATGGAATTTTGAACTTCGGAGCAAAAGTAAGTTTGTTCTAAATTAAATTTCAAACGTATTGACGGTTTCGATTTATTCATATGAACAATATATTAAAATATAGACGATTTTGCCCTTGATAATACGTTAAAGTATACTAATCGTAATTTAACGCATTTAATCAATCATGATTACTGATCTGATGATAAATGCTAATAGAATATATATTCTCAATCATTTAACATTACTATGTGATCAATAAGATAAATGAAAAGGTCTAAACAAGGTACAAGTAATATAATTGTTACCTTGATTGGATTTGGAGATATAACTTGCTCATTTGTGAAAGGTAATTATTTCATTATGTTAACACCATCTATAAGGTTGATTCTACTAGTTTTAAATTATATTACGTTACCATCTATATGGTTGGTTTTATTAGCTTTAAATATACATGTTACGTTACCACGTATATGGATGGTTCTACAAGTTTTAAATATTTCTGCTCATATAAATTTGATATATTGATATATTTATATTTGATATTTCAACAAATGGTACCAAAAGTTACCATTACCAAAAGGTTGTTGGATTTTAATAAAAATATTTTATCAAACGGTACTAAAAGTTACCAATATCTGTATTGAAATGACAGATGAAAATGAATTATTCAATAAGAAAAATGGTGATGTATGATAAGATAATATCACATGATAGCACGGACATGGCTAATGTGAAAATAATCTCATCAGTATTATGAGATAAATATTATATGATTGAGATAAGCAGATTTGATAAAAGTTCTTACACAAGCACTTATGTACTCCAGAAGAAGTAAAGATCATCATCTAAACATTCTGAAATGATATTATTATTGCTCCTGAAGAAGCATGATATGATCCGGACCAGGCATCGAAGGGCGAAGTCGAGTCATCGGCAATATGACAATGATCTACGTGCAAAACGGAGCAAGTTCCATGTTGGGGTCGAGTCGAGAAGAGGGACGGATCAAGCCGAGATGAGAAAACAAAGTTATTTGGGCAGAAAAGCCATTACGGCCGTAATGGAGGACCTTCACGGCTGTAACCCATATATTCACGGCCGTAAATCATGTTATCACGGCCGTAATCAATTAACGAGGCTTACGGCCGTAAGCCTGGAAGTTACGGCTGTAACATTCAAGCAAGAGCATTTCACGGCCGTAAGAGATTCGTCACAGCCGTAACTAATAAAGCAGTTTTGGATCAGAGAGGCCTTTACGGCCGTAAAAGAATTCTTCACGGTCGTAAATAGTAGCGGCCAGATTTTCCGAATTTTTCAATTATTTTATTTCCTTTTTTGTTTTTAGGTTATTTTCCTAATTTAGTATTCTAGTTTAATTGAAATTCTATTTTGAGTAAATTAGCGGTTATGTTATTTTGCTTATTTATATTCCTTTCCATGATTGTAAAAAAACAGTTTAGTTTTGAGATTAATAATAGTTGAGAGAATTTTCTCCAATTGAAAGGTTGAGGAGTCCCTTTGGTGTTCTTCGAGAACAAATCCAACTTATCAAATATTCGCGAGAATATTTGTGGCGTTTCCAATTAGAATCTTATCAAGGAAATGGACAAGTCCTTGTGGTGTTTCGAAAACCTTGGATCTCGATTTCGCATCGCCAATCTTCGCATCGTGAATCTTCGGTCAAGGTCCTATCGTCAATTTTATCTTTCCAGTATTTTAATTCTTGTTTATTTTTGTGTTTAAATCCGATCTAGATCTTTCATAGGTTTTAATTTCGTTATTGTTCGACGAGATTCCCCAACTGAGATCTTATCATCTGGTATCAGAGTTTGGATCTATTTCAGATTCTTGCGTTTCTTGATTTTATTTCGTGTTCTTCGTGTTCTTCATGGCAGTCATAATTTTCTTCAGTTTGATCCATAAGAGTCAGTCCAAAAAATTCAAAAGTGTTTCTCTTCTTCGTTTTTCGTCCAAATCCAGTTCCGTTTTTTCTGCCATACTCGTAGTCCAATTCTCTGGCAGATTAAAAAAAATTCCAAAAATTCCCAAATATTTCGAATTTCCTTGTTCGTGTTTTAAAAATGTCTGATAGAGAGGTTTCCACATCTTCATCTTCTATTGGAGACAGAAAACAGCTCGGGAGTGTGAATAGAAGGAATGAACAGGGTAATAATGATATTGCAGCAATGAGGGCACAATTTGAGAGGTTTATGGCACAGATGGAGAATCGAGGTGTAGAGCGTGAACAAAGACCTCAGGATCAATCTCATGATGGTTCTCGGGTTAGGAGAGGTAATAGGCGTGAATGTCATGCTAGGTACGGAGATGGGATGGATGGAAGGCCATTGAAGCGAAAAGAGACATCAAAACGGGAGAGTAGTGATCATGTTCACAAAAGGAGGGAGGAACCGATAACCAAAGGTAAAAATAATTCTGATTCCAAGCCTCTTAAGGATAAAAATGTTAAGTGCTTTAAATGTTTGGAACGGGGTCACATTGCACTTGATTGTCCACGTAAAAAGGTTAGGTGTGATAGTGAAGGGGCGAAAAGTGTTGAGACAATTATTGATAGGCATGCTCTTAGCGTTTGGCGTAAGGTGAATGTTTTGGATAATGTGGAAGGGCAGAAGGATAATATTTTTCGCACTAGATGCATCGTGAATGATAAAGTGTGTAGCATGGTGATTGACGGGGAAAGTTGTACTAATGTAGTTAGTACAATGTTGGTTGAAAAATTAAGCTTACCTTTAATGAAACATCCAACACCTTATAAATTACAATGGTTGACTGAGTCGGGGGAAGTTAAGGTGAAGAGACAGGCCTTGGTGACTTTTTCTTTTGGTGGATATGCTGATGAGGTAGTTATTGGCGTGGTACCAATGCAAATTAGTCACATATTGTTGGGGAGGCCTTGGCAACATGAAAGGGTTGTGCTACATGATGGGTATACTAATATATGGAGCCTGGTAAAAGGGGGAAAAAAGTTTACTCTAATGCCACTATCTTCAACTGAAGCCCTGAAAGATCAATTGAAAGTGAAAAGTGAGTTTGAAGGGAAAAATAAGAGAGTTGAGGCCACGACCTCAGAAAAAAGAGAGGGAGTGGAAATTAAAGAGAAGAGAATTGAGACCACAACCTCAGAAAAAGGAGATGGAGTGAAAAATAAAGAAAAGAGGGTTGAGGTTCAAACCTCAGAAAAAGGAGAGATTGAGTGCAAAAAGCAAAAGAAAAGAGAGTTTACCACAAAAATGAGTCTATTTGCACTTACTCACGCTAACACATCTCTCCCCAGTTCTTTAAAATCTGTTTTACAGGTACCGGAGTCAAACCATAAGCTTAAAACAGGAAAGAAACTTGTTGGCTCAAATGAGCAGTCCAAAAAGTCGAGAAAGTTGAAGGAGAAAAATGAGCAGCCCAAAAGTCTAAAGGATCGCACAAAGTTTAAACATGATCATCGAGCTCAGAAAAACAGGAGAAGTTTGAAAAGCTGACAAAAAATGGATTCGAGGTCGAATCCTTTTCAAAAGAGGGAGTATGATATGATCCGGACCACGCATCGAAGGGCGAAGTCGAGCCATCGGCAATATGACAATGATCTACATGTAAAACGGAGCAAGTTCCATGTTGGGGTCGAGCCGAGAAGAGGGACGGATCAAGCCGAGCCAAGAAAACGAAGTTATTTGGGCAGAAAAACCATTACGGCCGTAATGGAGGACCTTCACGGCCGTAACTCATTTATTCACGGCCATAAATCATGTTATCACGGCCGTAATCAATTATCGAAGAAAGGGGATGAATTTCAGTAGAACGATGCTTATGGCCGTAAGCCTGGAAGTTACGGCCGTAACATTCAAGCAGGAGCATTTCACGGCCGTAACTAATAAAGCAGTTTTGGATCAGAGATGTCTTTACGGTCGTAAAATAATTCTTCACGGCCGTAAATGAGTAGCGGCCAGATTTTCCGAATTTTTCAATTATTTTATTTCCTTTTTCGTTTTTAGGTTATTTTCCTAATTTAGTATTCTAGTTTAATTAGAATTCTATTTTTAGTAAATTAGCGGCTAGGTTATTTTACTTATTTATATTCCTTTCCATGATTGTAAAAAAACAGTTTAGTTTTGAGATTAATAATAGTTGAGAGAATTTTCTCCAATTGAAAGGTTGAGAAGTCCCTTTGGTGTTCTTCGAGAACAAATCCGACTTATCAAATATTCGCGAGAATATTTGTGGCATTTCCAATTAGAATCTTATCAAGGAAATTGACAAGTCCTTGTGGTGTTTCGAAAACCTTTGATCTCGATTTCGCATCGCCAATCTTCGCATCGTGAATCTTGGGTCAAGGTCCTATCATCAATTTTATCTTTCCAGTATTTTAATTCTTGTTTATTTTTGTGTTTAAATCTGATCTAGATATTTTCTAGGTTTTAATTTCGTTATTCCGCGTTGTTCGACGAGATTCCCCGACTGGGATCTTATCAAAGCACAAATGAGTCATATTGAAACATATCAAGAAAAGGGATACATGCAAAATACAAAATGGATAAACATTTATAATCCTCAAAAGTAGAGGTGTGTCTCAATAGTAAGAATACTCCGTACTTTACCACCCCTAATCTTTTTGTGTGTCTCAAGAGTAAGAATACTTCGTACTCTACCACTCTTAATCTTCTTGAGGTTCACAAGATTAAATTTAAATATTCATAAAATCCTCAATATTAGAGGTGTGTCTCAAGAGTAAGAATACTCTGTGCTCTACCACCCCCAATATTTTAGAGATTCACAAGGTTAAAGTTACATTAACCGGACTCTATTTTCCCTTGATACCCCTTCCTTTCTACCAATCTATCTTAACTCCTGTTGGATCTTGTATTGGAATATATGATTGTAACTTTTTCAACGGTTCATCGATAGTGGGAGCAGAAATAAGATCCTCATAGAAAATGGAGAGATGAATCTTTGTTTCACAGCATAATCAATAAATGTTAGTAAACCATCAAAGAAATTGTTAACATTTAAAAGCCCAATAGGCTTGGTATGGATATCCAACTGAACTCATGAGGTAATATTAAAGATTTCTTCTAAATGATATTTATAACATCTATCACTTTCACTCGTTTTGTTTGAGCAGATTGGGAAACGCAACCCATCAATCCACTACTACCTCCTCCATATACTAGATCGATACCTTTCTCTCCCAACTTCTTTCATAGATGTACTCCTGCTTCTATATACTCAAAATCTTTCCCTACTTTTGATCCACAAAATACACAGATAGTTTTGATCTGTTGAAGTTTTGGTCCTTCCATCTTTGAGAGTAAAAGGAAGGAAAAAGTTACGAGAGAATGTTATTTTGGGATGCATGAAATTGTGAAAATAATTGGATTTTTAAACCCCAAAATTTTCTCTATTTACTGCCCGTCTTTTGAAAAAGTGAAAATTTACTTTTGACTGAGTCATACTAATTTTGATTATCTTATTCTGAAATCTTATCAATACTACATAACTAAATCTAACATTTCGGTGATTTTTTAATCACAGTTTATCAATGCTAAAGAAAGGAAACATAAAAATATTTTATAAATATGTGTACAAATATATACACACAATACACTGATTTACCTTATATCAATGTTGAATAACCAAAACATTATTGTTTATAACAGACTGGCAAATAGGATTTTTTGCTATTATATTCTTGAGACTATAACGGTCCTTATCATCGTTGAATTGAGCCCATAAAGATAGTAGCTCATATTGCACATACCCACAAGGGTGCGTCTCAAGAATCAATCGAATATCATCCAAAGACTCCTTACTCAGTCCACCCTTAATGAAATCTATTTTACCATCTCGATTTATAGACGAATATCCTATTGATTTACAACGGGTGTCACATGTCCATCGAGTACATTTGTAGCAACCTTTTAATCTTTCTGCTCTTCTCTTCTTTGCAAAAGTACTCTTACCTAAGCTAGACATGTGCTTAGAAAATGAATCTGGTAATTCGCCACCTAATCGAACATTTGCTTCGATCAACAAAGTAACATCTTCTGAGATACCTTGATCCATCAACAGCCTCAATCTTTCAAGTCGAACTTGGTAAAACTTTTTCAAAAAATTTTACCGGAAGATTATAATAATATTTACAAATATTTGATAATATAATATCTATTTTCATGGATCTAATCTTCTTTCCATAGGATCTATTTAAATGCATTATTTAATGCGTAAAAGAGTGATGGCTCCGCGTGATATTGATTCCATCAAGAAATAATGGAATAAAATATTAAAAAGGTGGGAACAATGAGATAATGCGTCATTACCTTTTTCGATATAAGGGAATATTTGGTGACAAGATTGGGAACATGAAATATTTTCTTGGATATTGTACCTGATTTTTTTCGGTACAATAAAAGTAATCAAGGTATACTGATTTGTACTATACAAGAAATACGTACTAATGAAATGAATACTATATTGAACCAGAAGTTTATACATACGTACAAGTGAAATAAATGTTGTATTGAACCAAAAGTTTATATGTACAAGTGAAATATATAGTGTATTGAACCAGAAGTTCATCGATACTATATTGAACCGAATGTTCATATATAGAAATGAAATAAAACCATATTGAACTAGAAGTTCTATAATGAACGGTTAGATAATCAAAAGCCTCAAAATATTTGCTATGAGAATAACTTGTTTAGCTTGGGAAGCTTTATGATTTCTAAGAAGCGCGATATGTATACACTCCACCAAAATGCACTTAGATATATGATTGATATTATATCCCTAAATATGAATTACATGCATTGTGGCATTTTTATCCGATTGATATAATATAAGATGTGAACATTATGGGAAAACTCATCTGAAGCGTAATTATGCCTGAAGCATAATGACAATCGATTTCAAAAATAAATATTTCTTAAATAATTGAGATGTGTTATAAATAATGTATATATGTGAATGACATTACCATTATATCCCTGTAAACTTTACAATATTACGATTGTGCCATTGTCCACTCCTATAAATAGGAGCCTATACTTACCAATTTATTACACCAATTCTTGAAGAGAAATTCTCTCCTCTAAACTCTCTCCATTTCTCTCTCTATGTTGTTCTTATGATTTCGATGATTTTATAACACGTTATCAGCACGAGTCTCTAACCAATTGAGTAATAACGGGAGTATGCTCTACAGTTGCATCTAAATGATGAGCCTCTGTATCAGAAACCTGATTATTACTAACCAATGTTTCCTTTTCTCTCAAACTGAAAAAGAATGATTCTGGCCGATCCAGATATCCGATCGACGATCGGCCACCGCCATCAGAACGGGCTTGTCAAGGAGAAGACTCGCCTAAAATTTGGCGCAGAACCAACGGCTGAAACAAAAGATATCGACCGAAGAAGAAAATCTGAAAAACTGTGCAAAAACAGATATCTGACCGAAAATTGAAATGCTTATTCCGGACGATTCTGAACTCCGATCGACGATCGGCCAGCGGCATATCAACGGGTTTTTCTAGGAGAAGACTCGACTGAAATTTGGCGCAAATCCAACGGTTAAAACGGAAGTTATTGTCCGGAGAAGAAGATGCTGGCGGACTGAAAAATGATGATTCCGGCCAAACGGTTGATCTTTTGGAAAATCGGAGACCACCGGCATGTTCAGGACGCCGAGGCACATATTATGGTGATGGGTTAATTTTTCCGATCACCGGCGCGTGGCGGCCGGCGGCGGCGGCGCGTGGCGGATCCGGCGATGACGAAAGGCAGTTTGTCCGTTTTGATGAATTGGATTTTTCTATGATCTTATTTTTCTGTTTTGTGCAGTTTTTAAAATATTCCGGCGGTCGAACATGGCGGTTTTCTTAAAAACTGTTTTTGGAGCAATCCTGACGAGATTTTGAACTTCGGACCAAAAGTAAGTTTGTTCTAAATTAAATTTTAAACATATTGACGGTTTCAATTTATTCATATGAGCAATATATTAAAATATGGACGATTTTGCCCTTAATAATACATACAAGTATAATAATCGTAAATTAACGATTAATATGTGATCAATTGAATTATATTATGCTGCCACCTACATGGTTGGTTTTACCACCTACATGGTTGGCTTTACCCGGTTTAATTATTTCATTATGTCGATTCCGCCTATATGGCCGGTTTAATTGTTTCATCTCGTTGATACCGTCTATATGGCTGGTTTAATTATTTCATCACGTTGACACCGCCTATATGGTCGGTATATCAATTGAATACATATAAACACCTCAGTTGTTGGTTAGTTCTAACATATTAGAGGGTTGTTGTCAACATATATACTTGGTGGTATAACCTCAGTATCGTTATTGTTAATATATATATACAATATTATTGTTATTTGATACTTCATTAAATGATACCAGAAGTTATCAATACTAAAGTTAGAAAATATTTTATCAAATGATACCAGAAGTTATCATTACCAAAAGGTTGATAAATATTAATAAAATGTTTTATCCAATGGTACCAGAAGTTACCAATATCTGAATTTGAATGGGTGGATGAAAATTATTCAACAAGAGAATGTTGATGTATGATAAGATAATATCACATGATAGCACGGATATAGCTAATGTGAAAATAATCTCATCAGTATTATGAGATGAATGTTAGATGATAAGTGCCTGGAAAAGTTCTTGCACGAGCACTTATATATTCCAGAAGAAGTACATATTTACTCCAGAAGAAGTAAAAATTATCATCTAAACATACTGAAATGATATTATTATTGCTCCTGAAGAAGCATAAACGAGACATACATGCAAAATGCAAAAGGGGAAAACATTTATGATCCTCAAAATTAGAGATGTGTTTCGGGAGTAGCCGTATCCTACCACCTCTGACCTTTTGAGGAAATAAAGAAAAAAGTGTGTTTCAAGAGTAAGAAATACTCCATACTCTACCACTTTAAATCTTTGAGGTACACAAGATTAATACATTGATAAAATCCTAGAAATTTATGGTGTGTCTCAAGAGTGAGAATACTCCGTACTCTACCACCACCTATTCTAGAGTTCACAAAGATAAATTTACATTAACCGGACTCCATTTTCGCTTGATTCCCCTTCCTTGCGACCAATCTATCTTTACTCCTGCTGGATCTTGTATTGGAATATATGATTGCAACTTATCCAGCAGTTCCTCGATAGTAGGAGCAGAAATAAGGATTCTCCTAGAAAATGGAGATATGAATCCCTGTTCCACAGCATAATCAAGAAATGTTAGCAAACCATCAAAGAAATTGTTTACATTTAAAAGCCCTATAGGCTTAGTATGGAGATCTAGTTGAGCCCATGAAGTAATATTAAAGATTTCTTCTAAAGTACCAAAACCTCCAGGCAGGGCTATGAAGGCATCAGAACCATATAACATGCAAGTTATGCGTTCATGGATAGATAAGGTTTGTACTTCATGCCCTCGTGTTTTGCCTGCAATATCAGCTAAAGGAGTAGGTATAACACCTATCACTCTTGCTTTCTCTACTAGAGCGGATTGTGAAACACAACCCATCAATCCACTGCTACCTCCTCCATACACGAGAGTGATACCTTTCTCTCCCAATTTCTTTCCTAAATCCACGGCTGCTTCTAGATACCCAAAACCTTTTCCCACTTTTGATCCACAAAATACACAGATAGTTTTGATCTGTCGAAATTTTGGTCCTTCCATTTTTGAAAGTAAAGAAGGAAAATGTTATTTTGGGATGCATGAACTATGAAAAATGTTTGGCTATTTAAAACCGAAAAACTTCACTATTTACTGGTCGTTTTTCGAAAAAGTGAAGATTTACTTTTGACAAAATCATCCTACTCACCTTTCGGCGATTTAATATTTTTAACCAGCCTTTATCAAAACTCGTGAAAGGAAACAGAAAAAATATTTTATATGTGCATATATATCAAATGATTTACCTTGTATTAATGCTGCATAGCCAAAGCATCATTGTTTATAACAGCATGGCAAACAGGATCTTTTGCTATTATATTTTTGAGACTATATCTCTCTTTATCGCTGATGAATTTAGCCCATAAAGATAGTAGCTCACGCTGCACATATCCACTAGGGTGCGTCTCAAGAGTCAATCGGATATCATCCAATGACTCCTTACTCAGTCCACCCTTAATGAAGTCTATCTTATCATCTCGATTTATGGATGAATATCCTATTGATTTACAACGGGTATCACATGTCCATCGAGCACATTTGTAGCAACTATTTAATCTTTTTGCTCTTCGCTTCTTTGCAAAAGTACTCTTACCTAAGCCAGGCTTGTGCTTAGAAAATGAATCTGGTAATTCACCAGCTAATCGAACTTTTGCTTCGATCAACCAGCGAACATCTTCTGGCATGCCATGATCCATCAGCAACCTCAATCTTTCGAGCCTAATTCGATAAATTTTTCTCAAATCATTTACTGGAAGATTGGAATAATATTTGCGAATATTTGAAAGTATGATATCCATTTTTGATGGATCTAGCCTTCTTCCCAAATCATCTATTTAAATGCATTATTCAACGCGTAAAAGAGCGGCGGCTCCGCGTGTCAGTGATATGGATTCCATCAAGAAATAATGGAATAAATTATTGAAAAGGTGAGATAATATGCCATTACCTTTTTCGATATAAGGGAAGATTTGGCGACAAGATTGAGATTATGAGATATTTCCTTGGATATTGTACCTGATTTTTCGGTATACTAAAAGTAATAAAGGTATACTGATTTGAACTATATAGAATACTGATGAAATAAATGTTGTATTGAACCAGAAGTTCATACATATGTACAAATGAAATATCTTATTGAACCAGAAGTTCATACGTACAAGTGAAATATGTATATAGTATGAACCAGAAGCTCATAAATGAAATATACATTGTATTGAACCAGAAGTTTAGCGATATTGTATTGAATCAAATATTCATACATAGAAATGAAATAAAACCGTATAGAACCAGAAGTTCTATAATAAACGGTTAGATTATCAAAAGTTCCAAATTATTTTCTATGAGAATAACTTATTCAGAAATTGTTTATCATACAACAATATTCTATGTCAAACAGGGAATAGCTCAAGAAGCTTTATTATTTGTAAAAGTGCGATATGCATACACTCCACCAAAGCGCACTGAGATATATGATTGAAATTACATCCCTAAAAGAATGACATGTGTTATGGCATTTTAGCCGATTGATAATATTTGAGAACATTATGGTGAAAACACGCCTGAAGCGTAATTATGCCTGAAGCATAATGACTATCGATTCCAAAAATAAATATCTCTTGAATGATTGAAATGATTCCTTTGAGGCTAAATACTCAAAGTAAGTAAAAGGGACATAGTCAAATGATGAGATATTCAGGTACCTGATGATAGAACATATAAAGAGATCTCTCCACGTTATATTGAGATGGAATCGATAAATAAGTCGACTGCATACCCTCTTATGAAATAAGATTGATGAAATCATAATTCTTTGGCCAAGTATGAAACCCTAATGTAGGGATTATTGTTCAAGGACCTGAAGTCCAAATGCTTAAATGTGTAAAGCCAGTAATTATATGTACAAATGAAAAATATTTCACAGTCGTAAAAGACGACTAGTTGCGCGCGAAATTTTTCATAGAACTGGCATGACATATGGTGGATAGACTATAGTCTAAATCACTAGCTTGAGCTCCTTGATATACCAATGAGTGAGATCAAAATGTATGATTCTCATCTCGGTACTTTGGGAGTATTCTTTGATGTACCAGTTGATCGCGGTACGTTGGGATTTCAAGTAAAATGATTGTAGATTATATGTCGAAATTGATATCTATTTCAATGATTGATTATGCTCCTGCAAAATTAGAAATTGCAGTTTATAAAGTGCAAGAACATACATGTATAAATCATTGAAAGATTCAATATGCCCAGATTAGTATCACTATAGAATGATACAAATGACTCCATGATATAATATGTTGAAAGTGAAATTGGAGTGTACTATTTATGACATCTGGGAAATTGATTATTCACTAGAAGTGAATACGAAAATGAATATTCACCAGAAGTGAATTTGAAATTGATTATTCACTAGAAGTGAATTTGAAAATGAATATTTAATTATTCACTAGAAGTGAAAGATGCAATCTATGAAAGTGAATTATAGATTTGATTATTCACCAGAAGTGAATTCTAAATTTGATTATTCACCAGAAGTGAAAAATACAATGAAAAGATTCGTGATTGCACCAATATACATGTAATATTCCATGAAAGGAATAAATACGCGTTGCACTCTTTTTCCTTTAGCTGAGGTTTTGTCCCACAGGGTTTTCATAGCAAGTTTTTTAATGAGGCAACAGTTGAGGCGTATTGATGAAAATTAATGAGAATAATGCACTCTTTTTCCCTTCGCTGAGGTTTTGTCCCACAGGGTTTTCCTAGCAAGGTTTTTGAGGCATCATCATAGCTATCAACAAGCTATAATTCAGCAACACATTGTTATACTGGAATGATATCAACAAATGAAGAAAATCATACACATCTTATGAAGAATGTTATGATATCGACTACACACAAGAAGATTTTCATATATATTCCAGAAGAAAGATGATATCATTATTCAAAAGGTTCATGAATACTTGATTGCACACTTCAGGGGGAGAATCATGCTGTCATGCTGTACTCTTTTTCCTTCGTCCAGGTTTTGTCCCACAGGGTTTTCCTGACAAGGTTTTAACGAGGCAGCGGCTGTACTCTTTTTCCTTCGTTCAGATTTTGTCCCATTGGGTTTTACTGACAAGGTTTTAACGAGGCAGCACTGAAGCACTGAAGAACTTCAAAGATTCAATACATGATTTGTTCTACTTGAACATTAAGACTCAACGATTGACGATGGCCAATATCAGGGGGAGCAACTGTACTCTTTTCCTTCGCTCAAGTTTTATCCCATTGGGTTTTCTTAGCAAGGTTTTAACGAGGCAGACAATTGCGTAATATGTCATTCAAGGGGGAGTGTTATAAATAATGTATATATGTGAATGACATTACCATTATATCCCTGTAAACTTTACAATATTACGATTGTGCCATTGTCCACTCCTATAAATAGGAGCCTATACTTACCAATTTATTACACCAATTCTTGAAGAGAAATTCTCTCCTCTAAACTCTCTCCATTTCTCTCTCTATGTTGTTCTTATGATTTCGATGATTTTATAACAAGATGATCCCTTTGAGGTTAAATACTCATGGTGAGTAAAAGGGACATAGTTAAATAATAAGAGTTTCAGGTACCTGATGATAGAAAATATAAAGAGATCTCTATATATTATGTATATATTGAGATGAATTGGAATCGAGTAATAAGTCGACCACACACACAACTCTCTTGTAAAAATGAGGTTGATGGAATTATACTACCTTGGCCAAATATAAAAATCCCAATGTAGGGATTATTGTTACAGAACCTGAAGTCCAAACACTTAAATGTGTAAAGCCAGTAGTTATTTGTTCAAATTAAAAAATATTACATAGCCGTAAAAGACGACTCGTTGCGCGCGAAATTTTTCAAAGAACTGGCACAATATGTGGTGGATGAGATTATAATCGAAATCATTAGTTTGAGCTCTTTGATATACCAATGAATGAGATCAAAATGTGTGATTCTCATCTCAGTACTTTGGAGTGTTCTTTGATATACCAGTTGATCGCGGTACATTGGGATTTCAATTAAAATAATTATAGATTATATGTCGAAATTGATATCTATTTCAATGATTAATTATACTTATACAAATTAGAAATTGTGGTTTATGAGATGCAAAAACATACATGTATAATCATTGAAAGATTCAATATACATAGAGTAGTATCACTATAGAATGATACAAATGACTTCATGATATAATATGTTGAAATTGAAATTGGAATGTACTATTTTTTATATCTGGGAAATTGATTATTCTCTAGAAGTAAATTTGAAAATGAATATTTTATTATTCACCAGAAGTGAATATGTGCTATTCGAGATTGCATCAATATACTTGTGATATTCCATGGAAGGAATAAATACACGTTGCACTCTTTTTTCTTTAGCTGAATTTTTGTCCCACGGGGTTTTCCCTAGCAAGGTTTTTAATGAGGTAGCAGTTGTGGCATATTTATTAGAATTAATGAGAATAATGTACTCTTTTTCCCTTCGCTAAAGTTTTGTCCCACATGATTTTCCTATCAAGATTTTTGAGACATTATCAAAGTTATTTATGACCTATAATTCAACATGTTTTGTGCTAGAATGATATCGACAAATAAAGATAGTCATAGTCACCTTATGAAGAATGTAATGTCATTAACTACACAAAAAGAGACTTTCATATATGAACATATTCCATACGAAAGATGATATCAATATTCCAAAGGTTCATGAATACTCGGTTGCACACTTCAGAGGGAGAATCATGTTGTACTCTTTTTCCTTCATTCAGGTTTGGTCCTACAAGTTTTTTATAACAAAGTTTTAATGAGGCAGGGACTGTACTCATTTTTCCTTCGTTCAAGTTTTATCCCATTTGAATTTTTCTGACAATGTTTTAACGAGGCATATAGCGACCCAGAATTTTTACGCAATTTTATAATTATTTTAATATTTAGAAAATTGTGTCGCTACTATTTCACCCATTATTTTGAAGTTAACGCCGCGACGGATTCGTCTAGCCAAGTCAAGAAATATCGAATTTGTTCGATTTTAAATTAAAATCCGAATTTCTAAAATTATATTATTTTAATTATTTATTCAAAGTATTATTTTCAAAATCTTTTTAAAATCCAAATTTTGCCCACATGTCTTCTTCTTTACACCAAGATAACAATTCTTTACACAAAAAAAAAAAAAACATCATCATTTTGTACAAATAATTTTACACAATTTTCCATTTCATATTACACCTAATTCTACACTATGATATTCTATAGTACCAAATCAATACATATATTCTTCCCCATCACAATTCACGTCCCTCACATTTTTTTTTTCTTCCTTCTTTATTCTTCTTTCCACCTCAATCATCCCATATTTTACACCACAAATACATTTCATTTTCCTTTTCATCACTCTCCTCACCATCCACATTCTTAATTCATAAATCATTACAACACCCATGTTTTGCTCATCCTTTTCTTTTCTTTACACCAAACCCACTCAATGAATTATTCCCCCTCCCCAAATTATTATGTCTCCACTAGTCCATTACTTTCCTCTTTCTTTTCCCTTTCATTTCATCAATTTAAGATCATCCTCCCAGCTTCACTCACGGCATAATTAACAAACTTCAGGTTGGATTCCATCCTTTACAAATCAAACCAATCACCTATGCTGCAACCACCAATGTAGCCACCACAGATTACCTTCCATCCTCACTACCCAATGCAGCCTGCACCCCAGATCAGTTGCAGAACCCAAATCAATCCACCACAGCCATGGCCAATTCACCATTTTCAGATTTCCTCAAACCAACAGACTGCCTCAATCGAATACACCACATTTAAATCAATCTGCCAATCAGATCACCACCGGAAATTCATCACTGCCCAATTTCCTCAACTCCGTTCTAATCCAGTCATACCTCCAAAACCGTTGCCATATCAAATCACCACAGCTACTGCGTTTAAACACTCCAACTACCATCAAACCAACCAGCAATCTGCCATCATCACCACCATATTCGTATCTTGCATCTAAACCATCTAGCTACCACTATCAAGCAGCCATTTGAATCAAACCTCCACTGTCTACAATTCAAATTCACATCATCATCTTCATCATCACCACCATATTCGTATCTTGCATCTAAACCATCTAGCTACCACTATCAAGCAGCCATTTGAATCAAACCTCCACTGTCTACAATTCAAATTCACATCATCATCTTCATCACCACCACCACCACAGGAATTCCATCACTGCAACCATTTTCTACACAATTACCATCAACATAGAAGCTGCCAAGCCACCACCAGTCACCAACCTCCACAGTCACGACCTGCAACCCATAGCCGAATACACAAACCACAGGAAATCAATCATTTTCATCACGGCGGCCACCCAGCTTCATCACAACACCACCGCACAATTCCATCGCCTCCACTGCCTAGTCCATTTCCCAACTCCAAATCTCCAACAATCAAACCCAAAAACAAGAAATAAGTGAACTCAGTTACTTACCTCACCTCAGGCCACCTCTTCGCCGGAAAATCACGACCTAAATCGCGAACTCCAGCTTCGATTTTGTTTCGATTTCGCCCTTGTTTCTTGTTCGCTACAAACACACCGCAAGTGCACGAGTCGCATACAAGTGATAGTGGACTAATTGAGTCCGGTTTATCGATCCCACAAGGATTGTCTATTTCAACTACACTTTACTATAATTAATTTTAACAAGAAACACACACAATAAAAGTTTGTTTGGGGAAAGTTTTCGTACTAAAATTAAAGTTGCAATTATAAATAAATAACTAGAAAAATAGTGATGAAAAGATGATAAAGGAGTGTTGGGATTCTTGATTCCACTTGACCATTACCTAATTGAATTATCAACAAGCACATAGAAACGCAATTCATTAATCATGTTAGACCCGATTTTCCAAGCTTAGCCAATTACCTCTCTCGAGTGAAATCAACCCTAATTAGTGGCATTAACCTACTATATCTCTAAGTCGATTAAAAACACACCAATTGCATTAAACCTTTGTGAAAATAGCTCAATGGATCATCTAGGGTTTTAGGTATATCTCTATCCTAAACAAGAACCTAGAGCAAATATTATATTGATCTAGAATACACAACAATTTCTCAATAATTGCACATCCCATGAAACCTAAGCATAAATGTGGCCACAATAAATGCTAGTCAATAAATACAACAATAAATGCACAAGATAATAAAAAGCTTAAATTCTTAATACAAGCATTAAAATCAATCAAGTTAGGTCAAGCTTCATCAATAATCCCAACACTTTAAATTTAGCTAAACATGCGTTCGAAAATTAAAAATAACATGAAGCAGTAAAATAAAACCCGGAATTAGAAGGTTGTTGAAATTTGCATAATAGTCCTCCAACTTTCGCTTGAAGTGCAACTCAGTCCCTGCACTTTAAATCATTTACAATTCAGTCTCTGCCTTCTTCCTTGCAGCTCCAGTGTTTCCAGCTCCGGTTTTCAGCAGCTTCCTCAGTTGACAGCAACCTCCCTCAGTTGGCAGTAGAACCAGTAGCAGCTCCTTGCAATTTCAGCACTAAATCAGCAGCACTTTCAGCTCCAGCTAGCTGCTTCCTTCAGCAATAGTAGCTGCAACCAACTAATCAATTCCAGCCGGCTGTGCCCAGTCCAGTTAACCAGCAACTTCACCAGCAGCAGCACTGCTGTCCAGCCAGATTCAGTTTCCCTATTTCCAGATTCAGCTTCTAGTTCCAGCAGTTTCCAGTCAGCATTGCAGCAATAAAGGTCCAGCAGCAGGTTACCAGCACTTCAGCACTTCTTCCACAGGCACCAGCAGTAGCAAACCAGAAGTCCAGCAATATTTCCTCAGCACCTTCAGTAACAGCTTCCAGCATCAACTTCTAGAATAAAATGGCAGCAACCTCCAGCTTCAGCAAATGAACCAGCAGCACTCCTTACACAGCAACAGATCTTCACCCGGTCTGGTTTTCTCCTAATAAATAAACCCAGCAACTGGACAATAATTCCCACTGCTGCTGTCACCAGCAGTGGACCTCCTTTCTTCCTTCTATCTATCTATTTATGTACCAATCTATCTACCAATTTAACCCAGCAACACAAGTGTATAGGCTGCTGTCACCAGCCTGCAATTCCCCCTCTTTTCTCTTGCAAATCAATACAGCAGTAATTGAACAATGGAAGCAAGGCAGTAGACCCGTTACAACCTCCTGTCACCAAGTTGCAATCCCAGTCCCCCTCTCCTCCTTCAGCTAAGGCAGCTGCTGTCACCAGCTCCCGTTCCTCTTTTTTACTTGGCTCCCACTGCTGCTGTCACCAGCAGTGCTCTCTCCCGTCTAGTCTCCCTCTTTCTGCCTCAAGCAATTAACCAGCAACTTCAGTGAAACCAGCTTCACCTCAGCAGTAGTAGCAGCCTCAGGCAATGATAGTTATTGCTCCTGTCACCAGCAATATTGGGCTTCTGTCACCAGCCCTCTAGCACCCCCCGGTTCCTCTCTATCTACTGAATTTCAGACGAATTTCTACTGCAGCTGTCACCTGCAGTCCAATACTTTCCCCTCTCCTCTGGTTTGTGTGTATAAATATGTATATCTCCGAATCTCCAGCGTGCACCAACTCATCCACCAAGCTGCCCATGCTTTCTTCCTCGTTCTCCTCTTCCTTTTTCAGCATCTCCCACATGTTTTTCCAGCTTTTGTTCCTTTCCAGCCGGTGTGAGTTTTTCCAGCAAGTGTGTCTGTCCTTTTCCTTCACTTTTCAGCATCTCCATGATTTCCAGCACAATGTTATCTTTTTCCCATACTCTCCATCATGTTTGGTCCCTTGGTTAATTGCACGGTTTGTCCAAAACTTCCCGAAAGTGACAAAATGGTCCCCGAACTTGGAATTTCAGCAGAATCTTCACTCCTTTTGTGGTTTTTGGCCTCAACTTGGATATTAACCTACTTAAATACAAAATATGCATAAATTAGTAGATATTTGCTCAAGATGTTCCAAAATATACTAATTTAAAGGTATAAAAAGTGTATAAAAATGCACTTAACAAATACCCCCAAACTTAAACTCTTGCTCGTCTCGAGCAAGAATATCTACTAACACAAAAAGTAAATGAATGAATGATCAACAATGCTAGATAACTTGTAAATTCTTTCTTGAGTGTAAAATTGCATGATTTCACAATTGTGTTTTCAAAATAATACTACAAAACGAAGTTGAGCCTATCCATGTTTGATCGGTGTGTGTGTGCATAGTCATTTCCAATTATTACTAAGGTTCAAAGAAACATTATAGGAAGGATAAATTTTAAAATAATACTATCCACCCTTAGTGGTCAATTTCATTTCTTACCCTCTCGTGACATTCATCCCCCCATATTATTTCTTTTCTCTCCCGAAATGCAATCCTAGGGGTGACTCTCAATTCACACATTTCTTTTTTTCACTAAAGCTTGATTATGACTTACCAGCAATCTCAACAATCTAGATATGCAGTGACTCTCCACTAAATGAGTGTTTCAACATTAAAGTTTATACCAAGCAATTCAAACCCACTATTAATCTAAGCCCTTATGCAAATGTGAATGCATGATTTCTACAAACTAATGTGATGATTGCTCGTGACTTCCTCACTCCCTTAAGCTTTCTAATTGACCCGTGTAGCGAGCTTTAGGCCGGCAACTCCCCGATTGTTTTAAGATCAAAGGGTACCAGGTTTCAAAATACCCCTACGGACTTACTAACTCAAGTCAAAAAGGCTACGAAGTGAGGTAGACTTATTAAGCAAATGCAATGATGATGAATTTTTTTTTTTTTTTTTTTTTTTTTTTTTTTTTTTTTTTGTGTACCCTACTCATTAAGCTTTCTAATTGACCCATGTAGCGAGCTTTAGGCCGATGACTCCCAAGTTTCAAACTTAAGGCACCGAGTTTCAAGATACTCCTACGGGCTTAATTACTCGAGTCAAAAAGGCTACGAGATAGGGCAATGCAATAATTAAAATGGGCTTAGATTTCTAGCATTTGGTCATCACTTAGCTTATACTAACGTCAACAACACTCCACACAAATTTAGATCAAGCATGCATGGAATCACTATACATCTAGACCGTCTCCTTTACCAGCTCGACCACCCCCAAACTTGTCTCACAAAAGATCAAGAGATTAATAGCATTGAGAAGGAATTGGATAGGTTGATGAAAATTTAAGATACAAGCTCACAACCTAATTTCTACTTCACAAATTCTTCCAACCTTCAATGGATTCCAAATCTCAACAACAATTAGTTATGACTATTGTGCTCAAGGGTACTCAGGATCACTCATAGATAAGCAAGCTAAAAATAAGCACAAGTAGTATATTCGATCATAATTCGTGAATTAATCAGCAATTCCAAACATCAAATCATTTTGAGCCGACAAGGCTATCTAGCATGTCAATATTCACAACAAAATGAACAAAATCAAACATCACAATGTCTTAAGCCGGCAAGGCTATCTAACATGATAAAATGCAAAATGAAGTCAACACCCCCAAACTTGAATTACACATTGTCCTCAATGTGAAAATAGACACAATATGTAAAGAAGAAAAGAGGTAGTGAAACTTCCCTGATTCAATGCTTGTTTGTGATGTTGAATTTTGACCTAAGCTTTCGTCGAATGTAATTCACCCCCAAACTTGTTGAGTACAGTGTCGCTTAGGATTTTCAAAAATATTTGTTACCTACAAAAGTTTGACAAATAATTAAGAGGAAAGTAAACAAATAAAGTAAATAAATACAAGTAAATTAAAAAAGAAGAAATTTGGGTTGCCTCCCAAAAAGCGCTTGGTTAAAGTCGTAAGCTCGACTTTTTTTATACAATTACTCCGGGTTTGCAAGAGGGATGGATGACTTCTCATTTTCATAATGACCCCCCAAGTATGGCTTCAAGCGTTGCCCATTTACTTTGAAGTTCCCTTTACTTCCATGATAAAGTTCGACCGCTCCATGTGGGAAGATTTGAGCAATGGTGAAAGGTCCCGACCATCTAGAGCGGAGTTTACCGGGGAACAATCGAAGTCTTGAGTTGTAGAGAAGTACTTGTTGCCCAACTTGGAAGTCCCGCTTCACAATGTTCTTGTCATGCCACCTCTTTGTCTTCTCTTTGTAAATCCGAGCATTTTCATATGATTCAAGGCGGAATTCATCAAGCTCATTGAGTTGGAGTAATCTTTTCTCACCGGCCAACTCCATATCAAAATTCAAGACTTTTGTTGCCCAATATGCACGGTGCTCAAGCTCAACCGGAAGATGACATGCTTTACCAAATAGTAGTCGAAATGGAGACATACCAATGGGGGTCTTGAAAGCGGTGCGGTATGCCCATAATGCATCATCCAATTTCTTGGACCAGTCTTTCCTCGAGGCATTCACCGTCACTTCAAGGATCTTTTTCAATTCTCTATTTGAAATTTCAACCTGCCCACTTGTTTGCGGATGATAAGGAGTGGATATTCGATGTTTGACTCCATACTTGGTCAAAAGTGAGTCGAAGAGGCGGTTACAAAAGTGTTTTCCTCCATCACTAATGATAGCTCGAGGGGTACCATAACGAGTAAAAATATTCTTCTTTAAAAATTTCACGACCACTCGAGCATCATTTGTGGGGAGTGCCACCGCTTCTACCCACTTCGACACATAGTCTACTGCAACTAGAATGTATTGATTAGAAAAGGACGATGGAAAAGGTCCCATAAAATCAATACCCCAAACATCGAATATCTCCACCTCTAAAATAGAATTTAAGGGCATTTCATTTCGGTTAGAGATATTACCTAATCGTTGGCATCGGTCACATTTGGACACAAGTGTGTGAGCATCTTTGAATAAAGTGGGCCAATGAAATCCCGATTGAAGAACCTTTGATGCAGTTTTTACGGCACCAAAATGGCCTCCATAAGGCGATGAGTGACATTGTTCAAGAATCTTCTCCATCTCCTCCTCGGGCACACACCTTCTCATGATTTGATCTGGACCCCTTTTGAACAACAACGGGTCATCCCAAAAATAATGCTTGATATCCGCAAAGAACTTCTTCCTTTGTTGATAAGAGCGGTCCGGGGGAGTGATGCCACTTGCAAGAAAATTCACATGGTCCGCATACCATGGCACACTAGCAGCTTGCAAAAGATCCATGATTTGGAAAATTTGCTCATCCGGGAATACCTCACTTATTTCTTCATCCAAAATTTCCTCGGTTTGCTCAAGTCTAGATAAGTGATCGGCTACAAGATTCTCCGTTCCCTTCTTGTCACGAATCTCCAAATCAAACTCTTGGAGGAGAAGAACCCATCTAATTAACCGCGGCTTGGCATCCTTCTTTGCCAATAAATACTTGAGGGCCGAGTGGTCGGTATACACAATCACCTTGGAGCCAATAAGATATGACCGAAACTTATCAAAAGCAAAGACCACAGCTAGCATTTCCTTCTCGGTAGTAGCATAATTCAATTGAGCATCGGTCAAGGTCTTACTAGCGTAGTAGATGACATGCAAGAGTTTGTCCTTCCTTTGCCCCAATACAGCCCCCACGGCATAATCACTTGCATCACACATAAGCTCAAAGGGCAAACTCCAATTCGGAGCCACAATAATTGGTGCCGTGATGAGTTTCTCTTTAAGAGTGTTAAAAGCTTGAAGACACTCTTTAGAGAAATCATATGTGGTACTCTTCTCAAGCAATGAACACAGTGGCTTCGTGATTTTTGAGAAGTCTTTGATAAACCTCCTATAAAATCCCGCATGCCCCAAGAAGCTTCTTATACCTTTTACCGAGGTTGGGGGAGGTAATTTTTCGATAACTTGAATTTTTGCCTTATCAACCTCAATCCCCTCACTTGAAATCCGGTGTCCAAGAACTATCCCCTCACGAACCATGAAATGGCATTTTTCCCAATTTAAAACCAAGTTGGTGTCCTCACATCTTTTTAGCACCATCCTCAAATTATTCAAACAATCATCAAATGAAGTACCAAAAACTGAGAAGTCATCCATAAATACCTCCATAAATTTCTCCACCATGTCGGAGAAAATAGCCATCATGCACCTTTGGAAAGTAGCGGGGGCATTGCAGAGACCGAAGGGCATCCTCCTATATGCAAAAGTTCCATATGGGCATGTGAATGTTGTCTTTTCTTGATCCTCCGGGGCTATAGAAATTTGATTATAGCCCGAATACCCATCTAGGAAGCAATAATGAGAGTGACCCGCCAATCTCTCAAGCATTTGATCAATGAATGGAAGGGGAAAATGATCCTTCCTAGTAGCATTGTTAAGCTTGCGATAATCAATGCAAACTCTCCACCCCGTCACTGGCCTTGTTGGAATAAGCTCATTATTCTCATTCTCCACCACCGTGACACCTCCTTTCTTCGGCACTACTTGCACCGGGCTCACCCATGCACTATCCGAGATTGGATAGATAATACCCGCATCAAGCCACTTCACCACTTCGGTTCTCACCACTTCCTTCATGTTCGGATTTAACCGACGTTGATGCTCCACCGAAGGTTTAAAATCATCTTCCATAAGAATTTTTTGCATGCATAATGAAGGGCAAATACCTCGAATATCCGAGATGGTCCATCCAATAGCCTCCTTGTGCTCCCTTAATACCCGAAGCAATTTGTCTTCCTCCACCTCATTCAATAAATTAGAAATAATGACCGGAAGGGTAGAAGATTCCCCCAAATAAGCATATCTCAAATGAGAAGGAAGAGGCTTTTGCTCGAGGGTAGGTGCCTTCTCGAGAGATGGTAGGGGTGGTGAAGAACTCTTTTTCAACTCCTCAAAGTAGGGGGTCCTCTTGTGTTGATACTGTGGTGATGCCTCCAAGTAATGAGCCATTTGTTTAACTTCATGATCATCATCCTCAATAGTCAAAGAGTGGGCAATGCAAGACTCCAATGGATCTTTAGAAATCTCACGGTTGAAGGAATTTACCACTAGATGATCAATTACATCCACCCGAAAGCATGAGTTGGACTCCGAGGGGTATTTAATGGCCTTCAACACATTGAAGGTGACTTGCTCATCTTGCACCCTCAAAATCAATTGCCCTTCTTGCACATCAATGAGCGCTCTCCCGGTTGCTAGAAATGGCCTTCCCAATATGATTGGAATGTCATGATCTTCCTCCATGTCTAGAATAATGAAGTCCGCCGGAAAGATGAATTTATCCACCTTCACAAGAACATCCTCAATGATCCCCCGAGGATATTTGATAGACCTATCCGCCAATTGTAAAGACACAGTGGTTGCTTTAGCTTCCCCCAATTCCAATTTCCTGAAAATGGACAAAGGCATCAAATTAATGCTAGCACCAAGATCACATAAAGCTTTACTAAAATTAACATCACCAATAGTGCATGGAATAGTAAAACTCCCTGGGTCTTTAATTTTTGGAGGAAGCTTGTTTTGAATGATGGCACTACATTCCTCAGTTAGCATCACCGTCTCATGCTCTTCAAGCCTTCTTTTGTTGGATAGAATATCCTTCATGAACTTGGCATAGCTTGGCATTTGAGCTAATGCATCGGCGAAAGGAATGTTGATGTGTAGCTTCTTGAATACTTCCAAAAATTTGGCAAATTGACTATCAAGCTTTTGCTTTTGCAACCTTTGAGGAAATGGAATAGGAGGCACATAAGCCTTGATCGGTGTTGGAGCCTTTGATGTGGATGCTTCCGGCTCACTTTCCTTTGGCAACTCAACAATTGGTTCGGATGCTTGAATATGCTCATTTTCTTCAATGGGAGCCTTGTTTGATTGAGTTGTTGGTTGTGGGGCCGTGATCTCGGGAAATTGCACCCCGCTCCTTGTTGTAATAGCTTGAACATTTTCCCTAGGATTTGTTTCGGTGTTGCTAGGCAAAGCTCCTTGTTGCCTTTCCGAGAGAAGTTTAGCTATTTGGCCCACTTGCTTCTCCAAATTTTTCAAAGAGGCATCATTGCGTTCTTGATATTGCAATTGATGATTTGCTAGCTTGGTGATAGCCTCTTCCCATCCTTCTTTCTTCTCTTGTGGCTTTGGATTCAACACATTGTGATTGTTGCCATAAGATAGATTAGGATGATTTCTCCAACCGGGATTGTATGTAGGAGCATATGGATTGAATCCTTGGCGTTGGAAATTTTGAGCATAAGCAACTTGCTCGGTAGATGAAGAACCACTTGCCACCAATGGACACATAGAGCTTTGATGATTAGCCCCACATATATCACATACCGGAGGGGCTTGAACCATATTGACGGGCCTAGAGGTTGAAGTAGATAACCCTTCCACTTTCTTGGCTAAGGATTCAATTTTTGACAAGACAAGTGCATAATCATCACCTCCACGTGCACCACCAGAATTCCTTGGTGCACTTCTATCCGGCCACATTGCACTTTGTTCACTCATGATTTCAAACAAATCATAAGCTTCCCGAATGCTCTTTGTTTTGATGGACCCATTAGAGGATGAGTCCACATTTGAACGACAAGGAGGAGTCAGCCCGGCATAGAAGTGGTTGACTTGTTGCCCCAATATAATTCCATGATTTGGGCACTTCCTAAGCATATCCTTGAATCTCTCCCATGCTTCATGAAAGCTCTCCATCTCGAATTGTTGAAATGTAGTAATATCATGCTTGAGTTTAGCAACTCTAGATGGTGGGAAAAATTTTGTAGTGAACCTTTGGACAAACTCCACCCAAGTCGTGATACTCCCCGGAGGCAAAGTGTCAAGCCATTCTCTTGCTTTATCCTTCAAAGTATGTACAAATAATCTCATCCGGATTGCCTCCACATTCACACCCTCATAGTTGAAGTTGCTACAAATCTCTAGGAACCGTACCACATGAGCATGTGGATTTTCATCGGTCCTCCCATAGAATGAGATGGTGTTGGAGAATAAATTGATGACATCCGGCCGAAGTTGGAAATTTGGATGATTGTAGGAGGGATAGACAATGCTTGATTGATTCTCGACAATAGGAGGATTCATGAAATCCCCAAAAAGCATGTCTTCTTCATTAACAACGGGCACTTGAGCTCGAGCTGCTTGAGGAACAAAACCGGGTGGGATTCCACCCCTTGGAGGAATTGCAGCTGGAGCATTAAGCTCGATGTTAACTCTTTCTCCTTCCATCCCAGTAAGAAGTTGTCTCCTAGCTTCCCGTTGTTCCCTTAACCTTCGTCGAAAAGTCCCTTCGATATCCGGATCTATTTCAACTAGATCAAGACTTCTACTTCGACGCATGCACAATTAATAACCTAGAACAACACAAGAGATTAGAAGATTTCTTACACAAAATAAAATTTATACAAGAAATAAAAGTAACCAATAGTTAAGACTAATTTCAACTAAAATGTAATTTAAATAGAAACAATCCCCGGCAACGGCGCCAAAAACTTGTTCGCTACAAACACACCGCAAGTGCACGAGTCGCATACAAGTGATAGTGGACTAATTGAGTCCGGTTTATCGATCCCACAAGGATTGTCTATTTCAACTACACTTTACTATAATTAATTTTAACAAGAAACACACACAATAAAAGTTTGTTTGGGGAAAGTTTTCGTACTAAAATTAAAGTTGCAATTATAAATAAATAACTAGAAAAATAGTGATGAAAAGATGATAAAGGAGTGTTGGGATTCTTGATTCCACTTGACCATTACCTAATTGAATTATCAACAAGCACATAGAAACGCAATTCATTAATCATGTTAGACCCGATTTTCCAAGCTTAGCCAATTACCTCTCTCGAGTGAAATCAACCCTAATTAGTGGCATTAACCTACTATATCTCTATGTCGATTAAAAACACACCAATTGCATTAAACCTTTGTGAAAATAGCTCAATGGATCATCTAGGGTTTTAGGTATATCTCTATCCTAAACAAGAACCTAGAGCAAATATTATATTGATCTAGAATACACAACAATTTCTCAATAATTGCACATCCCATGAAACCTAAGCATAAATGTGGCCACAATAAATGCTAGTCAATAAATACAACAATAAATGCACAAGATAATAAAAAGCTTAAATTCTTAATACAAGCATTAAAATCAATCAAGTTAGGTCAAGCTTCATCAATAATCCCAACACTTTAAATTTAGCTAAACATGCGTTCGAAAATTAAAAATAACATGAAGCAGTAAAATAAAACCCGGAATTAGAAGGTTGTTGAAATTTGCATAATAGTCCTCCAACTTTCGCTTGAAGTGCAACTCAGTCCCTGCACTTTAAATCATTTACAATTCAGTCTCTGCCTTCTTCCTTGCAGCTCCAGTGTTTCCAGCTCCGGTTTTCAGCAGCTTCCTCAGTTGACAGCAACCTCCCTCAGTTGGCAGTAGAACCAGTAGCAGCTCCTTGCAATTTCAGCACTAAATCAGCAGCACTTTCAGCTCCAGCTAGCTGCTTCCTTCAGCAATAGTAGCTGCAACCAACTAATCAATTCCAGCCGGCTGTGCCCAGTCCAGTTAACCAGCAACTTCACCAGCAGCAGCACTGCTGTCCAGCCAGATTCAGTTTCCCTATTTCCAGATTCAGCTTCTAGTTCCAGCAGTTTCCAGTCAGCATTGCAGCAATAAAGGTCCAGCAGCAGGTTACCAGCACTTCAGCACTTCTTCCACAGGCACCAGCAGTAGCAAACCAGAAGTCCAGCAATATTTCCTCAGCACCTTCAGTAACAGCTTCCAGCATCAACTTCTAGAATAAAATGGCAGCAACCTCCAGCTTCAGCAAATGAACCAGCAGCACTCCTTACACAGCAACAGATCTTCACCCGGTCTGGTTTTCTCCTAATAAATAAACCCAGCAACTGGACAATAATTCCCACTGCTGCTGTCACCAGCAGTGGACCTCCTTTCTTCCTTCTATCTATCTATTTATGTACCAATCTATCTACCAATTTAACCCAGCAACACAAGTGTATAGGCTGCTGTCACCAGCCTGCAATTCCCCCTCTTTTCTCTTGCAAATCAATACAGCAGTAATTGAACAATGGAAGCAAGGCAGTAGACCCGTTACAACCTCCTGTCACCAAGTTGCAATCCCAGTCCCCCTCTCCTCCTTCAGCTAAGGCAGCTGCTGTCACCAGCTCCCGTTCCTCTTTTTTACTTGGCTCCCACTGCTGCTGTCACCAGCAGTGCTCTCTCCCGTCTAGTCTCCCTCTTTCTGCCTCAAGCAATTAACCAGCAACTTCAGTGAAACCAGCTTCACCTCAGCAGTAGTAGCAGCCTCAGGCAATGATAGTTATTGCTCCTGTCACCAGCAATATTGGGCTTCTGTCACCAGCCCTCTAGCACCCCCCGGTTCCTCTCTATCTACTGAATTTCAGACGAATTTCTACTGCAGCTGTCACCTGCAGTCCAATACTTTCCCCTCTCCTCTGGTTTGTGTGTATAAATATGTATATCTCCGAATCTCCAGCGTGCACCAACTCATCCACCAAGCTGCCCATGCTTTCTTCCTCGTTCTCCTCTTCCTTTTTCAGCATCTCCCACATGTTTTTCCAGCTTTTGTTCCTTTCCAGCCGGTGTGAGTTTTTCCAGCAAGTGTGTCTGTCCTTTTCCTTCACTTTTCAGCATCTCCATGATTTCCAGCACAATGTTATCTTTTTCCCATACTCTCCATCATGTTTGGTCCCTTGGTTAATTGCACGGTTTGTCCAAAACTTCCCGAAAGTGACAAAATGGTCCCCGAACTTGGAATTTCAGCAGAATCTTCACTCCTTTTGTGGTTTTTGGCCTCAACTTGGATATTAACCTACTTAAATACAAAATATGCATAAATTAGTAGATATTTGCTCAAGATGTTCCAAAATATACTAATTTAAAGGTATAAAAAGTGTATAAAAATGCACTTAACATTTCTCGCACCCAAGCCCTAAAATCAGAACCCTTGCTTTGGTCACCACTTTCCGCAACCCGCGCCGGCTACTTCTCCGGCGAATCACCGGAAGTGTCACTCGCCTGATTTCACTGATGAAATCGCGAGAATGAGAGAGAGAGTGCTGAATGAGAGAGAGAGATGAAATCTAAGGATATTAATATTAATTTTCAGAATTTGCACTTTAAGCCCCCAAGTTTTGAAATGTTTCAAATCAACCCCTATGATTTTAAAACAATCCAATTCAGTCCCTTTTAGTTTCAAAGGTTTTCAAATCAGTCCTTTCAGCTTTTAAACTTATCAATTTCAACCCTTAAGTTTTAAATGAGTTTTAATCAGTCCTATTGTTTTAAAATATATTATTTCAACCCTATTGTTTTGAGTTTCCGACTCAACTTTCAAAGTAATCATTTTAGTCCTTCAACTTTCAAAAGTATTCATTTTAGTCCCTCAACTTTCAAAACATCAATTTTAGTCCTCAAATTATAATTTATCATTTTGAACTATATATTCGATATACTAAAGTGACTTATTGGCTAAGACGAAGCGTACGGAGAATTTAAAGAAATTGAAGTCATTCCCGCTCAACTTTGCACTCGTCGGATTTGAGGTAGACTCGCACTTATTAATTGATTTAAATTATGATTTCATATGAATGTCATGTGACTTGTGAAAGTCAATTTTTAAGAAAAACAAGTATGTTTTTATGAAAGGTAAATATACCTTATGTTGTTATGAAAAGTAAGTATGTTTTTATGAAAAGAAAATATACTTTATGTTTTTACGAAAAGTAAGTATACCCTATGCTTCACGAAAATGTTTTTTTGGATCATTGCTATGAAATCAATCTACCAAGATTGTTTTGGGTCCCATATGATAAGTTATGATATGTTAAGGGGACCGGAGTTTTAGTAGCGCTACACATAAGAATTCTTGCCACCTAAGTTCGGTAACATTCTTGTGTCTCCTATGTTTATGAGGATTTGCCACGAAGTTCGGTAAAATTCCTATGTTTCCATATGTTTATGAGGATTTGCCACCTAAGTTCGGTAAAATTCCTGTCGCATATGTTTATGAGGATTTCGATCCTATCTTATGTTATGATGCAATTGATCCCTATGAATTTCAGAAAATTATGCTTGGTATACTTACTACATAAGAATTCTTGCCACCTAAGTTCGGTAAAATTCTTATGTTTATGAGGATTTCGATATTATCCTATGTTATGATGAAAACTTACTGTTATTATGATTTTACTGCATAAGAATTCTTGCCACCTAAGTTCGGTAAAGTTCTTGTGTCTATTTATGTTTATGAGGATTTAAATCCTATCTTATGTTATGCTTTCAAAAGAAATTATGCTTGACATAATTAAAATGTTTTTATAAGTATATGGTTTTCAAAGAGCTGTTTTCAAAGAGCTATTTTCAAAGAGCCTATGATTTGTAAAATATGTCCCGTGCTGTAATGCACAATATGAGTTTTATCAAGAGCAGTTTTATAAAGAAGCTCTATCAATGCCCGTTTTATAAAGAGCCGGGATTTATGTGTTTAATCATCTTATAAATTAAATTAATTTGCGATGAGTCTACTGAGTATTTCCCCCATGAAATACTCACCCTACTTTTTAACAGTTTTGCAGATTTCGGAGACGGTGGCGAGCGATGAATGATGGTGGCAATAATCGTTGAACGGTTGAAAGTTTGACGTTAATGATTTCCGTATTTTCCAAATAATCGAATAATTTAGAGAAGTTCATTTATTTGAGAAATTATGATATTGGCAATTTCTTTACAATATTAATGGTTCGATTTACTATTTCAAATGGTTTCATAAATGTTTTCAATTTTAGCGGCCATTACAGTTTATTTAATGTTGCCAAAAATGAATTTCAATTATTTCTTCCGCAAAAATATTATTCGAAAAATTTAGACAGAAAATGACGTAGTGAATCGGGTATACGGAACTCGGGGCGCTACAAGTTGGTATCAGAGCTAGTCTGCGTTTCTGTAGACTGGAAAAATTTTCAAAAAGAATTTTCAAGAAATATTTTCCATTATAAAATTTTATTGATGAAGATTGCCACTGCCATCATTCGTTCCACCAACTCCGAGGTAAAGAAGTTTATGATGTTTAAAGTTATTTCAGTATTTCGAATACTCATTTTATTGATTTATGAGAAAGAATGAAGAGTATTTCGGATACTTATGATTTATGAGAAATAAGAATGTATCTTTCAAAAATAATGATATTGTTATGCTTTGTCATAACTTATATGCTTTAATGTATGATTATGAGAAAATTTTTTTTAAGAAAGAAAACGAGTGTTGAGCATAATGGGAATAATATGATTTTATTGAGAATTAAGTAATGGATATTATGTTGAGTAAGTGAATTATTTCCTCTATTTTGAAGAGAAATTTATTATGAAGTTTGGCCTTGTGAATATTTTGGGAATATGATTTATGGCATATATTTATAAGTATGAGTTATCTTTTGAGCCATTAAGGTATCGAAGGAAGTGATATTGTGATATTGAAAAAAAATTATAATTTGAAATTGTTATGTTGAGGAATTATGAATTGAATTATGGGATATTTTGATGATATTGAAGTGTTGGAATCATTTTCAATATTTTTAGATCGTTGTGATCAAATGTGGAGTTATTTATTATTGTGAGTTATGAAGTATGCTTATGGTTTGGGATAAGTCCAAATTACAAGGGAGACTCTGTCCAGAATTTTATCGTTTGGAAATAAGAGCATAATATGGTATGCAATCACTAAGAGAATTGAGTTTAGAATTGCAAGTTCATAAGCAAGATTGAGTAAATGATAAGTTATATTTTGAAAGACGAGGGAAGACAAGTATAATGGCATTATTGGGAAGAATCTTAATTATTCTTGGGAATGGATTTATCACTTGTAAGGAATGATCACTTGTATTGGAGAGTATTATAAGGATATGAATTTTGAGGAAAATAGGGATAAGATTTTACAGTGATGACTTATTTTGGAATGGAGTTCAGAAGAGGGATCACGGTAGAATCCAAAATTTTTTTTAGTCTGAGGAATTGATATATAATATTAGTGATCAGATTGACGTATAAGGTACGTGATAGATATGACGACTAGACGGTTAAGGAATGTGATGGTTATCCAGGGAAGAATCGTGTGAATATTGAGTTCGATGATCTTATTTTGATGATTTATTGCATTATGGTGAAATATTATCTACGATTGAGAATTTTCATTTTTAGTCATAATATATGGGTTTATTTAAAGATTTAGTGATACAGTTTCGATTAATTATTATTGGTTGTACTTTTGAAGTGAGTAAATATTTTGGCTACAATAATGGAAAATCTGAGATGATCAGTTGTGTGATTTTAAATTATGGGATTGTATCTTTGGGTTAAGCAAATATGATGAGGAATCCTATATGATTTACAGAAGTCTTATTTAATGGTGATAAGATTAATCAGAGTATTGTTCATAAAGTGTGATATGAATTGAAGTTTGGGAGAATAGAAAATTTTAATTTTGAATTTCAGATTTGGGAAATTAGTGAAGTTTCTTAAGTTTGAGAATAACATATCTGATCCTTGTGATGCTGTTTTAAGTTAGTATCTTAGCTCTCAGCTAGAATGAGTATTTGATACCGAGTACTTGATGTATGATTTAAAGTATAGAAAAATGAAAAGTGGGAACAAGAGTTATGCGCTGTTATTTTTCTCGACAAAAGAAAATTTGATGATAAGATTGGAGATATGGAATATTTTATTGGATTTTGGTACTGATATTTTTGGTATAATAATCAAGGTATAGTGAGATGATACGGGAATACGTGAAAGAGAAATAAGGACCGTATTGAATCAGAATTCATAAGTATGTATAAGTGAAAGAAATACTTTGCAGGAAATGTGGTGACATTTAAGTAAAGAATCTTAGTTATTTGGAAGATATTTGTTTACTGAATTTTGGGTTACAAATATTGGAAAGATAAGTTGATGATATTATGTTGATATGTTTGGGTATAATACGTAAAGAGAATATTCAGGTAATTCTTTGATTATTTTTTGAAATATTCGATGATAAGAAGAAAGGAAAAATTATTATGATATGATATGTCAGTAAAGATTTGTGGAAATTTTAGAGATATATACGAATATCTGAGGTCACATGATACGATGATAAGTGACATGTTACACGAATACTACAAGATATGATGAAATTTTTACATACGATTGGGAATTGTTTTGATTATTTTTGGAATATTCGATGATAAGAAATTTAGAGATGACAAATTATTATGGTTTGATATATCAGTAAAGATCTATGGAAACTTGAAGAGATTTTTTTTATTTATGGAATTACAGAAATTAGTAAAGAGACATGATGTTGTTTGGGATTATGTGAGATAATGATGATGAACGTAAGGTTAGCTGAATATAAAGGTACAATAGAAATTGTAAGGAATGATATGATGATGATAATTGAAGGTGATAATGTATTGAGATTATGAAATAAGTTGATCATCTATGAATAAGTTATGTTGTTTTTGGTTCATAATAATGGAATTCAAAGAATAGTGAACTTTCAGTCACTTACGATTCAGAAGAATTTTGAGTAAACACATATGTCTATAGAAAAGTCCATGTTCTTGAGAAAACAAAGTGATGCATTTAGTCAAAGTCCAGTGGGTTAAATATGGTTGGGTTAAATATGGTAGCGATGATGCTACATAAGAAGAAGAAGAGATTCTGATTAAGTATTCAGAAATCATAAGATCAAGTAAGTTTAATTTCGAGGACGAAATTATTTTAAGGGGGTAAGATTATAGCGACCCAGAATTTTTACGCAATTTTATAATTATTTTAATATTTAGAAAATTGTGTCGCTACTATTTCACCCATTATTTTGAAGTTAACGCCGCGACGGATTCGTCTAGCCAAGTCAAGAAATATCGAATTTGTTCGATTTTAAATTAAAATCCGAATTTCTAAAATTATATTATTTTAATTATTTATTCAAAGTATTATTTTCAAAATCTTTTTAAAATCCAAATTTTGCCCACATGTCTTCTTCTTTACACCAAGATAACAATTCTTTACACAAAAAAAAAAAAAAACATCATCATTTTGTACAAATAATTTTACACAATTTTCCATTTCATATTACACCTAATTCTACACTATGATATTCTATAGTACCAAATCAATACATATATTCTTCCCCATCACAATTCACGTCCCTCACATTTTTTTTTTCTTCCTTCTTTATTCTTCTTTCCACCTCAATCATCCCATATTTTACACCACAAATACATTTCATTTTCCTTTTCATCACTCTCCTCACCATCCACATTCTTAATTCATAAATCATTACAACACCCATGTTTTGCTCATCCTTTTCTTTTCTTTACACCAAACCCACTCAATGAATTATTCCCCCTCCCCAAATTATTATGTCTCCACTAGTCCATTACTTTCCTCTTTCTTTTCCCTTTCATTTCATCAATTTAAGATCATCCTCCCAGCTTCACTCACGGCATAATTAACAAACTTCAGGTTGGATTCCATCCTTTACAAATTAAACCAATCACCTATGCTGCAACCACCAATGTAGCCACCACAGATTACCTTCCATCCTCACTACCCAATGCAGCCTGCACCCCAGATCAGTTGCAGAACCCAAATCAATCCACCACAGCCATGGCCAATTCACCATTTTCAGATTTCCTCAAACCAACAGACTGCCTCAATCGAATACACCACATTTAAATCAATCTGCCAATCAGATCACCACCGGAAATTCATCACTGCCCA